>OX459212.1:11884650-13178162 GCA_949775195.1 Diarsia dahlii
TCAGCACGCGCGTAGATACGAATCTGTATAGCTTTAACGAAATTGAACCCACTCTATATGGAAAGTATAGTAATCCAGGGAACTCGGTGGATGGAACTTTGGCTATGAACTTTACTGTTATCGTTACACATTAAACTGCTGCCGAATGTACGAAAACCTTCGTTGTTAGCAATTTTTAAAAATTACCATCCCCAACCATAACTATTTCAATAAACCGTCTAAGGTCATACCATACCCCACCTAATGGACGACTTTTACTTTCGTTATGTTTGTTTTCCTGTTTCGCTATTCTTTCCACTCTCTTATTTTACGTATTATAACCGTCGTTGTGGAATATAGGTTTGTTTTTCTTGTGAACATTAACAATAATATCTGGATTCGCCCTCGAGTAGATATCTTCGCATACCTTTACTAATCTTGATTACATCAAAATGTTTGCAGCCCTTATTGGAGACGCTTGGCGAATGTTTTAGATTAGTTTATGTCTGGTCTACTTTATCCTTGTGGACATTCGAGATGGCCTAAAACTATTCTCAAGAGCTGCTTCAACTAGAACTTGAGCGACTTATAGCAGTCGATATTAGTTCGATCAGCGAATTGCACGTTTACAGTGCCGCGCAACAGTATAAAATGAAAACAAATAAGTACCGTTTTCCAAGTGGTTGGTGTTACTACAGAAACTTCTTGCTTGGATCTTGGATCATATGCTTGAAAAGTTTGTACGTTTATGTTGAACTCCAAAGACATTAGTCTAATTCTCTGATAAAGTTCAAGTGTACCTTTGGGTCATTTTTTTGTCTAGAATTGTCAGGAATGGTGGTACCGTACTATTGAAGTCTTTTTTTTATCTTGTTCCTTTTAAATGACCTTCAGAATCTGATTACATATCGTGACAAGACCGTCGATTGAACCAATAATCTCACGAACCAGTCCATCGAAAGTTATCCATAAATTGAAAGGATATTGAATGAAAAAAATTAACCATGCTTTATATTAGTGCGAAATAATTGGTATCATGTCTTTCGTGACTCGTAGAGCGGCGCCATAGTGCAACGATCAGCATTCATCGTGAACGTGAGCCAACGTTTTTGGCTTGCCGTACGATCATGTACGATTTACATATTTCTATGTCCTTACACGCCGCCCGCGCCCGACGTATGGCTCGCACGTGGCCGGCCTAGCGACAGCTTCACGATATAATGGAGATGTAGCACATGTTGGCAGCTTTGCATGCGAACGTAACGCTCTAAACAAGTCGCAAGTTTCTCTCTATGAAACATTTCGTTTTGCATTCCTCGCGCTAACTCATTCTTCTACTGTTTTTATTGACGATAAAAGTTGTATCTTATGTTTGATATCCAGAATGTGTACGGTGTGAAATCTATTATTATCCACACTTCGTAAGCAAACACAGATTGTAGCAAAATAGACCACTATATTACAGTTTTATTCGTGCAGTCCTTCCACATATAACATACATAACTAAAAGAATCGCCACCGGAAGATAAAAAAATATAGAAGGTGACGCATTCATCTCCAAAATCTTATCATGAAAAAAAAACGCCTCGTGCAAAAATTAAACGTCACTCAAGATATCATGTAATCGACGGAGCAGAAACTCCAAGCAGTGGGTGAGCGCGGCTTGTGTCGATTTTATACAGCTCTGGAACTAAACGCCGCGCCGCCAGGCTACGGCTACAATTTATGCTAACATAAACCGAGCCGGCTTCGGCATCGTCTTCGAAGAGTTGTAGAACTATGTACCTTTTCAAACCTTCTGCCTTCTTCCACTCCTACACGACTCTAGTCTTGTTCCAAAAGGCACTGTTCGTTCTAATAAGAGTAACGCTCTTACTAAAAATATCAGATACTACTACATAATCTTTTCTTTATCTCTGAATAGAACCTGAATGCCCCTATACTTGTTGCTATAGATAAAAGTACTTCACCTTCCCGCATTCAACTATTGTTGCTCCATTCGAACAAACAACATAAATCTATCCATACTGTGCGGGGGCTTAACTAAATTCTCGTCGAGCTTCGCTTGGTAATACTCAACGATGTCAGTAGAGAATTTTGAGAGTCAAGGGCCATTTCAGCATCGTGATCGCTCGAGAGTCGTACGGTCGAAATGAAACGTCGTATCTTATTTTATGATTAGCGGCTCGAAAGCGCTTTGTAATTTTGTTAGTTCCGCCTTTCTGGTGCTGGGGGCGAGCACAGAGAGTGGAGATCGATGCGAGCATTGCGTGCGAGTGCGATAGGGAAGGCAACAGTCGATGCTTGCTCCGTCCCTTTCACTCGAACCGCCTACCAGGCAGCCATGTTGCGCTCGACCTGCGCTCGCCCGACCGCCATTGTAGCATTCGTGGCTAGTGATGTTCACTGACTCACTCGATATTATTGTACGCGTGCCTCCGACTACACGGAATATTACTAGCAAACGCACTATAACTGTTAAAATTATTCAAACTCGAATATTTCATTGATGACGAATTGACGGTTATCGACCAACAGTTTAGTAGTTTATCTCATCGATATCGATATGGAGCAAATAAGTCATTTATGTTATTTTGAATGAGTAATGTTTGAAGTTTTAGGATGTATGTATTTCAGACTAAAGTAATCTTGGCGGTTCTTTCTGTAAACAGAAAGTAAAACATTCATGTTTAATAAATAAAAGCGGCATTTCTGAATATTTCGACAAACTTTCGAGGCTTTCATTCGACTTTTTTCAACTTCTAAACAATATAATTTTATGCTTCAATGGCATCCAGTATAAATAGAGAAGTACCTTAGGATGTCGACAAAATTGTCGATAGAAAAATTATGCAGTGGACTCATACCCGCGGCTCCGGAATTAAAATGTCAGACGTGCGGCAGCGGCAGCGCGGGCGAGCGTGGGGGCCAGAGGGGGCCGTGAGCGGGGCGGGGCGGGCGGCCAGCGTTATTAATAACCATAAGCCAGCAGACGCACGAACGTCCAGAGGGGCCACGCCAGCCGCGCGGTAATGAGGAATCACTAATTATATTTTACTGGACTTTCGTATTAAAGCAACATTAAATACACTAGAACTGTACAAATATAATACACCTTGCGATACTTTTATACACGTCTACCCTTAGTTTCCTTCATGCTTCTATTTGCAAGCCCCATATCGTTAGCGTTGACCTTTCGATAGTCGAATAGTAAGGATACACAACATTTGCTTTGCAATCACATCGGTTGATAGCGTAGCATACTGGATATTGGATCCCGGAACTGGGACAGAATGGCAAGATAATAATAATGGCATGGCTGGCGGGGTACGGTCCGTTTAATATTCCCCCACAGTAGGCGCGCCGGTTGCACGAGACAGTTCTACCCGTTCTCTAGCCCGGGCGTTCGCCTTCGCCAGTAAAAACTCAGTATATTTTATTGTCAAGGAAATATATTTGTCAAAGGCCATGCGATTAATTGCTTGACTTTTCTGAAGTGCGCCTCCGGGAGATTTTCTTTTAGGAGTCTCTTTGACATTGTGTTCAATGCATGCAATTGACGAATTATCAGGATGACTTACGGCTATCAATATTTTCTCATTGTAGCATCCATCGCGATGACAGGAAAATATTTGCAGTAATTTTCTTTTTAATCTGTCACAATAAAACTCTACGCTTCAAAGTCCATGTTTCGCATTAGCTAACTTATTCTCGTAACTATCGCAACTCCAACATTAAGTAAGAAGCGACTTTACGCTGTGTCCTTGTTTTTCCCTGTACATAAAGAGCAACTTATCGCTGGCAGCACTCCGCTCTCATAATAACAAACTGCAAAATGCTCCGGATTCTCCGAACTTTAGTGTGGCAGCTCCGCTCGCCGTTGGAAACCTCTAAAGCGCTGACGGTGGGGCGTACATTCTCTCTCCTGTGGCGGAGTCACGGTGGCAGGGCTGTCGGGAATTGCCGACTTGGATAAATTATGCCGCTCGCTCCCCCCTTTTGCAATCTCCGCAAAATAATGCAATTCAATTGTAAAGAGAAGAGAAACTGACATTTGTCTTGTCTATTGTGTGACTCGTCTACTTACTGCCCCATTATTATGATAAAGTTTTATTGGAGCTGTTGCTTAGACAGCCCTAAGCGGGAGCTTTGAAGGCTGCATCTAGAGATGGCCCAATTTATTGAGAGCGTGTACTCGCAGGTGAGGTAGTGGCGGACGACTTGACACTCGAGTGCAGCTACCGGGTATCATCTGTGACAGTACTACTCTCATATCAAACTTCTTCGAGTTTCGAGAAAAGTATTATTTTCCAATCAATATTCTTCCCGAAATAATTATTTTGCTAATATTGGTTACTCATAATACTTACCAGACCCGTATAAATTAACAATTTTCATTGATAAAACCAGCAAGATAGTCAATATTTGTAAATGAGCTTACACCGTGTCCCTATTTGGAACGTGTCCTGCCTGTCTGATAAAGAGATCATGTCGTGGCCGTTTCACAAACTTGTTTGCAATTCATTATAAGTTTGGAACAGACTTACCTCTGTTACAGTCGGCGTGCACTTTCCTCACTAATTTTCAGCAGCTACTCCCGGAGTTAATGCCGGAAATATTAAACGGATTAATCCTCTTTTCGGACGTTTCTTTAAGTCAACGGCTCGGAATTGAATTGGCGGATCCAGTTTAAATGTATCGCAAATTTAAATTGAGCTGTTTAATTTTGAGTTACCATACCACAATCCTGACTGCCTAGATCGGATTGTTAATTGAAGTTAAATAATTAATTCGTTTTGGAATAAGGGTACTTAAATTATTACTTATTCTTCTTTTCATTGCATTTCACAAACTAGGTTTGTTGAAATAAGGTTAACAAAAGTTCGCAAAAACTCCAAATTAAACTTTGAAACTCTTTTACAGGGCAACTAAATAGTCAAATGCAGTTTATTGTGTGACCTGTATAATAACAACAAATGGTTTATCTCTGCCAAACTAGACAGCTAGATCCAGAACCATCCGCCCAATTATAAAAGCCAGTTTTATTTACGGCCTAAAAATGATTAACGTAAAGTAACTGCAGCCAGCCGTTACATAAAATTCCCATTTATCATGTCAACGAGGTAAAACAATTAGTATGTTTTGCGAGATAAAGTTTGAACGTTCCAAATTGCGGAGTCCGTTACAACTTTGTGATATTCGCGAGTACAAAATTTTGAATTAGATGTTTATTTGATATTTCGACGAAGTTTGCCCTCAGTTTCTATACCGAAATATTCGTATTTGAACTCATAATGTTTTGCCGTGAAATTATTACACCACACTATTTTTAACTTTGTGCTAAAGTTGTAAAGTAAACCAAATATTCCATTTCGAGAAACTTTGGTATAACTTTAGAATAATGAATGTGGTTCAGCCTGAATGATTCATTAATAGATTTGAACTTTGAACTCATGACGTTATATATTTTCGCTCACTTTTCTTGACATTAGATGAGTAAGTGAGTAATTCTAGAATATCCGTTGGATGTGAGTTCATTATACGTCTTTTCCATCGCTAGTATTCTGTGACTTCATTTTTACATTAAGTGTTTTAGTACTGGTGTTGGGACGTAGTTTCAGTACGAAAGTCTGGCCTTCGGCTTACAGCGGCACACGAAACTAACTTTGGGCTTAAGCTTGTGAACTTTTTAGTCGCCCGTTTGAAATTGCAATTAAATTCGAATCGCCGCCGACTTCGAGTTAAACACTTCGTTGTTGCTCGCTGAAATTTTATGTTTTTGTTTGTGTTATCTATCATTTGGGAGTTATGACTGTGTTGCTAGTAGATTGCATCGGAATTGCTCAGTCGGGCGCCAGCCGGAGTTGGTTTCAATTAGAGGTCCCGTGTCATGACCGGAGTCGAGCGGCGTCTAGTCATAAAGCTGATATTGTTGACCGCAGTCCCTCACACACTAGTTTCTGTAGTTGACAAGTCTGGGTAACATTTTAATGCCCGCTCTTATACACGTACGGTGATGTTATCGTTAACACTGATAATGTCCGCACTATAGGATGTTGTTAATTCGAACTTACGAACCACGTACGATCATATCGGCGAGCAACGCAGGCAATTGAAGTTACAATGTAACCTATGGTAACTTGAATTGCCTGCTTAGTTATGGTCGAAGTTATTCCAACGAACGGTACAATGTAGGTTCTTACGTAAAGGATTATTGAATAAACTTATTCCCTTGATTACATTACTTTGTTACAAAAGAAATGGATAGTTTTTTTAAAAGGAAAGTTATGAATATTTGTTTGAAAAAATAATTTAACCAATTTTGTTTGCAGGGTTACCCGCCACCTCCTAGACCAGCGCAACCGTCCACGCCAAACGCACATGATCCAGACTCTGTAAGTGTAATTAATAAACAGTCAATTATCGATCAAGAAACAATCATAATTGTTACAAGCGATGAGCATATTAGCCCGTTGCTAGAACGCTCCCCACAATCAATCAACGGTGTCTGCCGCTCGATGAATCAAGAAGGCAGGGTATTAAAAAGCCATCAACCGCAAACCATTCACCCAACGAAGGAGTCTCTAGAGAAACACGCGTACTTACCTATTAAAAATTACGCATTGCTAGTAAATAATATAGAGACTCATAGTTTCTCAATTAAACATTACTGAAATACATTAATGAGAATTGGCACTTGAGGAACGAGACTTTCCTCATTGGTAAAATAACTGTTACGTTGCATACATTTTGAAATCGTTGATCGTAATGACGTAGTTTGTTTGACGTAGGTTGTGTCGTACAGACGAACACTAATGGCTGAATAATGTAGGCAGCTGGTCACGCAAAGAACAAAATACAACGTCGGTTTCCGCGCCTAATGAACCTCCTTGTACACTCGCACATCTCGTTGAGTATGTTCATTTATTTTTACTGTACATGCGAGTAATCCTGCCTCTCACATGCGTTAAAATGCTTCAGAAAAACGCTACATTGGCTTTGCTGAAAAAAATTTCTCCAATTAAAACAACATAGGTACATTTTGTAATTCTCGCCTGACGTCGTCAATTCACACATTTGTTGATTGAATTGATAAATGAGCTCGTCTGTTCGTTACGTATAGCATCATCCTACATCAGAAACCGAGCGGACGTGAATAAACATAATCATAAACGTCGTGTCTTCATTAGCGCACATGTGGCCCACGAAAACGAGTGAGCTTCGGACGACTCGGCCTCTATTTGTGGACGAGCACTCCATATTCAGAGTTAGTACGCCGTCCGGCGCACGACACTTGACAATAAGCTTGTTTACTGAATCGCGTCGCTACTGAATCGCTTCACTGAAAAACCTACAAGGGTTCGTCGTGTACACTTTGTGGGCGTAATTGTAAATAGATTTTATTTACATACTTTGTTTCCAACTGAAAAATGAAAGCAATTTCCCCCAACATAACAATGTACACGGAGGAAATAAACGTTCACTTGTCAGAATTTGTTATTTATAGACAAACGTGCATGATTAATTTCGTGTTTACAATCTGATTTCAGTTTATTTTTACGTCTATGAGAGCATGGATTTGCGTGGGTGTGCTGTTTGTTTTGAAAAGCATGATTCGGTTATTTGATGAGAATGCGTCATGAGCAAATGTGCCCTACTACTAATACTAATGTGTTTGCGAGGATTGAGATGAGCACACATCCCGCGGGCGTTTGCTTATCGACGTCGGCTTGTGCATGCATAACGACTGTGTGATAAAAAGAATCGTTTACTACAGACTTCAAAGCGCATTATGGCCGTCATATTTTATACTGAAAGTGTAATCATAATCCAGCTTTATAATAGCTGCTTTCAAGCCAAATGTTGGCTGCTTCTACATTGTGAATTTGTGAACCTAATTTGCTACGCCGCCGCCGAAGTACGTGATTATCACTTTTTACCATCACTGTGGCTCATATAAATGTCAATAGGTGTTCTAGCTTTTTGTTCCCTAGTTTGATTCAAGTAACAGTGAAAGTAAACAGACTTGAACTTCGTATTCTATTAGATCTTAATAGTTCTAGTTCAACACAAAGATCTCGTAACACTTTATGTATTGTTAATGGACTAAATACAAGTTCAAAGCCCCAAAAACTATACATTGCGTGGGATTTAACGTTTGCATAATCTCAATAAACTAATATATGCGCGGTACGTACAACCCTAAAGCTGTGTATAGATAGAGCGTTGCGGGGTTGTTTGATGTTGATTGATACCGTTAGCCGGGCGCGCATTGTCTCGCCGAGTCGCCCGGGGGAACCCAAATGAGTGGAATTATTAAACCGGGGCCCGTTCTGCGATGTGACGCTTTTTGTAATGAATGTACCGAGTGCTGTGTATCGCCCGAACCGAGGGGAACCCGAAACTCGCCGCTCCTATCAACTGTAGCAACAACCCATGGCTCCCCAGCCCCGCTGCCACCCGGGCCTTATTGTCAAATGTTTTAATGGGGAATTTTGAAATCACAATGATTGCATTTTATTTTTTGTTGTTGTTCGTCTTCAAAGGATCAGCTGTTCCACTTATGGATAGGGTGATCAACTAAATACTTTGTGAAAAGCGTTCACATTTCTAGAAGATTTTATTTTCAATTAAACGTACTCTGGATTGATTGCTTATCGTGTATCGTTATCAAAAAGTACAATCTACCATAAATTTTAATGGACGTTTATTATCCAGCCGTTTCTTAACAACTTGCGTGTGAAGTCAATAAATATTCTTCACGAGATAACAGTTTTTGTTTACTATTCTCTTCCATAATCTATGAAGGTATGAAGACAGAATTCCGTCCAAAAACATTTCCCTATAAAATTAATCAATTGTCAGTTAAATGTCAGGTATTTACCGAGACGTTGAACACAAAAGCGGGTAAGAAATTATTCACCGTGAGTCGCGAGCATTCAACGTTTGCGCGCTACGTGAAGGGTTCTAATTCGAGTTATTTATTTATGCAACTTTACCGGCATTGTGAATGCTCAAGAGAAATGTGCCGCTCCCATGGCTCGAATAAAGAAATTCAAAATCTCTTTAAACATTTTACAATTTCTATACATTGTTGTCAAAAGCTTCCAGCTTTAGCGTCACATGACATGTAGTATTATCGAAATGTTAATGGTGTTCGCACTAATTTATCTTCATTAGACACTATTGATGATGATCATTTGTCAAACAGGATATTGGAGCTATTAGTGACGAGATTGTGTTTAGTGATTTAGTGGCGGATGCAAACAATTCCTGTATTGACAATTTAGTCTTCTCTACATGAGTTATAATAACTACCGAACATAGTTACGAGAGATTGAATAAAAGTGTTTAGCCATATTCTTGCTGGAAGAGTAGCTCTTTGTAATGATACAGACCCCTGTAATTTCCAGCTATTTTGAGCGTAATTATGTCATCTAACTAATTTATGGAAATCTAACGCGAAAAATCTACAATATATAATGAAACTTGTAAAGGCTTTTGTCGTGTAGCAGTTGCTGCAGTGTTAACATTCAGTCCAGGCTGCCTTTACAAACTGCCTGATTATACGGTGCAGAGCGCAAATGAGTGTTGAAAAATAAAACGAAATAATGTCAATTAAAAACATTCCGCGCGTAAATGAGCGTCGCGGCTCATGTACACTATCATCTCGTAGAAAGACTCTTTCCTAACAATGTAAAATTAATGCATGAAGCAAAATATTCAAATGTAAAAAGCGAGAGGCAGGGTTGCTCGCCCGTTGCACGTTCATAATAAACGAGATTGAGTGGGGCGGTGTACAGACTCAAATGAATGACGGTAACAGCGCGGAGCGTAATCAGCCGACAGGCGACGTGCGTTCGCATGTAAAAAACAAAGCAAATACATTTTACTACGAAATTTTCACATGAACATTTCTCGAGGCATGCCTAATAAATGACTTTTATATTCAACTATATAGTGTTCTATCACATTAGCTATGAAAAAGAAAATATCTTTTTCAGACTCCGCATAAAATTTCTGTTTGTCACTCCGCTGTATTAGCGACTGTAGCTTGCAGTGAATTTAAAAATGGTATTTTACTTCTTTATTTTTTTGTGTGAGGGTTGATTATACAGGGTGTGGCGCACATAGTGAATATGCTTTTACTACTCTTAGGATTCATAAGGCTAGACTGGAACCACTTACCACATATCCCATGTTTGTCTACTAAAGGGTAACGGAGGGTCCTTCCGTGGAACACTCAAAACACTGCCTGCCTTGCTCACTTTTCTGTTCACTTGTTTGTTTGCATGCTTGTTTATTTTTAACGTGCGCTTGTTTTTATATGCTTGGCTGTTTCTTGGTGTGCTATATTGTTTTTTTCTCACGCTTGCTTGTTTTTGCATGTTTTATTGCCTTGTTTTGGATGTTTGCTTACTGCTTGAAGAACTTATTTTGCTTTTACTTATTCTTGCTTTCATGTCCGCTACTATATGTGCTTAACTGCATACCAACGTGCTTGTTTTCTTCCTTCTTTTAATCTGCTTAGTGACGCTTAGTACATGTTACACTACTTATGGAACTCAAATTTTCACATATATTGCTCACGGTTTCGCACGTAATTGAGGTCGGAATTAAACCCAAGGGAACGTACTAACACTGTAAAATATCCTATATTTTGGTTCTAGCGGTGGGTGTCATCGAACTATATCCAACTATTACGGAATGTTTTCGCATTTATATGTAATATAAATATGAATGTGTTTAACAACACTAACATAGCATGTAAGCACAGTCTGTTACTAACCACTAACTGCTTATGGACTGCTTAGGTCTGAAAATAAAGATTTTATGAAAAGATTTTATTTTATTTTTTATTATTTTAATAAATATATAGATGCAACCCATCTGTTTGTTAGCATAATATTTATTTGTGAAAACATGGTTTGACAAACGATAATTACAAAGTGGAAAGTTCATCATTTCAGCCGAAAGACGTCCACTGCTGGACATAGGCCTCCCCTAAGTGTCATTTTTGCTTAGGGGGGGGTTTGCCATAATCGTCACGCTTGGCAGGCGGGTTGGCGATCGCAGTACGGTCGATACAAAAAGCACAGAGAACGCTGCTGCCCATTCTCTGGTACATCCCTTAGTCGCCTCTTACGACACCCACGGGAAGATATGGGATGGTGCTATTCTTTGCGTCCGACACCATACGGAACACGTGGAAAGTTCATACAAACTTAAAAAGTCAATCAGCATATAATGTTCCCACTGCAGGGACTTAGGCCTCCTCTCTAGGAGAGGGGTGGGCTATAATACGCGGGCCCAATGCGAATTGGTAGATGTCACATGTCTTCGAATTTTTTGGTTCTAAGACATGCCGGTTTCCTCACGATGTTTTCCTTCACCGTTTTGAGAGCAGTGGTGATGAAATAAATTACACAAAGTAATGCGCCTGACGGGGTTCTAACCCACGACTCACTGTTCGTAAGTCGGAGCCGCCACCACTGGGCCACCACTGCTCTCAACACTACTTACCTACTTCTTCGTAATTCATCGAACCTGATAAAAACATTTCAAGTAACTCACATTTACTATTCTTTTCAGTTTAAAATAAAACCACTGAACAGTGCTTCACCGTAGGACTTAATTGTAGCAGCTAAACAGTTTAACTCTTTCTATATATTGGACTTGACTAGTGACGCGGCTAAAACGAATCTCATTTGTCAAATAGGATCTTCTATATCAGAATTACGAGTAGTCAGAATGCGCGCTCGAGTACGTTTCCTTTTTAATTGAATAAGCCGAGGGTGCTACATAATCCGGCCGGTGCCGCCCAACGCCAAAATTCACGTTGCCTTCTGTTTGCTTTTGTTTCACAGTCTCTGCTTTACCGTTTCTACTTTCTCCTGTTTATATCTCTCGGTTGTGCATTCGAACAAATTTTTGTGTGACTGAAGGGTGGGTGAAGGGCCATGATTTGGTACCTGTACTCGTTCTTTGTGTTTCGAAACTAGAATAGTATTGATGAAAGTAACTTTTGATCTGAAAAATCACATTTAACAGTCACCCCATGTATTTTTCACAGCCGAGCTTTAGTTTTACTTAACTTCATAAAATATTCTGTCTTCAAAGCGTGTACGCTGTACGTAATATCTGTCTCTACATTTAAAAAATTAAATTGTGCGCTGATTGAAATGGTTTTATTTGAATACCATGTTTAATTAAATGTTCGCTATTCCAGAGAACGAATAATATATTTTTCATTGATAAAATTTTATCGCGGACGTATATTTTATTTAGTCGTTTGGACAGATGGATGGAGTGGCCGCATTCGGCTCGAATGTAATTATTGCGGTCCGATTTCGATAATGCGCCGCGAGGCCGGTTGTGAACAAAATGTGGTCGCCCACTCGTTTTGTTGCATTTTAATAATTTATACGGCTCACAGGGCAGATAAAGCCTTTCTGTGTTATTTCAATTTTGCATTACGCGAATTTTAAACATGTTTTAATTTTGTAGGTAATCTATCATACGTCAGGATGATGAACGAACCGCATAAATGATTTATAATGAGAACGTACAATTGTTTTTAAAATCGATTTACAGCCCTGTTGTATATTTAAATCTATTTGCGTACACAATACGGTACGGCAATAGAATTGTTAGCTCTAGAGACTTCAATAAAAAGATTTACCCCAATTACAGGGACCGTAGGTCGGGTGAGCGGTTTAATCGGGCTGTAAAAACTTTGGATCGCCGGTAACGAGGCAGTAAACCGGACCGGCGTCCCATAACCAAACGAACTGCTCTGTGATAGCAGTAAAACATTGCACGATTTGCGTACCCGAGTGTCATGCCAATCCTCCACCGAAGTAGACGTATACCTGAAATATTTAAAGAGAACTTGAAAGGACTCTTGCATCGTTCCAAATCGGCTTTACTGTTACCAAAACTCGAATGTACTGCAAGGTATAGCGTATTAATACATTCCCCAATGTGGAGCCGCACCGGCAGAAATCTCAGTTACCTCAAAAGCTCGTACATTCATGTAGCAGGCGATATTAGGGGAGTCCGTTGTACACCACTAAATGCAAAATGTTTCGTGTTCCATGCGGTCGGTTGCGTGCGCCGGTACCACCGTTGCGGTTACTTTGTCAACTTTATGTTCTTAGTAAACTGTTTATATTAACATATTTTACTACTCCATACCTGATGAACGAGAGTTTTACAGTCTACCTTCTTTATTAATCATCGTAAACTCACGATATTGCCTATAACGATTAGATCTAATGGCTTTAATACAGTAATTACGTCACTAAACCATAACATTCCCATGCCAGTCCCATATTATAAACATCATGCAAATGTTTTAATAACTTTTGATGCGTACTATTCACAATAGCGTTGACGTCCTCTTCCTCTTTTCAATAGCCCGCAATAGAAGAGAATAACAGTCGTGAGGGGTTTTTTATAAGCACCATTTCTTGCTTACTTCACTTGTGTTTTGATGAAATAAACTGATAACTTGGGTATGGAAGTAAAAACGTTGATTGCACAGAGAATTTTTTTATTTCAAGTGAATGACACAAGTCAATATACACATGTTCGAATATCAATTTGAAATGTTGTTGTCCACTAAAAAGTTTCACACTTCCCCTCAAACAACATCCATCATTAGAAATCCTCACATCACACCACACCAGACATACCCAAACTCAGCTCGCGCACACATTTATTAAATGCCACACGACCTAATGGTTATGTCAGCACATCTGCTGGGTTATCTTCCGTACACACATAGTTCAGAGACGTAAAACATTCTTAGTAATGCAATCTCTGACATAGTGCGCCCTTATGTCTATATGTTTCGTCCTTCTATGCGCTACAGGATTGTACGCAAGTTTAATAGCACTCTGATTATCTACGAAAATGCAAATAGACCCAAGATATTCACCTCTTATAAATGCATTCAACTGCCGCAAGTGAACTGCCTCCTTGGTTGCCTCCGAAAGTGCAATATACTCGGCTTCCGTTGACGACAGCGCTACACAAGCTTGTTTCCTTGTTGTTTTTATAAGATTTCCTATCTTTGATGTTCCCTCCCCAGTCAGCATCTACGAATCCCGTGATGTCCCGCACCGGCGACTTGGGAAATATCAAACATAGATCTCTTGTACCCTTAAGGTATCTCAAGATATGTTTAGCAGCTTTCCAATGGCGTTCCTCGAGTTATACTGTGCCAAAAAATTGACCGCAGCCGCCATATCCGGGCGTGTGCTACAGGCCAAATAGTTCAGCGATCCTATGAGCGCCTGATAACTACGAGAGTCTTGGCAGGATAAGAGATTGCCTCCTTCTCCTTCCGCCAAGGCTTTATGGAAATTCATTTCCGTCGGAGTTTTTACTGGTTTGCAGTCAGACATACCATATTCATCCAAGATCATCGAAATAAGCCTCTCTTGATTCAAATATATTCCGGTGTCCGTCTTAAACAAAAGCATACCCAAAACTTGTCTCGCTTCCCCTAAATCCTTTATCTTGAAATGTTTACAAAGATTGTCTAATAAAACTTCCTTCTGCTGTTTGTCTTTGTAAAATAATAAAAAATCGTCAACGTATAGAGCGATATAAAAATTATTATTTTTGTAGAGACAGCTATCAAAATCACAGCGTTTGAAGTTCAAAGACAATAACACTTCATTTACTTTTTCATTCCAAGACCGTGAAGCTTGTTTGAGGCCGTATATCGCTTTTTCTAGTATGCAAACTTTTTCCTTCGAGTTTTGGTCTATGCAACCCTCCGGCTGTCGCATATAAACTCTTTCATGCAAATCACCGTTCAGAAAGGCGGTGTTCACATCAAAGTGACTGATGAACAAATCCTTTTCAACAGCCAACGATAGCAGCAATCTAATTGTCGGTCTTCCCACGACCGGCGAATAAGTTTCAAAGTAATGGACCCCGTAGGACTGAGTAAAACCCTTCGCCACAAGTTGAGCTTTATAGGTCTTGTTACCATCTGCATCAAACTTAAAGATCCACTTGTTTCCCACGACTTTAGCCCCAGGTGGCTTGTTGATGAGCTTCAAGACCTTGTTCTCGTACATCGAATCCATCTCTTTCTTCATGGCTTCCTTCCAGTTATCCTTATCTTCCTGACTTATCCTCCTGACTGAATTTGTCCTACCCACAGAACATAAAAAACAAAAAAATCTTGTCAGTTAAATATTCACGTCGCGAAAAATAAAAACACGTAGTGATATCTAGTGAAGATTGTTTTTCATGTTAAAAAATATTTGACAGCTCAATGGCAGGTTAGTTGTTCTGAAATGGCTTCTAGATGGAGACATACCGGAGTACACTTCGGCAAGGGTAATTTCAATCTCCTAGAATCTTATAAAAATGTCGCTATTGCTATCAATAGCTATGCAAATTACGTTTACGAATAGTAGATTTAGTCTGATTTATCGATATTCATTAGGATTTCACCATTATTTTGTTGTCATTGAAGATCAAAGTTTTATGTCCTGTATTTAGGAACCTTGCAGAGTACTACTGCTCAAATGACTGTTCTTATGTCCTCTGTGAAGGTACTTGTCAGTGAATTATGTAAATTATTTTTTTATTTACAATATGTTTTGACCTGTTCTGATGCGAAAATCTTAGTATTTCTGACGAAATGTGATGTCATTTTGTCAGCGATGAAGACTACCAAGACCCCCTTATCGTAAACCCTCCCAGGATTCACAAAAGCATAGATGGCATGAATCCAGTGATTATTCAATTGATCGCCAGTTTCATCAACTTGTTCTGTAATACGACAGACTTCTGGCTTTGGTTTACGGCCAGGACGATCTACTCGTCGTCCTCGAAGACCAGCTTAGCCAGATCGCACACAAAGACCATCTCAACATGATATTGTGAATTTATAAAGTGGACATAATAATTCTCATGGAACTAATCTTCATGAACCAACATACATGCCAAATTTCGATCATCGATGAACATCTGAACAGTTTTTGAACGTTATAGAGATGACCAAATACATACGCGAATGGTTGAATGTACAAACAGAACAATGTACATCTCCAAGGTAGATTCTCTTGGTCTTACAGTTGAGGAAATGAAAAATTATATTGAAGTGGCGGAAGTACGGAAGCACTTGCACCAGACCACCACTTCTTTTTTATCGTTGTTTCACTACCATCAAATCGTATGATCAAATATTGAGCAAAGGGTTTCAAACTACATGGGCTACTATGGGAATCTGAATACACAAAAAATATGTATTAGAAGAAGATCAGTTTCATGAAAAAGCCAAGGGATTATTGCAAAATAAAAGCACGAGCAGATGGCAATTTAGCAGTCACATGTTAGATTTACAACAAGTCCGTGGTGTTGTTACATTAAAATGTCAAAACGCAATAAAAAATTGATTATTATATGGGCTAGTCTTATTTTAATCTTAAATAATATAAACTAGTTGGCTGTAACTGTCTTGTGTACAGTACATAGAAGTCAGTAGCCTACCTCAGTAGCCTGCAACTGTCCTAATAGAAGGACATAAGAAAAAACCCATTTTTTCAGGAATAGATTTTTTTCAGTATTTTTTCACTTCTAAAGTAACCCCCATAGAGCTTAAATCCTGAATATAAATTAAATCTGACATAAAAAGTGGTTCCTGTAGTGAGGAGGTTATGGCTTCCTTTACTGTCAAAGGCTCCTGTCCTTCTGTACAGCATGCAAGTCCATGAAGATTTCCTCCTCGGATTCTATTACGTAGAGGATAACGACATTCACTTTCGTTTGACTCTCCTCTATTTATAGTCTCTTCAACTTCAACGTTTTCCACCACGACATTTTCTGCTCCGCTATCACTCGTTTCTCCCATCTCAACTTCCGCGTCTTCATATACTTCAGCTTCATCTGTGGAACTCGGCCCTTGAAAAGCTTCTGCACTACCAGGTGACGAACCTGACTGGCCTTCTACCTTTGTAAGTTCCCAGATTACTTCAGCATCCTTGACACTGCTACCTACGAGCTGACTAGGATCCTCTGAAACTGCTGCTGTAGAGTCCTTACATTCCTTGCTCTCACAATGACGCGAGGATTACTGGGATTTATGAAACGATATCCCTTGGTTTCTTCACAGTAACCAACAAAGATATGTTCTACTGCTTTAGGGCTCCATTTCTTCCGAGTTTCCTTGGGCACGTGCACAAATGCCTTCGTTCCAAAAACTCTGAAATGATCGAACGACTGAGCCTTCCCTGTCCACAACATGTGGCTCTGGTTGGCTGGACATTTCTTCAAAACTGCTCGCATTTAAGTAGGTCAATAGGGCACTTTATGTGACGGCTAAACACCCTTATTTCAGAATAGGTGACGCTACAGAATCTTAGATAATCGATCGAAAGCGTGTCCAGCCAGCTTGAAAAACCACTTTTCGCTGGTCTCTCAATCTCCGTAACGGAAGTGATTTTGACGAATTTTTGCATATCAACGGGCGTCACATAAATATGTGACAGGCATCAAGCTAAAAGTTTTGTGATACGTACAATGGTTTAGTAGAAAAATGCAAAAAACTGTGTCCAGCCATCTTGAATTTACGTAGAAAACTTTTGGCTGGCACTTCCGAATCCCACATAACGGGAGCGTTTTCGAATATGGTTCCTTTACTAATACTTGGTGACGCAATGTGTGACAGTAATAACGTTTGATTTATGCCGTCACATGCAAGGGTTTACGAGATATCAATGAAAACTTAATGTATACTTGTGTCCAGCCATCTTGAACTCAGGCTGGCTGGACACCTGTATCTCCGCTGCCTGATGATCTACGACCTTCAAAATGGTATCAAAATGTTGTGACGGGGACGATAATGATAACCTGAATTTATGACGGAGAAACTTTTCGTAGTTTCAAAGATATTGATCATTTAAATTTTCCCATACAAACATCCATTAATATTGTGAGGTGACCATAATTTTTACATAAATAAAGGATTTCTTTTTAATCGACTAATCGGCCGGTAGCAGCCACGCCTGCTTTGTATTTGATTTCTCCGTGGGAATAAAAGGTTTTCCTGCAGTAAAAAGCGTAAGTATGTGTTAATTCAAAATAATAATTAAAAACACTAACAAAAAAGAACAAAGTGCATTGCACTCAGTGATGCCAATTTAGCATTTTTTCATGTTGTTTAGCAAACTTATTAGTTGTTTAGCATATTTTTAGCATATAAAATAATTATAAAATAAAATACATTAATGCGTACGCAATTATTTCCATTTAGAAAACAAATCCCTTTACTATATTGTTGGCGCTTCTGGTGCCAACATAATGGAAAGAGTATTTGAGATCATAGTCGATTAAAACAGTATGTATATTTTGTTAAATAATAAAAAAGTTAAAACTATGTTACGTTTCATTTGACACTGAAAAATGTTAGCAGATTTTTTAGCATTTCTATAAAGCAATTGGCATAATTTTAACACCATTTTAGCAGATTCTATATCGGTCTTGTTGGCAACACTGATGCACTGACACTGAGATTGTACACAGGCTGTGAGTGTGACAGCGTAATAATGGTCGTACGTACTAAAACCAAATAAAGACTGATGCTGTGATTTATTTTGTGTAATAATTTTATTCTTTTCCATAAATAGGTATTGAAGAATATTTTAGTTTATTCAGCTATTTATATGATTAAAATGACAACCACCGGCTTCATTTGCGCTTCAAACACTTAGGGCGGCGGTAAAAACAACGCTTTGGTACAAGGCGGGGGGGTTATTGAAGTGCAAATGGAGTTGATCGTCGTCATTTTCGTCATTGAAACGCTCTAGCGCAAATAAATAAATGTGATTTTATTTACCTACATTATTTTTTCATTTAAATACCTTAGAGCATTAGTCTGTTATCCTGACACAATATCTACCTATGTACTTACCATAAAAACACCAATAATTATCTACTAAAAAGAGTAGATAGGTATCTGCACGTAAATAATCAATAACATTAAAAAAAAATCTCCCCCCCCCCGTTCCTCACTTCTACATTTTTGTCTTCTATTGATTAAAATATCTACAGTTGTTCGTATTAGTATCACCAATACGCGAATTTTCGTCCATTAAAGAAAACACCTTAAAATATACTTAGTCCTACATAAAACCTACAATATTGGTAACCCTACTACAGTGTTTGTATGGGAAAATTTAATAGATCAATATCTTTGAAACTACGCAAAGTTTCTCCGTCACAAATTCAGGTTACCATTATCGTCCCCGTCACAACATTTTGATACCATTTTGAAGGTCGTAGATCATCAGGCAGCGGAGATACAGGTGTCCAGCCAGCCTGAGTTCAAGATGGCTGGACACAAGTATACATTAAGTTTTCATTGATATCTCGTAAACCCTTGCATGTGACGGCATAAATCAAACGTTATTACTGTCACACATTGCGTCACCAAGTATTAGTAAAGGAACCATATTCGAAAACGCTCCCGTTATGTGGGATTCGGAAGTGCCAGCCAAAAGTTTTCTACGTAAATTCAAGATGGCTGGACACAGTTTTTTGCATTTTTCTACTAAACCATTGTACGTATCACAAAACTTTTAGCTTGATGCCTGTCACATATTTATGTGACGCCCGTTGATATGCAAAAATTCGTCAAAATCACTTCCGTTACGGAGATTGAGAGACCAGCGAAAAGTGGTTTTTCAAGCTGGCTGGACACGCTTTCGATCGATTATCTAAGATTCTGTAGCGTCACCTATTCTGAAATAAGGGTGTTTAGCCGTCACCTATAGTGCCCTATTGACCTACTTAAATGCGAGCAGTTTTGAAGAAATGTCCAGCCAACCAGAACCACATTCCACAACTCCTCAGGAATCTTACCATTATTGCCACTGTGAGGCAGCCTGTTCTTCGTATAAACAGCCGTATAACATCAAATAACATGCCTCTGCCCACAGTCTCACACTCAGACCCTTTTCCGCCAACATAGCACGAGCCATCTCCACAATAGTGCGGTTTGCTCGTTCCACTACGCCATTCTGTTCTGGAGTGTAGGGAACAGTCAACTGATGCTTTATACCCTTTTGGTGTAGAAAAACATCAAACTTCCTGTTCACAAATTCTGTTCCATTGTCCGTGCGTATGCACTTTACCTTCAACCCGGTTTCAACCTCTACACTAGCTAGAAAAACTTTAAAATTATCTAAAACCTGATCTTTTGATTTAAGGAAAAATACAAAAGATTTGCGTGTAAAATCATCTAAAATAACTAGCATATTCCGAGATCCACCGTACGTGGGTTCAGACATTGGACCACAGATATCTGCGTGAACTAGTTGCAGTCTCTCGACTGCCCTCTCAGCCTCACCAACTGGAAAAGGTAAACGATGTGCCTTCCCCTTAATGCAGGCGACACAAGGCTCCATTACACTCTTTCCAAAATCCATACCCGGAAGCTTACGTAAATCTCGCTCATTTACGTGTCCAAGCCGCCGGTGCCACATCAAAGGATTACCTGCTTTCACTGACGCCAACGCAGTCCCATCTACAACCGCTTGACAACCTTCAAGCTTGTAGATCCCTGAGACTTCACTTGCGGTAGCCTTTCCCTTGAAATGACCTGGAACTAAATGGTGAATTAGCTTGCACCCATCTCTGTCAAAACTTACCTTCCATCCTATCTCTACTAATTTAGACACTGATAACAGATTAACACGCAAACCGGGTACATACATGACATCCCTCACAGCAAGCATTCGTCCTTTCAAACTCACCATGATATCACCCTTACCCTTGCATTCAATCTTATCATTTATTCGCACATGACACATTACTCATACCAACATTTATAACCAAATCTTTAAAACAATGTTTCTGGAAAGACATATGTGAAGATGCCTCGCTGTCGATGTACCACTCTGTCGGATTGAAGGAGTCCCCGGCGCTGAATGAATACAGGCTCACGACGGCGACGTCACTCAGTTTGGAGATCGAACCCGTTTTATTTCCTTCAGGACAGTCTGGCTTCTTATGTCCACTCTTTCCACATTTGAAGCATTTAACTTTGGTCATATTCAAACCTTTGTTCCCATTCCGCTTCTTACTCACAGCCAATGCCGAATCCGCTGAAGGCAATGTACAGTCGAACAAGCTAATAAGTATACAGCCAGCTAACTTGTATTTACTTTTAAGATTATACCGAGACATTTAGAGACTAATGGCAAACGATACAGCGTTTGACATCAGCCGCTTAATGCGAAACACTTGATAAAACAAAATTACAATCAATATTTTCAGTGTTATAAGATCTCTACCCTGTATACTTATTAGCTTGTTCGACTGTACTACAACCTTGACGTGAATCCTCCTGCAGTAACTTCTGCCGTACGTTCTCTGAAGTCAACTTCATCCCAGAGTGTTCCAGTGCCATTCGCATAGGCCTGTACTCTTCAGGTAGTCCTCTCAGTAACACGACAGCTACAAGATCATCGTCAAATCCGGTGGCAATATCCATCAACTTTTGAGAAAGTGACATTACTGCAGCAACATATTCATGCATCGACGAGTGCCTCTCTAGCTTCTCATCCATCAACGCATTCATGAGCGTGATCCTGCGATTTACGCCTTTGTCCTCAAATGCTTTCGCTAAACTATCCCAAGCATCTTTGGCATGATTTGAATCTTGTACATACGCAAAAGTGTAGGTTCCACATGTAGACAAATCAAAGCTCGTGCGTCTTGGTCCTCCTCGATGGCGGTGGAGTCTTTGGAATCCGGGTAGTTTGATGTATATGTGAACAACTTTTCTCGTATAAGAATCATTTTTATTGCGAATTTCCACGTAGAGTAGTCATCTAGGCCGCAAAGGTTCTTTTTGGCAAATTTAGTGACTGGGCCCATAACCTTTTGATGAAATAAACTAGATAACTTGGGTATAGAAGTAAAAACGTTGTTTGCACAGAGAATTTTTTTTATTTCAAGTGAATGACACAAGTCTTATAAGAACACACATGTTCGAATATCAATTTGAAATGTTATTGTCCACTAAAAAGTTTCACATGTGTGTATTCACCTTTTCCTCTCGCTGTGAAATGAACACATTGGAAAAATGGTGATCATTGCCATTCGTCAGCAATAATGGTCAGTGGTATAGGAACGAGCTAGCAAGGTAAATACAAAGTGTTTATTTCAAGCTGAAAACCTTAAGACTTAAGTTGGCTTCGTCTGTTGACATGACATATCTGCCATCATTTGTCCGGCATAGTCAAATGTAATTGAGCATAGTTTATATCCAAGGCTATATCCGTGGGAACGTCTCAAAATACAGAAAAGATTCTTAAAGTTTTCGTTATTCATTCTATCGCAGAATACAAGTCGAGACGGCCCGGCTATAAAAATAACATCAGCTCGTTGCCGTTGTATGAAAACGTAAGACGGTATAGTTTTCTTTCTCCGGATCGTACCTAATGTAATTCAATAGGTTTGTTTTCAGTCAATAGAATACTTGAATAACTCGAGTTCGCATCGTATCATAGACCTTTACCGGATCGTTATTACGTTACAATATGCGGATGTGTGTTGTAGATGTTTGTCGTAAAAGCGACCGTGTCGTTTTATAGCACCGACCCTGCCTTCAGAATGGGGTCGAACAGCCACCGTGCTGGGTGGTCGTAATGTAACATAACCTGAGACCACCCTCCTTGTTTTATGAATTTGAATCAACTAAACAACATTGACTCAGTTGCATTTGGCGACAGTTGTGTCATACAATCACTAATCATTCATTGGTTCAATTGTCACTTGACAATGCCTGTAAGTAAATTAAGAAATCGATTCCGATTGTCTCGCAAACAAAATAGAAACAACCCTATCGCAAAAGTGAATAACTAGACATAAACATTGCTCAGCTGGATGATTATTATTACATCCCGTCGCTTATTGTAATCGTGACGGCATTGACCCCGCGACCCCCGGCAGCTGACGTAACGAGTGTCACCGCAACCATCAATCACTGGCTGCTTTGTGACGTTTTGCGACCTGCGCCTCTGACGACACGGAATCGAAAGCTAAGCCAATGTGACCCGCGTCTTTGTGCACACAGTTACACGCTCTTTACCGGCTCGTTACCGGTAAGTGGTTCTCGAAAAGAACGTGTAACTATGTGCACAAAGTCGCCAGCCACATTGGTTGAGCTTTCGGTTCGGTGGTAACTTACATTAATCCGATGCAACATGTTGGTATTGATCGTTCTTATAAACATCTTATTTGTCCTCTTCACCTATAGTTTAAACGAGTACATGACGACACAAGCTTTTACCACCTGAATGCAACAGTCTTGCATCAAGGAGCCCATTTAGTGAATTGGAGTATGTGGTGGCAGCATGATGTCATCTGATTGCGATGGGCGGGCACGCCTCGGCCTCCGTCGCTGATTCGTGACCAAGACTCTAAACGACTCGTGCATACCTAGCCTCACTCCATGCTGAACATTCGTGCAGTCTACGTAGCTTCGCGAACAACAGTTTTTTATGTTTCGAAATTTCGACACGAAGTATCGCCAACAAAACAAGATGGACATAATTCATTTTTTATTCCATTGAATAAATCAAGATACAATAATGCACAGTGGTGGAAATGTGGAATGTCAAAATTCAACCTGCCGTCAATCCACGGCGCTTGAACGCATTATTATTCTGAATTTATTTAAAGATGGCCCCTTCCTGTTGGCAACCATCCAACGGGGTATCCCCAACATTTACCAGACGATTTAATAATTATGGACTTTTATGTGGGTTAATGTATGTGTCTACTCATGTTTGTATTTGTATTCATTCATTCAAGATATTCCAATTCTCAGAGAGCTACCGTCACATCTATCGAAAATGTAGGTGAATGTCACGCTGCATCCATCTATGTTTTGTGTAAGTTGTTTGTGTGTTTATAGAGTTGTCGAGCCACAGTAACCAAGCGTTTCTTGTTCGAAAGCGAGAGTTTCAAGTTTCTCGGGAGCTTGCTCTGCTTGGTCGTAGAATCGATCGACAACACCAGATTTGTATAGCTTAGTGTTTTACGTAGAATTATACTTGTGTATTCTCCATTTCAATATTGATCGCAAACATCTTTAGAAACGGTTGTACGTAAAACTATTTACAATTAGTTACGAATCCATTCACATAATTAATGTGTATAAACGTGTATTTACCTTAACCCTTGTGTTCATACACTTATACTCATTCATATGTAAAACAATGTTACGTATATTGTTTGTGAACATCAATATTTACTCGCACGTTTATTACGTTACCGTAACTACGTCTTGTGACGTTGAGTCTGACGATTTTCTTCTTTTGATCAAGACCTTCAAAGCGATCACGCCTACGTTTTACATCTATCCGTAGTAATCAGATGCGAATTTCGTCACTCAATTCAATAGGTCAGGGTGTCGGTAATTGAGTCGCGTCAGCTGTTCTCCGGATCCCTCACGTTACGCAATCCGTGTTTCATTAAATTCATTATTGTGTCGATACCGTACTCGGGTGCCGACGACGGCGACGTCCTATACATATACAAATGTGTAGGTACCCAAGACTGAAGGCGTTCATGAGCGGGGGATGCCTCCAGATAATAAATAACGAGTGCAACGATTGCGACCGCCGGGGCTGGGGATAAGGGGGGTCCGGGGAGGGCCCGACCATTTTAATGTCCCGGCGCCAGACTTTATATTAAACATTCGACCTTGGCAGTGGCCTACATCGACACCGGGACACGCACACACGCCCACTTCTCTCGTCACGAAAAGAAAAGTTCATTCAATGTTTCGGCACTTCTCAACGCTATAAATAATAAGCGTGACGTGTTTACTCATCTAGCACGCTATTTAAACCCTCGCCTTATCTTTGTTGTGTAACGGTGACATTGTCAAAGGCCTTTGTCACGTACTTTGCGACTTCTGAGATAGCTCTACACTTTTTGTCTGTCTGAGAAGCTTGTCGGCTTTATGCTACACTACCTCACAGTCGCAATAGTGGTGCTTATTGAAAGCAACACCTTACTGAACTTAATTTACTACTTTTTTGGGTCTACTCACTAGTCCTAAATGTGAACTTATTTTCCACAATCCTCGCATTGTGTGTGCCGCGAATGTTTAGAGAAAGCGAAAAGCTTCGTATCCAAAGCAGACATAAATGACTGCCTGCTTGCAACACTATATCTGTAACTCATTCGACTTTGAGTGGTCTAAAGAGGCGGAGCAATATTCAGAAATGTACTGGCGGCGTTGAGAATCTCCTTTGGTCTAAGAAACTGGTGATTGACAGTTAGGATGTTAGGAATTAAGAGTGTAAAGAAAAGCCAGTGTTCACACACCAATCTCGTGATTCCCTAGAATCCCTAGTTAGCGTGACTGTCAATAAATTATGTTTATTTGCTACATCAATATATCCAATATTATTAGATACTTTTGCATTTCAGACTGAACAATTCCTCAGGTTCAAATTAATAGGTTACCACCACACTGCCCCACACACACTTATATTCAGACGTTATGGCTACAAGGCCTAATATGATCCATGCTCCAGAACTACTTGGATTGAATATTTTCTACTTTTTTTCTCATAAATCGTCACCCTTGTCAGCGCGTAAATCGTGGAAGAATTTATACGGGACGTTTTGGATGATATAGAACCATGTCTTCCAAGTGCCGCAGAAACAAAATGAAGATTTAGAATGTAGTTCAGTGCGGCAAGGTGGGATAGCATTAAGCAGAGACTCAGCGTTTATCATCGTCTCGCTGCTTCACTACTTTTAATATTAGCTGGAGAATGGTGTTCACGTTATTTTTACCCGACTGCGGCGAAGCCCAAAAGGAGGGTTATGTGTTTGACGTGTATGTATGTAAGTATGTATGTATGTATGTCCGTTTCTTTGTTCCCTCATAACTCATAAACGGATGAACCGATTTGAATGAAATATACGTCATTAGATTCGTCTTGATGGCGCGAGTGTTATAAGCTACATTAAAATTAAAAAAACAAAGAAAACTTGCGGATTTTGGGGGCCAAACCGCGGAGTTCAAAAAAAATTTTTTTTTCCATTACCATCGAGTAGGGAATCAAAATAAAGGGTTTTAAAAGGAGATTACAAAAATATATAACACTTAGTTTAAAAGAAAAGTGGAAAATCCTATAAACAAGCACAAAAGTTAAATCATCTGCGAAGAATTTTACGCGACCAACGAAAGAACAACACAAAAGAACTAAAAATATGGAAATAAAAAAAGTAGTTAAAAAACTAAAAAACCCGACTGAAAAAACTGAAAAGCAAAAAACAAGCACATTTTAAATTAAACAAAACTTGGAAGCAGGCAGGGTTCATATTAAATTATGAAAAGAAAAAATGAAAATAGAATGGACCCCGCCTGCTTCCAAGTTTTGTTTAATTTAAAATGTGCTTGTTTTTTGCTTTTCAGTTTTTTCAGTCGGGTTTTTTAGTTTTTTAACTACTTTTTTTTTCCATATATGTCAGGAAGGGATATTCACCCGTATCTAGTTCCAAGAATTCTCTGCTGCCGTGTGGGTGTAGCTTTGATACTCAATTGGTATTGACGCGCATGCTTTAGAGAGCTGTTGTAAGAGATACACCATTTATTGCCAACCATTTTAAAATAAATTTTCATGTCGTTTCAAAGATCGATGATTTATATATCATGAAATTGTAGCCTATCATGATAGACATCTTTGAAACGAGTTGATGGTATCAAATAATACATTGTTATTGACGGGCTTTTCAGTAAATCACACTTGTGAAGTATTCATATCTTTCGAACTGACGTTCTTTAAGTGTTCTGCTACAGTCATACTAATACTTGCTTCGAAAACTTACGAAATTCTCTAACAGAGAACCTGAAATGAAGAAAAGAATATTGTGTTTCATAGCTCGTGGCTTAATAAGAACTGCCACTCGGGTCGATCTTTAGGTTAAGCTGTGCTTACCTAGGTCGGTTCGGTGTGTGGATGGGTGACCGCCTGACATACCGAGTTTCCTCCGTGCCTCGGAAAGCACGGTAGGCTGTTGGTCCCGGCTGCCATAATAGATCTTTGGCAGTCGTTACGGGTAGTCAGTGATCTGAAATTCTGACATCCAGTCTTACCAAAGGGTATCGTATTACCTAGGATTAACTGGGTTGTGGAGTTCTGATAGGCAGTCGCTCCATGTAAAATACTGGTATTCAGCTGCATCCGGTTAGACTGGAAGTGGACCCCAATATAGTTGGGAAAACGCTAGGCAGATGATGATGATAGTTTTCGCAAAATTATATACTGGAGAGTGATGTAATACATGGGAGTCAGTTGATTAATTATTCTAAATCTGCTAAAGGAGGAAGATAATAAGAAAAATAAATCTGGTGTCCATTTAAAGGAGTCGGAAATAAAAACAACGATGAAGTGCTTTTGGACCTAATTCCAAGAACCATAATATTGTTCTGCATAAATCAAGTAATCTCATTCTAGTTCTCCGAAATGATTTGACGAGGTAATCGTAGCTATTATATTTCATGAAAAATTGGCAGATATCAATCATAGAAACGATCACTATGAAGTGTTAATAAACGGAAGTTAATTTATGCGCGTTACTGTAACGTAATCACAGACTGTGCAATATTATGTAATGAATGAGTTTACCGTTATTGTTATTGCGTGTAGCGAGTGAGTAATGTGGGTCAGTGACGAGAACAGAGGCAGGGTCGAGATGCCATTGACGCGTCTTTTAAACTTACGTAACAACCGCGTATTGTTTCGCCAAACAAGGACACAAGGATGTTCCACGCATATACATACAAAACGTAAAAATAAATCATGTCTTACGCAGACGGACCGTTGCTATGCAAATTAAACTTTGCTTGCAGTCATCCTTTTGCATTAATTTACTTGAGCTAGAAAGCTGTAGCCGTAGTCCTGAACTAACTTTTTATCGGAGCTCCCCTATCCATTACATTGGAACAATTAACTATTAATGTTATCAGCTCCTGCTTCTATAGGCATTGCAAGTATCCTTTATGAAGATCTATTTCGTTGCTAACCCAGTCAATAAATGTAATAAAAATATAGTCCTCTTTGTTGTTTTTTTTTTACTAATAGTAATTGTATATTGTTTTCTATAAAATATCTAGGTGTAATAAACGTTAAGATTTAAGTATTGTGCTTAGTTCACATGCGATAGCAATGGTTTTATGAAAACAGAATACGTAGGCAGAACAGTGGTGTCAGTTGTGCTTGCAGGTGTTCGATGTCACTACTAAACTGGTCTGGCATCCGGTCCGAGCCTCGCGCAGCGCCCGACAGATGGCGCCACGTGTATATTACTTGTGCATCTTAAGCCTCGTTCCTATTCTTATACTTAAATGTTATAAGATCTATGGTATTAAGTTTGAACAATCAGCTTGGTCAGTTTTCGAATAATTATAAAGATTAAATTCTGTGCGATCAAAAACATAGTAGTAACAATTATGGTCGCACTTATCATTTGCCTATCTATTTCTAGTAAAAGGTTCAGGACATTTGGAAAAAATACCTTGGCATCGTGTACTTTTATAGCTTAAGCTAAATCCAATTTCGGTTAAATTTGCCAAAGGTCCCTTGTGAAATATTTTTATGACATTATCGGCTATAAGACAAATTGTCTAATTACGGTGCCGCCCGGCCGCTTATGTAACTAATGGCGGCATAATCGGGCCCGAGGAATCCGATCGTAAACACGCTCGCTAACCCACTAAAACATATTTCTTTTATTTTGCGGAGCGGGTTGACTACGCGCCCTGGCTCGGTCGGACCGCCACTTTACAGAACAGGTTCCTATATCGAAATTAACGATAAATCCGCCTGCGAGGTGCCGCCTCACCCTCTCTGCATATTTTCCTCAGTCTCGAGAATAACTCAACATTTTTGAAATATATCTGGTAGTTCACTCCCCATGTTAGAACTTGTGTTGATATTTTGGAATACCACTTGCAAGAACATGTGACTAGACATTGTGATATTTCAACAAAATAAGTACATCATCATTATTCTCCTTCCATTATCCCAATTTATTTGAGGTCGGAGCAGCATGAATTCTCTATTACTGGTCAACTCCTTTTTAGCGATATCATGCTTCACACAGTCCATCCATCATTTCTTTGGTCTTATTCTCTTCTTTTGCCTTGGACTTCATACTCAACATATCATTTTAATGTAAACGGCATCAAATTAGATCGAATGGAAGTTTACTTGTAACTTTTTCTTTTGTCTCATAAGCATTTTCTAAAATACATGCGACAGCTAGACCTAGATCAACTTTTGGGCGTAAAAATGCTGAATCGTGGATCTCGTTGGCATCAACCAATATTACCATACTATTCTTTTTTTCCATTTTGACATAATTTGGCTCAGAAATACTGTCTTTTCTTCCCGCTGAGGTATTGTGGCAATGGAAGCTATTGGAATTACCAAGAACTGGTTGTCTTATTGTAATCTGGCTTTCACACCAGGTTTTATCAATGCTATTGATAGTGTATTATATTGTAAAAAAAATATTTCTAAAAATTTTCACAATACAATACAAAACAAACCATACCTTCTCTGCTGTTATCTACTAAATCATGATCGTTCTTTATTATGTTTTTAATTTTTATCACTTTGAATTTTGATTAAATTTTAACGATTCACTTTATTTTTGCATTTTAATCTTTAGTTTAAGACTTTACAGATAATTTAAGTAACTAAATCTGCCTATTTATAGTTATAACTTCACCTAATTAAGTGATCAACTGCTCACATCATCAGTAACGATTACCTTCCCAACAGAGTTTATTTGTCAACATAGAAATAAAAATATAAGCGTGGCATGACGCTACAAGAGAATTTTAACTGTGATGTAAAGTTATGGTTTTGCGTAGACCATCGGGCGTCTAGTCGGGAGTCCGCAGGGAGGCGTCGCTGGCGCCGTGTTCAATCAAGCTACAACCATTTAATTTTTTCTCTCAGCTTCACTATTGGACGTATATTATAGTTTTACTTGCTCACCACACTTGATACACGACGCTAATGGATTCACACAGCTTCAACATCATACATAACTGTTGCGCTCGAACAAAGTTGGCACACATTTCCCCTGTGCGTGTGTCATTATAATTGGAAATAACATAATCTTAACGTTATTTCCTAATGCATTATTGTCATTCTACAGGTTATACTGATTTCCTAATTTGGCAACATTTCACGCGATATCTACTTTCATCGACTATAAAGAGATAGCGTATGTATCGCTTCTATAGAAATAAAGTATAAAATATCATGAAACGGACACAGTGCGCATATGCGTTGACCCGCATTCCCAATAGGCCATCACTGTTTGCACTGCGACAGTAATGAGATGTAGTATATGAATGATGATATTACTATAGGCTTGCGCAGTCCGATCAATATTTCCTAATTAGTTATAAGGTGTATCACAGACGACTGTGATTTTGCGTGTATACGCGGTAACGTGAATTGTATTATCTGTTATTATGTTAATAACTGATAAGCGATTCTGTTCACTATTATCAATGATAATATTCTACGATCTCATATTTACTCAACAGTATCGCGCTTGTGTGTATATGTAGGTATATGAACAATTTCATATTATAATGATAGCTTACAGCTGTATATACATTCTACACACACGCACACCAGTTAAATGGATAGCAATATAATACTGTGGCGTTTGTAAACTGTAACCTTTATAATTCTTCTTGTACCAGAGAAGTTTGCTACATTTATTTTAAATGGCTTTCGTGGTAGAGCTTCATTGTATTTTTTCATGATCGGTACTTTATTATTCTTTTTGAACAATTCATAGGTTTCGAAGACTCAGTGAATAAATAATAACTGAATGTATCACAAAAAAGTAGTTACGTGCCTTCGGTACAAAGTAAGACTGGCTGAGGCGAACAAATAACTGGTTGAGTTGGATAGTTGGTTGAGTGCGTGCAGCTCGGCGCTCGGCGACCCCCCGCTCGAGGTTCGCTGGCGTGCCCTCGCTCGCTGTAGCTATACATATGGGTCGTAGCGAGCGGCGTGCCGTCGCAATATCAGCCCGGTGAAATCGCTCGCCCGCCCGCTTCGTCGCACCGCACGCCTCGCCTGCGCCAGTCGCCGTGCGCCAACTGAAACGCGCGCACTGCTAGCGCAATCGAACGTACAATATTCCACACGAGGCTCTCGCTCTCTGCTAGCTTCCACCGCCTTCGTCCCGGCACCGCTCCTATTACCGGCGCCGGTCGATGATTCGGAACGTTTTGCTGTAAAGCAAAATTTGTCACCTTTTCGACATTCGTAATATTCCCTTGTGTGTGTGAGAAGTGCATGTGCGCAGCTCCCCCTAATTTGTGCTTCGGTGTAGTTAAGAAAAGGATTCAAGACGGCTGTCATCATAAGGCTGCCTGCGAACACAGTAAGTATCGCGGCGGCCGCATGACTCAATGTAAAATGGGACGATTCTTATCTACCGCACTTGTGTGCGTGGGTGTGCCGACGCTGAGTTTGTCAGTGTTTGCGTGACATCCGACCGCCTCCGTGCCTCTGTGTGCGTTGGCTCAATACTCGGTTCTATTTTGTGGCGGAGCGGCTAGATGTTTGTTTTTATTATCATATGACCGGCGACTACTGCTGTTACTTGCTTTAAATTCAAGTACTGTAAGACATTGATGGATCTGTGCAAGAACTATCAAAGGGCGGTGATGAGAGTTATTGTGATATGAATAATAATTTAGACTTATTGAAAATCAATTTATCTGCAAAAAGGTATTTATTATGATATAGTAATACTGAAACAGAAATTATGCCACAGGAATTAAAGCCGTTAGGTAGGTGTTCTGCTAGCTGGATACTTGGTTTTCATTTGCCGTCGGCAAGTTGTAGGCGTATTTGTACGGCGCTCGTTATCTGTTCTTTGTTGAACATTGGAAGCTAATTTCAAGGAATATCTATTTGAAATTGATAAAGGAATGTGCATAATAAATTTGTATTATCAATTTGGTGCCTTCAATCGATAAATTTATTAAATCCTTATATTGGCTGAAGTGCGCTAAAAAGCATCTCTGTACATAAGAAACACCCAAATGTATTGGACATATTCTTGCTTTAACTTGGCAATAGAGGAGAAAGATTAATTCTGTCAATTGCGTTGAGTAGAAAAAACATTAAAAACCCGACAATTTGGTGGAAACACCCAGTATTACTAATCAGATTACTAATTATTAATAATCAGCATCAAGTTAATTTGCTACTATAATGGAACAAATGATAAACGACGCCATAATTTGTCAAAATCCGTCAAGTATTATGGAACTAAAATGGTCCTCATTCCTCAACTCAATTGGCTGCTGGATTTACAAGAAGCTCTTTTCCTTTTCATGCAAATAAAGGTTTATATTTTAATGAAAGATTAATTCTGTTTGACGTTACAGACTCATATGTTCTGGGTGAATTTACCGCGATAAAGATTTTAGCTGAACTAAACAGAAATTAAAGTTGCTGATGGATTTTACTTCAAACTTTGCCGCAATATTTTGTAGTTGTGGAAAATCTGTTTTTGTATTTAAAAAGAGATCCTTTCAATATTTGCTTCGTTTGCTTTGATTTTTCTTGTTGCGTTGCCGGTCATGGTAATGTCACTTCATGTCTTTCATTCTTTATTATCTGTATGCATTACTCTTTAGTTGTTTGGTTAGTTCCTAACTTGAGATTCTATACAAGTACAACTATATTCGTTTTGTTCTTCTGAAACACTGCATCAAGGATATTTTTTACATTTTGTTGTCCATATTACCAACGTTGGCAAAAAGCTCTTCAGTGTTCTTGTGATGTGATTACTAAAGAGCATTGTTATCAACGCGCTTGTGTTCGCAATGCTTGTATGCGTTTCTGATTATTTAATGCGATCTCACGCTCGACAAGTTCACTTGAATAAAGTCCTAACTGCCAGCAATGAGGCAGATCAATCGTCGATTTTATTCATCTTGTCGTAAAAACTATAATGGCGGAGAAACCGTTGGCGTATCACACATTCCTCTTCCGTCGGTGGCTCATACAAATTATACGATGTGTGTTACGTATAGCTAGGTAGGTGGGCCGTCATTATTTATGTTCTCTAACAGTCGGCTCAGTGGTGTGGGTTAAAATCGGAGCAGTCAGCTGATTGTCCATGTGTGTGTGTGCGTTCTTCGGGAAACACCTTTCGATGACGTGTGCGAGCTCCGTTTAATTGGACATTCACATTGTTCCCTCTTGTTTTTTTTTTTTCTGTTTAGTCATATTGATTGATATGCCTGATAAAAGCGTGAAGTACTATTTCTTGACGTCTGTTTTTGATTTGCAGTAGCCGACACGTTTTATTGTGTTACCTTGAGCCATTGACTTTTTCTGTTATCAGTATTTTGTAATGTACAAAAGTAAATTAGTCTACATCTGAAACGAATTGCACTCAAATAGAGGTTTTGGAAGATAAGACTGTCGACAATATTATGTGAACAGCCAATTAGTTATTAAAGTTATTTGGCTCATAAAAGGGTGTTTGGTCAGAACGCTAATGAATTATGATAAATTACTATGATACCTTGGCTACAACGCCTTCGTTGCAGCGATTTAAGTAGTCACCCAATATTTTGACGTGTTGCTAATTGCTAAGTTCAGTTACAATATACCTACCTGTTCCTTTATTATATATTATTTTGGTTTGATCTAGTTTATTTTGACCAGTATTCGGGCATGATTGATAACTTTACAGAACACGAACTCATTACCTAGCGGCTAGCACACCGTAATTTCAAGCCTGGCTGGTAAGTATACCTTATTGGGGTTTGCACGTAAACAGTCATTATGAAACATGTCATTTGGTAAAAAACATGACGTGGTCGGTGATTACATATGCTGCCCGTGTAGCTTGTCCACGTAGTAATATTATAGCTGGAGAATCTGACATTATTTAGATGTATGTATTATGCCGTTTTTGCACATCTACCTTAGAGCCTCTCTAGCGGGATACTCTGCTTGTAAAACATTATTACATGTAGACTTCGTAACACAATCAAGTTTTTTCAATATTCATCGATTTCAGAGAGACCATTCTGTCAATTTTTACGAAACCAAGATGACAATCATACCCTTTTTTTTTTTTTTTTTTGGTGGGTGGAAAATCATCGAATAACCCCCCCCCGCTCTTGGCTTGGGCAGAGCGAAGGGGAGTGTCAGACTTCTACTGACTAGAAACCAAACCCATGTTCCTTCTTCTTCGCCCTTGTGTCGGAGCCGCGGTAACCTTTCGATATCGACTGATAATCATACCCTGTGGTTATTACTCCTGTCCTGTCCTATGTGTCTTAATTGGTGAAAAAATGTGACTGTTAATGAATAAATAGTGCTAAGTATGTGATTTCAAGATATATTGTATGTACCAAAAATATTATATACAAGTCATATAATCAGAATATTCTGGCATTCACACTACTCTAACATCCGTATTTATAGTCAAGTTAAAGTAATTACTTGAACTTAAGTAATTACTTATGCAAATATTTTTATGCAATGTTCAAGATTTTAAACGAAGTTAGAACCGTCAACGAAAGCAAAACTAAGAATTCTAACGTTTGATAGTTCTAACATTAAGGAATTACTAAACTACAGAGACAAAATCGTATCTTAAACAATGACATTTACTCAAGTAATAGTAATAAGTTGTTTATAAATACGGGTGTAAATGTCTGACAAGAAACGAAAAACGTATCAACTTGTGTATCTTTTTGTTTCTTCAGGCGGCTTATTGAATAGACATTTGTTTCAAGTTAAGTCATTTGCATAGGACCAGAATTACTTTCAATGTCCTAGTGAAATTTTAAGATCGTCTTCTATATCTACATAAATTAAAAGAGAAGTACTGACTGACTCGCTCATCAACGCCAAGCCCAAACATTTTTTTTTTAAATTTGCGTAGGTAATCAACAAATGACTCCTCCCGCTCTGGGCGAAGCGGAAGGGAGTGTCAGACTTCTACTGACTAGCAACCACCCATGTTCCTTCTTAGCCCTTTGTGTCCGGTGCTGCGGTATCTCCTTCGAGCAACCCGCAGCGCCAGCCCAAACCCTTAGACCCAAAAAGCTGAAATTTTGCAGGGGTTCCCTTTATAATGTAGACAAGGAAAAAGGAAGGATTTTTCAAAATTCAACAACTGAAGTAGTTAAATGGTTAAAGTTGTAGGGAAAATCGATATTTTCACGCAGGCGAAGCCGCGGGCAAAATCTAGTTATGAATAAAAGTAGACATTCAGCAGCGTTTTTGAGGAATTCATATCACGCTCGTTACCCAAGATCAGAAACCACACAATTCTGACGTTATAAAAAACCAAAACCGTTCTATCTTCTTAATAATTATCCATTTAGTTATTTGGGCTTAGAGGTTGAGGAAGTGAATAGCTGTATCTTGTAGAAATACACTGTCGGAGACATGTACTTCTGGCGATGCTGGATCAAGCAAATGTACTAGAAAGCATGCTCGACTGCCTGACTGCCGGTTCTAAAAGGTTTATTTCATAACCTTATTATTCTATAGTTGAATATTGCTAGAACAGTCACCCACCATGACGAAAGCCCTACAAGCAGTTTTTATTTGTTTGAGAAAAGTCCGGCTGACATATAGACTGTAACATATCGTGACGATTCTGATTGGTGCTTGATAATATGATTTTTTCTGGAACTTAATGTAGGATAAATAATAGCGGTGACCAAGTGGGTATGTGAGAAGTAAACAACGTCAACTACAAGTTAATGACAAAAGGCAAATTGTAATTATATCGTTTCGAATTTTCAGAAGTATTAATTGGCTGTTGATTTTAACTTTCACGATCCCCACGTGAAAACTCTATCGCGGAGTTCACTTAATTAATTCGGCGCTCTACGTCATCACGTTACAATCGAACAATAGTAGAAGTTGGCGGGGAAAGTTGAGCTTCGGCGTCGCTTCCCCCTTCCCACTTCAACCCCCTTCGTCACAAATAAATAAGCCAGAGCCGACATCCGACAACAATAATAATAATTCGCTCGAGCCCGATCAGCTGTTTCGCCGACACCGACCCGAGTAACAGGTGGCCTATAAAGACATTCAATAAAGTGTGTACCACTTGCCTTCGTTGCGGAACCGTCTATTTTACACAAATACACTCACACATACAAGCAGACCCACTACTTACCCAAGTTGAACTTTTTGCCATCTTTCTCATTCTTACCGACCATTGGTATTCCGATAAGATTTGAGCAAGTTATTTGTTCTATCTTTTGATGACTTTTTATTGAAATAGGGATTTCGTGTTTTATCCGTTAGTCCCACAGAACTCTGTGGAACTAACGGATAGCTATTTCACAAAATCCCTATTCACTGCGTTTAATCAACACAATATTTCGTTCATTGTGAAGAATAACAGGCTTAATGCTGGGTGCATGGCTTGTTGAAAAAAAGTTCTTCCGCCGATCAGCTCCAACGGATGTTCATGCCTGTACATGCATGCGAACAATTGCTTTTGTGACTCCATATTTCTTTCTTCAAATGCCCCCCCTGCAGCAATTTCATCGATGAGAATTTCGCAAAATAACAGACTGTACCAGTCTCAGCTGAGTGATTCATCTGCCACACAGAGAGCTCAACGTAGATCGGAAACTGTAGACATACGTATGCAAATTTACTTTGAACGAATAAAGGTGTGGGGTGGGAACGGGTCGCGACCTTCTCAGTGTCCCCCACTACACGTGGTTCGATGTATATAATTGTACGAGCCGTGTAAGATTATTATAGGCCAGGCATTCCAGGCACTACGGACTACCCGTCCCTACACAAAACATCACTGAGCAGTGAGCACCCTCTTTGTTTACCTTTCATTTGCACACCCTTCGTCCTGTTCTTAATGAAGAACTTGTTGAGTTCTTACATTTTGCCATTCCGTGTTTTTTTAGGAAACACTGTTTCTGGTGAGAGTATAACCGTCGGATCCGATTCTCAATTCGGGTACATCCAGCGTCGCATATAACCAACGAATGAATAGGCTATAACGTACAAGAGCGCCGTATTAGAGCGGTGTAAGTTGGTGTACGGTGCAGCGATTCGTAAGAGTTGCACAGCATTTCGCTCTCAATAGCGCGCGGTCGTCGATGACGAGCCGGTTATGTAATGTAAATGTTTACGTACCTACTACACGTGGTCGGCACCACGTGCCCAACCGAGAACACTAGCCTTGTGAATTATTTATTTACGACAACATTTTCGCACGCCGGTCGACGAACTCTTGAATGATCTTGGAACGCATTTACGCCGATTAATCTCGACATGTCTCTTATGACATTGATTATATACTTTTGTTATTACTTGAATTGAAGAAAGTAGGTTGACGATAACTTCGTCGAGCTTCAATCCCTTGTCTCAAGTTTCAACATGTTTTTGTTATAAGTCTGAGAACTTTATCATTGCTCTACGTAAATTTTGACCATTGCAATTAACTTGGACCAAACTGACTGCATATCTCCAAATATGAGAGCCATTCAAACGTTCTACAAGGAAAAGCGTCAATGTTACACGGATTCAAAGTTATTTGAAAATTCAATTGCGATCGCAAGCAAAATCAAGCGTTCAGACTTGCACGTTTGATGATGTACTTTAGACGAGCTGCAATGCCCATCTGAGGGCTATTTATAGCGTACGTCACTCCGAAGCGTGGCTCCCGTGCCACTGACCTAGCCTACCAGATATTAATAAGAAGATCTAACTATCAACCGTTCGTCCGTACCTTGCTCGGTCAGTAATGAACGTAATGGTGACATGAGACGCGATAACCGTTTGCGATCGCTATGATTGCTAGATGACTCACCGTTTCTTGTTACATGATCAAGGTTTATCAAGAGCATTTCGTAGAAAAGTTATATGTAGAGACTTGTACTTCGCAGTCTTTTGGAAACTCCCGAGTTCAAGTTCTACTAAAACTTTCGAAAATTATGTCATAATAACTGAGTCATAACTCTTTAGTCCACCAAGATGTAAGGAACTATTGAATGTTATGCCTAACTAACCGCACTTCGATTCTGATACTGTAAAGCCTAGTGTTGTGAAGCAAAATCTTTGTGTATAGCAATCCTGTTTAAGTACCGCACATTGTTAGTCGGGCCCACGTGAGCGTTTCTCTCGGCTCAATAGCGGGTTTCATGATCGTCGTCGCCTCGTTCCCACTGCACCTCACCTATATAAGGTACGTAGGCTACGTAGGTTTGTGTGGTTGCGTTAGTCCCTCTATTTACCGTGCTGCTGGCAGCCTCCACACATTGTGTAGACACACCAACAAGAGCGATTTTGTGTTTATTTGCGTCGGGATTTGGGCCAAGTGCAGTCGGTCAATTTAAGCCGATCTCGTTCGTTCGTGCTCGACTGACGTATCGCAATCGACGTAGCCCAATCACTCAAACAGCTGATCAATGTTTTGTTAGATCTTAATTGAATGCCATAGAGTTCTTACTTTCGTTGGGGCTTTTTTGCCTCAAATGATCCTTCGTCCTTTTTCTGCGGTTGTACTAACTTTATATTGCAGTGTTTTCACACTTTCTCAAATAATTTATCGCGAAGTGTGGAAACACCAATGAATAAAGAATTAGTATTTTTCCTTTTTTTTCTATTTCATTAATGAAATCTCACATAACATTATTGTCTTTCATCAACATTATTTATCTTCATCGATTCTATTTTTACACCTTTACCAATGGGTTATTTTAAGACTTGGTATTCAAATCAATATCAAAGAGTCCACTTTTGTTGATCATTTTCCGCTCTTCCATGCTTCATCTAAACTTCTAAAGTTTTTAAAATCTTGTACTATCAGATTAGTAATGTTTACTGAAGCCGGCACTTACATCCGTATCTATAGTCAAGTTAAAGTAATTACTTGAACTTAAGTAATTACTTATGCAAACATTTTTATGCAATGGACAAGAATTTAAACGAAGTTAGAACCGTCAATGAAAGCAAACAGACCTAAGATTTCTAACCTTTGACAGTTCTAACATCAAGGAATTACTAAACTACAGAGAAAAAATCGTATCATAAACAATGACTTTTACTCAAGTAATCTTGTTCACTATGACTTGTCTATAGATACCGGTGTTAGTAAAGTTTTGCCATACAAAACCTTCACTAAAGTGACAAAATCTTTACTAAGTGATGGCTTAAGTAATCATTAAACGTCTCTGAGTGCTGCAGTAAGTCTGCCTAGCTAAGTAACGTGGTCCTCAAAAAAATGCTTTCAATTTACTAGGTATCTGAAAACACTACAGCAGATACTGTATCTAGATAGAGCCGCCCAGCACGTCCCGACAGCTTCCAACAATAATAATTAATTGACTCGTCCGTTCGTTATCGTGCTTTTATATTGACGTTCCCGAGTGAGCAAGCGAGCGAGGCGCATTCGGAATGAAATTTCCATAAAAACTTTTGTGCTCCGGCGGACGTTGCGAGCGCACGTTAAAATCGTCGGCTGGCAATAAAACAGCGGCCGGTGCGGCGAGGCGCGACGAAGCGAGCAACGAGTGCGAGAGGGACAGCCTTAGAGATAATGGACTCTGTACGAAATGAAGAACGCGCCTGGTGCGCCGAGCGAGCGAGCTGGAGCGCTGGGCAAAAACATCGCCGCAGTTATCGCGCTCCCCGCCGCCCCGCGCCCCGCCCCACCGGCCGGACTCGTCTGATCGACGCCGGAGCCTCTCGCAGGCGAGCTAACCTCGACAGCGGGGGGTCGTGAGTTGCCTCGTCGAGCCCGTTCGAACGTTGAGAACGCGTTGCACCGTGCGTCGCCGCTCTCTCTATAATACGACTCGATTTTAACTTTGAAAAAGCTTAACATTTACGCGTCCGTTGCACAGTTGCTCTCGTCCGCTCTAAGCTCGCTCTAATCGCGTTTACCGTTGTATGTTGTAATAGAAAAGGACCACTGATTGATTTACGAGCTACGAACATTTACTGCGCTGAAACGGTACGTACTATCATATGATTGTCAACTGTGTACAATAGTTTGTCGGGTGAGCTTTTATGGGTTCATATGAACTTGCATTATTATGCATAACTCGTTGTTCCATTGTACTTTAACGACTGTTGGTTTACGTTACATAACTTAGTTAGGTACCGTACAAAAGATGATCTGCATCCAAGTTTAATATTAGCGCGAGGCGTGCCGCATTTGTTTTTATTTTGGTGTTGGTTGCGAGCGCATTGTTTGCGGAGATTCCGTACGTTGTTTTATTGCACGATTACCGCAAGTGGCCGTGCTCTATTGACTCGGCGTGCTATTGTTGCTCTTAACTGCCGAGGTTGCAGTGTCAAGGCATCGCACCTAGGCACAAGAATATGCACACTTATGCCATGTGGAATATGCAAATGAGAATAACCTTTTATATTAGCGTGTTTCTGATCTTTTACGGCATTTGATTGTTTATGTACTTTTTTGTGGGACAGATTCCACGGTTGTGTTGTGACGTTTCTTCTTTCATCATTTACGATAATGGACCTTATCAACTGTTGTTCTTATTAGGTGATAGTAACACATATTGGATTGACTGGAAGTAATACAGCCTTGGTCCTTTATTGTAGACTTGTTGATGTCCTTTCTTTTCATATTCTACAAGAACCCAATTTAGATTTGACTTGGGTAATAGTTTCCACATTCAGAAAAAACACTCGGACACTAGATTTGTGAACTATCAACCTACCTGCAGTAATTGGTTGTATCGATTAACTGCAAGGTACCAAAACTGGAACAGTTCTTCTTTGGACTCTTACTCATAAAAAGGATAATTCCTTTTACGATTAATCTAGTTGGTTTTCATTTAAATATTCTAAAGAATTCAATTCATGAGAGCTTAGTTCCATGAAATTATCTACGTATCAAAGGATCAACTGTAATACTAGGTTTATACTCGAGTTCACGAACTTGAACTTATGTACGTAACTACGTATTAGCCTAGAATTAGCATTCTTGATCGTAATCGTAATAAATTATATCATGGTTAGCTTATTCTCACTCAAATCAAAAGTTCATTTTGTTGAATGTTAAGTCGACGAATTTGCGTTCTAGAGCCATTATCATTCTCATGCCCTTATCCCATTTCATTTGGGGTCGGCCCAACATGTCTTGCATACTTCTCAAGTACTGGTCACCACACCACACACCTTTCTTGCCTTATCTTGCTTTACACAGTCTATCCATCGTTCATCGTTCAAGTGCCATCATGCGCTATGTCATCATAGCTATGATATCTTAACATTAACAGTTCTTGAACGTGGTTAGGATTATTATGCTGATCGCAATTAAATTACTTAGTTGAAACACTTTCATAGAGCTGGTGGAATGATTAGGTTTAGTCTTCATCTAAATGTGTTTCTTTTGTCTTCTTCTTAAACCTTTGGCTCAATACTGAGTAGGTCTCTTCCAAAACTCTTCACTTGGCGGCTTTGTGTCATGGCATGGCGACCCAGACTTACGAACAGTAAGACGTGGGTTCGAATCCAGGCAGGCGCTTTACTTTGTGTAATCTATTTCATCACCACTGATCTGACAATGAAGTAAAACATCGCGAGGAAACCGGCATGTCTTAGAACCAAAAAATTCGAAGACATGTGACATCAGTCTACCAACCGGTACTGGGCCCGCGTGGTGGATTATAGCCCGTCCCTCTCCTAGAGAGAAGGCCTGAGTCCCTGCAGTAGGAACATTATAGGCTGATGATGATGATGTGTCATGGCTATCCAGTCGCTTCCGGCCACTTGACCCATTTTAAATACATCTTAGATGGTTGATATTAATGTTTGATGTTAATATTTTGTTCCAGGATCTGACCGGTCAGAATAGCAATGATTCGGGCGGCAGCGGCGGCGCTGGGCGCGCTACCACGCCGCACCTGAGGCCGACGCCCAGCCCGACAGGCTCCACTGGCTCACGCTCCATGTCACCGGCTGTTGGTAAGTTACCCTCCAGCTCATATACCTACTGACTACCATTAACTACCATACGACCTCCGAGTTTGTTTCGACTGTTTCTTCACAGAGTAGACAGGTACGAAACACTGACCCCATCTGGTTAAAACGACATGTAACAGTGTTTGTAAAAACTTATTTGCAAAAAAAACAACTTTATTTGTCTATAATTTATGCCCGTAGCTTGGCCTGCGTGGAGTTCGGTAATTTTACACGGGATCGTACAATCGGGGTAAACAGTATCCTATGGGTTTATCCAGGGGCTGCAGTCTCTACACTAATAACGACGCTACGAATGCCTCTAATAGATTTTCAACCTTATGCTGTTGAAATAAAGCTGAAAATCTATTACAGAAAGTTTACGATTTCTCGACTTAACGACATTAATAATAAACATTTATTTCAGGCTTCTAAGGCCCATAGGTAAAATACACAAATAACATAAACAATAACAACAAACTAATACATATGAAAAACCTTATAAACTATAACTACACACGTAAGGTTGACGGCGCGGCGAGGTGTCACGTAATCGTCCCCGGAAACGTCGATATAAGACACCTTTCGGCCAAAAGTCCTCTTTCATGCAGGTCTGTAGATGCTGGGTTGGAACCCATACCACGAACGACTTAAAGTTGATGTTGTGACGCGATTCCAACCTTTCAACCCTCAGAGTCCAGTTGGTCTTCACCTTCAAGTACTGCACGACTTCTTCAACCGTCGTGGAGTGATGCAGACGAGAGAGGTACAGCTGCGTCGTAGGCAAAGCTGAACGCAACAACATGTTGGGTCCACTCGGTGCGGTTCCGCACAGGTTACGAGAACAGGGCCTCCTCTTCTTCCTTTCCACCTTCGTGAAACCCTCCTCATCAACTTGGTTCGGCAAGGAGCTCCGTACCACAGGCAGGGCTGGTTGAGCATCCTTATTCGGTTTCTTCCCTTTTCTGGTTTGTTGCTTGGGCTGCAACGCATCAGATTTGCCAGTGGCGGCAATTTCAGCATAGGCACGTTTAGGGGTCGACGTACAGTCGAACAAGCTAATAAGTATACAGGGTAGAGATCTTTATAATTCTATAACACTGAAAATATTGATTGTAATTTTGTTCTATCAAGTGTTTCACATTAAGCGACTGATGACAAACGCTGTATCGTTTGACATTTGTCTCTAAATGTATCTGTATAATCTTAAAAGTAAATACAAGTTAGCTGGCTGTATACTTATTAGCTTGTTCGACTGTACCTACGCGTGTCGATTCCGCAGCCGGTGTTGTGGCGCGGGCGTCGGCGGCATCGGGCGGCGCTTGCTCAGCGTTATCGGCAGCTAGTGACGCACTTGTGTTCGCCGACTCAAAACTGCCGATGGATGCATTTAGCGCACCTCGATGTGTGCTCACCTTAGAGGCCTCAGGTGACCCAATTACTGAACCTACATTGCGCAACAACGCTATTTGTGCACGTAGCTCAGTATTGGTATTTTCCGATACCTCCATTCTGGACTGCATCTTGGTCATCTCCGCTTTCAAAGAAGTGATGTCCTTAAGCAGCCGTGTAACGTCGACGTGATCGAATGTGACGGGGGGCAGCTTACTTAGCTCCTTCGCCACGAAGTTTGGCACGTCGTCCGGGTCAGTCTTCTTCAACATATGTACGATATCTTGAATACTCTTCTCGGTCCCATCTCTGCGGCGGGAGGGCATCTCGTCCAGTTTTCCCAGTGACTGGAACAGTAACAGCTTTCCGCTGCTGATGTCGTCCTCTTTGAAATTGGACCGGCATATCTGCAGAATGCTCACCTCGTCCATGTAGTCAATAGCATGGACAAGGAAAGCCAGCAACTCATCACTCACTGCAGCCCCAGGCCCAGGGCCTGCAGTCTCTACACTAAATATCGTTAAAAATCTGTCGCAAAGTCGTATCGATGTCAAATTTCTATAATAGATTTTCAACCTTATGTCGTTGAAATAAAGCTGAAAATCTATTAACGAAATTTGACATCGATAAGACTGCTACAGATTTTTAACGATATTTAGTGTAGAGACTACAGGCCCAGGTTATAAACTATTTGTGTCCGAGAGGAACGAACATCCATTCATATTCAACAACTCACATTCGCCGCGACTTTGTCGGCATGGAAATTGTGTATGTGTGATGAGAAAGATGTGGTAAAAAAAGAAAACATAATAATTATGTGCTCTTCCAGACTTAGCCAGACTATATCTATTTCTGTGCCGTTCTGGCGTAATTGAGTAGCAAATATCCATCCCTCCAAATTTTCGCATTTAAAGTAGTAGTAAAATAAGATTCAGGTCAGATCCATTTCCACCAGAAATGTATGAGAATTTGCAGCAAGTGATGTGCGTAAAACTAATCAATCACATAGCTAGCTTAGCTTGGGTGGTGTGAAAAAAAAGCGACTGGTGGCATTGACTGGTGGTTAGTTTTGCACATATCCTTCGCTACGCATTCTCGCTCATGTCTGATAGGAAAATCAGCTTTAAGGTACAAGTTGGTAGCCGACTGCACGCAGCAGCAGTAGACGACATGTCGTCGCTTCATGTCGTCACGACACGTCGTTGCGTCATGTCGTTTCACTAAAGGGCATATCTCCTGTTGTTTCTGTTATCCATGGGCAGTACTGATCTGCGGTCGGACAACACTGCCGTCTGCCGCTCGACGACGCGTCGCTAGCTTCATGTTGCTAGCTACGGAGGGAATTTCATAGAAATACGTAGAAACCAGTAGTGTCGCTGCGACACGTCGTTTGCTGCTGCTTCATGTCGTCCGCTACCAACGTGTACCTTTAGGATTGAATACATGTCATGAGGTTCTAGTCATATACAAGCCGCATGTCCATGCCATTCGTTGGGAACAGTATTTGGCAGACTTGTCCCTATACTATCCCTATATGTCCATAGACTATGTCCGAGAATTAGTTTTTAGATGCCGTTCACATTGCCAGTTTCTTGTCGGTAAAGTCTGTTACAGTTTTGTGAAGGATAATTATATCAATTTAAAATGAATGAGTAAAACCAACCAAGTTAATTGCAATTCAGAATATTGTAAATTAGTAGTAAGACTCGATTTATGAATGGTGGATTGGTGACTCAGAACTTTGATAGTAATTTCATCACGAGTGTGTTTATTTATGAAACAATCTAATTATAACCAATTTTGCTGTGAAAACGAATATGATTCTAATCACTTAATTTACATACTATCTAAGTGTTCATTAATCAACTAATCATCCCAATCAGTGTTTTTGTGAACTCATTTGACATAAAGTTGCACCTCGTTTGAGCTCTCTTCGAATTTGAACCTTATTTCCAGGGGTTAAGGTCTTAATATATTCTTGGGAGATTTTGCCTTATCCTTTGTTTTGTCACGGGTGTGTTGATCAGATTCGTTGTGCATACTCCGTCACCGGTAGACACGGGCTTTCCCGACATTGACCCACATAGAACGGGCGCCCAGAGTACGCCGTATTTTGCCCCTTTTGCGGGCGCGAACCACCCCAGCCCGCCCACCTTATGTACGAGTCGGGGTGGTCGCGGTATATAGGGCCTCGTGAAAAACTTACCCCCACCGACGGTCGGGGCGAGCACGCAAAACAGGACCTTCTACCCCTGAGGCCCACGAGGCGCTCCTATGTGCCGGATCGCCACCGACCTCACCATTGACAAACCTTCCCACCTATATAACAACATAAAAAAACGAAACCGACTTTTACTTTGCCGAACTTGGCACGATTTTGATAGAGGCAAAAAGATCCCGATTGAAAACTGGAGCTACACAGATTGTGTTAAATGATGAATTCGCACAATCGATCAATTGGAACGGACGGCGGCGCGGCGGCGTTATTTAATAGGCTGACTAATATGCTACAATTAATCGATATTTGATGAACGAGCCGCGTATCGAATCCAAATACATTTTAAAAGTGTTTGTTGACATTCCAATTTACATCTGTTTGAAATGTAGAGATTCCTAGAACACCCTTGTGGGGTTTCCCTCGAAGTGACCTTGACGGGTTCACCCACCGGGGACGCCGCATCTTATATACTTACTCACTGTCACGATTTGTTTGACGTAGGTATATGTATAATACGAATACATAGTTAAGTACTTTTGCCTTCCCATCTTATTTTAGACGGGTAATACCCAACCTACTACAATTCCATTCATGAACAGTTGAATAATTATAAACTTTATGTAGTACCTAACTTGATAAGCTAGTACATTATCTGACATTGGCTTGAATACAATGTCTGGGTTACTTTCCCTTTGAAGTAGTCTAAAACAAAATCAAATCTAGTTTAGTTAGTTAAACACTACACGATTTGCAGAGACAATTATTACGTATTGTTTGTTTAGAATCAGATAAAGATTCTTGAAGATTCTTGATTCTTGAATGTATAATTCGATATTCTTTAGAGATCGATCTTCAAGTTAAGCCGCGTTTGCCTTGATTGGTCCGTAGATGGGTGACCCATTACAGACCAAAAGTACGTTAAACCGATGATGGCCCTGGCCGTCAATTGTAAATCTTCGGTCAGTTAGACTGAAAGTCGAAGCCCCACCATAGTTAAGAATAGGCTAGGCAGATGATGTTCAGGTAAAATGATACACATTGATTTTGATGAATGATGATGTTATCATGAGTAGTCAATTAAAAATAATAAAATCATTTCAACCGTATCTGATACTAACCCGGACAAACAAACCGATGTAAAACAGGTATTCATGCTGAAGTATGACGCAAATAAGTAATTGGACGATAAAGTCCGTTCGCCATGGCAGTAGAGCTAGAGATACATAATAGTTGTGGTTTTACTTTTTTTTCTAATTCAATGTCCCGTGTTCTAATATTATGGGACCATTTCACTGTTAGTCAGGTATTTAAAGTTATTAAAGACCATGGTATTCGCATACTTGAAGTATACTTGGAACGCAAATTGCTTTATAAATATAGTCACGCATGTTCAATAACTTACGATTGGTGGTGACTGGTGACCATTTCAAAATTCCAACCCATTACAATTTGATTGTTTTATTTCACGCTGGATTTTTTCGCATCATCTTTTAAGATCCCATATTACGAGCAAATATGAGATTTGCGTAATACAATTTGCCATTTTGTATTTCAATTGTGTAGCCAGGATTGCCGAGTGCTCCTACTCCCAATGACAGAACTATGCCTGGCTTTCAATGGACTTCTAGCTAGAAATCAATCATGTTTTGAAGTGATCCAAAATCATATTTTGTACATCCCTAATTCCCTATCTACTCCAGTTCAGTACCAACAGCTAGTCGTTGCTTCTAAATATTTTTTCACTTTCTACGTTGTTGTCTAAAACACCGTAATGATAACAAAAAACCAACTTTCTACCTTTTCAGATGTTTGGCTAACACGACTATTGAAGCTAAGACCATAATTTAGTTAATATTTAAGCTTATACTAATTGGATAATCACTAAAGTCAGGGTTGGTTAAGTTCGTATACAAAGCATTAACAGTTATCAATTTGTCCCGGTTGAGTGAAGTAATTGGCCTCAAAATAAACATTATGCCGCCCTCATATATGCAGGTATCATAAAAAGCAATTTGGTATTTTGCCTAAACCGGCTGTAGCGAACGGCAACCGCAAAAGCAATCGTGTTTTGTTAACGTCGCCGATTGCCGAACGTGGCTTTCTCAAAACATCGAGCTGTAGACCGGCCGAGCTCCGACTGCCGCCGTGCCGCGCCACTCGAATACCGGTTATATGACCGCAATACACCCTCACACTGTATCTCCAGCGTTTCGAGCGAACCAAACAACTTCCAACTCCAACGCTGCTCATGTTCCTCGCCGGCAAATACAGCGCTAAGTTGCGCAGCAATGTATTGTAGCTCGCCACATAACTTGTCACGAGCTGGTGGAGTGGTAGAAGGTTAACATGACTGTATGACGTCAACCGTTCGGCTCGTCGGACTTCTTGACTCTCGACAAACATCGAGTGAATATGTGAAGTCTCGCGCTAGAAAATTATAGACGAAGCGTTTGAGGAAAAATACGTTGCTTCATATGTGGCCTGCCTGTGCTCATATGTGAACTTATGACTCGCATTGTTTTAGTTGTTAAAACTTTTAAATGTTTAACAATTAACGTACCTACCTACAGCTAAATATAGATTCTGATAGGTTATCAAATGATACGTAAATCTAATTCTTATTATAGAATGTGACAAAGGTAATCTAGTTACTAGGCAATAAATAAAATAAGAATGACGAACAGTTTTATATCTTCTGTAAAAAATATGTAGGTCATTATTTTTGTACGAAATTGGAAGTAAATAAAATAGGTAAGCCTATTCGATCAAATCGAAATAAGGGGCAATATTATCAAAATATACGTGGTAGGTATCATCTGCGTGCAAGAATTCTTTATCTCTTATCTATGCGGCAGTCTCATTGATTGATCGTAATATTCTTTATCGGTGTGTAAATAAAAATAAATTTCTGTTTATCGACCGCATTGTGCTCGTTTCCAATCCAAGTTCCATCGTTATTTTAACACAATGAAGCCGCAATACCGCAACCCGACGCGTTCGAAGGTGAATTGCGTATTGTTTGACGCCCGCATACAACGTGACTTTCGAAAACGACTTTAATTTTCGACCAATAAGGTTTCTTTTGCGCGAAGTGTACCTATTATCGCGGCTGCGGTATTTCAGACCTTGTGGTGTCGTCGTGTTGGGTGATAATTCCTTGGCCCACTAGTCGTTGTTGAGTATACGGGCGCTAAAAGCGTTTCGCAGTCGTCCGTCGTGCGTATCGGCCGCCGAGCAGTGGAATGCCATCAACTGAGATAAGGCTGGCTCTTGGGACCGAGTCGAACGCTGCCGCTCGCTGTTTCTCCGTGACATTTGAAACCTATATTTACTTGGGTTTATACATAGCTCGATGCTTAACATTTTATATAGAAATTGTTTTTTGTTGCATTCGTTTTAAAGCTGATAGCATATGTTTCTATGACTTTGAATTACCATTATAAAAAAGTATTTAGACCCATGTGCTGATTAGCATGTCCAAGAAAACAATGTAAATCAATGAACAAACATTGAGTTGGTTCATTTCCATAACAATTAATAACTCACGTTATATGGCCTTTACGTAATCCTAATTAATACGGTTTCATAATGCAGTTATGTGTTATCGTATTTTATTGCTCGTTACTGTGTTGGGAAGTGATCTGTGCTTGATTGTGTGCATTAAGTATTCACCATCACACATGTGTGAGTGAGGGTCATTACAAGTGTTTGTCGTTTAAGTCAAATGCCTCTATGTACCGGCCACGTGCTTGCACGTCCTTGGCAAGGCCAACGAACTCCTACTTTTGAAAAAAAAAAAGTAAAACAAAACGCTTTTTGCCCCGATCCTGCCATAATGTTTGTTTTCATCGTTTTCACGTAAACGATCCGCCGTGGTTTGTTTTTTAATACTTTTTTTATGCCAGGAAAGACGTGGTCGTTATTATTATTTATGGTGTTCTTTCTACCAACTACCGCCCACTTATTGCTGCTTCTTGCTGTTATGCTATTTCTTAGAATATTTCCATCCCGCAAAAATAAAAATTCTTGTTTCAGAATTCGTCATCAAAAACTCACCCAAGTAAATTCTATTATGATTAGCTCTGTTGTGTGTCTTTGTTCTAGTCAACAAGTCCAGACATCTTCAAGGCTCAAGTATCATTCACTTTGATATTGATCAAAAGTACGCACAGGTTTGTTTTGCAAAGCACAAGTGCCATTCAATGTAAACATGATTCTCATTATTCTTGTTCGACTTTGAGATTGAAGATCTGAATACATTGCGGTCCTGAGTAACGGAGGGAGCTAAAAAGACTTGTAAATAAAAGAATATGACTCCTGTAACGGGAACTTGTTGCGTGTCTGCGGTCCCGCCCGTTGGCTGCCCATCGCCTAATTGTATTCAGATTACCCCGGAAAAGTGATAAATCTCGGCGAGTCAAGGTCGACGGAGGGTTCGACAGCCCATTCACCCCGTTCCGTCTGCCCCCTTGGCTAATGGTGCGGACATTCTTTCCCTAACCTCGGCCAGACTTGCCCGGCTCACTCTATAGTATACTATACACATTCACTAAGAGTACAAGTGTACCCACCCCCCACGCCCGATAACCAGATGTACTTACCTCACAGACGTAACAACCACCCTGTTTTCGGTCCCTCTCCCCGAGATTGTTGTAAGATTGAAAAGGAAAACGAGATTTAATTTGTCAATGAAACACTTCTAAAGGTTTCATTTGATTTGTTTTGTTTGTTACATAGCCATTGTGACAATTTGTCTCGGTCCTCGATATTGAATTAATGAAATTTATTCAACCGTTCGTATGAAATCGCTAAACACGGTTTAAAATGCTTTTTCATTTTGGAATTCCCGTGATGATGTAACCAAAAGTTTTAGTATGCAGCTGCTGCAGTGTTCAGCATAGTTCAATGTTGAATGTACTGTGGAAATGTGTAAATTCTAAGATAAATCAGCGTTGTATATCTTGTGGTATGTGGGGACGGCGAGTGTGTTAGTGGTGATCAAGTTAAATGGGTCGACAAACACCGCCGTCGCTCCGACGCCACCGTTTGTCTCAACTAGGCCGCTTGTTAGCGCTATAATTCCAATTGAAAAAAAAAATGAGCCTTCCTATTTGGCAAATTCTCAGATTTTATTGTTAAAGCTTGATTGGTTACAACACTTACAACTATACAGGGTGTTATGTTAAACGAGGGACATATTGAAGGAGGGTATTCAGTATTCGATTCTCGTCCCAAATATGTAAAACAACTATAACCTTAATTTGTGACGTAATTGTCCCATGCCCGCACGCTCACCAGATCTCAATTTATTAGACTTTTCTTTTTCGCCATTGTCCTACGCCAGTTTCAAAATATGAAGAGAAAATGGATTATAAATCTAAAAGTCATTCATTCGCGCACATTTTCTGTGATAAACGCAAGGGTGGGTGAGACTTTTCCGAAATACTTGGTATGGTTCTGTCTGTTATTTATCAGTGTTTTTTTTTGTTTATGTTTTTATTAGTACCATGTAAGCATGCCCCTATTTCGGGTTTCAAGATGTCTCTCGTATAAAATTACATACTTTTTATAGACAAGGAAATAAGATGGGCATTGGGCGCTTTATCCAGTCATATATTGCAAAAGTACTAAAGCTTATACCATGGATAATTCATTTCAAAACCAATATATGACATGAAATATGTTATGAATCCTTACAGATAAAATATATCTTGCAGCTAAAAGCGTCGAGTCTGCGTGACTATGAATTCTCTTAGTACAAATAATCATGTCACACCACTTCTGAATGACCACGTTGTGAGTCTGTCAGTTTAGATACTTGGTGTAAATTGTGAGTACTTGACGCAACCTCTATATAGTGCCGTAGCTTCTACTGTCAAAAGGTTTTCAGTTATTGCCTCTAAACTTGTTTATTTAAACAACAAATTCAGCATAATGTATCAAGCTTGATATATATGAAATTCCGCTTTAAACATATTTTGTATCGACGCAGTTAAATAACTTGCCTTGTTAGTTTCAATGAAAGTAATTTGCGGTGGTGATCTAAATAATAAAAACTTTGCCATTAGGAAACCCTTATGAACCCTTAATTTAATACTGATATTGATTATCCTATTTTCTGTATTCACTAGTAAAACACCACTTTAAAAACGAATAAAGTTGATGTTTGAAAATTGGCATGACTGAAATCATTGGACGTAATCAAATCGTATAAGTAAAGGTTTGGTTAAACAGATACGAAAAATGGGGGATGGAACAAAATGTGACTCCGGACAGGGACACTTTCATACATATACTTCCTGAAGTAAATGTTGATGTGCGGAGCCGCTGGCAATTTGTCCAAACTACACTCGAGAGCAATGAATCCGGGTCACTTAAAGAATGTTAAAAATCTCGGAAACTAAAACTGATAGGTTAATGCAATAAATTGTATTTAATAGACAATGTAATACTCCTTAAATGAAGGTATTAAAACTTCTTAGTTATTGTAAAGTTATATCATAAAAAAATCAAATTTGAAACAGGGCCACTTTCGAAGATGGAACTACGTAATTACAGCATTTGGTTTTGCTTTTGTTTGTAATCTGTCATTTATGTGGGTACATAAACCATGTTGATAGTGCTCTATATTCATTATTCAAGCTGAAATTATGTCGCTTACGCCTGAAGAATGCACCAGAATACTTACAATGCTGGAAACCGGCCGGAGTCAGCGCGATACAGCCAGGACTGTCGGTGTGTCGCTGTCAACAGTACAAAGAGTTCTCCGACGTTACGAAGAAACTGGTTCTAACCTACGCAGACCAGGAACGGGCAGAACCAGGTGTACCACAGCACGAGAAGACCGATACTTGGTGAACACCATGCTTCGAAATCGCTTTCTCACAGGAACTGAACTCACAAATCAGTTTCGACGCCTCGGAGGAAGTAACCCAAGTGCATGGACAGTAAGACGTCGGCTTGCTGAATCTAACTTAGAACCCCTTAGACCTGCAAACGGCCCTAAACTGGAGCGTGGGCATCGTATTTCAAGACTAAGATATGCCCAGAGCCACGTAAATTGGAGTATTGAAGATTGGTCAAAAGTTATGTTCTCCGACGAATCAAAATTTATGCTCTACAAGCACGATGGAAGACACAGAGTGTATCGAAGACCAGGGAAAAGATTCAAGCAAGCATGCATCGAAGAAAAAGTAGCCTACGGTGGTGGGTCTGTACTTGTGTGGGCCGGAATTTCTTCTGAAAGTCGCACAGAGCTGGTGATCATAGAAAACGGCTCTTTAACTAGCGAAAGATATGTGGAAGAAATCCTCAATGATCACGTTGGTCCATTTATGGTCAATTTAGGTGAGGATGCTATATTTATGCATGACAATGCCCGACCTCATCAGGTAGGATTGTGAATGACTACCTTCAAGAGATGAACATTACTCGTATGGAGTGGCCAGCGCGCAGCCCGGATATCAACCCGATCGAGCATGCTTGGGACGAGCTAGGCAGATGCGTAAAACAACGAAACCCTCTCCCAATCACGCTTCGTGAGCTCAAAATTGCTCTCACAGAGGAATGGGAGAATATTCCCCAAAATCGTATAAGGAACTTGGTGTACAGCATGCCAAACCGCGTAAACGCAGTAATGGAAGCACGAGGAGGCAATACGAAGTATTAAAATTCAAGAAAATCGTAATAAAGTTCAAAAATTTCATGTTTCCTATTTTTGTTATAAGGAGAGATCAGCAGTTTTTTTCTATATGTAATTTTGTGTTATTAAAATGTATGGTGACTCATATTTTTTTTACTTTCATTTAAGGAGTATTACATTGTCTATTTATTGCATTAACCTATCATTTTTAGTTTCCGAGATTTTTAACATTATTTAAGTGACCCGGATTCATTGCTCTCGAGTGTAGTTCGATTATTCCTTAAATGCAGGTAGTACGGGACCGGAGAACGCTCTTGTGGTTCTTTGGCAAAATATTTAACCGAGCACTCCATTTACCTCCTTCTCTGTGGAACTGTGGAATCAATGCTCCTGGCTACTTCCTGCCCGCTCGCTTTCTCTTCTCATATCCCCCATAAGAGAATAAGAGATCTGAAAGTGCACACGTTCCACCGAATGGCAACAAAACAGCGAGCTGAGACATTCCCCGCTTTCTACCGACAATCCATTTCGATTCCGATCATTCGGTAGCCCTATACTTATGCAGGTAACGTGGGCGCGGTTGATCGTATGCGCGGAATGTGTTGGTTGCTATGACCGCGGTGGGTTCGCGCTGTCGGCACATTGCTCACAAGTCGCAAACCCGCGCCCTTCGTGCCTGACACTTGACTTTAATGCACGCCGTGTTGTCTATGCTCGAACAAAGGTATTTCTAGCCGAATGAAAGGTTCAGCAAGATCTTGAATCCATAATATCGGTAAGCTAAGTGAAGTTTGTTGGAACGGCACTCGCACTGCCACTGACACTTATCACAGTACGGATTTTTCAGAGTCGAAAATCGGGTGGAAAATGGCCAGTGGTTTTCTAACATCAGGTATTGTCTAACTTTAAATACATACCTGTCAAAATAATAACCCGTTTTAAGCTTCGTCATAGTCAGGTAAAACGATGTATTTCTAGTTCTGTGCAAATAGGTTGATAGATAACATGCTAGACATTCAGACTAACGATGAAATGTCTGTAACGCATCCTGTTTGATTACACACCAATTTGCTGAAACACCTTTTACCCGAATAAATCGTGTCAGTTTCTTTTGGATAGCCGTCGTACAGACACATGTTTAAACTTCAAAGTATAATTAACGGAAACCTTGCACCGGGTTGCACGTGCAACTGTGGCGTTATTGTCGGATGGGAAAGTAAAGACCTCGGCTTGGTGCGTTACGCACGCGGCCGCGCGGTGACGGGCGCTGCCCTTGACAGAGCTGGTTCGACTCCACAGCTTGCGGACTTGCTCAATCAGACTATACGACTTATTGCATTTAGGGCGATTGTGCAAATGTGCACCCAAACTGCTTGACTATTCGTTTATGTGATCCTCTGAATTACTTATTTTGTTCAGACTGTTTCAACGTAGAAGATATGACACGATTGATCTTAGAGAATTTGTTATGTGCGCCGAATGGTAACTATGCAACCTCTGTTACCATGTTACAGAGTGGACAAATTAACAAGTAACTTTTTATAATTAAGTATGTCTTCATACTTCATAGGCTATTAATAATCTTCTATGCTATAGATAGTAGGTTCCGTCGTTTGCACTGGCGTCATTCCCTGTATCTACATACGCTGTTGTTGTGACGTGGAAACAATGCACTCGTATGCTGAAGATTGCGAATGTCTACAAACAAACAATGGAGATTACACGGCATTTCGTCCACTTGATAACAGTTGGCTCAAGCATGTTAGGAGCCTGTCAGTTGTTGTTTACTAACAGATCTTAGGCTTAGGATCATTAGCAAAACAATATTTATGACGTCACAGACACGAATGCAAGCTATCTTTATTACACATTTCAAAATAGGACGCGTACTATTTTTACGAGACATTGGTCGGATGTGAGTCGAGTCGGGACGACCCCATTACCGTGGCGCTACACTCATTAAAGGTCGCCGTAAACAAATAGATATATAGGTGGGCGCGTATGGCACAGCGCTGTTATCTATGATTCACCGGCGCCTCGCTGTCTGCCGACCGTCTGATCGCGCCGACACAATATAATGGCCCGATAATAGCCCGCTGATGAGATTAAAGTGACGACCCTCGCACGTGTTTATCTTTATTCATACAAAACGACGTCGTAAAGGGCGCATTTCAAATGTGCACTGAAAAACTTGAACGCGCACCGCTTTAGTTGGCGCACAGTTTTCGCCACTGCACCGACGTAATTGCAAATGTATATTAACTGTGTAACAGACGGTAGTCGGTCTCACGTAACACTAACATAACCGACTCCAAATCGACCTACATAAAAGCTGCAATACCACTTTCGTCGTCGCAAATCACTGCCGCTCGTATCTCGGCCTCGGTCAATGCGTTGCGTGCATGTCGTATGCACATATACGGATGCAATAAAGTGCAGCGAGAATTCGCAGGCTAGCGGCGCATTCTGCTCACGTGCCGACGGAAAACGAAAGTGATCGGATGCGTCTCTCCGCCCTCGATTGATGCTCGGCCGGCTTAGGCAAGCCCTCGTTAACTGTATTATTCAAATTGTGTGTGCGAGCACCGGCGCCGGCCTCCACGATCGATCACTAAACCGATATACGCCAATGTTTGTCGCTTGCACTCTCGTATACAATTTAATTGATACACTTGACACTCAACTTGGATTTGTGTTATAAACTGGCGCGACGCTAGTTCGGAGTTATCACTAGTGAATGTTGTTTACTCTGTACTAGAACTAGTTATCTGGTGCGTTTTGAACTTCCAAGAGTTTGTTTGCTTCACATTAGTTTCATTTATGGAATGAATTATATCTTATTGTTTGATTTTTTAATTTCAGGCACGCAGAACGTAGCGATGCCGCCGCGAACGTCGTCATCGCTGTCAGATGGCAGCGGGCCGACGGCGCGGCCGGGTCCAGGCGGCGCTGCGGGCGCGCCCACGCCCGGCGGCGGCCCGCCCCCTGGCGCCATGGTGGCGCAGCCCTATGCGCACCATCCCGGCTACAAGCCGCCACACTACCCGCCGCCGCAGCCCTACGGCTACCCGCCGAGAAACCACCACCCCTACCCGTACGGGTACCGCCCGCCGCCGCCACCGCATCCGCCGCAGCACTACCCTCCTCTCAAGGTACCGCAACTGGACTGGTAGTTTACTGACCCACTGACTGGTTCTATCAACTGTAGACTGAGAGCCACACGCGATCTATCTCCAACGTGTTGATCGACACTCAGTATTTCAACACTGACATCTGATTCTATTGATAACCAATTTAGTTTGTTCAGCTCATAACTAACCGAGCGTCCGCGCTGTTTCAGCAACAACCACGGCACATGGGTCCCCCAGGGCCGGGTGGGCCGGGTACACCAGGAGCTCCCGAAGGTGCCATGCCTCCACCCACGGCACCGGCCGAGCCGCACGACAACGGTCCGGCCGCACCCGCCACAGCGCTCGTCACCACCGGCCCGGACGGCGCGCCGCTAGATGAAGGCAGCCAGCAGAGCACGCTTAGTAACGCTTCCGCAGGTATGAACATAATCAATTAAGTATAGAGTTGGTTCTTCATCGTCATTCAGCCGAAAAGCATCACTCTGTTTTCATGCGAGGACTGTTGGAAAGAGACACTGCGGCTCCGGAACACAAAGGAATAAGAAGGAACATGGGTGGTGTATTGTCAGTAACTGTAGAAGTCTGACACTCCCTTCCGCTCCGCCCAGATTTCCCATCCACCAAAAAAAAAGTTTTCTGCGACCTTTCCCAGGTCATCGTTCCATCTTGTCTATCGAACACGCTAAATGCAACTTGCCCATCAAAAGACAGTCTCTTTCTGAGCTTAATGTCGACAAAGCTTTACACTTACATTGACAGCCAACTAATATGACAGTACGTATTGTTGCAGCATCAGGCGAAGAGCCATGCGGCGGCGGCTCGGGCTCTAGTAAGGGCGGGTCGCGCAAGGAGTACGGCCCAGGAAGCGCAGCGCCATCGCCGTCGCCCGGCGGCGGTTCACACTCGTCCCTGCACGACGACTACGACGCCTCGCCGTCGTCGTGGCCACGCCCGCCCTCTAGTCCCGTGAGTCTCGCCACAGCACACAACATACACCACACCTGTCACCACACTCACCCACACTATCTGTGGAACTGGCCAGCTCGACACTGAGCTTACTTATCGTGAATTCTAACTCCTAAATCGAGTGCATCATGGCTCTATTGACATTTGAATCACGGTGTCATCATGGCGCTGTTGGTAAACATTTGTGTAATTTATATTAAAAAATAAAATGGTGGCTTTAGTTTATAATTGATGAATTTTGCTAGAAAGGCCCCAAGGTAACCCAAATAATGGGCGAGGTCCACAGATATCAAGTAGTACCACTCTTTGTCTATTCTTTTTTTTGAGCTGATTCAGACTTCAACAGCAATCTTGTGTTCAAAAGATTTCGGCTTTCAGTTAACTTGCGAATGGATGATTAACTAAAAGCCCTAATACCTTGTCCTTTACCCAGTTTCCTGATTGCAACTGTCTAAAGGACATTTTTGTTTTCGTAAGTCCAAAACATATTCGAAGCCAAGAGGTTTGGTTTACTTTAGTCATTTTTATAGGAGAGATAAAAAAGATATTGTATTTAAAACACTAATATACCAACGAAAGTCATGCAGGTTACGAGAACAAAAAAAGATGAATGAATATTATTTTTTTAAATCTTTCTGTATCTTTTACTATTCACATAATTGTTTCATTTATGTGGTAATCCATATTGAACAGCACTTGGCACGGGTGTGGATCACACGAAAACCATGAAGATTTGCGTTATAACATGTGATACATTGTACACTTGGTACACCAAACTGTTTGTGTGGTCAACATTCGTGCACACAACATAATTTTTTGTTCGTTTTCAATAAAGAGCCACAACACCGGCCATTTAAGTTTTTAGTAGGTTTCCCTCATACATTTCAACTGTCTTGTTCTTTCCTAACATGAGCTGTGAGTAAGCGAAAGGGAGGCATTGCATTTTATCATGTATTTCAGGTATTTAACAGTCACATTGCGCCGGAGTCCTACAGATCAAAGGTTTATATCAAGTTAAAGATCATAAGCATGAGTAGTGCTCGATACAATTAATATTTTCACTTAATAACGTGTTACGATTGCATGTTAGTCATTTTCTATCTGCATAATACAAAATGCATTGCCTTTTAATGCATAACATTGTCTGACTGCATCTTTGTACATATTTTTTTCAGTTTCAACTTTCGACACCAACTTTTAGCTTGGAGCTTGAGAAATCCTTTAGTTGTTCACTTTTGTTTCGCTTTCTGCTACAGTTTTTCTTTTTGGTTGTGGACTCGCTTGAAGAAACAATTTAGGAACTTTCAACTGAGAAATGTTTTAATACTCTCAAACACTTTACACAACAAAAGGTTCTGTTGGTTCTAAATTACACTTTTATGTAGCATTTTCTTACACATTTTTGAATTGAATGAATTCTTCGTGTTCTTGCCGACTGTATACTGTAGCCACTTAAGAATAGCATGATATCTGAAGCCTGTTAAACTTATAGTTTGATATGCACTGTGTATCGTTTGCATGAAAATACCCAAAGTCCCCGTTTCGTAAACTATGTACTAGCTTGATGTAGTTTATTGAAAAGGGTTAGTATTGGAATGCAATTTCGTAAAAACTCCTTATTTTATAATCATTTCACTTCTTTTTTTTCCTCTTTTCTCTCTTATTTTGTTTTATTTTCGAACTGTTCATAAATCATAAGGAGTTTTTCAAAACGAACGGGGCTGACGAAAGTAGCTTGTAGAACATAAAATTGATATTAGTGGACTTTTTCATTCTAGGCTGAAAATTCAAGGCGACGAATAGGCGAGTCTTCGTCAGGCCCGGTAACACATACACTATCAATCTAAACGCTTGAACTTGATTGCCGTGAAAATAGCTCACTTCTTAAACAATATACTCCGCGTTAAATAACGACTATACTCTATTAGATGTATTTACTAGAAATATAAAACTAAACACTAGTTTTTTTTAAGGTGTATTTTTTCTAACATAGTTGAAGTAAAGTGCCAAATTCTGGTTAATCACGCAAAAAAAAATAGTGCTTAGATTTAATTTAAAATAGACTGGCCTGATAATTTTGACCCATACGACATACTCTATTACATTGCTAATTTAATCAAATGATAATTGATTTTACGATGAAAATCGTCCATAGTAAATTGTTATTGTGCGGTATCATCTATTACTCTGAGTAATAAATCAAGACAAAGAAACTAGTAATGCCCATTATCTGAAAATCTTGCATGTTATTCAATCAAATATTTGCGACGAATTGTCTTGTCACTGTAGTTTAGACCGTGGACGCACTTGGTAAAGCATTTACGACAGACGATGGTTCCGTTGAAATAAACTCCGGAATATTCCACTCAGGTCCACCTAATGTTGTACTCATGATATCGATGTCGATGCTGTCCTGCACGATATGTTTTACAGTAAATAGTTGAGATCCGATGAAATACCTCGGCGTTCATATGGTTAAAAATATTTCAATATGGAACTGCCTCAAATAATACTGCAAAATAGAGTGCAGATCAACACCATGTGCATATGGTTTTACTGATGCGTCCGTGGCCTTAGGGTGGCAAGACATTAGTCGGCTAAAGCTGTGAGTATGTCGTGCGGGGCACTGCGGGTCGGGTATGTGACGAGTGTGTCCCTGCGCCAGAAGTCGGACTCGCTGGGCAAGCTGTACGAGATGGACGACGCGCCCGAGCGGCGCGGCTGGGTGGAGCGCCTGCTGGCGTTCATGGACGAGCGCCGCACGCCCATCGCCGCCTGCCCCACCATCTCCAAGCAGCCGCTGGACCTGTACCGCCTGTACCTGCTCGTGCGCGAACGGGGCGGCTTCGTCGAGGTACGCACATCTATACTATCACTACATATTATAAAACAAAGTGTTCCGCCGCGTCTGTTTGTCTGTCTGTTCGCGATAAACTCAAAAACTACTGCACCGACTTTCATGCTGTTGGACCAATGGATAGAGTGGTTCTCGAGGAAGGTTTTAATATATAATTTGACCGACGTCCACGCGGGAGAAGGCGCGGGCATCAGCTAGTCTATACTAATATTATAAAGAGGAAAGATTTGTAGTTTTGTATGTAACGAATAAACTTAACTACTGGATCGATTTGAAAAATTCTTTCACCGTTGGGACATAGGCTAATTTTTATCCCTGTATTCCCACGGGAACGGAACTTTTTGAGTGAAACCGCTAGACGTCCGCTAGTCTAGTATGTAGTAAAGTTTCTGTTAAGCATGAAATATCCGAGTCGTACAAACTGTTAATGCTAGCGCCAGTCGGATCCAGACCAGTCAAGGTTACTCTCAAAGATGTTCAGCGTCGCGCGAGGTGCCTCCACAGCTCATACACCGAGCGTTTCTATGACGAAGTTTGGTCGACCTGAATAACCGGGTCCTAGTGAGTGATTGACTAAGCCAACCAAAGTGTGGATTGCAGTCTACACACACTTGATTTGAGTAAATAGGTCTGTTTTGGTCAACAAAGAGTCAATTCGACAGTAGATACGGGTCTTGAGAGGAACACCACAGCTCGTTTGTGCCGTCGAAGAGTTTAGGCTGACATCATCATCAGCCTATATGTTCCCACTGCAGGGAGTCAGGCCTCCTCTCTAGAAGAGGGCTCCACCACACAGGCCCATTGCGGCCTGGTAGATGTCGCCATACATTAGATTAAAATAATATTTCATAAAAACTACTTTATTTGGAAAAAGTATTTTCTATTCTTCTAAGAAAAGCCTTAGAAAACAAAGCGTTAAATGGGAATCAGCTGCCTTTCACGTATTGAAAGTCGCCGGGGTCGGCGGAAGGAAATGCGTTATTATGTTACTTACCAGATACCGGTTTCATTGTCGCAAATAAGACGAGACGATGCTGTGATCATTCTAAGCTCGTGGAGTCAAAATCGTTGCCTTATTTAAACAAATATAAACTATCAAACTGCATTTTTTCTGACATTTCAAACACACGTATATGTATTAATCCGGTATTTCTTCACAATAGCGAAGTTTTGAGAGTGTAAACAACTTTTACCAGTCGTTTGATTTAAATATTGTTGTAAGAGAATAAGTGGCACAATGTGAAGGCGTCTACCATATTTAGCTTTGCTGAAGTTACGTCTTTATAAAACCGGGTTGTGTTCTGTTGGTCATTTCTATTACTCAACACTGTACACATATTAAACATTGAAATAAAACACATTCCCTAATGCAAATGAAAAACAGAAATTCAGTTTGTTAAATGTAAGTGCCGATAGGTAGTAACTCCGCTAGTAATTGGTACAAATGAGAATGTTTGGTACAAAGTCGTTACACGTCTGACTGCCTGCAACTAACTCTAACATTTACGAAACTTTCCTTCTATTGCTTAAACTCACTATAAACGTAAATGTTTCGTTCAATACTATATTCTATTTTGCCTACCACACTAAAATCAAACAAATAAATATACAGTGCGATCAAATTATCTTGGCAGCTCCGAACTTCGTGCAGGTCATTTTGTTACAACGAATGTATAAAAGTGTTATGATATTTATTTTATTTGTATTTCTCACTGTTTAAATTAGATATTTTCTGATCGTTTAAGTATTGGTTTATCTGGCAATAACAGTTTTATTCCCAAGTTTACATGCGTAAAATTTCGCAAAGCCTATGTTCAGAGCTGCCAAGATAATTTGATCGCACTGTACAAGAGGACTAACGGTGTGTGTAATTCAATTCGGTTTTACAGTTTAAATGTTAACATTTGTAAACATTTGTATTGTCGAGTATCACTTTAGCGGTGCTAGTAAAACCGAGGCGCAGCGCACTGCAACTGAGACTAATAGACTTCAGCGAGGATTTATGTTAGTGCATGTACTGCGCTTTATGCGAATAGGCGCCATAAACCCGGCCGGCCTTTAACGATACTTAATAAATTTTTATCATTGTACTGTTGGAGCGCTCACTCGCTCAGTCGCACAGTCCGGCGCGAGACGTCGCCCGCGTCGCTCGCGTCTACCGTCACCGCCGCTCGCGACTTGAACTATCTCGCATTAGAGACTCGCCGGCATGGTCAGGTTTCCACTCGTTAACACGCGCGAGTTATCGCCTTTTCCACTGAGCACTAAACCTTCACACTTTATGTTCGAGTTAACTGTCGCCTCGTGTTCATTTGTTTACTTGAAAACTGCAAAGTTGAGCGTTTTACGTTTACTTATTGTGTTTGCAGGTGACGAAGAATAAGACGTGGAAGGACATCGCGGGCTTGCTGGGTATCGGCGCGTCGTCGTCCGCGGCCTACACGCTACGCAAGCACTACACGAAAAACTTGCTCGCGTATGAATGCCACTTCGACCGCGGTGGTATCGACCCGCAGCCCATCATCAACCAAGTTGAAGCTTCCACCAAGAAAAAGAGCGGCAAGTCCAATAGCACGTCCAGTCCAGGTTTGTTCGGATACATTCACTTGCTTGTACACATTAGAGGTTCGCGAATATACATGTATGTGAAGATATCAAATCGGCTGTCAGTTACTATGATCACTTTTTTTCCTATGAAACCCAAGTTCCACAGAACAGTTTAAAATTATTCTGGATTACGCCTATCATTTAAATTAAAAAATGGTACCCCGAAATTTGCCTAACTTTACACTTGCCTAAATTTACCAATAAATAATAATAATAATAATATTCCACAACTATCACACAACGCCATCTAGTCCCAAGCTAAGCAGAGCTTGTGTTATGGGTACTAGACAACTGATAAACATACTTATATATTTCTAAATACATACATATTATAGATAAATTACACCCAGACACAGAACAAATGATCGTGCTCATCACACAAACATTTGTCCTGGGTGGGAATCGAACCCACGACCTCCGGCATAGCAGTTAGGGCAAATGACTTGATCGTAGCCAATCTGGTTGTTGGAGAGCCATATAACATCCGTGTCGTATTCCCCAGCAGGATCATCAAATTCGCAAGAGTCATTCCCCGCGGGCGGCGGCGCGGGCGCGGGCGCGGGCGCGGGCATGGACGGCTACGCGCCGCAGTATGGCGGGTATCCGCCGCAACCCAACCACTCGCAAGGTACATCCCACTACCTACCTACCTACCTACTAGCTCCTAGCTAAACCACCATATTATACAAACCACTAAAACATGGTTTCACCAATCAAACTTAACACCAAGTATAAAACGCGTTCAAGATCTGTCACTGACATAATTTTGTTTTTGCATGCGTCTCTGCCCTCGTGATGATCGGAAATTATCTCATTGGAACGCACTACAGGGATACAACGTATCCCATGTCCTAACATGTGCTAAATTACATCAATATCTGTTTGAGCCATTCAGGCGTCAAAAGGTAACAGACACGGAGTTACTTTCTTATTAGTATTCGAATGCAGTGACTGTCAACTCCTGAACGTCTTTAAATATAACAATTGCGTTCAGTTTCATTGGTGAAATTCGCCCTTAATCTCTTTCAATGTCGCTTCCTCTCTTGCCGTGCCAACAACTCTAATTTCCAATTTGTTCTGATATCAAAATGTGGATAGATGCGCATGCGCATATGGCTTAAAATAGCAGTAGTCCAATAGTTCGAATGAAACTATTGGTCTTCATAACAATGGCTACCCAAATATGTGATAACGGTCAAAATCGAGCCACAAAACCTATGTAGCAGCTGAATAACCGTGCTCAGGCACGATTAAACCGCTCTTCATAGACAGCAGCTTCTATAGATGATGAATATAAGAGTTGGTGGTACGGCCTCTTGACTGCTAGTGTGAATAGACAGCCGGTAGCTCTGGCTGTAGCGGCACCGCGTCACTCGCACGGGTGTGCACTGGTAGGCGCTCGCGAACACCGTCGACACAGCATCTTAAATGACTCTTTCTAAAACTGAAAAAAAAAGTCTATTTGGGATATGAAATGAGGAAAATAAGGTCTTGTATTCATGAATACAAGACCTTATTTTCCTCATTTCATACCGGTAACTAATATATCATGATATGTTAGTTTACTATGCTAATGGGGACTGAAACAAAAAAGAATTAGTATTATGTTTTCATCTACACTAATATTATAAAGAGGAAAGATTTGTACCTATTTTTGTATGTTTGTAATGAATAGGCTCAAAAAGTACTGGGCCGATTTCAAAAATTCTTTCACCCTTGGAAAGCTACATTCACCCTGAGTAACATAGGCTACTTTTTATCCCTGTATTCCCACGGGAACGGGATCTACGCGGGTGAAACCGCGGGACGTCCGCTAGTGTATTATATAATTCAAATAACTTACTATTTGTGAGGGTAGGTCAATTCGTGCAATAGGATGCAATGGCTAAAATGCTGCGTATTTGGTTGAATCAAAGAATATTAGAATATTTGGAGGCCCCGGCCTTTTACTTCTGAATTTCAAATATGTAGTATCAAGCAGTATAACAACAAAAAAGGATGATGTGAATATTATACAAAATGGTCGAAGACGTATTCGTTGTTCTTTTGGTCAAAAAACACAAATGAAAATAAACAATCATCAAGTCGACGGTGTTCATTGAGCTGGCCCCGTTAAAGTACGACCAAACAGGTACGGACAGATTATAGACCGGACACAAGACTTGGATAATACTGAAGTATCTGTCAAAGTTCGTAGTTAGGCCTAAATTTGTCTGTACCGTTTTGTCAGTACCCATATAGTCCATTGAAATGATACGTTTAGCATGCATTTGTTAGAGGACGCAGTTTAAAGTTAAATTCAAGGTTGTGGGGTTGCAACCCTTGTCCCACGGCCGCCATCTTGGAAAAAGGAGTGGTTCAAATGGTTTATCTGACGAACTATAGGACTTACAACAAAATTTATATAGAAAACTGCTATATAAATTTTGTTGTTGCATATAAGATTATTTACAACTTTTAGTCGAAGAACGAAAAATAAAGAAGTTATGAGCGTCCCTTGATAACTAAAAAATTAACTAGCGTCCTCTAACAAATGCACGCTAAATGTAACATATCAATGAACTAATATAGTCCCGCTGTACATGAGCTAGCCCTAGCTGAGCGTCGCGCGCGTGCGACGCTGACACTGCACGACGCGCCGCGCCGGCGCTTCGTTTATTTCTGTTGTGCCAACTAACTATCTAACCGTCTCCGAGTGGCCACTGCTAACCCATCATACGGCTCTAACCGCTTACCACTAACTTATAACACCCGGTTTCTGGTAGCTCGTGACTGATTTGAGGATCGCGTTTGCACTACAAATTACTGAACACATTTAGTACCGAAAAACGGGGTGAATAGAAACGCCGGAGTAAATCGAAACAACAATTTGAAGAGGGATTTTAACGTTGAATTAATACGTTATGTTGCCAAAAAAGTATCTAAATTATAAAGTAAAATTGAGCGTATAAAATAGAGTACTTGCTGGTAACCTATCCAATTAATTAAATGTAAAAATCCCTTTCAAACTTTTGTCTCTATTCACCCTGCGTTTCTATTCACCCCGTTTTACCCGGTATTAAAAGTATTTGACACATCATTTTATCTGTGTCAACTCCAAATACTCGAACGTCACTCAATTATAAGTAACCCTCAAAACTGCTGCTATCTATGTCACTCTGCGTTAAAGTAACAAAGACAGCACGAGATTTAAGTGCAACTTAAAATTGAGTGACGTTCGAGTAGAGTTTGTCACTTAAGGGAAAAGGTGATTTGTGATGCAAGTAGGTTTTGATCTAATGTCTAATCTCACGTCAGTTGTTGTGATTGGCTGTTAGAAAAAACCACAGCCAAATGTCCAAATAATCTTGATGTGAGATTTTACAACAGATGAATCGATACAGGCTTTCAGAAACCAGGGGTAACTGTCGTATCTCAGAGGAATTTAACATCTATGTGATTAACTTTGTTCTATTGTAAATATAATCATTCTTTTCTGGTGTTTAATACCGATGTTACACTGAGCACTGGTGGCACAGAGTAAATAGTTACAGAATGCTCACGTCATACAATGCGCGATAGGTTGACGCGCACATCGGCAATAAACGAAATCGCCTAAAGCGGTTACTGTGTCCGACTGCTGTCTAAGTTAGTTGTTTTTGGCTGACTATTGTTTTTCATAATTGCGATAATCCTTATTTATTAAAGTTATAAATAACAGTAGCTTCGATCTGGATTTTCATTAAGGTGTGTCAATTTGCGCGAAATCTTATTCGGGCATTGTTGCATAGAGCATCTGTCGCTATTTATTCTGTGCTCGTAGTTAGTATGGAAGTGAATGTCTGAGGGTTAGCGTTCCTCTCGGGTACGTGTGGGTACAAAGACGTGTGGTTGTAGGCGGCGGGCCCGGCGGCGACAACCTAGCCGCCTCCAACCCGTTCGACGAGCCGCCGGGGCCCAGGAGACCCCCAGGTACTTAACACGAGCACATCTCCTCACTGCACGGGTGGTAAATGAATTGAGGGCTACTCTGCAAATACTAGAATGTTATAAGACAATCTACATTGGGCACTCAGCTCAGTTAGCGCTCCATTCGTTTACTACTCCGTGGTTCTTACCTATATCACAACATATTAACCCCTGTCAATTCGCATGATACCGGTAATAACATAAAAGTAATAACAAACTATCATATAAATGATATAATTCAATTAATTTTCATATAATATTTGGTGTGTCTATCAAAGCATTATTTTGGGTAAATCTACAAGTGTATAGTCATATCTAGTAAATATTTAATACTACCAACAACAATAAGGTTGCTAGCAACAAAATATTTAATTGTTGTACATTTAAATTGTTTAAAAAGTTAAAGAAAAGATATTTATTTACGGTATCTAGTGATCAGACCTCCTTTGTACATTTGAAATCATTGTCTTGTCTGTGTGTTCTTTTATTTTCCTCTAATATACAAACGTAGCTTGTTATGGCCATATTTATATAATTTTGCAAACAAAAACCCATTTATTTATTGAGTGTTGTTTATTGTATGTCCCATAATATGTAAAACTGCATGGTTTTATTATAATATTATGTATATAATTATCATTACGTGCACGATTTCAATGTGTTTTCAATTGAAAAGTTTCAATTCTTGCATGTTAATATGACTAATCGAGAAAATATATAAAAAGAGAGTATTGGACAGGTTGGAAGTGCCACAGATATAGGTAAAGCCTAACTTATAATAAAACTCGAAAGTGCCATATTAACCTCTGGGAACCGTATATGTTAACGTGTTTACTTTATTTTCATAATGTGTAATTCGATTGTCAGGTTACCAACAAGGCTACGGGTATGAATACGGATCTCCTTACCAACAAAATAGGCCTGTTTATCCTCCTTATGGTCCCGATGGTGACAGGTGAGTTTATCCGTTTATTATATTATTCAACAAACGTGCAATGTTTTCGTTTTCTTACATAATTATATGGACGTCTTATCTTTGCATTATATGAAAAGCTATATTGAAAAACAAAAAATCACAATAGACAAAATACACATTCGTCCTACATTTCCGGTTCATTAATATTTTTATCACTGGCACTGTATTATCATGTCGCTTCGATTTACCTCGGGGATTTCCTACAATTGTTGTAGCAGCCGGGTGTAAAGGGGAAGCCCTAATATCAGTAGTGAACTCGAAACAGTTTAGTAAGGACGTGTATACGATAAATAAATCATGTTGTAAACGTTGATTTTATACTAGATTAAGCTATGGGCCGTATAAGGTTTGTTATGAATGACATTATACACCTCCATTCAGTTTCCTTTAAAAAGAAATGTGTATTTTACGTTCATTTTACATATCGCCAAGTTCGACCCGGTTTCACTGATTTCATTGACCTGATTTTTGCAGTCCCACGATAAGAACGCATTGCAACTTGATTGTTGCAAACTTGTCCTATTTTTGTTAGTGTTTGCGTTGTGTAACGTGCGTGCGTGTTCAGCAGAGGGTACCGAGGTGGTGCGGTGGGGTCTGTCGGAGCGGTGGGCGGGCCGGGCGCGGGCGGCGAGTACCAGCAGTACGGCGCGTACGCCGGCGCCTACCGCGGCGCCGCGCCCGCCGCCGCCACGCCGCCGCCCGCGCAGCCCTACCCCGACTACTACCGCGCGCCGCACCCGCAGCACCCGGCGCACCCGCACGCGCCGCACGCGCAGCACGCGCCGCACGCGCCGCACCCGCAGCACCCGCCGCACGCGCAGCACCCGCCCATCTCGCCGCAGCAACCACCCATCGAGGTAACCTATACACTACTACACCACATATCTATGTGTATGTCGACTACTACACCCTAGTCTGGACGCATTCAAAAACTAACGACATTAGCGCTAATAAAAATTGCGTATACTGAACATGAAATTATTATTTTCAATTGCAAATGGTGCTTCCAGACTATGTGTTTTAAATTGACGCAACTTTTGGTCTAATTACTTAAAATCAAAATATTTATGAAATGTCAATAATTAAAGTTGCTTCAAATTAATAACACTGATGTAGCATGAAGCGTAATTTTAGAAATTATTTATTTTATAAATAATATTTGTTACCAAGATACTTCTACCTGTTCCAATTTGATTATATTCCAATATCTTAGTTGTTTCAAGATAGTTAATATTTTAAATACTAGCTAATGAATTTTGTCTTAAATGAAAGTTAGTCTGGAATGTCAATAGTTTCCCTTTAGCCAATCTAAATATTGGCCTGCATGTTTAGCATGTAAGGAGTACTAGACTATAGTTTACGTCAAGTAAATGATAAAAATGCACTATTACATAGTTGGTTGATATTCAGGTTTAAAGATAAGTTCAGCCCACGAAGCATCAGATTTAGTCAAAACCAGTTTAATTTAAATCTTTTTTATCATTACATTTGAACAGCAACCAATTACTTAGTGCCTTTTAGATTCTAACGGTCCATAGAGTACCTAACTAAAGTTTAAAGTTTTCCAAATTATAATATGAGTAAACTAAGTTTCTAGTCTAATATCATGGTGTTAAATATAATAATTTAGCGTGACACTATGATGTTCAAATACTCAATACTCAGGCGTAATTCCTAACTGAAATGATAGGCGTCGTAAACCATTGGTATGTTGGAAAGCCACACTGGGCAATTTATCGGCAAACATTCATATGTATATCCTTTTGTAAAGTCTTGAAGATAAATATAAATCTGTGCTTTTAATTGTATGATTTTTATGAAAGATTTGATGATAAATTGTCTTGTGAAAGGCCAACTAAGAGAGTCCGTAGACGTCTTCAAATCTCACAAATTCCTGTTTAACTTTTAAAGGATTGCATTACACTGTGTATGCTGTAAAATTTAATAGTTTTCTTCATATTGAGCGTGACATTAAGACGTGTACAGACCTCTATAAGGTCGTCGTATAAGCATTATAAATATGTTGTGTTATCGCGTCAAGTGACGTTCCCTGTAGCGTCGTGATGTCGTTGTATCGTGCGTACGAGTGACGGTTCTGTCTGGTGTGTAGATGTCGGGCGGCGCCGCGTCCGTCAGTAACTTATTGAACTCGCAGCTCGCGCGGCAGCTGGTGGCGCCGCTGTCGCCGACGCCCAGACCCTACGTACGGACGCCCCGTTTGTACCACGCACTCAACACCGCTTCCCATCGATTGGCGATACGGTCTCATTCTCACCCGCACGGACTGCTCACGCGAGCCCCACAACACGATTCTCGTTTGCACACGATTTTAAATTATTATCGTGTGCGAAAATACAAAACATCGTTCGAAAGTTATGAAGCATTGTTGTTAGTGTTGCCAAATAAACAGTACTGGTTCTATTGAGCAAACGAATTCCATCGCACATCATTACTACAACAAACTAGCGATTTGACAACGCACGGGGTAGTTTTTACTATTTATTCACTTCACTGACTCAGTTTTTTATAGTTCACAAAATCTCACACAACACAATTTCTTTATTTGAGCAGATCAATATGATTAATTTAATTAACAAATTATTGTGATCAATTTGTTACATAATCTTCTTGGCAACATATATTTTTTTGGGAGGAAATTAAGAAAACGATTATCGTGTAACGGGCAAATCTCATTCGTGGTTTTGGCTTCATTTTATTTTTTTCAAATAATACCACTCGTTTGACAAAATTTTTAAGCTATCACTGTTAATTTTTTCTTCTATTTTTGTTTAACAAAATTTTTGGCTTGCGGTGTGATTAATTGGCTTTTCGGATTTTCGTCGTCGCCGGTCGTTTGGCTGAGCGATGGCCAAACAAAAACTCGTCCACTAGCTCCTTCAAAATTTAACAAAAATAATAAAAACATGGAAGTAAAGGTTTAGAGTGTGTGGTGGTGGCTTTATGAACAATTTGGTCACTAAATCATGTGCATGCATTCAATTCTCACAAATCATGTAAGCTTAGCTGTAAGTTAACGGAATCGTAGCTTTGTTTTTTACAGCAACACGAAGCGATCGAATGTTTCAGTGTAATTATGTTATTGTTAACTGTACAGGATTTGGTACTCGATTTCATGAAACCTTCGATTGTTTTTCGTACGAAATAATCATCCTTAAGCCAACACATTTGGGTGCACGGCCAGTGTAACAAAGTTATATAAATGTCGCTTTCTGTAACGAAAACCACCTCGTTACGGTTCGAATTGTCAGTTTTTAAATGTTTGAATTTGTAAAATGGGCAAAATATTAAAATTTACGTGAGCTATAGATTATTCTATCTAGATAAATATTCATTTTACGTTAAAATAATAATAAGCAGAAGTAAATTCACATAATAGTTGTTTGATCAAGATTTGTTGCACTACTGTATAATTTATAGATAGAAACGTCACAAACTGACCATTCGAACCAATCTCCTGATTTCCGAAGTCCCGTTTTCGGTTCTACCGCGTCGACGGAGAGCGAGGCTCGGACGATACAACGACAAGCGCTCATACGTGTCGCTGCGTGTCCACAGTACGGCGGCGGCAAGGCGCTGGCTGGCGCGCCCGCTGTGGCCGGCGCGCCGCGCAGACATCCCGACTTCGCCAAGGGGGAGCCCGCGTACGGCGGGGCCGGCGCGGGCGCCCCTGCCCCCGGGGCCGGCGCGGCGCAGGCTGCCCCGGGCGCGGCGCAGCGCTTCGGCGGCGCCTGGGGCGGACAGTTCCAGCGCGCGCCCGCGCCGCCCGCCCCCGCCGCGCCCTGGCGACCGCAGCCCGGCGCGCCGCAACCACCCAACTGGACGCACCCGCCTTACGCAAACACGGTATGTGGAACGCTTCCAATGTCTACTTATTCATGAACCCTTTATTCTTCTTCATCCTTTAAAGTCTTTGTGCTCTTCTGTCCTTATTTTGTGTGTACATAAATAAAAACACGAAATTAATAAACAAATTGTACGTATTTCAGCCAAGTGGAGGTCCCCCTGCGTGGGCAGGTGCACCCCGGCCGCCGACGCAAGACCCCTACAACTCCACCGCGCCCTCATCGGTACGTTGCAACATTTATTCATTGACTTAAGCGGCTGATACTGTCATTTATCTAATATATCATTGTGCAGGAATTTGGTAGACTTCAATATCAAAACTATGATTTTATAATTTTTCAGGGCTCGGCGCCAATTATGACTGCCCCTGGACAATTAAAACGGGAGCTAACATTCCCTGCCGAGTGCGTGGAGGCGGCCGTGCCGACCGGCGAGAAGCGGAGAAGACTTACCAAGGCGGACGTCGCGCCCGTCGACGCGTGGCGGATCATGATGGCGCTCAAGTCTGGCCTGTTGGCAGAGACCTGCTGGGCGTTAGACATCCTCAATATCCTCCTCTTCGACGACAACTGCATAGGATACTTTGGCCTACAGCATATGCCAGGCCTGCTCGACTTATTACTTGAACACTTCCATAAAAGTCTAAGCGACGTGTTCGATTCGCCGTCGAACGAAGACGGACCCTGGTACGCGCCGCCCACCAGTCCCGAGCCCGTGATCAAGAGCGCGAAAACAACGAGCGAACCGCGGGAGCCGCCCGACCCGGCCGACCGAGTGAGCTTCCTCAACGGAGAGAACTACACGCTCGAGTCGCGGCGGCGGCATCCCGTCGTGTACAAACCTGACGACGAGCTGTTCGCGCCCGAAGACGACGACACGAGCGAGCACGAACACCACGACGTGCTGGAGCCCTGGCACACCGGCGGCGACACGGCCGGCGCGGCGCACGTGCTGCCCGTGTTCCGCGCGGAGTTCCTGCACCTGCCCTTCGTGCGCGTCATGCCCGGCCAGCGCGCGCCCTCGCCGCCCGCCACGCCGCGCGCCTCGCCCGCGCCCTCGCCCGCTGACCCCGCGGCCGACAACCTGGCGCCCGAGCCCATGGAGCTGGAGCCGGCGGGCCGCGCGCTGGCCGTGCGCGACCCGGCCGGCGTGCTGCGGCGGCGGCGCCTGGCCGACTACGAGGACGAGTGCTACACGCGCGACGAGCCCAGCCTCAACCTCGTGGACGACACGCGCGACGCGCTGGCAAGGCGCTGCATCGCGCTCTCCAACATCCTGCGCGGCCTCACCTTCGTGCCCGGCAACGAGGCCGAGTTCAGCCGTTCGGGCGCCTTCCTGGCGCTGGCTGGCAAACTGCTGTTACTGCACCATGAACACGCGCCGCGCGCAGCTCGCGCCCGAGCGTACGAGCGCGCCGCCCGCGACGAGCACGACCAGGCAGCGTGTTGCTCGTCGCTGCGGGGCGGCGCCGAGTGGTGGTGGGACGCGCTGGCGCAATTGCGCGAAGATGCGCTCGTGTGCTGCGCCAACATCGCGGGCGGCGTGGAGCTGGCGGGGCAGCCCGAGGCCGTGGCGCGGCCGCTGCTAGATGGCCTGCTGCACTGGTCCGTGTGCCCTGCTGCCGTGGCGGGCGACGCGCCACCTGCGGCCGGCGCCGCCTCGCCGCTGTCGCCGCGACGCCTGGCGCTGGAGGCGCTGTGCAAGCTGTGCGTCACGGACGCTAACGTGGACCTGGTGCTGGCCACGCCGCCGCGCGGGCGCATCGCGGCGCTGTGCGCGGGGCTGGCGCGCGACCTGTGCCGGCCGGAGCGGCCCGTGGTGCGGGAGTTCGCAGTGAACCTGCTGCACTACCTGGCGGGCGCGGGAGGAGCGGCGGCGCGCGAGGTCGCGCTGCACGCGCCGGCCGTGGCGCAGCTGGTGGCGTTCATCGAGCGCGCGGAGCAGACGGCGCTGGGCGTGGCCAACCAGCACGGCGTGGCGGCGCTGCGCGACAACCCCGACGCCATGGGCACGTCGCTCGACATGCTGCGGCGCGCGGCGGCGACGCTGCTGCGCCTGGCGGAGCACCCGGAGAACCGGCCGCTGATCCGGCGCCACGAGAGGCGCCTGCTGTCGCTGGTGATGTCGCAGATCCTGGACCAGAAGGTGGCGCACGAGCTGGCGGACGTGCTGTTCCACTGCAGCCAGGCGCGCGCGGACGACGAGTGTGTGTAGTGAGGACGCCTGCCGCGCTACCGATGGTACGACGGTACGTGTACATATAGTGATACGGACGCCCGGCGCGCCCACTACGAGAGTGACTCGAGCGACTCCGACCTCATTATAGCGGTGTCTCAAGTGTTAGGCTGTACGATCCGATTTTGTTATTTATGTCCATGATGATTTATTTACAACAAGAATGTCAATGTGCTATAATCGATTTCTATTGTTCGATTGTGAAAAAGATGTATTATAACACGTAATTTTGATTTTTATAATAAAATGGGACTTGAATCTGTTTATTGGTTTTATGATGGAGATTTTATACCGAGTACCTTTAGCGCCTTTGTCTATAAGAGAAAACGTAGTGGAGAGTGTGAGGAGCTTATGTGGGCTATAAGTTTAATTAAGTTTAATGTGAATTACAATAATCTATAATATATTGAAATTGAATCTGAATTTTATTTTTTTTCATGAATTGGCATTTTATAATTTTGTGTACCTTTATTACCGAAAAAAAAATTAATTCAGGCAATGATGAAAATTATGACCATCATCAAAATCATAACATTCAAATTAAATTTTTATTAAAACAGTTTTCGTTTGTGTAGTCAAGACAGCTAACCGCCATGAAAAGGCAAAAACAAATTGCATTCCTTTAACGGTATTATCTACTATACTAATATTAAAAAGCTGCTTTGTTTGATTGTTTGTTTGTTTGTTTGTTTAAACGCGATAAACTCTGGAACTACTGGTTGGATTTGAAAAAATCTTTTTGTGTTGGATAGTCCATTTATCGAGGAAGGTTATAGGCTATATAACATCATGCTACTACCAATAGTAGCGGAGCATAATTGAGAAATGTTGCAAAAACGGGAAAAGAAAATTCTTTTCTGAGAGCTTCCGTTGCGTGCGCTGCGAAAACGGTTTAAGTTACGAGAAAATCATGTATGAAGTAATTATTCCTCTTTAAAAGTTCTAAAAAAAAGTCCGCGACAGCATAATTATGTCTATCTTTTATGATTGACTCACTGTAACCATTTTTCACTATTAAAATGTTAGGTTAAAAAGAATTATTTTTGCGAAGCTTTTTTAACCCCTAAGGTATTAATCTATATCTAAATAAATGTGTCAATAGAACGGAAATTTAATATAGAATATTTGTGCCCTTTACTTTATACAGTTTAATAAAAACAAATATCTTAGAAGATATCGTAATGTAAAAAATACCCACGCGGAATAGTAGTTTATGCGACTGTGCATAATGAAGGGCATTACAACACAAGTGTGGGTTTAAGAAACGAGCCGAAGGCGAGTTTCTTAATAGCATCACACGAGTGTTGTAATGCCTAATTATGTATAGTTGCATACACTACTTTATCTACCCAAATATCATAAGGGCTCTATGATGGGTTCAGGAACCATAGGGAAATGACCAGCATTGTTACCAGTGTAATGCACTAAAAAATAAACAGGTTATTAGTTGTATTCGTCGCTGCATTTACGATATCTGGCGGAGTGTTCATGTCAATTTCTGAGTCACTATCACTCATTTTCGACAGAAATAAAGAACTTATCAGAAAAATTTTCTACTCGTAACTGGAAATAAAAAGCTTACGAACAAAAATGACAGCTCGAGATAGCGGCGTTTCGGATATCTGTCATTTTTTTTAAATCTTAAGCAAACGAACAAAGTCACTACCTATTCTTGTGTCACTCGAGATCAAAATGTCGTGCGATTTATAATTAAAATCATACTGAATTGGGGTTTCGTATCGATAGGTATCTGTTTTAATGTAGATACTAGAATACCACACTCACTTGAATTTGACACCTATTCCAAAGGGGATAGAACCGATGTGGCATATCAACCTGTCCGCCATTTTGATTTTTTTTCGAAATCGCGGCCCACGATGAAAGTGGTAGGTATGGATAGAGGACATACAGACGAACAAAAAATGTTCAGTAACACGGTAGTGGTACCCAAAGTGTCACGTTACCGAGATATTTGAAGGTAAAGATCGACAAATGAGTACAACAACAATCATTAAATAATAAAAAAAATAGCCTTATTACGTGTTTATGCGTTAAATTGTATCCAAATAATAGTTCCCAGGTTGATTATTACTATACGCACGAGAAAATCGCTTCGCATCGCTATAAAACGCTATGTTATGTCAAAGAATAGTTTTCTCGTGCTCGTAGTAGTATGTAATGTACCTACTCTCTTTCAATAACCAGTAATAATGATAATCAACGCCAACATACACGTAAAAGGTCTATTTTTTATGTGCTCATTGTACTCATATGTCCATCTTTACCTTCAAATATCTCGGTAACGTGACACTTTGGGTACCGTGTTGCTGGACATTTTTTGTTCGTCTATATGTCTTCTATCCATACATACCACTTTCATCGTGGGCCGCGATTTCGAAAAAAAATTAAAATGGCGGCGGGTCGATATGCCAGCTCCCATACAAAAAAGTTCAAACCCCTTTAAACTCATAACCTACTGTTTTCAGTAGGTTATGAGCTCATTACAGTTCTGTTTATTTCTGCTGGTTGGTAATGCTGGTCATTGCCTATGGTTTTTGAACGCATTAGAGAGGGTTTATGATATTTGGGTAGATAAAAATAATTACGCGAGTTGCGTCGTAATGTAGGTACGGGGGAAGGCCTCCGGGAAATTCAAATTCAAAATATTTACTGCACTATAATGTTTACAAGTACAGGGTGCGACATCGCATATTTAACAGTAAGAGATATCTATTGTTATTCTCATTTTAGTATAATCTAAACTAATATTATAAAGAGGAAAGATAAATTTTTTTGTTTGTTACGATTTAACTTAATAATTTTGATTGATTTATCGAGGAAAGTTATAAGTTATACGAGTATAATATAGAGACGCAGACAAAGTTGCGTGGGTCAGCTAGTACTTTTATAAATGCAGTGTGCGAATATAAAATGTAAGAAGAGCATTACTAGTACACACGGCTACACATCAAGCTATACATTTCCAGTATAAGCTGGTCTCGCTTTGTATACGATTTCCGTAAAGTGCGAGATCAGCGTAAACTGGAATTGTATAGCTTGATGTGTAGCCGTGTGTACACTGAGGTATTCACATAATGATTACATACACAAAAGTATAAATAGTGTTTTACTGCTGAGTTTAAAGTTAGTTTAATTGTTATTTACTTAATTTCTGAAGGGAGTTTCGACTAAACGAGTGAGCACATGTAATCTGCATAGTAGTGATAATATGAAAGCCAAAAATTTGTCATGAGTGAGAGATTTATGATTCCTAAATGTTTTGCATATTATATGGGTTGCGCCTCAACTATTAGCGGAATCGCATTTTTCTATGCTCTTTACTTTTCGTCAGAAACTGCCAGAGTGCTATCACACGTGGCAATATTGACGATGCAGTCGGCAGTATACCTTCAATTTCAACGCTCGACTCGATTGTACTGTAGTGTTGGTAATGCAAGCGTGATAATATGAATGTTTTGGGACACAAATGGTATACGTCACAGTTTATGATAACAGGTTCATTCAATTATTTAGGGTAGCATAATAATAGTAATTTTTAATAAAACCGATATCAGAAGGTTCTCGATTTCCCCCCTTTTTTTTTTGGCATCTTTTACTGGCATGTAGAACGTCTGAACAAAAATCGAATAAAAGTCATTCATTCATTATTATTGAACCTATCCAACGATGTTTGATTTCGGCATTCTGCTCGTTCTTCTTGTTTGATCGATAATAATTCGATTGATAAAATAATTATGAATGTAAGCTGCGAATCAATTGTCTTAAATGACATTGTTGGGTACCAAGTACCAACAGTGGTTAACTTTCTGTTTTCTGTCCACTCTCATGGGAAAAAAGGGGTGAGTTTATGTATGTATGTCAGTAAACATTTATTGTTGAAAAGAAAAACAAGAATACGGCGTTATTTCCTACTTTGCACGTAACGTAATTTCATGTGTGTGTGTTGTGTTTGAAAATTGAATGAAACAAATATTTAAGGCTGCCTGTCCACTGAAGCGGAGTGAGGCTGCGGAGCGGAGATACGGAGAAATATTAACCAATAGGATTGCGCACTGGAACAGATGGCAGATTTTTATGCAATCCTATTGGTCAATATTTCTCCGTTTCTCCGCTCCACAGCCTCGCTCCGCTTCAGTGGACAGGCAGCCTAACAACCCGAGTGACCAGTCCTCTCGGTTGGCTGTGAAATGGTGTCCGATATCTGATGGATGCATTGAATATTTTTTTTATTTATTTATTTAAACTTCATGCACAATAGTGGTACATAGGCGGACTTAATGCCACAAGGCATTCTCTACCAGTCAACCATTCAACAATATATTGGTGGATGTATTAAATAGTGTAGTTTGCATGGAGGAAGTTGAAGCAAATTTATGACCTACAATCTACCAGGAGCCCAGAATCATGAAGAAGTATTTATTATATCTTATGTCTCTCCAACGGTGCCAAATCGACTACCGGTACATATAGAGGTGTTGAAGTGTTTGTACAAAAACGCCACCATGTCAGTCCGGCTTCAGGATCAGACCACGGAACCTATCCTTCTGCAGCGCGGTGTGAGACAGGGAGACGTCATATCTCCGAAACTGTTCACCGCTGCATTGGAGGATGTCTTCAAGGTTCTGGATTGGAAAGGACTTGGCATCAATGTCAACGGCGAGTACATCACTCACCTTCGGTTTGCCGACGATATAGTGGTCATGGCTGAGACCATGGAAGACCTCAGTAAAATGCTCGATGACCTCAGTAGAGCTTCCAAAAGAGTGGGTCTTAAAATGAACATGGACAAAACCCAAGGTTATGTTGAATGTTCATGTAACACCCACTCCTATCAAGATCGGAGACACTACACTCGAAGTTGTGGACGATTATGTCTACCTGGGACAAACGGTCCAGTTGGGTAGATCTAACTTCGAGAAAGAGGTCAATCGTCGAATCCGACTCGGCTGGGCAGCGTTCGGGAAGCTGCGCGGTATCTTCTCGTCCAACTTACCACAGTCTCAAGACGAAAGTCTATTACCAGTGTGTGTTGCCAGTGATTACATACGGGACCGAAACGTGGTCGCTCACAATGGGCCTCATCAGAAAGCTCAAAGTCACCCAAAGGGCAATGGAGAGGGCTATGCTCGGAGTTTCCTTGCGTGATCGAATCAGAAACGAGGACATCCGCTTGAGAACCAAGGTTACCGACGTAGCCCGAAGAATCGCCAGACTTAAGTGGCAATGGGCAGGGCACATTGCTCGCAGAACGGATGGCCGATGGTGCCGAAAAGTTCTGGAATGGCGACCGCGAACCGGAAGACGTTGCGTTGTAAGGCCTCCCACTAGGTGGACCGACGACCTGGTCAAGGTTGCGGGGACCCGCTGGATGAGAGACGCACGGGACCGGTCAATGTGGCGACACCTGGGGGAGGCCTATGTCCAGCAGTGGACGTCTTTTGGCTGAAATGATGATGATGATGATAATGATTTATTATATTCATTAATTTATTTTCAATTCATTACGAATCGTCTCGCGGACATGTTTGACGATTTTCAGCCTCCCGAAAAAGCCGGATTCCAAAAGGATTTAACACCGTAGACCACATACATACGCTGCGGCAGGTTATACAGAAGACCGAAGAGTATAATCTTCCTCTCTGTTTAGCGTTTGTGGATTACGCGAAAGCCTTCGATTCGATCGAGACTTGGGCTGTACTGCATTCTCTCCAAAGGGTCCAAATTAAGGGTGTTTATACAGAAACGCCACCATGTCGGTCCGACTTCAGGACCAGACTTCGGAACCTATCCTGCAGCGCGGTGTGAGACAGGGAGACGTAATATATCTCCGAAGCTGTTGACCGATGTACAGGAGGATGTTTTCAAGGTTCTGGACTGGAGAGGACTAGAAATCAACATCAATGGCGAGTACATCACTCATCTTCGGTTTGCAGACGATATAGTGGTAATGGCTGAGACCATGGAGGGCCTCAGTACAATGCTCGATGAGCTCAGTAGAGCTTCCGAAAGTGTGGGTCTTAAAATGAACATAGACAAAACCAAGGTCATGTTGAATGCCCATGTAAGACCCACTCCTATCAAGATCGGAGGCTCGACACTCGAAGTTGTAGACAAATATGTCTACCTGGGACACGGTCCAGTTCGGTAGGTCCAACTTTGAGAAAGGTCAATCGTCGAATCCGACTCAGTGAAATCCGAATCCGACTCCGGAGTGGCGACCGCGAACCGGAAGACGCGTTGGATGACCTCCCACTAGGTGGACCGATGATGATGTACGAAATACATTATATAGATTTGATTGTAAAATTCTTATCAACAATATACAATATCTCTACTGTTCGGGCCTCCTAGATTGAAATAAAATCCCTGTATCGAAATTTGCTGTAGAAGTAGGAGATGAGAAACAAGGATAGTAAAGTCTCACAAAGTACCAGCAGCGCAAAAAAATAGTGAAAATCGGAAGGTTTCAAATCGGGCGCACATGCGAGTTTCACACTCGCCAGTTGATGTACAAGCCGTTTACCAGGCAACCTGTATATTTTCTTTTTCTACAGGAGGTAATAATAGTATGACTAGGTACGAGGATACATGTCCTCGTAGTCATACTATAACGACAAACTAGTATAACCCAGCTTTCAAATAAAAAAAGAATCATGAAATTCGGTTCACCCAGTCGCAAGTTATGAGGTAACAAACATAAAAAAAAAATACAGTCGAATTGTTATCCTCCTCCTTTTTTTGAAGTCGGTTAAAAAGTTTGAGATAGCTCTAAATATTTAGGTCTATGTATTTCTCCCCCCCCCCCCCAACCAGTTAATATTGGTATCTAACTAAAGAGTTTTAGGTACATCTCATGGCTCTGGCAGTCAAGAATCTGTTTTTGGATTACAAAATTCTCATTTCAACTCATTGAGGTATAATGTACTACGCACTAGACCTCAATGTTTCAACTTTGCATACACATTTGTCATCCATCAGTTTTGACCGTGTATTTTTGGTTATCATTTTTTTAAATTCTTATTTCTTTCTTTAAAATATACTTAAAAACAATAATTAATACAGCTATGAGAATTATAGAAGTAAATTAGTAAGGAATATTGATTTCCAATGTCGAGAGATCCATTTGACTATTTACGATGGAGTGTCAGCAGAGCGATAGCAAAAAAATGTTCAAGGTATTCGACGCATCTAATCGCAACAAGAGCAGGAAAAAACGGGATGGGCTCGACGACACTAATTCCGTAGTGTCAAACTCTACTAGTGTAAGTATTATACTAAATCGGCGAACTACGCTGCTGCGATAGCTATTCAGATGGTCTGAAAATCTGACTGGCTATCAATACGTTGAGCCAGGCTTGTAGCGAAATCGCTGGTACGTCGAACTGATGACTGACAACTTTATAAGCGGCATCCCCAAGGGTGATACCGTAGCATTTTTTCTTTGTGAAGTTGTTTCCAGTTTGGTTAGGACATTGCAGGCTTGGATCACCTGATTGTCTGATAAAAAGATGGTTCCGTGCTTCGGAAGGCACGTATAAGCCTGGCCACTAAATGGCGGTCGTCAAACCATGTCAGAGGCCCGTACGGTAAATTTTAAGGTGTCTACACACCAAAGCCGCTGACCCGGCGGCACGGATCGCCGGCCCAACCCGCCGGCCTTATTTTGTACAATCATGCCGCCGGCTTGCGCCCGCGCGGGCAAGCCGGCGGGGCGGGGCGGAATTATTCGAAACACACACGTCCAATCTCTACGACTATTTGGCAATTACTAGAACACCACATGCCGCGGCTGTCGTGCCGCCGGCATTGCCGCCGGCAAAGTCATTCGGCTTGGACATTCTGAAGCCGCCGGGTTAACCCGCCGGCACTAAGGCTGTGCCGCCGGGTTAGCGGCTTTGGTGTGTAGACCACTTTAGACAAGTACTCCCCGAGCCTAAGTAAAAGGCGTGGTGATGACTGGTTGACTGAGACTGTCACCGAATGCCATGTAAGGACTAGCAAAAGAAATGTGTGTCGTCTGGTGTCGAGATGGGCAGACGACATAGTTGCAATCGGGGTAAAAACTTTGGATGAGGCTGGAGATTAGTAGAAAAAAAGAGCTAAACCCATCAGTGTATAAATTCAGGGTGATGATGATGAAGTGAAACGTGTCCAACAATGATCGCAATCATACAGTCAGCGATACAAACCAATTGCAAGAAAGTAGGAAAATAAGGGACGAGCAGTCTGTAATTGATTGAAGTAAAATTCATGAGTGTATGATAATTCTTTTTAATGCTGGAAATTGCAAATTCCATCACTTTATAACTGGGACTTCAATTTCGATAATGACATTCATCATTATTTATAAGCTTTCTTATTTCGCTTCCCTCTGTCTCTGGTTGTTTCTATCCTTTAATTAGTACCTTGACCTTCTGCTATGATTTACATTAGTGGTAGAACTTGGAAGTGTATTCCTATTAGTTTGTATTTCACGTAATTATTTTTAACCGCAGGGTTGCCCAGCCGTCTGTCGAGTACCCTCCGCGAAAACTAGCTTACAAGAGACAGCCACTGTGCAGAATTTAAGTGGACATCATGATTCTAACATCACAAAGAGGTTGTACCTATGCATTCTATTGAAGCCTTCGAAAAGATATTGTTCATTAGGTTATTGTAGTAGAAAGTAGACATTGCGGAATTCTGAATGAATGCAGAAAATTAAATTGGGTTCACAGCATGCAAACAGTTCGTACTTGGTTAGTTGTTATTCCGGCCCCTTGACTAGCCAGCCTAGCTATTTTCGAGACACATAGAATGGTCTCGGTATGGATAAGTATAGTCGTCCATTTACGGACTGACGCTGGCAAGCGTGGCCTAACCTTGAAAATTCTAAGTTTGATGCTGTGACTCAAAATAGAAGCATGACAAACTTCTAGGTATCAATTCACCAGCCCAATGATTTTATCGGCCTGTTCATCATCATCAGCCTGTGGGTCATGTTCAGCAGGGACTAGGCCTCCTCTCTAGGAGTGGGATGGGCTATAGTTCATCACACGGGCCCAGTGCGGCTTGGTAGATGTCACAATACATGTCTTCGAATTTTTTTGGTTCTTAGACATACCGGTTTTCTCACGATGTTTTCAATCACCGTTTTTTTTTTTTTTAAGAAAAACTTTGCCCCTTTCTAGGAATTTCTCCTGTATTGTGAGTGCGTTATCAGACATTTAAAATCACATACACAAATACCCAGACCCGAAACAACTATCTGTAGGCCATACAAATATTTGTTCCGTGCGAGGATCGAACCCGCGACACGTAGCGCAGCAGTCAACTGCTTGAGCCACTGCGCCAACCATGCCGTCATTTTGAGAGCTGTGGTGATAAAATAAATTACACAAAGTAATACGCCTGCCTGGGTTCGAAACTTCGAACACCACTGGGCCACCATGCTCTAACTGGGCCACCACTGGTCTGGCCACCATTGCTCTACACTATTCAGTTCACCGGCCTGGTTAGCCCGCCCTATTCAGTTCCTACAGTGTGCCACGAAGAAACTAACTGGGTTGACACTGTCCATAGGGGGGAGCGAGACAGCACTCCGTCGGTATCGCAGTCCCCGGCAGAGACGCATCGACACGCGAGGTCGCCGAGACGACACCGCCGATCGGCGTATGTTGTTACTACATTATGTTCTTATGTTTAGCGTGGTTATTTATTTATTCAAGTACAGAGGAACCAACAGCTATAGCAGATGTTTGTGAATTACACGCAGAACACAAACGTAGAACACGCACGCACGTAGAACTACAAATACGGCGGGGCCTATGCCATTTTCATAATTTTATGCTAAATTGGGGGGCGGGGGGAGTCTAGTCAACAAGAGCTTTTTAGTTCATTTTTTTTCTCCGCTTCCGAAAAATACAAAAGAGGTATCGTTAGATTCGGAATAGCGTGTAGGTATTTTTTGAAACGAATCAAGTGCACCTGGCAAAAATTGCTAAAAAGTTATAAACAATTGGGTACCATACCTAACTGTTTAAAAAAAAAACGATATTTTGCCCAAATATACCTACCTACCTTTCGTAACGTGCTAAAATCGTGCTAAACCTGTATATCAAAATAGCAGAAATTAAACAATCTAATTTTTGTATGGCATTGCAGAAGAGAGGGTGTCTCTTTGGCTCTGAAAGCGGGCCTGGCTTCCACTCCACGTTCAGTATCACCTGCACCGGTTACTATTTATTTCATTAATATTTAATGTTTCACATTCACCACTGCCAGTCTTATTGATTAGTTTCGTTGCGGGATCCAAGACAGTTAAATCGTTTCTCTGGGACTTCGTCGCGCTTCATTGTCTCGGCGCTTTTCTGGTGGCCGCCACTGTTTCTTCTGGCTAACAGGAGTTACAGTGGTTTGGGAATAGGTGGCGTGTTTGTCCAAGTCTTTTAGCTTCCATAATATTCTATTTGTCATCTCAGGAACTCTTTCTAATCATATCTTCCTCGCAGTCTATCCAGGCATTCATCCTTTCTTTAGGTCCCTCTAATACATAAAATTAATGTTTGACATAATAAAATATTATTCTTGACACTTATTGTAATATAAGTATTATTTTATTTAGAACGTTACCGGTGAATCCATACCACATGACCAGGACTCGTTTATATACACTTTCTTAGAGGAAGCCATTAAGAGGGACAAGAAGAAGTAAGTTAGAAATGATGTTTAATTTTTACAGTAGATATTTATAAACCTCGTGTTACTCGATTGGCATAATATTTCCGAACTTTAGGATCTACTTTTACCACAAGTTAATAAGTGCGAATCGTGAGATAGTCGTCCCTTTTGCAGGCAGCTGTCATTTTAAACTGAGCGAATAAGCCGCAATACCGCTAGTACTTTTTTTTTGGTGGGTTTAAAATCATCAAATAACCCCCCCCTCCCGCTCTTGGGCAGAGCGGAAGGGAGTATCAGACTTCTACTGACTAAAAACCAACCCATGTTCCTTCTTCGCCCTTGTGCCGAGGCCACGTCATCTCTTTCAATAATCCGCAACCCCGACGGGCGTCGGCCCTTGCGGGCCCCTCCTTGCTGACATCTCTTTGAGGCGCGCGTGGAGCACGAACGCGCCGTCGACACGGTCTGTTGCCGTCATGAGACGGCCGGACGACGAGCTAGCCCATTACTCACCGTCCACAGGGCCGCGTCTACGGTGGAAGGAAGCCATCACGTGGCCCCCGACGCCCGGAGCGCCTCCCGCGGGGGCTGGGACGAGAGGTTCTCTCCCTCTCTCGTTCCGCCACCTCCTTCGCTAGCATCACTGCTTCGCAGAAGGAGGCGACGGCGTCCCATTCTTCCTCGCCCCGGACCATGGCTTGCACCAGGGCCGGACGCGAGAGGTCGCCGTCGCCGATCGCCGCTACGAGAACACGGCGGGGATCGCTAGTACTTGCGTTCGACTTTTTGGCTATTTAGATTTTCGCTAAGTACTACGGCATCAAAGGCAGTTAAATTTTTTCTCCGGGATTTCGTCGAATTTCATTGTCCCGGCGCTTTTCTGGTGATCGACTCCGTTGATCTGGCTTTCACGAGTTGCAGTAGTTTAGGAATAGTGTGGTAGGCTGCCAGAAAAAAGCCGTAGGCACCGGTTTTACTTGTAAAAAACATTGCAGACAACGCCATGCTAGACGTCGCGAGGAGAGACATGGTCGCGAGGACAGACATGGTCGCGAAGACAGGCACAGTCACGAGAAGAGACATGGTCGCGACGAGGATTACCGCGACCACTCCAGCGTCAGGGAAAGGCATCGACATCACCACAGGGACCGCCACAGAGACGAACATAGGGATGAAGTACCTTCTAGAGACCGTGACAAGTAAGTCCCCCGGAGTGAAAATAATGTTTTATTCCTACTCTTCCGCTATTTTTTTCTGATTAATTTCCTTGCGGGATCCAACACAGTTTAATCGTTTCTCTGGGACTTGGTCGAGCTTCATTGTCTCGGCGCTTTTCTGGTGGTCAAATATCTCTGTAAAAAGTTAAAATGTCTTTCGGCTTTGTTTCGGGTTATTTTTCATCAATTTCTAAAACAGATATGATCGATTACTTACAAGTACGCTATTTATTATGTTCTAACTTCTAAGTGCCTTTCTGCTATGTAGGTAATAGAGTCGGCTTTACCGAATGTAGTAGATAACTTGTAACTTAGTAGGATTGCCTATTTTGGATGTTATCATGCTACAATCGAACTCCAAGTCTCCAATGCATACTTACAAGGGAAAGACTCTTGGAAGGATCGCAACATAGTTCGACTTGAGTAAATCAAATTAAAATTAATTTTATCATGTTTCAGCCAACCAAAAAAAGTTCCAATTTCCACCGCACCGATAGACCAATCGATGCTCATCGAAACGTTTGCGAAGCTCTGCGCACAAATAAACAACAAAAAAAGTAACCACGACGTTAATAAATATGAAGTGGTACGTAGTGAATACCACCTAATTATATTTAGCTAATATTTAATTTTGCCTTTCTTCTTCTTACTGAAGTTAATTCTTACAGCATCGCATGCAGAGCCACAAGTCACTACAATGTGAAGTCGCTTCGAAACGATCTGACGCATACGATATTGATCATCGCCCAGTCAAATTAATTCACGATAAATCTCGAGATAAGATGAACGCGTCTAGAATTCGGAGTCATGAGAACATGTTAAACAAACTCCAAACTCGAGAAAATAGTAAAATTGTAATACCCAATGATATTGAACATGGAATGCAAGATAGATCTTATTGCGAAAGAGACCCAAAATATCCTAGCAAGCTAGATATTGCACGGTCAAGAATGCGTCACTTGGAAGATGAGCGATACCCTGAGTACCCTCCGGGGCCAGCCCCCACGAGGAGTTGTATCGATCCGTTTAAAACACGGAATCCTGAATATCGAGACTACGAGCGAGAGAGAAGACAATACGAAGAAGACAAGAAACGGTACTATGAGCAGCAGCGAACGAGCCGTAGCTTTGATGTGAACAGAGAAGGTTACGACGATGAACGGAATTGCCGTAAAACCGCACGGAGCGATACGAACAGACTCAGGCGTTACGGTATCGATGAGAGAGACAAAAGATATGAAGATCCGACAAAGTACTACGATGACAAACCAAAGTATTATGAAGAGAAACCTGTAGATCCACGGCCTCAAGTGCCGAGTAAGGATCGACGCTGGAGACGGAATGTGGAGAGATGTGATAGAGCCTCAGTGGTGTCGCGGGACGATGACTACAGAGAGAGGGACAGGGAAAGAGATAGGTACTCGGAGAGAGAGAGGGATTCGGGCATGAGTGTGGCTGATGGAGAGACGAGCACCATTAGTGGGCGGAGCAACTATATAAAGGTCGTGAAGGTATGTATGGAGTAGTTGTCACTAAAGAAGCCTTTTATGACTAAGTCTATTTGAACCCCTGTCAATTCCAGAAAATAATTCGCCTGCCATGATCCCAATTTATGGGGTCCGTATTGACTTCTTCTTCCATATTCTCTATTAGTCGCCATCTCATGCCTCATCTCCCCTTACTTTTTATTGTCTTTCAATACTTTCAAGGTCAAGTCAAGACTTGGGGTACTTATTTCACAGAGTCCTACAAGGATCACTCATAAGACCCGTGGCTTGTTGCAGCAAGAGATAGCAGAACAGCGAGAGGCAATGGACAAGATGATGAAGCTATGGAAGGACCTCATGCGCTGCTTTAAGGGCTTCTCGCAGACTCAAATGCAGGATAAGAATATACGGGTGAATGTCAAACGTTTTCATGTTTTATACCCATCAGACTTTATAGAATATTTAACTGTTTTTGGAATAGTATGAGGACAGAAAAACTTATTAGTCCATCAGATAGATTTCTGTTGAAATAAATAAATGTTGTATCTGCAGGATTCAGCGGCCAACGTACGCGAGTCTGCGGCGGCGCAGCTTCGGCTGTGGCGCGAGTGTATGCGTCGCTACGAGACCGTCGCGAGAGACGTCGGGGATACTGATGCAAGGCTTATGGTAAGTGGCACCGATCAATACAGAATAGACTAGCTTCTCCCCAGCTTTTTTTTTGGTGGTTCGGAAAATCATCAAGTGATTCCTCCCAGTACAGGGCGGAGCGGAAGGGAGTGTCAGATTTATAATGACTGAAAACCATCCGTGTTCCTTCTTAACCCTTTGTGTCCGGGGCCGCGGTATCTCTTTCGAACAACCCGAAGCCCCAGCAGGCTTCGGCCTTCGTCGTCATAAGACGGACGGACGGTGAGCTAGTCCAGCGGGTAAACAGCCACACGCGTTTAAGTCTAAACTTTTTGGGAACTTTATAGCGTCTGTTAAGCAATACGGCCGGTGGAAAGTGTCTGGGAGTATTTGCGACTTATTCTTAAGGATATTGCCTACAATATACGTAAAAATCAGTTTGGAGAAAATACGTGAAGTAAGTAATTTTTTTGTGTACCTTGATGACCTGAAAATTGGCCGTCCAAGCAAGCTAGCTGGTAGTAGTGTGTTCTTAGTTCATACTAACACTACTCAATCGTCCACATTTCCTTCGTCAGAAAATACGTGACGTTTGGCGGCCCTGGGATCTTGGACTATTACAGTGGTTTGGGAATAGTGTGGCGGGCTTGTCCCAAAAAAGAACCTAGGTTCGTCCGTGCATGAGTGACCACCCAATACATACCGAATTACCTCCGTGCCTCGAAAAGCACGTTAAGCGGTTGGTCCCAGCTGTCATTTGTATTGATTTGCAATGATTCAAAACTCTGTTTTAAACGTAAAAATCTATAACTCTCCTCTCCGAGCCGGTCGGTGCGAACGGACCCAAAGGGAGTTAAATAGGGGATGAAAGTTTGTATGGAAAATCGTGTTTTTTATACGTGTGAAGCCGGCGGGCAAAAGCTAGTGATAAATAAAATACTGTGAAACAGGAAATGTGTGGTTACTTTTCAGGAGGAGATCAAGAAGCAACGCTCGGAGATGGCAGAGATGGCTACCATGTGGCAGGAGTGCCTGCAGCGGTACCGCGACATGAGCAACGACTTCAACAACCTGAAGCAGCAAGTGCAGGTAATGTCGTCAATGCTTAGCCTTTTCCCAACTATGTTGAGGTAGGCTTTCAGTTTAGAAGGATGCAGCTGCAAATACCAGTATTTTACATAGAGCGACTGCCTATCTGACCTCTACAACATAGTTTATACTGGGTAATTCGATACCCTTGTAAGACTGGTTGTCAGACATTCAGATCACTGACTACCTGTAACGATCTATATATGGCTGCCGGGACCAGCAGCTTAACGTGCCTTCCGAGGCACGGCACGGCAGGTAATGTGTGGAAGCTCAATCAAAACGAAACGCGTAGAAGAACTTACTACCTCGTTGATCTGTCAGTGGTCCCAAGCGCGACTGCTGTGCTTGACCTCCTGGGTACGATTTACAGGACGGGCAAAGTGTTATTGGGTTGATGGCAATAGGCTCGTAACCCGCTATATGGGACTTAAAAATAACTGGCGACATGTGGGTGTGCTATAGTGGGTACAATCCTGGCTAACCCTTCGCGGATTGCAGGCGTTATGTCCTACATAACTAGGGATCCCAGGGCCTGCAGTCTCTACACTAAATATCGTTAAAAATCTGTCGCAAAGTCTATAATAGATTTTCAGCTTTATTTCAACAACATAAGGTTGAAAATCTATTAAAGAATGTTTACGATTTTATGACTTAGCGACATTCGTAGCGTCGTTATTAGTGTAGAGACTGCAGCCCCTGGGCCGAGATAACGACAAAATCTCTAACTTTCGATTGCTAATTACCAACGAATAAATTCGGTTGCAATAATGATGCTTGCGAGAAACGCATCTTGGATATTGTAGAGACTTGCTTTACTTGCAAGCATCATTATTGCAACCGAATTTATTCGTTAGTAATTATGGATTGAAAGTTAGCGATTTTGTCGTTATTAGTGTAGAGACTGCCGGCCCTGGTTTGTAAGAAGGTGTACATAAGACGGACGGACCAACTTACAGAGGCCCATTTGGTACTTTAAGTAAAGTAATGCACCTATTGTAATGAGCCTATGTTGTCCCACTGTCTCCCTTCTCTTTTTCCATCAATATTTGTTATCTAAAGCGATACTAGGCCTATCTTTTAAAATTTCGTCCAGCTCATTCCGCCAGTGTGTTTTCCTGGCAGGAAACGAATGCGTGGCAAGTGGCAGGATCGACAATACCAATGCGATGAAAAGTACTCCTTGTAATTTTTTTTTTTTTTTTGTTATTGTCGTGTACATCTCACTTTTCAGCTAGTGAAGCCCGAAAGCCCTACGCGCCTGCCGGCTCAACCGCTGGTGTGTGCCGAGGGCGAAGGCTCCATGCCACCCGCGCCTTACCGACTGCCACCTAACTACCCCCAACACGTAAGCTATTTAACATAAGTACCTAGCCGTGTTGTTTATTACAGAACTTCTCTTGCGACCTTATGTCGTTCTATCCTACATACTTTATTTTTTGTTCTTCCCTTTTTTTTTCATCAAATGACTCCTCCCGCTCTGCCCAGAGCAGTAGGGAGTGTCAGACTTCTACTGACTAAAAACCACCAATGTTCCTTTTTAGCTCTTTGTGCAGAGGCCGCGGTATCTCTTTCGAACAACTCGCAGCCCCTTCTATTTCTGCCTCTGTCGTAACTCGCGTACCGAGTTCCCTAACAAAAGACAAAACAGCGCAGCCAACAGTGATGTCACTACGATTTTAGTTCTGAATTCTGACACCCATGTGCCAACTTATTAGGTGCTACCTGTTCCTTTTTTTGTTGACATGAAAAATGTTGTCATACCCCAAGTAGCACGTTAGTGTATTTTGGAACTTATTCTGCAACTGTAGGTAGCATTTAAGTGATGCAAGAGTGTACGGTATTACTTATAGATGCAAACAGCGCTCGAATTTGCATATGAGTAACTCATATCACTAACAGTTGCTTTTGAGTGATTTTTGTTTCTGCTTTATAACTTATGGTGGCACTAGGCCGAATTTATTAGTTATAGACGCATAAAGGTTTCAATTTTCAATCTTTTAGAACTCAAAGAAGCTTAAGACATCTTAAAATCTCCCATTAAGAACCGTACCTTAATAGGTGGTAATTTTTCCTTATTTGGCACCTTTAGTACTAAATAAGTAGTATATATAAGTTACTTATCACCTGTAGTGGCTCAAGAGTTATTATTGCAGCTCATTTGGAACCTAGTGTAATTGCCTTTGCAAGGTCTAATATACTCTATTATGCCACTGTAACGCGTAGATCGATTCCAAATGATGGTTCTTGAAAACCTTAAGCAACAATTTTCTCTCATTTAGAACCACTTAAGATCTTACAGTTCTAACACTATCGCAGGTTCCGTACATATTAAGAAATATAAATAGAGTATGATTTGTATTTAAGTAAATTTCCTACATTTTAGGTAATTGAATAGTTTATGAAACAGTTATGAAATCACTAGTTCACTTTGTATTTTTTTTAATCTACTTATGTTTTAAAGGGTGTAAATCACAGACTGGTAGGCAAGGCATGATCAGCTCATTTTTATGAGTAACCCTTCTGGATGTCTCTTGTATAAATGAAAAATGAAAATTTGCAAACTATCAATAGGAAATCAGGCATCGAATTAAAAAGTCGAGAATTCCAGCCAACATTTACAATTTAAGTAAATTTTACTTTATTTACTTTCCTAAATGGGTTTTGTACCCGTCTTGAGGATCCCCAATTCAATGCAAAGGCAACGAGACCTGTTAAGTGAAAATAATCACTACTAGGTACTAATGAGGGATTTTTGGACCTAGGAGCTCTATTATGGCAACAAATGAGTATAAAAATGAACTGCAAGTTCTATTTTAAATCGCCATTTTTAAAAATGGAGTCCTTGAAAAGTATTTTGTTGAATGGTATTTTATTACACTAACATACAATAAAATGAGTTTTGATAACTGTTTCTGATGTAGTTTGACATTATACTTTTTTGTGAAACCATAATGTTAGGTTTTTAACAATCAAATTTTTATGAAGTATTATCTTATTTATTTGATCACCGCATATTTTTTGCTAATTCTTGATTAGATCGAAGGCGCATCAAAATTTACTTAGTAAATATACCATGGTTTCACAATAAAAAACCATTTGCAAGGGCTCCATGATGGTTATCCTGCGTTAAACACATAAGTTTTGAATACTCGCAAAATAGATGCTACAATCCAAATAAAAGCTGTCACAACACACAGCCGTTGTTGTTTATCTCCACCGAAAATAAGAACTTGTGATCTTATTTGTCACTCAACGAATGAACTGTATCGCTATACCGTTCAATCATTCATTTACGGCGCGCATTTGCACCGCTAGTGCCTAGTGCCACTCAGGGTAACAATTCGAACTCTTAGGCATCGCTTTTGCATCTATAAATAAGTTGCAATTTTTCTCCCTTTGGTAACATACAGGTTGCTTATCGGTTCTAACCACCTATATAGAACTTAATTACGGTGGATTTTATTACTAAAGTTTCCAAAAATATTCTATATGCAAGCCTTTTGTCGCAAAATGTGTTACTTGGGACTTGTTATGTTTTCAATCCTATAATGTATTAAATGTGATATGTTGGCAGGAATAGTTTTCTTAGGTACCGTATCAAAAATTCGAAGATATGTGACATCTACCAAACTGCCCGCGGTGCGGCGTAGTGTATTGTCATTCCCTCTCATAAAAAGTTGACCTGCGTTCCAGCAGTAGGAACATTATAGGCTGTTGATGTTTGTAGCAAAATCAACCTGTAACCATCCTCCACCCTCTGTGCAGCTCATGGGGCCAGCGCAAGTCCCGGGCGCTCCGTACGCTGGCGGCGTGGCCGGGTGGGGCCTGCGCGGGCGCGCGTCGGCCCCGCCCGGCGCGCCCGCGGGCTGGTGGGGCCCCGAGCAGCCCGCGCGCTCCCCGCGGCGCCGCTCCTCGCCCGAGTCGCGCACCAGCCGCGAGCGGGACCGCAGGCATCGCCACAGGGAGAGAGGTACCACCTTCATCATGTCTAGCCTTTTCCCAAGTAGGGTGAACTCATCTAATAGGGGATCGGACTGACTCAAAAAAATTTAATTCTGTTTAGTCCGTCAGTTAGATTATCGAAAAATATTGGATACGTGTTTTTTGTTTTATCAAATCAATAAAAATTTACGAAGATAAAGCGCGTCAAAGATCATGGAGTGGGGCTTGAAACGTCACTTGAAGGTACAAAATGTTCTAGCATATGACGTCACACGAGTTTTCGTGAAAAAAGAAAAAATATGTGGTCAATATTTTTTGGAAATCTATCTGACGGACTAATTAGTTTTTTTTTGTCCGATCCCCTATTCTGTGATTCGCTTAGTTCGGTGATATTTGGTTTGAGCGGTATCATAGAGCTGTACGAGTGCACAAATGCCTTTATCACGAAGTTAGATGAGTTCACTATATGTCAGGGTCCGGTTCCAGTTTAGACCGGAATGGGTTTGGTTAGCCAGATGCAGCTGAATACCAGTATTTTACATGAAGCGACTGCCTATCTGACCTCAACCCAGTTAATACGATACGAGGGTTTAGGCGCAGAATGTCAGAAACGCAAAATGCCAGATTAGCAAATCGTCAGGTGTGAGATTTTTTTCTCAAAATGGTCAGAAACGCAAAATCACAGAAACGCAAAATGACAGGTTCGCGAAAAGACAGAAACGCAAAATGACAGATTCGCAAAATGTCAGGTTCGCAATATGACATGCAAAACGTCAGAAATGTTTTTTTTGTGGTGTAAGTGTCAAAGCTTTTTTTTTCCCTGTTGGTGAAAAATCATCAAATGACCCCTTCCCCCCCTGACCCCGCTTTTGGGCAGAGCGAAAGGGAGTGTCAGACTTCTACTGACTAAAAACCACCCATGTTCCTTCTTCGGATTTTTAGGAGTTGGGGTTTAGAGGCACTATGAGCAGCAAAAAAAATACAAAAATTGTTAAAAAAAAAAATCATTTTCAACAGTCAATTTTCCTGTTTTTTTTTTTTTTTGGGAAATCTGATTTTTCTGTTGCAGTTTTGAGTTGACCTTGACCATAGAACGTATTTAGGTTCTGAGAACCATGGTCCTACGACGCACCGTTTCCGAGTTATGGTCCTACGAATTTTAGTTCGTTTTATCTAGAACTCTTTTATTTCCAAAATGGTGCGTCGTAGGACCATGTGTCTCAGAGCTTAAATTGTTTCTATGGACAAGGTTAATAATAATAATGTTAATAATAAACAGGTTCGTCGAGCCCGCAGGGATCTGTCGACATGTTGGATAGATTATAAGAAGGCCTATGACTCAGTGCCACATACATGGCTCATGAGGGTGCTGGAGTTGTACAAAATAGACGCAACTCTACGCACCTTCCTTGAGTCGTGTATGGGGCAATGGAGGACGGTCCTTCGATATCCAGGATGTCGACGGATTCAGGGGAACGATGAGCCTGTATGGATTAAACGGGGAATCTTCCAGGGCGACAGCCTGAGCCCGCTTTGGTTCTGTCTGGCCCTGAATCCTTTAAGCACATTGCTAGAGGATTCAGGTCTAGGCTACCGGATGAGGAGAGATGGTCAGGTCACATCTCACCTTCTTTACATGGATGATCTGAAACTCTTTGCCCCCAACAGATTGCGCCTGATGGAGCTACTAAAACTAACTGAATGTTTTAGTAGCGCCATCAGGATGGAATTTGGTGTGGACAAATGTGCAGTCATGCATGTAAAGAAAGGGGGGATTATGGAATCCGAGGGAATTCAGCTCTCGGATTCCATACACCTCAGATCCCTTTCCTCATCTGAAAGCTATAAATATTTGGGTATGTCGGAAGCGTTAGGCATTAACGTAGCTGACATGAAACGATCGTTGGGGGAGCGTTTCTTCGGACGCCTAAAGAAGGTTTTAAATAGCCTTCTTTCAGGTGGGAACAAGGTGCGCGCCTTCAACGGTTGGGTCATGCCGGTTTTAATGTACTCTTTCGGCATACTCAAATGGACTCAGACTGAACTCGACGCCTTGGATAGGAGAGTCCGTACATTGCTGACCGCAAATCGGATGCATCACCCACGATCATCGGTTATGAGACTGTACATCCCGCGGAAGTGCGGGGGTCGAGGCTTTTTAAACGCAAAGACCCTCCACAACCGCGAGGTGTGCAGTCTCAGAGAATATTTTTTAAAAGCCGATGCGGGTATGCACCGAGATGTGGTCGCAGTGGACAAGGGACTCACCCCGCTGTCCATGGCTAACGAGAACTGGCGCAAACCTGTGGTACTTACTGCTGATGACCGCAAGGAAGTATGGCAAAGCAAGGAGCTTCACGGGCGCTTCTACCGGGCTCTTCATGGGCCCGATGTAGATTTTCTAGCGTCCGTGTCCTGGCTACGTTTCGGCGACCTCTTTGGGGAAACTGAAGGTTTTGTCTGTGCAATTATGGACGAAGTTATGTTGACGAACAACTACCGGAAATATATTATGAAGGATGGGACGGTTGACGTGTGTCGGGCATGCCATCGTCCGGGAGAGTCCATCAGACATATTATTTCTGGTTGTTCTCGTCTGGCTAACGGCGAGTACTTGCACAGGCACAATCAAGTAGCCAGGATTATTCACCAGCAACTTGCCTTGAAATATAAACTTGTGGAGTCAGAGGTACCGTACTACAAGTATGTGCCCGATCCAGTTCTCGAAAAAGACCATGTAACGTTGTACTGGGATCAGTCTATCATCACTGACAGGACTATTGTTGCCAATAAGCCTGATATAGTGGTGATAGACCGATCAGTGCGCCGCGCAATGATAATCGATGTTACCATTCCGCATGACGAGAACCTCGTGAAAGCTGAAAAAGAGAAGCAAATAAAATATCTGGATTTAGCACACGAGGTTGTCGATATGTGGCATGTGAGCTCGGCTATCATTGTACCGATAGTCGTAACGGCCAATGGCCTTATAGCCAAAAGCATGGACCAACATCTTTCAAAGCTTTCGCTCGGCGGTTGGATCAAGGGCCTGATTCAGAAGGCAGTACTTCTTGATACGGCTCGTATTGTGAGGAGGTTCCTGTCTCTGGAGCCCTAACCACCGGTGGCTTGGACCCTGCTCCCGTCATCGGTGGACGACTATTTTTTATATTTTTAAATGTTTTTTTTATTATTTATGAAATATTTAAAAATGTAAATTTTATGTGAGTAAATAAATAAAGGACATAATAATAATAATAATAATCATTTATTAAACAGATCATACAATCCAATTTGTTAGTAGGTAATACGTACACACTTAAACACTAAACTTAAAGTTAATAAGATGCTGCAATAAAAAAAGCTGAAATCTGAAAAAATAAAACCTCTGAAAATTTTATCAAGTCCTGCGCCCTATATACAAGTTAAAAGATCGACCGACACTTAGATTTTTTTTTTCAATTTTTTTTTCTCTCTCTTTTTTGCGGGTTTTTTTTTGACCATCTTACAGTGTTCGACTAGAGCTAAATTTTTTTCCATAAAAGATTTTCATCCGAGCTACAATTTTGGAAATATAGAGCGTTCTAGATAAAACGAAGTAAAATTCGTAGGACCATAACTCGGAAACGGTGCGTCGTAGGACCATGGTTCTCAGAACCCAAATAATCTCTATGGTCAAGGTCAACCTGAAACTGAAAAAAAGAGGAATTTCCGAAAAAAAAACTATTTTTCACGAAAATTTTCTAAGTCCTCGCGCCAAATCTGGCATTCTGCGAATCTGGCATTCTGCGAATCTGTCATTCTGCGAATCTGGCATTCTGCGAATCTGTCATTCTGCGAATCTGACATTCTGCGAATCTGTCATTTTCAGATCTTGTCATTTTGCGACACCTGGCATTATGCGTTTCTGACAATTTGCTAATCTGTCATTTTGCGTTTCTGACGTTCTGCGCCCAAACCCTGGTAGAGGTACCACCTAACTCTAACACAATATATAACTTCGATGCGATTCTTATGGCCTATTGCACGAAGTCTTAATAACCAGTAACATAACATCACGCCTGTAATCCTCGAAGGGTTAGGCAGAGGTGTAGGTACCTAAGTACACCCACATTTCGCCGATTATATTTAAGTCACATGTAATAGGAAGCTAGCCTATTGCCATCAATTGGGCACATATCCAGATTTCGTGACTGCTAATGAGAAATTCTTAATCGAATAACTCACTTTGCCCAACCCGGGAATTGAACCTAGGACCTACGTAACTTTCTTAGTTAGTGGCAATTAAGATACAACACACATAGCTTTGTCAGCATATTTATTATCTCTTATCCTATTTTCAGAAGAACCAAGGTACAAGGAGAAACCGAAACCTTCGGCTGCACGCTCTGAGCACAGACACAGAAAAAGATGAGAAACTTCTTCCAATATGAAGTTATCGCAACGACTACACACATTCAACCTTGTTAGCAATAATACGAAAAATTAATTAAAGTTTAGAACTAAGAAAAAATGTATAAGTTATTACAAAATTGTGCAATGTGCTCTTAAATTCTCTTGTTTGGTTTTTGAAGCATGTTTTTATTTCAAGTGATGTTTGATTGTTCTTGAAAGTTCTTAATAAATGAATTAAAAGACTTTTGTCGTTTTTTATTATTTTCTTGACGTTGGATCCTTACTAATGTTATAATATTCATTTCTGCAACAATACACCCGTTATTCTTACCCCCACTTATAAAATGTGAACCACACGTTCACAATTAAGCTCACTGCCGGCACGGCACGGCGTGTCATGGTAAAGGATTTTATTACTAATCAAGTTATTTTGAATCTTATTTCAATGAGTTTAGAATTCATGTTATTTTATTTCGATACCACGATGCCGAAAAAAGATGCGACGTGCCGCTAGATGCTGCGGCACGACGTGTCATGCCGTTTCATTCCACGGGCTACCGCGGCGCGCCATTGCATTCCGCACGACGTTTGGGTCACTTTCTGTCGAGGAATTATGATTGCTAAGTTGGTTGGAATAAGGTCGAAACTAGTGCAGCGGTCTTTTCGGTTAACGGGGCGCAGTTCGGTCGGTTTGCGGGGGCAAGGGAGGGAGAAGACGCACTGGCACGCGCGCGGTTTTTGTCTCTCACACTGACTGAGCGTGTCATGCCACGGGATGCCACGGCATGCCACAGCACAACCTGCCGCATGCCGTGCCATGCCGTCAGTGAGCGCCGGCCGTTAACGGCTTAACGAATTTGGATGAAATAACAGGCATATGTGCATACAACTGAGTTAGTTAGGACATGGAATACTATACCGTATATATATATGTATAAAGGTTTAGAAGGGGAAAGAATACTCAATATAAATATTAATTGTACCAAATGAAGCCGCTAACAAACAGCTCTCGAAAACTGCACAGTTCTCGGCTTCATAACAGCTCGGTTGTGAATTCTGCCTCGAATGCAATAACAAACATGATGCATTCCCAGTTTGATCCCTCAGTTCACCCGCACATACTCATATCAAAATGTATTATACTATCATTAAGATTAATTAATCATCATTATTTTGGGACGTAATCACCCACTGTTGGGTCTAGGTCTCCCCTTTCTTCAGCCACTCACCAGACCACATCTCTTCTGTTGGTCTCTCACTGTTTCCCACGCTCCTGACGATATTATCAGGAGCGTGGGAAATATCGAAATATCGACACGTTTCGGAAATACAGGCATATGTTCTTGAAACTTTCGTAAACCAAAAAACAACGGAATTGGAACAAAACGGGAACATTTCCTGTTTTTTTTCAACGCTAATGCTGAACAGTGGCAATTTTAAAACAGAACATTTTCACGGTGTTAATTTTATCAAATTGTTTTGGGATCACAGTTAAGTTTTGCAATGAACTTCTATAATTTGTGTATATGGACTTGATTTGTATAACCTAGGGTAGGTCGAAAATAAAAATAATTAGATACAACAAATAAAACGAGTAAACACTTTTGTAATTCTTTTATATAGAACAAGTTATTAAATGGACATTACAAATTACTTTATATACCTATACACATGTATAACTATCAATGTTTTATAACAAAACTTTGTCATTTTAACTAGAAAAAGACAAAGTTATTATATTATTCAAATAGGGCGAGGAAGTCGATTGTTTGTTATGCTATATATGTTTTCAGTAAATAAGAAAGAAGTGGTTATACATTTCTAACAAGGCAATAACAGTATAGAATAACGGTAGGTATTTCTTTTGTTAGTACATACCCGGAAATTAGACTAAGAACAGTTACTCCTCACAATATTTATTCGAATAAAACAAAACATAGCATAAAAAACAATGGGCACCTTTTTGGCTTTAACACTGACGGGTTCTAAGTAAATATGTAAATTCTATGTATATATATATAAAATATATAATTCAGTTTCAGTCTCCAGACGAACAATGTTTCAGTCATTCAGTTGCCCAAAACTGTTCGGGCAAGAAGACTATACAGGACGAGAAATTGACTTTAAACCTATTAACCGCTAATGATTAGAAAAAGTAATTATTATAAATAAGACTTACAGTTAAATATGAGACGTTTCAAAACAACACAACGATTATTTCTGTCGTGCTAAGAAAAAAGGCGTATCTGTCATTTTTTTTTATAAATGCATAGGTACGCTTTTTGATATTGTTTTTTTCATTAACTCTACCTATGTAATGCCAGTTATGCCCTTTTGACTCAGCACATCACAATAGTGTACTAATTGTCCTAATCTAAGCACATAAAGTTTTACATAATTTGACAATAGGTGCCTTTACTCGATTTGAAAGTTTAAAATAGTTGTAGTAAGGCGTCATTGGCAAAATATACCTATTACATTTGAAACTGGAATTAATAGGACTTTTTGTATAAGATAAATAAAGATAATTGAGCTCAATAAAATAATGTTATGTAGAAAAAATAATTAATTTGTCTCTAACATACTAGTATGCTTACGTGAGAGAACCGTCGAGATTTATTGTTTAATATTTCTTTCGATATTTGTGCATGTTAAGTGCAACTTTACATTTAACCGTAATCTTACTATTTTTTTAAAATAATTGCGCATATGAATAAAATAATTACGTCTTTTAAGAGTACAATAGTTTTTATATGATAAATTGAAGTTAAGGCTTTTATGGTTTGGATGGCAGTTATAAACTTGGCAATTTCTCTAGGATTTTAAGGAACAATTGAGAATAACAATATTAAGTATTGGTTTATAGGTCTATATGTATTAAAGTTTTATGGAATATTTGAATTATCATTTTGAATTGAACCAAAACAAAATCAATAGTTAGATACATATAACAGAATAACAGTTGCTTTAACATTTGACACATCACTTTTTGTAAGTCATCCGTTTTTGCACATACGCCTTTCTTCAAATTGATGATTCAATTATTTCTATTTGTCTAGATAGTTTCAACACTGTATAGTTTAAATTCAAATTGACTAAATAAGCACATTATTTACGTATAGGTAAATATAATTGTATATAAGTCACAATACACAAGACACTTTATTACATAAGTACAATAAAACAGTCTAGAAGTAGGTATTTAGAATTGAGTTTCTAATTGTATCTACAGTCTATTTTCCTGTAGGTACTTGATATGTCTAATTTGGTAAATAAAACAACTTGGAATAGGGGATCGGACAAAAAAAAACTAATTAGTCCGTCAGATAGATTTCCAAAAAATATTGACCACATATTTTTTCTTTTTTCACGTAAACAAAAAATGAAGACGATCCAAAAACTCGTGTGACGTCATCTGATAGAGTACATTTTGTACCTTCATGTGACGTTTCAAGCCCCACTCCATGATCTTTAACGCGCTTTATCTTCGTAAATTTTTATTGATTTGATAAAACAAAAAACACGTACTTATCCAATATTTTTCGATAATCTAACTGACGGACTAAATAGAATCATATTTTTTTGAGTCAGTCCGATCCCCTATTGACATTATTTTCTCCTTTATATCTTGTTGAGCTTTGTTTATTTACCACATAATATAGCACAACGCCTGTAATTCCCGAAGGGTTAGGCAGGTTAGGTGTATCTAGTACACCCACATTTCGCTAGTTTATTTACCAAATTAGACAAAAAATACACTCTAATACCTAAATATATAATATAGTTTTAATATGTCTCAACAGGAGGGCCTACCTCTTATAGCAGTATTAGTTAAATCTCACATCATTGTGGGAAAGAGACTGTTATCATTTAAATGATACTGCTATTGGTGGTATAGGCTTTATAGCTTTGAAGATAACGTCTATTTTCTATTTCATAATAGTTATGTACACTCATCATCGCCATATATAATAATTGACGATACAGTTCTTAAAAGTAAAGGGAGAGAGTAAAGGAACAATAGTTTCACGATACATAGACAAGTATGGTTCAATTTCCATTGTGTCGTGGCGACAAAAAGTCGTTCTATAAGATGTCTTGGTGCTGTTCAGCTGAGTCAGCCCTGCCCAGGCTATCATTTGTAGATCTTTAACAGTCGTTACAAGTAGTCAGTGACCTGAGTATTACAAAAGGGGTATCATATTAATGCCCAGTACTAACTGTTGTGGAGGTCAGATAGGCAGACGCTCCATGTAAAATACTGGTATTCAGCAGTATCCGGTTAGACTGGGAGCTAACCCCAAAATAGTTGCGAAAAGGCTAGGCAGATGATAGTGCTGTTCAGTTTAAACAAGGTATTTATTGTCACCAGCGATATTTTACAATGGGAATACTAACTGTAGCGTTAACAGATGGCGCTGGCATAGCTAGTTTCAAGCGTCGTCATTGGTTAAAAATCTATTACGTCATTTTATGTTTCAAAATAGCTTGCTCTCATTGGTCAGATTTGGATTTGGCTATAGCCACGCCATCTACAATGAGTTTCCACAGACCTTCCCATTTCTGTCGTTGTTTTTCAATGGGAACATCTAGAAACGACATTGGTCTGTCGCCACGACAAAGGATAGAACCTAAGTATTAAATCTAACATAAATTTTGGGTAACTCGCTAATATTCTGAATTCGGTTTACGTTCTTATTTACACAACAAAACTTACTGCTTACACTTAACGTAGTCATTAATAAATAGAGTCTATTTAGATCATGTTCACACAGCGCGATCACTCGGCTTATCACTTGCGTCCTTGGAGGCGCCCTGCGCACATCAATATACCTGGAATTTAAATAAAAACGGTATTAGGCAAGCATTCATTTTAGACAGTCCTTTTGACTGCTTCGTTTGTCTAGTGGTCACGAGCGCGACTGCGGAGGATGAGGTGCTGGGTTCAATTCCCGGGTCGGGGAGTTTTATTAGGTTTTTCTATCATGAATCACTCAGTAGCAGCCACCGAGTTTCGATTTGTGCCCGGTTGAAGACATTAGGCTCGCCCCATATTACATGGGACTTAAAAAAATACATAACTGGCGAAAAGTGGGTGTGTCCACTCTTACACCTCTTCCTAAGAAGTCTCAAGTTCGAACTCAAAACACTCATCTTTGAATTTTCATGTGCGTAGGTATTGTATAATTTATCACTTGCTTCAGTGAAGCATGCCTGAGAGATAGGTATTTCACGACAGGTAAAGCCTTCTGACTTCAGAAGCCCATGGACGGCATAAAAACAAGCTGCGCTCGAGAAACTTCGTAGAGTCAAATACTGTTTTAGCTACGTAAAGTGGTTGTTCTTAGCAACCCGGTAGGAATCGGTTTCTCAGGTATTTTCGGGCCTACTACGCTGACTCGTCTAATAAAATAGGATAAGGGCAGAAACATGGTGCAGATTTATTATTAAGGGGTAAATTCACAATAAGGACATGGTGCTAATGCTAATGTTGTACCAAAGTGGTTACTAATTAAATAAATACGATTAGAGATAAGAGACAATTAGAGTTGTGCCTCATCGATTTTTTACCTGAAAATGAATGATATACTTTCAGCCCAACTTCTTTAATAGACAATCACCATCTTGAATTAATCTACTTGAGGGCCAAACGCGATATCTGAAAGCTAATTCTCAAAGTATAGAGACTACAGACTTAGTCAACCTATTAGGTGTTTTAAAGGTCCTTTCGATAAAGTATTATGACCTGCCTAAACGACCACACGAGCCGTTCAGTAACCTTGAATGTAGGCTGTGTTTCTAAACGATCGTGTTTGACCACGAGATAGTCATTGCCAATGATAAGTAAATGTAACCTTGGATCAAATCCTGTAACAGGCATTTATTGTAGCTGCCACATCAGACTACTTTTTTGTAGTTTAGAACAAAGGTTAGTATTTTTGTAACACGGAATAATCCGGTCGACAAGTAGGTAGCAGGGAGTGTTTGTTTTCCGGCCTTTTCCAAACCACGTTGGGGTCGGCTTCCAGTCTTACCGAATGCAGCTGAATACCACCAATGTTTTACATGGGGCGCATGCCTATCTACCCACAACACAGATACAGTTAGTGCTGGATAATAAGATATCCCTTGGTAAGATTGGCTGTCAGATTTTCGGGTAACTAATAGAACAGCCGGTTCAAAAGGTTTAACGTGATTTCTGAGGTATGGAGGAAACTCGGTATGTAATGGATGGTCACCCATCTATGGACCAACCTAGGCAAACAAGAGCAACAATTCTGATATAGATATGGAAGAAAAACGACACTACCATAGTTTAAAGCATCCTCTACTCTATTTGGAACTAGTAAAACGGTAGATGGCATAATATTTAATGCAAATATATACATTTATCTTCCTCCCACTACATTATGCTTGAGGTGAACGCACTGACTTGCCAAAACTGTTGGTTCTTATGTACAACTAACAAACAATATCGTATGCCGTCATTCATCGGAAATAGATGTGGCTTTAAAACCAGACAGTCAAGCTTCAATGAATCATTCAAGTCTACATACTCACTGTTTTATGGCTTCTAGTTTTGTTAATTTATATTCATAGTTCTCAATAGCAATATGGATTTTAGAATCATTGAATATTTTGACTAAATAATTATGTAGTTTTCTGCTCTCTTCGATAACACTTCGATACTTGTAGAATAGTATAAAATCGTCTATAATATGTACGAACGCGAATCTGCAAAGCACCTGCTTTGCTGATTCGCTTTTCTCTGACTCATTGCATTCTCAATACAGGGATAAATTGAACTAACTGGGGGCGAAACTACAGATATTATACTGATAGGCCCGATATCTAATAACATTATTTTCGTTTAAACTCATACGATATCAAAACTTGTGAATTTTCTTCGACGTTACCTTCATCGAGAAATCGATGGGGCAGGTAAGTCCGTACTAGGTATTTATTTAATTAGGAACCACTTCGATGTATCTACATCTATAACATTAGCACAATGTCCCTATTGTGAATAAACCTCAATAATAATATCTGCATCATTCTTCTATCATAGTCCGAAAATACCTATTATTCTGATTGGTGGTTGAACCACTCTACGTAGCAGAAACAGTGTTTGACTCCACGTAGTTTCTTGTACGGAGCATGTCTTGTTCTCACATGACCATCATCATCCTGCGCTTTTAACTTGCAGTCGACGCAACCTGTTATTTGTATTCTTCTCTATCAGTCGTCTACCATTCACTTTTTTGATCCATAAAATAATCCATTCATCCATCTCTGTAACGTCGGGCGCCAATAACGGTTTTTGGCGCCCAACATAACCTAAAAAAGAAATCCAAATAAAGTTTAATAATCACCTTAACCCCGTACGCCATCTCATAGCCGCCCTTGCTCTGCATCTGGTTCTGCATGGTGTGGAGCAACGATGATGGGATGTCCACGTCGGTTGAGCCTGGAATCATTACAATTGCACTGTTAGTACCTAAACATTCTGTGTGTAAGCTTTCTTAGGAATCTTAGATACTTAGATCTTAGATACCGCGCCTTGATACAAAGGGCTAAGAAGGAACATGAGTGGTTTTTAGTCAGTAGAAATCTGACACTCCCTTCCCAGCTCCCTGCCCAGAGTAGGAGGAGTCATTTGATGATTCCCCCCCTCCAAAAAAAAGCATAGGAATCCATCAAATCAATACCGTCGGTAAATGTGATTTTTTTCGGCTTTTTTTAAGCTAATGTGTATTATTCTGATAAAGGTCAATCGATGTTATCAGCATTTAAAACATTTTAAAACTAGAACTAGAACCAAGAGCTGCTCATTTCACAAAAAAAAACAGTTGCTGAGACCTTGACATTTTAAAAATATAACATGCGCGATACGTGATTTTTGTAAAAGAAGAAATATATTTTAATGGATCTTTTATGAAAGGTCAAACTCAATGCCAGTGTTGCTTTTACAAAATTATTATTTTTAATGTCACCCCATCATAGTTGGGAAAAGGCAGGTGACTAAAGCTCCCAAAAAATGGTCTTGGGTTGGGTATATAAAAGGTAATAATCATAAGTTCACCGGCCTTAATAACAGTCAGGCTATTCATTATCAGTAACAATAAATAACTATCATCATAAAGAACTATAAACTACCTAGTCACGAAAATAGTGCAGTATTCCACGTAACAAATGAGTAGCGACACGCAACGAAAGTTATGTCAGTTTGACATTATCTAATTATTTTAGCGCAGAAGGTCGCAACACTAGTGGTGCTGATTTATGATAACAGCTATCTCCTTACTAATAGTCGGGAGTCGGGTAGTTTAACAAATGGTTTGGAATGGTAGAGACTAGACCTTGAAAACGTGAGCTCATATTCGAAAAGGTAAAGTTTTATCCTGCTCTTGTGCGTAGATATTGGGTTTTAGCCCAAACGAGGAAGATCTTTAATATCTACGAATCTTTTAAGGAACTACTTTTCCGTTATTTTCAATTTAATATAGACAATATTCGTGACCGACGTTTTCGGTTGAAAATCTTGCTTCAGTCGGATACTAGTAGAGACAGTATTGTCTCTTTCGATCGGGGCCACCCAGCATCCAAGACTGGAATCTTTCTTTTCTTTTAATATTTGCATGTGTCCATGCTTTTATCCTTTTCTGTCGCTCAGGACCGTCATTTGCTAGAGCGAGAAACAAAGCGATATAACAGGAAAATACGATGAGCAGACACCGCTCAAAGAAGTAAATCGTTAACGATGTCTTTAGCAGCATAGTATTGCCGTGTAAGTCATTGCAAACTGCAAGCTACAACCACAGTATCTACAACCACAAAACAATAACACGGCCGACATTCCAATCGTACAAACGGCCTTACCTAACACAACACAACAACTGATCAACAAATCACGGCCATTGCGTGAGACACAAACACAACTGTAGCTGTCAAAACAGAGATAAGTATAATATTCTGTATAATTAGCCCCCTGACTCATACACGTAGATGTCCTTGAAGTTGTAGATACTAGTGATAGTCCGTTGACTGATCGCGTTCTCCGAAACGGAGGGACGGTTTGTGATGGCCCCGCAAAGAAGATGGTTCTGTCTTTGTGATTGTAGGATAAGATTTGATGTGAAGATGAAGCTGTGGTCGGTTTTTATCTTGTCTTGCTGTTGTGAGATCTTGTATCAGTAGCTTGGCATGTGCAATAGTGGGTACATGGGAAGTGGGTATATAGAGATAGATTTATATTGCAGATTGCATGCAGAATATAAATGAAAATTCTTTTTTCTTCAAATATTGGAATAACAGCAAATAATATATTGTTTTATTAGTCGCAACTAAATCGTATTGCGAAAATTGTCGATTCCCGTCAATATGTTCAACACGTCTATGATAAAATTTATCATAATTCATAACGTAGCAAAAATAAGGAAAAGGGTGACAAAATAATACAACAGGTTGTTTCCCTACTCCAGAATCAACATGTGGGTCATTTAGCTAAAGGCCAAAAGGCAAACTACACAAATATTGATAGAGAAAGAGCCAGATATTCTCAGGTCGACGAAACACGCTACTAAACAGTTACATACAACCTTCTCAACGGCCTTCAGTAAACAGATTATAAGGTAGGTAGCTTCACTCTAATCACACGGATTTTAAAGATTATACCAAAGTACCAGTAAGTGGTATATATTCTTGTAGTCACCTTGTGGAAAGATGAGTCAAAAGTTAAGGTCGCGACGAATGACCTCAGAAATAGCAATATTGAGATTGCAAATGTGAAAAACTTTGTCGACTGTACGGTTACTTTGAAATGCATTGTTATGTAGTGCAAGCTAAGCACTTTGGTTTTTTTTTCTTCGTTCTGGTAAATGTAAGCAAACATGAATTGCGAAATGGCTTAAAATGTCCGCTTTAGCAGAATCATGTACTTAAATAATAATGAATTACGTTAAAATTCTTAAAATGGTCACTCCTTAAAGTGCTTCATATACTTGCTATGCTTGTTACTTTGTGAACATTTTACGAATCCTGACGTAATTCGTATTAATAACATCGTACCTATTATGATTCTGCTAAAGCGGTAATTTTAGAACTCCTGGTGCTTTTCGAATTAAATGCGAAACTGTGAAATATTTTCACGAAAACCCATACAAATTAGATCCATCAGTAGAGACGAAAGAAGGAAAGTCTTAAGACAAAACGCAGATAGATTGAGCGAGGTACTCTCAAAACAGAAATTCTTTATCTAGACAAGGAAAGTGCTGAAATAAATAAATACGGAGATGATAGCACATAGACATAATATACGCAAAAGTCTTATCAGCTTATATGTTGATCTAAAATAATCTAAATCGATACTGCATCCGTACGTAAGTAAACATTGAACGTGTTCGGTAGCACACTAAACAATTACCTATGCGTATGTAGCATTCGATGCAAATGTTTAAATGATAAATAATACTTTGAAAGAAGAACTATTAAAAATTAAGTAGGTCATGAGAATCCCATATCTTCCCGTGGGTGTCGTAAGAGGCGACTAAGGGACTTACCAGAGAATGGGCAGCAGCGTTCTCTGTGTCTTTGTAACAACCATACTGCGATCGCCAACCCGCCTGCCAAGCGTGGCGATTATGGCAAACCCCCCCCAAAAATGCCTGGGGGAGGCCTATGTCCAGCAGTGGACGTCTTTTGGCTGAAATGATGAGGTCATGAGAAAATAACATGGTATAAGTTCGGATTCAAGATGTAAACAATCAGTTAAAATCAAAATAATCTACACACTATTTGCTTCACTATACTACATGATCATAACAGCCTTGTGCAAGGAACTCTTACGACCCTCTTACTTACATAATTATACAGCAAGTGACGTTTAGCGGTTAGAGCTCCCTAAACGTCAGGCATTACTAAAATACATACAAGGACAGATGATAGAACATGCTTTTAAAAAATGCCATTACATTTTCTCAATAGCACCTGTAGGCCCGTAAAGCTCATGATTGGTGCCCTGAAACAATGACACTGGTTCGCGGCATACCACGAAGGAGATGGCGGGACGAACTGGATGTCTTCCTTGAGAATTGGAAAGACGTTGCTCAGAATCGAAACCGTTGGAAGGAATGGAGGGAGGCCTTTGCCCAACAGTTGGACAATACGGGCTCGATATACCTTTACTATAAGAAGTTAAATTACAACGCTAACTTTTAACAACCGACCAAGAATACTCGACATAATGACATAGAAACAAGTCACGAATACGCGGAAACAAGTTCCAGAAATAAAATTGAAGATTCTTGAGGGTAAAGCCAAGGTGATGCGGACATCCGCGAATAAGTATTAGCTTGCAGAATCACTCGTCACGACCTCACGCGTCTTTATTTATAGAGGATAGGTACTTTGTCTCTGACATGCGTGCACCTTTTTTTTAGATGCTCTTGAATGTTTGCGATGAGGAGTCATACATAGTGCTTGATGAGACAAGGTCTGTTAAAAATATTTTTTGGCAAATATCATCTGTACGGTGAAGGTGAAGAATAAGTCTTTAGTTGTTGTCAGGAGAATCGTCAGAAAAAATAGTATTCAAGGAGATTTAAATATAAGATAGAACCTACAATTTATAATGAACTAAATGTAATCAATAATAAGTACCTATAATACTTGAGGGTTGCTTTCGATTTCCCTGGGATCCCATCATCAGATCCTGACTTGGTGACAATGGGACCACCTCGGAATTATACTCTTTCGAATACAAAAAGAATTTTGAAAATCGGTCTACAATTGACGGAGATATCGGTGTACGTATACAATAAAAAAACAATCGAATTGAGAACCTCCTCCTTTTTGGACGTCGGTTAAAAACAAGGTAAAGTCTGTTTAATTTACATTATTATTATTTAGTTATCTTCTTTGGAGAAGCGGTTCGAAATTCATTTGTACGCAATCCAATTCAGAGAATTTTATTTCAGTACCTAATTGCAAAAATTGTTTAACACTGCAATATAACCACCATTTTGGTTGTTCTCGGTAATCTTTGTAATTAGTCGTAAATCGTATTATTATTAAGTAGGTTACAAAGTAACTAAAACAAAGGTATTACGTAAACGCGAGTATCTAGAATAGTATCGCATTATCTGTGGTTTCATTCATGATGCTTGGAACTACATCCTCGATGATTTTATGGAATGCATAAAATCAATCATAGTGGTTTGCAAACCTACCTTGAGTTTTCTTGGATAATCCTTGATGGTAATCCCTGGATGGCTAGGTAAAGGTGTTCCTAATACATTTATTTTTATTGGGATAAGGCCACTCCACTATTCCCAGACCAGTTATCTCCTGAAAGTTAGAATCAACAGTGGCGATCACCAGAAAAGCATCGGGACAATAAAGCTCGACGAAGTCCCAGATAAGCAATTTTTCAATATTCTTGGATCCCACAAATTTAACAATCAGAAAAAAATGGCGGAGGAGTTGGATAAACATAAAATTTCCATTTCCCAAGTTACGTATCTATACCCCGTGTAATAAATCAAGAATCTTTGGATGTTACAAAGGAATTCCTGATAAAACAAAAAACTATAACACTTTTCCTAGCTCACGGCCGGTCAATTATTAATACCATCTGAATTACAGCAAAATAAAATTAATATCTAGTTAGACTACAGCAGGCCATTTTGTTCTTCGAAGATATCCCAAGCTCTTGAGATTGTTAGAGAATATTCCTATTAAAACACTAACAGTAATTCATCATCATCATCAGCCTATAATGTTCCCACTGCAGGGACTCAGGCCTCCTCTCAAGGAGAGGGATGGGTTATACATGGGAAGGGTTGGTAGATGGAACAGTAATTAACCATTAAAAAATGCAGTCATATTAATAAGCATCTCTTAACATTTCATAACAGGGCACTTGGTAAAGAATTCCTTAAAGTTTAACGGCATAATAATTCATATTTGAAGCCGTTAATTATCTTTTAGCTAATGGCGTATGAAGTGGCTGTGTTGGTCGTAATTATCACTGAACACATGTGGCCCATCGTGGACGACAGTGGCCAAATGTGCTTATATACGAAATGCGCCTGCTAAAGATATTCAAAACTGAAATCTTTTAACAATTAAGGTCAGTTCCGGAGTTACGTATGATGCAAATAAAGTTCTGAATGAATATAGTAATGTTTAGGTGTCTGTTTGTCTGGCATTTGTATTATTGAATTGGTACAGTTGTTAACAGTACAGGAGTTCAAAGAAAAGTATTAGCGGGGTGATTGCGTAACACACTAACAATAACAGCAGTGATAATCTTGGTGTGTGTGACCGGTTGGACTGCCGACTGAACACATAGGTCTCAAGTTCGAACCCAAGAGACGCACACTTTTTTGGAGTTGTTTATTTGCTTCGGTGATGTAAAACATGCCTAAGAAATATTTCTCTGCGGCATGCCCATGAGCGGAAGATATTTTGGCAATTCAACTACTTATATTTACTTTTTCGTGCTTTACGTATTTTTAAACGGCATGTATTTAAACCGTTAACTGTATATTCCCTTTTTTCGAACAAAATATTATAAAGTTACACCAAAAATACTGACTTGCACACAAATTATGCACACTAAAGAAATCAAATTTAGTATCCTTTTTAATGGCATTTGCAGAACTCTTTTACTGAACGAATAACTATTATCAAAATAGTATATCTAATAATTATTTAGTCTAACAAACATTTTAAAACTTTTTTAAGGAAAACCTACACCTGATTTACTCCATGACGCGCGCTCGCTTCGCTCGCATATTAAATAACACTAATATCTTCTGTCCCCGAAGTGCCGGGCCTCCGCCGGCCTCCTTCGTCGGCCTACGGCCCGGTGCCCATACCGCCCATAAAGGACACTGTCGCGAGACGGTCGTATTAGATATCAGTTTTAGAAATTCCGTAGTAAGATTGTACAATTTAGAGTGCAAGTTAGTATTTTTGATAAGCAATTAGTATTTTTGTTTTACAAATCATATATCCGATGTACTAACTAAATTTTTGGTGTGAATTCGATAAAAAAGGTCATCTCGTTTTGTGTGATTTTTTAGACTTTTTTGTAGGACATGTTTAGTTAATCAATTGGTTTTTTTGCACAGCATTCATTTTTCTGGTATGCATTCAGTTAATTAGTGGAGTTACCTAGTGTGCTGAAAAATTAAACAGATGTGCATTTAAATATAACCCTTTTTAAACACTATAAAACATTAAGTAGGATTAGGGCTTCAATCTTGTGGTTGATAGTATGTTAAACGCAATTGCGTTGCAACGCAAGAGCTTGCTGTCAGTGTCAACCGATTTTATCTGAATGACGGCAAACCAAATCTCTTCGTTGTAAAGTTTATTCATTACACCACAACAGTTGATTTTGATCTAACGATTTAATTACTCATTATCGACACAATCATGTAGATCAAATCTGCTCATCTTAGGTACAAGTAAATGTGTATGATATATGCTAGATTTCCGTAGTCACGTTTTAGCTTATAATATGCAATCAAAGGGGATAATTATTCAGGATATAATCGAATCTGATAAGTAATATGAAATTATGAATACAAGTGGTGATAGTGATCAGTTTGGTGGGATATTGTTTTATTGACGCATTTGAATTAGTCTGGGACAAAGGTTGATTACTATTGTGAAAGTGATTGAAATTTCTATTCAGTTGCACTAGAACGACAGACGAATTAGCATCTAGACGAGAAGACAACTTGTGTAGTGGTAGTAGTTTAAAAAAGTTGCTTTTATCAGTAAGGCTAAAACCCACATTCAGAAGTTACCTTGGAAATGTGCCACCGCGGTTAAAAAGTGTCCTTTGAATAATTTCTCAGGTCACTGGATTCCATTTATATCGTGAAAAGGAGACAAACAAATATAGCGATACAGCTGCTGTTATTTATTGTATTCTGAACCCACCGTATTCTATTCTAAGAAATTAAAAGACTGGAGCAGTCACAAGGTAAACTTTGGACTTCAAGCTTACTTACTTACTTGTTCGCTTCGTCCGGTGATATCTGTGTACGTCTAATTGAATAAATATGTACCTACATATATTATCATACATATGTAGGCGCTACAAATGTAAGAGCGATCGAGTACATGGGATGACAACAAAAATAAACAAACGTTTCCTTATATGGGTAATCGCACTATTTTTGTATGCTTTGACATGCAAAAATAGTGCATTTATTGTATTTTATACATGGTCTAAACTTAAATGAATTTGTTTATTTGATATGATATCCATTCGAGTTAGAGCACAAGTCTTCAATTGCATTCTCATCTGAGCCACATGCGCCTTTTATTTCATTCATCCCTTTTGGTGGCCCAACATGTATGAACGTACCGCCAGTCGCCACTAATTGAAATTCATTCTTCAGTATTAAACATCATGGGTCATACATTTATAGGTCTCGAGTTCGAACCGCACCGCTGAATTTTCAGATTCAGATCCGTATTGTATTATTTATCATTTGCTTCGGTAAACGAAAACATCGTGAGGAAAAAAGGAATAACATTTTTCGACGGCATGTAAAACCAAGTCAGAGGCCTATTGACGGCATAAAAACTTTGGTACTAAACCACACGATACAGAAAGAAGTATTAAACAGTTATTCACACACATTTGGCAATTATATAAAGTTATGAAACAGTTTCAGGAAACATGGTTACCGATAACGCATGATAAGCTAAACAATGATGTATACGTCATTGAAGCTAAAGCTTTACTGGGCTTTACGCTGATAAAAAAGCTAGCAAAAAGCTGATTTTTATTGTACATAGGTATTCATTGCACAGGAAGCAGTAGGTACTAAGAATAATTAAGTTTATAGGGAGGGTCTTCTGAGTAACTGAGCGAAACGGCTGCCAGTCTGACGGCTTCCTGAGTGAAGTAGTTAATTACTTAGTAATTGTAACCTGTTATAGCATTGCACCTGTATAGAGGTAAGTGCATTAGTAACTAAGTCGTAGGGCTTAGATATGTAAACACTTAAACCTAACCTAACCTAACCATACCTATTATTACCGTCTTATGAAATTGATAAAGTTGATTTGAATACAGTTTAGCAGCGGTGGCCCATTGGACTTATAAACTGTAAGTCGCCGGTTCGAAGTTTCGAACCCAGAATTCGTCTGGCACATCGACCTCGACGTGAATACAGGGAATTCTTACTTTCTTCCGTGCCCTTTTTGCCTGACTTCGGCAAAGCCAAAAGGGCTTTTGGTAATTTCCTTTTTTTCTTAAATTGTTTTGCAGTAGAAAGATACTCTACTGCTGTCTGCGTGGTACAATTAATCTAGAAATCTTGACTAATTGTGTTTTTCTACAGAACGCAATTGTTATAGGCATTCCATTTTTTTAGGTGGTCAGTTGTGGAATTACTTATTCGCTCTAATTGTGCAACACATTATCAATCGCAATTTGGCCATGTGTGCCATTCGTCTTTTTTTTTTTCACACCTCTGCTATTCATTCGTCTGCTGGACATTGGTGATGCCGCAGTGATTGTTGTTGAACTGTCCAAATGAAGGGCATTGCGAATTGCGATTGCAAGTGTGTTACGTAATAACCCCGCTGATTCATTAGAATTATGCTAGTTAATGTTTTTTAATTCTTTTATAATGATTGGCTCTATGATCATTATTTTTTTAACAGGTATATATAATATCTAGGTATTCCACATAAACTATTCTGAATTAACACGTTTGCCGTCAACTGTAGTCAAGTCTGTGTAGCTTATAAACATTTTACAAAGTAGTAATCTGTTTATAGCGCAAATGTTATACGCGAGTATGGTTCAAGGAAGTTCAAATTGCGCTAAATTCCTAGTATTAAGGCTGGCAACACTCTCGGAATAGATCGAATGGGTTAACGTTTACGATACAAGACCTTTCGGGTTTAAACACTGAAACTTTAGTAAACAGTTATGATTTTGCAAACTCATGACGGTTACCTCGCTCGGGGTCTCAATACCGTTTTTAGTTATTGTACCTATTATGCAGTGCAAACAAAAGTGTTGTTGCAAAGATAAATGCCTGAACAGATAATTTATCTAAGTACATTCAATGATATTATGTTGCTTTAGTAAAAATCAACAATGGCGAATAGATATAATTATTACTTTCGTATAAATAAATTTATCTTTAAATCTAGAACATCACTTATTTGTTTTCTGTACTTGTTTAGACAGGGATAGTTCGCGACAGTTGTGGCCGGCTGTGCTCTGTTCAGTCAGACTAAGGACTACGTTAGAATCGGGATGAGTCACTGGCTCACTCGCTTGCCGACCGACACGGCCGCCGAACTCTCCTGTTTATTTTAAACTCGACTACAGGGCTGCGCTCTTGTAAACATGTGCGAAATATTAATATTGTTTTCAAGGATAAAATGAAGACAGGCATGAATAATGTATTCGTAAGCAAGTGAATTGTTAATTAATTTAAATGTTAATTTAACGATTTAAAGTTGAACATACGTTAGTAAGTGCAAATATATTTGCAAATATTTGCATTAATTACTTGTTCCTCGCTTAGTCACCAATATGTTTGCATTCAACTTTAAATTGAAAGTTTGTCATTAAAGAACATATAAACGTTTGCGTCATGTTTCTACTACAAACTTGCATAGTAATCAATTTTATATTCGTAAAAGATGTTCCGTTACTTAGTCAAATTTATTAGCTATATTTTTTGTAATAGGTAGGTAGGTATCTTATTAATTTATTCGGAGACGTCAAGAATAAATTGTCTTTGAAACAGGTGTTCGTGTAAACTGATTTATAAGAATTAATATTAAGCAATATTCATAAACAACAAAGATGAATATTTCATCCTTAGCTAGCAGTTACGAATAAATACATGCGTACAAACCGTCTCGGATGTTCTAAATTTAAAATGCAACGACATTCCGCTGCGTTTCTGTTTGCATGACGCTTCAATGCTCATTAAACAAATTTTTCTTTGTCTATGGATTCTTTTTTCATCAGATACTAATTTACTTTTCAGCTTTATGTACGTTTTGTTGTTTAAATTTCGATGATGTAATGAAATAATTAATTTGATGACTTCTACAGAGTAATGTAATTAATTCAGGACAAGTTACAATTACATTTTATTGTGTTAATATTCACAGCATAAGCATAGCCACGTAACGATCACATTAGTATGAATGAAGTAGGTATATTTACTTATCTTCTGTATGTTTACTTTTGGGGTCAACAGAACTTTAAGAGCGATAGCACTAGGTGGTACATTAGCAGTCTGGACAGATTTACCTATATCTAAGTTATGTTTATTTATGTTATTAAGACCGTATGAAATGACTGTCTGTAGGTATGATACATTACTTGAACATTTATATTATTATGGATCTTATTATAATGGGTCATTACTGAGTTTACTTAATGTTTGTTAAATTCTTCAAGCTATGTAAAAACCATACATTTAGAAAGAATGTCGAGTTGGCATGACTCTAGCAGGTAATTGATATGTATGTATGCTCCCAAGGTGACAAACCTAATGAAATTCGGACGTTAAAAAAGCGTTAAAAATAAAACATTTCCTTAGTCTCTACTTTATTTCGCTCATTAAGTCTTTAATTAGACAAGATTCGATTTCTAATTCATAAACAAGTTCTGTTAACAATCATATGCAAATAAAACGAGACAATTTTAGATATTTTAATCTAAAACAAATAAAAAACTTCAGACATACCTACACAGTATTTCTCTAACACACCGGAACTGTTTAAAATTCAATGAAACAGATTTTATCTGCAACATTTTGGTATAATTGGCGATTATGACCATTCACTGGCAGGCGAGTGCACAAAATATTATCGTTCACTATCCAAGTTTGAAAGCCTCGCTTACATATGCATACAAAATGAACTTTTGATAGTCAAATCAAGTTTATTTTGGTATCTTTTCAAAAGCCTAATAAATTATACTAGGTAGGTTTTTAATTAATTAAATATAAAGCATATTCTTGATTTATCTCAAATAAAAAAAATTGATTCGTAATTTATTGAAGCGGCATTAGAGATATAGATCGGTAGATGAAATAAGATCGGATACAAATACCAGGTACCTGATTTAGCCTTAAACGGGATTGAAGAGGGCTATAACTGGTCCAGACAAGTCCAGTATTAGCTCTGGCTACTAAATTATATCTAATGCTAGTAACTAGTAAGGAATGTCGCAGGTGCTTGCAGTGAAGTATGGGAAAAGGAAATCATTTTAATATCTGGCTTTTAACTTTGTTGTTTGCAATTAGAAGCAAGTACTAAGACAAAAAAGATACGAGGATAATTGGTTTGCGCATTTAAGTTTAAACTGTCGAAGTATGAATGATATTTCCGACATATTTAAAGCGCAACAAAAAGTTAAGCAAAAACATTAAATGCATGCTTAACTGTTATAAAACTTAATCTATAAACCTAAATAATAACCCTAGTTACAAAATATCAATCACAAGCAACAGAAACTTAAGGTACAGCCCTAAGCAAAACAAGTCTTATCAAGCTGCTCTTAAAGCCAACAAAATGTCGCATTGACAAGACAGTTCGTTAACTAGAAACATTTTACAATGACTGCACAAAACGCACTATGACGGCCGACGGCCATTCCTTTTAAAAGTCCGATAGTTATCTCTACTGGTGCAGAATAGCATTCCATAATAGGAACAGAGAGTCTCCGGTCTATCCGTATCCAAATTAGGCGCTCGCTCGTCCTGTAGAATACAAATGCGTACATTTTTTTATGTAACGTTCGTAGTCGTACTATACGCGAGTGTACACGTCTAAGTCGTTAAATCAATTATGTAAGGCTCAGTTTTGTAATCCTTACGTATCCTGACATGTTCGTTTTTACGATGGTCGGCAAAGGAAAGTGTCTTGTCTGCTTAGGTCTTGTTAGCTGATGTTTGTTTTAAGCAACTACGAGAATCTTGACTTAAGATTCTGCTCTGCTTGTTTGTTTTAGTACTGTTTGCTACCTTCAGCTTTAGATATGGATATATTCACTAGCATCTTGTGAAGTTGTGAGAGTTTGTATGCTTTGTAGTTTATCTTTTCTAATGACACTTTTGTGTATTGAATACATTTGCTTGTCTAGGTAGGTACTGTCTTTTATTTAGAGACTCGCTTCTGGAAGTCTTGCAAGTCATAGACACCAAATGTGTTTTACCTTGGTTTTACCATTAAGTTTTCACATTTCAATGATTGAGCAAGATCGATGGCGATAAAACAGTATGAGTTTTCAATTTCATTGAACCTGGATGCAATGAAGACAAATTGATTGTCATAATAAGAGAAAACTGCTCGTCTGCGTCTAGACTTAACACTTTCCACATAACCCCATCATCATCAAGGTTGAAAGTTCTGAAGCTAGCTTGGTACTTACCACATATACTAGCTTTGGCAAGACGCATATTTGTATGAAGTTCAGTCCGTGTGGCTCGGTCGTTCACCTTGCCTTTTGAGAAGGTTACGAATTTACGATAGTGATCGAATGACTGACATGCCGTTATCGAGCCATCGATCGACAGGATTATGATGATTGCCCTCGAGTGCCTATTCGAAAGAGATAACAGAATTTGCAGACTCGTGGAGTAGTTTGGCTAGGTGGTTTTTCAAATATTTGTTTAGGTCTATTTTGTTTTCTTAAAGTTTCCTATTAGTAGCAAACATTTTTTTGGTTGAAAAGGCCATTTTGGTTTCTCTTTGTAACTCAAGGTTACTGAAACCAATGTCTGTACACAAAAATCAATATGATTACCATTGCCTTATTTACCAGTAGCGTTACCAAGAATCGTACATTCAACAGAACACAGTGACTCACTGTTATGAGAAATGTGATCAAGGCTCTAACAAAAACATTACAAAGTTGAGTTTTTGCGAAGCTTTTTACTAGTTTGTAACTTGTATCAATTGGGCATAATTCTAACGTAAGTGCTGTTTTTATCACCATGGGCTATTTTGGTTCGGTACTTCCGATTTTCCTTGTTATTGTTTGAAAGACCAACGACAAAAGTATGACTATCTATAGTATCTATGTGTGAACATCATTTATTAGAAATAATAACTGATACGCCAGTAGGCGAGAAAGTTACTAATTTCCGACTTACCTACGTGTCCTGTGTGTTGAAAGTTGGTCGGCGCACCGATCATGGATCTGTCTATTCTCCGCCGCGTGCGCTGCGCCTGCGCGGCGGGCTGGTAGCAGCACGCGAACCATTGCAGCCAAATTTCACCGCCAGTGCTAGCCATTACTATTTCTAACGTCCACTTCACACGCGAGTCCTACTTAACCGTCACTGCCGCTTGAACGCAGCACAGAATTCGAATTCGGAACTTGTACTGATGCACACTTGCGATCGCACGGTCGATACTCGTACCACTGATATTCTCGTATAACTCGAGGATTAGCACTTCATGTGACGTCACAAGTCTTCAGATGAACGCAGCGCAGATAACGTTGATCGCATGATTCCCCGATACCATCTGAAAGTAAAACGTGGCTTGTCAATGATAATGATAACACAAACGAGTATTTGCTTTTCCGTAATGAAAGGAAAACATATTTTTAACAAAAACAGTTATATCTAACGATGTTAAACGCCATCGAGATAATTTAAGCGAGTAAATAGGACTCCTAATTAAAGTAATAACTTTGGGCGCAGCTAATTCGTCGTAATCAATTAAGAAGAGAAAAAAACCGTAAATGCAGTAGCTGTTAATGAACGTATTTTTCAAAGTCATGCTTGTCATTAAGATTTGAATTTGTGGATAATTGCTATTCAATAGCAATTATAATATCTTACATGCGTTAAAATTTTCTGGCCGCGTGACCATTGAAAGTTAGGCCGAATAAGGCACAGCCCACTTTAAGTGCAGAATTTTTGGAGCGTTCTTTTGTCTATTAAAAACATGGAGCGATGTACATTTTCAAATAATAAAATCGATCCGACAGTTAAAAAAAATGAGTGAAATCAGGCTACAACCATTAGGCGAAAATCAAAATTCGTCAATCGATACAGTTTCCCAAAATCGCCAACTTTTAATAATCCGAAAGCAGTCTTGCTTCATCTAAAGCAATGTTAATGCGTTACCAGCACCATATTTTTCCACTGAACTACTAAAGGCTTCCATATAAATGCCAGAATGTTATGGAAACTGGTAAAAACGTCGTAAAATGTTATCTTGGTGTTGTGAGTTAGACTGTTAGATAAAACCGGTTCCGGTCTCCCATACTTTAGGCGACATCGATGCAACAAGTTATATTAACACAGATGTAGATGCAAAGGTGCTTGCCAGGTGTGGGGAAGACGAGAGATGCTTAAATAGGTATGGTAAATATGGTGTTAGAGAGATATGTAGGTATTGGGTCAAAAGTATGAGTTTTTACTACTTTAGGTAAGTTTGAATAATTCCTGAATTTCGTTTGTGTCGCCAGGATTCGCGTCTACGTTTCCTAATCTCTTATTAGGGTTGACTTTTTACTAGATTCTGATGCATCTGTCGATGACATTCAAATATAATCCTACTAGGAAATAATTATGTAGTTTTGGCCGTCGATGTTTTGTACCGTTTTGCAACCGACTGTAATCCACGTTCAAAGCTCCAAATCTAAAGTGGAACGAAAAAAAAAAATGCAAGTCTTCTGATTGGGTACAATACTTCGTTTCCGTCATATCTTTTCCTTCACCTTTGTTCGGATCCCAATCTATTGCAACTCACTACTTTCGTTCATTCATCATGTAAAGGATAATATTAGGCGATTCGCCCCTGTGTTGCATTTTCGTGTCATCATCATCATCATCAGCCTATAATGTTCCCAATGCAGGGACTCAGGCCTCCTCTCTAGGAGAGGATTTTCGTGTGTGACTTTTCAAATTAAAGAAGCCACAACTTGAAACAGCTCTGAGGACGTAGCCCATACAATAATGCCCATTCTCCTTTGAGTACAAAACCTACATTCTCCACACATGCGATCTCAATCCCACGTGAGTATCATTATCTAAGATCTAAGCATCATTGGATGTTATCGTGTTAACACAACTGCACGCATTCACGTCTTATCCTGGTGTTAGAAACACGGCGAAGGAAGAGATAACTGGCTGTCAAAACGTCAGATAGTTTATGTAGGTGGCCATTATGTTTTTGAACGAGACTGAATATAGGGTCGAGTGGTGAGGGTAAGAAATGAATGATTGGCTCTTTTGTTGCGAGTGTTAAAAAATCGGACGAAAAACTGCTTCGTGGTGGCCAAAAAAATGTATAAAAATCAACAACATAAAGGTTAGATTTTGAATTCTTAAGGATTAAGTAGGACGCTAATAAGAAAGGTGATAAATTATTAAACATTCCCCAATTAATTCTCCCCGGTCAGGCGTCAGTCATCATTAACTTCCTTCTGTCATATAGTTGTGTGAGAACTGTCCCTGTGTGTGAGGAATTATATGAAAGAAAAAGGGCTCAAGGAGTTAAATGATACCATGATGTCTGACAGGGGAGAATAGGGGATCGGACAAAAAAAAACTAATTAGTCCGTCAGATAGATTTCCAAAAATTATTGAACACGTATTTTTTCTTTTTTCACGTAAACTTAAAATGAAGACGATACAGTGCTTCGAAAACTCGTGTGACGTCATATGATAGTACATTTTGACGACACAAGTGACGTTTCAAGCCCCACTCCAAGATCTTTGACGCGTTTTACCTTCGTCATTTTTTATTGATTTGATAAAACAAAAAACACGTATTCAATATTTTTCGATAACCTAACTTACGGACTAAACAGAATCATATTATTTTGACCCAGTCCGATCCCCTATTGAAAAAGAAAACGTGTTGCGCCGACTCCATGTAGAATGTGACAAGGGCAGGAAGATGATGATGACTGCCACTCAATTTTGGTAAGCAATTCGTCAGTCAGGTAAATCCGGACTAATGTCACAAAAATATATTTTATGAGCTCCGAATTAGTTGCCACCGTATTAATATTATGTTAAGAAGCTTCATAAATATTTCTTTGCATCAGCAAGAACACTACAGTGAAAAGCAAAGTGTTGATAATATTGTCTGTCAAACATTTTCTTTAGAGAGTGTAATTTCGCTCTAAAGTAGGAGACATTGATAATGTAAGAGCATGAATGACACTTGTTGACAGATTTACTTTTATCTGAGCTGTCAGCGGCTTCACTTGAGCTGATCTTAAGCTTAACACACTTATTACCTTTCTCAATTCTACGAATAAATACGTTTCTCAAACGATAGCTATCTGACCATTGTCTGCTATCAATGTAAGAATTTATTATAAGTCCCACAATAGCGAAAACTCACACAAGGCACGGTTTGAAGTCTGGCTAGATATACTAAGGTTTAGTCATACTTTGACATCGAGAACATAAATATTTATATCTAATGGTTCACAGTTTTTCAAGGCAAGCAAAGGTCTATTCTCTATTGCCTAGTTTTGATATTGGCACTGTGTCATTCAATAACTTGTAACGTTTTTAGTGAATTGACAATTTGGAAAATAATGAAGGAACAGAGACTAGTTTGTTAGTGGATTTTTGAGCCGCAGCAGTTTGGTTTAGCGCATGGTTTATATACCTATCAAGTCTTTCAAATGTATCTGATATGGTGATGCCATGTAGCCAATTTCGGGCACAGCCCTGGCCCTCGGCTCACTGCATTCAATGGCTTTCTTGTGTGTTGTCGTGGTCTTTGGTATGCTGCTTTTTCATGTGCTCTCAAGTGGTTAGCATAATTATCCAACTTTAGCCGAAAGACTGGGCACAAAGCGAACATGTCAGAGGCCTCTATCTATAAATAAGGGTAATTGGCATCACCCGCAAAAAACTGGCAAAATCCGTATACTTTTCAATTCATGCCATAATAATCATAGCCGTATAAACTTTTCCATGTGTTTATGGCTATACTTTTAAAACAACTTGCAACACTATGAGTTCTATAGCTATTTTTACTTAGTGAGAAACTGTGTTAAGCGTATTCGGCCCGCTGGCCCCAATATGATACCTGGCTAACTAAAACTTCTCGTGAACACATTGTAATAACGTAAAAAGAGAAAGGATTGATTTATTGTCATATTTATTAATCAAGCGCCATCTTGTTTATAGAATCTTTCGCGCCATAGTCCGTATTCTATATTTGAATAGGTACGTTCAATAGAAGTGGTTCTGGTGGTTCTGGTGGTTGTAGTTTTGTAATTAAAACTTTTCTTGTTATTGCTCTATGGTATGTACTTGAGGAATGTTAAAAATTGTAAAGTTGTAGCGTACTTTACTGTACACACGGCTACACATCAAGCTATACAAAACCAGTATAATCTGATCGTTCATTGTGCGAAAAGATCTAGTAAAGTGAGGCCAAGATTAACTGGTTTTGTATAGCTTGATGTGTAGCCGTGTGTACGCACGTGTATAAACACGCGAGATTTATCGAGATAAGAGTAAAAATAAATGTTTTGATGACTCATAAAGTTTTTTTACTTGGATTTTGGTGGCATTATTGATTTTTCTGATGGCCCCACCTTTGGAACTAAGCCCGTAGGGCCACTGAGAATTAAATTTCGTCCGGGTAGCTTTATATGATTGTCAGATAAGCTTTGTGAAATATTATTCTTAATAAATAACGTCTTTCCATCGAAAGGGAGACTCCCTCTGTTGAACACAGTGCACTTTTTATTGATGGAAAAGAGGGGAAGTTTGAAGGGACTGTAAATAATAATACGGAATAGCTAGGTACGTATTTTTTTTAAGGTAACAGTAACAGAGAAGTGTACTCAAAGAAAGGCGCAGACACCAGACAGCTAGCCAATGACCAAAACGTATGGAGTAATGGTGTAGGTACCGTGTTTCTAACGTTATTTTCTTCAGCAACATGATCTGTAATACCTTTAGTTTCGTTAATAACTGGCGAAAAAAAGCACCTATTTTGGTCCTTAACTTTTGTTTTACCTTTCTCATTTTCATTTCATAACCTAAAATCTTTTCTTGTACTGTATCATAGACAATTATAACCTTTTTAATGTCTTATTGTTGTCGCCAGCCAGTGAAAGTTATCGGATCACTGGACCATCACTCAGTAATAGGGAAAGTACTCCGATTGTCCACCATTGTAGATGGGAGATCAAGTTACCTTGAGCACAGTGTGCCTTGAGTCATTGTACTTACTGTGTCTATTATTTTATTTAGTATAGCTGCTATGTGTGAAAATCCTATAGGTGAAAGGATTTAGCCACTATGTTAGAATGTTACGTGTCATATCAAAATTTATGTTCTGTGTTGTTGATCTCATTATATTTAAAGAAAAGAATACCGCTTTTGAACTTTGCAAAGTGAATATTTTTGCACTTCACTGTACCTGCAATGTTGTTGATAAACCACAAGCTGCAAACGTGTGCAAAGTGCAGGATGTTAGTCATTTTCTTTATTTTGCAGTTTTGTTAAATGCATGTCTTACACATTTCTTTGATCCCTATTTCAATATTGTAATGAATGAGACAGTGAAGAAATTGAACGTTGAATGCCCCAAAAAGAACTTTTAAACAGAAAACAAAACCGTTCAAAATTATTTGCCTTCACCTGTGGTTCAGAGTTAAGTTTAAGTCACATAAAAAAGGGGGTGAGCCTATGGCTTCAACCGGGTACAAATCCAGACTCCGTAGCTGCTACTGAGACACTTCAGACGGAAAATTTCTTTCTTTTTTCAGCAGTCGCTAAAACAAAAGGTAGGTTAGGTAGGGACGAGACAAAAACATTAAAATCATTATCAGCTCACGTACACACTGGTCTGTTATCCTATAATTAACTAATTGTCGCAGACACGCGCATTGTTTGACGCTAAACGCTTCGTTTAATTAAACGTCTAGTACACTACCATGTGTTAGAGTTAATTATTTAAACAGCTGTCTGCTGTAAAATGGTCTACGGAATATACGATAGGAGTAGGACTGCTAGGAGATTATGGTTAATAGGTACATGAGCATCAAAAAAAAGCATCTTAAATGAATGACCATTTTTAACCGGGTCCAAGCGGTCAGGGCTCCAGAGAGAGGAACCTCCTAACAATACGAGCCGTCCCCAGCAGTACCGGCTGTGGATCAAACCCTTGGATCCAGCAGCCTAACGAGAGCATCTTCCTCAGGTATTGGTCGAATAAGCCATTTTATCGAAAATTCGTAGGAATATGTCTACGAAAATCGGTAAAGTTGTCCAAATAAGTAACTATATAACTACGTTAGTCTAAAGTCGTCACGCCCGAGCGACCTGTCGCGACCTTATTCCGATTAGTTTTGTTTAATCGATAAACGCTTTCGATTCCACGCCTTTTAACGATTTTAACGGTCCCATGCGATCCGATTATAGCGACGTTGTTTTTGGCTACTTTGTTTCTTTTTGTTTAATTTTTAAACAGGTTTTGAGCAATGATATTCAGCCTACTTTTGTTTTGTTGTCGTAATGTGCAACGACGATTTCTTGTGGTTTGTGGAATTTTTACTTTTTGCGTGAAATAATATTATGTAGTTTGTGTACCTAGTTTACTGATAAAGATCTGAATGAATTTAAAGAAGTTTTTAAGTTTAATTAAATTCACTGTGAATATCCAGTATAACTTGAGTTCGCTTGGTATGAGCTTTCCGTACAATCGATATCGCCTTTTAAAATAGCTTGGTTGGTCGTTGTGCATACCTAGTTTTTTTTAAGTTTTCCAGGATAGACTTTCAACAATTTTTGAGAGAGAAGGGTCATCGACCACATCAATTTACGCATATATACGTATTATACGTGTGGACCCCTAATGTAATTAATAGAAATAGTGTAAGTCAAGTAACAATCATAAGCACAATATAAGTACCTATTTGTCCTGTCTGTGGTCTAATATTATCTTAACATATGGTTATTTTCGTATTGTTATCTAGCACCGTGGCTACCAGTGACCTCAGTCAATGGCAATAACTGTACCTCATTGATAGAGGACCATTTTTTTAATAATTAGAACCTTTTTCTTCAACAGCAATGTTTAGGGAGGTGAAATATGAAATATCAATCTTAAATTCATGACTAAACCACTAGTTAAAATACCTCTCTATCATGGGCTAATCTAACAATTATATACCTGTATATATATTATAACATAGTACAAAATAAAAATCGCAGTTCTCATAGGCATACTAACGGCAGTTTTCTAACCCATTGCTTACGGCACCATAATAACCAGTTACCGTCCTATTACCACAGATTACCTATGTTACTGTTAAACTTAATTAAGACAGGGAACCGAAACGTTTTCATTCTTTAATAACATCGATGTAAGCATGGAAGGAGACAATGTTGCCATCGGGATAAAAACCTGGATGAGACAGGCTGGAACGTCTCATCCAGTTTGGTGAAAACAAAGATAGGCCTAATCCTAGGAGTAGGTGAAGTGGTATGGGGCTGTGGATGATGATGTTCATGATATTAGGACAATAGACACACGACACGGGTAGGTACACACGGCTACACATCAAGCTATACAAACCAGTATAAACTGATCGTTCATTGCGTGAAAAGATCTAGTAAAGTGAGGCCAAGATTAACTGGTTTTGTATAGCTTGATGTGTAGCCGTGTGTACTTTAGCGGAGTGTAGTTCTCCAAAAATAGATTCGCAAGTTTGTAAGCACTCTTTTACCGAACTACTGCATAGAAGGCGAAATAATTTCTTGTCATTCCATAACTTTCTTCTAGAACAAAGGATATGTGACCTTAAAAGTAAATAATGTAAAGTTTATAACTGTATGGAGCAAAAAAACTAAAGTTTGAGGCGAGGTGAAGCACCTGTGTGCTTGGTTCATCTGCGCTGAGTCACCACTTCGGGTCACAGTCGGGAGTGTTCGGGATAATTCGCCTTTTACTCAACTAGCGAGCTAAAATTTCGTACACGTTGTTTTTGTAAGGTTTTATAGCATGCCCGTCGGGCCTTTAGGATTTTTGTACTAGATGACGTGCTGCCCAAGAGCGGGGGGGGGGGGGGGGTCATTTGATGATTTTCCACCCACCAAAAAAAAAAGGTTTTATAGCATTTGCCCATGAACAACAACACTATTAAAGCATCGATTTTGGAGTATCGAAAACTTGATCTGATTCAAATTGGAGACTCAACATAACTGAGCATTTCTGTTACGCCGATGATCACCATTAATTAAATAACATAAAGTACATATTATATTCGGGATATTTTATACGTTCTCAAAATGGAAGGAATAGGAAAATATCGTGAGGAAAACCATGTCCTAGAAACAAAAATTCTAAGACATGTGACTTCTGCTGAATCGCACTGAGATGAATACAATCATTCATTACTATCGTTACCACTCCCTGTCTGGGCCTAGGAGTGAAGCCCAGCAATGGGAACATTGCAGCATTGGGAACATAACACTTGACTACACATGCTATTTATTTACTTTACTGAAGTTTTAATTCTTATGTAGCTACAAATTTAAATTTAAACAGATTAGAAAGCTATTGTCATTGCATTTTCTAATGACATTTGGCAATGTACCAGCATTTGATTGTGAAACGAGAATTTAACCTCGCCTTAAATGGGCCTTTTATATTGAGTAGTCATATAAAGGTAATTGTTTATTAGGAACAAAGAACAACCAGAAAAGAAACTACAAAACTTAAACCTCTGGCGATAGATTATGTTTAGAATTAAGTACCTACCGCCATTTTAAATATTTTTCTTAACTGATTCGAACAAAATGACTGACGTTGTTCCAGACACTGAAATCTGACAGACAGTTTATTTTACGATGCTTCATTGTACAGTGTCTGGCCCACAGAACATATATACTCTAGCGGTCTGGCCAACCTTAAAAAGATCAGGCAGTCCCTTAGACAATTTCCAAGCCATTTAACTTTTTCTAAAGAATGGGAGATAGGAACTTTTCAATTCAATAAGAAATAAACATAAATAAGGAAAACGTGAGTCACAAAAATATTTACCCTTGCTGAAACATTGTCTGCCAAAACTTATCCCCCTCAATCTTGCAAATAATAGCTTTTTGTGAGTAACGGCGTTGTTATTTTTTCGTGAAAGACGTCATGCCTATCTCCGTTCGAAAATTGAGAAGATAACTGTGAATCTAAACTAAAGTTACATGTCTGTGGCAAACCTAGCCACAAATATTCCTTCGTTAGTTGAAAATCTGTTTATGTATTCAAAAATAACTTAAACCCTGTTTTGTCTGATTGGGGCTTAGCCTGCTATGGATACGTCATCTGCAATGAGCATTAACTGGTATTGCTTGCCGGCTGTCAAACCTTCATTGCAATCCTCTTACAAATGGCATTCTTAAAAAAAAAACATTTGCCATTGCCACCATGTTGTTCTAAACTTGAATGCCTTAAACGGCAGCTGTGTTATCCCTACAAGTAGACACCCACAGTACTCCCACGACGTGTATCGCGATATAATGTCGTCTCCTTGCGTGGGACCTCCTCGCAGATAAACTGAAGGGTAGATAGTGTCCAGCGACGAGTTAGGGGCATAATAACAACGTTAGTTATGATGCTAACGTCTTGTGTTGTGGTATTAGAATGTTGTAGGTATAATACTGTAGAAGGTTGTTTTCACTCGAATAAAGATTTCCACTGACGGGAATAAAATTCTACCTATTCCTATTTTACTTTTCCCAATAATGCTGAAGTCGCCATCCAGTCTTAACCAGCAGCTGAAACTAAGTATTTAACATGGAGGGACTGCCAGTCTGACCCAGGCGCGGATCCAGGGGGGGGTCAGGGGGGTCATGACCCCCCCCTGGGCTGGGTCCAGGACCTAGGTGGACCACTAATTAAAAATTAAAATTGTTAAACGTAATATTTTTATTATATACTAGCTGATGCCCGCGACTTCGTTCACGTGGAAATTTTCAAGTTTCTAAGATAAATTATAGCCTATATGTTGCCCAGACTTAATACCTATACAACGAAAAAAAAATCATTCAAATCCGTCAAGTAGTTCCGTAGATTAGCGTGTACAAACATACAGACAAACAGACAGAATTTTTTTTTTTGATTCGTGCTCTATTACTGTTTCTAAACCCCCCCCAATTTTTTTTTTTTAAATATATTCAATGTACAGACACGGTTTTTTTACTGTTTTATTATATGTATAGATGTATAGATATATAGATTTTACACAACAGCCCAAAAAATAGAGTGTTTTTAGGGTTCATGTATGTTTATTTGTGAGTTTCTATAATCCACCATAACTTCTAAACGCCTGAACCGATTTTGATAGGTACTATCCTTAAATTTTTTGCACTAGTGTTATAGGCTGGTGAAAAATCCACGTTATAAGATCCACATACGTTATCCCAACTACGAGTATGTTGTAGTCGACTTCCAGTCTAACTGGATGCAGGTAAAAACCGGAATTTTACATGGAACGACTACTTTCTTGGCCTGCACACAGTGCACACTGCACAACCCAGTTAGTACTGGGTACAACGAGATATCCCTTAGGTGTGACTGGTTGTCGGACTTTCGGGCTCTGCATGGCTGTTTCCGAGGCAATGAAAAAACTGAGTACATCCTAACATATTTTACTTTTTATAGTTAAGTAAATCTTTACGTATCATAGTGTTATTCGATTTATCCCTTACAAGGTTGGGTCAGAATGGTACACTAGACCACAAAAACTCAGTAGCCTTTATAAACAAAGTACACACCAATAAATTTTTTCGTAAGAATAATCGTTTGTCATTGTCGAGTCAGTCACATCTTCTGAACCTCTGTTTTAGGCGCTTGGTTCAGGAAGTGGGGGATTGATGTCTACCAAGATAACAGTAAGCGGATCTCTTCTTGAATCTAGTAAAACAGTATTTTATACTCTTTTCTTCCAATGACAATATCATTGCCATCCCCCAAAATTTAAAAAAAAATTCGTGCTCGCTTCGCTCGCGCCTCCCTCCTGCTCATCCATCCACCGAAAATTGTTCAACGTTTTATCCCCCTGGATAAGGGTTATAGCACTTCGAAGAATCAAACCGTGGCTAAGAGCTTCAATGGTTGAAGAATTGAAGTAGGTAGATGAAGTGGTAACGCGTTTCGGGAGAAGAAAAAAATATATTTTGTTATTTAAATATAGGTATTTTTAAGTACCTACGTTACTTACTTACGTTAAATTAATAAAACACCTATTTATTACTTGTATCCATGATTATAAAAATAAATTATAACTTCTTGTGACTTGACCACGACTCTTTGTGACCCCCCCCTGGCACCAAAGCTGGATCCGCCCTTGGTCTGACCTCTACAATCCAGTTACCCTTGGAATGATTGGTTATCAGATTTTCGGTCTACTGACTGCCTATAACGATTGTCAAAAATCTACAAATGACAGCCACCCGGGACCAACAACTGAACATGCTTTCTGAGACAAGACGGAAACTCAGTTTATTATGGGTGGTATGGTAACCCAGCCATCAACCAAAACTATTCTACTATGAAATTCAAGTTAGAAAATGAAATAAACTGTACCTAAGAATGAAATTAAATATCTCTAAGGTACGAATTTACCATGACAACACACATCTTCATCATCATTCTCCTGATCTTATCCCAATTTATTTGGGGTCGGCGCAACATGTCTTCTTCCATACTTTCCTATTTCTCGTCATCTCAGCAGTCACCTCCTTTCTAGCCATATCATCCTTCACACAGTCCATCCATCGACCATGACAACACACATCGGCACGAAATAAGTAGATCGATAGTAGTGGTATTATGCCCTCAAATATGCGGGTGGTTAAATCGATTGTAAATTCAATCGATTAGGATTGTGTATCGACCCTGGCTGGGCAGGAAAACACGGCGTTTTATTGTAAACGAGAGACAGACGTTTGAGGACAGGCGGTACTTTCAATAATATTGTTATATTAATTAGCCAGTTACCATTGTTCAAGTCTATGCATATCCTTTAAAATAAATGGGACCCTTTTTATTAATCTGCGACATTCTGTTTTTTACAACCTGGTTATTGACTGGCCTGTTGGTCTAGTGGTTAGTGACCCTAACTGCTATGCCGGAGGTCGTGGGTTCGATTCCCACCCAGGACAAATGTTTGTGTGATGAGCACGATCATTTGTTCTGTGTCTGGGAGTAATTTATCTATAATATGTATGTATTTAGAAATATATAAGTATGTTTTTCAGTTGTCTAGTACCCATAACACAAGCTCTGCTTAGCTTGGGACTAGATGGCGTTGTGTGATAGTTGTGGAATATTATTATTATTATTATTCATGTTTCCTATTCCATAATGCCAATTGATTTATGTACGTAGTTTATTTTTAAAGTGAACGCTGTCTTATTTTGCATGACTACCTTTAGGTAATAAAAATAAATTATTTCTTGCGCTGTAATTATTACTGTAAATACATAACAACTTAATTAAAGAATGAACCGTAGAAACTAAACCAAAGAGGTTATAAGTTTATAACAATAGAGTCATAATAGGCTGTGTGAGAGTCAGCCTTTGCCATAAAAATAAAATACTCTATGGTTCTCCATAGACTGTTTCGCAAACTAAGATGGTAATCTTTTAACAATAGTGCTTTTCAATGGCTGGCCACGAGTGATCACTTTTTAATTGTGAATGCTATACTTGCGTCATGATAAATGATGAGATCAGAACTGTAAGTGATAGACAAAAAATGTAAGGTCAACAACCAGTTGTTAGAGAGATACAAGATATTAGGGCGAACACGTCATTGTAACTTGTGTGAAGTCGTGGCTTGCCCATTGCCATTTTTTTTCGCAAATTGTCAGACTTTTTCCGGATTCTGTTTGATCTTTAAACAAAATATTACTATTTAGAATTCTAACTCGAAGTTAGGAGGCCAATCAGTGGCTATTTTAAGTATGACCAAAGCAAGTCCGAACATGTGCATTTTCATCGAGGTCAAGAGCATTTCTATTCCGCAATAAATAAAAATAATAATAATCTGAGGACTTCAAAAACAGGACAATAATGCATACTAAGAGTTTTTTTGAATCAGCGGAGTCCACTCAAAATGAGCTTATTGGAAGGTTACTAGTAGATTCCGTACCTACCTATGAGGAAGAGAAATATAATAGATATCAATAATATTGTTATACCTGTGAGTTACACTTATGTTTTCATAATAATGACACCATCCTCTATGTTTCAAACAAGTGGCGACACCAGACGATGCATTCACTCGTTTAACTTTAGTTTATGAATAATAAGTATAATAATAACATTATTAACATACATGTTTCCTTGTAACTATTTTCCTTCTCATTATTTAAAATTATTGACAAAATAATGCAGGTCAATAAATTATAATTATGCGTAGTAATAAACATCAGATTCGGCACAATTTGAATTGAGTAATTGAGTACAACATAAGACGTAATAATACCTACTTTATTTAATTATATTTATCCGATTTCGAGGAAATAATTCGATTGCGTGACATTTCATGCTTTGATTCGAGTTATAGGAATGTTTCACAGCGATTATTAAAAAACAAGAATACTGATCACTATTATTTTGATTAAATTTGGTTTTATCCTAAATTACGATGCAGTCCAATAAAAATGTGAAAGTTTAATTTTTTTAATGATGACAATGGTTGTAACCAATATTGTTAAAACTGTCGAAGAGCTAAAGAAACGACTAAACTCTATTTTTAACTGCGGTACAGTGCGGTCAAATTATCTTGGCAGGTCCGAACTTCGTGCAGGTCATTTTGTTACAACTAATGTATAAAATATTAGAGTTTGCATATCAAAACTCTTTGTAGGTGAAGCTATGAAATCTCCATAGTTACGAGGATGTCACTTCTGTTTTAAAATTGTATTTGTCTGTTAGTATATAATTAAACATATGATATTTATGCCTTATTTAATTAACTTTAACATGGTAGCAGAGCGTTAAATTGCCTGAGGCTAAATTACATGGGTGGATAACAAAAATAAAAGTAAGAAACTTGAATTTATTTTTACATGAAAGTCGAACTGTACCTACGATAAGTAAAATTTACGATCGCCATCATGCAGTCTGTAGCTGGGGCAAAGATCGAAATAAACAAATTGGATGGACAGAATTGGCAAACGTGGAAATTCATGATTACCAGATTACTTAAAAGTTATCCTGGTACAACGGATGTTATAAAGGGTACAATTAAAATGCCCACTCATCCAGGAGCATTGGCCACACCCGAAATAACGGACAAATTTAAAAAGGAGTCAAACTATTTTGAAATGTTAGATAACACTGCACAACTAGTACTTTCAGCAAATATGACTGAGGATATGCTGCACAAGGTGATGAGATTCAGCACAGCAAAGGACATGTGGGATGAACTTGTCAGGCTATATGACGGAGCTACAGAAGATAAGAGCTACGACTTATGCATGAAGTTCTTCAGCTACCAAAAAGATCCTGAGCATGATATGACCACACATATATCTGCAGTAAAATCTTTGTTCTACGACCTGAATACTGAATTAGAAGGAAACGATTTACCAGTAATTCTAGTAATTTGCAAGATACTGGATACACTTCCGGAACAGTTTTTTGCATTTAAGTCAAGTTGGCTTTTGATGGCAAAACAGGATAGAAACATTGAGAATCTGACGATACAGTTATGTGCCTATGAAAGAGTGCTAATAAATAAAGCAGAGTGTAGTAATAACGTGAAAGCTTTTGTAGTAAAATCTGAGAAGAGTAAGAACAACTTTAAGAAAAAGGAATTAAAGTGCAAATATTGCGGACAGGTCGGTCACATTGTCAAGAAATGTCAAAAATGGATTTCCGATGGGAGACCACCAAAGAATTCGACCAGTAGTGTGAACAATATGAACTTAACAGTTTTGTCAGTTGAAGATACAACAGAAGCAGATAAAAATAGTTGGTACATAGACAATGGCGCAACTAGTCATGTCACAAACAGGTCTGACTTATTTGAAAGCTTTGAATATTTTCAAAATAATCACACTGTCACTACAGCATCTGGACAAAGAATCAATGCTATTGGCAAAGGATCTATACGTCTCAATGCTGTTGTAAATGGACGAGTCGAACCGCTTCTTTTAATAGATGTATGGTATATTCCAGCATTACAAAGAAATTTATTTTCAGTTCTTGCTGCTCAAGACAAACTACAGAATAGTACATTCGAATCCCGCACAGAATCATGTACATTGAAGGTAAATGGTAAAGAAATAGTGAACGGAAAGCGAAGAAAGCTAGGTGGGCTTTATAGACTTAATGTTAAAATTGTCACACCAAAGCAAGAAGTAAATATTGTCACAAATTCACAATCGTTACAATTGTATCATGAACGTTTAGGACACCAGAATAAAAAACATGTGAAAAAGATAGTAGAAAGGGAATTTAACATAAAATTGGACTGTAATACAGAATTATGTGAAGGTTGTATTAACGGCAAAGCACACAGGTTGAAGTTCGGAACACGAGAACGAGCGACGAAGCCTGGAGAGCTGATTCACTCTGATGTTTGTGGACCTTTTATGTACTCAATTTCCAAATGTCGATACTTTGTTCTTTTCAAAGATGACTACTCTCGGTATCGTCATGTCTACTTCATGAAAAACAAAAGCGAAGTTCACAGCAAACTGAAACAGTTTCTAGCTGAGATAAGAACCGCTGGCCATGTTGTACAAGTGTTCCTAAGCGATAATGGAGGAGAATTTGATAATGAGCAGGTTAGCAATACATTTCGACAGAATGGTATTAAACAGCGTTTCACTATGCCTTATACGCCAGAGCAGAATGGGTGCTCGGAACGAGATAATAGGACAATAGTAGAAACTGCTAGGGCCATGATGCATGCACATAATGAAATACCTCAAGGTCTTTGGGCGGAATTAATTAACACATCTGTCTATATACTTAATCGAACGGGACCAACAACAGTTGAGGGAAAGTCACCTTACGAGTTATTTTATAAAAAGAAACCAGGTATCAAACACTTGAGGATAATTGGATCGACGTGTTATGCACACGTACCGAAACAAAGGCGTAAGAAACTTTGTAAGAAAGCCGAAAAAGGCATACTTATCGGATACGATGGAGATGATGGCTATAGAATATGGTCTAAAGAAAATCATAGGCTTATCAGATCGAGAGACGTGATTTTTGATGAACGCCCTTTCATAGAAAAACCTATAGATCAGACAGCAGTGGAGGCACCTAAGGTAAACAAAAACAGTTTTGATATACCAATACCCTCTATTGAACCAGAAACACAGCCGATCATACCAGAAGAAGATTCACAGATGGCACATGATCAAGAAACTGTTGAATCAAATGTACCGATTGATCCAATTAATGACTCTGTTAATTTTGATACTGCTGAGTCTGACTCTGATGTCAATGACACTTCATCAACTGGAAGTATTTTACCGCATCGTGATACAGATCTACAAAATGAGTCTAGAGATTACTTATTAAGAGAAAATGTTCAAACTCAAGAAGCATCTCAAGAAGACGTTCATTTTGATCAACGTCGAGAACAAGTTTCACATAGAATGACTTTAAGAGATCGTTCAACACTCAAACCGCCAGATAGATTTGATGAATTTGTTCTTCATTGTGTTGAAAAGGTTTATGATCATGAAAAAGAAGAACCAAAGTCGTTCAAAGATGCGATGAAGTCTGTTGATAAAAATAGATGGCGCAATGCTATGGATGATGAAATAAGTTCCCTGAAAGATAACAAAACATGGGACTTAATGCCATTGCCTAAAGGACGCAAAGCTATTTCAACTAAATGGGTTTACAAGATTAAACGAGACTCGAATGGGAATATCGAGAAGTATAAAGCCAGACTAGTAGCTGTTGGTTATTCTCAAAAGAAAGGCGTTGACTATGAGAAAACATTTAGTCCAGTCGCAAAAATGAGTTCAATCAGGACGCTACTAAGTATTGCTGCTCGCGATAGTATGATCCTTGCGCAATTTGATGTATCTACCGCATTTCTTTATGGAAGTTTAAATGAAGAAATTTACGTCAAACAGCCAGAAGGATATAACGATGGAACTAGCAAAGTATGCAAATTGAAACGCAGTTTGTATGGACTTAAACAAGCACCGTTGTGTTGGAACAATTGCATCAAAGGTTTTCTTACAGAACAAGGTTTAAAACCTGGAGAAGATCCTTGTATATTCTCTATGAAAAAGGGGGAAGACAGGCTGCTTCTAGCCCTGTATGTTGACGATGGCATGATTGCTGGTACGTCACAGGCACTAATTGATGTCTTTCTCGAGAATTTAAACAAGCGATTTAATGTAAAGGTCCAAAGTAACAAAAATTTCTACTACTTCCTAGGACTTGAAATAAAAAAAGAGGAAGATTGTATCAAAATACATCAAAGTGCCTACACCAAGAAGGTACTTGAAAAATTTTGTATGCAGAATAGTAAGGCTGCCGCTACACCTATACTTAAAGACTCCGAATTGAGAGAAGATGCTGGAGAAGACAATTCGTTTCCTTATAGAGAAGCGGTTGGAGCTCTTGCATATCTGATGGTGAGCACAAGGCCTGACATAGCTTTCGCTCTTAGTGTTGCATCCAGACACTTAGAAGCTCCTACAAAAAGAGATATCACAAAAGTGAAAAGAATATTTCGATATTTGAATGGTACTCGAGATTACTGCATTACTTACAGAAAAGGCATGCAGAAAGAACTGGTCTGCTACAGCGATGCGGATCATGGGGGTGATCCTGACACTGGAAGGTCGACTTCAGGACTTGTTTGTGTTTACGGAGGTCCAATATCATGGAGAAGTCAATTACAGAGATCAGTCGCGATCTCTAGTACAGAAGCCGAAATTGTAGCTGTTAGCGAAGCTGCAAGAGAAATAATATGGCTTAAACGATTGATTGAAAACATTGAACAATCAACGATGACTCCTGTTCTCCATGTGGACAATGAGTCTGCCATCAAGCTTGCACTGAATCCGCCATATGAGTTCCACAATAGAACCAAGCATATCAAGCTACGTCATTTCTTTATACGAGAAGCCATAACTGATGGGACTATGACGATTGCAAAGATTGGTACAGAAAACCAAATTGCAGACATGTTTACGAAGGCACTGTATAAGCCAAGACTGACTATGCTTTGTCGTCAGATTGGTGTGCACGTTTAAAGACTGTTGTTCCCTAGCTTCAAGAGAAGATATTAGAGTTTGCATATCAAAACTCTTTGTAGGTGAAGCTATGAAATCTCCATAGTTACGAGGATGTCACTTCTGTTTTAAAATTGTATTTGTCTGTTAGTATATAATTAAACATATGATATTTATGCCTTATTTAATTAACTTTAACATAAAAGTGTTAAGATATTTATTTTATTTGTATTTCTCACTGTTTAAATTAGATATTTTCTGATCGTTTAAGTATTGGTTTATCTGGTAATAACAGTTTTCTTCACAAGTTTACATGCGTAAAAGTTCGCAGAGCCTATGTTCAGAGTGTTCAGACCTGCCAAGATAATTTGATCGCACTGTACTCAGAGATATTTAATGATTACTTAAGCCGTCACTTAGTAAAAATTTGACATACTTTTGTATGAAAAAACTGTCAAAACCTTTACCTACTAAGTGATGGCCTAAAGCTCTCTGAGTGCGGCAGTAAGTCTTCTTCCATCATTAATTAGGCAAGATGCGCGGTTCGCTGTATCATTGTATAGAGCCCTAATGGTGGCCAAGTAGTGGACTATATGGCAAGCTTAGATCCGGTTGTGGTCACGAACCAAAATAACCACGCATCAATCCATAATCCTCAGTAACTTCTCCAACAAAATCTATTTGACATAACATAACCCCGCGTCTTCACAGCGTGCCTCGCGTAATAAAAACCAAGCGTTGTCTATGATCCGTGAATGTCTATGACGCAACGCATTGTTTGTTCTTGGCGTGCCACAGATATTTGCGTAAACACTAAGCAGCCGTGCAATCACAACTTATTAGTTCTGTGTTATGATAACACTAGATTTTGCCCACGGCTTCGCCCGCGTGGATGTCGGTTTAACTGCAAAAATGTCGATTTTCCATACCATCTTTCATCCCCTATTTAACTCCCATAAGGGTTGAATTTCGAAAAATCCTTCTTTATTCCTTGTCTAGATTATAAAGGGAACCTCTGTGCAAAATTTCGCCGCAATCGGGTAAAAAATCGAAGACTTGTGACATCTGCCAATCCGCACTGTACATTGTAGCCCATTCCATCTCAAAGAGAGGTCTGTGCTCCAGCAGTGGGAACATTAATAGGCTGATGATGATGAGGCGCGCCTATTGCCATATCAAAGCTCAACGGCTGCTCCTGGGAATCGAAGCCAAGAACCTACAGCTGTAGCGCTGTCGACTATTAGTCCAACAACAACAAGACAATTATGTTATTAATTTATACGGATGAATCCCCGTGGCTCTGTCTGTTGTAAAGCAAATTGCTTTAATATTTTTACCCGACTACGGCAAAGCCAAAGGAGGGTTATGATTTTGACTGGCTATGTATGTATGTATGTATGTATGTATGTATGTATGTTTGTATGTATGTATGTGTGTATCTTCATCTGTTCCCTCATAGCTTCTAATCTAGTTAACGGAACTGGACATATGAGGTATCGTTAGAACCATCTTAACTTTCCGCTGAACATAGGCTACGTGACGTGTCACAAAAAGCGATTTGGCGCCCTCTAGCGGACAAAAAGTAAGGCTTAAAAAATAAAAATGGAGATAAATACGCCGTGTTTGGTATCATTTGAAAGGGCCTCACTTGTACATTTCCAAAATATTGTTCAAATTTAAAATCACGCCCTCTAGCGGACAAAAAGCCAAGAGTAAAAAAAAAAATAACACCAAAATTGTTTAAATAAAAAAAAGTAAAAAACTAAAACCCGACTACGACAAAAAAACGACGCTGAAAAAGTATGAAACAAGATTTTCAGGATAGAACAAAAAGAAAAGCCGTAGTCACACGTTATAGGTACCAACCTAAACACTTTAATACCGTGTGACTACGGCTTTTCTTTTTGTTCTATCCTGAAAATCTTGTTTCATACTTTTTCAGCGTCGTTTTTTTGTCGTAGTCGGGTTTTAGTTTTTTACTTTTTTCCTGTTCCGGAGTTGGCCACGCAGTGTTCAGTCAATTTCCTGCTGTAAAATGCGTCTGCTTTCTGGGTGAAAATTAATGTGTCCGAGTTTGTTACGCAATGGTCTGATACGTTACATGTTGACAGTGATTTTAAAATAACCAGAGGTCACTTTTGCATTGATTTACAAAAAACCTTCTATTTTAGACTGCAGTTTTAAGAAAAAGTTATCAAACTACTATTATAAACAGTCCAGTATAGAATATGTCACGTAAATTACAACCTCTCATAGGATCACACTACGCTTTTGCTTGACCTAGTCTAGTATGTATTCTCGTAAATTACGAACTAAGGAGATACCTACATATTTAGTCCAAATACCTCAGTTATATATAAATCTAGCCTGTCTTGTGTTTAAGTTCAGATCGTGGGACAATGCGTGGGACATACTTACAGGCGGCACAATGATGCGTAAATTATGAATGAAGCCAATGCATGTGAACGAACGTGAACGCAGCTTACCGTTTGAATATAGAACGGATATCATGGCGCGAACGTCAGCTTTTTATTGGTAAAATAATAAAATTGTTTTGTAATGCATTTTAGTCTCTTCTTGTGTAATTATTGTAATTAATTATAACAATATTTACTCATACTTTATTAATTTTTAGACGAAAAATATTTGTTTTCTTGTTTGTACAGTCTTGTCCAGAGGTATCCTATTATCCAGTAGTTGGGTTGTGGAGGTGATAGGCAGTCGATCCATGTAAAAACTGGTAAGTAGTTAGATAATTATATCCAGCTAGACTGGAAGCGGACCTTAACAATCGTTGATTACCATTTGATTACTATATTTTAAGTTAAAAAAATGCTGTGATTTGATATGTCGATATGGTTGTGTGTGATATTGATTGCTATTCACAGAAGTTACAAAAAAGACAGGTTGAACCAGTATTGATAACTATTAATCTGTATGCCTACATTTAGATATAAATCAGTGGAAAATTAAGATGAACTGACAATATTTAAAACGATCTTTTCCTTAATCCCGATGGGAGGGAAAAAATACGGGTTATTATAATATATACTCAGTACTCACTAAATATAAGGAAATTAAGAAATACTTAATTGCTTAGGTTTTTTGTAACAATATAGAAGCTTTGGGTATCTACGTGTTTAAACATTTAAATAAGTATTGATTCAGTTCTATTTCCAACTCTTCTATTTCCTTTACCTTTATTTTATTTGGGTTTCTTCCACCTAGTTAAATAAGTGTAGGCAGTGGTTTTAAATTCTACGGTACGAACTCAGAGATATTTAATGATTACTTAGGCCATCACTTAGTAAAGGTTTTGACAGTTTTGTCATCTATACTAATCTATACTTCTATATCTATACTAATATTATAAAGAAGTAAAGTTTGTGTGTTTGTATATTTGTTAAATTGTAAGGGGTAATCTCGGGATCTACTGAACCGATTTTCAAAATTCTTTCACCAATAGAAAGCCACATTATTGCTGAGTGTCATAGGCTATACTTTTAATCCCTGTATTCCCACGGGAACGGGATCTACGCGGGTGAAACCGCGGGACGTCCGCTAGTACAAAATAATGTCAAATCTTTACTAAGTGACGGCCTAAGTAATCATTAAATATCTCTGAGAACCGTTAAAGCCCATTAAAGCTCTCTGAGCGCGGCAGTGAGACAACCATTTGTATCATTATTTACCCAGAAAAAACGTTCACTAAAAAAAACCGTCCTTATCACAACGGGCTCAACGCACCAAATATTACGGTACAAGAATTTAGCCAACAGTCGTGACCTGGTATCTGCAGATAGCGTTCAGTAACATGTCGAAAGCGTCAGGAATGCTTGCTTGCAAGATCAAAGGAGGACGGATGGAAATAGCTCACCCCCCGGTTGCCATGGAAACCGACTCCCGCCTTCTCGGGGAATATTCTAGTAGGATTTGACTTGCGAACAGTGTTTGAATGAGATTGAAAATGTTTCACTTTGGTGACGTGCGTTCGTTCATGGTTTTGGATGGCTGGCTAGTGGCTGATGAATGTTGTATGATATTTTGCAGTAAATAAACACATTGATCTGTTTAGTTATTGTTTATTATTATTATACAAAAACAAAACACTGGTACTCACATGCCACTCCAAAAAAATATTGATTTTTTTTTTAAATATTTGTTTTCTTTTTTTCTCTTTGAGGTCATTTCTTGATCTGCCTTACCTTCAGTGGTTCCTTGATCTTACCTTCAGTTTTATGTAGATAATAAAACTATCTGATAATTATGCTATACTTGTTTTTATTTAATAGCTTGTCAGTCGTCTACCTCTAGTTTTGTATGACATCCTCCATAAATATATGGATGACTCGTGCTTCTTAAATAAATGAAAGTGAAATGGGCGGTCAATGTGGCGACACCTGGGGGAGGCCTATGTCCAGCAGTGGACGTCTTTTGGTTGAAATGATGATCTGATATGATACTTTGCTAGCTGTTGTTTTGAAATTACAACAGACACTTTTTGTGTAGAAAACTTTAATGGCTGATGAGGCATTTAAACAGTATTAGAAACATTACCATTAATGATCATGTATGACGGAAGCTTCCTATAACTATTAATATAACTCCAATCTTATAGAATAGAAATCAAAGTGAGTACACAGTACAATAGTACACTTGGATTCTATTGTACCGTTGATATATACTTGAACTAGCAGATAATGCAGTCGTTAATAAGGAAATAACAATATAACGCTGACATTCGACGCTCGTCCTCATCGAGTCCAATACGAACAATATTTTAACACAAAGAAATTCGAAGCATTAATCTGTGTTTATCCTGTAAACAATTACTTTAGTCTTGAAAAGAATAACCTAGATACAGTCAAAATCGATTCTCAAGTAACTTAACTTCGCGACAAAGTGCCAATAAACTACAACTTTAATAGAGATATAAAAGACACATGGTACACGACTTCCAACTTCTCCTATAATGGTACTCCAAATTATTTATGAAGTCTAGAACACAAGCCAAATCATGAGCTTCTGAGCTTTTTTCCAAACTCTGAAACGAGGCGCCGCGCGCCGTTTAATATCAAGCCAAGCATTCTAACGGGTCAGAGCCCATTCGTCCCCTAAAATTCGTCCCCCAGCATAAAAGTTGTAGATTCGGCCCCTATATAGGTGCCCATTGGTCTCCTGGTAGGGGACCAATTAATATTTTAATAAAAAATATTATTTTTAAGGTACCCATTCGTCCCCTCTAATATATATACAATATAAGTTAAGATTCGGCACCTATTCAGGTGCCTACTGGTCCCCTGAGATAAAATTAGCTATATTTTACATAAGAAACGGTTAACATAGTACACTTGTGAACAGTTTATTAACGGAATTAATTTAATAAATCATAACAGATCATTGAAAAAAGAGCTATGATGAATGATAATCCGTCATGATAATAATATAACCTGTCGATAGGCTTACGATGTAAAATTTGTCCCACTACGAATGGCTTGTTAAAAAAACTGGTATCTCAATGGAGAAATATAGTTCGCATTAAATGGGAATCCTTGACTTCCACAGTAAAGTTCTGGAATGAAGTCATGCAATATAAAGATGCTGCTGATAATAACCCCTTTGCAGAGTTATGTGAGTTTGCAATGTCTCTTAAAACATTGCCGCATTCAAATGCCGACATTGAACGTGTATTCAGCCAAATGAGTCTGGTAAAAACAAAACTCCGAAACCGTTTGGCGGTGAGAACCCTGAATGCCATTTTGTGTGTTAGGTTCGGCCTAAAAAGAGCAGGAAAGTGCTGTTACTCTTACACTGTTCCAGACAATATACTAAGCAGTATCGGAAGTCGGAACCAAAGAGTGTTACGACTCCGGCTCTCAGCTTTCCACATCAGCTGATGTTGATGAAGACCTTGATATTCTATTCCCTTGATTTAATTTTTCAATAAATACTGATACTTAATTATGTTGGCATTTTTTAGAGAAGGTAAGCATATTTTTGGCATATTTTTTACACCAATCTAGCATAATATTTTGAAGTAGTTGAGTTGGCAACACTGATAGTTTGTTAGATTTAAGTTATTATGATTTTGCATGTATGTAGTTGGTAAATATACAAAAAAATAGGAAGTGATTATTTACTGTTGTTAAGTGTTCTATTTTTTTTGCATATTTTATATTGAATGTTGATTTATATGATGGTCAATCAAGGCTGATTTTTGTAAAAGAGTTGTATTTTGTTAGTTTCTAGGACATTGTGATTTTGTATGTGTAAATCTTATTTACTATATTTTTTAATTTAGCCCTTTCTGCGCGACTGTACCAGGACTACCAAGTTGCAGTATACACATATGCATGTACTTATATTAGAAGAATGAATAAAAATAAATATTCTTCAGGGGACGAATGGGCCCCTCAAAAGTTCCAGGGGACGAGTGGGCACAGGGTGCGAATCTTAGGGGACGAATGGGCTCTGACCCATTCTAACTAGCATACGAAGGCGCCATACGGCTTCAAGATTGCCAGACTGGAACTTGCCATAAATCACACAAACCCTGGTCATTTGCATGCAAGTCTTGCAGAAACTTTAAAAGTCAGACTTTCGCAGAGCATTACGCCAACTGAGATTTCTCAATAAACAAGGTGGACGAGTTGGATGACAGTAATATTGCAAATAAGAATCTTGCGTCGTCGCCATAATTTGCGGTTACTGCAATAGAGGAGCCTAAAGGGACAATGAATTTGGAAACCGTAGGGTGGCACCCCTGTAGTCTACAATAGAATACACTGTGAGTGAATAGTAACTATTGTTTCGAGTGCAATGGCTGGCTGCAGTCCAGGATATGTAAGACAGTTTATTATTGTATGACCGAGATAGCTTTGAAAGCGAAGTACTCGGGCTAATATAAACATTGTTACGAAACTGGATAACATGCTTCTTCTTTGGACGTAGTTAATGTTATGCCTCATTTTACATAATATACAGACGAGATGAAAAACGGTGATATAGAAGGCGTTGTTTTAACCTTCAGTCATTCGTTTCAAAATTGAAGTTTAATGAAAAGTAGATAATTATAAATTGAATGATCGATGTACCTGTGTGCGGCAAGTCCTCATTTCATATATAAGAGCATGCAGACCGCAAATTTCACGTCTTGCTCTGTCTAGGTCATCGAGACAAGACCTGGTTTTGTCTCAGAATTATCAATAGAAAGATTTCTGTAGAGACCGTCTCATGGACAAAAACAAACAGTTTTGTAAACGTTGCAAACTTGCAATAAACACTTGTAATGCACGTTCTTTTTTATGTAAAACGATTTTAAAAATTGCTTAACTGCCGTGTCTTGTTTGCTGAGTTTCACAACCATCTTAGTTTTCATTTTAGAGTTTAACTTGTTTGACCAAGATGTCACAATGTTGGTTTCGAAAATCTTCATTATCTGCAAATAAACTTTCTGCTGTGATCTAATTTCGGACAAGAAGATACATTTTCCAACATGTATTTCAATCAACCGAGAGGATCGTAAAGGAAAAAAATCCAATGCTCTTGATTTTACTAGTACACCTTACGTTCTAAAACATAAGGGAACTATTCCATCGAACTCCAAAAAGATTGTAAGTCTGTTCCTCTCAACAATGGTTCAGACCACGTCACACATACTCTACCATTGTTAGTGAACCTTATGCGTGCACAAATTTTATAATACGCCATTGTGTTAGTCATTGCGAGGATTGTAAACGTCTTGTAAACGTAAAACTGACATTTTATGCATGAGAACTTAAAAACATTGAAATTGATGTGGAACAGGTAAATGGATCGTGATTGCTGATCTTGCTTTGTTTCGGTTGGATAGATAATCATATTGTGAATTTGAAGGTTGTGGGACAAATTCATAGGTTCGATAGCAAGGCAAGTAAAGTTCATTGCCTCAAGCATTCATTGCTTGAGGCAATTGTTGTTAAGGAAGTTAAAGATAAAGATAAAGATAAAGATCAGTTTATTTGTCCAAACATGTGTATACATGCAAGTTAAGCATGCAGGATGTTACATTAAAAATATTTCGTACGTACATGTTTCACCCGTAAGGCGTACAAATTTATAAAATTAATAACAAAGAAAAAGCAAAAATTAAAGTACAAAATAAACAAGTCAGTAAATCTCAAAGAATGTCACAAAAAATTAAGGTAAATAAATGTCAAATATTGTACAAAATAAACTAGTCAGTAAAAATCATAAAATGTGACAAAAATTGAAGAGAAATAATAAATGTCAAATATTGTACAATATAAATAAGTCAGTAAAATTTATAAAATGTCAGAAATATTGAAGAGAAATAATAAATGTCAAATAATGTAAAAAAAGAAGAAATTATATAAAAAATATATGCAAAACACAATGTCAAATAGTGTCACTCAAAAAGTCATATATATTATAATAACACTTGTCTGTTAATAAATCTCGAATCTTTTTTTTAAATAAATTTACTGGCAATGTTTTATATGACAGAGGTATTTTATTATAAATTTTAGGAGCCATACAGAAAACGCTTTTACCCATTAAAGCAGTTTTTGACGAATGCAAACACAGTTGATTATTGTCACGTCTGTTTCGGGGGAAGGTGTCATCTAATCGTGGAAATAAAATTTGGTTTACTCTAACAAATACCGCAATTTCAAAAATATATAGAGATGGCAGAGTTAACAATTTATGTTTTTTGAATAATGGCACACAGCTGTCTGTCGATTTTAATTTAAACATCGCACGAATACATCTCTTTTGGGCCTTAAATGCGATATCTTTATCCGTAGAGTTTCCCCAAAACAGAATACCATAGCGCAATAACGATGCAACTAGACCATGGTAGGCTGTTACTAAAGCATCTACGTTTAACTCTTGGGCCAGTTTATATAAGGCGTACGCAGAGGAGCTCAGCCGTTTACTTAGATGTTCGATGTGTGCCTTCCAGTTCAATTTAGAGTCAATGGTTATTCCTAAAAATTTTGTGTTGTCAACTTTATTAATTACAGTGTCCTGGTAAACTGCGTCCACGTCACATATAGCCTGGGTACGTTGCCTAAAATGCATTATAGTCGTCTTGTCTAGATTTATTTGTAAGTTGTTCCTGTTTAACCACGATATTATTGATGTCAAAGATTCATTTATGTCTCTTTCATATATTTCCTTATTTTTACATGTTATGGTCATAGTGCTGTCGTCGGCAAAGAGAGTCATGGGGTGGTTAATAGCACTAGGCAGGTCATTGATATATATAATAAATAATAAAACTCCGAGTACACTGCCTTGAGGAACACCGTATGTGGGAGTGCGTTCACTTGATATAAAAATTTCCTCCTTCTTTGTCATAACATTAATTCTCTCTATTTCTGTATATTGTTTTCTATTAGTAAGGTATGACTGAATTAGGTTAAGTATGTTTCCCCTTATGCCGTAAGCTTCTAATTTCTGTAGCAAGATCCTATGGTCAACGTAGTCAAACGCTTGCGTCATGTCGCAATATATCGCACACACTGGGATTCTCCTGTCCATATTAGTCATAACAGTGTATAAAAAATCAAAAATTGCCATACTGGTTGACATGTTTTGCCTAAACCCCTTTTGCTCTTCACTAAATATATGTTTCTTTTCGAGGTATGCGTACAGTTCTTTATAAAAGTATTTTTCAAAAATTTTGGACATTACAGGAATTAAGGCAATTGGTCTGTAGTTAGACACTTGTTCCTTATTTTTTTTTTTAAATAATGGTTTCACTTTAGCGACTTTTAGGGAATCTGGATATACACCTGTACTGATGCACAGATTTATTAGGTAGCTCAGATGGGTACAAATGGTATCAGAGACATACTTTACAACCTTTGTAGAAATACCATCATAACCTGTGCTATTTGTGGCCTTTAAAGATTTAATTATGTTTAATATATCTACTGGTATACTGGGTGCAACAAAGATTGAATCTTTCTGTTTCATAATATTTGCTGTTACATTGCCTCCTGAAACTTGACTTGGTTGAATTTTGTCTATGAAATAGTTGTTAAACACGTTGGCTATTTCTAGAGGGTCAGTTACTATTTTGTCATCGAAATTTAAATAGGTAATAGATTCTTTAGGTAAAAACGGTTTTGATTTATTTATTATGTTCCATGTCATTTTAGATTTATTTGTTGCTGTTTTAATGGCGTAATTGTTTTGAGCCTGTCGAGTCAGTCTCATAACTTTTTTAAACTTTTTGGTGTACGTCTTGAAAATGTTTTTATTTGTCCCATTTGGTTTTAATCTGAAACGCCAGAGCAATTGACGTTTCTTTTTGCTGCACAATTTAATGCCATGCGAGATCCATTTTGGTTTTTTAATTACATTTATCGTTGTCAGCGTATACGGAAAGCAAAGGTCATAAAATAGTTTAAAATTGTCAAAAAATATGTCAAAAGCGATATTTGGATCTTCGATTTCATAAATTTCCGAAAAAGTCAAATGTTTTAAGCAGTCCCTAAACTTAACCAAATTCTGTACGTTGAAATCCCTTCGTTTTCTACGCCAGTATTTTAAGATACACGTTTTTTTTACCGGGCACTTTATTATTTGTGCTGTGTGGTCTGAGAGCGCAAATTCAATAACGTCCGTTTTACATTTGGCTCTAAAATTATGGGCAAAATTGTCAATGCAAGTTTTGCTATGAATTCTAGTAGGTTGCTTTACCGCTAACTTGAGATTGAAATTTAGTAACAGACATTCGAAATCTAATACAACATTATTTTTCTTCATAATATCAATGTTAAAATCTCCTGCCATTATTATATGCTCATAGTTTTTTTACATATTTTTTGCAATATTTTTCCTATTGTTTCGTAAAATACATTGAGGTTATTCCGTTTAGGTACTCTGTAGACACATAAAATAATTATATTGCATTGTGTGAGCTCCACACCACAACATTCCACTACACCAGTTATAGATGCCCCAGTTATATGTGGGACTTCTTTCCATTGATGCCCATTTCTAATCAGTATACAAGCCCCACCTCGTTTGCTATCTTTCCTGCAGAAGATTGATGCTAATGTGTAATTGGGGATATTTAAATGACTTTCGTATCCTGACATTATGAAGTGCTCGGTAACACACAACACATCTACACTACTGTTCTTTCCTGACAATTCGTCTAGACAGACATTTAGAGCATCCGCCTTATTTAAAAGCCCCGCTATATTTTGATGCATCACATATAGGCTTTTAGTTACGAAAAAACTGCTTTTCTGTTTCTAATACATGCATGGGATTGTGCGACGTTAATGTTATAAGCGGAGTGTTTACAGTCTTATTATTATAAATATTGATACATTGAATGTCGTTAATTAAAGCTAGAAGATTAACAAAAATGGTATGGAACCCAAAGTTATTTAGTTGGCCAGACTGCCTGAAGAATGTATTATAGTCATAATCAAGATTGCTATTTGAATCAAATACATGTGCATATTTGTGCGTCCAGATATCTTGATACAAAGAATGGTTAAAGTTCATGACTCGCCAATTATACATATTTGAGTTCATGTTAAATTTATATGTGGGTAAACAAACAATAATATTGGTGTGAGTTAATTCACTTAGAGTCTTCCTTATGTCTGATATAAGTTGAGAGTAATTTTTGGCTATTTTAAAGTCCTCTTCACCAATTAAAATCACACAGTAGTCACTCATCGTGTAATTAGTAAGTTTTGTGTTTATCCCCCGCAGGAGGTCACATGTAGCTCCATCTGTTGTGATATAGTGACAAAATTCAAATTGTTTTTCAAAAGTTTCTTCTATTATGGAAAGGATCCTGTTTTGTTTATTAGCACTAAGAATACACAATTTATTTTGTTTATGTTGTTGTCTATGGTGAATTTCAGTCTGCGTTTTGGTATTTTTAACCTTAGAATTATCTATTTCCATACACGGAACAGTATTTTTGTTGGATTCTTCAAATCGGGTAGTTGTAATATTTTTTGTTTTTTTCGGTGTGACGGTAGTTTCATACACTGTATGTGCAGGGGGAGATGTCATCGTGTGTTTGTTTTTTGTAGCTGGCGTTGTACTGGTTCTGTTGTTTTGGTTGCGTTTCTGTTTCTGAGCAGTTCGTGGTGTACCATTTTTGTTATCCGTGATACTTAAACTTTTGTACGTGTCTATGACTTTCAAATATTTTTGTACGTCTGATTTTAGGCGAAAGTTTTCAGAGTTGAGATTTTCAATTTCCTGGTGTGCTATTAATAAATCGTCAGTCAATTTTTTTATTTTATCGTTCTGGTCAGTTTGGCTTGAATTTAATGATGTATTAGGTAAGCTCATCATAGTCGTATCAAAAAGCACCGAACTGTCATTGGTGATATCGTTCAATGAACTAGTACGGTGAACTTGACGGTAAGTAATATTACTATATTCCTCCATGTTTAAATAATATTTCGTTTTATGCTATCTGTGACTGTGAGTAATGGAACGCAATCTCAAAAGACCGGTATTCAAGTAGCAAGTTGAGTTTCAAGACTAAGATTTTGCTGTCCAATTGATGAGCAGATTGTTGATTGGTCGTATGAATGAGTCATATGTTCTTTGTTTACGTTGAAAATTTTCTGTCTTTGAATTTGCAACCGTTGATTAAGGTGTAATCTTTGTTGATTTACGGTGGAGAGCCGTGTTGTATGGCGTACTGTCAACTTATTGTGTAGTGTAGTTTATAGCCAACCTGGTTTTAGGGTGTTATTACTGATGCTGGTCCTTAATCACTGCTGAAGTCACTCTCACCCTGACTCCGCCTTATCCACGAAACTTCGATGATTCAAGCTTAGATAACACTGTCACTGTTATATGCACTCATTTCAAGTATAACTATTGAATTTCAGGGAATACTTGTAGAAAAAATAAATGAATCCTTAAAAGTTGTATTGATATTGTGAGTAGACGAAGACGAAGACGAAAAATACGATGGATGGTCTGTGTGTATGATGATATGGCAAGAAAGGAGGGGACTGGTGAGAATTGTCGAGTAATTTAGAGAAGTATAGAAGAAAGAGTGTCCATGAAGTTTCTTGCCATTCTTCTCATGAGACTTGATGAGACCAACGCTTTGGAATGGGCAACTACAGTACACTCACGAGTTATTATGCCTTGTGACTGGGACTGTAGCTTAGTTTATTTTGCTTCATTAGTTTAATAGTTTACTGCCGCACTCGGAGAGCTTCAGTGGTTGCTTGGGCCGTCGCTTGGTAAAGGTTTTTGGCAGTTTTGTCATACAAAAGTATGTCAGGCCTTTGCTGGGTGGCGGCTTGAGTAATCGTTGGATATCTCTGAGTGCCGCAGTTAGTTTAATTCAACTATTCAAAAGTGCCTGTAATTGGCCTACTTGAAATAAACGCTTTGATTTTGATGAATACAGATGCACCGATCGATAATGAATTGGGATAAGGGAGATAGAATGATGGAGATGGTGTGGAATATCAATGTCATCTCAATAATGATAGCCTGTCACTGTTTACGAGAACATCGATTTGAGACCATTGAATAGACAGGTAAATTCGCCATCACAGGATGATTTGTTTGTTCTTTCCGATGCTCCACTGAATGCTTCTATTATGCAAATTGAATCACGAGAACTTCGTGAATTCTAAGATAATGCAATACCTGAGAGACACAGGAAAATAACAGCAAAAACAATTGGCATTTAGAATCAAAATGCAAATAAGTATGACACAAACACTGTTTGACTGGCCTGTTGGTCTAGTGGTTAGTGACCCTAACTGCTATGCCGGAGGTCGTGGGTTCGATTCCCACCCAGGACAAATGTTTGTGTGATGAGCACGATCATTTGTTCTGTGTCTGGGTGTAATTTATCTATAATATGTATGTATTTAGAAATATATAAGTATGTTTATCAGTTGTCTAGTACCCATAACACAAGCTCTGCTTAGCTTGGGACTAGATGGCGTTGTGTGATAGTTGTGGAATATTATTATTATTATTATTACTGTCGTCCCATCAAACCTACGGAATCGGCGTAATACTGAATCGGTTTCCATTATTACAAAATAGATCGTATGTAACGTTTTCAAAGTTTAAATTAAGTTACGCAATATCACTTTGTACGTGACGCATTAACTTAGGTCAGATTGAATACGTTTGGACGACGAACTTGAGTAACTCGTGACTATGACTAATTTCTCAATTACAATACTTGGTAATTCGGTCGATGTTGTACAGGGAAACTCTATGAATTGCGAAAACAACACCCGGATGACTCGTTCTCTTCTATAGATTCCAGGAGACCTCAATTTAGTACTGTCTTATCACTTGTTATGATATATTATTGTTATTGTTATTTAATATATTTAGTTTTATTTTTCTTGTCTTTCTTTTTTGATCGTGTGGTTAATGCCTGACCTGGTGTCAGAGTTTTTATGCCGACCATGGGCATTACGTGCCGTCGAGAAATAAATCCTAGGCATGCGGGTTTCCTGGGATGTTGTACAGGGAAACTCTATGAATTGCGAAAACAACACCCGGATGACTCGTTCTCTTCTATAGATTCCAGGAGACCTCAATTTAGTACTGTCTTATCACTTGATGATATATTATTGTTATTGTTATTTAATATATTTAGTTTTATTTTTCTTGTCTTTCTTTTTAGGGTTCCGTAGTCAACTAGGAACCCTTATAGTTTCGCCATGTCTGTCTGTCCGTCCGTCCGTCCTCGCTTAATCTCTGTGACCGTTAGCACTAGAAAGCTGAAATTTGGTACCAATATATGTATCAATCACGCCGACAAAGTGGTAAAATAAAAATTCAAAAAAAATGTTTTATTAGGGTAGCCCCCCTATATGTAAAGTGGGAAGTGATTTTTTTTTAAATTTCAACCCTAACGTGTTATATATTTCTGGAAAGGTATTTAAAAATGAATAGGGGTTTAGTAAAATCATTTTTTGATAATGTCAATAATTTCGGAAATAATCGCTCCGAAAGTAAAAAACAATGTGTCCCCCCCCCCTCTAACTTTTGAACTATAAGTTTAGAAAATATGAAAAAAATCTGAAAAGTAGAACTTCATAAGGACTTTCTAGGAAAATCATTTTGAACTTGGATGGAAACAACAGATGGAAACAGCAGTTAACCAATATAATTTGGTCCCTGAATCGTATGAGCGCCTATACAATCCAGAGGTCAAGTTTCATTGGCCCGTAGAAGAAATTGTATAAATTATTATAGCATAAGTACCGTTTTGGTACGGAACCCTTCATGTGCGAGTCCGACTCGTACTTGGCCAGTTTTTTTTATCGTGTGGTTAATGCCTGACCTGGGCCCCGAGTCTGCTATTCAATAGTGTCAGAATGGTCTATCATTGATCTCATAATTGTTGATTGATGACAAGCCAAAAAGTACCTTAAGTCGATAGCGACTTAAGGTACTTTTTGGCTTGTCGTCTACTTCCCTTTATAATGTAGACAAGGAATAAGGAAGGATTTTTCGAAAATAAACCCATAAGGGAGTTAAATAGGGGATGAAAGTTTGTATGGAAAATCCGCTGGCAAAAGCTAGTTATAGAATACGCACATGAATCCGAAAAATCACAGGCGCGTGTCTTGGGTTCGAACTTTAGACCTATGACTTGGCACTCCAACGGAAACACCACACTGCTTCTCTTCTATCCGACACACAGGTTGGTGTCTCAAATCAAAACAATCATGGTGTTTGTACAGAAGTCTTACTCATGCAGAAGTATTTTCTTCAACAATGCAGAAGATATCACAATGTTTGAAATGGAACACATTAAATATGACGTATTAACTTATCTGCTTACGTATATTGATACATTCTAAGTGAGTTGTATCGTCAAAACAATGCTCTTGCAGATTCACAATACTGATAGAGAAGTACATATTTATGTAAACAGCCATCAACTTAACAGGTAACAATGTCACTTCTAAATTGGGTAACAACATTGGGGATTCTGATTTACATTATGTCATATAAGCCAGGACAAGAGGTAGTTTTCTTGAACAGAGGGTAAAGAGAAGTGTAAGTCAAGTGAGAGGCCCATGGGTGACATAAAACCTCAGTCACGTCCTGGTTAGGCTCTAACCACGCGATAAAGAAAGAAATAAAATAGACTAGTGCTAAATGCCTTCATAAGGTTTTGCATTTCTACAGGGACATTCTCAGGGTGAACATCTTTTGTTAGTTTATCTCATTTCAATTTATTTTTTTAGCGTAGTTATTATATGACTTGTTTTAAGCCCCTTCGCACCCAAGTGGGCCGCTGCAAACATAATCTGGCAAAGTGGGGCATCATTGGTTCCTCCAACACCGAGTGCGAGTGCGGCGCTCCGGACCAAACAATGCCTCACCTGCTGGAGTGTCCCAGCTGTCCGTATACATGCACCCTTGGCGACCTGAACAGCGCCTCTGCCGCTGCAATAAACGTGGCTACCTACTGGGCCCAAACCGTATAACATGGAAGTATATAATCGAAACGAAAAGAAGAAGAAGCCCCTTCGTTCGTTCTCCAATCCCTCGGAGAACATAGATGTTATTTATATTAATACCTACTCTTGAAGTCTTGACCCATAATGGGTTTAAATTTAAAATGTTTTCCAGAACAAATATGACCGTATTCAGACGCCAGCAGCAGCACATCAAGTTTACCAAAACTGACAAATTTTCCCAATCAACCTTGAACCTAATGCTTTAGCGGTAAAGTTGAAAATCTATTTGACGCAAACTACTACGATCTGTAGTAGTTTGCGTCTGTACATTGTATAACTCTAGTGGCATGAACTCCATACTCATTCATTAATCTCTTACCAAATGGCCGCGTCATTACCGTCGTCTCTAAGTTTGTAGAGTCAAAAGGATCAATTTATCATATATCCCTTAACAATGTACCCTAAGTGCTGCTCTAGGAAGTGTCAAGCGTCTACTTAGCATATTATAGTACCGTTTTTGTCTTCCGTTTCATTACCGCCTTGTCTTGTTGTGTTTGTTCCTGTACCGTTGCTTAGAATTTACGGTATCGTCTGCTATTCTTGTACTGAATGTATTATGTTCATTAAAGAAGTTAGAATAAGTCTTTTCAATGACTAGAGTTCGTTTTAAATTTCGTCAAGATGTGGTTGTCTTCCTTAATGCTGCTGTGTTTAAGGTTAAGTTACGAATAAGTAATGGTTTGACTTCTTTGAATTGAAACCGGTGTTAATTTGTTGTTAAAACGTTAGTATTCCTTAGATTTTGGCATCTTTTTTATTGTATGATACTTACCTATTTTATTACTGAAATTAAACATTCGAAACAGATAGGTCCGATGATTCAGGAAAGTTAAAAATAGACAGCTATTATAATACGCTCACTTAAACAAGTAAAACCTTATTAAAGAGTGTCCCACAGGGAGCCCAATATCAAACCTTTGCGGCACCTTACATTCAAAATAAATAAAATACTTAATCACATACCAATTACAAGAACAAGCCTTCGGAAACAAAGTTCCGTAATTGATATTCTTTTAGAGTCACCTACTTAGAAGTAAATAGAGCTCAGCGGGTAACCGCATGTTATTCACTGGCTGTACCGATGATCTTTATAACGTAAACACAGCAGCTATTAATCACTTCGAAATCGGACATAAACCAACTGGTGAACAAGAAACGATTGTAACACATTTAAATATTTATAAAATTTAGAAATTAGTACTCTCTAGTAGAGAGTACTAATTTCTAAATTTTTCAACTGAGTAGAGAGTCTCTACTCAGTTGATACCACACGGGTAAGAAATGGCTGACTGAGTATAGTAGTCAGACAAGTTCAAAAGAACACATAAGTAACGGAATCGTAGCCGCAACGTGCTTTCTCGGCAAACTATCAACTTTTAATTGAAAGAATCAAAGGAATCAGACCTAAACTACAGAAAATCAGTATCGATCAGGACAACAAAAATGTTGTGTAGTAACGATATAAATATCCTGTCACGTAGCAGGAGAAAAATCAATAATACTTACGTATAAAAACGAAATCCTCGTGATACAAATATTGAAACACACACTGATGACAAAGTTACACGGTTTAATAACACAAATGCTGGTATAGTTTAAACTGTTGTTTAACAAATAATGGATTAAACTATTAACGTTTGTTTTCTGATAATAGTTTAAAAGTAACGCGAAGGAGAAATGCGTCCTCCCTCCACGCGGTCCAGTGAGCGACTGATGACGTTAAGTGCGGTGCGCCGGTTGCCGTAAGCTAACCAACAGAATGTCACAAGTTGAGGATAAGTTAGTAAGCTAAAATGACTAGTATTTTATGCGGGTTAGAGTTTATTCAGGCTGGTGTCAAAATCAAGTTCTACTGCTTTAGTTTCGCTCCACATGCACATTGTGTATGCCATGGTCGTACACACATTTCTTTCTTTGAGTCGAGAGAAAAGGCGAAAGGACATTACGGTGCGACTTCGTTCGACTTGTTTGTATTTGCCACGTAATTTAATAAATCAGAATGTGTTACAAGTAATGAAATCATATCGCTTATTGTTATAGCTGCAACTGGATTGAAATTTAGCATCATGAAGACGTATTAGCAGCAGCTCTGTGATCTAGATATGCGAATTTTAGGTATTTCTAGTCTAGAGTAGTAACTTAGATTTTTCTATTACTTACTTTGTTTTTAACTACCTACATCTTTTGGTTGTATATTCGCCTTTTCTGACTGGAAGAAAACTCTAAATAGAAACAATAGTAATAATGCCGTTGACTGGATGGAAGAAAGTGCAAGAGTGGAGACCACGGAAGGAACGGAGGAATGTGGGAAGACAATGAAGTAGGTGAAGAGACGATCTCATCAAAGTGGCGGGAAGAAACTGGGTAGCCAAGACACAAATCCGACAAAAGTGGAGTGATTTGGAAGATGCTACACTCAGCATTGGGTGGCCAAAGGTTGAAGAAGAAGAAAAACAAATGTTACAGGCTGTAGCTGTTGTCAACATAATTACAACGTAACGACCGATGTAAAACCAACGTAGTCTACGTGTTCTTCCTTCTAGAATTCATATTTTCAGTCTCTTTCTAGTATTTGTAGTTAGTACAGAATCTAGGCATTCCTATTTCATTATTTTACTGTAATAGTCTAATGTATTTTCTAATTAGACTTTATTACTGTGGTTGTTTTTTCTTATATTTTTGAGACACTTTATTCTTTGTAAAGTTTGTTGTGAATCTTTATATCTTTCAAGAGTAGCGGTATTTTTTTGAAGGATCACAATTTAATCATCATTAAGTTCAATACACACTTTAGCTGAAATAATCTTCGATGCAAATTCAAAAGAAGTATTTACAAAGAGGGCTGTTTTTACAGAATTTTACTAATAAATAAAGCTGATTTACGCATGACCTGCTTCCTATTAAAAGACAAGGTAAGGGAAAACACGAGGGTGGGTATATGTGGCACGATGAACATGTGGACCACTGCGCTGAATAGTTTTCTACATGAACGGAGATTTGCGCACGCACCGACTCGATGCCCGCTCGGGTGGAAGACTGATGTGACCAGGCCTTCTTTAAGGTTCATACTGTTGAAAATTATCTGTTGTATGAAATTTATTGACTGAAACATGGTGACAAGTCTTACACGGGACCTTACACGTTGATATCCGTACTCTGTAGGCGTTCACTTTGGGAAGCTACGATTCTATTTAATTTTGGTATTTGAATAAAAACTGTAGCTGCTATGAAAGCTGAAGCAGTGAACACAGTCGCGTAGGTCGTAGGCAAGTCTTTATTAGAAGTGATCATCAAATTATTCATTCAGCAGCTTAGCTTAGCTTATTATCAGGTTAGTGCTGATAGTATTTATAACAATTCGATCTAAGGCAAAGACATTCAAATATTACTGCTGTCTTAAATCTCTTCGATCTAATTTTAAGAGTTCGTATGATGCTGTTTTGGTGATATTGGGCGATCTAGATCTCGGTATCTATATGACTTAAGAATTCGGTAAATGGACACCATTAAACTTGGACTTATAATCTTTAAATCTGTACAAGCGAAAACACGATTGGATGAAAAAACCTCGATAGAAAAAAAATACTAAAACAACTCGGTTTGCACTTATTTAGAGTTGGATCTCTGAAACCTTAAGGAATTTAGTGACGATTTTTACATAATAGATAGGTAACTATATTATCTCAAATCGTGCAGATTTTTTTTTTTAATTTTCTACGTGGTTTTCTCGTAATTAGCATTCCTGTGATTGGCGCTTACGTTATTTTATTCTAAGCGAGCGCACATTCTTTCTGTCTCACGTTTGGAACGCGGTAGTAATAGCGCTATCCTTTTCAATTTGTTCAATTTTGTTCAATTCAGTGACATTCAGTCTGCTGCGGCATCTGTTGCGAGACGAACCTATGTTTGGCGACATTACAGACAGCGGCCTATTTTCTACGCAATTATTTTGTTTAGTGGTAGGCAATTTATGTACCTATAATAAAGTTTAGGGACAGTATTTACTGTAAAAAGGAGTTGAAATCGTTTTGTGTAAATATATTATATACCTATCTTTTAATGATGATTGTCACCCACCTGATGATGGACTCCGAAGGTAGGTATAGGATCTCGGTGACGGCACTACGTAGAACCATCGTGTTTGGACTCATTTGAAAGGTCTAACGGAGATCTTGTTGACTAATGATGTCACCCACCTGATGATGGACTCCGAAGGTAGGTATAGGATCTCGGTGACGGCACTACGTAAAACCATCGTGTTTGGACTCATTTGAAAGGTCTAACGGAGATCTTGTTGACTAATGATGTCACCCACCTGATGATGGACTCCGAAGGTAGGTATAGGATCTCGGTGACGGCACTACGTAGAAACATCGTGTTTGGACTCATTTGAAAGGTCTAACGGAGATCTTGTTGACTAATGATGTCACCCACCTGATGATGGACTCCGAAGGTAGGTATAGGATCTCGGTGACGGCACTACGTAGAACCATCGTGTTTGGACTCATTTGGAAGGTCTAACGGAGATCTTGTTGACTAATGATGTCACCCACCTGATGATGGACTCCGAAGGTAGGTATAGGATCTCGGTGACGGCACTACGTAGAACCATCGTGTTTGGACTCATTTGAAAGGTCTAACGGAGATCTTGTTGACTAATGATGTCACCCACCTGATGATGGACTCCGAAGGTAGGTATAGGATCTCGGTGACGGCACTTCGTAAAACCATCGTGTTTGGACTCATTTGAAAGGTCTAACGGAGATCTTGTTGACTAATGATGTCACCCACCTGATGATGGACTCCGAAGGTAGGTATAGGATCTCGGTGACGGCACTACGTAGAAACATCGTGTTTGGACTCATTTGAAAGGTCTAACGGAGATCTTGTTGACTAATTATGTCACCCACCTGATGATGGACTCCGAAGGTAGATATAGGATCTCGGTGACGGCACTACGTAGAACCATCGTGTTTGGACTCATTTGAAAGGTCTAACGGAGATCTTGTTGACTAATGATGTCACCCACCTGATGATGGACTCCGAAGGTAGGTATAGGATCTCGGTGACGGCACTACGTAGAACCATCGTGTTTGGACTCATTTGAAAGGTCTAACGGAGATCTTGTTGACTAATGATGTCACCCACCTGATGATGGACTCCGAAGGTAGGTATAGGATCTCGGTGACGGCACTACGTAGAAACATCGTGTTTGGACTCATTTGGAAGACCTTGGTGACCTATGAATCCTATGATGTCACCTATCTGATGATGGACTAGTAGGTAGGTATAGGATCTCGGTGTCGGCACTACATAGAACCATCGTGTTTGGACTCATTTGAAAGGTCTAACGGAGATCTTGTTGACTAATGATGTCACCCACCTGATGATGGACTAGTAGGTAGGTAGTAGGTACCTACCTACTACCTACCTACTACCTACCTACTACCTACCTACTACCTACCTACTACCTACCTACTACCTACCTACTACCTACCTACTACCTACCTACTACCTACCTACTACCTACCTACTACCTACCTACTACCTACCTACTACCTACCTACTACCTACCTACTACCTACCTACTACCTACCTACTACCTACCTACTACCTACCTACTACCTACCTACTACCTACCTACTACCTACCTACTACCTACCTACTACCTACCTACTACCTACCTACTACCTACCTACTACCTACCTACTACCTACCTACTACCTACCTACTACCTACCTACTACCTACCTACTACCTACCTACTACCTACCTACTACCTACCTACTACCTACCTACTACCTACCTACTACCTACCTACTACCTACCTACTACCTACCTACTACCTACCTACTACCTACCTACTACCTACCTACTACCTACCTACTACCTACCTACTACCTACCTACTACCTACCTACTACCTACCTACTACCTACCTACTACCTACCTACTACCTACCTACTACCTACCTACTACCTACCTACTACCTACCTACTACCTACCTACTACCTACCTACTACCTACCTACTACCTACCTACTACCTACCTACTACCTACCTACTACCTACCTACTACCTACCTACTACCTACCTACTACCTACCTACTACCTACCTACTACCTACCTACTACCTACCTACTACCTACCTACTACCTACCTACTACCTACCTACTACCTACCTACTACCTACCTACTACCTACCTACTACCTACCTACTACCTACCTACTACCTACCTACTACCTACCTACTACCTACCTACTACCTACCTACTACCTACCTACTACCTACCTACTACCTACCTACTACCTACCTACTACCTACCTACTACCTACCTACTACCTACCTACTACCTACCTACTACCTACCTACTACCTACCTACTACCTACCTACTACCTACCTACTACCTACCTACTACCTACCTACTACCTACCTACTACCTACCTACTACCTACCTACTACCTACCTACTACCTACCTACTACCTACCTACTACCTACCTACTACCTACCTACTACCTACCTACTACCTACCTACTACCTACCTACTACCTACCTACTACCTACCTACTACCTACCTACTACCTACCTACTACCTACCTACTACCTACCTACTACCTACCTACTACCTACCTACTACCTACCTACTACCTACCTACTACCTACCTACTACCTACCTACTACCTACCTACTACCTACCTACTACCTACCTACTACCTACCTACTACCTACCTACTACCTACCTACTACCTACCTACTACCTACCTACTACCTACCTACTACCTACCTACTACCTACCTACTACCTACCTACTACCTACCTACTACCTACCTACTACCTACCTACTACCTACCTACTACCTACCTACTACCTACCTACTACCTACCTACTACCTACCTACTACCTACCTACTACCTACCTACTACCTACCTACTACCTACCTACTACCTACCTACTACCTACCTACTACCTACCTACTACCTACCTACTACCTACCTACTACCTACCTACTACCTACCTACTACCTACCTACTACCTACCTACTACCTACCTACTACCTACCTACTACCTACCTACTACCTACCTACTACCTACCTACTACCTACCTACTACCTACCTACTACCTACCTACTACCTACCTACTACCTACCTACTACCTACCTACTACCTACCTACTACCTACCTACTACCTACCTACTACCTACCTACTACCTACCTACTACCTACCTACTACCTACCTACTACCTACCTACTACCTACCTACTACCTACCTACTACCTACCTACTACCTACCTACTACCTACCTACTACCTACCTACTACCTACCTACTACCTACCTACTACCTACCTACTACCTACCTACTACCTACCTACTACCTACCTACTACCTACCTACTACCTACCTACTACCTACCTACTACCTACCTACTACCTACCTACTACCTACCTACTACCTACCTACTACCTACCTACTACCTACCTACTACCTACCTACTACCTACCTACTACCTACCTACTACCTACCTACTACCTACCTACTACCTACCTACTACCTACCTACTACCTACCTACTACCTACCTACTACCTACCTACTACCTACCTACTACCTACCTACTACCTACCTACTACCTACCTACTACCTACCTACTACCTACCTACTACCTACCTACTACCTACCTACTACCTACCTACTACCTAACTATTACCTACTACCTACCTACCCGGTTTTATTTATTTATGGAAACATTTGTTTTGAATAGTTATAGTTTATTTTTGACGGAACATTTCTTTTTGTTATTTACGGTACTACCTACGATATTTGTGTAAGTACCTACGAATGTTTGTCTTTTATTTTTTTATGGGATTTTTATTGTTTTTGTAATGGTACCTATATTGTATATTCTGAATATACTTACATATTAAACTGTTTAATAAATAAACATTGATGATTAATTACATAGAACATTTTATTTCATACTAACCTTTTAGGTATATAGATTGAGTACCTACTTACTTACCTACTTTTATCTACGTGAGGAATGATAGATCAGTCTGGATCTTCGATCAATAAGTTTCGAGTCCACGAAAAAAAAAAACCTCTAAATTTCGAAACTTGAGTCTCGGCCCTAGTACCTACCTATCTATTATTTTACCTACTATTATGTATAGTGTTTAGGTGTGTCATTAGTTTGTACCTAGGTAATAATAGGGTTATGGACGGAGCTTCAAATAAGTATACCGACAATAATTTATTATCCTCGCTTGATTGTCAGCTTGATCGTCGTACCGTGAAAATAGGTACTTCCATGAATTTCAACTTTATTTGAATGATTTTTTTACGAATACGTTTTATATATAATTATATAATATGAATCAAGCTGTCGACCAGCTGGGCGGTCGGGGCACCGCAGTTCAAACTCGTACTCGACTCACACTCGATCGCGGCGTGTGCGCGGAGCGCGCCGCGCTGCCACAGTATAAATATGGACAGTACCGAAACTAAGCCTAGTTGATGCGATAACTACCTACGCTCCATTGAAGCCATAGGGTTGTCCCTTTTAATGTTGATGATATGGTTTTTTTTTCTTAAATATTTTTATTCTGTTGTGATCAATGAATCGAATTGAAATAACTAGCTTACTACAACTAGTGATGTGCAATTTTGCTATAAATAATTCATCATCATCATCATTTCAGCCAAAAGACGTCCACTGCTGGACATAGGTGTCCATAAATAATTAACATATTATTAATATTAAGAACGAATATATTATTATATTATTTTAAATTATTATTATCAATGAACTTTCCTTCATATCATACTACACAGTTTTAGACTAATAAAACGTTATTTAATGTTATTATTAAGTAAAGTTGGACCAGTGTAAAAAAAAAAGTGTTATGTGATTCTCACTTAAATATCACGGGGGTGGCAGAGGGGGGTCAAAATTTTGGTCCTTTTTTGTCTAGGACGCTCCGTTTTCGAGATATTTCAATTTTTTTTTTACAGAAACTTTGAACGCCCATAATTCGATAACAAAAATCATTCTTACCTTTCAAAATTAGTAGGAAGTTTAAAATACGGTTTTGGTGGTCTCCGGTTTTGATGAAGCCGAGTTCAAACACCCGTATACGTTCCCGGCATTTAAAAAAGATTGGAGGATATTAATTTCAAAAAAAACTTTTACGTAAACTAACCACTCGTCTCGGCGAGGCACGCACAACTGAGAGCACTGCCACAATCGCTAGCTGGCCCTGTCGATGCGCATGTTTGTGTGAGTGTGCGGTTTCGAGCGTTTGTAGGCAGTTTCCGTACTGTCCATATTTATATTGTGGCGCTGCCGCGCCGCGCTGCCGCGCCGGGCGTCATGCCACCGCGTATTACGGAAGAGGGGGCGCGGGCGAGAGGTACGAAATCGCTCGCGTTGGGCTATAATGCGCGCTCTTAAGGACAATTTTGAGTATGATTATAGATGGCTATAAGAATAAAGTAGAGGAAGACCAAAGAAACGAAAGATGGACTGTGTGAAAGATGATAAGGGTAGAAAGGAGGTGACTATTGAGATGACGAGTAATAGGGACGTATGTAAGACCAAAACCAATTGAGATAAGGGCAGGGCAATGATGATGAGTTCGATCTATTTTAGACTTTCTATAACGTGTAAAGGTTAAGACATTGAGGGAATTTTGATAATCAACGAAAATAAAGAGGACATGAAATGAGTAGAGCATGGGCACCCTATTTGAAAACATTGGGAGGATCCTTGGGAGGTCCAAGCTAGTAAATAAAAATGTAGACAGAAGGGTAACGTAGCCAGTGGGCTTCTTACGGGCAATGAACCAAGTATACATTGTTGTTATGTACATGTAGGTTGATACTTGGATAAAAGAAAGGTTGTCTTGTAACCGTGAAACGAATCACTACTAAAAATCTCTCTTGATGAAAATCTATGGCCTTTTCTTTTTATTTTGTAGGGTGGGAAATCATCACATGACTCCTCCCGCACTGGGCAGAGCAGCAGGGAGTGTCAGACTTCTACTGACTAAAAAACACCCATGTTCCTTCATAGCCCTTTGTGTCAAGGCCGCGGCATCTCTTTCGATCAACCCTATGGCCTTAACGAGTAATTGCCTGGGAAAGCAGGTTGCCATGATGTAGGTAAAATCTGAAATAATGTTAACGTGATATTTCGTTGATTTGTCTGTGCACTATTATCTTACACACTGGTTTATTCTAACCAAACAGACCGATGTGTTGCTGGGGAGTTTGATCCGGCTCTTCTTCTTCCCAGTTAAAACACTAGGAAGTGTCGATGTGTGGTCGTTTTGATGAACTGTCTCTCAACATTTGACGTTCAAAAAGTCCTGAATTATCAGCCTATTTTCAATAAATGATTTTAGGTTTTGAAAAGGCTAGGCAGCTGATGATGAAAATAATGATGTGGATTGGTACAGAAATTAAGCAAAGCTACGTTTCTTATCGTTTCCTTCTTAACTGTGTATCGTTATAATGTAACCTCATTAGCTTATAATGTAACCTCATTAGATTAAGTCGTCTCAGAGGTCTATAATTCGAAAACGCTACATCAGTGAACCATACCTCTCAGAATATAAATGGTTTCTATGGTCTAGGTCAGGGATGGCGAACCAATGGCACGCGTGCCATTGATGGCACGTTGCAGAATATTTTAGGCACGCCACCGAATTTTTATTAACCATATTTTCAACTATGCCTTCGAGTCATTATTTTTAGAGATGTATAACATAAGATTCGATTGGAAACCGTTTGTTAGAGGAGTCCAGTCCAAGATGAATACCAATGAGAATTACACGTAGAATTGAAACATTTATTAGGTACGACATAGGTCAAGTTTTTTCTTTTTGGTTGCAAAGAAAGAGCTTTTAGTTGAAAATATTTATTTTAATTCTCTGCCACTAAAGACTTAGCAATATCACGGCACGTCTAAGGTTTCAATAAACATTTCTTTAGAAAAAATGGCACGTTGATCCATAAAGGTTCGCCATCCCTGGTCTAGGTCAACCCGATACTGCAATAAAATTGGAAATTTTCGAAAAAGAAAAGAACGTTTTTGAAAGTCTGAGATTTTATCTAAGTCCTCGCTCCTTATCGCCCCTACGGCTACACTACAATTCCAACCCAAATTCGTTCAAAGTAACGAACACTGCCTAAGAAATTGTAGCATCTCTTTTCTTTTATAAAGCGATATAATAATATATGGACAAACTGCCTGCCGGTCCCCAATAAGAACCAGATACTTATACCCTAAGTAGAGTAAGCAGACAGGTTTTGTCACCTTTTACAATAAGTAGCCTCCCCAAGCTACTTTCATTTCAACACCAAAATTGAGGAGTTTTTTCCGATGGTTACTGTACTGATGCTTTAAGCGTCGACTGCCGAGCATGAGGTCGTACGTTCAATTCCCGGGTCGGGAAAAGTGTTATTGTGTTTTTCCATTAGGAATTTAGGTACATAGTAGCGGCCACGGAGTCTGGATTTGTGGTTGGTTGATGCCTTGATGGCATGATAGACTCGCCCTCACCCCTTATTACATGGGACTTAAGCATAACGGGTATACTGTGGGTGTACCTACTATACACCTCTGCCTAACTCTTCGGGGATTAAAGGCGTGATGTTCTGAACTTCTAATTTGATGCTTGACGGTTATTTAAAAAGGTTCAAATAAAGATTAATATTTTGAAATCTGGTTTATCCTATCTATTTTATTTATTGCGCGAATCTGAGGCGCGGGTCAAATACGTATGGCGTATGGCGTATGGCGTATGGCGTTTGGCGGTGGCGCGGCGCGGACGAGGTGCACACAAAATGAATTTTTGAATGAATTTTTTGGCGTGCCACGCCTGCGCCATGCCGCCTCGCCACACCTCTTCTATACATTTTGTATGAAATATCAAAGAAGATCGCCACGCCATCGCCACCACCTCGCCAGCGCCGCGCCACCGCCATACGAATCATTCATGGGCATCGTTCTCAGATCTGGACATTTCTAGAATACCTGTAGGCGAGATATCGATGGGTCATATGATGAATAAGGGCCAATGTGTAAATTGAAAACTTTTCAATACGGGCTCTCAAAGTTTCAATTTGATATATTTTTTACATGCATCAACTGATGTTTGTGAAACTTTGCATAGTAACTATGACACGTATGTTCGTTATTTTAGCTACATAGATTTTTTTGTATACCTATGTGTTAATTATTTAATTTTAAATTAAATATACGTAATTGTTTACATTTTAATTAAGTATACAGAAAAAAACTAGTAAAAGGACCAAAGTGTCACTTTGGACGATTTACTTGGTAATAAATCGTCCGAAATGACACTTTGGCCTTTAAAATAATTTTCAAAAAACGTGAATTTTAACATATTTGTAAAAATATTGAACTACTGGTACTGTAGTTGCTCATTCTAAATCGAGGATCTCTATGGAGAAGATAAGAAGATTCTCAGTAACATGCTCGATGACCTCAGTAGAGCTTCCGAAAGAGTGGGTCTTAAAATGAACATGGACAAAACCAAGGTTATGTCGAATGTTCATGTAACACCCACTCCTATCAAGATCGGAGACTCTACGCTCGAAGTTGTGGACGATTATGTTTACCTGGGACAAACGGTCCAGTTGGGTAGATCTAACTTCGAGAAAGAGGTCAATCGTAGAATCCGACTCGGCTGGGCAGCGTTCGGGAAGTTGCGCGGTATCTTCTCGTTCAACTTACCCCAGTGTCTCAAGACGAAAGTCTATGACCAGTGTGTGTTGCCAGTGATTACATACGGGACCGAAACGTGGTCGCTCACAATGGGCCTTATCAGAAAGCTCAAAGTCACCCAAAGGGCAATGGAGAGGGCTATGCTCGGAGTTTCCTTGCGTGATCGAATCAGAAATGAGGACATCCGCATGAGAACCAAGGTTACCGACGTAGCCCGAAGAATCGCCAGACTTAAGTGGCAATGGGCACTTGGGCAGGGCACATTGCTCGCAGAACGGATGGCCGATGGGGCCAAAAAGTTCTGGAATGGCGACCGCGAACCGGAAGACGTTGCGTTGGAAGGCCTCCCACTAGGTGGACCGATGACCTGGTCAAGGTTGCAGGAACCCCCTGGATAAGAGACGTACGGGACCGGTCAATGCGGCGACACCTGGGGGAGGCCTATGTCCAGCAGTGGACGTCTTTTGGCTGAAATGATGATGATGATGATGATGGAGAAGAATGACCAAGAAACTCCACGAACGTACTATGATTGGGCTTGTATTGAGTCGACCCTAATTTTGTCTCAATTTGGCATCAACCATCGCTGTTTCACGTTCGGGTCAGCTTGACGAAACTTGACCTAACCCGAGCGGGATTTTCCAACTAACACAAATGAAAAAAAATCTGTATGTAAATTCAAAATAACAAATTTCCCCTGAATGCGTTTGAATACTTTAAAATTTTACTGTAAAAAGCTGTACACGGACACGCCCAAGCTTCCAAGAATCTAAGCCAAGCCAAGTAAGCCTAAGCTACTCTTTATAACATCAGCTATAGGCCAGTAAAAGTTCCGTGAAAATCAGTAGCCGGCCGGAATAACAAGACAGACAGACAAAATAAAAATAATAGTTCTTTTTGTTATATTAAATGTTGTCAGTATTTTAAATAATCTGCTGTTCCGTAGGTACATTTTGACCACATATGTAAACGTTTGCAAAACGATCAAATTATTTTTCATTACTCATACTCTGAAAGTAGGTCATAACATGCCTGCGGAGCGGGTTGAAAGTACTACTTTTCAGCCCTAGGGAGAATCGCTTTCAACTGACAGCTGTCAAATTATTAAAAAAATAGGTCTATTTTCACATTTTTATTGAACCTGTTATATGTTCCAACTTGTTATTGTTGTTATTTAATAAAATAACACATACAGACACTTCAATTTCATTTAAATGTATGCTATGTATAGATTACGGGACTTTTCCAAAAAACGCTTGCGTCTATGTCGACATTGCAGCAGGTTGCCGTTTACATTATCAGTAGTAACGAGTGCCAATTTGCGATCGTGGTCACCTTCGGAATAAATTTTAGAAACAGCACACCAAACTAGCTGAAACTGTCAAAACCTAACCTTGAACCTAAGGCCGGCTTCCAGTCTAATGCAGCTGAATACTATTTTTTTATACGGAGCGACTGCCTGCGATTTTTTTATCTGACCTCCACAACCTATTTATTACTGGGTAATACGATACCACTTGGTAAAACTGCTGGCGTCTTTACATACGAAAAGAAAAGCACCAGCCTCTATATACCTATATCAGGAGCTAATTCGTGTCGTGTGAGAGCAGTGGTGGCTCAGTGGTAGCGGCCCCGACTTACGAACAGTGAGTCGTGGGTTTTAACTCAGTCAGGCGAATTATATACTTTGTGTAATTTATTTCATCACTATTGCTCTCAAAACGGTGAAGGAAAACATCGTGAGGAAACCAGCATGTCTCAGAACCAAAAATTCAAAGACATGTGACATCTACCAATCTGCACTGGGCCCGCGTGGTGGATCATAGCCCATCCCTCTTCTAGAGAGGAGGCCTGAGTCCCTGCAGTGGGAACAATAAAGGCTGATGATGATGAATTAGTTTTTTTATGAACTCATCATCATTATCTTACTCTGGTAGTACCAGAGTAAGATAATGAGATGAGAGACGCACGGGACCGGTCAATGTGGCGACGCCTGGGGGAGGCCTATGTCCAGCAGTGGACGTCTGCCGGCTGAAATGATGAATGATGAAATTCTTTATTTTTCTGAAATATTCGAATAATTCGAATAAAGCTGAAAATTTATTCGAATATTCGAATACTAAAATTATCGAATATTTGCAATTCCTATCTGGTACATAGCTGAAATACAGGCTATGCCTAATTTAGCTACAGACACTAATCTCTTTGCTCTCATGGAAAGTGTTGCCACATTACCTTGTAAAATAGTACTAAATTGTTTGAAATAAACTATTATTATCATCTTCCTGCCCTTATCCCACGTCATTTGGGGTCGCCGCAACACGTTTTTTTCCTTACATTCACGTTTTTTTAAGACCTGATAAAAAATATTGCACCACTTTCAAATAACTCGCACAATAGTCATCCATAATCATCATGAAAATACTAATTATAGTATTGTATCAGTTGTTATTACGCAGTATTTAAAATTAAGCAAATGTTTCTAAGGATATAAAAAAAAACTAGCTTTTACCAGCAGTTTCACTCGCGTTGTTTAAAAATAAATGAAAACTTACCTAAAGTACTTTTCCGGAAAATGTGCGTATCCATATAAAGTTGGTATATATATATATATATATATATATATATATATATATATATATATATATACCCAAAGCGCAAGGCATTAGTGTACCTAATAGAACACCTTTTTACTAGGTAGGTATGTCTATGTCTCTATCAAATAATACTAAAGGGCGAGTCTATTGCCATCGAAAGGGCACCAATTTCAATTTAGCTCTACTACGGTAGAGCTAAACTGAAATTGGTGCCCTTTCGATGGCAATAGACTGCCCTGATTTTTGATTTCCAAAAAATAAGTAGTTTCGGAGTACTTAATCATTTTACGTAGTTTGTAAAGATGACTACGCAACAATGATTGCTAATTAGTCAGTATAGTGGTTTTATGTAGGTACAGCACGCTTCGTTGGCGGCTTCGTGGCTTACCTACGTGAGAGATGTGACGAATGACGACTAATCAAATTTGAAATCTACATCGCGTTGCCGCCTCTCTTTTGATTTCACGAATCTTGCACAACTCCTCTCCGCTCCGCTCGTCTCTGTTTTTTTGAAGTCCAGGCCTTAATATTTGGCCCATGGCCCATCAATAATAATGCAAAAATATAAAAATAAAAGCCATGGCCCATGAATTCTTCTTCTTCTTCTTTTCGTGTTGGCAGTAAGCTCTAACGACCCCACACACCCTAGTGTCAGAGTTACTAAACCGCCTCAAAGGAATTCTGACATGGTTTTACGATCGCTATTTGACGGCCAGGACCACCAGCTTATACGTGCCTTACGAAGCACGAAATCATCTTTATATCAGACAATCAGGTGACCAGGTGACAGGTCAAGACCACCGGGTCACAAGGTAAACGCCTAAACAACTCAACCACAGAGGGCATGAATTAAATAAATGCAGTTTGAAGCGGTTGTAACTACATTTTCGGCACTGTTGACTTGACAGTGATCCATGAAACTCGATCTAGCCACAATAGCTTTGATTCGGAATGCCTTTTTTATCTCTTATCAGCATGTACGTGACTTTATTATACCTGCTTGATTGCCGATTCAGTTTGGCAGGATCAATGATTTATTACTTTATCAGTGCGTCATTGATTGCTAAGTTCCTCTTTGTTTCAACTAGGCACAAGCTTTGTCTTGCTTTTCATTCAACCTTCATCGGAAAAGCATTTCTTTTCTCTTTAGTTTCGTGATAGTTATTTGTCAAAAAAAGGCTTTTCACTCCACTAGGTGCATCATGGACCATTTTCATTTTGTCAGTTATTAAAAAAAAACAGCTAGGTATTTCGTAAAATAGTGCAATATCTATTCTCATGTAGGTATTGCATTTTTGTATGAAATCGCTGTTGTCAAAATGTATGATATGAACAGCTTTTTTTAATAACCGGTGAAATACTTATAATATGTGGGAGAGTTCCAAATGATGTAATGTCATGGTTGGCCACCACGCTTATCATATTCTTCTAATTCTACCAAACCACTATACCGAATATCTCTTCAGAATGGGTATCGTTCGAGTTGTCACGCAGAGTCATTCAGAAAGCTCGAACTCGATACCAAGACACTGCGGTGTAGGTACTAATTAATTAATCCACGTCCTCAAGATGATAGTTACAAGCAGAAATTCAAATTCAGTGCCAGGTGATAACTACTGCAAAGTATTTCTGGTATTGATTTGCATTAGTTTTGCATTAGCTAAACATTTGCATCCATTTTACATCGGTGCTTTGACCAGCAGTACTTTTCTTTGAAACTGTACTTCTTCTTCTTCCCTTATTCTCTTGCTACCATGATCAAACAGCTAGATAGATAAGATGCTATCGAAAATCATAATCATCATTTTTCCACATTATGTTGGGGTATCGGGCCGGTTTCCAGTCTAATTTGATAGAGTTGAATACCAGTATTTACATGGAGTGACTGACCTTACTGACCTTCACTAACCCAGTTATCATTGGGTAATATGATATGATACCCCTCGGTAAGTCTTGATTTTAGAGTTTCAGGCCACCCTTCCGAAGCACGGAGGAAACTCGGTACACAGTTCAAGCGCGGCTGCACCTGAAGATTGATTTGAGCAGCGGTTTTCATTTTGCCACGAGCTCCTCCGAAGATACTATAGAAGACTTAGAAAATTGATCTTCTTTCTGCCAGTAATTTTGAGACGCTGCTTATGCTCTACTCGATTATTTTTCCCTAAGCTGTTCATGGAAAAAAGCAGCTTAAAATGTTTTTTCACCACGCCTGTATTTCATTGAAAGGTAGACCTTACCGCCTACCTACCCCATAATATGACTCTCACATTTTGCTATTGCTAGAAAAATACAGTCTTAATTCCTGATGGAAAAAACCCAAATCTCTTTATCCGATCCGAAAATCAAACCGAAGTCCTCATGCTTGCGTAAGCCTTATTATAACCATTAGACTATCGATACAATCAAGATCTCCCAATTAATTAATCAAACTTATGTAAATCGTGGATCAAGAAAGATAAGATAAAACAAAATAAAACTAGTGCATTTACCAATAGGAGATATCTCACGAGGGCTTATCTATAGGTAACGTAAAGAATCGTCTATAACTTATGATTGCTGCACAGTCGTCTGTCAGTGTTGAAATGCTGCGGTTGTATCCACTTGGAGTGGTCCTCGCCATCCTGCTTGCAGGTAAAGTGTTTTTCTTTGGCAAATATCTTTCTTGAAAAAATTCTAAAAGTGGAGCAGAACTGGACGAAAGAATGGAGAAAGGCTTTTGTCCAGCTATAGGATAGTCCAAACTTCCAAAGTAAATTTATTATTGAGTGTTCAAATATTATGGTCCAAATGACAGAATCATAAAATGTCAGTTTCGGTCGAAGCTTTTGATACTGTAGATCTAAATGATTTGTAACTGGGTTTGCGTTTTTATTGAGCTTTTAAAATGAATCTATTACTTAATGTTACTACCCCAAGCTTTATCTCAAGCAAGGCTACCTGACCATTATTTATTTATTAAAACTTCATGCACATGTGCAAAGGCAGCAATTCCTTGAGCATTTTCTACCACTCTACCTTAGGGTATGGTACCTTAGGTATTATGCCTGCCTAATTCTATGCCTGCAGGCATCTGCATGGCTAGCCATTGGGTGACTTTTGAAGGTACTCTAACAAATATTTCTAAATCATCATCTGCCCAACCTTTTTGAAGTCGGCTTCCAGTCTAAGTATCCGGATTTATTGAGAAATATTAATTTCTCAATAAAAACTAAAAATAAAATATTGCCGTCTGGCTTCCTTAAATGCTTAATTAAACACTGACCGTGACATCACTATCACTTCATCACTACATACTATAAAACAAAGTTCCCGCTTCCCGCTGTCTGTCCCTATATACACTTAGATCTTTAAAACTACGCAACGGATTTTGATGCGGGTTTCTTAATAGATAGAGTGATTCAAGAGGAAGGTTCTAGTATCGTTTTTGCACCCGTGCGAAGCTGGGGCAGGTCACTAGTTAGGAATAAAAATAAGACTAAACATGTAAATGATCTACGACTACAAATACACACATCAAAAGTGTCTAGGGATCAACATATATTTTTGCAATAACTTTTCTCCTGATTGATATTAATTAAAATTTTCTTTAAGGATTCATCAAATAAAGTGTTTTCGTTTGTCACAGTAACGATAAACCAAGTCACCTTTGCATTAATAAAGAAATTTGCCATTTTCCTAATAAAGGGATTTTTGACATTTGAACCACTAACATTAAAGTTCGAAAAAAAGACTGAAATAACAGTTTTCTTTAAAATGTTATTGGGTAACTTAAACAATTAATAATCCGTGTTTCTACCGCGAACACTAACAACACAAGAACATCGGTTTGGCATACTCAAAATGAGTTCATCCAAATCACGCTGTGGAATGGCCGCCCATGTTCGTTGCAACAACAAAAAAAGGTCTTCTTGCGACTGGATACCCTCCATATTCGGCAGAGCTCTTCTCTGTAGCATATCCCATGCATGCTCAATCGGGTTCAAGTCTGGCGACTGAGCAGGCCAGGGCAGGACATTGATGTTAGCTGCGGCGAGAGTCTGTCTTACAACTCTTGCGGTGTGCGGTCGTGCATTATCATGCATTAACTGAAATAAGGGACCGATTTGCACTTGTAGAGGAACGATGACGTCTGATACAATCGTCTCAGCATAAATTTGAGCGTTGAGGTTGCCTCTGATCCAAATCAACTCAGTTCTTCCGCCGATCCAAATACCCGCCCATACCATGATGGTTCCACCACTATAAGGATGGACTTCCTGGCAGGATTTTAATCGCTGTTGGCGTCCAGGGGTTCTCCAGTGTCGTATACGTCTTGTATCCGGTCTCATACCAAAACGAGACTCATCAGAAAAGCACACGAAACGCCATTGTTCTTCTGCCCAATTTCTGTGTTCAAGAGCCCATTGATATCGAATCCTACGATTATGCATTGCTATAGGTGGTACCCGTAGCGGTCTTCGGGAATGAAGGTTCACTTCATGCAAGCGGTTTCTGACTGTTTGGTCGCTAATTAAGTTCCCTGAAGAGTGATGAAGCCTCACGGCTAACATCATGGCGGTTGTTGTTGGAGCTCTTCGAGTTAAGATTTGAATGTATCGGTCTTGTCTCCGTGTGGTGCAGCGATACCGTCCTCCATGGCGCTCAGCCACGGTACCAGTGCTTCGGTAACGTGTCCAAAGTCGACTGATAACACTCTGACTTGTATTCAGAGCTAAAGCCACAGTACGTTGCCGGGAACCAGCTTCTATCATTCCCACGGCTCTGAGCATTTCTTCCCTGCTTAAATGACGTCGCCGCTCCATAATAACGTTGGTTTTAATCAGTAGTAGGGAAACAGTAGCACTAATAATGTCTTCAATGCGTTGTATGTTTTTATAGGGAAAATATTGACAGCTGATTTTCATCTTTTACTCGAATTTGATTGACAGTTCCTGATTCAAATTATGAAATGCACCAAAAAGGATCCATATAAATTTATAAAATCATAAATTTATTACAAAGCCACATCTCAATCTCAAGAAATCCGCATAAAAATGCTTGATCCCTAGACACTTTTGATGTGTGTAACTAACCAAACCGAGACAAATGGTTCTTTGACAGAGTCAGACAGAGAGTCCCGGACAAATGGCTTATTGACCGAAATACTGGGTCACAAGTTCACAACGCGTCAAACTGTGACACAACGTTAAATGGGTCCCGGTGTTCAGGAACGTTTGCCTTCCCTGACTTTATTAGTGTTTTTCCTATTATCTAATACTAAATAAGAAGAGATAAGATGAAACAAAGAAGATATGCCAGCTATGTTGCATACTTACGCTTTATTTAGAGCAGTCAGTCGAATAGGTAGATATTATTTAGAGATAACAAATCTATCATTTATGTTGGCTGTCGTATGCTGACATATTATCTGCTCCTCATATTCAGATGATTCTGGTAATTTCCATAAGCAAATATAATAAATTAAATATTTTACATAACCTTGCTGACATATAATATTTTGATCATAAAAGTTTTAGAAACCTTTTAATCCCGGATAAAGTTTTTTAAAAAGTGATTGGAAATCGTAATTAATTCTGGGCAAACGTTTTTAAATATGTATTTTACAGACTTACTTTCGGATTTATAATATAAGTTAGGATTAGGATTCTATCAACTTGAGTCAATAATGAGCTTTATTATAATTTATAATATAATAGTCCTCCTGACCGTTTTTCGGCCACGGCGGCCAATCTCAGCGGAGTTTAGTCATCGGCGCGGGATATATTATAGTGCACAAGTGTGTGCGCAGGCACAGGTGCACTCTCTGTTCCTTTATCTGAATCTCTCAAAGTCCGATGGGACGGCAATCCGACACGACCGGAGAGAGATCAGGCGCAGGACCAACGGCTTAACGTGCTTTCCGAGGCGGGGGTATTATACCACCAACTTCCAAACTCCGGGCTACTACTGGGAAATTTCTAATGAAAAACCTAATAGCACTTTTTGTCCGACCCGGGAATCGAACCCAGGACCTCACGCTCAGCAGTCGCGCTTGCGACCACTAGACCAACGAGGCAGTTATTATAATTTATAATTATAATATTATTTTTGTTATTATAATTTACAATCAGCCTATATATCGGCCCGCAGCTGGGACACAGGACAGGAGTCCTGTTATTTAAAAATTACCGATTAACATAAAGCTCATAGCTCAGAGGACTCGATGAGCTTTATGTTAATCGGTAATTTAATACTGATTTGATTAAATGAACGTTACTATTAAGAAATTCGATAAGATTTTGATTTCGTCGATAAAATGATATTCATCATTTCAGCCGAAAGACGTCCACTGCTGGACATAGGCCTCCCCTAAGTGTCATTTTTGCTTAGGGGTGGTTTGCCATAATCGCCACGCTTGGCAGGCGGGTTGGCGATCGCAGTACGGTCGATACAAAAAGCACAGAGAACGCTGCTGCCCATTCTCTGGTACATCCCTTAGTCGCCTCTTACGACACCCACGGGAAGATATGGGATGGTGCTATTCTTTGCGTCCGACACCATGCGGAGCCAGGATTTGACATTCGATTTGTCATAGTACTGTTAAATTGAGGTAGTTTCTGTTATGTACGACTTCTGTACTTAGGTACAATATTTTAGTAATTTTCAAACTACTTACTACTATACTACTTACTTTCGGAAGTCGGTGACTTTGTTTATTTCATTGAATTTTTAAGCGACTTCCAAAACGGAGGTTTCTCGAGGGTTCTCAATTCGTCTGCATGTTGTTTAATTTTTTTCACCGTCAGCCGAAGGTAAAAGTTATTTTAGACTTTTTTAGAAGTCGGTCCTTTTTTGCAATTATTTTAAATATTAATCTTTTAAGTTGTAGACCACACAAAGTCTTGTCGAATCTTGACGAATCAATTGTAACATACATTGTAACTGGAAGTTATTACTTACATAAAAGGATATCATGTCAACAAAGCGAGAAAAAAAAAACTAAAGTACTGAACCGATTTTGATGAAAATTTCGATTTTCTATTTCCATGGGAGTGGGACTAATCGAAAAGCATAAAGAGTTAATTTATAAACAGATGTCCCAAAGAGCGAACATAAACGTAGCGAATTTCGAAAAGAAAAATGATTGTGCATTAAAATTATAATGTATTAAAACTAAGATACGAGTACTAAGTTTGAAAAAAACTGGCCAAGTGCAAGTCGGACTTGCACATGAAGGGTTCCGTACCATTGTAGTCGATTTTGAGAGAATTTCCATATTATTTTAGCACCATAGACTTCTTGTAAGTTTTCCTGTAATCTATACCTAAGTGTTGAACTAATTTCTGTATTTTTTTTTAAGTTTTAGGCTCAGTAGTTTCGGAGATTAAGGGAGGGGGGGAATGGTCCGACAGACAGACGGATAGACAGACACACGAGTGATTCTATAAGGGTTCCGTTTTTTCCTTTTGAGGTACGGAAGCCTAAAAAGAATTTAGAAATTTCAAAATCGGTATTAAGCTAAATTGTAATACTCCGCAGTCCTGTAAGGCCCACCATGTACCAAGATGTAGTGTGTAGAAGATGTACCTATACATTCAGTACAAACAAAGAGAAGAATGAAATTCACTCAGCAATTCGTGACCAGTTCTGTTTATTAATAGACCTACTTCAATGTATGCACTGTTTCACTCAAGGACTATCATAGATATAAAGAGAACTCATATTAGTACGGAAAATTGTAAGATATTGGTTATCTCATCTTTTGATTTGCATTGCGTTTGAATATAATCAGCATTAAATATAATACTAAAATTTAAAAAAAAAATAACAAAAAAAAGCACTTGATGTGTGTACCTAATCATTAGACCATGGTCAAATGGTTACACTGCCCGACCTGGATCAAACTCCGGACCCAACGCTAATCTGCCGTATTACCAGAGAAAAAGTAGTATGTAAGGAAAAGGAAAAAAACCATTTAATATATTTAACTTGTGACAAAATTAAATAAATCATGAAGCATGTATGAAAACCATCAAATTATAAAATACTAGCATAAGCCTAACGGGTCTGACCGCGAAAAGTTTGATTAAATAGTCACACGTGGCCATACTACTGGAATATAAAAGTATCCTATGTGTTAATCCAGGTTATAAACTATCTGTGTGTTAAATATAATAAAAATTCTTCCAGAAATTGCGAAGTCCAGAAACGTTTGCGTGAAAGAGTAGGTACATCCATTTATCCTCACAAACTTTCGCGCATATTTTTTTAATATTAGTATGATTAAATACTTAATAACGCCTTCCATTATGATAATAATTTGAATATCGTCTTTAGTGCTCAGATAAGGATATTAGGCGCTATCTACTACGCAAATGCTTAGTGCAACAATGAATTATTATCATAATCTATATAACTACTTACGAAATAGCAAATGTCACTGAATTTTTCCATCAAGAAAGAAATCAAGGAGTCTGGATCTTTGCTCGGTTAATGACAACCGGCTGGCTCCTTTTACACTGAAATGTAACTGGCGAAATGTGGGCTTGCACTATAAGGTACGTTTCTGCCGAACTGTTCGAGGAATACAAGCGAGGACACTAAATATCTCGGAACGCATCTAGACTGAAGGCTTAGGTAAGGTACCTAGAGAAACCACATCTGGACCAAGTGCAAACAGCTGAACACAAAGTTCAGAACTAATAGAACGATGTACTGGCTGAAAGGTCACTGCCACACGAAAGCAAAGTAGCAGTATAAGACGCCATACTAAAACTTATCTGGACCTACGGGATTCAATTATGGGGTACCGCTCTAGTAACATCGAGATTCAAGAAAGATTTCAGAGCAAGACATTGAGAGCTATGTTGAACATACGTGAGACACATAAAGACCTAATTATCAGTTAGGTAAACAAGAGATCAATAAACACAGTAAAAGGACAAAAGCTTCTAGAATAGAATATTAACTCACGTCAACCTACTGGCCCCAAAGCTTCAGGATACAGGGAGTACCTCCTACTCCCTGTTTAAAAAAAAAACTGTGGACATGTCCGGGTTCTTGGCTCTTAAATCCGAGGTCTTCACGGTCCTGTTTGCAAAATTTTTGAGATGGCAACCCTACTCTCACAGCCGTTTGAAGTAGCATGGAGTCCATGGACATGGAGTCCCTACGCTAACCACGAGATTCAAGATATTTCATGAAAGGAGTTTCCCAAAGAATCCTGCCAATGATGTCATAGATCACACACATTAATTAATACCAAGCGATTGACCTATTGTGTAGACCTAGCTAGACACAGATTGCCAAGTTCCCCAGGAGAAAAAAAAATGCCAGTTGACAATTTGATTTTTAGATAATATGGGACCGTAAGTTGTAGGTACATACAAATTAAAATCATAAAAGACATGCACAGATAGGTATCACACAATGACACCAGCAATGTCCAGCAATACTTACAATTAACGACGACATCGACAGTCTCACACCTTGCTGATATTCTGATGTCTGATATAAACATGCGTTTTCTCTATTTGTTCATGTGAATAGGTAAGCAGGATAATGAAAAATCAAAAAACCTACAGTGGAAATCGTGCATAAGCACGTGAGTGTATAACGGATTAATGATACTTAAAATAGTCTTATTTAATAAATTCCTGAAATTTTAATATTACGAAATGCACTGTGATAACAATGCCTGATACGTAGTAAGTACCTAGAGATAAATTATTATCTTTGTCGGAAGCAAAACCTAAATAAAAATATTTGCGATTCTCAGAGCAAGTCTTTTTATTTAGACTACCCGTACTACCTTCAACCGGTGACAAAATTTCAACTCATATTTCACCCGGTTAAGGGTGTCTTTCGGCCTGTTCTTAGCGGATGTCCACTACATATAGGTAGCTATCTGTATGCCGAATTTAAGCCTGAACCGTCCAGTGGTTTGAGCTATGTGTTAATATTTAGTCTGGATAAACGATGATGATTTGATTAGTCACGCATAAAACCTATCCATCAATAAATGAATCATCTTTGATATGAATGCAAACAAGTATTTTTGAGACAAAATCTTCTAAAACGTCATGATACAGGGTGTAAACGTATCGTTTACGAAGCCATGAACCAAGCATTATCTATGTACATCAAATTAAGTAACCCTACGCAAAAAATATTGCTGTTGCTGTTTTCAACACAAACAAGTATTATCCTAAAGCCACGTTTCCGAAATAAATGTGCTGTTCACTAGAAACACTAGTTAAGGTTTAGAATTATAACCACCACTTTAAGGATGCGTGCACTCGCTGCCCGGGTGAAGTGAGGACTAGTCGACACGGATCCTAAGCTCACAATTAAATATCGCCATCAGTGAATAGATTTAAAACTAAGAGGAGCTCGTGGCTTAATAAGAACTGCCACTCGGGTCGATCTTTGACCATCCACAGAGTCTGTGGCACAGACCCCGGTCTGTGGATGGGTGACCGCCCACAACATACCGAGTTTCCTCCGTGCCTCAGAAAGCACAATAAGCTGTTGGTCCCGGCTGTCATATAGATCTTTGGCAGTCGTTACAGGTAGTCATGTGACCTGAAAGTCTGACATCCAGTCTTACCAAACGGTATCGTACCTATTACTTACCTAGTATTAACTGGGTTGATGAGGTCAGATAGGTAGTCACTTCATGTAAAATATTATGCAGTGGTATTCAGCTGCATCCGGTTAGACTGGAAGCCGACCCCAACATAGTTGGGCAAAGGCTAGCCAGATAATGAGTGAATAAATTTAAAACTAAAATGAACGTACATACGAATTGAAAAGTTAAATAGCCCTTAATAAACAATAAAAAAAAAATTAAGCTTCTTGATGAACCAGAACAAGATACCAAGACGCAAGTATTATCAAACTAATTGAATTAAACTAGTTATGACTTGTGTATCGTTATCATGATTATAATGACTTATCTGTTGTATCAGGGGCAATTGGGCATTGATATGCGTGAAATGGAATGCCAAGTATTCTAGAGGTAGGCTGCGGAATTTTCGAAAGAGATACCGCGGCCCGGACACAAAGCGCTAAGAAGGAACATGGGTGGTGTTTAGTCAGTAGAAGTTTGACACTCCCTTCCGCTCCGCCCAGAACGGGAGAAGTTATTTGATGCGTGCAGTCAGACGCATGGTGCCGTCGAGACTCAGTGCGAAGTTTCTCAAACTCATTGTATGGCGGTCACGTAAACTTATATTGTACTTACTGAAACTAAACTAGCGACGCCTGGAGACAAAAATGGGAAACACCATTATCATTCCATACAAAATGCAGTTTATTAAAAGTGAATGCGACAAGGTAGCCCGCGAAATTTGAATTTTCTTACGTTTTATACAATTTTTGCCTTTTGCATCAAATAGTCACATGTAAAGTCCATTTGTTACGGTCGCAAATCCTATTTTAATTAACATATCAGATAACTCACCAATTCAAGCATCTCACAAATTACAGAACAGCCTAGATAAAGTTACAACATGGCTACAACTGGCGCATTAAAGCCAATGAAACAAAATCTGTCCAGGTAACATTTACAACCCGACGAGAGACCTGTCCCCCTGTTACACTAAACGCTGTTCAGCTTCCACAATCTGACGAAGCAAAATATCTTGGAATGTACCTAGACCGACGCCTGACATGGAGAAAGCATATTTTTACCAAACGCCTAGCAATGGGACAACAAGTGCGCAAGATGTATTGGTTGATGAACCGAAACAGCCAACTCTCAATGGAAAACAAACTTTTGTTATACAAGAGTATAATAAAACCAATATGGACATACGGAATACAGCTATGGGGTACGGCTGCCAACTCCAACCTAGAAATTCAGCAAAGGTTTCAATCAAAAATGTTAAGGACGCACCATGGTATGTCACTAATGAAAAACTTCATCGAGAGCTTGGCATCAAAACCGTAAAAGAGGAAATAAAGGAGAGAATCACAACATATAAAGACAGACAGCAGCTGCACCCAAACATATGTGCACACCACCTTATGGACGAAATATTTCCAAGCGTGAGGAGACTGAAGAAAAGAGTCCCTCACATACCATCCAACACCATAAAAGTATTGTTGAATGTCTCCTGGACAGATTGCAATACCAAGAAAAAAAAAATTAACATACAAACTGACACTGATCGACAAATTGCAAAAAACTTAAAAAAAAAACGAATTTCGCGGGCTACCTTGAAATCGAGTAGAATTTGGCAGCGTTATCGTTAGTGTTTAAGCCTATGGTAACACGATCCTTTTATTTGCAGGTGGTGTAAGCAGTAATTCAAGACCCATTCCCACAGACGAAGGAGGGAGTTACACAGTTTTTTTATCATGGCCTCCTCACACAGTCACAACTTGTATCTTAAAACCACCACACGATACCGAATTTAGGTTCAATAATAAAGATACAAGCAAAACAACGCCTAAATATGAAATACATAATAATAATATGAATGATTGTATGGTAACCATACAAAAATTGGATGCAAATGATGAAGGCCTCTGGGTCCTTACCTACGATGATGAATTTGCAATATCTGCATCCTACAATATCACTGTTAATGTACCAGGTAAGAATGTAAACATTTTACAAAATTTATTTCAGCCGAAAGACGTCCACTGCTGGACATAGGCCTCCCCAAGTGTGGACTCATTTACCGGTTCCATGAGTTTCGCATCCAGTGAATCCCCGTAACCTTCCAGAATAATATTTTAATCAACATAGACAGCCTGACATAGACTGGCAAATTGCAAAAATTGTTGCCCCGGCTTTTTTCTTGTTAAATATATTTTTTTAATTGTCATTTCTTATTGTAAATATTTAGTACTTGTTATCTCAAATAACAAAAATTCCCAATGTCAAGCTTTTGTATTAATATAAAATGTAATTTTATTGGGTTTGATTAGATTCATCATCATCAGCCTATTAATGTTCCCACTGCTGGGACACAGGCCTCCTCTCTTTGAGAGGGAATGGGCTATAATCTACCACGCGGGCCCAGTGCGGATTGGTAGATGTCACATGTCTTCGAATTTTTGGTTCTAAGACATGCCGGTTTCCTCACGATGTTTTCCTTCACCGTTTTGAGAGCAGCGGAGATGAAATAAATAACACAAAGTAATGTGCCTGCCTGGGTTCGAACCCACGACCTACTGTTCGGAAGTCGGGGCCGCCACCACTGGGCCACCGCTGCTGTCAATTAGATTATAAGTTTATATTGTTATTTTTAGAGCATTTAAATAAAGGTTGTGTTATTTATTAATTTTAGTCTTTTCATTATTTACTATGTTCTTAGTCATCTCAGCAAGACCCTTTTAATTGAAACTAAACGTGTATAACTAAATTCAGCTCAATCGGTCGGGAATTCTAAAATTAAATTGCAAACAAACATATGCACAAATAATAAAAGCTTGTAAAGAACGCTATCATATTGTTTCAAACTTACTAAAAGATGCCAATAACATTTCAGATACAATCGAAGAAGAAGAAGATGAAGATGCAAACATAAAATTTCTAAGCACACTCCGCCATACCACTAGAATCGGACGTTTCATTGAAATAACGTTAGACAAACAATCATTTGAAGAAGAGTGTTTCGTTCGGCCGCCAAATGGTGTACTCACAAACACAGTTAGCTTTAAAATGAATAACGTCATGGTACAAAGAAGCAGCAACTTCGTCTCGTGTAGAATTACAATCGGCCCGATGGATGCAAGTTTGTTGGGAGAATGGAGATTATGTGGCAACTCTGCCAGCAATGGAATGCGATGCCAGCCTGCCAATATTGTTTGGAGTAAGTTTCATTATTTTCTTATTCTCTAAAATGGAAGAGGTTTGTAGAACTTAGTTGTACATGACGTGACTAGGCCCCAATTTGACCAATGAGTTCAAGTTATTCTAAAATGTTTATTTATTTATTTATTTATTTATTAAAATCTCCCTTACAACTATCATTACAGGTGTACACCTAATGCGATAGCGCGGTCTTAAAACTACCTTATTTAGTATGAAAAGAAACAATCTTACTATTATACCTACAACTACCTTATTTACTACAAAATACAGAATCTTTAACGTATAAAAACACATATCTATAGAAAAACACAATCTATAAATTATAAAAACACAACTATAAAATCACAATTTCTTTAAACTATAAAACAACATACTTAATAATAAAAAATAAAAAACAAAAACGATACCTATTATAAATGATAAAACAAAAACATTTAGCTTGCTCTAATCTTTATTATAGCATGTTATAAATAACAGTACCTTTGCGAACTCACTCAAATGGCATGTAAATATATCGATCTTGCCGTGGAGATCATTAATTACCCGAATTGCGCGGGTCAATGGTGTTTTCGAGAGAAGGTTGGTCCTTGCAACCGGCACGGCCAGCAACGGCGGACGGCGCCGCCTCCACACATAGCGGTCCGGTACACATAAACTCAGGCGCTGCAGCACTCCTGGGTTATGCTCAATGCCACGAAGTAGTCTAACCAAATATGACACAAGTGTGAATTCCCGTCTTACCCTCAGTTGGTTGTACCCGACCATACCAAGCACAAACAGTGTAGGGTACATCAAGGGGTAAAACGGATATACCCCATATAGCTTTTTGTACAAGTGGCGCGTGAACTTGTTCTGTACACGTTCTAGCATCACCACGTACTTGGCCTCATGTGGAGCCCATATGACCGCACTATGTTCCAAATATATGTAAAATGTCTAATATCCATGCTATACCATTGAATTAGTAAGGCTACTAGAAAAAACTTTACTTTATGTTCTATTAATATTATTTTCAGCATTCTTATGAATTTAGCTTTATACGCCATTTTCAGTGAAATTACGAGTATTTAGCTTCGGAATGAGTAAAACTCGTAAAAACTTTTACACGTTGACTTTATTATGTGTATAATTTGTAAATAATCGTTTTCTCTTTGTTGAAAAATTGAGCTTTATGGTTCACTAATTGCGTATTTGTACTTGCACTTGACCAGTTATTTTCATTATCATCACTAATTAAAATTAAGGCACATAATTATGTGTAACAACCACACAAAAGAGAACATTGACACCGTTTTGAAGAAAATAACTTATTTCAATGTTCCAGATAATAATAACAATCCGACTGCAGACTGGGGTGAGCTCCATCAGACTATGTTTAGTCACCCGGTTCACTTTGGTGGAAGTGTCAATCCTGGAGTAGTTGGGAATGGCAACGCTGAATCCTGCCACGTTATCACGCCCGCTGGCGAAGATCTAATTATCAAAAGTGATGTCAACTATCCTCACATTGAAAGAATTGATTTGAATCGTCCAGATATATGCAGCATCAATTTCACGAACATAGATAGCTCCACGATAGGAAACTTTACAATCTATGGTAAATTCCGATGGGCGGTGGGTTTGAATGAAGTGTATCTACCATTGAGATTCTTCCTTTACAGTAAGTATATATATAATTAAAGTGAAATTATAAACGTATGAAGTTGAAGTTGTGCCTGACAGTGAAACTGTTGCAGATGAGGCGAACCCGTATGAACAAGCATATAATGTAACTACATTACAAGAAGACAGCCATCTCGTTATTTTGGGACGCTCCTTGGATGTCAGTGTAAGAAGTGTTGGACAAGTTGATAACTGTCAGTACAGAATGCCAACAGGTCAAGTTTCTGGGTTGAACAATGCCATCGCTCCTAATGGAGTCTTTATACTCAGTGTGGCCTCGACAACAGCCTGTCAGATTACTTTTCGCCCACTAAGTAAGGATATGCTGGGTGAATGGCAGCTTATTGGAAAATTCAGTAATGGTAATCAGTTTACTGAGAGGCGGCAGACGTTCCGTCTCATAGAAGAAGGTTTGTACAAGTTTGTTTTTAAAGTTGGCTACCGTTATCAGTCGAAACTCCACTGCTACGCAGAAAATGCCAGGAGGAGTTTGCCATATTTGGCTGCGCGGATATGTTCAGAAACCATGTATTGTGCGTCACGTAGCCGTGGGTCACAGGGACACAATGTTTGATCAAATGATCAGTGAATACGTCTGTATTTAAACAAAGCAATAGCGACCCTGAGCTGAGCGGCTCGCAGCATCAATATTTACGTTTTTTTTTGTTACTTAAAGATAATAGCTTAACGGTTTCTTATCGTGTGATTTGTTCAATAATTATAAGTTAAAATATTAATTTATTACATTATGTTGTTCCAGATCCTGCAAATCCCATTATAGATGAGTTCAGAGTGGTTGAAAATTTGCCAGAACAGATATTCACTACAGAATTAGAGGCATCGCTTAGAGTAACCATTACCTCCTCGAACTCTATTGTACATGAGAGTTGCCACTTAGTGACTCCAAATGGCTTTCAATACGCCTTTATAGATGGATTTAATGTTCCCAACGTAGAAATTGTAGAAGGAAATGGCATTGAATGCGGGGTCAAAATCAATTTTGAGTCTTTAGACTTGATTGGACAGTGGACCCTCATCGCTAGAGCCACCAGGTCATCTACTCCTATTGAAAGAAGGCGGAATTTTACGATCCGAATCGAAGGTAATCTATCATATTTAAATTAATAATAATCCTTTTATCGGGTCACGTCTCCAGATAATAAAGTTAATACACAATATCGGACAACGATTACAGATAATAAAATTAAATACAAAACTATTCTTTCAGAAACATCGTCTCTAGGAAATCCAATAACTATAACTGAAGGTGCTGATCTGTATGTCAGTTTGCCAAATGCCACGCACGAATATGACACTTGCAAGCTTTATGGACCTAATGATGAACTAGTTGAAGAGTTTGAAGTAGATCATTTCCGTTATAGCTCTTGTGCTTTCACTGTGAAAAATGTCACTCGTGAACAGGGTGGAATGTGGGCTATTGTGTACGGAAACACAATAACTTACAAAGCGACTGTTGAAGTAAACATTTTAGGTAATATTTTTTTAATATTATAGCTACATTTACATTTTATTTAGTACCTTCCACACATATGGTTTTGAAATTTATTCCACAGACTGCCTCGTTGGTCGCGTGTAGTGTGTGTAGTAGTGTACTAACTGCTGAGAAAGAGGTCCAGGCCGGGCAAAGTATTATCGGGTTTTTCCATCAGGAAATTCTCGGTAGCAGCCACGTTGCCTTGATTACTGCCCTGTTGTTGGCAATATCGCCTCCTATCACATGGGACTTTACACATAACTGGCGAAATGTGAAAATAATTCTATGTTATGTATTCTACAGAGTTGGTTGAAATCACCTTGAGTAATTTGACATGGACTGAAGGCAGTTCCGTGAACGTCACCCTTGGCCCTGAAGATGCAGTGTACTGCAGGATTTTTGACAGAGAACAAAACCACATTTTCGATGGATTTGGTACTTGTAAAATTTTACTGGGCAGAGTAACGATGGGTCTTAAAGGATGGTGGAGCATTGAAGTTGGGGTTCCTGGCACAGTCATGCTTCGTCAGAGCAAATTCTACGTGACTGTAATACCATTTGGTAGGTTGTACATTCATCATTTACATGTGTTTGGTTTGTCGTTTCTTTAATATTACTACTTATTTACACTATAACTACTTGCTGCCCCAACTATATACGGGGATATTGGGGAGTGAGTGTGTATTGGATAACGATTGTCTTTCTTTACCTTATTCCGTCTATCTCTCATAAATCATTCACATATTTCTGCGTAAATTTAATGGAGAAATTAGTCTTCTGGAAACTCGGACTTTTCTTCCTATCTGTAAAGGAAGCTTGTCCAGTTTCACTAAAGGACGTTGTACAACTGACGCCGGTGTAACTTTATTAAAGCACATATTTAACGCGTGGGAAGAGTCCCAAGATGCTGTAGGAATATTTTGTGACCTTCCAAAAGCATTTGATTGCGTGAATCACGACACATTGCTTTTGAAACTTGAGCATTACGGACTAGGTAAACTTGCACTTAGTTTAGTGAAATCTTATTTGAGTGATAGGCAACAACATGTTCAAATAAATGGTGTTAATTCACAGGGTTTAAAAGTAAAAATAGGGGTTCCGCAAGGCTCAATATTGGGCCCTTTCCTTTTTCTGGTATATATTAATGATCTACCCTATTCATTGAAAAACCAACCACAGAATATAGTGTCATTTGCTAATGACACTTCTCTAATTTTTAAAATAAATAGACGGGCTCAAAATCTAGATGACGGACGTGAATAATGCCCTACTTCAGGTTCATAATTGGTTTACAGGAAACAATTTAGTATTAAATGAAAAAAAGACTAAATGTGTAAGATTTACTTTACCGAATGTTAAAAGTAGTGATTGTGAGATAGTACTAAATAACGAGAAACTAGAATTCGTAGATGAAACGGTTTTCCTGGGGATTACGCTTGATTCACGGCTACAATGGGGTGCTCATTTACAAACTCTTGCAGGGCGGCTAAGTTCAGCGGCATATGCCATTAGAAAAATCCGTCAGTTTACTGATGTAGATACCGCTAGGCTGGTCTATTTTAGTTACTTTCATAGCATAATGTCTTATGGCATTTTGTGATGTGGACGGGCTACAGATATTGAATCTATTTTTATTCTGCAAAAAAGAGCTATCAGAGCAATATATGGTCTTCGTAGGCGCGATTCTCTGATGGAATTGTTCAAGAACATTAACATCATGACGGTGCATTGTCAATACATCTACGAAAACATAATGTACGTGCGAAAAAATCTGCATCTTTTTAGTGAAAGAGGTGACAGGCATAATTATATTACAGGAATAGGAACCAGTTAGTTCAGCCAGGCTTCAGACTCGCTAAAGTAGACTCATCTTTCATGGGGTACTGTTTGAGATGCTATAACAAAATTCCACAAAGCATTCTTGAATTGAATGAGACGAAAAAAACATGCACCAAACGTACACTATGCAAGCAAGCATATTACAAGTTGGACGATTTTATCTATCTATCTATCTATACATATATATAAAAATGAATTGCTGTTCGTTAGTCTCGCTAAAACTCGAGAACGGCTGAACCGATTTGGCTAATTTTAGTCTTGAAATATTCGTGGAAGTCCAGGGAAGGTTTAAACGGTGAGAAAATGGTAGGTAGGTAGGCAGGGTAGTAGGTAGGGTAGTAGGTAGGGTTGTAGGTAGTGTTGTAGGTAGAGTAGTAGGTAGGTAGGGTAGTAATAAGAAGGTAGGGTAGTAGGTGGGTAGGGTAGTAGGTAGGTAGGGTAGTAGGTAGGTAGGGTAGTAGGTAGGTAGGGTAGTAGGTAGGTAGGGTAGTAGGTAGGTAGGGTAGTAGGTAGGTAGGGTAGTAGGTAGGTAGGGTAGTAGGTAGGTAGGGTAGTAGGTAGGTAGGGTAGTAGGTAGGTAGTGCAGTAGGTAGTTAGGGTGGTAGGTAGGTAGGGTAGTAGGTAGTTAGGATAGTAGGTAGTTAGGTAGGGTAGTAGGTAGTTAGGATAGTAGGTAGTTAGGGTAGTAGGTAGTTAGGATAGTAGGTAGTTAGGGTAGTAGGTAGTGTTGTAGGTAGGGTAGTAGGTAGGTAGGGTAGTAGGTAGGTACGGTAGTAGGTAGGTAGGTAGGGTAGTAGGTAGGTAGGGTAGCAGGTAGGTAGGGTAGTAGGTAGGTAGGGTTGTAGGTAGGCAGGGTAGTAGGTAGGTAGGGTAGTAAGTAGGTAGGGTAGTAGGTAGGTAGGATAGTAGGTAGGTAGTGTAGTAGATAGTTAGGGTGGTAGGTAGGTAGGGTAGTAGGTAGGTAGGGTAGTAGGTAGTTAGGATAGTAGGTAGTTAGGATAGTAGGTAGTTAGGGTAGTAGGTAGTGTTGTAGGTAGGTAGGTAGGTAGTGTTGTAGGTAGGTAGGTAGGTAGGGTAGTAGGTAGGTAGGGTAGTAGGTAGGTAGGGTAGTAGGTAGGTAGGGTAGTAGGTAGGTAGGGTAGTAGGTAGGTAGGGTAGTAGGTAGGTAGGGTAGTAGGTAGGTAGGGTAGTAGGTAGGTAGGGTAGGAAAAAAAGAGCATTGCAACGCATGCCGGGAACAGCTAGTCGCTGATAAAAATGCTTGGCTCGATGCCGTTCCTGCTCCACAAGGACAATAACACTTAAACTAAATCGCTTAAATTGATAGCATTAAATATGAAGAAGAACGAAGAAGAAGATTGTACAACATTGATCGATTGTGCAGATAGTTGTTTCGGGTCTGGGTATTTGTGTATGTGAGCTTATAATAATATGTTTGTGAACGCACCCACGCTAAAGGAGAAATTCCTAGTGTGAAAAAAAAAAAACTGTCTTTGCAATGTATAAATTCAATCTCTTTAGTATTATATAGTCGCATAGCACATATTGTGTGAGTACCATGTACTAGAAAGCTATCATTCTCTGGAAACCTTCATAATTTATTTTGTATTTTTTATTTGACTTGGATATGCCTTGGCGATTGAGAGTGTGTCATGCTCACTTAAATGTCTCGCTGATGGTGGCGGGTGTGTCGGGTCATTTCGTTCACTTCAAAATGGTTGAATGGAATGGTGCTGATCCATGCGTCATGCTCGTGAACGGGTGCTGTCAGTTGTGACTGGTTACCTCTTAGCTGCCACGGCTCGTTTGAAGTATTAATTTATTTTTGAATAGTCGTTTTTTACTTTACTGTGGACACTTATCGTACACATCTTGCTACATCGTTCTCACATAATATACCATCACAACATGAATGATGTAACCAAAGTTTTGTAACAATATGATATAAAAGAGTGTCCATGGAGTTTCTTGCCATTCTTCTCATGAGACCAACGCTTTGGAATCGGCAACTACAGTACACTCACAAGTTATTATGCCTTGTGACTGGGACTGTAGCTTAGTTTATTTAGCTTCCTTATGGCCAAATACTCAAACGTCGCTCAATTGTGGGTGGCACTTGGATCTCGTGCTGTGTTTGTTACCTTTAACGCAGAGTGACAGAGATGGCGGGAGTTTTTGAGGGTTGCTTGTGGTTGGGTGGCGTTTGAGTATTTGGGCGTTAGTTTATTAGTTTACTGACTGCCGCACTCGGAGAGCTTCGGTGGTTGCTTGGGCCGCCGCTTGGTAAAGGTTTTGGCAGTTTTGTCATACAAAAGTATGTCAGGCCTTTGCTGGGTGGCGGCTTGAGTAATCGTTGGATATCTCTGAGTGCCGCAGTTAGTTTTGTTCGACTAATGTTTTGATTTTGATTTTGTGTCCCTTGAGTCCCTCCAACAAGGGGAGCTATTGATGCCTTTTCGTAGAGGCGATGCTTTGAAGCATCTTTATGAAGAGTCATATTACCTTACTCCTGGTCAGACTGACTGAACCTTGAATAACCTTAATTTCCTTTCAGACAACAGGCCCGTGGTCGCCACAGAAGTGTCGAGGAATGGTTCATCTGTGTTGATGACGTGTTCCGTTCCTGCGGAGAACGCGATCGATGCCTGTCTGTTCCGGGATCCTAGGGGGAATGCCCTCATAGCCAGCCACGGGGTGGGGCAAGACGGATACACCGGGGTCGGCGTACGGTTAGTATATATACTTAGATTTTTCAATTAAATTGTAGGGACTTGGCGGAAACTAGATGCTGTCTATACTACTATGAAACTGGAACTACTCAAACGATTCCGAAAATTCTTTCATTGATGGGAAGCTACATTATAGGCTTCAATTGTAACTATAAATTATATTTAGTTTTGATGTTAGGTTAATTTTGTATTATGCTTAGTCATTAGTTTGTGCAACAATAGTAGTAAAATATATATCCTGAGTAAGCTGGAAAGGTTGGGGATTAGAGGCGTTGCAGCATGAGCTTTTCAAAAGCCATATGTCTGTGCGATCTCAATGTGTTCGTCTCGATACGCATAGGAGTGATGACCTCCCAATCACACACGGAGTACCGCAGGGCAGCATCTTGGGCCCTACATTATTTCTGATATATATCAACCAGCTCACAGATCTCAAACTCTCCCATGGCGAAATAATCTCCTTCGCAGATTATACTGCCCTCTGTTTTGCTGCCGATACCTGGGGAGAGGTATTCGGTGCTGCGCAGCTTGGTTTTGACATGGTTCAGGGGTGGCTGCAGAGTAACATTCTTACTTTAAATGTGGACAAGACTAAGTGTGTATGTTTCGGCATTAGGATTGGCTAGTACCCTGGAAATCGTCTCACACGACTGTCAATCAAAATCAACCTGCACTTGTCCTTCCCTTGAGCGTGTGCAGGCGATTAAATACCTAGGCGTAATAATTGACAGCAACCTTAATTTCAAGGAACATATAAAACTTGTGTGTGGAAGGGTACGTAAATTAATATTAGTTTTTAAAAATTTACGCCATGTCGCTGATCCACAACTGCTGAAGCTATATTATGCTCTCTGTCAGTCGCTCCTGACACACTGTATATCCTCCTGGGGTGGCTCCTTTAAGACAACGATGAAGCGTCTTGAGATCGCCCAACGTGCAGTGCTAAAAGTTAGTACCTTTAAGCGCATTTTCTTCCCTACCACCCAATTGTACAAGAACTGTGACGTCCTGACCGTATATATGTAGGCAGCTTTATTTACTAAGTATCACTCTTCTACAACACAGTAAACAAATATTTAACCTAACCTAACCCTACCCTACATAAACGATGAAACGATAGGGTCTGTGTCAGGAAAGATGCTACAAATACTAGTTTCAGCACTAGATTTGCTAACTTCATTGGACCTTACATCTATAATAAGATAAACAAAGTTATTAACATCTATCCCTTGACTAAAACGCAATGTAAGAAAAAGGTAACTGAATACTTGCAAAAACTTACTTACGATTAGACTGAACAGCTTCTGCATATACCAAAGTGATTGACTGCTTACCACAGATACTCACCCTCTCACACTCATTCACTTACATAATCATATCACACAAAGAGAGGACCACATACATACTTACACACACCACCCAAATTCTTTTATTTTTATTTATTGGCAAACTCTAAAATCTATTATTATTGCTTTGTTTTTATCTTAGGAATTGTATTAATTAATATTGAATCTACCTACATGACGTTATTGTAATGGTTTTATTATTTGTTTCAAAGATATTATTTTATGGATTTACTTTATTTTAAGTGTTTTAATATTATTGAATTTTTGAGATGATTTCTTCCGATTTTATTCTTTATTATGCTTCTTTGGTTTTAATTTAATGATCTAATTTATTTGTCATTTTATGTAGAGGAAAATAGTTAATGATTTTTATTATTTTTTTTGCCTCTACGATTTTATAATTAATTTAAATTTTACTTTACTTTATTACTACTTACATTAATTATTAATATTTGAGGGGATTGGCGCTGATAACCGAAATACAGGCTTTTGCCTAGTTCGGTTACAGATGGTAAATTCTTTTGTAAATGTATAAAACTAGCCTTAAGAATATTATGTAACATTGCAAACTTTTTTTATTGAATAAATTATTATTATTATTATATTGTTGCACAAACTAATGACTAAGCAACACTGTGGAGACTTGTTTATGACTTGTCATGAATATATCACTATATTTTTTTTTCTTGCTAGCTGTAAGTCACCCAAAGATAATAAAATATTTTAAGCATACTCGCAGGTTAATTTTAGATCATATATTACGCGATGCCACGGGACAAACTACTTAATTGCTATAATACATTTTGGTTTGTCATACAGTTACGAATCGGATTCAGAAAGCCACGACTGCACTCTCCGACTCCTGACGCCGTCATCTGAGCACGTTGGCATCTGGCGTTGTGCCGTTGACACCGCGAGCGGCACTAGCTACGGTTTTCTCACCGTCACCATGAATGCGATGGATGGGATGAATTCTAATAACCGTATCAGTAAGTTTACATTCTCAAAATATTGAACCTTTATGTGGATTATGAGTTTTCGATCCGAGCAGCAACGGAAATCGTTTCTTCACATACCTATTCTGTGGAATATTCCCTCTTAGCTGTTTTATGCTGCTAATTAACATAATTATGGATTTTAGAGATAGTTTTTTTTTTTTTTTTATAAAACGTTGCCCCACACTAGGAATTTCTCCTGTATCGTGGGTGCGTTCACAAACATAGAAAGTCACATACACAAATACCGAGACCCGAAACAACTATCTGCAGGTCATACAAATATTTGTTCCGTGCAAGAATCGAACCCGCGACACGCAGCGCAGCAGTCCAATCGCTTAGCCACTGCGCCAACCGTGCCGTCAAATATAGTCAAATATAGATAGTGGTGGAGAACTGCAATGTGACTACTCTCACAGCACTAGCAAGCGCTTGCAATATCTTTTAATTAAAGTTATAATAATAAAAATTATGTTTTATCTACCTGAAGAGGTATTGACCTACTTTATTAATAGTTTGTATAATTGATATTTTAATCATCAATAATCTATGTTACCGATAAACAAGCAAGGCTGAACTATAAAAAATACAACTACCGGAATAGATTATTAAAAGTTAAACTAAAAGTAAAACAATATTGTACACACTTAGCAACAATAGCAACGTAGTGAAGCAAGTTTCGCACACTGTATTGATTTAATTTTCATGTTACGTAACGAAACTAATAAATATTCTGGATTAATGAAATGAAATAAATATGGGTATATTGGGTTCTTTTTTAAGTAATGTTGCAGATTAGTATCATATCTAATCTAAATATGACACAGGGATGCACCATAACCTGAGTTGGGTCATAGGATACTTATATCCTGATAGTAGGTATGTCCCCGATGTGTTTTTTTAATGGTTTTTACAGGGCATACAGGTTGATGCTGTGTATACTGATTTTCGGAAAGCGTTCGACAAGGTGGACCACAAACTTTTCTTTAGACAAAATTGCCTTCAACGGCATTAGATCCCAATCTACTCAGATGGTTTGTGTCGTACATATTCCATAGAACACAGAAAGTTGTCATCAATGGATACGAGTCTGATTACACAGTGGTCGAATCCGGTGTGCATCAAGGGTCAGTCTTGGGTCCTCTATTGTTTGGTTTATAAAGGACATAAAGTCTTGTATAGTCAACTCTAAATTCCTCATGTAAGTACGCCTAATACATAAAAATGTTTAAATCCTGTATTAGTATGCAGGAGTGCATGCTATTACAGGATGGTCTATGCAGCCTTTCGCATTTCTGTCTCAAGCAAGAATAAACTTTATCTTAGTTTACCAAAATGTAGAGTTTAAAAAAATAATACTAGTATTAAATTTCTTTAAACGCTCAACAATACAGACCTGAATAAAACTGATTGCACGCGTGATCTCGGCGTACTGCTTGATAGTTCATTAATCTTGATCTCTATATTGACAAAATTATTAATAGAGCCTTTCAGATGTATGGTTTCATAATGCGGTATTGTAAAGAATATAAAAAGGCTTCTACTTTCCTCTTTCTATATAAAACTGGACTGGACTAACCGTTCCCAACTTGAATACGCGGTGCCCGTCTGGAGCACTTTTTACGAAAAATACAAGCATAGACCAGAAATGATACAAAATAATTATTCGCACTTCTTAATATACGTGTTTCCATACCAAGACTTCCTATGCAGATCTGATGAAACAATACAAAATATTAAGCTTGGAGCACAGGCGTACACTGCTGTACCTATGCATAATTGCATATGCAACAATAGGTTTAATTGTATGGAACTCTCAAATAGGGTATGTTAAGGGGTACTGACTGAGGACTGTTAGTCGGCGGGAAGTGCGAGCACCACGCTTGTTCTACACAGAGCTCTCCACCGATTACTAGAAACTCACATTTTATAAACATTGATATTTTTGCGCATAATCAGACCCAATTTAAAAAATGGCAATTGAATTACTGGCTGGTCATCCTTAACGATGACTGCTTCTTGTTAATGTAAGGTTGTGGTTTAATTGGTCTCAGACTAAGTCTAGTGTGATCTTTCAGGCTTTATTTTTATTTTCTCACTGTCCCTTTCTGTATACGTCCGTTTCCTTAGTTCTTTAAAACCGATATGATTCCGTGGACAATAGTGTGGGTTATGCGTTTGTTTACTATTATATCTAAACTAAATATTAATATTGTAATGTGTAACTGTTTTTTGTCCCAAATAAATAAAATAAAATTGTCTCAGTTGGATATTTACTAACCTTCACGAGACAGCAACCGCGGGCGAAAGCTAATATAATATCACGCTTATAATCTTATCGGTAATATTGTCCCATTGTTCCATGTTATTTAATGGGGGCAACACGTTTCTTCCTTCCATTCTACTCTGTCAATCATCACATTCATCAGGCTATCATTTACTCTTTCTTCCTTCATATCATTCTTTACACAATCCATTCATCGTTGTTTTTTGGTCTTAATCTCCCTAGCCTGAGTCCCTAGCCATCCATGAACATTTATTCATTACTCTTTTAGTCACATGCGATTTCTCTCTCCTCATCATTATAATTTTTGTTCCTTCATCATTACTCGTCGACTCAGCAGTTAAAATTCACCTCCTTTCTAGCCATATCACCCTTCACACAGTCCATCCATCATTTCTTTGGTCTTCTTTTACCCTAATAACATTCATACTCAACATTTTCCTGATTTGGCCCATATGAACAAATTAAATTAACAAAAAACTTTGATTTAATTTCCAGCTCCACGATTGTTACCCTCATCTCTTGCGTATTCCGGAACAGAAGGCCAAGCAGAGACGATGTCTTGCTCCATAGACGCCGCTGTCCGTTACTGCTATTTCAGAGCACCAAACGGAACTGTCTTCAACGTTGGACCATGTGAGTATCATCCCTTAAAACAGCTACATTCCGTCTGGCAACTTTCCCGGTTCGCGAACTAAACAAAATACCGTCACAAAAGTACCGTTTCGTAACTATTTTGGTCTTCCTATATTGAGTTCCATTTCGTTAACTTTTGAGTACCTATGCGTGTGTTTTCATACTCATTTGGTAAACTTTTTGTTCGGCATTGTACAGTAGGAACTCTGAAGAACTACTAAGAAATACTACAATTGATATGAAACAAACTGAGACCCGTGTAGAGCGACCGTAACAAACGTGGTTTAAATAAATTATAATTATTGATTCATTTAACCCCATTGGATGACTTTTTCATGAAATTTAAATGATTATAATATTATACATACAACTACTCATACGACTCATTTTAAATCAACGTCATAAATCCCGATACTGACCTGCAAATTACAAAAAACGTACGTTTAATTTCGCGGGCTACCTTGGCATCTTGGACAACATTTTGATATCGCAAAGTCATGGATAAATCTAAAACAACCCTCATTATTATTTCCACAGCAATCACATCAGAAGGCTATGAGTACGTCGGCAACAGCCTTGACGCGGGAGAATGCGGCATCAGGTTCCACAACCTCTGGCGTAATGACAGTGGTCTTTGGAGCTGCAATGTTGGACTGGTTGGCGAACCTGAAGAACGGAGAAGCTCCTTCAGTGTTGACATCTACGGTAAGTAAAGTTATAGGAATAAACTCCAAGTGTACAACGCACACTAGTCTATAGTTGCTGCCAGTTAAACCACATGTAAACAATACGCACATTTGCGTATATGTAGTACTAACTGATGCCCGCGGTTTCAACCGCGCGGATGTCGGTTATCGCTATCCGATGCCGGTTATCGCGGCCAAAAGTAATATTTTCGTACCCCCCTTTCAACCCCTTGAATAAAGTTTTTTTTTTATTATTAAAAAGTAGCCTATGTCCTTTCTCGGCTATCAAAATATCTCCATACCAAACATGCAAATTGGTTCAGTAGTTTAGGCGTGATAGAGTAACAGACAGACAGAGTTACTATCGCATTTATAATATTAGTATGGATAATTATCACATGCTTCGATGAAGGAAAACGTTGTGAGGAAACCAGCATGTTTGACAGATATTTGTCGACGGCATGTAAGGCCAAGTCTGCAGAGGTTCATGCGCGGCATCAAATGTCTGTCACTAGGTTAGCCAGTAACCACACGTTAAGGCGGGGTTGCAGTACTTTTCAAGAACCTTTTTTGAACCTATAAAAATCGAAGTAAATACGAGTTTTTTAATAAATAAAAATCATTACATAAAAATTGAACATACTCTCTAGTAAATTGTAAAGATAGAAACGCGATTTAGAATGATCGGCTCGATACTTTTTTTATCAAACATGACTCTAAATCACAATTTCAAACGTGTACTGCTAAGACATTTCATCATGAATTTATATAAAAGTTATATCAATAGATAGAACTTTTTATTCTGAAGTAAATGTTGAAAACATATTGTATAATTTCTTTATAGTTTTTCTCCAAGAAGCAAAAAACAGTCAATTATATCGCTCGCGCGGCAGGGCGGGGGGTGAGGTCGTGCGTACATAAAAACAAAGTACTGCAACCTCGCCTTAAGGAAGAAGACCCGATCATCATTTACATTCCCCTTCATTGAATTAGGTGCAGCTAATCAGAAACTGTAAGGTCTGGCAACCTTCTCGTCGTGATTACTCGTGAATACTCGTGATGACATGAAACTTAACTGGGTTGTGAGATAGGTAGTCGTTCCTTGTAAAATACTAGTATTCATCTGAATCCGGATAAGTCTATCCGGATCCAGATAATACTAGTCGGAAGCCGACCCCAATATAGCTGGGAAAAGTGTAGTAGATGATGATAATACAATTTCATGTGTTTTTTTTTTCTGTTTCAGCGCACATACAGTTATACCACGGATGGCAGGATGGTTCTGTGAATTTGCGATTAACAATTGGAGAAGCGCCCAGGCTGGAATATTGCAGATTTGTTCGAATCGATGGATTAGGTGAGCAGATCACAGAGTACAACTTTGACATTTTGTCGTTCGAGTCCGGTCTGAGTTAAATTAGTTTAAATATAGGCTGATTTTTGGGATTCCGTACCCGAAACTCATAAATTAAGTGACCACGCTAAGGACACCCCCGGCATGGTAATAACCTCGGCTTAGGGCGTCACTGCTGGGGAGGGCAACATATGGACAGGTCATTATGGGGTTGATTTAAATCTAGTGGCGCAGATTCACACGCTGGCAGCAAGGGTTGGGGGAGTTCTCACCTTCTCACTCAAAACCTTCCAAACGACATTTATATCTCATTCGTCCGCATCATTCCGCATCATTCCGCAAATAGACATGAAATTAACTTTCATCTGTTTCTCACAGCTTTCACGTCGGACAACGTACCTTCTGTGTACGAATTCCAGGCAAACGAGATGACCTTTGGAGCGTGTGCCCTCTACATCTGGGACCCTTCACCTGAAGACTTGCAACCCTGGACCGTGTTCACCAAGGCCGTCGGAACAGAGGGCGAGATGTCTCTGACTTCCACATTTAATTGTCCACCACCGCAGTATATTATTGTGGGTGGAGGGTTTTGTAAGTAAATTAGATATTGTAGTCTACAACATTATTTCTAGAATATGCGAAACCTGAATATAGTTTGCTTAGAATAAGTAACTGAATGACTTCCATGGTCGACCTGGAAGTCTTTAAATAAACTCCGAACCCAGGTTGGTCGCAGCAAGGAAAACCTGCTGAGGTGGAGATTCTGCACTAGAGTATAAATGTGGTGCTGTTCCTCAAACAATGGGGCACTTAATATCGTGCTCTGCGTGTCGTGTTGGTTGTTCACTAGGAACTGATGGACGCTACCGAAAGTGCCAAACTGGTAGCTCGTTTCTGGGCCGAGAAAATTTAGATTGCCATCGACTCGCTTAGAGAGAGTAACTGAATCAATTCTAATATTTTTTACATCATGTCATATTTGACGGGACTGTTCCTGTTATTTGTTATTCCGTGACCCCGAAACACAAAGGGCTAAGAAGGAACATGGTGGGTGTTAGTCAGTACAAGTCTGACACTCCTTTCCGGTCCACACAGAGCGAGAGGGGTCATTTAATGATTTCCCACCCGAAAAAGTGGGTAATCGTCAAAACTCTTGATCTGAACCCTTAAAAAATCTTACACTAACAAGAAGTCATTATCCTCCGAGTGTCCTGGTTACATTAAAAACGTTAACGTGAGTTCTTTCCCTACATGGCGGGATCGAAGCTATATGAGGTTAGACCTTAGGGCAAATACCTAAGCGATAAATAAGCGAGAATCACAGATGTAATCTGAAGTTAATAATTTCCAAAACACGTCTTTTTCAGCGTTCGGTGGAATTCTGCTTTGGACTTTCTTCGGCGTCTTATGTACAGTGCTGGTCCTGGTCGCCGTGGGGGTCATCCCTAAGAAGAACCGTGAGTGGACATACAGGAGAGCCTCCAGCTTAAGGAACAGTTTCAGAAAACAGTCCCTACCGGCTAAAACTGATACAACAATGATGTACTAACCAACCTACCGTCAAAAGTTTATTGGGACCGAGGATATGAAAAAGTAATTAAACTCGGAACTTTAGTTTCCCGTATTTTGGTTTAAATTGGACACAAAAGAAAGGTTGTCAAGTTTCAAGGCGTTGCGCGTTGTGAACAAAGATTTAAATTATTGGATGTTACCGTACCTACTTGTCCGGACTAAAGTGAGTAGAGCACATCCCGCTTGGAACGATTTTGCATATGAGAGAGCGAGACAATACTATGAGATCATTTCGTGACGAGGTACGGTGGTACTAGCGATTTAAATCTTTGATTTTCAATGGAAGTCGATTCTGTTGTTGTTTACCAAATATGTCTATGTAACATAAAATATTGCCGAAAATAATGTCAAACCCTATTTAAAACCTAGTGCTGTAAATTATCTTTGTAATAAATATTATCTTTACCTATTAGCAAAAGTTTTACCTTTACATTTACACATCATTTCCATTTTCTATTTCACATCATTTATACATATTTTCTATTTTTGTAAATAAAGTTATTTTGAAGTTATACTGTCCTTGTTTTCTTTAAGCAAATACTAGAATTTCAAATCTACCTATATTCGTATTGTAGTTTTTTATTTTCCTCGTAGGTGTAGTATAAAGCACTATGTATCACTCGAGAGGAGAGAAAGTGCGATTCCCGATCTCGGGTGTTTTAAAGCCCTCGCCTACGGCTCCGGGCTTTAAACGACACCCTCGACGGTAATCGGTCACTTTCTCCTCTCGGTGAACAATGTACTATATCCGCACCTTTGTTCGCAGTTCGGCACCAAACATCAACTACCATCACAGGTTTACAAAACAGCGCCATCTGTTGCCTGATCAGTTAACTTTTTGAGTTTGTTGATCAAGTTCTACTCGTCTACAACATGCTAAGTTTCAGCAAGTTTAACTCATCTACTCACAGAGGCCGCTTCATCACTCTTATTCAAAACACATTCAAACTTTTCAAAAGACTGTTACGTGCCCCTTGACGGCACAGTTGGCGTAGTGGCTGAGCGATTAGACTGCTGCGCTGAGTTTCGCGGGTTCGATCCCTGCACGGAGCAAGTATTTGTATGGCCTTACATGTAGGCGAGATTAAATGTTTGTAAACGCCGTCCTGACGCTGCCTTACCCCTGTAATCGAACTAAACCTTATCTCTGAGCAAGCTGGCTTTAGGTCAGGCAAGTCGTGCACCAACCAGACCCTCAAACTAACGCAATTCATTGATGATGTCTTTGAGGCGAACTATATCACAGGACTCCCATGTGTTGTATTTGTTGATCTTTCAGCAGCCTGTTAGACAGTCAACATCAAGCTACTTCTAATAAAAGTCAGTGATCTCACCAGGGATTCTGGCTTCGTACGCATTCTTGGCGCTATCCTGAATAACCGCCGCTTTGAAGTTCATCTTGAAAACACCAAAATAGTTGGCGATGTCAGAAAAATGGGCTTCCCCAAGGTAGCGTGTTAGCTCCAGCTTTATTTAACATTTATACAAACTACCAATGCTCTCCGATCAGAATATCAGACCTAACTCTGGAATCACTCGGAAAATTCTACGATGAAAATGCCTTGTGGCCATATCCATCCATAACCCAGTCCTGCGTTCCCACCTTCAGATCCGTCAGTCAAATAGGGCTCTCAGCATATCGTGGCAAGGCGGTTGGGAGCAATGCTCTATGTCAACACACATAGAGCATCAGCATTGCTCCCAACCGCCTTGCCTGAGTATCACTTTTAGACTGATCTCAGATATACAAGTGTCACTACCATAAAACCAAATAGAAAGTCGGTATTAGAAATAATATCCTTCGTCGCCTTACATCCATCAGCTGGAGAGCATCGCCACAGGTTCTTCGCACAACCAGTCTATGTCTTATTTGCTCACCACCCCCCCCCTCCCCCATGCGATGTTGTATCCGCTTTCAGCTAAAGTTCTACAAGATGTACGACGCGAAATGGGAAGTCTTGTCGAAAAGGGAAAACAGGAATGAGACAACCGCAATCCCCTGTACGGGCACCAACTACCTTAAAGAGCCATAAAAGCTTCTAAAGGCATACGATCTCCTTAGAAGACGGTGCGTCGGATTAGAGATGCGATCTGTGGCGAAACAAACATCCCATCCCTCCACATTTCATCAACCCGGAAGAACACCTGCAGCCCGGAAACGAACTACAGTGGCCAATGTGGAAATCCAGATTGGCCACTGCCGACTGCGAGCCCAGGGTGTCCGCTGTGGGTATAATCTGGCTAAGCTGAGTATCCTCGATCCATCCCAAACAGCCACTGGACTTACTCGAAGCAAATGATAGCTCGTTAACTAAAATAATAACGATTGCAACTTTGAGATATTATTATGACCTACGTTCTGATGATTCCGGTTCCAAAATATTAATTTCATCACATGAAATGAATATCGCCGAAAAGCGCCGCAGAACTTTTTAGACTGGCAAAAGACTGAGTCGGATATGCGGAGCTGACTGCCAACCTTCACTAGTTGGAGAGGCACTTGAAGAGAGAGAGAAAATGAAAATGAAATCAATACAGTAGGCGAAATGGTTCTAAACCGTGCTAAATGTAAACATATTGGTGTTACTGATGGTTGTTCTAGCTGCCTTCTTGTTCGATCGATATTTTTCCGGAACGATAAGATAATAGTGATTAGTCAGAAGTTTTTGATTATCATACTTTTTTTTTGTTTAATTCCATTATTATTCAGTCCGTGGTTACACAATTACCTACAGAAGGAAGTGATACAAATAACAAAATGCGAAAAATTCTAGCTTTATTTTTAGTTTTTGTGTTTGTTAGTGTTAGAGGTAAGAGTTTATTTAATTACTATTACGTGTCGACCAAGCAGCACCTGCCGACAGTATCGTTGCGTAATAAGCACAAAAAAACCATATTCAGTAATTATGATTAGCCATTTGTATTCCACTGCAGGGCAAAGGCCTCCCTTCCCTCCTTCCAATTATCCCTATCGCCAATCCCCTGCGAAAAGAGTCGCGTTCGTCCCGCCATTTCCTTCTAGGCCTGCCGCGTTGCCGTTTGCTGCTGTTTAGGACCCATTTTGTGGTTACTTTAGTAGCCTCTCCGGCATGCGGCAGATGTGGCCACTGTGGCCAGCCCAGTTCCATTTGCGCTTGGCATCCGTGTGAAATACATCGGCAATCTGAATTTTAGAACGCAGTATCGAGTGTCTTATCTTATTATTCGGTTCCTTATGACTAAGAAAAAGAAGAAAGAAAGAAAAAGTGTTTAGACTAGTTGTTATGACTAATTAGATTTATGTCTTTGAAGTTTTAACCGAAAGATTTAAACTCTGCTCAAGAGCTGGTCATTTCTGGCAGGTGGGTGGTATACAGGATGAATTTAGGTACAGTCAAGTTTTTAAAATCTTCATCAGTTTTCAAATTATTTATACCCGGATGATGGGAATAGGCTCGCCCCCTATTACATGAGACTTAAAACATAACCGGCGAAATCTGAGTGTACTAATGGGAACGTACACCTTTGCTTTCTATATCATATTAGTGTTTTTAAAGCTAAAAAGTTACATTACTATGAGATGTTCTTTCCACTGAATCCTAGATATATTTTCGAAATAGGAAGGTACCTACCTAATTACGCAGTATTGTTTTTTGAAACTTTTTCCTACATTCCAACGTTTCATTAAAGAAAGATAAGATTAACAATTGCACCATGATTAAAAAACAAAGCGATGGGTACCAATTAATTAAAATAGCAAACGTCACATAACATCACGCCTGTAATCTGGAAGGGTTACCCATTAGAACACTCACATTTCGCCAGCTACCTATGTTTTAAGTCTCAGTCTCAGAGGCGAGCCTATTTCCATCATCCGGGCACAAATTCAGACTCCGGGGCTGCTAATGAGACATTTCTGATGGAAAAGTCTAACTCCACCCGAGAATCGAACCCCGGACCTCATGCTCAACAGTCACGCTTGCGACCACTCGACCAACGTTTATCGATCAAGTTTAGAAGGCGAAAGGAAAATCAACTCATTTAACGGTCTATTACTTAATTACTTAATTCAAACCTCAATAATGCCATTGTACAGCCACAAACCAGCTAACCTATAAATTTTACTGAAGGTGCTTAGGAAATCGGGGCTGCGGGTTGTTCGAAAGAGACACCGCGGCCCCGGAAACAAAAGGCTAAGAAGGAACATGGGTGGTCTTTAGTCAGTAGAAATCTGACACTCTCTTCCGCTCCACCCAGAGCGAGAGGAGTCATTTGATGATTTCCCACCCTCAAAAAAAAAAAAACTTAGCTAACGTTGGACTGTCGTACAAATTGTCCGTGTCAGTCGGGCAGACGCGGACAATTTGTAACAACTAATGACCAAAAAACGAGGTATTCCCACCTGAGCACCGATTTTTAAAGCACCTACGCTTAGAACACCAAAGCTATTCTCATTTGAGCACCTACGGTGACCGCATCGTAGGTGCTCAAATGGGAACTTTACTTAAATTATTAACCATTAGTTTTATTAAACACCCCATCACTAGCAGCTACCGCACCGTGCTCAAATGGGAATAGCTTTGGTGCTCTAAGCGTAGGTGCTCTAAAAAGCGGTGCTCAGATGGGAATACCTCCAAAAACGACGCGGCAACTACGAGTAATGGACGGGATTCTTTACAGCAGTAATTTCTGTCCGGCGAACAAATCGTCCATCGTCTTCTCAAGGCTTTGAAGCGTTTGAAATCATCAAATGACTCCTCCCACTCTGGGCGGAGCGGAAGGGAGTGTCAGACTTCCACTGAGTAAAAACTACCCATGCTCATTGTTAGCACTTTGTGGCCGGAGCCGCGGTATCTCTTTGGAACAACCCGCAGTCCCGACAAGCGTCGGTCCTTACGGGTCCCTGCAATGTTGGTGACAAATCTTTGAAGCGCGCGTGGAACAGGAACGCGCCGTCGACACGTCCTATATCTCTGTCTATCATCGTCCTAGAGCGGACGGACGGTGAGCTAGGTCGTCTTCTCAAGGCCTTATTCATTGACCTCCTCATCGGATCTGGTGGTAGCAAGCGCTTCTGCTGAGCATAATTGGATACCCAGGTCAGGGAAAGTAACAGTGGTATTTAACCCGGAGTCTAAATTTGTCCGCTTGGTGACAATAGACTCGCCCGTACCCTGTTTCATGGGACTTCATTTTTTTTTTGGAGGGTGGAAAATCATCAATTGACTCTTCCCGCTATGGGCGGAGTGGTAGGGAGGGTCAGACTTCCACTGATTAAAAACCACCCATGTTCCTTCTCAACCATTTGTGTCCGAGCCCGCGGTATCTGTTTCGAATAACCCGCAGCCGCGACAGGTTATTAGGACTTAACAATAAGTGGTGATACTTGGGTGTACAATAGGTCCGACTCTAAGCATTACAGGTATATGTTACTATATTATCTGTGACCACAGATAATATAATACTAGCGGTTACGTCATCTATTTCCACAATTGATTTCCAGCGTTTATAATAACAACCGTTTTGTTCTGTCCCCAGAATCAAACACAACGTTCGTTCCTTCAACCATCGATCGCGTAGTATGGACTGCGGGCAGTGCCGTCAATGTTACCTTTGGACCTGAAGATGCGGTGTACTGCAGACTGAAAGATAACAGGGGCACAATTGTTTTCGACGGATTTGGACCCTGCAGGGTTCAGCTAGACAGAGTCACAAGGGAACACAGTGGATCTTGGGAGCTATTTGTCGGAGCTCCTGGCACAGTTATCGTTCGTAGTAGCTGGGTCGATGTAGACGTGGTAGCAGCAGGTATAGAAAAATATTTTACCATTTTCAGTCTTTTTTATGTTAAAAACTCTGACGTTTTAATCCTGTTATCTCCATTCATTCTAGCGGACTCCACACCAGTTGTTACAACCAGCGTACATAAACCGCTTTCAACCGTGACAATGACGTGTTCCGTGCCTGAAGGGAACCACGTCCAAAGCTGCACTTTCCGTGACCCTTATGGTAAACATTTCATCGCTAGTCCTGGGATGAGCCAGGATAAATACGAGAGTCATGCCATACGGTTAGTGCCCATGTAACTAAAATTTAAGAGAAGGAGGCTAAGGTGTAGCGGTTGTAGACGAGGCAGAGAAAGAAACAAAGGTACTCCGCAACATAACAGAATACGATGAAAAAACGGTCATAGAAATAATCAATGTTGAAGATATGTAGAAAGAAACTTCAAGTAATACCAATTGTTTTGGATGATTTTTTTAGAAGTTGAAACAATACTGTATGTTGTTTCGTGTTAAACTTAGTTTTATGAAGTGTGATACAAATGTGGTTGTGGCCCAGTTACAGCTACATGTGGTGTATTTCAATTTTCTCAACCACTTCGCGTGTTTTGTCTTACAGTTACGAGTCGAATGCTGAAGGAAACGTCTGCCAACTGACCCTCTTGTCGCCAGACTTGGAGAACGAGGGCATATGGCGCTGTTCCGTCAAGACTATGTGGGGCACCAGTCATGGCTTCCTAGCCGTCAACAATTTGGATCCTAACTATCCTACTTACAACAGTAAGTCTCTTTAATTAAAAACGAAACAATATCTTATCGTCACGCAGTTTTATTATCTACTGTCGATAGTGAGACAATGGTTGCGTTCCGTTCTATCTTGTTTTCTACTGAACAACTAACATCCTTGATCAACTTGTTACTCCGGAAAATGTTCGGGATCATCTTTCGTATTTATCCTTAATGTGTCAAAAATAGCTTCGTGGATGGGGAAACCAATTGGGACTGAAGTTGTGACTGGGTGCGACTTCAGTTGTCTGCATCATGTTTTTGCCTTCTTATTGCGTATTCAATGTACATAATTATTTTATTCAATAGTACTAATTAAAGGAACAAACATTATTTTTTTTCCAGATAGTCCGATATTGCAATCCAAATATGATGGTATTTCGGGAACGGAAGGCGATCCCATGACGATGTCTTGTTACATAGGCGCCGTCGTTCGTTACTGCTACTTCAGATCGCCGAACGGAACTGTTTTCAACGTTGGACCATGTAAGTATCACACCTTTATAAAAAGCCTAGACTTTATTAACACGAGTCAATTCGATAACGTAGTCTACAACGAAAAGGTTGGTATGCAGGACAGACGTGACAAAGTATGAAGAGTTTTGGTAGTAGGTTGGAGATATGTTTGCCCAGTATATAGGTAGCTAGCCTTGATTAACTTTTTTTTTTGCAGCAACCTCATCAGCAGACTATGAGTACGTTGGCAACGGTTTCGACGCTGGAGAATGCGGCATCAGGTTCAATAACATCGGGACATCCGCCCAAGGCCAATGGACCTGCAATGTAGGACTGAACGATACATCCTATTTCGAGGAAAAGAGAGACTTCTTTAATGTTTACGTCAACGGTAAGACTAAGAATATAATGCCAACACCTAGTTTGAAAATAGGTAGGTAATCTTATCGTGGCCAAAATCTTGTAGGCAAGAGACTAAAAGCCACAGTATTATTGTTTTTGTTTAGCTTCGCATAAGACATTGTTTATTTTGTTGCAGAGCGTATGATGATGTATCACCGCTGGGAGGGAAACACCGTAGTGATACGCTTGCGCATAGCACATGGCCCCGAACTGGAATACTGCAGATTTGTGCGAAGTGACGGAGTAGGTAAGTAAAAGGAAATGCAGACCACTGTCACGGTAATATTATCTGTTCCATCCATACATTTGTGTTCACGAAAATCGAACAAATGTTTCAATCAACTCAGCTTTACACATTCCACTGCTGGACATGACAGCGATATAGCTCTCTCACGCTACGCCACCGCCGCTATTTTCTGTGACATCAGGGTTAGTCAAAAAGTAAAAGTTTTATATAATGACGAGTAGAATCAATGAACCCTTTTTCGATTTTTTTCCGTGCATTTAAGATATGAAATCACGCTGATATGCGCCTACCACACGCTCACACTTCCCCACAGTCTTGCCTGCGCGATTACACGGTGCACACAGTACATTGCGCGTGTGATTTGTAATGGTAATACAGTTTTACCAACCATACGCGCGATGTACTGTGAAGTGTGAACTAAAAGTGTGGTGAAGCTTGAGCGTGTAGTAGGCCCATATTAAGTAACAAAACAACCAGTATAATGTTCAGTTCTATCAAACATTTCGGAGTTTAAGTTCATGAGACTAATGTCTAAAATCCATTGTTTGCTGCAGGTTTTGTCTCCGAGCAAGCGACTTACCCGTACGAGGCCGCCGTAAAATATGGAACCTGCACTCTCTACATTCAGAGTCCCATAACCGAAGACCTACGTCCTTGGACAGTGGTGGCCAAGGTCAGCGGAGAAGATGAAGAGCTTTCTGTGACTACCCGTTTGGAACCGCGATCGCATGCAACGCGTGGGATGTCCAGTAAGTACCTACTCGATTAAAATAATCGACTACAGCACAAGAGAGCACAAAGAAGTAATTTTGAAGTTAACGCACTCAATGCTAATTTGAATAATTTGTTTGTTTTTCAGGGACTGCTTCAACCCTCCTTTGGTGTCTCTTCGGAACCGTTTTCATATTCCTCATTCTCGCGGCTTGCTTGCCCAAGAAGAACCGCGAGTGGACACACCAGAGAGCTGTCGTAATCAGGAACAGCCTCAGGAGGCAGCCCCAGCCTCAACCACAGAATGTGGTCAACGTACCCAATCCTGTGCATACTGACATTCTTACCGACTTACCGCGAAAAGTTTAATAAGAATGTCAAATAAAATCATATTTTCTAACAGTATGTAGTGAAAAAAAATACTTTATTACAAGTACTCGTAATACAATAAGCCGTACGTTAGTAGTAATAAAACTGTATCTCTGATATTATTGAAGCTTAAGCTCTAACAACTACAACCTCTGCACTTACACTTCATCACAGAATACATAATAGTACTACGTACAGAAGGGACACTCACCTCCCCGCGCTCATATTAAATACCGCACCTCACCCCGCACTTCGAGGTATACGTCGTCGCCACTTGAGCAATGGCTCGCGCTCGCATCAGTCGCCGCTCGGCTTTCGCGACGCAGACCGTTGCACTTTCCGCGCCATTTTTTAGGCTACGATAACCCTACTAGAGTTTACGCACACATTTGCACGTGCACGTCGTGCACAAACGTTATTTGTTTATGTAGTAGTAATAGGTAATTATTTTGCGGGCGTTGTATGGAGTGTCCGAGGTGTGACTTCATATAAGAATGCTATTTTGTGCCTTGTAGGGTAGGATTTCAACAGTGCAGATTTTATCTTTTAAAATTATGTTTAGCTACACAACCATTACAATCATCAGAAGATTGGGGATGTAAATTTAGAAGGTCTACCGGATTCGATCAAGAACTTTTGTACCGTATTTGGGTGATTATCAGTTTTGGTGGCGGATTTTCAATTTTGGTGCGCAATATTTTCTTTAGTTTTCGTGAAAAATAAGTACCTTCTTTTATGTACTAAACCCATAAGAATAGACTAGTTCGTAATCGTAGCTTAATCGTAACCTTCAAAAGGGGTCAGATTATCTCGATAACTCTTTGGGATATTTCAGTTCTAGTGTTACCAACAAAATTGAAAATCACCCATTTGTAATTATTTTTTGATTCAAGTGTTCTGTTTTTATTTCATGTATGTACCCTTGAAAAAATACTAGTGCCAAAACTGCCTTATGAATAAAACGTTTCTATTTTTGTGAAATACATTTATTTCTACCACAGTACTACCCTTAGTAATCCTTGCCTTGCTTTTCTTTCAGTGATTATTCCCAAGATACATGCAGATATCATACTATATTTTTTATCTTCACATATTTTAATTATGTTATGATAGTATAATAAGAAAAAGTTTTATTTAAGTAACTTGCGTGATCTTTTACAAAACGAATGCCATTCTTTGCTTAAGAGATTCATACAGGTCAGGCGGGTCAGGTAAAGTGATATTGGGTTTTTGCAACATGAATTTCTCAGTAGCATCTACAGGGAAGGACAATGATGATGATCCACACAGTCTGGATTTGTGCCCGGCTTGATGGCCATACTAACTGTAATCAGTTTATTGACTGCAGTTCCCTAGTCACTTCCTTTACCAACACTGCAGAAGAAAACATAATAAGAAGTCTCTCAGACACAAACGCATAACTAAGATAGTTCCATGAAAAATAACGTAACAAAAAAAAAAAAAGATTTAAAGTTGATTTGACGAATTCGAGTAAAGTCTTTCGAGCAACATCAAGCTGGCCAGCGACTAAATGTAACTGCGCCATTGTAGATTTCCGCATTCGAAAACAACAAGTGTGTAAGTAAGTACCAAGTTACCAACACTACATACACCAATTATACATACTTACACCACCTATTTGTTCAATCGATATTTTTGCCGAACGATAAGATAATGATGATTATTCAGAAGTTTTTGATTGTCACACTTTTTTTTTGTTTATTTCAGTATTATTTAGTTGGTGGTTACACAATTATTTACAGAGTGAAGTGGTACAAATAACAAAATGCGGAAAATTCTAGCTATATTTTTAGTTTTTGTGTTTGTTAGTGTTAAAGGTAAGAGTAACCATTATTTCAGTCAGACTAAATAGAATTCAAAGAAGTCGAGTTATAGTAATTATTGTAGGGTTTCTCATTTTTTTATTTTGGTATTTGTTAATATTTCTATTAGTTTATTTTATTTGTATGTGTTTATTAGTATCAAGATAAGGACGTATATATAAATACATTTTCAAAATCAGTTAAAGTTATTTTTTATATATTATTTTATACCCTATCACAATTCACAATGTTATCCTATTTAACCCAAAGGTTGACAGGTAGAGAACGCCTTGTGGCATTAAGCCTGCATCGCATAGCATATTATGTACTTACCACATAAATTTTAAATAAATAAATTCAGTCGACATGTTGAAAAAAGGTGAGGTAACTGGAAAGTATTCCTAACTCAATGAAAGTTCAACAGGTTGTTTGGAACTAAACAATAAAATACCATCCTAAGTTTTCCACATCGAGGACCTTGTGCTAAATTGGTCCATGTTAAATGTTAAGACATTGCCAGATAGCCAATACATAACAATTCTAAAGGAGTCTTCCGCACAAATCTTAGCCTAGACCACCAATAAGTAGTGCTGTGCCTTCGGCAAATGACGAGATCGTATGGGGCTGAACTAACGCGCATAAGTTGTTGATTGAGATCTTGAATAATGTTGAACCTAGTACACTGCCCAGGGGCACGCTGTATCTGACAAACTGCTGAATGCTTTCAAGAGAACAATTTTTTACAGACTGAATTTGTGCCAACAGATCGTTACAGAAAATATCAAGAACGATACCACTTTAGCCTATGGGAACCGAAATAGTGTCAAAAGCCTTGGACAAATCAAGAAACATGCCAATGCACTGGTTGCCATGATTTAGTGTTCTACTGATATGCTCTGTAAGATCAATAATTGCATCTTCAGTCAAACAACTACGTCAAATTGGAATTTCGCCATTTGAAAAGCACTAAATAATAATGGCTTGTGTTTAAACGCCTACCAGAAAAGAATCTATTTTACTACCAAAAAAATTCGAAATGCCGGTCAAAATGGATTAATGCTCACCAAATTGTGTTTCCTAAAGTATTGTAGGAATGAACCTATTTTCCTTTTTATTCTAAACCATAAAGATTTATAAACGCCTTTAAAGTTAACTGCAGACCAAATATTTTTTAGTATCACTAAAAAGATGTCACCAATATTGTATTTCACGACTTTCAATTTATCTCCATGACGCGCGCTCGCTTCGCTCGCATATTAAATAACACTAATATCTTCTGTCCCCGAAGTGCCGGGCCTCCGCCGGCCTCCTTCGTCGGCCTACGGCCCGGTGCCCATGTCGCCCATATAGGATACTGTCGCGAGACGATCGTATTATAATTTTGGTTAATTGATTTGGTGAGCATTTATCCATTTTGGTAGGCAAAAAGAATATAAATACAACACGTACAATTATTCTGATGAGTGTCTAATTATTTTGAAACTTAAAACGTTGTTCTTTAGGCACCTCAGTATAGAGTGGATTTATTTTATTTGAAGTTAAAATATTTTATTTAGTACTATAATGTACTTTAATCTAGGGTCTAAAAATCTTTTTTGGTGAGCATTTAAATTGTAGCCAATAAGAATGATGTGGGTAAACGACGGTAAAATAAATGTGCGTATTTCCTTAAAGAAATTGGCTGAGACTACGTTCCACCCTAGGCAGCTACGGCACAATTGTTTTGAAGTCCCATGATGGTTCCAACTTATCCCTCATTGATAAATAGATGTGCCATTTAGGTACCGGTCGCTATGTTTGCATTCTGGCTATTGTTAGTCTGGGGAAGGCGAACTTAAATTACTCTGATTTTTGTTTTCTCATGATAGAGACAGCTAAATTTTAATGTCATACCATCCATTTCCACAATTTATTGCTAGCGTTTAATAAAGAACAATAAAAGAAAACATCGAGAGGAAATTGGCATCTTAGAACCAAAAATTCGAAGACGTATGACATCTACCAACCCGCATTGGACCCGCGTGGTGGATTATAAGTTAGCCCAGAGGGATGTGCTCCTAGAGAGGAGGCCTGAGTCCCTACAGTGGGAACATTATGATGATGATGAGGTTTATAGTAAACTAACAACCGTTTCGTTCTGTTCCCAGAATCAAACACAACGATCGTTCATTCAACCATCGATCGTTTAGTATGGACTACGGGCAGTGCGGTAAATGCTACCTTTGGACCTGAAGATGCCGTATACTGCAGGCTGAAGGATAACAGGGGCACAATTGTTTTCGACGGATTTGGTCCGTGCAGGGTTGAGCTGAACAGAGTCACAAGGGAACATAAAGGATCTTGGGAGATATTTGTCGGAGCTCCTGGCACAGTTATCGTTCGTACTAGCTGGGTCGACGTAGACGTGGTAGCAGCAGGTATACAACAATATTTTACCATTTTAGAAAAAGAAAGAAAGAAAGAAAAAATATTTATTGCCGAAGAATTATATAGGTACAATAAAAAAGCAGTAAACACAACTTACAACAAAAAAAAAAAAAAAAAAAAGCATAACATCGGATTTTCTGTCTGAAATCTTGCACCAAAGTGCATACTACAAACAAAATAGCATCAACAAGCTCAAGTGCTCATAGCTATTAGGTGCATCTTTGCCTTTGCCATAGGCGTGATGTTGACGAGTTTCTGACTGAAAAATTGTTCTGACTTGTATGAAATATCTTGAAACACCAACATAAACAGCATTATTACTTATTTAAAAAAAAAACTTTTTATTTCAGACAAGTTGGTCCATAGTATTTGTTAGTAGCGACTGAAAAACAATCATCATCATCATCATTCATCTTTACTTATATGTATTAATATGTAACATTTATGTAGGTATATTAATTTATGTTAACAAAATTGAATTCTATTCATTTATTTGTTTCTGTACTCTACCACAATGCTGTCCTATTTGACCCTAAGGTTGACTGGTAGAGAATGCCTTGTGGCATTAAGTCCGCCTATGTACCACGTTTGTGCATGAAGTTTTAATAAATTAATAAATAAAAACTATGTTACATTTAAAAATTAGGGGATTACATTTAAAAAGTTAAAGAAGTTTTAGTCCTGTGAACTCGATTCATTCTAGCGGACTCCACTCCAGTTGTTACAACCAGCGTGAAGAGAAAGAATTCAACCGTGATACTGACCTGTTCCGTGCCTGAAAAGGACCAGGTCCAAGGATGCACTTTCCGCAACCCTGCTGATAAATTTTACATTGCCAACCCTAGGGTGAGCCAGGACGTAAATCACGACGCACGGTTAGTGTATATTTAACTAAATTGTCGAGATGAAGGCAAAAGTGCAGCAGTTGTGGTTAGGGCAGTCCAAAAAGCAAATTATAAAGTGTAATTGTATGTTGTATTTCCCACTCTGAAAAACAATTAAAATAATTGATGCTGAAGATAATTTAAAAAGAAACTCCTCATTCTGGAAACTTAAAGCCATGCAGTTTTTTAGAATGACGTTATTGAAAGTAATTTTTTTTTAATGTTGTTTTGTGGTAAACCTGTTATAGTATGATAAAAATGTGGTTGTGACCTAGCCACAGCTACGTGTGCTGTGCTTTAACTCTCAACATCATCGGGCAAGATTGTTTCTCTTACAGTTACGAGTCGCATGTTGACGACAACATCTGCAAACTGACCCTCTTGACGCCTGTCTTTGAGCGCGACGGCATATGGCGCTGTGCCGTCAACACTGCACGGGGCACCAGTTATGGCTTCCTACTAGTCACCGCGACAACGATAGATCTTGACTATCCTGATTACAATTACGACAGTAGGTTCACTACATGATTTATTTTTATTTATAAACTTTCTTTAATTAATTAAAAACAAAGCAGTATTTATCTTATCATCATTCATTGTCTACTGTTATTTCCAAATCTATCGATAACAAGAATATAGCTGCATTCCATTAAACTAACTAGATATTTATATCTTGTACCTACTTACGTCTTTCATTCGAGAAATGTTTGAGATCCTTTTTCGTTTGCTTGCGCCTTCGCTACCGTTGTTTACGAAAAATAACCTGCAGGAACGTTTCAAATGTAGCATATTGTGACACACGGGGATAATCCGGCTTACCGTTAGTTAAATAATTTTCGGAATCAGAAGTTCCAGAAATCCTCCTCTTCTTTTTTATAATATTATTAGCATTGATGTAACATCATTTTCATAATGTATCTTTGTGGATGGGGACACAAAATGGGTCTGAAAACGTGTCATACGTTTTCAAACCACCAGATGATTCTTACTCTTATTGGCCCATTAGTCTTACTCTTATGGCATGTTAATCATCTCATTCGGTGGTTTCCTAACTATTAAGCTGTTGTTTAGCTACTGCTAAAATTAAAGTGATAAAATGTTCTTTTTTAGCACCTGTGCCAGTTTTGACAGTACAAGACAATAATAATGAATTTTCGGGATCGGAAGGCGATGCTGTTACGATGTCTTGCTACATAGGCGCCGCTGTGCGATACTGCTACTTCAGAGCACCAAACGGAACTGTCTTCAACGTTAGACCATGTGAGTATCACACCTTTCATCTAAGCTTAGCGTTTGTAACGTGGGTCGGTAACTAGTCTACAACGATATTCAGTGCTGGCAACAATTGCTAAGCGCGGCAAAGACAAAACGCATCTTACTCTTGCTAATTTATGACACCATTGTCACCCAAAGCTTGTTTAGCAATGAAACGCTGTATTTTGCTACGTTACGTTGGAAGCAGATTGCGTCATACCACAGTCACTGAGGACTCTCCATGTGCTCCCAGCACATAAACAATTTTGGCAACAGGTTGGAGATGTCTTTGCCCAGTAACGACTTAAGGCAAACTTAACTTAACTTTACCCCGATAAACGTCGTCAACAATAGCGTTTTACTCGTACATGGAACGGATTTAAATTTTGAAAAAAATGTATTACATAGTTGACTTTTCGATCATGATATGTCGGGCATGCGATACACGATTACTTACACTTCACTGCATCCAATTAAATCGCAAAGACATGTCCAAATGATGGCTATAAATAATCGTTTTACTTGAGTTATATTAGGCTTTGAAAAATGAAACTTATATCATAATAAAGGTCGTAAAAAATGTGTATTATCTCGGGTCACATAATGTATAATTTCTTTATCATTTTTCTCCAAGAAGAAAAAACAGTCAAAATTTAGGCATGATATCGCTCGCGCGGCAGGGCGGGGGACGAGGTCGTGCGTACATAAAAACAAAGTAGGGAAACCTCGCCTTAACGAGCCATAATAATATATAAAATGCGTCTTTTTTTTCAGCAACCTCATCAGCAGACTATGAGTACGTCGGCAACGGTTTCGACGCTGGAGAATGCGGCATCAGGTTCAATAACATCGGGACATCAGCTCAAGGCCAGTGGAGCTGCAATGTAGGACTGAACAATACATCCTATTTTGAGGAAAAGAGGGCCTACTTTTCAGTTTACGTCAACGGTAAGAACAAGATTATATCACCGACGAGCTTAGAAATGTTGACGCGGCCAAAATCTTGGCCACTCATTTGCGTAAATATCTCAGAAACACAATTTGTGTAAGTAAATATCTCAGAAATTATTATTTTATATTTACACTTCAAATTCGTTAATTTTTAGATTCTTTTGGTTCGATTTCGGCAGCCATCTTTGATTTTATTTTAATTTTTTACTAAGATAATACGAGTAAATGTCCCACGCAATGGTCATTTTATACAATTTAATCAATCGTCATTAATAATTTTGGTTTTCTTTTTGTTGCAGAGCCTTTGATAGTGAATTCCCATTGGGAGGGCAGCGCCGTGGTGGCAACAATTATGGTTGAAACTGCGGTCGAATACTGTAGACTTTTGCGAAGCGACGGACTAGGTAAACAAAAAGGAAATGGAGGATCTGTTCCATCCATATATTTGTGTTGAAATGAATCGAACAAATGTATCAAACATATCAGCCGAACGCAATCTACAGCTGGACATTTATGCCTCACACAAGCTGCACCATGGCACCCTAATCTCCGCCTCCCACATCCAGTCTATCCGAGCCACCTTTTAGGGTCGAGCCGATCCACTAGCAGGGACGACCCACGCTACACTTGCCGATACACTCTCCACGACAGAACTCCTTTACCCTATCTTTGATCGGTCCTCCGACAAACATGCTAGACCACTGCCAGTTCAGCTTACTTACCCTGCATTATTTCATAGCGGAGTTTGGTGAAAACTTGTTCATATTGATTTCACGTGTACCCAGAGTAGAGTAGACACAATGAACCCTTTTCAGGTGTAGAGTAACAAAAAAGATTGTTATGAATTTTTTCATGCACCATCGTTACGTTTCAGCAACCCCTTACTAAAATGAAACGATGTCAGCAGAACCTGATAGAACCAGATTGAACACATATTGCGAGGTTTCAGTTTGACATAACTTAACACCAAGGAGGCTTATATTTTATGTGAAATCTGTTGTTTGCTGCAGGTTTTATCACCATGCACGCGCCTTACCCGTACGACTTCGACTTAAGTGGACCCGCAATCTGTACGCTCTACATTCAGAGCCCCGTAGAGGAAGACCTGCTTCCTTGGACGGTGGTGGCCAAGCTCAGGAGAAAAAACAAGGAAGTTTCTGTGATTACCACTTTGGTACCGCCACCAAAACCCACGCGTGGGCTATCCCGTAAGTATCCGGTGATAATATAGACTGCTTGATGAATGATGATCATTACACATTTTTTACACAAAGTTAATCAATTTCAAAAAGAAAGATACTGAATAACAGTATTTTACATGGAATCACTGCCTCTGACCACCTCCAGAACCTTATGAAGACTACAGCTCTGGTTTTAAGGCTTCGGCCTTTTGGCTGCTGCAGAAATCAAAGCCAAAAACAAGGTTCCTTCTTTTCAAAGTTTTTTTTTCTGAGGACTGGATCCGAAGTTATTAGGTCAAATGTTGCAAATTTGGTCTAGTATCACTCATTTCATGGATTGTAAATACCCCAATTACAAATTCCTGTGTATTAATAAAAATGTTATTTATTTTTCTTTTTTTAGGAACCGTTTGTACCCTGCTTTGGTCTCTCTTCGGCACTATCATCGTATTCCTCATTCTCGTGGCTTTATTGCCCAAGAAGAACCGCGAGTGGACACACCAGAGAGCTGTCCGAATCAGGAACAGCTTCAGAAGGCAGCCCCAGCCTCAACCGCAGAATGCGGCCGACTTACCCAATCCTGTGCATATTGATATTCTTACCGACTTGCCGCGAAAAGTTTAATGAGAATATCTAGAAAATTCGTAATCTAAAGTTATTAAGAAGTTCTTTATATAATTACTACGCACTTTTGGAAATTACTTTTAATTTCACAGGACAGAAAATATATCAACTTGCGCTTACACTGATAATCGACAGTTAGCAGGTGGTGGTTGCTTCGAAAAACTTTTTTAATGAGCCGAACTGCCTAGTGAATGAAACGTTTTTATTGTTGTTAAATATATTTATTTGCCTCTGAAATCACTGATTTTTACTCCTTATTAACTTCTTTCCTATTATTATTTTCGACAAAGGTCATTTTAATAATCTCGTTCTGATCCGTGTGTTAACTACACTACCACCCGCCTAGTTTACCTAGATAACTAAGGGAAATTATGTTTGCCCATGGATCACCAGAAAGTGATCTCGCTCGTGGGCTAATAATAACTGCCACTCGGGTCGATCTTTAGGTTAAGCCACGCTTGCCTAGGTTGACCTGTGGATGGGTGACCACCCGTTACGTAACGAGTTTCCTCCATGCCTTGGAAAGCACGTTAAGTTGTTGCTCCCGGCTGCCATATATAGATCTTTGGCTTTGGCAGTTGTTAATAGGTCGATCAGGTAGTCAGTGACCTGTAAGTCTAACAACCATGGTCTTATGAAAGGGTATCGTATCACTTAATTTTTACCCATTTTTAAATTATTACGTGACGGTTGACAGGGGAGAATGGAAGAATAAAATCGTTTCGGCTTCCAGTCTAACCGAATGAAGCTGTATTTCACGTGAAGTGTCTGTGTTGATAACCCAGTGGTTGGATGATTGGGTGAAATATAGGGAATGCAATCTCGAGACGAGATCGCTAAGTCGAGATCTCGAGGGATCAGAAATTCAATCTCGGCGAGATCTCGGCATTTTCGAGATCTCGAATGGATTTCAAAAAGTTTTGTTTTAATTAGATGACTGAAACATGATTGAAACTGCTTAGTAGTTGTGATTACGATGCGAGTAAAACACATGAATTATTGAAAAAAAAATCTTTATTTTTACCCGACTACGGCAAAGCCAAAGGAGGGTTATGATTTTGACTGGCTATGTATGTATGTATGGATGTATGTATGTGTGTATCTTCATCTGTTCCCTCATAGCTTCTAATCTACTTATCGGAACTCGACATATGAGGTATCGTTAGAACCGTCTTCATTTTCCGCTGAACATAGGCTACGTGACGTGTCACAAAAAGTGATTTGGCGCCCTCTAGCGGTCAAAAAGTAAGGCTTAAAAAATAAAAATGGAGATAAACACGCCGTGTTTGGTATCATTTAAAAGGGCCTCACTTGTACATTTCCAAAATATTGCTCAAATTTAAAATCACGCTCTCTAGCGGACAAAAAGTCAAGAGTCAAAAAAAATATTTAACACCAAAATTGTTTAAATAAAAAAAACTAAAACCCGACTACGAAAAAAAAACGACGCTGAAAAAGTATGAAACAAGATTTTCAGGATAGAACAAAAAGAAAAGCCGTAGTCACACGTTATAGGTACCAACCTAAATACTTTAATACCGTGTGACTACGGCTTTTCTTTTTGTTCTATCCTGAAAATCTTGTTTCATACTTTTTCAGCATCGTTTTTTTTACTTATGTAAGGTACCTATGTTAACGAACACAAATTTCAGACCCGTAAAATCTCTTTTATAGAAAGTACTTATTTTATATTGAAAAGATATTGATAGTGAAAACAAAAAAATTCTATTTACAAAATCACTCCTAACCAAAGAGTGATTTTGGAAATAGCTTCTGTGCTGATTGTTTGTCGACATTTTAAAAGTATTAACTAACAGTCTAGCACTTGTGTAACAACTAAAACAGCGTAGTAGTGCATCGCGGGGAAACCCCCGATTTGCGGGGAATCCCTCGATTTGCGGGGAATTGAAGGTTAGTGCGTGGAGAGCCCGGGGAATAACATAAATTGGTGAATTTCGGGGAATCCCGACTCGTTCACGCGCAGAGTACACGCGACATGCCTCACGACTACTGCCACTCGATCCCGTCAATCTCGGCCGAGATCTCGACATTTTATGCTTCGAGATTGATCTCGAAAAATTAGGCGAGATCTCGGGTTTCCGGGATCTCGCGAGATCGAGATTGCATTCCCTAGTGAAATATCTTTAGGTAAGTCTGGTTGCCAAACTTTCGGATTTCAAACTGTCTAATTTCATGCTCATCGCTCCATTTATTTAAACAAATTATATCAATCGAAGGTCAAACGTTAATCTAATTCGTAGACGATAATTGTATAGATAATGCTGATAAATATTAAGATATGTATGATAATCACACATTTTTATTAAGTTTTTTTTTTAATCTAGAAGTTGGTGAGGCAGTGAAGTGTTACAAAATGTTGAAGATCTTCCTTTTATTTTTATTTTGTGCCGTCGTTAATGTCTGGGGTAAGTCATTTTAAAAGTTATTTCACTGTTTTGTAAGCAATAGGGCTCATGAATATAATAAATCATTCTCTTACATAATATACATAGTAAAATCGCAGACTTTCTTTTCTTTCATTTTTGTAAATTGGTCTCTAAAATGGCCACTAGAGCAGATCATAATATGAATTGCGTTAGAAAGCGTAAAATGGATCTTTCATAATAGTAACTGCGTCTTTGACCATTTAGGAATATAGGTCCTATTAGGAAAATAATATGAATTACGAAAAATTTGTAAAATGGAATTATCATCATCATCATCATCATCAGCCTATAATGTTCCCACTGCAGGGACTCAGGCCTCCTCTCTAAGAGAAGGATGGGCCCAGTGCATTGGTAGATGTCACATGTCTTCTAATATTTTGGTTCTAAGACATGCCGGTTTCCTCACGATGTTTTCCTTCACCGTTTTGAGAGCAGTGGTGATGATATAAATTACACAAAGTAATGCGCCTGACGGGGTTCGAACCCACGACTCACTCTTCGTAAGTCGAGGCCGCCACCACTGGACCACCACTGCTCTCTAAAATGGAATGAAAGGTTCATTTTACGCTTTTTAACGCAATTCATATTATGATCTGCTAAAGTAGCCATTTTAGACCCCCAATTTGTCGGTTTACTGGTTCGTTTTGACCCGCATCACGTAAAACCCCCTCATCGTATTCAAAAACGAAATAATGAAAAGACAAGTGTTTAACGTTTATTTAATTAACATCGACCAACACATTTTTGCAATCATGCAATCAGCAACATGTCGTGTTTAGGAGCAATATCACTGACCAACAGGTAACTATAACACATTGTACCTATACCTATAGGTCCTGCCCCCGTAGCATGGCGATTCATACAAATTGACATGAAACCTTGCTACGATCTGCCATTTTGTCCATTCTTCCATCGACAAAACCAAAACCCGTTTCTTCGGTGGTCATCTAATCTGTGGTCATGCTAAGCCGGCTGTACAGCACAACATAACCCATGGCGTGTGATTCAAATACTTATTAGAATCTCACTCATCTCACGAGTAGACGTATTTCTCCACTAAAGTAGGGCTAGTGATATAGTGAGATGAGATAGTGAAGATATTATTGTTTCACAATAATATCACTTCACTATAACTATCTCACTACATAGTATAACGCAAAGTCACTTCCCGCTGTCTGTCCCTATGTATGCTTAAATATTTAATACTACGCAACGGATTTTGATGCGGGTTTTTTTAATAGATAAAGTTATTCATGAGGAAGGTTTTAATACCTTTTTTATACCCGTGCGAAGCCGGGGCGGGTCACTAGTATTTAATAAATTTAAAAGACTAGATCTTTGGCTTTTTTTCAGGTTTCGATACAAGAATAGCTGGCGGAGGAGATGGAAACATCACTGATTATCCGTTCCTGGCAGCTCTGCTGACCAACCAGGGTGACGGGCCCTACGTCCAGAAATGTGGAGGGTCCATCCTTACTACAAATGCCATCTTGTCTGCAGCATCATGCTTCTTTACTAGTGGTGTAGTGTAAGTAGAGACGTTGAGCATAAAGTAGAGATATTTTTTAAACTCTAATCATCTGGCTAGCCTTTTCCCAACTATTTTAGGGTCGGCTTCCAGTCTAACCGGATGCAGCTGAATATTATTTGCATGGAGCGCCAGTATTTTACATGGAGCGACTGCCTATCTGACCTCCACAACCCAGTTACGAGATGAAAGGTCGTTAGACTTATTTTGAACTCTCCTGGCTGTTAATTACGCCAAACGCTTCTCGATGGCCGAATTAAAAAAAAAAAATTTCAGGCAAGATCCTTAATTAATTTTATTCAGTACGTAACTATTTATTAACCGACTTCCCAAAAGGAGGAGGTTCTCAATTCGATTGGTATGTTTTTTTTTTAATTATAATTTAGATCAATATGGAGCGGTCCCCCGACATAGGTAACAAAGTTTTTATTTAAATAATTATAATATGATCTTGTATGTTGTCATATTATTTGTTAGGTACTTTCTACATTACATTACGTTTTACATCTATGGAAGGCATAAAAGCATCGAATATGTAGGTCAAGATAGCCAGTCGTGCCTTGTGACTGCTCAACAAAGTGTTAGTAGATCAACAGGTCTGTATTCTTACCTCAGATATTTACATAATCTTTACTTAACGTCCTTCACGTTATATAATACTCTATTAAGACGCTCTGTGTCGACTATAGAAACTGTTAGGCTGCGGTTCCACTGAGGCGGAGCGGAGACGAGCTGTACCGCGATTCGCCAATCACATGGCTTGAAATCCACTTCAAGAATCCTCAACCAAGATTTCAAGCCACAGCTCGTCTCCGATCTGCTCCGCTACGCCTCAGTGGAACCGCAGCCTAACAGTTTCTATAGTCGGAGACGAGCTGTGCCAATCACGCCAATCACATGGCTTGATTACCTTCTTATATTAAACTACAAATTACACTACTAAAACTACTGAAACTAGAAATTACAAAAGAATATCTTGTTTAACCCTAAAATTTGTCACGATAACCGACATACACGCGGCCGAAGTCGCGGGCATCAGCTAGTTGTTTATAAAGCCAGCCTTTTACAGATTCTTCTTGTCAAAAATTTTGATGTAAATTGCTCCTTCACCCCTCGGCAACCCAGAAGGGCGTTGCACGACGAGTAGAACAATTTACATCGTGTTGTCACCTATATCTATATTCATATATTGTGTGTCCAAACGGGGTAGGTACCATCTATCTGGCAGAAACTTGATGCTCCGAAATTTATTTGGCTTAACACACTTGAACGAATGTGTTTATGGCAGAACAATTATTTAATAGAATACTCATTTCGCAGAATGTTTAAATAGCCGAATTTTCAATGGCATACTTTTAAGATGGCAGAATTTTATTTGGTAGATTTTTATAAGGTATAACGACCGTCTCGCGAAAGTATCCTTTATGGGCGGCATGGGCACCGGGCCGTAGGCCGACGAAGGAGGCCGGCGGAGGCCCGGCACTTCGGGGACAGAAGATATTAGTGTTATTTAATATGCGAGCGAAGCGAGCGCGCGTCATGGAGTACATGCGTTGCATGTATGAGTGACGTCATTATTATTATTAATAATAATAATTATTATTATTTTTGACATACTTACCAACATTTAGACTGGCCTGTTGGTCTAGTGGTTAGTGACCCTAACTGCTATGCCGGAGGTCGTGGGTTCGATTCCCACCCAGGACAAATGTTTGTGTGATGAGCACGATCATTTGTTCTGTGCCTGGGTGTAATTTATCTATAATATGTATGTATCTAGAAATATATCTAGAAATATATAAGTATGTTTATCAGTTGTCTAGTACCCATAACACAAGCTCTGCTTAGCTTGGGACTAGATGGCGTTGTGTGATAGTTGTGGAATATTATTATTATTTACTAGCTTTTGCCCGCGACTTCGTCCGCGTTATACTAAAAATGTTATCTTTGGTAAGTAGATCTATCATTGATTTTGATTTTAAATGAAAAACTCTTGCGATAATATCATGGCGGTCATGCGGTGCTTGACCCTCAAGAAGCTCCCGAGTGATTTCATCCCACTTGGGCTTGGTAGTTACAGTATTATAATAGTCGGGACGTCCATATTTTCTTACGTAACAAAAAGCGTCTTGAGTAGGTACGTAATTTTTACTCAAAGGAAACATTCCTTTATTTTTGAATAGAAAGCAACCTGCATTCAAAAAATTTCGAAAATTCTCTTCTCCCACACCCGGGAATCGAACCGGCTAAAATCTGAAAAAAATATACCCTGTACTTTTATTGCATCGATCGTTAGGGTCAATTATAAGGATGAAATCTCTCTAACAAACATGGTAAATTAAATGAAAGGAAAACCAGGAAATCTTAAATTAATTTAATTTATTTACAAAAAATGGTAAACTAACTAATTAGTTGCTCGAAATGGGCTCCATTCTCTTGGATACACAAATTTATTCTTTTAACGAATTCATTTCTAGTAACCTTTAATAAAGTGTTGTGATGAATATTATAAATCGTATTCTGAACTTCAACTCTCAACTCGTTGTCATTCGCATAAGATTTCATGTAAATTTGATTTTTTACATATCCCCACAAAAAAAAAATCTAATGTGGTGATATCTGGGCGATCTCGCAGGCAGGTTTTCCTTTCATTTAATTTACCATGTTTGTTAGAGAGATTTCATCCTTATAATTGACCCTAACGATCGATGCAATGAAAGTACAGGGTATAATTTTTTCAGATTTTAGCCGGTTTGATTCCCGGGTGTGGGAGAAGAGAATTGTCGAAAATCTTTGAATGCAGTTTGCTTCCTATTCAAAAATAAAGGAATGTTTCCTTTGAGTAACATTTTCTATCTGCAGTAATAAGAGTACTTTCCCTCCAGGTGGCATTACAAAATTCTACCCTGTATAATGAGAAAGCTCCGAGAACTGCTAAGCTATCGGGAGTTACACGTGTTATTGTGCGTCAACCATAAAAGATAGACATATGCTGTAATGGGATATTTTTTAGATAATTTTATGTAGAACATTTCCGTCATAAATGATTTCTATGTAGCTTTAACCATTAAGGCTGCACACGCGACGGAAGCTTAAAAAATGGAGCAACTTCTCCCGTTTTCCCAACATTTCCCTTCACTGCTCTGCTCCTATTGATTGTAGCGTGATGAAAAGTATACTATAACCTCCCCAGGAGTATGAAAAATAATTGTACCAAGTTTCGTTAAAATCCGTCGAGTAGTTTTTGTTTCTATAAGGAACATACAGACAGGAAGACAGACAGACAGACAGACAGACAGACAAAAATTTTACTGATTGCATTTTTGGCATCAGTATCGATCACTAATCACCCCCTGATAGTTATTTTGAAAATATATATCATGTACAGAATTGACCTCTCTACAGATTTATTATAAGTATAGAATATAGATAGATATAGATTATTATTTAATGTTCTCAGCTAGAAATTTTAGCCGGGGTGAGCTGATAATAATAATTAATAATAATAATAATTATTATTATTGCATGTTACATGTATGAAATGAAATGCGTGCCAAAAGACGATTCTGATTATGAATTTTCGGCGAAATTATGGTTCTGGAAATGAAGTTTATGCTCAAAGATGATTCTGACTTACAAAATTATGCGTTTTGAATTTAAGGTAAATGAGTGTTTGCCAAATGATTTTCTGCGAAATGAAGTTTCTGCCATCCACTGTTATGCAAAACAAAATTCGGGTATAAAAAAATCTGCTAAAGAAGGTAGACCCGTCCAAATGCTCCCCAATACCTACTAGTACTCCGCCGTGTAACGAAACCATAGCGCGATTCAGGAATTCACCCGGCAAGGCACAACGCCATCTATCGAGCCTGCAGGCAACTCTCGGTCGGGATTGATTTGTTACTGCGGTACTCAGAGATATTTAATGATTACTTAAGCCGTCATTTTAGTAAAGATTTGACATACTTTTGTTTGTATGACAAAACTGTCAAAACCTTTACTAAGTGATGGCCTAAGTAATCATTAAAGCTCTCTGAGTACAGCAGTTAGTCTTAGTATTATTAGTGTGTTTTGTGGTTTATTTAATTTAATAGGAAATATTTTGTTTTAATTTTTAGGGTTCCGTAGTCAACTAGGAACCCAACCCAACACAACATCAGTAAAGTTTCGCCATGTCTGTCTGTCCGTCCGTCCGTCCTCGCTTAATCTCTGCGACCGTTAGCACTAGAAAGCTGAAATTTGGTACCAATATGTGTATCAATCACGCCGACAAAGTGGTAAAATAAAAATTGGAAAAAAATGTTTTATTAGGGTAGCCCCCCTATATGTAAAGTGGGAAGTGATTTTTTTTTTTATTTCAACCCAAACGTGTGATATATTGTTGGAAAGGTATTTAAAAATGAATAGGGGTTTACTAAAATCATTTTTTGATAATGTCAATAATTTCGGAAATAATCGCTCCAAAAGTAAAAAACAATGCGTCCCCCCCCCCCTCTAACTTTTGAACCATAAGTTTAGAAAATATGAAAAAAATCTGAAAAGTAGAACTTTATAAGGACTTTCTAGGAAAATTATTTTGAACTTGGATGGAAACAACAGATGGAAACAGCAGTTAACCAATATAATTTGGTCTTTGAATCGTATGAGCGCCTATACAATCCAGAGGTCAAGTTTCATTGGTCCTTTGAAGAAATTGTATAAATTATAGCATACCGTTTTGGTACGGAACCCTTCATGTGCGAGTCCGACTTGCACTTGGCCAGTTTTTCTTTCACTATTTCATCCTATTATACGGACCTATTTCATCCCGTCAGGGCTGCGGGTTGTTCGCAAGAGATATCTCGGCCTCGACATAAAGGGCTAAGAAGGAACATGGATGGTTTTTAGTCAGTAGAAGTCTGACACTCCCTTTCGCTCTACCCAAGAGCGGAAGGGGTTATTAGATGACTTCCCACCCGCCAAAAAAAAGGTACTATTTGGATACCTTCTTTCATTTATACCATACATGTAAGATGGGACAACGACGTTGAAATTGAAACGGTGACCACATATTCGTCACATCATTCTACTTAGCAATAATTTGTCATCGGTAACTTATATCAATAATTGTAATGGGTTTTCAGCCACCCGCAGACCAACCTAGGCAAGCGCAGCTAACCTAAAGATCGACCCTAGTGGCAGTTATTATTAAGCCAGGAGGCAGGAGCTCCTCCACTTAAGGCGAATCCTCCAACCAGCCCGCGAAATTCAAATTTTCTTAAGTTTTTTGCAATTTGCAGGCCAGTGATAGGTTGTATGTTGATGAACATTTGATGCGGCTGTAAGACAATAAGGGGATCGGACAAACAAAAACTAATTAGTCCTTCAGATAGATTTCCAAAAATTATTGGACACGTATTTTTTCTTTTTTCACGTAAACTTAAAATGAAGACGATACAGTGCTTCGAAAACTCGTGTGACGTCATATGATAGTACATTTTGACGACACAAGTGACGTTTCAAGCCCCACTCCAAGATCTTTGACTCGTTTCATCTTCGTCATTTTTTATTGATTTGATAAAACAAAAAACACGTATTCAATATTTTTCGATAATCTAACTTACGGACTAAACAGAATCATATTATTTTGACCCAGTCCGATCCCCTATTGTAGTTATAGAATTTCCGGAAGGTTCCGGAATGACTTTGACCTTGTAAAAAGTCATTTTTACACCTTTATGAGCTCGGAGGGTTGTATTAATGATTTTGATGATTATAATTATGTAACTACATACGTCTTACAGCCGCGAATCAAATGTTCATCAACATACAACCTATCACTTGCCTGCAAATTGCAAAAAACTTAAGAAAATTTGAATTTCGCGGGCTACCCTGGAACATCAACCTTAACGTGAAATTTATAAAAAAACTCGTCTAATAATGCGGGTAAATAGTAAATGCATCTTTCACAAACACAGGCAATATGTAGTTAACCTTTACAGGTACTACATACTACATTTCGCTACCTATTTGTTAAGACCCAATATAATAGGGGCGAGCTAATCAGTAATTCCAAGGGGATTTTCCTCTTGAACACGACACTGTTAGAGGAACTGGGTCATGAACGCCACTGATGCTGCTGTTGACGTGGCTACCAACTGGGCACATGTGCGTTTGGTGAGAGGGCCACTTTGTCAATTTTGTTTGAAAATCTGCTTATGATTTGGTGACAATTACCAAAGAATTGATTATTTGACTACTGTTAAAAATTCACGAAAATGTTTAAATGTCAAAGAACAAACAAAAATAACACGATGTGTGAAAAAAGTAATAAAATCGATCAAAAAATGGCTTAGTTTGAATAGATTTTAAATGACGTGCTAGACTAGACAAAGACAGCGCTACAAAAAGTGACGTCATATTTCACACCGCCATAGTTACGTAGTACAAATGGCCGTATCGCGTGACAAGGATAGAAAGTGCCCCCACCAAAAACTTCTAAAGCATGTAGTTACTCCATTTATTAATCGATTTTATTGCTTTTTTCACACATCGTGTTACGTCTGTTAGTTCTTTGAAATAACATAACATTTCCGCGAATTTTTAACAGTAGTCAAATAGGCAATTGTGAAAGTTGGAACCTGATTTTGTGAAAGTCAAAAGTTATGGACTGTAAAGCTGGACCCTCAGTTCTCACATAGAGAATTGAGGGCACATCTGAACCTGATAAAGTGATAACAATGGACACTAGAAATAGTATTTCCCTCGTAGAAAAAGTGGCCCACAATCCTATGTGAGAACTGATCTGACGAGGATGAAGAAGTTCAAATTGATCGTGATGTTTTTCTTTAGTTAAAAAAAAACGATTTTCTGTTACAGGTTAAACCCTGTCACTTGGTGGCGAGCCAGGGTTGGTTCCAACAACGCGAACTCTGGAGGCACCATCTACATCATCAACCGTATCACTCCTCACGAAAACTTCGTGCCCACGAGCCTGGCCAATGACATCGCTGTCCTCAGAACGAATCTGCCCATCACTTATCAGCCCAGTCTGGTTGCTGCTGCCAGGATAGCGGGAGCGGCTTATCCGTATGGAGACCGGCAAGAGGTTTTGGCTGTCGGATGGGGAGTTACATCAGTAAGTACCTCATCATCATCATCATCATCATTTCAGCCGAAAGACGTCCACTGCTGGACATAGGCCTCCCCTAAGTGTTATTTTTGCTTAGGGGGGGTTTGCCATAATCGCCACGCTTGGCAGGCGGGTTGGCGATCGCAGTACGGTCGATACAAAAAGCACAGAGAACGCTGCTGCCCATTCTCTGATACATCCCTTAGTCGCCTCTTACGACACCCACGGGAAGATATGGGATGGTGCTATTCTTTGCGTCCGACACCATACGTAGTACCATAGTACCTACATCATAGTTATACTTCAGCGGGCTTCATTGCCTTCAGCCATATCAGATTTTTTGCGCCACCTTTTCTTCCCAGCCAAGCGAGCAAGTGGTTAGCCGTTAAGGCAATGCAGTGCAACAAAACCCTTTAAATTAGTAGTTGGGTAAAAGACGAGCCAAGCTTTTGGGCTTGACGACGGTACAGGTACCGTGAACCAAGGCACTAGAAGTCTTGAAGCTGTCTTTAGTAGCCTTTGACATTGTGAAAGTTCAATTCAACCATCGCAAAATCTATGCTCAAACACCCACGCTGACTTCGTTAAGCCTGTAGAAAACATTCCAGTGAGCCAACAACTGCTATGGTCCACCCAGAAATCTCTAAACCGACTGGAAGACTGATTGATCGCTACTGGTACTCCGATGAAATCCGTTGTGATTGCAGAGCCATGTCACAAACCATGTCACACTTCCTTTTCTGCTCTGTGTGCAATTCCAACATTACCTTGAGGAGCCTATCCGAAGCCACTACTAACGTCGAAGGGGCAATTCATTACGGCACGGTTGGCGCAGTGGCTCAAGCAGTTGACTGCTGTGCTACGTGTCGCAGGTTCGATCCCCGCACAGTACAAATATTTGTATGTATGGCTTACAGATAGTTGTTTCGGGTCTGGATATTTGTGTATGTGAGATTTAAATGTCTGTGAACGCACCCACGATACAGGAGAAATTCCTATTGTGGGGAAAAGTTTTTAAAAAACAAAAAAAATAAAAATCATTAACAAGACGAAGAAGAAGCCCTTTGATTTTAAGTTCCAATTCCGTTCAACAGCAGGGTAGCAGCGCAACGCCCTCGGAACTGCTCCAGGTGGCCCAGGTGTGGCTTATCAACCAGCAGACCTGCACTAACCGACTCGCAGAGGCAGGTTTCACCGTTGCCAACACCATGGTCTGCGCTGGCTATCTGGACGTCGGCGAAAGGGGACAGTGCGAGGTAAAGTATTAGGAATGGAAGTCTATCAATATTGCCTATTGTCAAAGCTAACGCCGCCATTTTGTTTTTCGTACCCTCCTGTCAATGTCGTTTGACCCAAAAGAACTATGCATGTCTCATATTCCAGCCTTCTAGAGTTGCCTCAGCACATTACTTTTGCATTGGCAAAGACATTAAAATATTACGAGCTATAGAAGGGGGTGGGAGGGGTAGGGTAATTTGACATTATAATAATATGATTATTGTTAGCTTTTAAGCGTTTTGGTGAAAAACTGTGAGCTTAATATGTATTTCTGTAAATAAATAAATAAATAAGAAGAAGAAAATCGTACTCCAATACTTTTACCAATTGGTGAATCGGTTCCGCAAATAAGTCCTTCTTCGTGTTGACTATATCAGCTGTAGTCTTAATCAACACTAGTTTATTTTTTATAGCAACGCCGCTTCATTTATTTCTTTATCTTTTCCAGGGTGATGTCGGTGGGCCTCTACTGGACTCTTCCGGCGCTGTGATTGGCGTGTTCTCGCGGGCCCAGGACTGCGCTAACCTCTACTACCCTGATATCAACACACGTGTCTCTTCCTTCACATGGTGGATAATCGAGACTGCTAGGGCTTAATGGTCTCAATTCTCCAATTGCCTAATTACCGTAACCTTTTTTATTTTTCAATAATTTGACTTAATATGAAAGAATTCTTTCATAATTTAATGTGTTTAAGTGAAAAATAAAAAAGGTTACGGTAATTAGGCAAAGAACGCCAAATCGGAGAATGACCGAGATGAGGTCGGTGATGGAACGAGCTAACCCAAAAGAAGCCTATTAACTCGCGGTTAAAATAGACACTATTAAATAAAATAAATTCTTTATTTTCATAAAATGGATTACTTGTCATTTGAAACCCTGCATGACTCCAGGCTCCAGAGCTTGTTCCGAGAGCGCTTATTCATAGACTATAAAACACTACTTACATCACTATCACTATTATAAAACTAAGTCCTCCGCAGCGTCTGTCTATCTGTTCGCAATAAACTCAAAAACTACTGCAACGATTTTCATGCTGTTTTCACCAATGGATAGAGTGGTTCTGGAGGAAAGTTTTAGTATATAATTGATAATTTTTTTAAAGATTTGGGGTTGCCTTTGCCCAGCAGTGGGACAGTGCAGGCTAAATAAAAAAAAATACCTACAAAACGTTGGTACTGTCGCTAGGTTAGTACCGCTGAATATCAGTACTTTAGGTACTTACTATCTCTTGTGAGAGAGTTTACTTCCGTATTTAAAAATAATGTCAGTTTTATTACCATCCTGAAAACACGTTTCAGTCGTTACACGGACGTAAATAACTAAATACAGACAAAAATGATAAATACAAAGTTAGTGCTGACGAACTGTAAAAACCTAGAGTTAAGTACCTATCAGTTTTCAGTTTTGTATTCGATTAATATTGTCTCTATTTTTACCCGACTGAGGAGGATAATGCGTTTATTGTTATAACTGTACCTATTCTATCAAATTACATTACTTACCTATATACGAGACGCCTCCATGCCTCGTAACACCCTGTCCACGATCGCACACGTGAAGCGACACTCGCATCCCACTTGTCGCAAGACGCATCGCAGTGACTCCTAGCAAGTTCGCAGTAAGAAGGCAGTCGTTACAGATAGTCAGTGGCCTGAAAGTCTGACAACCAGTCTTACCAAAGGGTATCATATTACCCAGTACTAACAGGCAGGGTTGTGGAGTTCTGATAGGCAGACACCAGATAGGCAATCGCTCCATGTAAAATACTAATATTCAGCTGCATACATAGGTACGCTTATACGGTACGACTGGAAGCCAACCTAAATTGCTGTGCCTGACAGGGTCCATAATTGTGTCTAAAATTATTATTTATCACCTGTAAAAATGTACATTATGCATTGCAATAAACTATTTGAATTTGAAAAAAAAAAACCCAAAGAGAGTTCGGAAAAGGCTAGGCAGATGATGAGTTTAGGGATTGCTAGCAGAAAAGACGTAACTTTATGCAAAGTCAAGCAAGGAGTGCGACATATTTAACACTGGACCAGTTTTCAAGTGGCCATAATTATACCTTAATAGATAAAGTAGCAAAGCATTAACTTTCAGTTTACGTACATAGTGTCCTATTTGATGTGATTTATCTGATAAGTGTGGATTAAATCAACAGTAGATCAAACATCTTCAAATACGTTTATGATAAAAACCTAAGCGCGCAGTAAAGGAACACCTAATTGTGTTAACATTTTTCAATGTTTAATAAAAGTTTGGCACATCCATGGCCCGCATTGTGAACTATAGCCCATCCCTCTCCTAGAGAGGAGGCTGAGTCCCTGCAGTGGGAACTAGGGTAGGGAATGCAATCTCGATTTCGCGAGATCCCGAAAACCCGAGATCTCGCCTTATTTTTCGAGATCAATCTCGAAGCATAAAATGTCGAGATCTCGGCCGAGATTGGCGGGATCGAGTGGCAGTAGTCGCGAGGCATGTAGCGTGTTCTCTGCGCGTGAGCGAGTCGGGATTCCCCGAAATTCCCTGATTTATGTTATTTCCCGGGCTGTCCACGCCCTAACCTTCAATTCCCCTCAAATCGGGGGTTTCCCCGCGATGCAGTTTTAGTTAGGTACCTAACATAAGTAAAAATACATACATAACATGTTGTATCATACTCGCATCACAATCAAAACTACTAAGCAGTTTCAATCATATTTCAGTCATCTAATAAAAACAAAACTTTTTGAAATCCATTCGATATCTCGAAAATGTCGAGATCTCGCCGAGATCGAATTTCTGATCCCTCGAGATCTCGACTTAGCGATCTCGTCTCGAGATTGCATTCCCTAGTGGGAACATTATAAGCTGATGATGACACTCTATTCCCAAACCACTGTGGGTTGTAAGCCAGAATCAACAGATGGCGACCTACGACCATCAGAAAAGCGCCGAGACAATGAAGCTCGATGAAGTCCCAGAGATACAATGTAAGGTGGGACCTTCAAAATAGACCGCGAAATTCAAACTACCTCATCAACAGCCTATTAATGCTGCCACTGCTGGGATACAGGCCTCCTCTCTTTGAGAGAGAATGGGCTATAATCTACCACGCCGGCCCAGAGCGGATTGGTAGATGTCACATGTCTTCGAATTTTTTGGTTCTAAGACATGCCGGTTTCCTCACGATGTTTTCCTTCACCGTTTTGAGAGCAGCGGTGATGAAATAAATTACACAAAGTAATGTGCCTGCCTGGGTTCGAACGGTTCGAACCCACGAACTACTGTTCGGGGCCGCCACCACTGGGCCACCGCTGCTCTCGTTTTTTGAAATTTGCAGGTCCGTGTCAGGTTTTACGTTGATTAAAATAGGATTTAAATATTTATCAGAATTTTGCAGGCTACCTTACTGTCTTGGATCTCGCAACGGAATTAATCAGAAAATAATAACGGAGGAATGAGAAACGCAAAACAGCTGCTGATTGCTCTCCTGCCTCTACTCTTGACATTTATTTCTAGCAAGTATTTATAGATTTTCCCACGTGCCTTAGTCTGATTTGAGCCAAGTAACACAAGGCAATGGTAAGTAAACTAAGAAATAAATCTTTAAAAAAACTACGAAGAACTACAACTCTAAAAATAAAATTTTGTTTTACCTTTAGCCAAAAAAAAAATTGCTTTACATTGTGGTTTTAAACCGTAACTTATTATACCCGGAAAACCTACTGATATTTTTATACAGGTATTTTTGAGCCTGCACAGTATGAGCCCAGAATATTTATAGGAAACATTTTATGTAGTTTGTGGTTTTTGTAGTAGGTACCTACCCAAACAGATTTTGGTATAGTTTATAAGAGATTTTTAATTCTTATAATGCCTAACGCAACTACACTGCAATTTCGTATAAAGAATTAAAAATCTCTTGCTCTCACTTGCATCATAATAATTTTATTCATAACATAAAACACGATAGGTAATAGTAATTTCTCCAGCTATACATACCTTTTTTCTAAATATTCGAATTAATATCTTAAACGGGATATTTACCATGTTTGATTTTTGTGTAGTAGTGAGTAGTGTCAGTGACCATGTCAGTTTAAAAACTTATATTCGAATTAATTTAGCAATTATTATTCTATAAGTTAATAAGTACACACGGCTACACATCAAGCTATACAAAACCAGTTAATCTTGGCCTCACTTTACTAGATCTTTTCGCACAATGAATGATCAGGTTATACTGGATTTGTATAGCTTGATGTGTAGCCGTGTGTACCTACGTACTATTTGTACGATTATATTAGGTACCTGCATTTTCCTGTAGCTACCAAAAAACATACTCTGTATCTATTCATGACTGCAGGAAAACGGACTACAACAGGCTATATCCACAAATAAGTACTAGCCTGATTACAATACATACATGAAGTTGTCGTAAAATATCGCATCAGTATGCCTTAGTAATGTGCCGACTTTCAGTGACCGTGCGTCGGAGAATGAACGCGCTCTTACCAAAGAACGGGGTAAAAGAATTACTAGTGTTGTTGACACTTACCGTTGCGGAGTCTACCCACGCTCTTTCCATCAACAAACTCGGACTAAACATCGTAGGTGCGTATTTTATCACGATCACAATAACCGTCAAGCTTGAGTGCTCCAGTTAATGAATCAGAATAATTAATTCCTGAAAACATCGCGATAACGTTTTAAAATGACCTTTGCTTTGTTTTTTTTAATGGGTTCCAGGCTTTATATAGCCATTTTAAAATGTATATTGGTCAAGTAAATATAATAGTTTTGTAGCTGAGAAGGTACTATTTACTGTTATCTACTAATAAATGCATACAAGTCAGTAATGGTAGGTAGTTCTGAAATTGGTTCACGGTTTCAGTTAATTGTGTCGTGTTGCGAATCTGTGAGGATCTGTGTGTGTGTGATCTTTTCCACTAAGTATAAGCTATACCTAAAATTATGCCTAATTAGGATGACTATAAGTAGTCATACTATACTATATTATAGTATACTAGACTCTAGTATTTGTGAAACAGGAATGAGTGACGCAAAATAAACAAACAATTTTTTTTATATATGAGATATACAATCATCAAATGACTCCTCCCGCTCTGGGTAGACCAGGAGGGAGCGTCTCTTACTGATTAAAACTTTAAAGCCCATCCGTGTTCCTTGTTTTGCCCTTTGCGTACCAGGGCCGCGGCAACTCTTTGCAACCCTGGTAGAACCGGCCCTAGTGGGTCCCGCCTAACCTAGAGAAACCTAGCAGACATCATTGGTTGTGTCATTGGTTCCATAATTTCTGAGTTAATTATCTCACACCAAGTCTTAAAAATACTCAGCAATTGTTGTTTAAATAATTTACAAGACACACGTAGATATCTCGTAATTATTATCTCAAGATAAATAAAAAAACTCAGTTTAAAAGAACAAATAGTAACACATTTAAATGAAACCGTGTGTCAGGGCTAAACATTTATCATTTGTTAACTAACTTCAAAAAGAAGAGGTTCGTGCGTGGATATTGTTTTTTTACACGTTTTGTTTAGTACATAGATATTTACGTAAAATGATTGACTGTAACAAATGCGGCAATAACAGAATGAAGAATGGAAGAATAAATAAATTAGACCAAATTCACGAATGATACTTTTTTTTTATAAAACGTTGCCCCACACTAGGAATTGCTCCTGTACCGTAGGTGCGTTCACAGTGCAACAGGGTGTCTAAAATTACTACTTTAGCAGATCATAATATGAATTGCGATAAAAAGCGTAAAGTGGACCTTTCAAAATAGTAACTGCTTCTGTGACCATTTAAGAAAATAGATCATACTGCTGCGTTGCGTGTCGCGGGTTCGATCCCCGCATGAAACAAATATTTGTGTGGCCTACAGATAGGTTTTTCGGGTCCGGGAGTCTGTGTATGTGAGTTTAAATGTTTGTAAACGCACCCACGATACAGGAGAAATTCCTAGAGTGGGGCAACGTTTTTAAAAAAAAAACACGTCGTTAGATACACGTGGGAATTTGTTCTAACACTTCTCGAACCCATGAACACCCTCGCCCTGCGGCTCGGGTGTTCATTCCGCCTCGACTGCAATAACAAACTTTCCGCACTTTTATGTACTATTGTGATATAGTCGGTCTGAGCTGCTAGGGATGAATTGAGAAACCTCCTTTCTTGAAGCCTATTATAAATAGTTTAATAAATAAATATGGTTTTTGGCTAGTTAAATAAAAATGTGATTCTGTTTAATCCGTCCACTAACTGGTCAAAAGGACCCGCTTGCAAATGGACCCACAATAAAAAGTGGGTCCAGTTGACCAAAGACTCTAATAGATTATCGAAAAATATTAGTTACCTACGTGTTTTTTGTTTATCAAATTAATAAACATTGACGGAAATAAAACGCGTCAAAGATAAAAAAATGTACTTCGATGTGACGTCACACGAGTTTTCAAAGCACTGTATCGTCTTAATTTTTTGTTTACGTGAAAAAAGAAAAAATATGTGCCCAATTTTTTTTGGATATCTTTCTATCTGACGGAATAATTAGTTTTTTTTTGGTGAAATTTTCTCCTTTGTTTTCTTTCACAGCGAAAGCACGAGTGGAGTTGCGCCCAATAACAGTCAATGCGTTCCTATATGATGTCATCCGGATATCTGCCCCGGTGATAAATGCGAAGGCTGTATATTACATACACAAGCCTAATGGAGACGCCATGAAACTAGATATAGGCACGCCCAAACTGAAGCACATAGAAAAAGACATGCAACCAATCGTAGTGAGATTCGGAAAAGAAAGGAAACCTATTATACATCAAGAGAATAACTATGAAGCGTATGCGATCAGGCATACAAAAGAATTGAAAAAGTTAGATAAAAATGAGTTTATGATTGGACCTCTTTCGGTAGAGGATGACGGGAACTGGGTGCTAAGCATGTACATTAAAGATTTGAATGATGAATGGATTGAAATGTTCCAAGTTATCACTGTCGCCATTTTAGGTAAGGTTTTATTGAAATTCTTTTGAATGAGATTTTAAGGTATTGTCCCAGTCCTGGGCAAGTCCTGGGCAAAGGCCTCTGCCCATTTTCCTTCCACTTCTTACGATGGTGTGCTTCTTCTCGCCAATTGGCAAGAAAGCCATTCAAATCTTCTCGGTCTATTGGATTTATTTAAAAGCTTTGGTTGAATACTTGAATAGTGCCAAAAATAAAACACAAGTCGCCCCCGGCCCTGTTGGTATTTTATGTGTCCTATATTACGAGATATATCCTCTTTAAATTGCATTTTCCTATGTGGATTATGTGATGTGTTTATTGTTACTACAACACTAAACGTGAAATAAAAACTTTTCTAATTCAATTTCGTTGTTTTCAGAATTCGTGCCGCTAACCATATCCAAAGTGTCACCGAACCAAAGTGTTAGTTCAATCTTAGATTCTAACCCAACACTAGATTTGGGAGACACGATGCTCTTGAGCATAGCTTTCCCAATTCCGGATCTTGAGAGCTGCGAGCTGGTAGCTCCTAGGTCTACCTTCGACAGGTTCTATGACAGGACAGGACAGGACAGGGTAGACATGGCTACCTGTACGTTCTCAGTACCTAACATAACAGTGGAGGACGCTGGATCCTGGAAGATAGTAGCCGTTGGGAAGATAGTGTACGAAGGAGAAATGTACATGAATGTAGCTGTTAAAGATGAAAACTATAGTGGTGATTTGATTAAATGTATTTGATAGGCAGTGTTGTTTTTGTTGACGAGTGTTTTTAAATGTTATTCACATTGAGCTCATCTTTTGAGAAGCTCAATAGTAACAGCCACTCGGGTCGATCTTTAGGTTAAGCCGGGCTTGCCTAGGTTGGTCTGTGGATGGGTGACCGCCCATTATATACCGAGTTTCGTCCGTGTCTCGGAAAGTTCCGGCTGCCATATTTAGATCTTTGGCAGTTGTTACAGGTGACTACCTGTAACAACTGCCAGTGACCTGAAAGTCTGACAACGGTTGTCAATCTTTCAGGTGGCAAGGAGGCAAGGGTATCATTAATACCCCCTCATTTCGCTAATTATGTTTAAGTCCGATGTAATAGGGGGCGACCCTATTGATATGCTATCAACAAGGCAAAATCAGACTCCGTAACTGATAATGAGAAATTCCTTATGGGAAGTCCCAGCGACACCCTGATCTGGGAATCGGACCCAGGACTTGAGTCCCAAACGGTCTTTCTACCGGTATCCATGCAGCTGATTGTTGTTTTCAGTTCAGTATGATTTTATCTATTTCTGTCCCCAAGTAACATGAGACAAGGAAGATGATGAAAATACATTTATTATACCTGCCATAGTGATCAGCCAGAACAAGATCATCAATCACTATCACTACATATTATAAAACAAAGTCCACCGCCGCGTCGGTCTGTTCGCGATAAACTCAAAAACTACTGCTCTGATTTTCATACTGTTTTCACCAATATATAGAGTGGTTCTCGAGGATGGTTTTAGTATATAATATGACCGACATCCACGCGGGCAAAGCCGCGGGCATCAGCTAGTATACAATAAACAAAACTCAAATTGTATAAAATAACTAGTTATATTTACAACTTATAATTAATTACAAGGTCCTTTAAATTAAATTAACGCAATACAAGTATGTTTTGTCTGAATTTTCTAAGTATATCTCATTTGCAACGTTATGAATACAATCATACATATTATCGCATCATTTTGAGTCTTGTACAGTCACCTGCAAAAATGCATGAACAATTCAGATCTAAAATCGTGTGAAACGAGAAATTACGCCACATATTGTAAACTAATTATCGACTATAAACGTTCACAGGAAAATACACACTAAAGTATCCATGCAATTATGCAGGTGCAATTATGAACGTGGAGTACACAAGCAAAGAGCGGCCTATACTCAGCAGTAGGTGAGTTGTCGATGATGATGATGATACGGTGATGATGATCACTCGCTGCCACTTCCACTAGCAGAGCCACTGGCACTACTATTACGTCTCGGCGTGGTCTGGTCGTCACCGTCCGCGTGGTCGCTGCCTTCATCATCGGAGTCTTTGAGCGCCTTCGCTCGGTCAAGTCGGCGCGCGCGGCGAGTCTCCACGTCTGACGCGTCAGATTCCGAGGAGTAGATCTGCGCGCCTGCTGATGCTGTAAAGAGGATGGCGATTGATGGTTTAGTCTTTGAATTAACAAATTATCTGTGTTTGGTAGGTGAGAGTCTTAACAGCTTCCGTACTACTCACGGTTGTATTATTAGCAATAGGGTAGATGACAAAAATCTAATTAGTCCGTCAGATAGACTTTCAAAAAATATTGGACACATTTTTTTCGATTTTCAAGCTAGGACATTGCAGACTTGAATAAAAAGATGATTCCGTGCTTCGGAAGGTAGTATAAGCCGGTGGTCCCGGCCGCCAAATGGCGATCGCTAAACCATGTCAGACATTTCTCTTTTTTTTTTTTTGAAACTCTGAAACTAAGTTGTGTGGTGTCGTTAGACCTTACTGCCCACACGATAAGAAGTATGGCACTGATGTAAGGGTGTAGTTACCTCCGGTAGGGGCTGCGGGTTGTTCGCAAGAGATAACGCGGCCTCGACATAAAGGGCTAAGAAGGAACATGTGTGGTTTTTAGTTAGTGGAAGTGACACTTCCTTTCGGGGGTTATTTGATGATTTCCCTCCCGCCAAAAAAATAAAGGGTGTAGTTACCTTTCTGGCCTTGCTTGTACTTGTTCTTGATGGCAGCGAGCGACACGCCGCCCTCGTCATCCGAGTCATCCCGTGCACCAGCTCGCGCCGCACCGCGACGTTTGGGTCGCACGGACGCTTTCGAACGCATCGCCGCGCGGAGCTCCATCTCTTCTTTCTGTAATTACACGATAAAATTCATTGATATCACTATTATTACATATTATAATGCAAAGTCCTACGCCGCGTCTGTCTTGTTCGCGATAAACTCAAAGACTACTGTACCGATTTTAATGCTGGTATCACCAATGGATAGAGTGGTTCTTGAGGAAGGCTTTAGTATATAATTCGACATTGCCGTGTCTTATTGACACCTGGATGGAACTTATATTAATAAAAAGGGTATTACAAATTTATAAGTGGAAAGACCGAAAAAGGGGAGAAAAGCCTTTGTCCTGCAGTGGGCCACAAATGGCTAGTAATAATTTAAAAGTTAAAATTTTAAAATAAGTTTATTTTCAAGATTGACGGCAAGCTGACTCGATTGAAAAAGTTTTAGTTTCATAGCTCATCGGAAAGTGCCTCACTCAAAAAAGATGCACGTGTCATTCTTTATTGCTCTCATCGGAAAGTGCCTCACTCAAAAAAGATGCACGTGTCATTCTTTATTGCTCCACATGTTTCGGTCTAATTGCTCAGCCCGCAAAAAAACACAACGGCAACGTGTAATAAGGAACTCCATTCCAAAAATCATCAGAATAAACATAATTTGCCATACATACCTTAAGCTGATACTTCCTATCAGCATCAGGATCCGCCCCGACCTGCGACAGTATCTTGATGGCCGAGGTCTTGGTGGAGCGGTCAGCCAGAGACAGGGTCATCTTCCTGTGAGTGAAGGACTCCGTGGAGTGTGGTCGGAATGATAACTTGGTGCGGAACACGGCCTGGCCTTGCAGACCTGTGCCCTGGCGGACGAAGAGGTGGTTGTGGTCGCCCTGGGAAATGGAGATGTGGTAAGAAAAAAAAAATGCGAAAACTAAATATTAAGCATTGTTTACACACACGTCACACAGTATAAGGCCCCTCCCTCTACACATCGGCAGACATCGTCTGCGGATGCATCCGCCGATGTGTAGAGGGGGTTATTTGGTTGTCTGTAGTAGGTATTCACCGTTGGCAGATGCGTCTGCCGCCAATCCGTTTGTTGTCGGTTTTGTCCCACATCAAAAGGTTGGAGCGCGAGCGCCACAAATCTGCGGACGCATCAGTTGACGTCTGCAGACGTCTGGCAGACGCACCTGCCGATGTGTAGAGCGATCATTATAACGACGACAGGCCGTGTCGAGGGCGCGTTCGTGTTCCACACGCGTTTCAAAGTGATGTCAGGAACATTGAAGTAGCCCGCAAGGGCCATCGCCCGACGGGGCTGCGGGTTGTTCGAAAGATATATCGCGGCCTCGACACAAAGGGCTTAGTTAGCAGAAGTCTGACACTCCATACCGCTCTGCCCAGAGCGGGAGGAGTCATTTGATGATACCACAATCTCCAAAAAAAAAGTATACATAATATAGCTCATAGAAAGCATTCGGTGACGATAACGCGAGTTCCATCTTTAGGCGCGTTGAGCACTTTTTGTTCACCCAAAAAGTGCTCAACGCGCCTAAAGAAATTTTCACTTCACAATGTAACCAATGTAATGATTTTTATTTGCACAGATGAATGTGCGTGTGGTGTGAGGTCCACTTTGTTAAAACTCTTTGAAATTGTGCTTAGGATTTAGTGACAATTACCAAAGAATTTTGAAAGTTGGAATTTATTTTCATTCTTTCTTCACCAATATCTCCGTTATTTTTGTATTCGACAGACTATACTTCCGCGGTGGTCCCATCGTCACCAAGTCAATATCTGATGATGGGATCCCAGGAAAATCGAGGGCAACCCTAAAAAATACAAACACACGAACTCCTCTTTTTCTGGAAGTCGGTTAAAAAATCGTCATTTTTGTAGTTTAATCGACATCCACGCGGGCGAAGCCGCGGGCAAAAGCTAGTTGATTCATAAATAGTTTTACAATATAAAGAAAGAAATGACACTGAATACCGTGTCACAGGATCCAGTCACGTTTCGACTTAATAATAATAATAATATTCCACAACTATCACACAACGCCATCTAGTCCCAAGCTAAGCAGAGCTTGTGTTATCGGTACTTACATGTAAGGGCTGCTTGTAAACGTCGAATATCTCCGAGCCGAGATGTAGAGACATGCTCCCGTCTGACCACTTGACCATCCGCGCGTTAGACTCCTTCACAGCGCTGCCTTCCTTGTCAAATACTGTTCGCCAACGCATTGTGTTTTCTACCTTCAGTTTTAACCTGGAAAAAATTTAAAAAGTTGAAAACTACACTTTTCACGAAAATCTAAATTTGCCTACATCTTTTTATCGTGTTGACTCAGGACTTTGATTTTATACACCTAATAGGGACTATATACCTCAGTATGATACTAATATTATAAACGCAAAAGTTTGTAAGTATTGATGGATGGATGTTTGTTACTCTTTCACGTTAAACTACTGAACGGATTTAGATAAAATTTGGTACACAGATAGTTTATAACCTGGATTAACACATGGAATAGTTTTTATCTCGATTTTATCTTCCCGTGGGATTATTTTCGAGTTGTAGCGGGCGAAGCCGCTGGCAACAGCTAGACTAGTATAAATTTCAACTAGCTAGGTCCACCTGTTCAGAGAAAATCGGTGGTGACAGTCGCACAAGAGAGTGCCCTTATAAGGGTTCCTTCAAGGGCCCAATCAAAAGGCTAAGTGCGGATAAAAGCCCAGTTTAACTAAAGGGTGAAATACGGAAACCTTAAAATATAAAAACACCTGAAAACTTTTGGCTTTAGGGCTAGCCCTGAAACCTCAAACCATGTCAGAGGCCCTTGAGGTGGTTTAGAAACTCCGACACTAGGATGTGTCCAAAGTTAAATCTATCTGACAGGCCCTGACACCCATATCACAAGTTCAATCTTAGCTTGGGTGTCAGAAGTCTATCAGTCTGTATTAAGAACAATTCTCAACCTAAACTTTATGTAATATTATATTGTTAGTGACATTGTGAATTGTAAACTGGAAATAAAGATTAATTATTATTATTATTTATCTAAAAGTATGATGCATTCCAGTTAGCCTTACCTGGCTCGTCCTTCCTCATCCAGAGTCTCTTCCTCATCAATCTCATCCTCATAGGTGCTGGGGTCGTAAGGCCTGGTCTCCACGGACAAGAAGTTGGGCAGCTTCACAAAGTGCAGCTCTTTGCCCAGCTCCGTCCAGATCTTGGGCATGTCTACGTCTATGCGTGTCTCTGGGATCTCTACTTCTTCTTCCTCTTCCGGTTTGTCGCGAGGTTCTCGCTGGAATGAAGAAGATGTTATCTATACTAATATAAATTAGGTATATAATAATATTATATAGAGGAAAGATTTGTATTTTTGTGTGTAACAAAAGTTTTATCCCTGTATTCCCACGGGTATTCCCAAGGTGAAGGAAAAAAAACATCGTGAGGAAACCGGCATGTCATAGAACCAAAAAAATTCAATGACATGTGACTTCTACAAATCCGCACTGAGCCCGCGTGGTGGATTATTATAGCCCACTCCCTCTCCATAGAGACTAGGCCTGTGACTCTGCAGTGACTGCAGTGGGAACATTAATAGGATGATGATGATGATGAATGGTTCATTAAAAGTAATCGTACCTCATCTCCACTGCCCCGTCCCTCATCACCAGATCGTCGTGCGTCGGGGCTGCGACTGCGACTACGACTGCGACTGCGACTACGCGATCGAGACCGGTTTGACGCCTTGTCAGCACCACCCTCGTCTTCAGTACTGATGTCTGACGCATCACCGAATAGAGCATCAGCCGTCACTGTGGGATTTGAAAGTTGAAGTTACTAAGCTGGCAAACTGTTTAGAATTAAAATCTGAGTGCTGAAAACTTGATAAAAATAAATTAAACATTATTTTAGACTACAGTAAAAGTCCCGCAAAAAATCAGTCCAACCGTCCAAAAATTCAATGTACTCTTCGTAAAATCGATCTGGAAATACTAACCTCTAACACTGCCCAATTTAAGCATCGAACTCAGGTACCAGACCAATGAGAACAGTTGCATACAAGGTGTAGACTCTTTACAAAGCCGTCAACCAAGTATACTGTACATCAAATAGTACAACTGAACGCAAAACATATAAGTTCCCATTAAAATAGGTAGACAAATTTTAACACAGCATTCAGTACGCCTAAACAAAGATATCTAAACAAAAAAAAAACACTAAATAAAGCGATTTTATTTTGACTTAAAATTATAAATTGCCGGCTCTCTAGAACAAACTCGTCCTGTATGAGTAGGTACTGAGATGCGTTTTTCATATTATTTTTTCACCATTGTCCTTATTTTGGTGGTCTGAATGATTTCTAAAATTTTGTCCACCTATTTTTAATGGGACCTTTTAGAATACATCGAATGTGACAAGACAAATAGTTTTAATAAAACAATAAATAAATGAATTATGAATAGAATACCTCGTGGGTCTAGTCTCAGCGGTCGCGAGCACGACAGCTGAGCATGAGCTCCTGGGTTTGATTCTCGGGCCACGCAAAGTATTAATAAACTTTTTCATTAAGAATTTCTCACAAGCAGCCACGGAGTCTGGATTTGTGCCCCATTCTTTTTACTATTTTTTGAAAACGTTGGGTTGATTGTAATAGGCTCGCCCCTATTACATGGGACTTAAACATAACTGACATAATGTAGGTTTCCTATTAGGTACACCTGTGCCTAACCCTTCGGGGATTACAGGCGTGATGTTAAGATATGTTAAATATAGCAGGGACTGAAAGCGGTTACGGTTAAAGGTTAAGATACCTCAAAAATATACCGGTACCGGTTTAAAATAAAGGTTGAGCTATACCGGTACCTTTATAAATAAAGGTTGGGCTAAACCGTTATTTAACCCTTACACGATTTCGGTACCGAAATGCATGCCGCGGCGCGCGTGTGTGCGGTGGAAGACGTTAGAACTTGCGTATGTAGTTTATAATCAACAATCGGGAAGTGAACGACAGACAGATTGGCGAGGCGGTGCGTCAAAGCAAACCCCTATTTATTAAGGTTTAGGTACCGCTACCGATACATTTATAACGGTTACGGTACTTCTACCGAAATATACCGGTATGCATTTCCAGCGTTCAGTATTCGTTCAGTTCAAAATTCCACTACTGGAAAAAATAACGGTATCGAAATATTTCGGTAACACTTATTTAACGGTATGACGTCATACCGAAATTTAAAGGTACCGTAATTTTTGGGTAATTCAGTCCCTGAAATATAGTATACTACAAGCTACACGGAACTCATCCGCTCATAGTTCGAGGACTGATTGCAGATAAAACATGGAAAAAAAAAAATTGTATATTACATGAAAAGTTTTATCAACATACCACCGTCCCCATCTTTCTTCGCTCCCTCTTCATCATCATCAGAGTCAACAATCTTCTTGGTCTTCTTTTTAGGTTTGTCACTGGTCTCTGAGCCACTGTCTGAGCCTGCCTTCTTGCGTTTTGGAGTGTCTTTAGGGCCGCCGTCGCTTTCCGAGTCTGATAGGACGGCGCGTTTCTTTTTTTCCCCTGTGAAGAATTATTTGCGTTTATGAGCGGATGTATGAATGTGGACGAGGCAAAAGCAGTATGTAAGGATCCTAGCAGGTAGCGTTCAGTAGTTTCTGCCTACCCCCATCGGAAAAGGGCGTGAGTTTATGTATGTATTAATTAGTCACGACGCGCGACGGCACGGTTCGCGCAGTGGGTGAGCGTTGACTGCTGCGTCTACTGGTCAGTGTCGCGGTTTCGATCCTAGCACAGAACAAATGTTTGTATGGCCTACAGATAGTTGTTCCAGCTCTGGATGTTTGTGAATGTGAGTTTAATATTAATTGTTTGCAAACGCACCCACGATACTGGAGAAATCCCTAGTGCATTTAAGAACCCTAAGTCTATCTATCTAGCGGGACAACATATTTAATTTTTTTTTAATTACAGAGATTGGTGCAGATAGGGGGAGGGGGAGGGATTTACCTTAACTTCAAGATATTAAGTAAGTTTTGAATGAATGCTTAGTGCTTACCAATATCAGGTTCAGAGCTCTTGGACCGTGACCTCGAGCGACTCTTTGACTTTGACTTGCTTCGGGACTTTGATCTGAAAGATTATAATTTTATATTAGTGCATAATTGTTATTTACAATATTTTTTTTAAGAATATGTATTTCATCATTCTCATGGCTGTATGCCAAAACATCTCATCTTTTTCCATACATTACACATTTTCAGAATACGTAGGTTTGAAGGCCAAGACTCATATAAAACTTCTATGAGTTTTAGATACTTAATTGGATAACAAAAAGAACTGAATAAATTGTTATTTACCTTGAACGACTCTTAGCTTTGTCCTTAGCCTCTGCATCATCAATCATAAGCCCCGGTGAGTTGGACCTGCTGTCATGTGCTTCCGGCCTGGCCACCGGACTCTTAGACCTGGACGTAGCACTCCCAGACCTGGATCTAGACTTCCTACTCTTAGGACTTGCACTTGCCACTGATTTAGATCTTGACCTGCTTTTGGCAACTTGTTCCTTTGGAGTCTGCGACCTGGACTTAGGGCTCTGTGATCTGGATTTTGGGCTTTGGGATCTCGATTTTGGAGATTGGGACCGAGATTTAGGACTGTGAGGTCCAGACTTGGGGCTAGCTGAATGGCTTTTAGGAGTTCCAGAACGAGATCTAGCACTTGCTGAGCCTGAACGAGACCTCCTGGACCCACTTCTGGATCTTTGCTTAGGGCTCCCGGATGCATTGGACTTTGGGCTTGAGGAACCGGATTTGTTGCTATGAGCAGACCCTGAGCGAGATCTATTTGAATGAACAGGGGAGTTGGACTTGCTTCTGGAAGATCTTGATTTTCTGGAGTGGGTGGAATGGGCAGATTTTGGAGATTCACTTCCTGACTTGGCTGGGCTATGGGAAACTGATCTGAAATTAAAAGCAAGGATCAGTGTTAATGTAGGTTAGTATAAGATCTACTTAAAATATGTAAGGATAATGCTGGTAATGCTACATCAAAAGAATAAGCGGTCGGTAATAAATATTAAAACAACAGTAATATTATTATGGCTAACTTGCTAAACTGACTTGATTGCAAAAACTTACTTTTTCTTCTTTCTTAATGCATTTAAAGTGTATATCAACTGATGGAATGTGTTTCAGACAGTTATAAAGTTTGAGGTATCAAAATGCAAAAAAACAAAGCATCTTACACCTGGTGCTACTTATTCACAGTATGTTTTGAGTTATTACCTTGAACGACTGCCTTCTTTTCCAGGAGCAGGGCTGTGGCTGGTACTCGACCCGCTGTCAGAATCGGAGCCCGAATCTGTGTCTACAACGAAGAAATACATTCGTGTTTACATGACGCTTTAACAGGAATAGGACTACATTTATTGTGTTCTTAAAATACAAATATGGTTAATTAAATAATAAATGGTTCCATGAACTGGTTTATAATATAAATAAATAGTACATATCCTCATTTTTTGAAAATAAACACGAAATTTTATCGACTCCAGTTGTGTTTTGAGAAGACGCAATTTTACTTACCATCTAATGACTTCTTTGCTATTGGCGCCATTTTATGCGCTTAATACAACACAAACACTCTATTTTATTAAAAATCAAAAGAAGAATTACAATATTTTCAATAGTTTCTATTTGTAATTAAATTAAATAGGTTAGAACGCCAACGACAGAAACGTCAAACAAACAACAATGACATTAAGATTGACTTGACACCTTTTTAAATGTCAATGCTTGACACAAGTCATTTTCCTCAACAGATAAAATAAATTGTAGATTCTCTTATTCAATACGCATTAGTCGATTAGTAAGTTTCAAAAAGAACGTCAGTCTTTTTGGAAGGGGTAGATAAATAAGTGAGGAGATCTCTTTGTTTTGCCGTCAACGACGAACTCCCTCAAAACTCAAACTCACGCCCTTTTCCCATGGGGGTAGGCAGAAACCACATAACGCCATCTGCTACGATCATTACATACTTATTTTGCCTCGTCCACATTCATGCATCTGGTCATACAGGCACGCCAGTTACTAGATACGAGTACTACGCACCTTTCCTTTCTAAAGAACATCATCAATGACATCAGTGTATGTCTTTCTAGGGAAAAACACAAAAAACAGAACAATATTTAAAAGGGTTTTAGTTAATTTACTATGTTTATATGACAAATTACTATTTTATTACGACAATGGTTGACTTGACTTCAGGTGGCGTGGCGTACTTGTGGAATACTATTTTTATAATTTTGCCAGTATAAATAAATTATATTGGGTTAGGATAATGATGCCATTTAATTTTAAATGTGTTATGTCCCTTATGTAAGACAGTTGAGCAGCTACATTAACTCTTGAACTAGTGACGCTAGTTAGCGATAGTATAGCGATAGAGTAGCCAAAGCGTGGTATATTAAAGTTCAAAGCGTCATTAAACGAAAAGAAAGGGCTGTAAAAACAGATCTCTGTTATCAGATTATGAATTTATGAACGCCATTTACAATGAGCTAGATTAACCTACCTTTCTATTTGTTTTTTAATACGTTGCTTTGCTCCGTAGGAGTTTCTCCTGTATCTTGGGTGCGTTCATAAACATTTAAACTCACATACCTACACAAATACTCAGACTCGAAAAAACTATCTGTAGGCCACACAAATATTTGTTCAGTGCAGGAATCGAACCCCGTGACACGCAGCGCAGCAGTTCAATCGCTTAGCCACTGTACCATCACTGTACCAACCGTGCCGTACCTAATTACATTGATTGATACAATAAATTGTAGGTACTTATTAGTTGATTACCTACACAATTCACAGGTGATCTGGTTTATTACGAGTAGCTATCCCTCAGATTTCATCCCTCGCTTACGACACCCAAGGGGGCAATAGAGTGGTTCTATTAGTATTTATAACCGGAATGGCATGGTCATTCTCTGTTGTAATACGAGTTATTTTACACCAAACTACTCATTGAGTCACTGCTTTTCATTAGACGTGAAATTGGAAAAAGGAAAGTTATAATTCATGGACAAGTCATTCAATTGACGAGAAACGTACAATTTAAATAAGTGGACTAGGTATTACTTGCTTCAGAGTGCCTACCTATACAAAATATTGTTTACTTACAAATCAAAATGCATTTATGGAAAATAAACACAGCACGTGGTTTTTGTAATAAGTAAATATAATAACCAGCTTATCCCGTTTTGTAGGTACCTATGTCATTACCTAATTGAATTACGTAGGTTCTGTAACAAATATCTGCACTCAAACACCACTCATCAAACAAAAGAAATATCTATCTGAAGCTTCGATCCCATTCCCATTCATTTGGTGTCGGTGTCAGTCAAGAAATGTGTAACACCCACAGGTAACACCTAACACTAAACTAGCTAAACGGCTAGCTAGCTTCGAACTTGAGACTTACCTAACGTTCACTATTCTGACACTGCTGGGATATGACCGCATGTTTACGACTTCTTATCTTTCATACCGTTGAATCATTATCCATTCTTTGAGCCGAAATCTTTAATCTGAAGAACATGTTTTTATGTGGATTTCTCGCTGTCCAGTATTAGCGTATACTTAGAGCTACTGTACTATGTTACATAAAATATTTTCAACTCCATTGAGATTATAAACAAGTAGACATTTCTTTTACACATACCTACATTACATGCGTAGGGCTACTCGTATTCAAAAGTCTTTGCTAATGTCAATGCCATACTTAATTAAAAGCGCAGCATTTCACTTTTATTCTGTTCCGATTTGACCGTGATTGCATTGTGTAACACATTCACTATTATAAGTACGTATAGGTACAACTATGTATTGATTGATTTTATCGAGTAACGAACGTCAACTAATCAAACTTTGTTATCGTATTGTAGGTATAAATAGTTAATTATTATAGTAGGTAGTACCTAACTACCTACCAAACTTAAAATAATTTCTGTATTATTCGGGAACTAAAACTGAATCATTGACTTTCAATTTTCAATACAATAATCCCTTCCTTGGTCAAAAGTTACATCTCACGATAATCGAACTCGTAGACATCTCGTATCAAAGGAAAATATTTTATCTCTTTCTTTATCAGAAGTAAGAAAGGGACGAAAGGTCCCAAAAACAGGCGCCTTTTCAAGGGTAAGCTATCCAAGTGGAGCATGCCTTGTTCGCATCTGTTCCAAGTTTCCAACTTTGAATGAGGGGATTGTTGAATGGAGTTTTTTCACAACGTACGTAACTAACTTTAGTTGAGCGATGGCCGTGGTAGGCGACGTTTGTGCCGGTCTGTTGCGCCACAAACACATTTTATTACGAGAACTATGCGATACAAATATTCTAGACGTGTTAGTAAAAAAAGGGATTCTTAATGTAAATGAGTTTGAAATAATAACGGGCGCGAATGACAGTGATAAGTGTAATTATTTTATCGAAATTGTTAGTAAACAAAGCGGTGCAAAGTTGAATGATTTGTGTGTTGTTTTGAGCAAGGAATGCCCCAAATTATCCAAGGAGCTTATGAACGATAGACACCGGTTCATTGTCAATGGTAAGTACCTACCTACATACTTCGTTGATAAGATTGGATTTTTTTGAGTGTAAGAAGTTAGCTTAAGAAGTTAGTAAAATCTTCTAGCGTAGTTTCACGACGATAATAATTTTTGAATGAAACCTCATTTTTTCTTTATCTAGCGTGTGGCATGGCCGCATGGTTAATGTTCTGAAAGTTATCAGAAGACGAGAAGGATATTTTTTTAATGAATAATAAATATATAGATAGGTAGGTCTTAAAAATGTATCTACCATTGTCTTCGATTTGCCTACGTTTTACCTAGCAAACGTAACTACAAGTAGGTATACCTACGTACTACGTAGGTACGTACCTAAGTTTAGTGTAGTCAGCAGTTTTGCTTGATTAGCACGATCCGGCTAATTATACCTACTTAGAAGGTAGGTAGACGTAATTTACAGCAACAACAGTTCTAAGAAGGTAGGTAAGTTACTTCCTACCTTACTTTGTACCTACCTACTGTAATAAACATCATATTATCTAGTAAGTAGGTACTTAAGTAGATAGGTGCCTATTCTCTTTTATTTATGTAAGTACCTAGTAAATTAGATATTACAAAAGCTGTAGGTAAGTATGTATATATATACCTACCTACCTAATGAAGTCATGATTCATGTTGTCTCACGGTCAAACCAACCTATCAGCAAAAAAATTATAAATATAAGTTGTAGGTAGAGGGTAGGTACCTAGTACGGTAGGTAAGTAAAGTACACTAACTGCCGCACTCAGAGAGCTTTAATGATTACTTAGGCCAACAGTTAGTAAAGGTTTTGACAGTTTTGTCATACAAAAACCATTATAGCTCTCTGAGTAAGTACCTACCTACGGCATTTAAGATTTAAATTAAGTACCGTACCTATTTCTATTTAGACCTCAGACCAACAAAAAGAAGATGATTTAAACTCTAAAGCGACAACAAGATTCAATCTTCACAACTACGAAGGAGACACGAAGGGAGGAAGATCGAACAGTCGAGTCCAAGTTGATAAAAAACGAAATTAATAAATTCTAAGGACATAGGTACAGTGCGATCAAATTATCTTGGCAGCTCCGAACTTCGTGCAGGTCATTTTGTTACAACGAATGTATAAAAGTGTTATGATATTTATTTTATTTGTATTTCTCACTGTTTAAATTAGATATTTTCTGATCGTTTAAGTATTGGTTTATCTGGCAATAACAGTTTTATTCCCAAGTTTACATGCGTAAAATTTCGCAAAGTCTATGTTCAGAGCTGCCAAGATAATTTGATCGCACTGTGTAGGTGCCTATAAAATCGAAAAAAGTTTTTATTTCTATCCAATATTTTCAAAGTTTTCTAACAAAATACCTTACCGTAGATATTAGTGCTAAGTTAACGTTCAGTTTAATGAAATGTGGATGGACCGGTAGCTGAACCTGGGACTGGGTAGGTAGGTAATGAGATGATAAGTAGAAGTACAGCTCGCGCTAAACTTTGTGACCGTCCCGAAACTAGGCTCTTGCATTGCGCAGAACACAAAATCAGGTATTAGCGGGACGCACAAGAGCTTGGGGGCAGGGCCATAACATAAGTATTAAAAATGTTAGAAAACGAAAATTGTTTGGTTGATTATGGGTTGATTACGTATTCCCATTTCCCACTCGACTGTACCATGCGCAAGTTCGGACTCGCGAGTCGCGACTATACTCAGGGCGGTCACAAAGGTTTGGCGCGGGCTGCTAAGGCTGTACCATCCTCACAAAATGACGTCAAAAACTTACGATCTGCTCAACAAAAAGCAAGAAATTCGGCCAAATACATTATTTGTCAAGTTGTCACATGAACACAAAAACATTGAGGCTACGGTAAACACCTAAATGCCTACTTACCTAGGCATTACGTGAAGAAACGGTAAAAGTAATCATGTGCCGAAATATACCGAAGAAATTGCTACCGAGCACGAAACGCCGCAATACGAACTAGATTGAAAAATTGCATGACCAACGGCCAAAAAGGGGAGAGAAGAATATTGTAAGAGACCATTATTTAAACTTTACAAAGATAAATGCGCATTTAAATCTGCCATTGAATCTTTTGAACGAAGACAGAAGGTTGAAAATCGTATAAAATTGTCTATGGGACAATGAAAAGTAGATGCGGGTGCGTTCGGAAATTGACCCCGCCTGTGTTATGGGAATCAATCCGCTATTGAGCTCCTGGTCATTCAAGTAATTCAAATGAAACCACATTTACTGCCATGACTATAAAGGTACGTAATTGTTGACATCTATGTCCTCGAGCCTTTGATGTAATCTGTGCTTTGATGTCGTTATCCAAGGGAATTACATAATAATTTTCTTTTAATTAGGAACTTACGTAATAACGATTTTACTTTGTCTTGGAGTAAATAGCGCTCTTTGAATGAGGAGAACTTTTAGTGTTCTGGTTAGTAAGTAGATGAACAACTTTACTACACAGCTCGTCATAGTTTTGGATGGAACTATGAACAAGTACTAAAGTTACTAACGTAGGTACTTACTGTTACATAGCACAGTTGGGAAAACTTAGGGCTAAGATTACTGAGAAGTTTTCACAAAAACTAAGTTTTGAAATTAATAAAAAAGGTCGAGGCTTTGGTTGGACCTTTAGAAATACATGTTGTATTCTTGAGTATTATTTGGAATCTTAAGTAAACTAATCCTGGCGTGGAGAATTGTTAGCGTATTGTGGGCAGGGACTGAATTACCCAAAAATTACGGTACCTTTAAATTTCGGTATGACGTCATACCGTTAAATAAGTGTTACCGAAATATTTCGATACCGTTATTTTTTCCGGTAGTGGAATTTTGACGCTGGAAATGCATACCGGTATATTTCGGTAGAAGTACCATAACCGTTATAAATATATCGGTAGCGGTACCTAAACCTTAATAAATAGGAGTTTGCTTTGACGCACCGCCTCGCCAATCTGTCTGTCGTTCACTTGCCGATTGTTGATTATAAACTACATACGCAAGTTCTAACGTCTTCCACCGCACACACGCGCGCCGCGGCATGCATTTCGGTACCAAAATCGTGTAAGGGTTAAATAACGGTTTAGCCCAACCTTTATTTATAAAGGTACCGGTATAGCTCAACCTTTATTTTAAACCGGTACCGGTATATTTTTGAGGTATCTTAACCTTTAACCGTAACCGCTTTCAGTCCCTGATTGTGGGACACCCCCAGTTAAAAGACCGGCGACATTGAAAAGGAGGTTGGTTCACGGGTCATACTGAATGCGGACGAGAGGGTGTAGGGAGCAGCCTCCAGCCTGTATCCAGCAGCGGATTAATTTAAATTACAATTTGAATTAATCCGCATTCAAAACAGACTAGGTGAAAGATACTACTAGTTTCATGAATTTATTTGATCACCTTCCAATCACCCTGCAAACATGTAAACATGATGACGTGCGCGTCTGGAACATCTTGAAAAGATTCCATGGTTTCCCTCTTTCTACACCCGGCTTGTTTGTAAATCGATCACATGGAAACTCAGACCAAGAAAAACAGGAAGACGGCGCGCCGCGAACACCAACAGTGAAGTCACAAAACCACACGCCTATAGCAAGAACATACAAGCTCACGCACACACCTACACTAAAACCACACGCATTTCTCCTAGTACGTCACGACTTCACGAGACATTGTCTACACCAATGATATTATAAAGCCTCTTTTTATTTATAATATCATTGGTCTACACACATAGATAAAAAGTTGACTCACTTTTGATGTTCGTGGCGCGCCGTCTTAATTTTTTGTTGGTCTGAGCATGGAAAAGACAAAGAAACAAAATACTGACCAATATAGTTCTTCTTTAGCGTTCAGTAAATCCCTAACCTGGTGTCAGAGCTTTAATACCGCGCAAGGGACTCTGACTTGCCGGGACTGCGGGTTTTTCGAAAGAGATACCGCAGCCCCGGACACAAACGGCTAAGAAGGAACATGGGTGGTTTTTAGTCAGTAGAGGTCTGACACTCCCTACCGCTCCACCCAGAGCTGGAGAGGATCATTTGATAGTTTCCCACACTCCAAAAATAGAAAAAAGGGACTCGGACTTGGATTTGCATGCCGTCGAAAAACATCAAATCTCTCAGGCATGCTGGCTAGTTCCTGGAAGTGGAACATAGTATACTGTACAAAGCAGTATTCTCTCATTTCTAAGAAGTCGTTAGCCGGTGTAAGCGGACCACAAAAACACCAGATTGTCTCTGGTTTATCGAGAACACTAAGCACTGTTCGTGTGTTTGTCAAATACGCGCCAATTCTTCGCATAACTTCGCCTTGAAGATGGGAATTGTTACATGAACTTGTAGTCTATCTATTATTGGTTCTTACAGATGAGATCTTCTTATCGTGTCGATGTTAATTACAATTGAGTTAGCCCAACATTTGGCGACGAGTTTGTCTCTTTCAGTAGCCTCCATCAGCTCCTGTGATGTGCACGTAACGGGGCGCGCAGAACACGATATCAAGTGCCCCATAGTTTGTGAAGATGAGACAGATGAGCTGCTGTTAGCCTGTTACTTATCGTGTGGTTTACCCCAGAGTTGGTGTAATGGAAGACTAAATTACTGATGAAAGTATGTGTGATTTGTCTCATGTTCAAAGTCTAATACTTCATTGGATTTGATTGGTCACGCTCTGCAATAGACTAGAAGGAGAGTATAAAGGCACTTTCCTTGGGCATTTTAGTCATTATAATATGAAAGAAAATAGTCTTATGAGATGATCTTCTCCCATATTCATTAGCATACTTATTGTTTTTTTTGTCACGTCTGCTATTTAAGTTGATTAAAATAAAGAAAGCAAAAACATCTTCAAGGGTAAAGTACAACGTTGTATTTATTACGTGAACCGGAAATATAGTAGACATGATTACTTGAGTAGACGCAATAAAACATGGTGCAACCTGTTATGCACAAGAGCAATTTATACGGATTTTTTGTCATTAATCACCTAACTATTAAAGTTATTAATATTCATAAACAGTACGCGTCGTAGTCATCAAAATAATATGATAATGGAGGTCCAAGAGATCTTTTGTCCCATATAATTTGAGTCGACGTTTTTTTCTTATATTCACCCTTCTCTTCCGCCTTGCCCTAATTCTTGGGTATTCTCTCCCTCTGCGATCTGTATATTCACAACTCTTTATAAACATACTGTTCTGTACATTTTGTTTGTTATCAATTGAGCCACAGATTAATAGTTGACCACGAGTTGACCTCAGAGAGATCTTAGCATTAGCTATTCGGCCTAAGCCAAGTTAGTCAGAGGCCCATAGGCGGCATTAAAACTCTGAAGACCAGATTAGGGACCAGCACCACGATGAAGAAGACGAAACTATTCCATAGTATCGTAAATTCATAAGTTCTGCAAGGAATCCAGCGCAAAAGTAGCTTCTTTTTATTTTTATTTTAAGTACAGAAACTTATTGGTCCAAACAATATTACTACGAGGAGTTACAAGGATGCAGTACCTACTGTCAAGATTATAAGACTTGCATGCACATTACTATGTCCTAATACGTCATTCGTTAAGAAGACTTATGTTATTTATTTAGGTACAAGGAACAAGCACGTTTCAGTGTCAAGGCTGTTGCTTATTTAACTCGATTGTCCGCCATACCGCCATTAGACAGGAGTCCCTATAATGCCCGTCACAGTAATGCACATACCAGCAATGCACGACACTGGAATGTACAACACAGGAGTGTACGACACAGTAATTGGCGACATCGCGATGTCGCCAGTAATTGGCGACATCGCGATGTCGCCAATTACTGGGGTGTACCTTGCTGGTCCGGCCCAAGAATGTACAACACAGGAGTGTACGACACAGTAATCGGCGACATCGCGCGATTGGTTGGCCGACTAGTTGGGCAACTCGAAATTTTGGGACTTGGATACTAGGTAATTGAGCTAGGTAGTGCTGCCGAATTAAATTGTACTCCATGACGTGCGCTCGCTACGCTCGCATATTTAATAACACTAATATCTTCTGTCCCCGAAGTGCCGGGCCTCCGCCGGCCTCCTTCGTCGGCCTACGGCCCGGTGCCCATGTCGCCCATAAAGGATACTGTCGCGAGACGGTCGTATTATAGGAACACGAAGAAAAAAAGAAGGAACCACGGAATTTTCCAGTATTTTATTGTATCACCCGTCCCTATTGTCACATGGCTTTTTACTTTTTTAATGTGACGTCACTGTTTGTTTTGATTCCAATTCTCGTGCTGTACATTCTTGCCCGGACAATCGAGGTTCGGGCCGAGAATGCACGACATGACAATGTACAACATTGGAATTCAAAACACTTACATTCCTATGTCGCGCGTTCTCGTGTCGTGCATTCCTGTGTTGGGCATTGCTGGTTCCCTTAGACAGCTTAGACTTTAAAGAATATAGACAAAGTAGAATTGTTTTTTTTTAACTAGGCATTTTTGTTTGTGGCATGTCGTTAGAATGCCACAAATATCTTTGCAAGTTCGTTTATTGTATTTGAGTGAAACTGTTTGATCTAGGAGACCAATAACATACCGCACCGCTGGCTCCGAAGCTTTCTGTGATTGTTTGCCGGTTCCACGTGCTAGGGTGTTACACAGAATATAGATAAAATACACAAATGTAGCTTATTACCTAAACTCACCCCAGACTGCCACAACTCCTAGATTGTATTAGCACTGCACAAAGTGTTTTCTTTTGGTTCCGCGTTATTCTTATTAGTTTCTTATTAGCACGATAACCGCCATGCTTCGTTTTTTGGTTCCGCTTCAAAAAAGTTCTCTCCGACGACCGTCGGTTCCCGATTTCTTTTTATCTGTCAGTGGCGCTAGCATCGCCCAAACATCGCAGGCGCATGGCGTATTTCCGCTTCCGTGATTTAGATACACGGCTTTTGAGATGCGTTAACATTGGAGACCCATCCCAAAACGTCAAAGAGGGAGAATAGACTAATACAGATACAAAATAATGTGTAATGTGCATGTGTGTGTTCCGCGAACTCTGTATTCTCTCATATATATTAAACATCCCCCCGCCCGAGAAAGGCTGAAAAGCCTTTATCAAATATAAACCGCAAAATATAAAAACTACCTACATCTTAAACTAAACTAAAATAGAATAGGTTCGTAGCAACCGGACCTAGTCCAGCGGTAACCTACAAATTTTTACCACTGGCCTCATAAACGAGCCTGAAAGAGTCTTCAACCGAACGGCACGGACTACCCCGTCCTTCCCAGGCAAAAGCTCTATCACCCTACCGCGTCTCCACTTGAGACAAGGAACGTTTTCTTCTTTAACCAACACGAGGTCCCCTATTTTAGGTGGATCCGTAGGTGTTGTCCACTTATTCCGGTTCTGAAGACAATGCAAGTACCTGTCACTCCATTGCTTCCAGAACCGTTGAGAAATGGCCTGTACTAATTTAAACCGACCAAACCGCGTGTCGGGAACATCCACCAGATTGTACTCTGGTACCGAAAGTAAGGCCTTACCGATAAGAAAATGTGCTGGCGTCAACACTTCGAGATCTTGAGGATCCTGTGATAATGGACAAAGTGGCCGAGAGTTGAGTACCGCTTCAACTCTGGCAAATACCGTGGACAGTTCCTCATATGTCAAAACCTGCTCTCCTATCATCCGCTTTAATAGAGTTTTTGCAGATTTAACAGCCGCTTCAAAAAGACCACCGAAATGAGGAGCTCCTGGTACGTTAAACAACCAAGTTATACCGCTCTTGGCTGCAACGTCCTCCAGAGTTTTCTCAACGTCTTTGCTATTTATAAATTTTTCAACCTCGTTTAAGTGCTTGTTCGTCCCTACATAATTGGTACCATTATCGGACCTGATAACACTCGGGAGACCGCGCCGAGCTGTGAACCGTGACAAGGCCGCTGTAAAGGCCTCCGTTGTTAGGTCACTTACGACCTCCAAATGCACCGCTTTTGACGACGAGCATATAAACACGCATAGATATGCCTTTAAAACCTTCGCGTTACGAAGGCGCGATGCTTTAATAGAGAATGGCCCTGCAAAATCCGTTTGTACTGTATGAAAAACCCCAGTCGCGTTAACTCTATCGCTTGGTAGCGCAGACATCATGGGTTCAACAGGCCTCGCCTTGGTCCTAAAACACGCAATGCATTTAAAAACGCGACTTCTAATGGCTTGCCGAGCCGATAAAATCCAAAAATTTGGTTGTATAATTGCCTGTAGGGCTGTTGGGCCCACATGACAATGAACCCGATGCGCATTGTCAATAACCATATTAGTCAGAGGGTGGTTCTTGGGTAAAACAACCGGATGTTTTACTTGAAATGGCAAGCTCGAATTTTCTAGGCGTCCCCCTACCCGCAAAAGACCCGCATTGTCTATGAAGGGAAACAACCGCCGCAACCGCGTGGAACACTGCTTGTCCCGCTTTAAAGAGTCTAAATCCGCAGCAAATTCCGTTTGCTGGACTAGACTAACAAGCCGATCCATGGCCGATTTACGTTCTTGAACCGTCAGAACACCTAACCTTTTGTTGGATGGATTCCTAGCATTATGCGCAAACCGAATGCAATAAGCTACGACCGACTGTAGCATTGCTAATGAGCTGAACCGAATAAAAATGGGATCTGGTTCCGCCGTACCCACATGGACTTGAACCTGCAGGGAGGACTTCCGCATTCCTGGCAGGTCTTTGTCCTGCCTAACTCTATCCACTGGCCAAATCGATGCTTCGCCGTGAAGCCATCGTGGGTCCCACCATAAGGTATGTCCGAGCAGTTCCGAAGCTCGACAACCTCGACTCGCGACGTCCGCAGGGTTCAGCTCAGATGGTACGTGCCGCCATTTTAAATCTAACCCGCAATTAACAATTTGGGAGACCCGGTTCCCCTCAAATGTTTGCAATGTGTGAGGAGGTATCCGCAACCATGAGAGAACAATAGTGCTATCCGACCAACATACTATCTCTTCTATCCCCACTTTCCCCTTGATAGATTCAGCGACGTATTTAACGAGCCGTACCAATAAAGCCGCACCTAATAATTCCAGTTTAGGGATAGTGACCTTTATCTTAGATGGCGCTACTCGTGACTTTCCCATCATAAGAGACACTTTCACTTCACCCCCTCTGTCAATGGTTCTCAGATATACCACTGCGCTGTAACCGCTTTCAGACGCATCTGAGAATCCATGCAAGGTGCAAGTGTTGGTATTATTGCCTAGAGCAAAACGCCCCATACAAATATTTTCAATTTTAGGTAAATCCGCAATTATTTCACCCCATTCCGCTACCACATCCGGTGGCGGAGTCTCATCCCACGACAAATTCAACCTCCAAAGTCGCTGCATTAGAACCTTGCCCTGAAAAAGCACCGGTGCTACCCAACCTAGTGGGTCGAAGGTTCTTGCCAAGGTTGACAAAATAGTCCGCTTTGTACAACCTTTGTTGTCCTTTATTTTACAATGATAAGAAAAGGCATCTCTATTGGGATCCCATTCTACCCCCAAGATTTTGAAAAAACCAGGCCCGTCTACCTTGTCAAAGGTCCGTGGTTTCTCTAGGTCCTCCGCAGGAACATCATCTAGCAACCGCTCACTGTTCGAGACCCACTTGCTCAACTCAAAACCGCCAGAGCGAAGCAAGTTTGTTAGGTCTGATTTCAGTTTTTTAGCTTCCTCTTCAGAGTCGGCTCCCCCCAAAATGTCATCCATAAATACTGAGGATCTTAAAAGGTCTGCCGCAGCTGGATACTCAGCAGCACCATCATCAGCGAGCTGACGCAACGTCCTAATCGCAAGGTATGGACTGGACTTCATACCGTAAGTCACAGTGTTAAGCGAATATAGACGCAAAGGCTGATCCGCAGCCTCCCTCCAGAAGATGAGCTGATACCGCCTGTCATTTTCGTGGGTAATAATTTGACGAAACATCATCTTAATGTCGGTTGTGAACACGAATGCCGACATCCGAAACCGACAAATGATCTCCATAACGTCCCGCTGTAACTTTGGCCCCGCATGCAAAGTATCGTTTAATGACAACCCCGTGGTCGTCCCGCAACTGGCATCAAATACCACACGAATTTTCTCGGAGTCTGCCTTGAAAATACCGTGGTGGGGTATGACGTACCCCTTTCCGCTGGCATAGTCGGCCGGGTCCCGGTCACAAACCGACATATGCCCCATTTGCTCATATTCCCGCATAAACTTAATATATTTTTCACGTAGTGCGTCATTAAAGGAAAGCCGCCTTTCCATAGCTAAAAACCGCTTTTTGCCTAACAAAACCGAGTCACCTAACTCCGGTTTATCATCCAAAAAAGGTAACCTAACGATGTACCTACCCGACTCATCCCGCTGATGAGTGTCCCTAAAAAATGTTTCGCACTCAGCATCTTTAGGGTTAACAATAACCGTATCCGGAATGTCCTCTACCTCCCAGAACTTCTCCAGGATCTGATCTGTAGTGACATGCGCCGCAAAAATAGAATGTGAATAATGAACCGCATTATATTCACTTGGTGGAACCGCATAGGTCACCGGACCCATAAGTACATGCCCGAACACCGTGTTCATCGCACATGGTAAGTAGTTATTTACTTTTATTATGCCACCTATCATAATATCACCCATCAAATCCGCCCCTATCAGAATATCTATTGGTCGGCTAGCATAAAACTGTTCATCTGCCAGGTAGATTCCCCTATACCAAGCCGCCATATTCGGCGATAAGTTTGTGCTAGGTAAATTATGAGTAATGTTACCCAAGATTGTGGCCGTAGTAACAAGCCGAGGGTGGTCTGCATACCTGGGGCTAATCGTTAAATTAACTCCCCCCCTGCAGTCACTAACCGGTAACCCCCCTAATCCTGTAAGCGTAACGATCTCAGACCTAAACCGCCTCAAACCTAGCCTACTAGCACAAGCCTCGGTAACAAAAGTGCTCTGACTCCCCCCGTCCAGTAGCGCGCGCACTTCCTGATATTCACCGCAAATATCCATTACACGCACTACGGCCGTCGCCAGTAACACTGTTGTCCGTTGAGAAGGATTCCGAACCGCTGCCTTATTATGTGACGTTAAAACCGCCCCTTGGTCCAAAGTTACCGAACTTCCCCTATTCGGTTCATGACTAGGACCGCCTACCCCATTTGGCGCATTTACCCTATCCGGTCCGGGTAAACTTGACCGACCTGTGTTGGCAGAAGGAGTACGAGGTCCACCCCTCGCTGGTGGCTCCTCCGCCCCCGCACCAGCCGCCGCCGCCGCCGGCTGTGGCAAATCAAAATGGATGAGGTGGTGATGTTTGGTCGATTTGCATTTGTAGCACGACCAGCCCGATGTACACTGAGCGAAGTTATGTTCTCCTAAACACCTGAAGCAGAGCCTGAACTCTTTGACGCGCTCCTTCCGCTGGCGCGGCTTCAGTGACAAAAATTGTTCACATTTTGCTAAATTATGGTTACCCTGTTTACATAACTTGCACCCATTTGTGGTACCCTGAGAAGCACCATGGTGTGCCCTAGATGTGGAAGCACCACCTTTACCGCTGTGGGCTTCCCCGCTTGATTCCAAAATTCTCACCTCATTTTCTAAAAACTTGATGAGGTCCGCAAAGTTAGGTAATTCTTTATCAGAAATCTTGTCCTCAAACTGCTTCTTCAAACTTGCCTCTAACTTTTGAAAGTTGATGAAGAAGAGGAGGTATGACCAGTCCGCTACTGGAAATTTCATATTTTCTAGAGCCTTGGTGTTCTCCAACAATGTGTTCAGAAATGGCTTTAGCGAGCTCAAATTCTTATTAACATGGGATGTCCCTAGCAAGTTATGTAACAACTTATCCGCAAGTAACCGTTTATTGTTATACCTATTTTTTAATAGATCTAAAGCAATTGAGTAATTGTCCCCGGTGACTGATAAATGTTGGGTGAGTACTTTAGGCTCTCCGGTCAATGACCCTACAAGGTAATACAGCTTTTCTGTATTGGTCAGTGCCGTGTCCTGTCCCACCAGTGCCTCAAATAGGCCCATGAAGGACACAAACTCTTCTATTTTACCTGAGAAAGTAGGTAACTGTACCCGTGGTAAAAACACCCGCTTGCTTTTACTTGTTCCATCTGTGGAACATGCAGTACCATATTCAGAAGAATGACTACTGATCCCAGGAAACAAGTCTAAATACCTACGCTTAATATCATAGTATTTTTTATTATAACCTAAATATTTTATTTTAAAATTATCAGGCTCCTCATCTCCCTCAAGACCGGCCTGCAATTCAAGATGTGTTGATGTGAACTCTGAATAAATGGTTTCCACATCGTTATACCTTAACTTGAACTCATTCCTTTCAGCTTCAGAGGTCAAACCCGACTGTGAAATATCATGCAACAGATCTAAATTCATTATGGCCATATCATACCGCACCCTGAGGAGCTTATTAGCCTGAGTTTTAGGAGGCATTTTGACTGATTGAACACTCTTTCAATCCATACAATTTAAAATAAACACACAACAATTTGTAAACAAAAATAAATTTCCCCCGATGGGAACTAAACCAGAATGCAACTTGGATACCAGATCTAGACCGCTTAGATTGCTGGATAATCTGCTGACTACTAGGTAGGTATACCGCTTTCGAAGGCCCGATAGGTACTACGAATCTATTCCAATTATGTGCAACAAAATAAAAACAGTGATTGAAAAGTGTACAATGTTTCACACAATTTACCCCAAATAATTCTCTGTTTTACACACAAATAAATCTTAAATGGCACCTGCTTACCTATCCAGAGCCGCTAGATAGTAAGCCAATTAACATTGAATAACTACCCACGAAAATATAAGTATCTACAACCTATAAAATACCAATAAACGATAGAGGTGTAAATGTTTGATAGATGTAAACCTATGGAGGCTGTAGGTATATATATTATTAGGGGACACTACTTATAAACTATGTGTAGCCCTACCGCAATACCGTCGATAAAGTGTGAGTTTCTCTGTGCAGTGTAACTTGGTAGGCACCTTACCACTTGGTAACCTCAATAAGATAATTTAACTGAAAATACTTATACCGCCAAGTATTTTCAGTCGCCGCGTTCCGCATAAATAGGAGTTGGGTTTAAAAGATTCCGTGCCAAAGCTACTCATAGACCGCCAGAGCACTTGGACCACGGAACCGACCGCGTGTTTTGTGTGCTAGCACGGGATGACGACAAAATCACAGGGCTTCGGAATTAAACAAATCCGCGCTCGAGTAAGGACCAATGTTTGATCTAGGAGACCAATAACATACCGCACCGCTGGCTCCGAAGCTTTCTGTGATTGTTTGCCGGTTCCACGTGCTAGGGTGTTACACAGAATATAGATAAAATACACAAATGTAGCTTATTACCTAAACTCACCCCAGACTGCCACAACTCCTAGATTGTATTAGCACTGCACAAAGTGTTTTCTTTTGGTTCCGCGTTATTCTTATTAGTTTCTTATTAGCACGATAACCGCCATGCTTCGTTTTTTGGTTCCGCTTCAAAAAAGTTCTCTCCGACGACCGTCGGTTCCCGATTTCTTTTTATCTGTCAGTGGCGCTAGCATCGCCCAAACATCGCAGGCGCATGGCGTATTTCCGCTTCCGTGATTTAGATACACGGCTTTTGAGATGCGTTAACATTGGAGACCCATCCCAAAACGTCAAAGAGGGAGAATAGACTAATACAGATACAAAATAATGTGTAATGTGCATGTGTGTGTTCCGCGAACTCTGTATTCTCTCATATATATTAAACAGAAACCATGATATTTTTGTTTAGTTAAGTTGTTATTGTTAGGTATGTTGTTTTTGTTAAAGCCGTATTTGTCTTGTAGTTACTAGGGTTTTATACAAATGCTTCAAGAAAATTAGGAAAATTGTGCTAAAAATTAAACGTTGTCCTTTGCCTAAGTTCGGTATTTTAATATTGGCCTAAAGCCTTTGCCCAGCAGTGGAACAATATGGACTAGCTATAATAAAATAAAAAAGCATAAGGAAATACTGCCGTCGTGGTTATACGTAACAAAACTTCTGTGAGCATACACACTACACTATTAATACACAGTCGTACAATACACTGTCTTGTGATAAATGAACAGTTGATTAGTGATCTGATCACAAATATTAATAGATATGCATAAGCAATATTATTGCTTATGCATTGGAGGCGTAAATCTACAAGTCTGTTTAAAAGACATGTATTTAGTCGGATTACATGACATATTTTCAATTTCTTCATCCTTAAATAAATAAATTAGTATTATTTGATACCTTTTAAAAATAGATTAATCTACTTGACCTATTAACATGTAGGTATTGTTTGTATATAAATGTCACTTCCATTTAAAATGGTTTTCAATTAAAATGGCGTTTTAAGATGGAAAATATAAATTGGTTGACGGCTTGACGCGTGCTGAAGAGAACACCTGCCGATCGTTTAAAGATGCAAATGTTGATATTTCGCGGGAGCAGCTGTTTTGGTTGCAAGCTAAAATTATGGAGAACATAGAACATCTGTCAAATTGCTCGGCGCCATATTGCTTTTTTGTTCATTTTTGTGTGGTCGTATGCTAACTTGTAATATTTTTACATTTTTTGTGATTGTACAAGGAGTCTGCACACGGATCATTTTTTTGTAGCTAGCTAGATCGATTGAGAAACTATTTATTGCTTTTTCCAGCGTGTTTTCTTTGCAATGTCCCCTAAATCCAATTCTAATATAGCAATAAGTTATACGGTATAAATCATCATCATTCATTTGTCCTTATCCCAATTCATTTGGGATCGGTGCAGTACCATTGTGCAGTAGGTACGTCTTCGTAATAATTCCATTCTTCTCATCAGAAGTCTTCTTTCTTGACATAATAATATTATCATCCTTTGCACAGTCCATGCATCGCGAGCTTGAAACAACACTGGCACAATAGATGGTAGTTATCGCGAGCTTTAAATAACACTGGCACAATAGATGGTAGTTATCCCTAAGGTCATCATCATCTGCCTAGCTTTTTCCCAACTATGTTGGGGTCGGCTTCCAGTCTAACCGGATGCTGCTGAATACCAGTATTTTACATGGAGCGACTGCCTATCTGACCTCCACAACCCAGTTTATACTGGGTAATACGATACCCTTTGGTAACAGACTGGTTATCAGACTTTCAGGTCACTAACTACCTGTAACGACTGCCAAAGATCTATACATGGCAGCTAGGAAAAACGCTTTCCGACGCACGGAAGAAACTCGGTATGTCACGGGTGTTCACTCATCTACAGACCATTCTAGGCAAGCACGGCTAAAAATCGACCCGAGAAAAAAATATGAAAGATGTAGGTACGCCTTCCAGCACTAAATAAAAAACCATTTTCATGTAGTCCGAGACTTCGTTTTAAACTTTTAAGTTTCATAGCGGTTGTCCCTCAGGTGAAATGTCAATATTTACGGGACTAGAAAGTTATAGCTTCTAACTCCATTGCTCACGGGGTGTGACGGCTCGTGTGAACACGCCATGGGAAACGTCTTCAAACAACTTATTATCAACCTTTTTGTTAAACACAGATTTTAATGTTGTGATGTTCTTGTTGTTTTGTATCGTCAAATTCTTTTATGGATGGAGTGAATGATAGTCGAGTGTAGTGATTTTCGTTCTCATTTTCAAGAGCTGCTTTAGAAAAGTTATGCCTTTTCCGCTAAACACTAATTTTTTTAACTGTTCGTGACATACCCTAAATTACTAACTAAAGAACGTCATCTAGCTGCTACGATCCTTAGAAACTCCTTTTGACTTTCTTATCTCTGGTCATACACGCACGCCGGCTCTGACTTATTACCTAAGTATAAAGGTAATATGTAAATACTTATCAAGACTAATGTACGGCGAGTTCACTAACGTTGGATCACTTTTCATTTTCAACCTTATCACTTTGTCATAAGGGTGAACAGTGGCAGATCATCGGTGAACTCTTTACTACATGTCAATCAAATCAAATAATTTATTCGCATTAAACGGAAAACTATACCTACCTAGGTACCCACTATTGGATTGTGCTAAGTTGGTATCGCACGAAATTGTTTACTATTCTAAAATTATGTACTATTTCTAGTCTTGTCCATCGAGTTATAAGTACTAACGTACTAGAGAAGCTACGTCAAATAACTGAATTGTCCCATTTCGTAATTTGAATCTTTAGTTCGCTGCAGCGCTAAAATAATAACAATTCGTCTAAACCGTAACTAATTTACCACAAGTTAAAGAAAAGTAAATTAGTTCAGTTTTGCGGTCTTAAGCGCCATGTAAATCACGGCACTTAAGGCGGGGTTGCAGTACTTTTTAAGATTTTTGAACCTATAAAAATCGAACTAAATACGTGTTTTAAAAAAAATAAAAATCATTACATAAAAAAACCGGCCAAGTGCGAGTCGAACTCGCGCACCGAGGGTTCCGTACAAACCTGCAAGGTTTACAAAGTTCGTTTAAAAAAAAATATATTATGTGATGTAACTAAAAATTTATGGTTTTCGTAATTTTTCCTTTATCTATGCTATAAGACGTTGCTTCGTACCAAATTTCAAGATTCTGAGTTCACGGGAAGCACCCTGTAGGTTTTGATTCCCTTGCAAGTGTCGAAAATTTGCGGCATAAACGGCTGTATCTTTTGATTGCGTTGGCTTAGAAGTTTGATTTTTTCACAGCTTCAAGGGACAGTAGACCTGAGAAATTGATATAAATTTCAGCTTCATACCTCCACGCGTTCTTGAGAAAAAGGGTCTTGACAGACGGACGGACGGACAGACGGACAACAAAGTGATCCTATAAGGGTTCCGTTTTTTCCTTTTGAGGTACGGAACCCTAAAAATTGAACATACTCTCTAGTAAATCGTAAAGATAGAAACGCGATTTAGAATGATCGGCTCGAAACGCCTGGCTGAACAAAGAACGCATAGATAATTTCAAAAAGCAACAACTTTTTTTTTTAACCGTCTTCTATCCTAATCGATTAACAATGGAAAAAAGCGATCGATTCTATATTACTGCAGAAATTCGAATACCATAAAACGCCATTGGTTAAGGTGTCTATAGCTACGTGCTTATCAAGGTTCGGTTAGGAGTTCGATGGCCGGCTGCGTTCCAAATTAAAAATAATGTCCAATTACTGAAACGATATTGACTTGTAACGCTCGGCCGTGCATATCGGCTAGAGATGCGGGTGCGTGATTCTGATTAATTTTTATAAAATCGACTAAAACACGTTTATTAATTTTAATTTATTGTTTTTATTTTATTGGTGATTATAGTGCCGTATGTAGAACTATAGTAATTACTGCTGCGTTTCAGATTTTATCTTATTCGTTTTCTAAGAAGAAAGTTAAGTTTAGTATTCTCTATTTTTCAGCTATGTTTTGGCTAAAGTTACGAGAATCATTGAATTTAATGACATTTTGGCATAATCAACAATATTTGTAAACTAGCTGACCCGCACCAGCTTTGCCCAGTGACAGTATACAGAGTATACTACATATTATTATTTTATAAACCTTCCTCTTGAATCACTCTATATTGTTATTGCTGAAAACTGCATTAAAATCCGTTCCGTACTTGAAAAGATCTAAGCGTACAAACAGCGGGAGAGACTTTGTATATTTTAATATGTGTAAAGATTTTTTAAAGAGACCTATTATGAAACAATTAATTAGATCAGATACTAAGTATCCCATCACTAGGTTCACTAGGTGCAGCCATCATTGCCAGCCACAAAAAATAAGAACAAAATGTCAGATTAAAATCAACAATTTACGGTGCAGCAAAAGCATGACGGTTACAAACCAACAGCTATATTGTTTTCAATTAAGTCAAACTGTTAATTATCGATTAACGAGACCGTGTAACTTTTTCTGCTACCACAAATTAGTTTTACGTCGCGTAAACGAGCTCTACTTTTATTTTTAACTAGCTGACCCACGCAACTTCGTCTGCGTCAAATAAAAATAGCTTATATCCTTTCTCGATAAATCGACTATCCAACATAAATTAAGCTAAATCGTAACTAACAAAAAATCTTATCTTTCCTCTTTATAATATTAGTTTAGATGGTTTAGATTAGCTTAGATTATCTTAAAGTCAGAATTACTATTAAAAACATTATGATGCAGTAAATATTTTGAATTTGAATTTCCCGGAGGCCAGCCACAATCCCCCGTGCCTACATTGCGACGCGCGAATTATTTTGCCGCGCGGATATTTTTACATTGCGATATCTTCTAAGATATTTGTTTAAATTGTATAGAGTAAAGGGCACAAATATTCTACATTAAATTTTCCTTCTATCAAACACATTTATTTAGATATAGATTAATACCATATGGGTTAAATAAGCTTCGCAAAAAATAAATATTTTTAACCTAACAGTTTAATAGTAAAAAAAGGTTACAGTGGGTCAATCTTAAAAGATAGATATATGCTGTCGCGGACTTTTTTTTAGAACTTTTAAAGAGGAACAATTCCTTCATACATGATATTTGCGTAACTTAAACCGTTTTCGCAGCGCACGCAGCGGAAGCTCTCAAAAAGGAAAGACCTTTTCCCGTTTTTGTAACATTTTTCATTTATGCTCAGCTCCTATTAGCCGTAGCGTGATGTTATATAGCCTATAGCCTTCCTCGATAAATGGACTATCCAACACAAAAATAATTTTTCAATTCCAACCAGCAGTTCTTGAGTTTACCGCGTTCAAACAAACAAACAAACTCTTAGATGATCGTGTAGTTGCTAAACTTTATAACGTATTGTAAGGTTCAATCATTTGATCGCATGAAGAACGGTTGTGTTCGTTTTGATTTTTATGTCCATTTACACAAGTAATGCGCCTGCCTGGTTTCGAAGTTCGAACCCACGACTACTGTTCGTGAGTTGGGCGGGTACCACTGCTCTCAAAACGGTGAACTTCGATCAATAATTATTATTGATCGAAGACGGTGAAGGAAAAAATTGTGAGGAAACCGGCATGTCTTAGAACCAAAAAATTTAAGACTTGTGACAACACTGACAACTACCAACCCGTAGTGGGCACGCGTGGTAGATAATAATACCTATATAATACCAATATCGTATTACTAACTGGGTTCTAGAGGTCTGATAGGCAGTCTCTCATGTAAAAAAAAAAAAAAAGAAAAAAAAAAAACATACCGATCGAATTGAGAACCTCCTCCTTTTTGGGAAGTCGGTTAAAAATACGGTAACACTATGAAGCCGACTCAAACATCATCATCATCTGTCGATCCAACATTGATGGAAAAAGGCTAGGCAGATGATGATAATGATCTATCATTGTACCATAAATAATGTTTTTCTAGAAGGTACATCAGCGGTCCCACGGTTCATGACTACATTGAACTGTTTTCAGAGAAGAAAACTCATTTTCTACCTCATCTGACATCTGACATCTGGCTTTCTTTAATATCTGAAAAAAAAAACAAAATGAGTTTTCATTGTTGTCGAGGACTCTGGTACAGACAGCAAAAAAATAAACTGTTCTTATAAAAAAAAATGAAAATAATAATAGTTAGGTAAAGTACCTACCTAATATTCTTATCGCGAGGCATGATACCGTTAGTTGTACAAACAAAATAGTTATTTTTTTAACGTTACAAGTTCCCACTAACTTTGCCAACTTGATAGCGGAGCCGATAATAATTCGTATTATTTCGTATTGAGTCAGAATTCCTGATAATGGCACAACTTTGTCTAATTTGTTTCTAAAGAATTAGATAAAAAGGTCAAGAAGAATGAAAATGGCAGAGGCCAAAGTATTTTGTTTGTTCATGTTAAATGTTTTCGGATAGTCAAAACATAAATAAAAGTGCGAAAAGATAAGTATAACAAGATGATTATTTTGTTATTACCCGACTGCGGCAAAGCCCAAAAGAAGGGGTTATGTGTTTGATGTGTATCTATGTATGTATGTCGACTGTCTCTTTGTTCCCTCATAACTCCTAAACGGGTGAACGGATTTGAATAAAATATACGTCGTTAGATTCGTCTAGATGGCGCGAGTGTCATAGGCTACATTAAAATTAAAAAACAAAGAAAAATTGCGGATTTTGAGGGCCAAATCGCGGAGTTCAAATTTTTTTTTTTCCGGTACCATCGAGTAGGGTATCGGTATCAATATCAAAATGAAGGGTTTAAACTACTTTTTTTTATTTCCAACTTTTTAGTTCTCTTACGCTTGTTATTTCGTTGGTTGCGTAAAATTTTTCGCAGATGATTTAGTTTGTCTGATCCGGTCATTGGTACGGACATAAAATGAACCGCAAGGGCGCCAGTGGTGGTGGTCACGTGAACGTCATCTACCCACACCATAGTGGAGCGTCATCTCCTGCAGGGTCGTGATATTTTGAGTTCTCAGCGAAGAGGACATTCATTCAGCGAGTGTGATCACAGCGGAGTTGAGACGTCCCGGAACTCTACACGATTCATTGTACCCGATGTCAATAACATTGTTAAATTGAAATTCCAAATAATTTGTTGCTTTAATAAAAACAGTGTATCACATCACATCTTTCACATGAAGTACGAGATTACTGGTCTAAATCCTGACAAACCGACATAGAAGTTTTAAATTACTTACAGCATTTGGTGAGAGATCCAAGAGTAATTGCCAACAATGATTAAGTAGATGATTCAAAATGCTCCTCAAATGTCCCTCAATAACATGGCATAACAGTAGCATCTTCGGGAAAGATTCATAGACCGTACTTTGACTATCCTTTGCTTAGAAATCGAAGGGAGTGTCTAACGACCTGGGCCTCGAGTCTGCTATTCTATAGTGTCAGAATGGTCAATCATTGATCTCATAATTGTTGATTTTGACAACACCAAACTTGTCAAAATCAAAAATAATGAGATCAATGATTGACCATTCTATTGAATAGCAGACTCGGGGCCCTGACAGTTTTAATTTCTCATATGATTTAAATGTTAATGCACTTGTCGTAGCATGCGGATGCGGATGCGGATGAAGTTAATTGCTGCATTGCATTATGCATAAACTTTTTCTTTGCATATAAATATTGAGCTACTGCTGTTATTCATTTGTTAAAGGGCAATTGAAACGAGAAACACTAAAAAGAATAAAAACTATTTATCATTGGATTTTTGGACCAGCTATCCTTCGTCTGCCAGTCGATAGGCTTTGCTATAATATTTCTGTTTTTGTTAAATTATTTTATGCTTGCCAATATTTTGTGCTTTGCAACGAAAGAGACTGGCCTCCACGACACAGAGAATCCTAGGTGTGGGGACCAGAGACCTATTGTTGCTGTAATGTACTTCTGAAACAATAAAGTTATTTGTAACTTCATCTAAGATTCCTACACTATTTAAGACAGGTTACCTGTACGATTGAAGGAGAAACTTTCTTCTAATATTATTCTTCTTTCTTTCTTCATGGGTAGAGGTTTCCTTCTTAATGTGTTACATTTTAAAACGACGCGACGTTTAATGATAATTTCTTGAGATTCTGGTCACCGGAACAATGGGCTATTGTCCAAGATCACACAATGAACTGTATGTGCTGAAACGTTATCAAGAAGGCAATGTGATTACATGTGTTGTGACAAGATGTGTGTTACCTTACTACCATTCTTCTTCATGAAATCTACGATTTTGGACTGAAGGTAGCTTATTTTTGACTTTGCAAAAAGCTGTCACTGCAAATAAATGCTTTGAGTTTGAGTTACTGTCAACACACATTGATCTCTCCTCTCCGCGTCTAATGTTACCGGGCGCTTGCAATATTGACAAACTGCTGACTTTCATTGTTACCAGATCCAACCACATTCAGCTCGTTTATTTAATTGATTCCTCCTGATCAGTCACATACAGGATAGAAAAGGCCGAAATTGTAGCTTTGTATGATAACCGAAACAAATTAGATTTCAGATTATAGAAATATTGCTACATTAACATTTGGAATAAAAACAAAATACCCTATCTGGAAAGTATTAGAAAGAGAAAATGTCAATTATTCGTAGAGTATAGATAGACAAATCATGCTACGTGTAGGGATGATTCCAATCATAGGGACAGTCAAAGATACCCCGACATGAAAACAAACTAAACAAGGCTCTTACAATATTAATATTGAAATCAGTTGCGGGCATCATTTGAGTAACACATACCAAGCGAACTCACTAAATTAGTCCAATGAAGCTCATATTGACGGTGATTAGGTCACGAGCATTGCTATGATTGTGTTAATCGAATTAGCGAATTTTGCTCCGCTGTTTCTGGGTCTTATAATTGTTACGAACACGACTTTTTGAGGCTAACGAAGACTGTAATGAAAAAAGGTTTTAAATTTTTTATGCTATCTGTACGTAGTGTTCGGGTGATTTTTGAGGTTAGCTTGTTTGTTTTTTATTTCTTATTATTTAAAAGTGACTTCTAAAAATTTATAGATGTAAACATTTCCGAAATCTCAGTTCAGTTTTTATCGTGTCTATGATTTTAGTTATTGATTTTCTAGAATAATTATAGTATTGAGACCTGGAGTCTGAAACGTTGCTAATTAGTACTAATACTTTATCATAGCTGATCAAACAATGATGCAAATCATTGCTAGTATTACTCCATTATTAGACGCTTTTAAAACCTATGTTTTTGTTTTTTTTGAAGAAGAACGAAAAAAAATAATAAGAAAGTGTAATACTGAATAGCAAAGTAAAATAATAAGAAAGTGGTGTAATACAAAATAAGCGTAATAAGTAGCAAAATCAATGCAACGAGAGAAAGAGAAAAACCATTCGATGGATTTTAAATCAAAACAAAAGACCAACCGCACTGCAATCAAATTGAAAAGCGAGGAAGAATTCCTCCTCCATTTTGTGATCTTGGGCCATTCAACCGAATTAATTGCTGCACTGCTCAATTGCAATTTAGCAATTGAACGTTCTCATTTTCCGGATTTCTTTGTTGCCAATAGGACGTTACTTTCGAGCCAGACGTTTAATCTAATGCTCGTACTGTGTGGAGCACTTACCGAAATTAAAAATAAAAGGTGAGAGGGTAATGCATGAAGTTTCGCCCGCGTATATTCCAATGCTGAATTGAAAATAAGCAATTTGGTAAAACGAAGGTGTGGGGAATAAAGTTTTATTTTTCGATGAAGACCGTCCATTAATAATGTCTGTCTATTGCCCATTCTAGTCTAGTAAGTAAATCTCTTAAATAAAGATGATGGGCATTGCATTTCACTGCAGTTCTCGGCTCCATAACAACACCTGCGGCTCGGTGGCGAATTCCACCTTTAATGCAATAACAAACTTTTCCCACATATGATCACATATCAAAGTGTATCTACTATTTCATCATTATCACTGTGTAATTCGAAGGTTTTCCACGTTCATCTCCAGATTTATGTCTGCCTCTAATACTAATATTAGTTCCATTATTATAGCAAGCCCATATTGTCCCACAGCTGGGCAAAGGCCTCCCTTCATTCCTTCCAACGTTCACGATTCTGTGCAACTTCTTTCCAATTCTAAAATAAGACATCCAGTTCGACCCGAGTCTGACATCTCCATTAGTTCTATTACAAGATATTATTATATTCTCTAATCCTATATTAGGTACCTACACAATAGCTCTAAGGAAATTAAATAAACCCCTTGGGACCTCCAGCAATGTTCCTAAATTACTTATTAATTACACTTGGCTTGGTAACGAGCATTCTCCTGGGTTCATCATCGTAATACAATTTACGGCGGTACTCAAAGATTATTTAATGATTACTTAAGCTGTCACTTAGTAAAGGTTTGACATACTTTTGTATGACAAAATTGTCAAAGCCTTTACCTTCTTAGTGATGGCCTAAGTAATCAATAAAGCTGTCTGAGTGCGGCAGTTAGTCCTTTATTCAACTTATCATTACGCATTGAGCTCTAGGTTTAATAATAACAGTCGAACTCCATGTTAAGCCGCACTTGCCTAGGTTGGTCCGTAGATGGGTGACCACCCAGGACATACCGAGTTTCTTCCGTCCATCGGAAAGCATCGGAAAGTCCCGGCTGTCATTTGTGGACCTTTGACAGTCGTAACAGGCAGTCCTAAAATCTGGCACGGTGTCAAAAAGCTGATAGTCATCATCTGCCTAGCCTTTTCCCAACTATGTTGGGGTCGGCTTCCAGTCTAACCGGATGCATCTGAATACCAGTATTTTACATGGAGCGACTGCCTACCTAACCCAACCCTATCCTTTGATAAGACTGGCTGTCAGACTTTCAGGTCACCGACTACCTGTAACGACTGCCAAAGATCTATATTTATGGCAGCAGGGACCAACAGCTTAACGTACTTTCCGAGGCACGGAGGATACTCGGTATGTAATGGGCGGTCACGCATCCACAGACCAACCTAGGCAAGCGCAGCTTAACCTGACCCTAACACGAGTGGCAGTTATAATTATTAAGCCGCGAGCTCCTCCATCATAACCTCCTATAAAAAGCCCTAGCACAGTAAACCAAACTAATAACCATCCAGACAGTTAATTTCATAGAAGTTTCCGTTTAACCATAATAATAATTACTATTATCTATTCCACGTTCCTTTGTTTCCCATAGAATTGATCCCACGTACCCGTGACCTTTGAAAAAGTAATCAGAAATGGGAGTAGTATCGAAGTACATTGTATGTTAATTGTCATCAAGTGATGTATACTGTTCTTGACGTGGTGATGGGAATCTGGATCAACGATGTTTTTAGTACTAAGTGATAAGTCGGAGATAAGACCCCTCTTATCTCCGACTTAAGCTTGAGCGCCAGGGTAACCTGCAAAATTAAAATTTTGTTACGGTTTTTAGGGTTCCGTAGCCGAATGGCAAAAACAGAGCTCTTGTAGATTCGTCAAGTCTGTGTGCCTGTCAGTCTGTCTTTCCGTCCGTATATCACAGCCACTTTATTCTGAAACTACTAGGACTACACAGTCGAAACTGCGGAAAATGGGAGAATTGATGTCTCTCTTCTAAAAGTAACCACGCTCAAATATTGAAATGAAGTAAATAAACAAAAACCAGATCATGGAATTTCAGAAGCTGAGGCAACAGAAAAAAGCTGAAATGGTGATGTTATTAAGTCTCATATGGTTACTAGAAGATGAGCTTATTAACAGGTCATTGCCCTTAAACTCTGAAGCCCGAGGTTAGAATTTCTACCATTAGTGTAAGTGAAAAGTTCAGGTAAAACCACAGATGACAGAAACAACAGGAGATATGGCAAGGAAGCGTGGTACATGCGAACCACAGATGACAGAAACAACAGGAGATATGCCCTTTAGCCGAAAATGTATACCTGTGTCGTCAGTTCACACACGCAGAGCAGTAAAAACAATAGATATACGCATTCGCAAACACATCCGCATTTCTTAAAACATTACGTACTACACAATCAATTACAAACCTTATCCCTTCAGTCACAGCGTGTATTTACCATGCATCGCACAATTTACTTAATACATTTTGTTTTACTTCGACGCTAGTGATTGACTAAATCGAAAAGTTATCGATTCGTTCTATTTATTATTATATTGTAATAAAGTTCTTTTGGGGTCCTGAAAATAATATATTATAAATAAAAAACAATATGTCCAGAAATCATTCAAAATAAAAAAAAGTCATTTATTCAAAACAGGTTGATTAAAAAAAATATTATATTGATTTGTGTCTGTAGTAAATCGTAATATTAACTTACACCACAGATGTGTTGCAACAGATTTTGATGCGGTTTTTTTTAATAGATAGAGTGATTCAAGAGGAAGGTTTTAGTATATAATTTGAACGACATCCACGCGGGTGAAGCCGCGGGCATCAGCTAGTTAATAATAAAAACAAGATGCAATGAAAGAAGAATCATGCACGAGTACACACGGCTATACATCAAGCTATGGGAACATTTTCAGTTTACAGTGACCACGCATTGTACGACGAAAATCCTATACAATGCGAGATCAGCATATACTAGAAATGTGTAGCTTGATGTGTAGCCGTGTGTGAGTCGCCAATAAAGAAAATCCAATGTCTTTAAGTATTCGCTTAATTTTTTTTACACAATACTTTTTTACATTTCATCGGCTATTTAATGCCCGAATTCTGAAGTTCCCAGTTACATGCATTCCCATTAGCTATTGATTTAATAAAAGACTAGCTTTTGCCCACGGCTTCGCCCGTGTGGATGTCGGTTTAACTACAAAAATGACGATTTTCCATACAAACTTTCATTCCCTATTTAAGTCCCTTAGGGGTTGAATTTCAAAAAATAAATCCTTCTTTAATCCTTGTCTACATTATAAAGGGAACCTCTGTGTAAAATTTCAGCTTTCTAGGTCCAAGGGTTTGGGCTGGGCGTTGATGAGTCAGTCAGTCAGTGAGTCAGTCAGGACTTCTCTTTTTATTTAAGTATATAGATAGATATATAGATAGATAGATAGATAACTCGAGCAACCAATGAATACTATTTATTCAGTCAATATTACGCAATAAAAAACACTTTCTATTTTCAGTATTGCTTGCAAAAATAAGAAAGCGTGATAATATAAACGTTGTTATTAGTACCTACCTATATTTATAATTTGTTGTTTAAACTAAAAATAAATTTATATTTTATTAGTAAATACATAGGTACAGAATATTGGTTTTTCTTATCTCCATTTACGGCAACGCTCAGTAACGCCATAAAATACGCCTTAAACTGCAGTAACAATTGTGTAGAGTAATTAATTGTATAATGCATAACATGTTTATCCATTCGTACGTATACGCAGAATCATCGTATAAAATATCGACAACTACAAACATCACAATTAGACATCTCTAGCTCACAAAGACTGACAGCAGCAGCTTTTCGAAAATATTGTGTGAGTGAGAGCATCAGTAAAACACCTATCCATTGCGCTATTAGATCAGCCGATTCACTGGTCGATTTGTACTAAACAAGCAATGGTTTTTGTTCCTAATGAAAACAATTGATTTGGTTTTTCATCATGTTTCTCGTACCACGAAGTAATGTTTTAATGAATTTAATATGAAAAACATTATTTTTGTAGTACTTACGTGTGAAATGAGATACCGTCTTTCGTGTAATTCACAATAAAGCTATTATTTTTACAAACATTCACTGAACAACGCGGCATTTTGTAAAAAATCACGAGCAGTGAAGACGTCGCAAATTGACATTCGACTTATTATTGAAGTGGCATAAGGCCCCGTCGTGGCCACATGAGTTCGCATGTACCACGCCTCCTTGCCATATCTCCTGTTGTTTCTGTCATCTGTGATGCGAACTCATGTGGCCACGAGACGGGGCCTTATGCCACTTTCAATAATAAGTCGAATGTCAATGAATTACACGAAAGATGGTATCTCATTTCACACGTAAGTACTACAAAAATAATGTTTTTCATATTAAATTCATTAAAACATTACTTCGTGGTACGAGAAACATGATGAAAAACCAAATCAATTGTTTTCATTAGGAACAAAAACCATTGCTTGTTTAGTACAAATCGACCAGTGAATCGGCTGATCTAATAGCGCAATGGATAGGTGTTTTACTGATGCTCTCACTCACACAATATTTTCGAAAAGCTGCTGCTGTCAGTCTTTGTGAGCTAGAGATGTCTAATTGTGATGTTTGTAGTTGTCGATATTTTATACGATGATTCTGCGTATACGTACGAATGGATAAACATATTATGCATTATACAATTAATTACTCTACACAATTGTTACTGCAGTTTAAGGCGTATTTTATGGCGTTACTGAGCGTTGCCGTAAATGGAGATAAGAAAAACCAATATTCTGTACCTATGTATTTACCAATAAAATATAAATTTATTTTTAGTTTAAACAACAAATTATAAATATAGGTAGGTACTAATAACAACGTTTATATTATCACGCTTTCTTATTTTTGCAAGCAATACTGAAAATAGAAAGTGCTTTTTATTGCGTAATATTGACTGAATAAATAGTATTCATTGGTTGCTCGAGTTATCTATCTATCTATCTATATACTTAAATAAAAAGAGAAGTCCTGACTGACTGACTGACTGACTGACTCATAAACGCCCAGCCCAAACCCTTGGACCTAGAAAGCTGAAATTTTGCACAGAGGTTCCCTTTATAATGTAGACAAGGAATAAAGAAGGATTTATTTTTTGAAATTCAACCCCTAAGGGACTTAAATAGGGAATGAACGTTTGTATGGCAAATCGTCATTTTTGTAGTTAAACCGACATCTACGCGGGCGAAGCCGTGGGCAAAAGCTAGTTTTTTATTAAATCAATAGCTAATGGGAATGCATGTAACTGGGAACTTCAGAATTCGGGCATTAAATAGCCGATGAAATGTAAAAAAGTATTGTGTAAAAAACTTACTTATTGTATTGAGTCTGGTTCATCTAAACTAACAGACAGACAAAAGTGCTGCTTATAATCAGCACTTTTCGAACGTCAAAATCTGTTGCAACACATCTGTGGTGTAAGTTAATATTACGATTTACTACAGACACAAATCAATATATTTTATACCATACCTACTCTTAAAAGCTTATTTTATTCTCGCAAAACAGTGAATAAAAAGGCCTTTTAATCACTGTTTTGTTTTTATTCACTATTTTGGTGTTTGAATTTGGAACACAAAAATATATCCGGTCTCTATTTCAATGCTTACACAAACTCCTTGCGCTAAGATTCGAAATTCAAAACTCTTTGGTGCAAATAAATTCTCGAGATTTGATTGGTCGATATTTGCGACAAGGAGTTTGGCATTAGATTAAAAACTGTTTTGTGTTCTTTGCTGCCTTTATAGAAAAAAAAATAGTGAATTGGCGCCATTTCAAATACTTACTGTGAATAGGGGATCAGACTGACTCAAAAAAATATGATTCTGTTTAGTCCGTCAGTTAGATTATCGAAAAATTTTTAATACGTGTTTTTTGTTTTATCAAAACAATAAAAATTGACGAAGATAAAGCGCTTGAAGGATCATGGAGTGGGGCTTGAAACGTCACTTGAAGGTACAAAATGTACTATCATATGACGTCACACGAGTTTTCGAAGCACTGTATCGTCTTCATTATTTGTTTATGTGAAAAAAGAAAAAATACGTGGTTAATATTTTTTGGAAATCTATCTGACGGACTAATAATTTTTTTTTTGTCCGATCCCTTATTGTACGGACACAAAGTTTAGTGAATTATGTCTTTTCTCGTAGTCATGGTATAAAGTATAGTATGCAACTCCTGAATAAAGTAAGAATTTATATCGAGGGCCATGAATCACTCGCGTCGTTCAGGATTCTAACAGTTGAATCACTCGCTACGTTCGTGATTCAATCATTAGAATCCTTCACTTGCTCGTGGCTCATCTACGGCCCTCGCTTTAAATCCGTCCTTTATTCATTAGTTGCATAATATACTATTTTTTTTTAATCAACCTGTTTTGAATAAATGACTTTTTTTTTATTTTGAATGATTTCTGGACATATTGTTTTTTATTTATAATATATTATTTTCAAGACCCCAAAAGAACTTTATTACAATATAATAATAAATAGAAGAATCGATAACTTTTCGATTTAGTCAATCACTAGCGTCGAAGTAAAACAAAATGTATTAAGTAAATTGTGCGGTGCATGATAAATACACGCTGTGAATGAAGGGATAAGGCTTATAATTGATTGTGTAGTACGTATTACGTAATGTTATAAGAAATGCGGATGTGTTTGCAAATGCGTATATCTATTGTTTTTACTGCTCTGCGTGTGTGAACTGACGACACAGGTCCCCATACATTTTCGGCTAAAGGGCATATCTCCTGTTGTTTCTGTCATCTGTGGGTAAAACTTACATAAACTTAGGAAGTAAACAAATGAAAGTCAAGGTAAAGTTCGACTGTGCTACGATGAACTAGCAAAATCCATCATTGAACTTATTGGAATTTCTGATGGAAAAGTGAAAAGTTTTATTCCAGAGTTTCTTTTCTTTATTTGCTATAGGCATTTTTGCTGTCGTTGAGCGAAAAATCATCGAAAATGATTCTACTTTTTTTTTGGATGGTGGGAAATCATCAAATGACTCCTCCCGCTCTGGGTAGAGCGGTAGGGAGTGTCAGACTTCTACTGACAAAAAACCACCCATGTTCCTTCTTAGCCCTTTGTGCCGAGGCCGCGGTATCTCTTTCGGACAACCCATCATCATCTCATCATCTTCCTGCCCTTATCCCATGTCATTTGGGGTCGGCGCAACACGTTTTTTCCTTTCATTCTGCCCTGTTAGTCGTCACGTTATCATTTATTCCTTTTTCTTTCGAACAACCCGCAGCCTCGATAATTATTCTACTTTAAGATTGTAAACTCTTGACCAATTTTACTACTTGAAAGAGAAAAGAATATCATACTTAGCATTAGCACATTCCAATCCCAACGGTATACCTCTATCTAATATTTAATTAATCCATTTAAATATTCAGACCAATTAGGGTCGCGCCAGACGACCTGATAATTTATTGAAGCCATCAAGCGAGCTTAATGAATGAATTCGTCTATGTTTGAGTCTGTGTTCAGCATTTTCGGGGCTCAATTCCCGAACGAACGCTGAATGGACCCTTTTTTATTGCACTAAGGCCGGGTGTGAATGCTGCGATTTTTATCGGACGGATTTACGCGAATTTCTGACGTATTCAGACGAGTTTTGTCGTAGAATAGGGTAAAGTGAGTGAGCAGGAGCACACAGATTGGTCGTTTTCCAACAGGATTGGGTCCTTTTCTTTGCGACAGAGTTTGTTTGGCTTTTGAATTTAGGATGTTGGAGGTAAACGGGACTATGTGTAACGACAATTTGTACTTTGATCCTGAAACAGGTTTGGAATAACAAGACCAAACCTGAATTCTTGTCAAAATTCTGGTAAATTCAATTTCAGGCATAGGAGTTCCTAATACATAGAATTACACGTGACGTGCACCTTACAAGTCAATTGGCAACTTTCAAGTTTTTGAAGTAATATTTTTTTAGGTATGTTTCAAGTCATCAAAGACTCCTCCCGCTCGGTAGGGAGTGTCAGACTTCTGCTGACTAAAACCACCTATGTTTCTTCTTAGCCCTTTGTGTCGAGGCCGCGGTATCTCAGCCCACTCCTGACTGAACCCCATACTTATTATCTCCTAGTCAGAATCTTTCGTGTTATGACTAACGAGCCATTAGCTAATTAATAGATGTCTCAATGGAAGGTGATAATTTACAACAGAATATAATAAAGTAATGAATTAAAAGTACAAAAAGGGACCGGCTGTCTATTGCAACAGTCGCACGACTCGCACGCGACAATAAAACGGTGTGGTTTTATAGCTGTCCGTCCGTCAGTCGTCAGAAAGTCGGGGCGTGTATGGAATGCGTTATTTTTTAACGGCCTCAAAATGTTGTAGAAAATGTAATTGTACAGTTTGTAACTGGTCAGTGTTTTCGTATTTTGCTGTTGGAAACGAATTTAGAATAAAGTGTGCCTAACGTTTATTTTTATAAACTTTGTGAGTTTTTTTGTCAAATATTGCAAGTGAATCTCAAACCAGTTCCCCTCAATCGGTTTAGCTGAAATTTTGCACACACCTTTTTCCATAAATAATATGGCTACTGTTTCGAAACACATCAATTACAAGGGGCAGAAAACTGTTCTAGTTATTATGTTTCTAAATGTGTCTAAATGACCCTAAATAAAGTCACTGTTTAAAAATTTGCCTAATCTTGTGTATATCCTCCATAAAACACCTATTAGCATAGGTACACGGTTACACCTGATATGCAACACTGGTTTCGAATCAGCAAATATAAACATAAAGCTTTATTTGCCGTGTAAAGTAAAAAGCATTACCATTACCAACATGTACACATCGTGGACACACACTATTTGTAATTTAAACCCTCACACGTTGTTGCACCCGCTATAGGGGCGATGGGGCGACGACACTCCCCTCTTCACTTCAGAATATATTTAAATTGACCTGTCATGTCAGACAATAGATAAATTAATCTAGCTTTCTGGTTGTAGAACAATAGTTGAATAAATATAGCCGGTAATAAAATGATCATAAATCCCATTGGGGAACTCATGGCTAGATAATAACAGCCGCTCGGAACAATCTTCGGGTTAAGCCGCACTTGCCTAGGTTGTCTGTGGATGGGTGATGATCACCCATTACATACCGAGTTTTCTCGTACCTCGGAAAGCAGGTTCAGCCGTTTGGTTCCGGCTGTCATTAGATCTTTGATAGTCGTAACAGGTACCTTCATCATCATCATCAGCCTATAATGTCCACACCGTGATACAAAATTTCAGCTGAATCGGAAAGCAAAAATAAAAGGTGTAAAAAAACAATTACATACCAAGAACTTACAACCAATAAATGAATGTCGGATTAGCCCCCGTAGCATGGCGATTCTATCTCTAGTCTACCAAGAATAGACAAAGATTTTTCCATCAATTTGACATGAAACCTTGCTACAATCTGTCATTTTGTCGATTCTTCTGTCGACAAAACCCGTTTCTTCGGTGGTTAGGTCACATGCTGATGAATTCTACACGAGAAACAACAAAGAAATCTGTAACAAGGACTGAATCAAACTTCACTGTTCAAAGAGTGACTCAATACTTTTGTAGAAAGGAAGCTTGCAGTCCCCGATAAGACATAGCCCCTATTACTAGAAGCTTTGCCTTTCCGTTTTATAGACCTGCCTTCTATACTTCAATCCGAAGCTATAGGAACAAGGATTGAAATGAAAGAAAAACTAGGACGGGTTCAATATTACATGATCTCAACATTTGCTATGCGATCAAGACAAGAATTGAGAATAGGATTGGTAATAAAGTAACGTTGCCGTGAATACTGAATCAGTACATCATGAATCTTTTGGCGGGTGATTTGTACCTTGTACTTTGTGTCGAATTATTGGTGTGGGTTACTGCCCACACGATAAAAAGAAGAAGAATTGGCGCCATATCTCGCTTCTTCTTCTTTACGTGTCGATGATCTCAAATTGTGTTAGACCAGTATGTAGCCGTGTAGCTACATCAGTATGTAGCCACACGGCTACATTAGACCAGTTAGTAGTTAGCAGATAGTAATGTGTTAGACAGTGGTTAGACCAGTGTCTAACACAATTTGAGATAGCACAGCTCTATTATTTGCTACGAGTGAATCCTGAAGCAGCGGCTGAGCAGCGGTGGCCCAGTGGTGGCGGCCCCGACTTACGAACAGTAGGTGGTGGGTTCGAACCCAGGCAGGCTCATTACTTTGTGTAATTTATTTCATCACCGCTCTCAAAACGGTGAAGGAAAACATCGTGAGGAAACCGGCATGTCTTAGAACCAAAACATTCGAAGACATGTGACATCTACCAATCCGCACTGGGCCCGCGTGGTAGATTATAGCCCATTCCCTCTCTAAGAGAGGAGGCCTGTGTCCCAGCAGTGGGTACATTAGTAGGCTGTTGATGATGAATGATGATGATGAATCCTGAAAGGTGCAAGTGGTTGTGCAGGATGGGCAGGATAGGAGGTGACGCATATACGCATATCTCGCTACATTCACGTCATCGTCAGTGGCAATCCAGACTTGTAGACTGCAGTTTTGGGGGGCACAGGAGGCAGGGCGGACCTTTAGCCAGAGATTTGTATAAGGGCAAACCATAACCTAACCCAGTTAAGAAACAAAAGACAAAGTAAATTCTCTACAGGCAGACAGATGACTCAAACCATAGAATATTATGGTCAAGGCTATTCCTACTATTTGTTCGCCGAATAAGTCTCCGACTTATCATCCAAATGACATGCATAAAATGTAATTTATTGAACACGTGGGTTAATTTATGAGTACGTTGATACTTGAGTACGATGGCCAGAGGACGGTTGATTGGTCACCATGCATGGGCCATGGCACATTACACATGGTAAATAATGGTAATGAATTCCTCATTTATTAAAGACAAAAGACTTGTGTTCAATGTTAAAGGAAGCTGTGGTTTGTGTAGGAACTCTGGGGTATTACTTTGATGTATCTTATAAAGTACTCGCTCGAATATATCGGCTACTCGAAAGAATATCGCTCATTTCTCGTTCTAGAGTCACTGTTAAGACAGGTTTTTGAAAACGAGAGGCGTTTTGTATAATTTTGTAAGATGGGTCATATTTTGCGTGTTGAATGTTGATGTCTTTGTGATTGCTTCGCGAAATTAAAATGAAAGCTGTTGATAGGTAGTAGTACTCGAACGTAGAGTCTGTTAGAAGTTATCACAACTCCCATTCGAGTTTGAAATGAGTTTAAACATCATAGTTATTGTTAGCTCGGGTTACAGGAACTCGATAAGGGAAGTGCGATAGATGGAGGGTGGCATTAGATCATCAAAGTGTGCTCTTATTTAGATGGGCTGAATTAAATAGTAGCCTTTGAATTACTTGCGCTAATAGGCTGTGGCATTTCCCCTCGAATACTTTTGTAATTTAAGAGAGCAACATTGACGGTCGAAAAACTCATGAATTGTTACTTTAGGATAAAGATGATATTCTTTCTTATAAAAAATATTAAAATGTGACCGTCAAATGTTTGCTACCCTTTCAATTCACTACTTGCAAATTTTAAATATATTTTAGTTAAGTTTACTAAATAAGCACTAATTTTATTATACAATTGTATTAATTGTATTACAAGCAACACTATTTACACTATTGTGCCTAAATATATACCTTTCGTACTACTTTTTTCTTAAATAAAATTATTCTTATTCTTAATTGTATTTTATTGATTAAACAATGTCTACAGCTACGCTGTACGCAGACGATGATTAATAGGTAACGAAATCTCTATCAAATCATACATGAGGGAATGAAGAAAAGCAATTTGCAATAGCTAGTTTAAATAAATAAAAATAAACTGATTCAGCGTTATATTTTAAGCAACTAGCTGATGCCCGCGGTTTCAACCGCGCGGATGTCAGTTATCTATCGCTACCGATGCCGGTTATCGCAACCAAAAGTAATATTTTCGTACCCCCCTTTCAACCCCTTGAATAAAGTTTCTCGGGTATCAAAATATCTTCATAACAAATTTCATGCAAATTGGTTCAGTAGTTTAGGCGTGATTGAGTAACAGACAGACAGAGTTACTTTCGCATTTATAATATTAGTATGGATAATTATGGATTAAGCGGGTTACGGAAAGGAATGAGCGTATCGTGTCATTCACTAATAATTTATGTCTACGTTCCAATAATACATATTATACAAAATACTAGGTAGGTACCTACTTCTACTGTAATAACAACTATGGATACAAAGCCGGTGTTATCGCTGATTATAAAACTACTAACACAAATACCTCACTAAACTGTAAAACTAAAAGCTAATGGTTACTAGCAGTACATAATAAGTTTGTCGCAAGCCCAAGAAGTCAAGCCTAAACTCCTGGCGCCATATCGGCCATATTGTTTTCGTTTGCTCGTTTTGCTCGGCCAGCCGTATTTAGTTGTCTCCCGAGCAAGACGGATGGCGTGACACGTGTTTTGTTCACAGATTCTTGTAAAGGCTAAAAATAATAAGCATTCATTTGATGACGGAGACTAATTGTATTAGGAACTCGAACTTAAGAGCCGTTAAGGACTATGACGGTTCATGTACTGAAAATCTTCGGTACTGTTACACGTTACACGTTCGCAAAGAAGCAGGTAGGTACCTACACAAAGTTTAGAATTGAAAACTTACTCACTTTCTTGGAATTCAGAATGTCTGTCTGCTCCTTTGGGTCAAAGAATAGACAATTTATTGTTGGTAATTGATAGCCACGTAAAATATTAAGTTGAGAAAAGTAATTGGAACGGAGTTCCATACCGCACGTTATTGTTTTGATTTGTTTGTGAGCTAAGCGGCAAAACCGAAAAATGTGTAACAATAATTATTAAACTACACCAAAGACTTTCGTTTGCAGTGATTTTTGAGGCACTTCCCAATCACCTAGGAAACTATTTTTTTTTAAATCGATTTAGCTTAGGTACCTACCATTTTATGGAATAGGTAAAAATATTTTTCATTTTTTTTACCTTATAAATTATAATTTTATAAATATGGACTTCGTTCCCAAAACTATGACCTCATCAAAACCTTGCCATACTTCAACAAAAACGTATTAACAAGTCGTAACTACATAACATGAGCAAGTTTACTCATTGCAGTCATTACCAAACTAATAAAAAGTTCAACATCATGTAGGTACTTACTGTACTCTGCATTGCACCTGAAAGTTCATTGACCGTACTAACAAGCGTAATGTAAACAGAAACAAACGCGGCTAGTCTATGGTCTGTGCTTTGTGGTTCGTGTGAGGTGGTCAGCTTTGTTTCGTAGTTTCTTTGACTGCTTTCGCTCTTTAGCGAGGTACCTACCTATTATTTTGATGTCTGGTACCAAATAGTATAAAATGGGTACTAAAACTTGGTATTGCTCAATCTTCTAAAATCTCTCTTGGTCCAGTCATCCTGATGCAGTCGTTACTTTGGCTGCTTCTTATTTAATAATAAATCGTTGAACTTGGTAATTTTAAGATAAGGAGTAGCGTTGTAATTTTAAAAATTTGGGAAGGTACCTACCTAATTTTATAAAGACCACCAAGAAGTCTTTTACAACATTGAACCATAGGCTCGCGACGTAATTCAGTATTTCTAGTCAACAATCATATTTAACAGATAGCTATTTTTGAACTTGGTTAAGATTTATGGTATGTAAATGGCAGGATTCGATGCATGGGCAAGCCCAATGCGTTTTCGAAACTCAATTTGGGCATAAACATTTTCTTTCCCGAAGTGCAGTGTTTGACGCATAAACGTTAATTGCTCCCAAATCAAAGAAAGAAAGTGCTTCATGAAAACTTCTTGGGCATCCGACGTGGGTGTCGAATAGAACAAGTGTTGAGGATCTTATTTTACGGGGAATACTATATAAAATTATAAAGCAAGGCCATCTTATACTGGAAATGAAAAGCTTGATGTGTCGCTATGTTGTACTTTTCGTCTCATAATAATTGTTGCCCACATAATGAATTTATAAATTCAAACTACGTTCTTTACTGGCGTTAATTTTACTACTATCTCTTCCTGTTTCATCAAATACAGTTTAATGTCTTACTGAATATTATTGAGCAGTTTAATCAATGGCTCGATTGATCGCCCCTCTGCACTTGCATACTTATCAATGAACCTCCTTTGTGGTTTACTATAAACTTGGCTTGATTGAGTTACTTCCTTGTTTCAATTATTGTTTGTATAAGTTTTTAAACTGACATGGTCACTGACACTACTATTAATATCATAAACGGGATATTTACCATGTTTGATTTTTGTTTCGAGTTCCCGATATTTCGGCGCTGTTACAAGCACCATGATCACGGATAAATCAAAACAAAAAAAAAAAAAAAAAAAAAAAACCAAAAAAAAAAAAAAAAAAAAAAAAAAATCAAATAAATAATAAATATCGGGAACTCGAAACAAAAATCAAACATGGTAAATATCCCGTTTATGATATTAATAGTAATTATTGTTTGTGTTCGTTTTAACTTCACTATCGTCTAACAAGTTTAATATGAATAAGTTTATCATAGATAGAGGAGCTCGTGGTTGATTTTCAGGTTAAGCTGCGCTTGCCTAGGTTGATGAGTGACGGGCGGCCCATTAAATAACAAGTTTCCTCCGTGGCGCGGAAAGCACGTTACGCTTTTGGTCCCGTCTGTCATTAATTTGTACATTTTCACAGTCATGATAGGTCAGTCAGTTCCGGCTCCAAAAGTCTGACAAGCTGTCTTCGCAAAAAATAAATATTATTTCTTTTCCCTTTCCAAACTTGCTATTGTTTCTGCGGGTTGTTCGATAGAGATACCGCGGGCCCGGACACAAAGGGCTAAGAAGGAACATGGGTGGCCTTTAGTCAGTAGAAGTCTGACACTTCTCTCCGCTCCTCCCTGAGCGGGAGGAGTAATTTGATGATTTCCCACCCTCCAAAAAAAAGCATGCTATTGTTTCTACAAATGGATCTAATAAAATAAACAAAACCAATAAACTCCATAAAGTGCTACTCACATGCTCAATGGAGCGTGTCTACGACAGTCGATTGATTCCGGAAACGATGTATCAACAACAATTTGTTACAAATCAGTTGACGGAAGACCCAATGTATGAATGTTTATAGTCTATGGCTTTGATCTGCCGAGCTGTCAATTAAGAGATATGTTATCTGTGGCTACGTAGTACATCTTGATTCTTTTGGCGCTTTCATGACGCTAGAAAAGTATTACTCACCATCATTCTCTAATTTATTTGTTTTCGGCTTTCGGGGCAGTATATTTTCTTCTTCCATACTTTCTTGTCATATTTATCATGTTTCACTCAGTCCATCCATCGTATCTTTGGTCTTTCCTTAATATTATATGAAAATTTTGAATGTGGATCCTACATTCAAAATTTTGCTCACAAAATTTATGGCCCATACTACGACAACCGATTACCACAATTTTTCATTCACCGGTGCCACTTTCAGCCTTCTTATTCTATTCATGGTGTCTTATTGACTGCGGAAATTATTATAGTACCTAAGTACCTAAGTGTAGGCGGCGTTAGTTCCGTATTTAATAAGGCCATGCGCCAAAATAACTATGCAGCGTTCCACTTCATAATTCCATGTCTGTGGCACACACTCTGTGGCAATTTTGGTTTAGTTTTGGAATTAGAACCCTCGGGAGGTACCTACACCAAATCGATTAAACTCCTAGATTGACTAAAGTTTTAATGAGTTTTCTATCAATAGCTTGCTACTGCTGTATTTAAATGAGTGTCGGTTATTAATTGATATACGTAAGTATATATATTATCATAATAATCGTATCTTATCTCACGTACAAGTAGGTACCCTTTTTGTACGGACCAATAATTGGTCCGTTTACAGCCATTAAGAGTAAAAAAAATAACCCTGTCTTTGCTTTACTGTCTTTGTTAAATAATATCATCACTGAGGTCATCATATAGGAGCAAGATACCAAATCGGCCTTCAGTCAGGACAGACAGCATTATTGTCGAAGAATCAAGAATTAATCAGAAGTCCTCTCGAGACTCGGTAGTAATGTCATCGAAACATGACTAGCTTCGTTCATAAGCTCTGTGAGAAAATGCACATCTTTCTGTTTTTGGCAATGTTTTTGGACTTTTGGACGTACATACGTAATAATAGCACGGAAGTTGCAGATATCGAGGGAGTTGCACACTAATTATTGTGCAATGTGCATCTTCGAAGGCGACACCATGGGGTCCATATTGGCTCACCTAAAGTTCTTTATCCGAAATTGTTCTTCCTAACGATTTGTAATCCGAATGATCACTCTTCCTAAAATTTTTCATCCTAAAGTTTTCATTCATACTATTTGTAGTCCTACCGACGATGTTCATAACACTCATGTTTCCGAAAATTGGAATTCATAATATCATTAGGTAGTGTAAATATATTTAAACTCCTACTGTTTTTTATCCTAACGCTTTTATTCCTAAACATAATTACCATAATATTTTCACTCATACAACTGTTTAGAATGATTAAAGGTCGTTTCACTGATTTTTGTCTTGAAATAAAATAAATTAATGAAATTCAGGTCAGAGTGTCGTCTTGGGGGCACTATGAAAAAAATACATAGAAAAATTTCGCGACCAATTTCGAGGTAGCGCTCGCCGGCCGCTACCGCGGCACCGCTCGCTTCGCTCGCTCGGCTCGCGCGTAGTTGGTCACAGTTCTAACCTAACCTATGGATATCTTTGCATAGTATATAAGGTCCCATTAAAATAGGTGGACAAATTTTAACACAGCGTTTAGTAAGCCTAACTAAAGACATCTAAACAAAAAAAAAACACTATATATATAGTGATTTTATTTTGACTTAAAATAATAAATTGCCGGCACGCTAGAACAAACTCATCCTATAAAAGTAGGTATTTTATTTCTTATTCTTATATTTTTTTTGCTATTGTCCTTATTTTAGCGGTCTGAATGATTTCTAAAATTTTGTCCACCTATTTTAATGGGACCTTTTATAATACTGATTATTATGAATAAAAAGTAATATAAACAAAAAAAAGATATGACTTTGAATAATAGTGTAAAAGACGGTTATGTTGAGAAAATATAGGAAAACAAATAATAGTGTAATAGATCTTTATTGCTACAGACATTATGAAGTTGAATGCTTCGGAATTAAAACATTAGAGACAGAGAAGTTAGGAATTGCGATTGTTAGGATGAAAAATGTTAGGAAGAACATTTTCGGATTTCCAATTATCGGAGTTGAAATTTTAGGTGAACTTTGGCGCACCCGACACCATGACTTGATAGTACCTAATAGTTCGTTATTTCGTATTAATACACAAAAAATAAAAACATTTTATGGCATCATTAGAATCTTTCATGGGATTGGTAATTTTAGACCCATAATCAAAATTGGAGCATTCTAACAGATTAATTTGACCTATTTATGCTTAGAAGCAAGCACCCAAGAGATTTAATCAGAATTTGCGTCACATCTAATCGAATAAAGTCAATCTAAACGCGAGTTAGCATCCAAATGCTTTTCTAATGACATTTCAAATGTGAATGGGACTGAATTAAGTGTCTATTCTGTTGAAGTTTTCACAGCGGTGCAGTGTGACAAAATACTTTAATGGACGATTAAACTATTGTGTAAGATCGCCCAAATTCCTTTCAATGGTCGGAAGCTCGGAACGACAAACGATTAATTAATGTCGCTAAATCGTAACAACGTAGACTTGAAAATTAGAGCTTGTTGTGAAACCTCACGGAGATTTTTAACTTTGAGTTACGATCACTCACGACGGGATATTTTTAGGTTTCCGTACCTCAAAAGGTAAAAAAGGAACCCATATAAGATCACTCTCTTGTCCGTCTGTTTTTAAAGGAGAGGGCACAAAGAAGCAACTAATTCTCCGCCTTGGATCACACCCAAGAAGGCGAATTAGACATAAGCAGTTAATTCCAACAATTTATGTAGCCTATCTTGTTTTGCATCGTGTTTTATTTTACTACTATGTCTGCCAAAAACCAACTGCAACTGTAGTTCGTAAAAAATCAAGTTAGGGGACAACCCCGTAACTTGTTTGATCCTATGTCTTGACACCGCTTTTCACCCCTTTGTTCTAATCCAGATGCGTGAATTAATAAGCACAATCCTACTAATATTATTATTATAAAAATATGAAAGTTTTGTGAGGATCGATGTATGAATGTTTGTTACTCTTTCACGCAAAAACTACAGAACGGATTCTATTGAGATTTTTTACTGAGATAGTTTATAACCTGGATCCCGCGGGACAGAACTCTACGCGTGCGATGCCGCAGGCATAAGATAGTAATATAAGTTTTAAAACTGACATGGTCACTGACGCTACTATTAATACTGAAAACGGGTATGAAAGACACAAGAACCGACCGATTTGACCGATTCGATTCGATTTGATTTGAGTAGACCGATTTGTCTGCTCATAAACATCCACCCGCAATGACTTCAGTTTATCAGTGATCATGTGGTTGTAACAGCGCCGAAATATCGGGAACTCGAAACCATAAGTAAACATGATAAATATCCCGTTTTACAATGATATTATAAAGAAAGAAACGCCATGTTCATACTGAATGGCGTGATATCGTTGCGTTCTACGACAGCGATAGATAATACGGAACATATAAGATAGAATGAAATAGCTAGTTGCTGAACTACAACAATTGCCTTAGTTTGTCCCATTGATATATAATGCGATATCTAACTCTTTTTATTTTTAGTATTATTGCCGTTTTCAGTATTAATAGTAGTATAAGCTACATAATTATTAATCTTTTAAAACTGCTTTCGCGTATCAAAACAAAAGACAGAATTTTAATTATCCCAAAAATAAATGATTTCCTTAATATTGTTTAAAGTTTCTTCAACATCAAGCATTAGCAAGGCATGGTTAATATCAAATTAATCTCCAACAAAGAGTACTTATTTAATATTCCCTTTGTGTCACAAACGTTATAAATTAACTAAGAAAAGTATTCTGAAAGCATTATCAAGAAGTTTACAACAATCCGAACTTGTGTATAATTAGTTAAAAGCTTTGAAAATAACGGTAAAAAAAAAAATAGCCAAATGGCTAAAACGGAACCCTATTAGATTCGCTCTGTCCGTCTGTCTGTCGGTCCGTATGTTAAATTTACTTTACTCTGAGACTGTTGGCACTGCAAAATTTTGGCGATTGCGTAGAATTTTCCTCGTTGACAGTAGGTATTCAAACTGTGTGGTTGCTTCTGAGAAATTCCTGACGGAAAAAGCCAATAACCCGGGAATCGAACTCATACTCAGCCAGTAGTCGCACTTGCTACCACTACACCAACGAGGCAACTCATATACTCAATTATTTCCGCTCCATTAATATCATTAAAATATTTAAAAAACCGATATCATTACAAACGGACACAGGTCTTTAAAGAAAAAACAATGTTGCCACCTCCAGAAAGGATGCGTTCACATTATGGTGACAATTTGTGGTCAGAAAAACGTTTCGACGACATCCGGCGCATATCATCGAGATGGATGGATGGATGTTGGACATCCTGCAATCACTGCTTTATTTCCTACGTAAAGTAAAACAAAAAAAATGACACGAGAAACCATTGTTCATTTACAAACTATTATTTACAGATCTGTAATTAAAATTAAAATACATAATATGTAAAAGTATCAAAAAGGGAAGAATTGCAGGTCGTCAAAAAATTCGTCCTCATCGCTGCCAACAGCAAAAGTGCTCAGAAGACTGGCAGCATTACCACGTTGGATAGCAATGGTGATTTTTTGGCCAAATTAGAATCTGACATTTAAATTCCGTCATAAAAAAAAGGTAGCACTCCGGGAGTGCCGGCAGAAGTGAAAACTTCAATATTAACTTTCAAACTCGCGTCAGGGTCACGTGATGCTGATCGAAAAATCTTACGATTTTTCGATCAGCATCACGTGACCCTGACGCGAGTTTGAAAGTTTTTACCCATACAAAAAAAAGTGCTCAGCGCCGCTAAAGAAGTTTTCACTTCAAAAAAGATAAAATTTATGTAACCTATGGCTATTCTTACGAATCTATTGACACCTCAATTATTAAAATCCGTTTTGGAGTTTAGGCGCTGTGGTGGAACATATATTTACACAGACTGCCAAAATCATTACCCATCCTTTTGGCTTCGCCGCAGTCGGGTAAAGATAGGCCGGCCTTCTGAATCCTCTGATAACGTGAAGAGTCGACCAACCGTTTGGCAATTTCCCGAAATACTAGACTCGGACCTATGATTCTAGTGTTTCAACCACAAACGGCATAATCACAATCACAACTACCAATAAGTTATGTATTGCGAACGGGTTCCCTACGTTTGTTCGAAACACTATTCTTCGAAAATTGTTTCACCACAAACTATACACCGAAGCCTTCATACTGCGACGTTTTGTTTAGTCTACGCCTTTTTTGTTCGATGTTACTTTACACCGATAACCGATTATTGTGTTTGCTAAATATTTTCGAAGTAACGTTACATAGAACAAACAAACGTTGGTGAAACAAAAGTTGATGTAAGGTTATCGGTGTAAAGAAACATCGAACAAAAAAGGCGTAGACCAAACAAAACGTTGTAGTATGAAGGCTTCGGTAGTTTGTGGTGAAACAATTTTCGAAGAATAGTGTTTCGAAGAAACGTAGGGAACCCATTGCGAACATTTTAAACATCTTTGTCAGTCAGCTTTCCGAGGCACGGAAGATACTCGGTATTAACATACCGAGCAAAAGTAACCAGTAACCTAGCCACGGACTGACCTAGACTTGCGCAGCTTATCCTTTAGCCAAAAGCTCCTCATGGGAGTGTCCTCATATGACAAGAAATTCTGAAATTCTTCAAACTTTAACAAGTATAACTCGCCAAGGGATTTCCTTGAATTATTTAGTAAAAGGAAGCATCTTCTAAGTGTCACTAAAAGACTTGACTTTCAGCGAATAGCCTAGAAAGAGGGCTAATTAATTATTTACTAGAAACTTCCTCGGGTTTGTTCATTAACTATTTGTATGCCTCGGATATTTATAATGTTTTTCCTTGTTTCAGGATACGGTGATCATACTAAAGAAAATATGGTGATGAACCATAATATCCACAGGTTAGTTTGACTTACTTATACCTCCCACTCTTAGATTATCAAATTCAAAATAACGGAGTCTCACAAGGTAACTTCATATCACTCTGTTTAATTTTACGAATTAAGAATTTAAATTAAATCTTTTTTGTTTGTTTTTAAGTACAATATGGTTGTGCCTGTTAAGTACTGCCTCGTTGGTGATGTTGGACGCAATCGCGACTGCTGGTCAATGGATCCTGGATTTTATTCCGGGATCGGGCAAGTTATAAGCCGTCAGGACTTTCTTAGTAGCAGGTAGCCACGGAGTTTATATTTGTACCCGTTTGATGGCAATAGCCCACTATAACATCACTGGCGTCTGTGTGTGTACTATTATGTGCACCACTGCCCAAACCTTCGGGGATTATATTCGTGCATTCTATATTAGTGATCGATGTATTCGTGGTGTTTTATTATATTATAAGTATAAGGAATATTGTTATAATTTGTTTGCCCCTACGGTAATTTGTGGGGTTTCATAGCCTTGGCAGAAGATTTGTAGCCCTTACTTAGTTTATCCCATATTCTGCATATTTTAAGCCCATATTGCTTCGTTATGTTGTTATTTCCCGCGCATTCTAATTACATAACCTGCCGTATCAGATTTTGGATAAATAACGGAAGGTCGTGTAGAACAATTCATTGCGTCATACAACGGACGTGCATTGTACAGTTGTACTGTATGGGGTTTAGATAATACTGTGTACTAGATAAATAAACAATACAAAGGTAAATAGGTTTTGAGGTGATTCGGATATTTGCAATCGTAGAAATCTGTCAGCGCAATGACCTGGAAAGAAAGAAAGAAAGAAAATGTATTTATGGGTCTCACACAGAAAGTGAATCTTGGCTTCCGAAAGTAGAACTCTTCATTTCAAACAGATTAGCCAGCATGTTCCATGTTACACCAAGAGGAGTGATGGAGAGGGGGAGGAAGGCCAAAGAAGGGATGGCTGGATTGTGTGAAGAAAAAAGAGTAAATTATGACAGGCAGATGGAAGAAGAAACCGAGTTGCGCCGACCCCAAATAAAATGGAAGAACGACAAGAAGATAATAATTAATAACGCTAAGAATTCGAAGTACTGTAACTTCTACACAAACTCTTTAAATATTTCTAATTTAAAAGCTACAACGCTTTTTAATATTGTTGACGTGAAAAATACACTTAATCAGAATTTCAACAGTCGAGTTACGAGCAAGCAACATGATATCATTCATTGCTTAGGTTTGCATAATAAATGTTTAAAGGATCGATTTGCGATTTATGGTACTTAATTACAATAATGCGCATGAAATCATACACCGCTGCTTCAATCGCTCAAGAATAAAACTTATTTATACTTACAAGATGATCATCATCTGCCTAGCCTCTTCCCAACTGTGTTGGTGTCTAACTGAATGCAGCTAACATCACAACAACTGAACAACATCTAACATCTAATATTTTATCTGGAGCGACTGTCTAAATGATCTGTACAGCCCTGATATAAGGTACAATGACATGAATGGGATAGTCAGTTGTCGTGGTATGGAGGAATGAGGAAAATGTCGTGTGGAAGGTTTTGAGTATGAATGTGAATTGGTATAACAGTAGAGGAAGACCAAAGAAACGATGGATGGACTGTGTTAAGAATGATATGGCAAGAAAGGAGGAGTCTCATGAGATGACAAGAAAGGAGGAGTCTCATGATATGACAAGAAAGGAGGAGTCTCATGAGATGACAAGAAAGGAGGAGTCTCATGATATGACAAGAAAGGAGGAGTCTCATGAGATGACAAGAAAGGAGGAGTCTCATGAGATGACAAGAAAGGAGGAGTCTCATCTCATGATATGACAAGAAAGGAGGAGTCTCATGAGATGACAAGAAAGGAGGAGTCTCATGATATGACAAGAAAGGAGGAGCCTCATGAGATGACAAGAAAGGAGGAGTCTCATGATATGACAAGAAAGGAGGAGTCTCATGATATGACAAGAAAGGAGGAGTCTCATGAGATGACAAGAAACACAGAAGTATGGAAGAAGAAGCCATGCTGCGCCCTTAATGAATTGGGATAAGCGGGCAAGAAAATGATGATGACATGAATGGGATAAATAGATAAAAAAAAACCTGTATGACATTGATGTAAGTCAGTATTGAATGTAAAAGACAAAAACAATTAAGCAGTACCTAATCCAAATTTATAAACTACACAAAGCAAGATATTCCAAACACTAATTTTCTCTAATCATACCAGGAACCCATAATATCGAGAGAGCAAACGGTTTCTTTATGAGCGAACACTATAAAGGTGAACATGCATTTATCGATAGTGCAGCTGATTGCGAACACAGCCTCGCTAAGCGCACGTGTTTCTACTTTCAATGTTGTTAAAACAATTCGTATTGTGTTACCTAATGTTACTCTGTGTTGTTTTGTATTTAGTGTTATATAGAAGTGGCGGGGTGAGATGAACTCATTCATAAAGAATTGACCTATGAATACGAGAAATGATCGGTCTTTGCCCATCTGTGGGACATCACAGGTATGAATTATTAACATTAAGATTAATAAATTGATGCGTCTAGCTAGATGATGCATCAAACATCACCATCTGCCATCCTTTTACCAACGATGTTGGAGTCGGCGATGTTGGAGTAACTAGATTCAGCATTTCACATGGAGCGACTGCCTATCTGGCCTCCACAGCCCAATTAGTAGTGGGAGAAATGTCACCTCTTGGTTGGTTGTCAGACTTTCGAGCTACTGATTATCTGTCAAGATTGTCAATAATCTAGTTGTCAAACAAATGGCAATCAGACCAACGGTTTAACGTGCTTACCAAGACACGGAGGAAACGAGGAAACTCGTTACGTAATGGGTCCCATCCACAGACCAACTTAGGCAAGCATGCAAGCAAGCAAGCATCCGAGATTGTTATTATCTAGACACGAGCTCCTCAGATGATGCATCAAACGAACGTCTTCAAACCATAAATCCACTACAAGTTAGAGGTTCTATTTCGAATTCTGCGATGTTCCTTGATTCTATTGAGTCTGCAAACCAAGAACAATTGGGAATTGTTGTCGTACAGTTGGCACTAATACCAATTCTTGGCCATTATCTCCACATTGAGGTCGTTCTTACTGCAAGCTAGGTCGAGCAATATCTGCCCTAAATTCGCCTATATTTCCCACCCACGATGACTGAAACTTACTTTTATAACCACATCAAAGGTCCTTATTTTTAAGTCTCTAAGATTCATTATCGCTCCTTTCTTAGGTCAGGTTATACTGGCCTTGTTAGATGCAGTCCGCGGACCGCCTGCATTCAGAACTTTTATTTTAGATAGTTTTATGATGGTTTATATAAATACGTGGGTTTCCGCCTAGTTATGATGTTATGAGCTTGAATTATCTTTATTGCCTGGCCAGGGAGTGCCTGACAGTTAGTGTAATGAACCGCAAATGGCAATGTTGGGTTGAGTAAATTGTACAATGACATTAAAGACTTTTACGTAGTTTTACGTAACAACGTGTTATTTTGTGGGACTCAAATTAGTTTTCGGGAGATTCCTGGATGATCTACGATAGTAGTTTCGTTGTAACTCGACTGTCTTGTTTAAAAGATTGTGATAAAGTTTTCTTCTCGTCAAATACGTCCACCATGCGATCAATTTTCTTCAGGTCGGTGACCTTCCCTAGCTTTGTAGCGGAATTTCGGAACGACATAACTTTCTCTCTACGCAAAACTATAATTCCATGAATTAAAAATTAAATACGCCGTGACAGTCTGGAGGTAAATAACCATATCCACATAAATATATTTTCAGGCATGGATTCTTTGGCAGGCGGCCGAAAGCGGCCAGTCGACGCGAGCGTCGCGACGCGCTCGACTCGCTGACTGACGCATTCGAATCGAAATTTTCGAAATTTAAATTTTAAAGATTAAAAAAGTAATCGTACAGCCTTAGTGGTGTGACACCTAAAATAGTGTTTATTATAGTGACGTAATTTTTAATTTACGAGAATCGTTCACGAGTGTCAAAAGTGAGAGTGAAATTGTGATAAAAGTGTTTTCAAAATAATTTTTCACCGGCAAGTTTAAAAGTGCACGTGTTATAATCAAAATAATTTCATACCAGGTGCTAGTAGAGGTATTTAAAACGGTTGAATAATACAAAAAGAAGGCCAAGTGACTGCAGTTGCATTTTATTGAATTGACATTTCACAAAATATGAATATAATTGATTGACCTATTGATAAATTGTTTCGGTCCAGTTTTGATATAACAAGTAGTTTAATTGGACAAAACAGTTTATTTTTATATATTAGCACAATGCATTGACCTGTATGAAACAGCGTCGGATGTGAAAACATTTACTGCCGGAATTCGCTAATGATGACGGCTAAATGAGGACAATTTTATGCCAATTTGTTTCTTAGGCACATCTAGCTTTTCATTTAATAGGACTGTTCTATACGATGAATAAAAACATGATTCCATGTTAGTAGGTTAATTGGAAACCATTTTGGAGATAGTTTGGAAGTATTTAATGACGTAATATAGACGTTATTACTAGAGAGTAAACAGTAGTCAGAAATTATGAAGGGATGTATGTAATTTCTGAAACATTAATTTTACATATCCACGTTTAAATTACAGATGTCATGTCAAATAACTATTCGTACCTACAAGTAAAACTATATTTTACTAGTTTGTTTATGTTAAGTTAGTAGTCGTTTATGTATGGCCCAATCTTCACGTCTCGTTAGATTCAATGTAATAAGCACTGAAGAGGCGTGTTTATACCACACGCCAATTTACTGAATGAACGACACCACGCTGTCATATAAACACGATGATGTCATTCATAAAAATCATAATCGACTAAAACACTAAACTATAAAAACAAATCGTGGTAAAGAGGTCAACACTATGCTTTGATGTTCCTAATGGAGAGTATTTTGAAATTGGAATGCGATGTCAGAAAAGTGAGTGGTACTAGAGTTCTTTAAAAAAATGGCATGGCATAATAAATTGATACACGGTATGTTTCCACTGTTGTTCTTGATGAGGCTGAATCACAAATTCAAAAATGACTACATAATTACACTTAATGAACAACGGTTGTTATAAGTTTTGTACTAATTTCACGTTTCATATTTTAAAAATCTTTAAGTTTTCGGTATTCAACTGATTGATGTTAGTGGAGTTATTTCGAATAATCTTCATGAAAACAACAATGAATACAGGCGGCTAAACTCAGAAAGCAATATTAATTTGTTAAAGCAACAGTCTGGTGGTGCTGAGCACGATAAAGATAAATCTGTCGATGTGGGCAGTCTGTCCGGTTCACCGCGTGTCTGTTTATTCGAAATTCGATTTTAGTCGAATTTGACGTTGAGATTCGACTAATTTCGATTAGTGATGTTCCTAAAAAATAATTAAAGAGATCATTATTTATAATAGGAGATAGCGGGTCACCTTGCTTGACTCCTCTCTGAATGGGAAAAACGGACCCGGTGGTAGTTAGTCGGATGGCTACTGTGCTGTTGTGGTATATTTTTTCCAACAAATGTTTATGTAGGTTCTATGTTATTTTTGACAAGTGCAGAAAATATGGCGCTATGTGTTAGACTATCGAAAGCTTTTGAGTAATCTACGAACGCGAAGACCATAATGTCGTATTAATCTTCAACTAATTCCAATTTAGTTACAATTTTGAAAGCGTAAGCGAAGTTTAGAAAGCTCATGGCTAACTAAATCATAACAGCTGCACGGGTCTATATACAAGTTATGTCCGTGAATGGGTGACGTCATTACATATTGAATTAAACTGTTAGTCCCGTCCCATTGGGCTGTTATTTGTAGACCTTTGACAGTACTAGTAGTCAGAAACCGAAAGTCTGACATCCAGTCTCACCAAGAGTATCGTATTACCCATTTACTGGGTTGTGCTGCTGTGCATGTCAGACAGGCTGTCGCTCCATGTAAACTACAAGTAGGTATTTACCCCCAAAAAAACTAAGCAGATGATGATGACGCTAAGTTTAGAAATACCTACCTACACAGCGGCATACTTATCAAAAGTCTAATCTATTCATATATATTTTTTAAATGTTTCCCCACTGGGAATTTCTGCTGTATCGTGTGGGTGCGTTCACAGACATTTAAACTCACATACACAATTACCCAGACCCGAAACAACTATCTGTAGGCCATACAAATATTTTTTCCGTACGGGGATCGAACCGGTAACACGTAGCGCAGCAGTCAACTGCTTGAGCCACTGCGCTAACCGTGCCGTCTATTATATTTATTATGCCATGCATTATAATAAAACTCGAATGGCAATAAATTTTCTTTCAAGCTGAAACGAGACGCCATCCATTAAGTATCCAAAATAAAACTAAGCATTTCTAACTCCATATTTTAATGTTACGAGACATTTAACACCGATCCACCTGCCTCTTATAATCCCGAACTAGAAGAGGCATCGTTCTATAAATAATTGATGCTGTGGCTGTGACATTCCATCCACGCTCATATTTCCCCATGGATGTGTTGTCTCCATACGAAAGATGTCAACTGCTAGACAGCCGGCAACCAACGAATATAGCACTGCAAAACATGGCAGGTAGGGCTGGCATTGGCAGGCTGACCGTAGAAATATATATTTTTTTTAATTCTTTGTCTGCCAGCCGTCAACCGTATCATCTATTCCTTTTTTTAGGGTTTTAGGGTTCCTTATTACTAAGACTTCGCTGTCTGTCCGTCCGTCTGTTTGTTATTTTTGAAGTGAAAACTTCTTTAGCGGCGCTGAGCACTTTTTTTTGTATGGGTAAAAACGCCACGCGAGTTTGAAAGTTAATATTGAAGTTTTCACTTCTGCCGGCACTCCCGGAGTGCTACCTTTTTTTTTTTTCTTTCAAATCATTCCTCACATATTCCCTGGTATTTCTTTAGTCATCTTCTCCCTCTCCAAATCAACATTTATACTCATTACTTTGAAAGCTCAACAAAATCTAAATTAACTATCTAAACGCTACCTAAGTCGGCAAACTAGCACCTCAGTTTTGGCCCAACACAATTTAGATTGCCATCGACACGCTAAGAAGAAGTAGGTAGACGTAAATTCGGATAGAGGCAGTAAACTTCGGAACTACTAATCTGATTCCGAAAACCTTTCACTTAGAGAAGCTACATTATCTCCAAAAATCATAAAGCTATTGACAACGTTTCTAGAATTTTTGACCCAAGCGACCAGATAAAATGTTTCAAGCGACAACCATAGCCGCAGATCGGTCAGCGTGTATACGCGTAGGCGGCGGGGATCGCCGTGTGCCCCAGAAATTGGTCTGTCACGTCACTACGAAGAAATACAACAGCAGTGGTAAATAACGCGGGTTTCATTGCACGCCCGGCTCCCCACTGACACGCTGTGATGGAAGTGCTGCGGATATTAGATGGCAGAAGGATTGGTTTTGTGTCTGGGTTTATTTTTGGATGGGATGTAGTATGTAGGATCTGTGCTAGATGAATTTGGGTTAAAAACACAGAACAGAAAGAATGTTAAAAACTATGATACTCTTCGGGGACGAAACCCTAAAAACAAGTTGGTGTCATTAGTTCCGACTATGACCATGCGCCAAAAGAATTATGACGCACTGTAGTTGACATTTTTTGAATCACTAGACAGCGTACTCAGTTTGGCACACAGAGTGACCGCGTTGTATCGCTGATTCATACAACGTAATCTATTGACGGCCTGCATCTATTGCACTTATAGCTTACACATTGATTCAACATCAGCCCAACCTTTTCAAAACCAGATTGAGTTGTATCTTGTCAGATGCAACCGGATCTAACATAACATGACATCACGTAGTCCCAAAAGGGTTAGGTTAGGTAGTACCTAATACTACACCCACATTTCGTCCATTATATTTTTAACTCAGCAGCAGCACTTGTTTTCCTTGCAGCTGGATCTCTTAGTATTTTAAAGTAGCTGAGGATTGTAGCATTTTACACTGGAGATCAGGATTACGAATACAGGATACCGTACTATCATCATCTGCCTTGCCTTTGACCTTAACTTCTGGGTAACCGGATGCAGCTGAATACCAGTATTTTACATGAACCGATTACATATCTGACCCCCACAGTACACATCTAGGTAATACGATACCCTTTGGTAAGACTGGTTGTTAGACTTTATGTATGTTCAATTCGCCCTCAGGGTCGGTTGAATAGTCAAATCAACATCTTGGTAAGTGGAGTTCGACATCCTGAAGGATGATAAATACTTAGAAAGCAACCGTTGTATCATTTTAGTAGATGAAGAGATGATGAACGCTCTGAAACACATAATTTATTGTTTCTCCCACCAGCCTTATCTTAGATGTCCCGGAAATACATCTCACGTCAAACCGGGTGTGAAATATAAAAAAACATGAACTTAAAACTAAAAGATTTATTTCACAATAAATAAAATTAAAAAGTTAACTAGAAAGCTGTCATCAGGAACATCGTAAGCTTGGACACACAAAAATGAGTTCAAGATACAGTTTTAGATATTGTCAACGAGCTCTTGCATCATATGGAACGATTCATATTAACATGGGTTTTCAGGAGAATATTATTTTTATTAATATGACATTTGTCAGAATTTACTATTAGTTTAATCAAAGCGAGTGTCACAGCTGATTCAAATAAATATTAGGATTATTTGGATAAGAGAGTGTGAAGGATGACATGGCTAGCAATGTCATCCTTCATTCAGTCATTGATGGCTAGTAACGAGGTTACTGCTGAGATGACGAGTAATATATATATCTATATAAATAAAAATAGAAGTCCTGACTGACTGACTGACTCATCAATGCCCAGCCCAAACCCTTGGACAAAGGTTTCCTGTATAATGTAGACAAGGAATAAGGAAGGATTTTTCGAAATTCAACCCTTAGGGGAGTTAAATAGGGGATGAAAGTTTGTATGGAAAATTGTCATTTTCACGCAGGCGAAGCCGCTGGCAAAAGCTAGTCGAGAAATATGGAAAAAGAAGACATGCAGGAATGATGAGGCAGTTTTGTGGGATTTGTGGGAAACAAGTGGATCGTTATTATAATTATTTGATGACAATGATATTGACTATCAGACTTATTCATTGTCACTGCCTTCTTTTTTAAACCGGTCATTTGATAAGCCTGTTAGTCAATCTTACGTGCTAACAATCAAAGAAAGGAATACTGTCTAACATACTTACACATCATAAGAATGACGTAAATGAAATCACCCCCATGTGCTACTTTCTCAACTCGACATAAGTTCCAATAACTCACGCCGAAGTCAAAATGTCCCTCGACTTAATAATAATAATGATGAGAATAAGCGACAAAAGTTAGAGCAAGCGACATAAGTTATAAGCGACATAAGTTCTATCAAGTCGAGCCTACTTAATTAACTTAATCCTACAACTAAGTAAGGAACTCCCAACAATTTCTGTGATAGACTAGTAGACCTTGTAGTTAAGTTCTTCAATGTACTTTCCATTATCCAATTAGGTTTTAGCTATCTAGAGGATGTAAAGAACAGCTCCGCTGATTGGGTGAATTCAGTTATCATGCTGAGATGACCGCAAAGAAATTATTTTAGGTACGTTATGGGAATCGAATATATTTGATTTGTTTTATTTCTTGTATCGTAGTAAAAAAATGCACATAGCGAACGGCAAGTGCGACGATGAATTCGATAACTTTATAGCTAGGCAGAAAGTAAACAGCTGATTTCACGCGATAAGTATGTTATTTTGTTCAACATGATTGTGTAATTGTTCTATTTTATTTTATTTTAGGCGTATTATTTACTCACATAAATGGAGCGCTTATTATATTTAATGTTTTTTTTCATTGAAATATAGGAAATTAGGAATAGTTACTGAAAATAACAATAAAAAATATCTGGAAAAAAAATCCGGCGGTTGATTCAAAATAAGGAACTGAATGCGCTGTCAGTTTGCGAAGAGCCTTACACAGTTACACCGTATACTCTACGGACTTATGGAGTGCGGAGCGGCTTATTCAAATGTGCCGTACGGAGTGTGATCTGATTACCTGAATGAAGCTGCAGCGAGATGGGATTTACATGCGCAATATCCGAGTGGTATTGAATCTGCATCAGTTATATTTTTAAAACTGTGAAATTTTTGGTGGGTTTTTCAGCACGTATGTCGCTTGGTAGAACTTAGTTTTTCCTGAATCATCGTTCTCCTGTCATTAGCCCAATTTTTGAGCGTAGCATCACGTCTTCGTCTTTCATACACTTCTCTATTAGATCAGCTGTCTCTGCAGTCATCAAATATATAGAATTGAATAATTTATAGACCTTCTCTAACCTAAAACTGTTAGCAGAAATCACATAAGTTCACATAATTAGATATTAGTCTGAAAAAATCTTAGTGTTTGAGGAGTGTTATGCCCGTCGGGGCTGTGGTTTGTCGAAAGGTTATCGCGGCTCCGACACATGGGCGAAGAAGGAACATGGGTTTGGTTTTTAGTCATTATAAGTCTGACACTCCCCTTCGCTCTGCCCAAGAGCGGGGGGGTTATTCGATGATTTTCCACCCACCAAAAAAAAAAAGGAGTGATATGAAGGAAAAAGGAATAAATGATAGTGACGACTGACAGGACAGAATAGAAGAAAAAAAGTGTTGCGCCGACCCCAAATGACTTGGGATAAGGGCCAGAAAGAAGATGTTGAGTCTGAAAAAATCTTATACACATGTTGCCTTTCACTGAAACTGAAAGAAGAATAAGAAAACAGGCCAAAAGAAACCCTAAACGTTCAGGCTAATAAGTTTTTATTACCTGCGAAAGTAAAGCAAGTAGATACTTAGTCCGTGTTATTTTTTCAAGCCGCGAACCTGAAAGGTTAATGCCCAAATAAACCTTACCTTTTCTCACGTTCGAAGCCTAAAAGATTTCCTATTACAGCTTAAATCTTTACAAATGGCAGCCATGGGGCCACAGAGGGCCATGGATTCGTTGCTCTCACGAAAAAAAAACCTTATTTTCAAAGAGACAAAGTACAACTTCGACTAAGCCGATTCTTGATTGATGTTTGACATTGATAACAAGACAATAAAGTTTTATTGCGATCGAGATAAACGGACGAGCAGACATCAATACAGACTAACATTCGTTGTTATCAATTGTGGAGATTTATATTTGAACGCAGCTTATGCGGGTGCATACAGTGAGACTAATGGCTGTTAATAATAATGATCATTCCAAATTGAAATACAAATGTAATAATGGCGAAAGAATTGTTAAACAATAATATTCAATGATCATAAAAAATTGTAGGTAACTGCCTGAAAGATGGGCCGGTTTCCAGTCAAACCGGATGCAGCTGAATACTATTTGATCTCCAGAATCCAGTTAGTACTGAGTAATTAATACGATAATCCTAGGTAAGAATAATAATTCATATTCACCATTTTTTTAATATTATTCCTATTATTTAGTTAATTATTCTAAGCGAGTTATAAATCGACTAAGGAATTTCATATCCACCGCACATCACTATTTCATTCAAAGATGGCGTTTAAATTAAATGGCGGGCGGCTATCTCTGTTTGTTCGCGGCTTTGCGGTGAACTTAATCAAGATTCAGCGAAACAATAGCACAAGATAAAACTAGGCACAGGTAGAGCGGAATATTACGTCACTAGGTCGGAGGTTACTATAGTCCTTTGACAGTTATTTTACATGCGACTTTGGATTACTGTCAAAGCCATACTGGTCTTTTAAATTCGCAAAAATAAGGTTGCTTTTAGGTTGCAGCTGTCACTATGGATACTACGTAGGTAGACCTAGATGAATCCTCTTTGCAATTCAAACACGTCTTCTAGGTTCAATAGTTATTTTAGCACTGGGAATACGGAACGAGAAAAGCTTGTGTAAACTTAGGAAATGTTACAGGCAATTTAAAACTGGAGCATTGGAAATAGGTTTCGTAGTTTTTGATATTTTCACTAATGAACACGAAGTCTTCCCAAGTGAGGTCATAATAAATAGGTACTTACTTTGTAAGAAAAGTTAGTACGGTAGCTTTTATTCTGCTGTCTACTGACAACTTACTGGGTGGTGAGGACATCGACGGACAAATTATTATCACGTAGGAGGTACGAGTATTCAGTGACTAATAACTTTGGGGAACTATATTTTCTATCACCAAAATTTATATTTCTCATCAAGTTGTATCACCTAATAAATAGATCTATCGCCACGAAATATTTTCGTTCTCAGATAAACAAAAATTGTTCCCAGGTATGAATTATCAAATTAATGTTAATATATGTGTAAAATAAGAGATCGATAACCAATAAAATTATATTGCATTACATGAATATAAACTTCGTTCTTATAATAACAGTTTTGTTACTTAAATAATAGCTCTGTGCTCAGAATGGTAGATCTGTCACCAAATAAATTGTTGTAGGTGCATTTTATTATCGTTGTGGATAATTTGTTGTTTTAGTTAATTTCTTAAATGTTTATTTTTGATTATGGCAATTATTATTATTAGTATTGAGTAATACGACCGTCTCGCGACAGTATCCTTTATGGGCGGCATGGGCACCGGGCCGTAGGCCGACGAAGGAGGCCGGCGGAGGCCCGGCACTTCGGGGACAGAAGATATTAGTGTTATTTAATATGCGAGCGCAGCGAGCGCGCGTCATGGAGTACATGCGTTGCATGTATAAGTGACGTCATTATTATTATTATTACTAGACATTGGGGTGATTCATCCACTTGGCGGACATGCAACGCATGTACTCCATGAGGCGCGTTCGCTTCGCTCGCATATTAAATAACACTAATATCTTCTGTCCCCGCAGTGCCGGGCCTCCGCAATAAACAATATAATTTATACTACCAGTGGAAATTTAAAACCTTGGGAGTCTAGTTAAGTAGCAGAATCTTTTGGTTGAAACGATGATGACAACCCTAATTTTTTATTTGAACTTAATGCAATTTTCTAGTAACATTATATGATTTATTGGTGATCTCTTTAAATTAGTTTGCTTAAATACTTATTAGGACACACCTATTATAATACATACAAAAACATTTATTTGGTACTAGACCTTATATCTCAGGATTTTAGGTGATTTATTGTGGAACTGATTTTGCATTGTTTGGTGACTACATTTTGGTGACAGATCTACTAATACATACAAAAACATTTATTTGGTACTAGACCTTATATCTCAGGATTTTAGGTGATTTATTGTGGAACTGATTTTGCATTGTTTGGTGACTACATTTTGGTGACAGATCTACTATTTGGAGGACAAACCCTATTATTTAAGAAACACAAAACTAATTAAATTGGTAATAGCCATAACTTTGAACCTCCGCAGATAGACAAAAAACATCAAATCAATCACGGTCTAAAAGTTTAAAATATTTAAACCGATCTTAAAATAGACTTGAAAGTAAACTGTGTCCCTATCCTAATAATAGAAACATAGAATTGTTTACTTGGAACAAAAATAACCTTCAGCAGTGTTACTTTTACTAAGACTTGCTACTATGTTATCATAACCTTTACAATATCTATTAATCTTGAGTTCGTAGCAGTCATTTTAATAAAGCCTAATGGATTTACATAAAGTTAAGTCATGTTAGAATACCTCCTACATAATAGTAATTACTTTACCAAACAATGTTATTAGCACCTACGGAGTTTGATTAATTACCTAAACGAGGTCTAACACAAGGTTTCATTTGCCTAAACTACTTCATAACAAAAAAAAACCGAGCCAATTTAAAATTGGAATGACAATGACTATCTGTCATTCGGTCAATAAAATAAAAAAAACTCTTTCAAGTTAAGTTGAAATTGGATTATTGGAATGACCATAAATTCATCTGACGTGTAGTCAAGCCAGCCAGACATATCAAACTCAAACTCAAAACTCAAACTCAAACTCAAATATTTTATTTCAATTAAGCCATTACAGGCACTTTTGAATGTCAGAAGGACGGAAGAAGAACGAAACTACGAGTGCAATACGTCATTCCGAAAGCCACCACGCCGAACCACACGCCACCGAATGCCCGCAACAACGAACACTGCGAGCACGAAAGCACGCAGCGACGCAACCGCAACAACGAATGCTCGAGACCCCGAATCACGGAACAACGAATGCACGCCGCAACGCGCAACCGCCGCCCCGCGACCCGGAGCCCCGCACACCCGCCGCCACGGCAAACGCCGCCGCGCGCCCCCGCACCCACACCACTCGCCGCCGGTAACATCCGGCGCCGCGCAGCCCGACGCAGCAACTCCCGAAACGACGCATTGCACTCCTACGCTACAGTCACAATCACAAGGCATAATAACTTGTGAAAGTACTGTAGTTGCCAGTTCCCTAACGTAGATCTCATGAAGAAGAACGGGCAAGAAACTCCATGGACACTCTTTTAAATCAGAATTTGTTACAAAATCTTGGTACATTATATCATTCATGTTGAGATGGTATTATGTGAGAACTATGTAGCAAGACGTGCAAGTTAAGAGCGTCCAGAGTAAAAAGATATAATAAATCAAAGAAAAATATATATATACACCATGGCAACTAAGGAATGACCAGTCTCCACTGACAGCGCCCGTTCACGAACATGACGCATGGATCAGCACCATCTAACTCAACCATTTTGAAGGGAACTAAATGATCCGACACACCCGCCACCATCAGCGAGACATTTGAGTGAGCATGACATTCTCTCAGCCACCAGGGCAACGTCACTAAAATATAACTAAATGTAAAAAAGTAAAAAGTGGCTTTATAGTACATAGTACTCACACATGTGCCATGCAATTATACAATATTAAGACATTGAATCTATACAATGCAAAGATATTTTTACAATCTTCTGCAGCCTCTACAATAACTTCACATGATAATCGATTTATTTGCCCCTATGGTTGTGGAGCAGGACCAGCATTGAGCCAAGCATTTTTATCATCAATGTAATCCCCCAACTTGTAGTATGCTTGCCTACATAGTGTGCGTTTTATACAAGATTTAAATTTCGTCTCATTCAGTTGAAGAATGTGAGGGGGTATTTTATTGTAACATTTTAAACAGTACCCCATGAAAGATGAGTCTACTTTAGCTAGCCTGAAACCTGGTTGAACCAGTTGGTCCCTATTTCTCGTATTATAGTGGTGTCTATCCCCTCTTTTGCTAAATAAATGCAGATTTTTCCTAACGTACATGATGTTTTCATAGATGTATTGACAAGGTACTGTCATGATGTTAATTTCCTTGAACAGCTCTCTCAGAGATTCGCGCCTTCGTAGACCATATATGGCTCTAATGGCTCTTTTCTGCAGAATAAATATAGACTCGATGTCTGCAGCCCGTCCCATATTAATATTTAAATATATTTAATATATTTTAATCGTTTCCAGAAAATCGACTAAGCTTTATCTACTTCCCTGTTATAAAATGTCTCGCAAACTAAAAATAGTTGAGTATCCCTTTCAAACGATGTTCTAGTGTCGTGGAATCTTGCTTCGGTTCCTCTACAACAATTTATTCTAGACGTAAATGTCTTTTCGCGCTGAATTAGTCAGTTTCCGTTCTAGGAACTATTTCAATAATTAAGAAAGTTTATGATAGTTTATGACTCAGTCGTTAACGTAGAGCAGCTTTCATACAATCATTGTAACCATACCGTATAAAATAAAGACTCATCTGTCCAGCTTTTTCCCAACTATTTTGGGGTCGGCTTCCAGTCTAACCGGATGCTTCAGAATACCAGTATTTTACATGGAACGACAACCTATATGACTTCCATAACCCAGTTAGTACTGGGTAATATGGCCCTTTGGACATCATATTACCTAGACCAGACTTTTGGAATCATTCCTAACCTGACCCGAAATCCTAACCCGGTAGTGGGTTAGGTTAGGAACTAGAAAAAAAAAGAATTTTATTCCTAACCTAACCCTATTCCTAACCTGACCCGATATCCGTATTTTGGATTATTCCTAACCTGACCCGAAATCGTAACCCGGTCGCGGGTTAGGTTAGGAACTCGAAAAAAAAAAGTTATTCCTAAACCTGACCCGATGCATCGTTCCTATCCTTTTTTTTCATCTCCAAAAAATATGTTTTCAATACCTCCTTCCTACTTCTGTTCTACTGGTAGTTTGTGGGACTTTACTACCTATCCATTTTTTTTTCATCTCCAAAAAAAATTGTTTTCAATACCTCCTTCCTACTTCTATTCTCCTGGTAGTTTGTGGGACTTTACTTTACTACCTGTCTATCCTTTTTTCCCGGGAAACCTACCATTTCGCAATTCGGGTTAGGTTAGGAACGATACATCGGGTCAGGTTAGGAATAGGGTTAGGTTAGGAATAAAATTCTTTTATTTTTTCGAGTTCCTAACCTAACCCACTACCGGGTTAGGATTTCATTTATATATAATTGTATATAATTTAATATAATTGTATATTTATATATAATTTTATAATTTGTGCCACTGAGTACCTGTAACGACTATCAAAGATGATAGCCGGGACCAACGGCTTAAGTAGTCTCAGGAAATCATAAATAATAAAAAATACATGGAAATGTGTAATTTGTAATTTATGTATGTTTCTCTGGAAATGCGTATTAAACGGTAATAATTTATACCGTGAATTTATAAACATTGTCGCAATTCGCAAATATTTTCAGACTCAGCTAAATATCGTCATTCCACGTTTCTTGGCAACGAACAGATACTTAGAAAAACAATGATCTAACAAAAAGTCCGGCTGTTTAGACAGTTCAATGAACTTAAGAGTAGCAAACAATAATAGACTAGGTACCTACATAGTTTCTTGTTTTAATGAGCAAAAATTCTGTTTGCTCGATTCTAGTATAAAGTTACTGAAAAGTGCAATGGGCATCATTGTCATTCTTCTGCACAACCAATTATTTGGGATCACCGCAACATGTCCTTCTATTCTTCCATACTTTTCTATTACTCGTCATCTTAGTTTCTTAGCAGTTACCTCAGTGATCATAATATTCCTGTAATTCTAATATGTTTGGCTTCGCAGTTTAACATACGAAACGCGCTCTGAATTCGTTTAAAATAGCTTATCCAGGAGACTAGATGTTTCTTGTAAAACCTTACTATTTCAGGTCGAAATACACATCCACTTTGTCGTATTTGCCAATGAAACAGGTACCCATAAATAATAGTAATAATCTTCTAAAGGCACTTCACAACCTCACAAGTCACAACTCATGGGTTCAACCCAACCCTTTTTGTTGAGAACCCTTTTCTTAAATAAACACTTATTGTCAGCGGAAGGGTTACTGCGAATATGAGTAATGCATCTCACATTGTCAGTTAGTAAACAAAAAGATACAATGACCCTGTGGCCCTTTGTGGCACACATGGGAACAAATGCCTTGAATAAGACGATGACACTTTAAACTTTTGTGGGTTAACAATAATATGCATGGTTCACCATTACTATAACCATTACCAATCGTTTGGTTTTCCTACTCCTCCTCTATTGTTTTCCGATTAATTTCGTTGCGGGATTCAAGACAGTTAAATCGTTTCTCTAGGACTTTGTCGAGCTTCATTGTCTCGGCGCTTTTCTGATGGTCGCCTCTGTTGATTCTGGCTATCAGGACTTACAGTGGTTTGGGAATTGGCGAGCTTATCCCATATACAAATTTACCATTCGTTTGGCAACGTAGTGAATCCCTCCTAACTGAAATGGAAATTGTCTACAAAACAATGTATAATTGGATGTTCTTGAATGCTCTTACCAGTTAGTTACCTGTTATATACAGAAAGGGAGGCTTGGAGAACGATCCAGGACTGAGGACACCAAACTTTCTGAAAATATCTGTCATAGTCTGAATTCACAGCCAGTTCACAGTTAGTCTGCTGACGGGTCTGCTCAATTCGACCGCACCGATAAAACACAAAAAGCTCCATTTTAGAAATCCGTTCTTATTTAACACTAATTTCAAAAGGTTCTAAAAAAAAAATGGCTAGAAATTACAAGGCAGAAAACACCGGAGTAAGTAGTGCAGTAATGTAAACATGAACAGTAGCCTAAATAAAGTACTTCGCATATAACACTGACTCGACACCGAGTCCACTCCCCGACTCGAAAATTGAAAATATATGCATTGATCTTAAGGTTCCATGACCTCGTTATCGATACATGTTGGAAGTGGAGGAGGGAAAAATTATTACTAACCAGCATATTTTTAATACTTTGTTTGTGTTCATATAATTTAACAGTCATATTGTCCTACAAATTGTGTGGTACCTACGTTATCCCGGTCCGGTCCTACGATCAGAAATATTTTATCCTTGCTACCTCTGCTAGCTACCACAATCGAGAGTTTTTGTTGAAGAAATGTTGGGCGTCTCATCAAAAAGGAAGCTACTCACGAAAAACTAGCTACATAGTAATGAAATTAACAAAATGTACCGTGGCACCCAAGCTATACGTATTGTATGGATTCACTGAAACAGAAAACAACACAACACACAAAACATAATGTTGTTAGCATATTGCAGCTTGCCAAAATTCAGTCTCATTTTTCTTTCAAACGTACATTCGTACACCAACAAAAAATTGTAATAACATTTTGCCAAATAAAATTGCTCGTAACTTTACTTCTACTGTTATCGGCTGTGAAAAAAGCTTATCCAAAAAACTGCACCTACTTGTGGCAAGGTGGTTGATGACACATGCTTTTTTGTATCTCAGAATAATTCGGTGACTAATCGCACATGTGGGATGATAAGACACATGTAAGTATACATTGTAGCTTTATGCTGCAAAATCACCGTCAAACACGCATTTTATCGTCAGTATACCTTGCATTGATGCAATTATGTGATTACCCGCCTATACTTGGATATTTGAAGCCGGTAGCAAACTCCTTTGTTCGGCAGAAAAGGCAAACAGCCTAACAAACGTTCGTCCTAACCACGAAGGAGTATTTAGAGCACTTCGAATTCCAAAAATAGGAAACCAGGGAAGCCACTAATAATGTTATCAATATTGTCCTGTTTTCCGGAAGTTCTTCGAAGTAACTTCGTTGATCAGTCTTTAAATAGAACAGTCCTTTAAGGACACAAAAAGAACTAGAACTACCAACGATTCCGTAGCTAAAAATACTGCCATTCCAAAGAATTCCATTCCTTTAGAATACGTACTCATTGGCCATTTCTCTGACACATGTCTCTTGTAACGGCTAATTTGCCTGCACAACACATTCGCTCACAATCAGCTTTCTCAACATGTCCCTGAAAGCTTAAGTCCTATACAAAGCATACGTTCATTAGAGGGGGCAGTCGGACTGCAACTGTCCTACAAAAGCAATTGCCAAAGAGTCGCCTTACTACAAGACAATGTTCGATGAATCATCTACTCACCAACCTCCTTTACTGCTGAAACTGGAGAATTTGGAGCTTATGTGTACGAGATAAAGGTGTTGGTAAATGTAAACGAAGATTGTCGATCTGTTAACAAAGTGAAGATTATTGAGTTTAAGAATCGGAAACAAAGTTCAACGAATAGGCCTATGTGTGGTGTAACAATTGAAGCGGGTTTGAACGCTCGAACGTCGACAGTTTAAGGAGTTGTAAAGGAAACTATGTAAGCTTAAGATTTTCTTTGTTGTTTCTTGAGAACGAGGTTATTGTCAATCGATTTACTAAAGCCACAAATTGGTTTATGGCAGCAACGTTTATTTTTATAGCGGCCAATCTTGTGTTGATTAGCAGTTTTGTTCCGATACACAATTTAACTTTAACGATACTCGCACAAATATATAATATGTGAGATCAGAAGAAACAGATTATATCCTATGCCTATCCCAATATTGGAAAAAATCCTTGGCTAAGAGTAGGAAAGAATCTGGCAGGCGCATTCACCACTGCTCTCAAAAAAGGGAAGGAAAACATCGTGAGGCGACCAGCATGTCCTAAAAACAAAAAATCGAAGAGATGTGACATCTGCCAACCCGCACTGGGCCCGTGTGGTGCATTAATTATAGGCATAGCCCATTTTCTCTCGTAGAGAGGCTGAAATGATTATGATAACCTCTTGCTTGATTTACTGTCTTCTTTTCCCATTCGCAAACGATTTCTTCATCACATAATATCTGTTCACGATGTCCAATAATAGAGTCACTAAGGTAAAATTAACGTTCAGGTCGTGCATCTACGAATTACATAATGTTTGCTATCTCCATTAAATTGTACGAAATGAAGCAATTACCTCGGACATTACAATGTTGTGTCCGTTTATAAACCCACGCTTTGTTTTTTCATGTTTAGTCGATAATTATGTGAATTCTTATATTTGTATGTAATAAATTATGTACCTACCTCTATCTTCAAGTTCTTGGATAGATAAATTATTCGTCATTATTCTCCTACCCTTATCCAAACTGCAGCATGTCTTCTTCCAAAATTCTCTCAAAAATTATTAAACGACCACTGTGTTATTTTTCTTCGTAACACACGTGCTCCTAATTCTAGTATGTACATATAGTAAAATCAAAATATCGCCAACGATTGTTTGCAATTTATGTGGACTACATTCTGACTAACGTAATTCGGACTCACAAACTTTCTGTATACCGTACTTCGGTATTTCGAACTTCGGAGTAACGAAATACAGTCAACTGATCTAAAATTGTTACATTTAACAAAACGAAAAAAAAAATCATTTGAACACTATTTTTCATAAGAACCGCTAATCTTAAGCTACTAAAAGCTACTTATTCCAAAAATAGCCCAAAACATAGCCTCTGTGTCACGTAGCAATAATTGAATACGGCGGCAATTTTGGCAGATCTTAAAACATTAGATAAAATCTTGGCGAGAACTGAATGCTAATCGGGATATACAGCCATGTAAGGATTTGGACGAAAGCTTTATGCATATGCAAATGCGCCTAAGCATGCCTTTGAGGCTTTAGCTATTATCTCAACTGATGTTGTCAAGTGACAATGCGATGAATGGCCTTAAACACACATGATTATGTAAGATGAGACTTTTGATAGAACTGCTTAAAGAAAACTAAAACAACGCAACTACCTACCTACTTTTCTCAGATCCAGTTGAAAAAAAGCGTCGGGCACTAGCTGCTCGACAGTTTGCAGGACTGTGCACTTGTGGCATGTGACAAATAAATATATTTTCTTTCTGTTTAGTAGTGATATCCGAGTTTTGTTTCAGTTTCCTTAAATTCCCCACTAATTTAGAGATTCAAAAGCTTTAGCCTGTTCTATTCGGGTCAGGACCAAATTTTTGACGTAATCGCACAACGGAAATCACAACGGAATGTGTCACACTGGAAAATAAATGTAGGTAATTATTAGGGTGTGTGTAAATAGTCGTAAGATTTTAGGTAGGTAAGTAGTTCCACTTACCACACCCTAATAATTCTATTGTGCTACATTTATTTTCCAGTGTGACACATTCCGTTGTGATTTCCGTTGTGCGATTACGTCAAAAATTTGGTCCTGACCCATTCTTCATAGAAATATTGCCTAGAAGGTACCAGAAAGCTTTTCAAAGACTTTAACTTTCCTTGCATAATGTATTGTATTTCTTGTTGTGGCCTAAAAAATATCAACATCGAGGTTCTACTAGTTGCATGGAACTAGTAGAACCTCGATGTTGATATTTTTTAGGCCACAAACTTCACACAATTTGTTACAAATATTTCGATATCACGCGACCAATCGAATGATTCGATACGATTCGTTTAAGGTTCAATGGGCGACCCAGTTCCAATTTAATTTATGTCACAGTTAGTGGAATTATACAGCTTCCAATTTACTTCTTGTAACATCACCTGGCCTGGCAGTAGTGATGAAAACAAAAAATGGTCACCATCACTTATCAGAAAATCTATTGTTATTTTTTTACGAGGTCTAAGCAATAGCTTATTTTTTAAATCGACCTTATTACAAAAATATCATCGGCGAACCTCCGTCAAAAATCTTCATCAGAATGTGTGTAGTTTGCCTCATGTTAAGGGCACCTAAATTTCACAGTTCCTATTACGACTGTCTTTTGAACATAACTCTAGATAACTCTAATGAAACTGATCGCGATCAAGTGCTGTCAGTGTCAATATTTCACATCAATGGCCTTATATTACTCAAACAAATGCATATTTGCAATAACGTTAATTTGATTTGTAAATGAACTCATTATTTATTTTTATTTTATCTGCTTTGATTTTGTAGCTATAGCTTTATAGTAACTTGTCATTTATTTATTTTATGCCTAATTTTTAATTGTGGTAATGTCGTCTTAGTGGCTACCACTGATCTTTAAATATGTATATCTGCGGATAATGCAGTTGACTGCAACATTATTACTCAAAACATTGTAAACCTTGTGCATTATATATATGTTGTAGTTGTTTGTTATCCCTCAATAAATAAAATAAAATAAAATAACTTCCTTTCTGCTGTCATTCGCATCTTTCTTAAATACTGACCATAATTATTATAAAACTGCGCCCATTTATGATTCAAGTAGAATAGTAGGTAAATCACATGGTCACCCTTCGGGGAACCTCAATTTTGATGACTGTACTATTGTAAAAAAACGCAACCAAAGCAGTAGGACTGACGGACGCCAAACATCTGATTCCGAGCTTCGCCCACGCTCTCAAGATGACTGATGTTTATTTTTTTGGACCTCCCACAGACCCGTGACTCGTTGAGGCTTGAGTTTAAACTTCTATTGTAAATAATACGTAGAGATACAAAGAGTAGAAAGGAAATGGAGTAATAGGAACGTTAGGTATGTCTTCCACTGTCAATGATGGCGCAACAAAATGCGAGTTGACAAAATGATGGCGCAATTGCGTTTAAAAAAAATTAAACGCTACCCTGCACGCAGTAGGAAGTTCTCCTGTATCGTAGGTGTCGTTCGTCGTTACCCTTTGTAATACACATACATACATAATATACATAGGGTTTATCAAAGTATCTGAATAATGTAATTGCCATCCCTTGCTAGTTGCTAGTGTTGCTACATACGTTCTCAAAGGGTACACTACAATAATACGAAAAACGTTATTCCGATATTCACAAGTACGAATTTCAAGATACCGATTTTCATAATTCCGAATGATTCAAAATTCCTAATTTAACGCCTAGGGTTAGCGTTTCCGCCAGCAGGTCAACGGAGCCCCGCTGAGCGGGGCTCCTATTTCTGTCTGTAGGCTTTAAAGGGACCTAACTAACCGAACCTCGGGGTGCCCCTGACGTCGACCGTCTAGGGTTAGCGTTTTCATCAGCAGCTCGACGGAGCCCCGCGTTGCCCCTTCGCGCCTACGCGGATTAAATTACACTCTTGGGGTAGGGCAGAAAAGACTACGTGGAGTCGGTTTTGCAGCGATTCGTTTCTGTCACTTATATCCTATATCTTTGCTATATATTATAGAATCAAGATATTAGCAGTTTATTCGGAATACTGGAAATCGAAATGTCGTTTTTCGGATAGTCATCTCGTCGGGCACTTGACTCTTCGAACATATGAACATCGGAAAAGAAGCAAATCGCATTTATAAATTTCGGTAAAATAAATTTCGTGATTTTGAATAATAGACTGAATTTGAATTGACTGGCCTGTTGGTCTAGTGGTTAGTGATCCTAACTGCTATGCCGGAGGTCGTGGGTTCGATTCCCACCCAGGACAAATGTTTGTGTGATGAGCACGATCATTTGTTCTGTGTCTGGGTGTAATTTATCTATAATATGTATGTATTTAGAAATATATAAGTATGTTTATCAGTTGTCTAGTACCCATAACACAAGCTCTGCTTAGCTTGGGACTAGATGGCGTTGTGTGATAGTTGTGGAATATTATTATTATTATGGAATATTATAGAGATTATAATTTTTTGATATTATGACTTTCGGACTTTTGAACATCGGAATATTGAAATTCGGAATAAAATATTTCGGAGTATTTGGGTGTTCCCGTTCTCAAATATATTATGGTCTCAATAAAATTATAAAATCAAGATTATGTTACCTTTTCTTCTCCATAGAGTTCTACGCTTTGTAATCGGCAACTACAGTACTTTCACAAATATTATTATGCCTCGGGATTGTGACTGCAGCTTCACGTTTTTTGTTTATGACATTCAAAAGTGATATAATTGGTTGGTTGGTTTGGTATAGGTATAAGAAATTCTCGATTTTTTCTACGTCACAATCATATCAAGAATCCAGATCTTCTGACAATCTCTATTGCTTGCTTTTGGCATTTACTGCGTATATTATCACTGTACGGTATGATCACTCCATTTACTGTCTCCTCTACGGATACGTAAAGGCTTAGCTGTGAAGTAAGAAGTAACTGGTAAGTATTGTTACAACTACACACATCAAAAGTGTCTAGGGATCAACATATATTTTTGCAATAACTTTTCTCCTGATTGATATTAATTAAAATTTTCTTTAAGGATTCATCAAATAAAGTGTTTTCGTTTGTCACAGTAACGATAAACCAAGTCACCTTTGCATTAATAAAGAAATTTGCCATTTTCCTAATATAGGGATTTTTGACATTTGAACCACTAACATTAAAGTTCGAAAAAAAGACTGAAATAACACATTTTTCTGATTAAAACCAACGTTATTATGGAGCGGCGACGTCATTTAAGCAGGGAAGAAATGCTCAGAGCCGTGGGAATGATAGAAGCTGGTTCCCGGCAACGTACTGCGGCTTTAGCTCTGAATACAAGTCAGAGTGTTATCAGTCGACTTTGGACACGTTACCGAAGCACTGGTAACGTGGCTGAGCGCCATGGAGGACGGTATCGCTGCACCACACGGAGACAAGACCGATACATTCAAATCTTAACTCGAAGAGCTCCAACAATAACCGCCATGATGTTAGCCGTGAGGCTTCATCACTCTTCAGGGAACTTAATTAGCGACCAAACAGTCAGAAACCGCTTGCATGAAGTGAACCTTCATTCCCGAAGACCGCTACGGGTACCACCTATAGCAATGCACAATCGTAGGATTCGATATCAATGGGCTCTTGAACACAGAAATTGGGCAGAAGAACAATGGCGTTTCGTGTGCTTTTCTGATGAGTCTCGTTTTGGTATGAGACCGGATACAAGACGTATACGACACTGGAGAACCCCTGGACGCCAACAGCGATTAAAATCCTGCCAGGAAGTCCATCCTTATAGTGGTGGAACCATCATGGTATGGGCGGGTATTTGGATCGGCGGAAGAACTGAGTTGATTTGGATCAGAGGCAACCTCAACGCTCAAATTTATGCTGAGACGATTGTATCAGACGTCATCGTTCCTCTACAAGTGCAAATCAGTCCCTTATTTCAGTTAATGCATGATAATGCACGACCGCACACGCGCAAGAGTTGTAAGACAGACTCTCGCCGCAGCTAACATCAATGTCCTGCCCTGGCCTGCTCAGTCGCCAGACTTGAACCCGATTGAGCATGCATGGGATATGCTACAGAGAAGAGCTCTGCCGAATATGGAGGGTATCCAGTCGCAAGAAGACCTTTTTTTGTTGTTGCAACGAACATGGGCGGCCATTCCACAGCGTGATTTGAATGAACTCATTTTGAGTATGCCAAACCGATGTTCTTGTGTTGTTAGTGTTCGCGGTAGAAACACGGATTATTAATTGTTTAAGTTACCCAATAAAATTTTAAAGAAAACTGTTATTTCAGTATTTTTTTCGAACTTTAATGTTAGTGGTTCAAATGTCAAAAATCCCTTTATTAGGAAAATGGCAAATTTCTTTATTAATGCAAAGGTGACTTGGTTTATCGTTACTGTGACAAACGAAAACACTTTATTTGATGAATCCTTAAAGAAAATTTTAATTAATATCAATCAGGAGAAAAGTAATTGCAAAAATATATGTTGATCCCTAGACACTTTTGATGTGTGTAGTTAGGCTACTTTATTAAAACTAGGCCATTGAACACTGGCGAGAAACCTAAATAAACAATGTGCAATAAGCATAAGCTTCATGTTTTTTAACCGACTTCCAAAAAAAGGAGGAGGTTATCAATTCGACTGTATTTTTTTTTTTTTTTTTTTTTATATTTGTTCACTCATAACTTGCGACTGGGTGAACTGATTTTCATGATTCTTTTTTCATTTGAAAGCTGGTGCTTCCCGTGTGGTCCCATTTTCACCATTTCAATATCTGATGATGGGATCTTGTAGAAATCGGGGGAACTCTTCAATAAATAACAGCAGATTAACCGCGATTGTTGCTATAGCATATCTAAGCATTGTTTACGCCATCACACAACATAATATCACGCCTGTACTCACTACAAAGGTTATAAAAACTATTTTGTGAAGATCTGATGAAGAACTTCGGAGATAGGCAACGGAACTCCTCAATAAATGATAGCAAATGGACTGGGATTGCTGAAATCTCATATTGTCTGTCTATTGTTTATACCAGTTCCTAACATAACATCACGCCAGTACGTTGTGAAGGGGTAAGCACATGTGAAACACTAAAAAGGGAAAAATAAAAACTTTTTTACAAAAAATAAAACCGACTTCGACAAAAAAAACACTCAAAAGTGAAAAATAAACTTGAGAAGAAAAATCAGTTTCTGAAGTCGGTGACAAAAAAATGAAATCAAAGAAACAAAAGTCACCGACTTCAGAAACTGATTTTTCTTCTCAAGTTTATTTTTCACTTTTGAGTGTTTTTTTATTATACGCACTTACGATCGATGGAGCTCGGGGGTCGATCTTAAGGTTAAGCCGCGCTTGCTTAGGTTGGTCTGTGGATGGGTGACCCATTACATACCGAGTTTCGTCCCTGCCTGTACTCCCCGAAGATGATGTTATGTATGTTACTAACATCCCAATAAAAGCCAGAAAGCAATCAACAGAGACTTTCGTAACGAACTCAAAACTGATCGTGACTAGTAAGTAGTAAGTACAGTCAATACCCAGTATTACATGACCCCTTTTCTCATACCACTGTTATGTATACGAGGGGCCAGATAATGCTGGTAACAGACTGTCCAAGAAGTTTAAAATGCTCACAATGTGTGTCTATTCTAAGTGGCCTGGCAGCGCTTCAGCGGAACTACGGACGCGGCATACAAATGTGCTTGAGGACTGGTCAGCGCAGAAGTGGGAGAGTGACGATAGGTTTATTTGTAACTAGCTGATGCCAGCGTGAATTATTGTTTACTCAAACCTTCCTCGAGAACCACTCTATCACTGAGCTTCAACTAGCTACTTATACAACACAAAGTAAAAAAAGTAAGGTATTTTTTTCACACTTTTGGTTTCTCATGTATCGTGGGCGTTTACAAAAATTTACCACCTACCATACAAATATTTATTGCGTGGGAGAATCGAACCCTCATTACGCAGCGTAGTAGCCAATCGCTAAGCCACTTCGCCAAACACTACACCAAAAAATCAGACGAAAGTTATTATAACTCTGACCCTCACTTCTGCGCCCGACTGTACTTGGTCATGTTAACTAAAAGTTTAAAAGGAAGATCCTATGAATTTCTATGTATATCGTCCCCGTAGTTGGAAAATTAAATAAGTCCGATTTTGGCGATATTGACTTTTCCCTATTTTCAAAACACCTAAAACATGCCGCATATTTGAGCCTGACAGGCATTTTTGTATCTTATTCCGTTCCAAAAATATAGCCATTTTTGTCGGACAGATGGAATAATAAATATCTTTTGATAAACACTATTTTTTTAAAGGAAAAATAAATAACTCAGTAAATAAATCAATAACTGTGGTCAATGATAAGTTGAATGTCAAATAAATTAAATAACATGAGTTGTTGAGTTTTTCCTCAACTTACAAAATTCTTTCGAAAAACTAAGTAAGTTCTAGGAAAACTAAATAACTCTATTTATTTAATTCTGCTATTCAGAATTCTGATATAACGTACCTAATTTATAAATACTTGATGTTATCTATTTCTTCTACAACTAGAGAATGATTAATTATTAGATGATAGGCAAATAAAATTAAATAAATTAAGTTGTTTATAATTGCCATAAAACAAAATGCACCTGAGGAAAGTTATCATCTTTTTACGAGAATTTGGCGCGATATATTGTAAGTACGTATCTATGCAATGACTGATATTTATTTTTTCCTACCTGCTAGTTTGAATATCAATCATTTTGAGTTGTGGGAGAAATTGAAAACTCTTCTGCTTTCATTTGAATTTTGACTCTTAAGTTGAAGAATTAAGGTTACTTTTAGTTTGTCACACAAATTGTTTTTTGTTAGGTTTTTTCGTTAATCATTTTTTTTAATAGTGAAACTACCTACGTTGAAATCAATTAGCAAATAATTTTCTGTAGTAATAGTATAATTTGCAATTCTGCAGGGTTAAGTTCCTCGCAGTGGTGGTCCTCATCACCTCATGCAGTTGGATTTTGTATTTCTTATCGAATACAGTACGTATTGGGTACTCAATCGTTAACAGCTTTCACTTTGGACTCCCTCTAGCGCGGCAGTATGCTGCGTATACTTCTTACCCCAGAGTTGATGTGCCTCAAGGCACATCGCCGTCATCATTGTTTCCTGCTGAATGAACAGGTGGAGCGGCGGAAGCCCCCAGTATGGCTTCGAGAGCTGCGGTCGTAGTTGTCCTCATGCAGCCTGCCATACAGGCGAGCCTTTGCATACGTTGCAGCTTGCTTATCGCTGTGAATAATTTGGTGCGGGGCCACCAGACCATTGCCCCGTAGGTGATCATGGGTCGGATTACCGCACAGTAAAGACAAAGTATAATTTTAGGGGATAGACCTCACTTTTTCTATCACTGCCAAAAGTCTCCTCCAAAACTCATGCACTGCCAAAAGGTGATGCAGGCCCTGTTTAGCTTGTTGTCAAGATGACTTCTCAAATTTAACTTACTGTCCAGGATAACTCCCACGTATTTGACCTCGTTGGTTACCTGGAGCTCAGTATCGAATAGCTTAGGTAAGCGATAAGGGCCTAGCATTTTTGGGTAAACATGACTAGTTCAGTTTTTTGTGGGGTTCACTGAGAGGTCGAACTCAGCACACCATCGCTCAACTATACGTAACGCCTGTTGAGTGAGGTTGCAGATTGTCCCTGTCACCTTCCCCGGGATGAGGATGAGGTTGCAGATTGTCCCAGTCACCTTTCCCGAGATGAGGATGGCGAGATCGTCTGCGTACCCAATAGCGTAAAAGTGGTTAGCATTGAGCTTCGCGATGAGGTCATTAATCACCAGAGAAGGGGCAACAGCACTCCTCCTAGGGGACAGCCCCTGGCTATCACTGCTGACTGCTGCTCTGCACCAAAGCGGACGACTCGTTTGCTAAGCATAATTAATTGGTAATCCAGTCTGTCAGTACCTGTTCCACCGCGTGTCGGGAGAGAGCGGCGCTGATGCTGGAGAAGTTGTTTTGTCGAAGGCTTAGTCCTACGATATCTATGAAAGTACGCAGACAGGTGCCCTTCTGATGTATCGCTTCTTCTAACCGGCTGACTACTAGATGAAGAGCGGGTTCAGTGGACTTACTCCCGCTGTATGCGTGTTGATTTGCGTGAAGAGGTAGGTCTTGCTTTTAAAACGCCATCCCTAAGCTCTCTCTCGCATATCTTTTCCATGGTTTTCAAGAGAAAGGAGGTCAGGCTGATCGGTCGGTAGGATTTGGCGGTAGTATAGTCACTCTTACCTGGCTTAGGGATAAAATAATATTGCCTTTACTTCCCTCCATCCTTTCGGGATGTACCGAAAGGCCATGGAATACTGGTGCCCATATTGCGGGCGTGCCTTTCAGCAACGGAGAGCCCACCCCATTCGGACCGCACGCCTTGAAAGGATGGAAGCACCCGATCGCCCACTGGACTTTCTCCAGCGTGATCATCATGTGAGTATATTTCCAGTCGTTTCCTGTTGGAGTTTGGTTTACCTCAGTCCAGTCAATTTATTGTGGGTGTGAAAACGCAACCCGGGAAGTGAGTTTCAATAAGAACGTGCATCGCCTCTTCTGAAGTAGTGGTACGCGTGTTGTAAGGTTTTCGGAGCACTGCAGGTCCAGCAGAGTTCTGCAGTGCTACTTTTTTCTTTACCCTGTTTGCTTGTTAGCAAAACTCTATAATATTTTCCAGCAAAATTTCTTCCAGTTAGTAGAGCTTCTGTGCCGGATGCATTTTTTGTAGCTGGATTTGGCCGGCCTATAGACGTCCCAATTCTCGTCAGCATAGGTGTTCATGGCTCTGTCTAGGGTTGACCTTACCTTCCTGCGCTAGCGTTCCAAGTCAGCTCCCCACCATGTTTTCCTGCCTGGTGTTGTGGGCGTGTTTTGATAATAAATTTGTTATTTAATTTTAAATTATACCTACTTATATTTGATGGGTTGGCTCTTGACTTTAGTCTTGGTCAGAGATGACAGAGACAAAGTCTACGATGGAGCGAGCTTACCCAGAAGGAGCTAGTTCACTCTAACTTTAAAGGGATTACTGGGTATTTGAAAAAAAAACAAAACCATTCTTCTTTATCAACTTTGTGCCTACCATATTCAACGAATAAATATCTTTGTCTTTGTCTTTGAATTTATTGAATTAATGGGTACCTATGTTTATGTCTTTTTTACAAGTTTACATTTAAGTACCTATTCCTTCTCGTATGATTAGTGCCTAACTTAGTGTCAGGGCTTTTATGCCGCCCATAGGTCTCTGACTTGGCTTAACATGCCGTCGAGAAATATCTCTCAGGCAAGCTAGTTGCCCGTCGGGGCTGCGGGTTGTTCACAAGAGAAACCGCAGCCTCGACATAAAGGGCTAAGAAGGAACATGGGTGGTTTTTGGTCAGTTGAAGTCTGACACTCCTTTTCGCTCTGCCCAAGGGCGGGAGGGGTTATTTTTAGGTCTCTGATTTTAGAGCCATACTTAATGTTATTTTTTAGGTTCAAATTATTTTCTGTTTTGATTTGAAAGAATGATTTAAGTTATATTTGTTTCCACTTGTTATAATTGGTGTAATTTTGTTTATTTTTTTAAGTTTGTGGTAAGATAAGCATCTGATTTCAATATACATTTTCTAAATTTTGTTCTACTTTTCTTTTTCTTCCTTAATATAACTTTATTAATATCAAAATACAGTTCTTATATTATATGAGACCAATAATAGTTAAAAAATATCAAAGTTATAATAACATACAAAGCCACAAAATTTTACATTTTATAATAATTCGAGTTTGATAAATTCAATAACTGCATTTATTTCACCAAATTATACTCTACCAAATGTATTTAGCTTGTAGGAAAACTAAATAAATAGCCGAAATAAGTAGCTAACTATAGTCACGTTATAAATAACAGTTGTGGGAAAATTAAACAACTTGTTTTTTATTTGTTATTAAATAATAGTTAAAGACAGAGTTCAGTTTGTTAAAGTATAATGTAAAAGGTTATCAGGTCCACCAAATATAAAATCACCGACGGTAAAATTGTCTCACATTTTGTAACAAATGTACATTAACTGAAAAAAAAACACTAAATCGCGTTTATCTCAGAACTACAAAATCAGAGTTATTTAGTTTTCCAACTACGGGGACGATATGTCTGTGTGTTAAGATATACTAATGAATGGAGGCATGTCTGTCCGTTTGTCTGTTTGTTCACGACGGAGACATCTCTATTTAGCGGGTAATTTTGTGTGTTCGAATAGAAAGACATGACGTTTGTTGAAAGGCTATATTGCTGTAAGTAGAATCATTTGTATGCTCTTGTTTCTTGAATTGGACTAGGAACTCATTGTCAAAGGCTATGGTCATGGTTATTAATTAGTCCGAAGATATTAGTTTTAAAACTGACATTTTTACTATTTGTTTTGAGTTTCGGATGCATTTATTGCCGCTCGCTGTTACAATCATCAAGATCGCGGATAAACCGAGGTTATTGCTAAACATTATAACACTTGTAACTATTTGTTTCGAAACAACTTACTTTTACTGACTTAAGTACTTACTTTACTTTTGTTTCTGTTTGATCGGAAAATCGAAACAATTAGTAAACATCGGGAATATCCCGTTTTCAGAGTTAATGATGGTCCTAAAATCTTTAAGAACCTGAAACATTTTAAACAAAATGATTCATCTTAGCGTAGATAGATTCTTACATAGTAATAAATAAGACTTCTCTGTTTTTTCCCAAGTAAAAATGTTTACAATATTGCTACAAAACTAATTTCAGTTGGTGAATCTCTGACCATATTTCGGAACACCATAATTCGAAATACCAGTCAGTATCGGTAAAGCCGTAAAAGTCGGTGGGCCAAGGAAGTTCAGTTGCGCGACCTGCATTTTGTGTGCCAAGTTGCCAACTGAGGTTTAGCAAATGAATTCTCAGAAGAAAGAGGCTTGGAAAGCGCTGACTCGTTTTACGTAGGTATAACTTTCAGGTATCGAATCTATGTTTTTTCTAACTTTAATACTATTCTGTATGCTTTCATCCCTACTTGATAGCTAAATAACTCTCCGATCCTAAAATCGACATTGTGTCTTTATTAAGTAAGGCATTGATTAAGGTCTAGGTTTAGTGAAAGCGGACTTTTGAGTATTAATCTTCTAAGTTATGCAAGTATTCAGCAGTAAAACCGCAGATTTCCTATACACTTCGTCTTCAACAGTAACGACATTTTTTTTTATGCCATGGTAAAACTGACATGGGTTTGTTTCACTACGCGGAAATGTTAGACAAAATAATAAAACATCAAAATAGCGTCAATACAAGTAACTTCCCATAAGAAACCCTTTCTTCCTACATACCACAACCAAAAAAATATCAAAGTTCAATCATAATTACATTATGGCGGACCCTTTGTGAGTCACGATCCTAAAAACTACACCTTCCTAGTAAAAAAAACAATCGTTTCCCAGGAATGCGCGTTCCTTCACGTTCGGGACCACTCGGAACCACTCGGGAGTACTAGGGACGGTTTTTTGACGAAACCCGAGCTCGCCATAGCTCTTTATTTGTTTAGAACAATGGCTAGAGCAGCTGCGACCATAGAAATGGGCATAGATTACGGGGCTATAGGCAACAGTAGAAATGCTGAGCGGTTTTTGAATTAGTTGATTGATTAGGTTGGCGAAAATCGTAAATGACTTATTCACAGAGAGCCAATGAAAATAACTAGGTATAAGGATACTGCCAGCAACTTTCGCCTTATAAAGCGTTGACTCTTCAAGTGATCTTGTTCATTGGCGGCAAGACATTTCAACCATTCTCAATTATGAAAATGATCTTATGATTGTCAACCCACCCATATAGTAAGACTTCTGGCCACCTGTTCACAAAGGCTTCGATTCGCATTCGATTAGGAAAGTGTGTTAAATGCAATGTGATTCCAAAATCATCATCATCTAGCCTTTCACCAACTACGTTGGGGTCTTACTTGGGGTCGGCTGCCAGTCTAATCGGATGCAGTTGAATAGGTACCTACCAGTCATGTACCAGTTTATTTTACATGCAGCGACTGCCTATCTGACCTCCTCAACCCAGTTAATACTGGATAATGCGATTCCCTTTGGTAAGACTGGTTGTCAGACTTACAGGTCACTGACAGTGACTACATGTAACAACTGCCAATATAGCAGCCGGGGCCAACACCTTGACGTGCATTCCGAGGCACGAAGCAAACCAAAATGTTATAAGATAGACATACTACGACGTCGAATCGAATCGTTTGTGAATATGGGTTGGTCTGGTAACCATTCAAAGGGGGCTACTCAACATTCCATCACCACGTCTTAGCACCTTTTTACAAAGAAAGTCTCTCTGCATAATAGGGGATCGGACAAAAAAAAACTAATTAGTCCGTCAGATAGATTTCCAAAAATTATTGGACACGTATTTTTTCTTTTTTCACTTAAACTTAAAATGAAGACAATACAGTGCTTCGAAAACTCGTGTGACGTCATATGATAGTACATTTTGACGACACAAGTGACGTTTCAAGCCCCACTCCAAGATCTTTGACGCGTTTTATCTTCGTCATTTTTTATTGATTTGATAAAACAAAAAACACGTATTCAATATTTTTCGATAATCTAACTTACGGACTAAACAGAATCATATTATTTTGACCCAGTCCGATCCCCTATTTAAGTGTAAACGGGTACGATCAGCAATAAAAGTAGCTTATTGTTTCGGAATTTTAATTAATTGATGTATGTCAGATCAGAAGACTATTCTTTAACATATTCCTTACTCTTCAATAACTTGATAGTAAAGAGTAATATCAAACAAGTTTTTATAAAAAAACTGCTTTGAAACTTTGAGTAGTGTTAATCTACTTCTGATGCTGACTTTACCAAGTTACTTATCACATTCTTCCATGCAACCCATACAAAAATATTCAGTTTGGAATATAAAGTAGGTACTGTTACAATTATACATAGCGCTTGAGTGGTAGGTGAGGATGTACAGAAGTATGTAAATAACGTGCATCATGCATCGGATGCGCGGGCGCAGAGGTTCGGTACAAATATTTGTTCCTGCGCAAGAGTTGGATTCCAATGTTTTGCATCACGGGTGCGCTTTAAAAAATCGGTGGTGGTGACACAGACAGACAGAAAGATAGACAAGAGAGTGATCTCATAAGGATTTTTTTTTTACATTTTGAGGAACGGAACCCTAAAAACACTATAAGTATGTATGTAGTTAGTATGATGGAAGCCCGCGAAATTCTCTTATGTTTTTTTTTAAATTTGCCGGTTAGTGTCAGGTTTTATGTTGGTTGAACAACGTATGATTGGCGACTGTATTTACAGTATTGAAGTCATTAAAATTATCAATACATAGGTACCTACATAATTAGTTAAAAAAATATAATTATAACTCAGTAAAACCATATTTGTTATTACGGTCGTGTACTGATGACGTGGTGGTGTGAATTGTGAACTTGTGAGTTTGTGACAGTGAAAGCAAAATAAATTGAATTTCGCCGGCTACCCTGTCATGAGACAAAGTGTTCCTGCATTGGGCTCGTGTGACCGTTCCTCATGAAGGGACACCTGTGTCCTAGTTGCGGGAACGCTAAAGAATTATATTTTATCTAGTTGAAGATCGGAGCACAGAGTATCTCAACAGGGACTTTTTAGATTTTTGAAATTGGTCTTTGTCTAATTAATCGAGTCATTAAGGGATTAACAAAATGATTAGGTATAAAGAAGATAGATTGATTGGGATCAACGTTCTGATAAGTCTAGATTTCTCTCCGAAAGTACTAAAAGTAAAATGATCAATGTTATTACCGAATACTAAGAAGATTCTGAAACCGTTTAATGATTCTCAACTAAATTTTTTTGTAATTGGGGAAGTATTTAAACTACGTCTTAGGTTGTAACACCATCATCATTAGCCTATAATGTTTCCCACTGCAGGGATATAGCTCCAGCCTCCTCTCTAGGAGAGGGATGGGCTATTTTTAACGGGCCCAGTAAGTACGGGTTGGTTGATGTCACATGTCCTCATTCCTCAATTTTTTTTTCTAATACATGTCGGTTTCTAAGGATGTTTTCCGTTACCGTTTTCAGAGCAGGTTATATTAGAATACCTACAGTTATATAACTTAATCAATCAATAATTGTATTTTTTTGGGCTACCATTGATAACTTTTGGGCTTGGCGCTCCAATTTCACTCGACGACGTGTTAACCCAAAAACAATTATTATTACAAGTAATCTTATCGCTCATATCATTACTATTTCGATCTAATTTGTAGACGCACCTCGTCATACCCTTATCGTTGTTTATACACTAACTTTAAATAACCTTAAATTACTTTATAATGTACACTAAAACTCCGGCTTCTAGTAATGTTTGACGCGTTTCTCTCATTCTCTAGTAGTTTTCGACACGTGTTCAGTAATAGTGCTAAATAGTGCAATTAGAAAAGGCTGTGAGTGCTACCTCATTACCTCTTAATTGGACAGTTGAGAAACTTTCTAAAACAGTGTTAAATGACTTGGCTATAGAAAACATAACCTAAACTAGTGTTAAAGACTATAGAAAAAAAATTGTAAGAAAAGCGAGTGTTTTTTCTTCCGAACTCTGCTTGAGTGTTGAAAACAGTATCAGATTGAAGGACAAAGAAATCTGCGCTTAATCTATTGTAAGATTCATAAGACAACATCAGCTACTTGTGTGTGAAAAATGTGAAAATAGCAAACAGACAAGATTTAAAGGAATAATATACTTGGACAACTTTGAGTTCTAATCAGTGCAATTACAAGAGGTTTGTCTACTTGAAATATTTAAACCAAAGTTACAACGTCTTCTAAAAATAAAAAAACCATACCTAAACGTAATAAAAACTGCAACAAAATCACAACCAAAAACAACACCAAAAAAAAGAAAGAAAGTGTTTTCAAAAAGGCCAGTGTTCTCCACGATGCCGTCAGCCCTGGATATGGGCCCATTCAGCCAGCCGGAGTGGAGCGACTCCAGTGACTCCACGGAGCCTGGGCCTTTGCCCCAGCTGGGGTACTTCGTGCCAGTCAGGTGCAGATGTGAGCGGACCTCGCACCATGTGTGTCGGAGAAGCAGAAGGTAATTTGTATGAGTAAATTAAGAAGTTAAATAGAAAATTTAATTAAATTGAACTCTTTCTAAACTAAAGCGAATCTTGCGCAGTTACTTTGAAACTTGTAAGGAGGAGATGTAAAAAGGGGATAGAGAGACCAGTGGCCTCCTTAAGATCAGAGAGGCCACTGGTCTAGGGTTCAAGAAAAAACACGGTACCTGCACATAGCTTTCCTTTTTTGAGTTGCTAAAATATTCCTCACACACCCTCTTCTGAATATGTCAATGTTAGTCTAAAAGAGGGCCTGGGATGAGAAAGACCAAAGCATTGCTTGCCCATGCCTCTGTCTGTAATTTGTTTGTGATGCCTTCAAATCGGCTCTCTACTGCCTACCTTCGTGATTGTCTGATAAAAAGTTGATTCCGTGTTTCGGAAGGCACGCACCTATATAAGCCGGTAATCCCGGTCACCAAATGGCGGTCGTCAAACCATGTCAGAGGTCCTTGAGGCTCTACTCTTATCTGCCTCAGGAACATAAAAAACTACCACATCACTCACACAGTTTTGAACAAGAAGTTCAATTTAAAAGTACTCAAAGGTGTTGACGTTTCGCCTCCCAACTCGTCACTTTTACAGCCAATCTTCGTAGGTACCAAAACCAATGGTCCATTTAAGGACTCATTAACGTCTCCACACCCAGACTATTAATACACACTCTTAAACAAAGAATAAATGTTTAGAGTGGAAAATTAAGGAATGCTGTCTTTCTGTAATGTTTGTGGATCTTACTACTTCACTTCAATACTTAATATTCTTCGTTCTGCAGCAGCGGTCAGCAGTCAAATATTTGATAGTCATTGGTAGCTTTTCACCTGTAGTGCTCACCAAGATTGCGTCTTCTCTCATTAAGTGATATTGAGCGAAGACGTGAAAAGAGTGGCTCAAGGATGCACAACATTTTTTTCCAGGACTTACTATCTTTTTGGCTAAGGAATAACCGGGCGTAGCTGACTCTATAACAGACTTATTAAAAACAATAGTTAAAAAATGTGTAAGACAAAGATATTATCCCTAGTTTTGATGATAGGAGAGGCCATGGAATACAGAAGAACCAATCATTAATATTGAAATGTACTGGGGTAGTTCATGATATTTCGGCACAAAACAAATAGCAAACATGGTAAATAATCCAGATAAAAGTGTAATGATAGTGTTAGTGAACATGCCAGTTATAAACGTAAGTATACTGGAAAAACATGGACACAACAGTGTAAAATGATGTATTTTCTACTAATCCGCTAATCTTTTCTGATCAATTTCGTTGCGGGATCTAAGACAGTTAAATCGATTCTCTGGGACTTCGTCGAGCTTCATTGTCTCGGCGCTTTTCTGGTAGTCGCCACTGTTGATTCTGATTTTCAGGAGTTACAGTGGTTTGGGAATAGTGTGGCGGGCTTGACACAAAGAAAAAGAAGAAACATGCTAACACAAGAGATGCTGATATAGTTCTCAATAACGGTTTATGATTTTGATAGACTCAAGTACGAAGTGGCTAGAAGTTTTTGAAATGCCACGTACAAATGCTACCCAGGTAATTAAGGTTTTACGGAGCACATTTTCGAGGTTCGGTCTTCCGGTAGAATTGGTATCAGATCAGGGGCCTCCATTTACGAGTACGGAATTCAGTAATTTTCTAAAGAATAACGGTATACGTCAACTATTCTCACCAGCATATCACCCATCTTCTAACGGTGCCGCCGAAAACGCGGTAAGATTGTGCAAATTGGCTATAAAAAAAGCGTATAGAGATAACAAAGATATCGATGCAGCCCTACAAACGTTTCTACTAAACCATAGGAACACGATACAGTGCACGACCGGCGAAACTCCTGCGATGTTGTTACAACGACGCGCATTACGGACTCGCTTAGATTTGTTGCGTGGAGACCGCGCACTAGTCGATCGGGTACGGGCAGCGCAACAGCGACAGGTGGAAAGCTCTGGTGGGGTAATACGCGAGCTGGCGCCGCATGATACAGTGTGGACAAGGAATTATGCTAAGGGGGATAAGTGGTTGAAAGGTGTTATTGAGGCTAGGGCAGGCACACGCGAGTATCTGGTGGATAACGGTGACGGTCGACTTACAAGAAAACATGTAGATCACATAAAACGTAGATCACGATTATCTGACTTTGCATGTTCTGACAGTGCAGTCTTAGATACGGCTACACCTATTCCAGTACAGGACCCGGTTGAGGATGCAGTCCCGACACAGGTGACGATGGATGCAAGCAGGTCATCGTCAGACCATGTATGCGAGGGTGGGAAAGATCAGGTTCAGGATGGGTATGAACAGCCGGGTATAGTAAGGTCTGAGCACCCATCGACACTGTCACCATCCGGATCGTTCCAGACGAACTCGTAAACCGGTTACCAGATTTAATGTTTAAAATATTAATATTGTTTAATGGCCGTGTTATAGTGAGTAAGTATCTACTTAGATATTAAGATGTTGTTAGTATATAAGTGTAGTATAAGATTAAGCGGTGAGGTGTGATGTATGTGGGTAAACCGAAATAATTGCCGTTCTTCATTATAACATAGATGTGGGTATATGTTAATCATGCAACCGTTTTATGTAGCCCATGGCAGCGCCAGTCGGAATATAGCTGTAACGGTATCAAGTTGTTTTATTGCGATCACCATATCCTGGCTTCCCGACGATCCCTAAATATCTCAATATGCTATCGGTATACCGATGCTTATATTCAGCAGGACAGGCCTTTGAACTATAACATGACATTCATGTATGTAGGTAACAATAACAGATGCCCATCAGTTGTATTCACTGCCCCAGTTCTCACGCAGTCGATGACCGCTAGCTTATTAAAGCTTTATACTAATTAATATTCTGTCGATGACAACGAACCAGTATGCTTGTGTATACAAATGTATACTTAATTAATTCGAAAGCTTTGTTGAATGAAGATTCATCCATTCAACGGAATTTTAATCGGGAACAAGTACAAGGCGATGGAAATAATTTGACATGTGTGGATTTACATAAAGGCTTCTACAGTCATAATAATTGCGGCAGTGACTTATCAAAAGACATCCTAGAAGAATTGGTTTCTCATGTTGTTTTAGGTCCTAGAACTACATCGCCGTCCCTGTTCTAAGAGGACGAATTCGGGCACAATAACAGGAGATGTGGCACTAATTTCCGTCAAAACAAAATCTCTATAGGAGATAACATTCAGCGTTAAACAGCATGATGGCGGTCTAGGATAGGGAATCATTCATCAAAGATAGGTTTCAATCAACATCATTCTCACTTGTTGCATTGTTATAGCTGCATCCCAGGTACAGCAACAACGTACACTGTTATCATCAATGATAAACTAGGTATGCAATTTACCGTTATTTGTACCTAAGTAAGCAAAAGCATGCAAAAACCATCTGAGTCCGACTTGTAAATGTTTATAATTAAATTAAGGGTGCTAATTAAACCGGCTTCTTTTTAATAGCATTATTTGCATCTAAAAATCTAACTTGCCTTCTAAATTACTAAGTCAGCCACAATTAACGAGCATCTAAATAATACTATCTTAGCCACAAGTTATCTTTTTTAAAGCCACTCTAAATACAACTCAGCATCGTGATTATTTTTTAGCATCTAAATTTGTAACATGAATTCAAACAGTAAACTTCTAAAATATTAATATATGGCATCAAAAAAATATTCTATTAGCTTCTAATTTACTAACTCAGTACATTTAAATTATAACTAATGCCACATTAACTGAGCATCAAAATTAAATAAAATTGTCATCAAATATTATATTATAGCCACTAATAGTACGTATAAACTCCTGTCGTGTCATCGAAAGGCTTAAATATAGAAGTTCAGAGTATTTAATGACCTAAATATTGAAGTTCAGAGTATCGAATGTCCTAAAGATCGATTTTATTTACATGTTGTGCTACAAAAGTTATCGACAGAATCGCTTCAGAACTTCATTTTTATCGGAAAACTAGACAATAAATTGTGAAAACATTTCTGCAAATAACTCGGAAGTAGCGCTCGCCGGCCGCTGCCGCGGCACCGCTCGTTTCGCTCGCTTCGCTCGCTCAGCTCGCGCGCGTTTGGTCATAGTTTTAACCTAACCTTACCTATTTCCCTCAGTTTACAATGACGAGTCATACAATCTGACTGTGACTAGTCAATTAGACAATGGTAAAAACATTTCTGTTACTAGTAGGTATTTTTAACGTAAATGTAATAATCGTAAAGTGTATCTAAAGTTGACATTTTGAATACACGTGACTAAGTCGTCAGTACATGAATCTAATGGCGCTCTCTGATTGGTACAAATTGCCGGTCACTGTCGTCTCGCGCGCTCGCGCCAAATCTTGCTGTTGCTATTTTCACGATAAAAGAATGTGATGTATTATTTTACATGCTGAGTTATAATAAATGATGTTGACTATGGTCGCTTTAATTATATTTTTTTGAGGGCCTTGTGTTGAAGCTGTAAAATGTAAAATGGTGGTGAGATATAAATTCCGTGGCTGAGTTAGTAAATTAGGTGCCTATGTATAAATAACAAGGACAAGTTAATATAATTGTTGATCTTCACTTGACGCTTTCTATATAATATTTAGTGGGCGTTGTAAAAAAGACGAATTAGTATATTAGAGGCTATAGAATTTTCCCGTGGCTTAGTTATAAAATTAGAAGTTAGATCACGTGGCCAACTAAAAAAACTGTGGCTCGATTTATTATATCCCTTAAATTAATACACAAAACCATATTGTTGAAGAAAGCTTTGTTTAACAGCAGAATTTAGCGCTTTACACTTCTCTGAGCAAAACTTGTTTAGTTTCAACAACGAATCATATAAAATCCATTCATTGGAGAGATATTACTGTGAACCAGGGCTTACAAATTCAAAGGCTTCTTTTAGTAACTTCCCAAATACAGTTTACACATAACAAGGGATTATTCTTTGTGTGTGTGTGTTGTCTATCACTGTCGCCAATAACTTGCTCTTCCGTATTCCACCAATCTTCCTACATTTGTCCAACACGTGTTTTTCTTCCACTCCCCCGTCAGTAGTCAAGCTATCAATTTACTCCTTTTTCTTTACAAACCATTCATCATTTCTCCTTACTTCCTCTTTCTTATTACAAAAGTTATGTAATAAAAAAGTCTACAACAAAACATTTCTATTGCCCACAGAGAATCTCCCCGTTCCCGTCGGTCCGTTTCACAATGCTCCTGCAACAGCATATCTCGGAGGTCTTCGGCGGCGCCGTCACCTATGCCGATGGCTCTACCGCCCCTCAACAACACCGTGGAAATGTACGTCGAGCCAGTCGTCGAAGATGTAAGTGCTAATTATATATTTAAACCAGAATATCTTTACGTTGGTGGACAGGCATCTCATTAAAGTTGTCGAAAGAAACTGGATAGTCAAGACACAAAATCGCCAAAAGTGGAGAGATTTGGAAGAAACCTGGGGGTCTAAAATGGCCACTTCAGCGGATCGTAATATGAATTTCGTTCAAAATTCGTAAAATGGTCTCGGGAACAGACAGGGTGAAAGGTTCATTTTACGCTTTTTAACGCAATTTGTATTATGATCTGCTCAAGTTGTAATTTAAAAGCCCCTGCTGCACTCAGCTTGTTGGGTAGTCAAAGGTTAAAGAACAATAGATTTATACGTTCAGGGCCCTCCACCAGGGATGACGAGCGGAGTGGAGAAGAGATGTGCAATCATGCGATGTAGATTTATAATGTGCTGGATCAGATTCTGCACGTTCCTCTACGTTCGTTTTTGATAGATGTAGAGGCTGTTTCTTTAGCTCAGCTTGGAGCGTGTACATAGTTTACCGTGATAGTGGGTAATAACATGAATGTATATTAAAGTATGGAGGAAATGAAAAAATAAAACAGAAGATTACGCGGTTTTTCAGTCATTTTACTGTTACATAAAGAATACAGAGCTATAGACTCCTACCATGACAGTTTGCCAAAGTATTTTTTAGGACCCTGGAACGAATAAAATATGTCAATATGTACCTACTTAAATTACCACAAAAAAAAATCTATATCTGATGTTTGCCATAAGTATTTTAGTATCATTCTTAGCGTCTACATCGGTAAAATCTTCTAGTAATAAGTCCTTTATACGTCAAATTGTCCTTCCTTGTACTTGTCTAGCATTTTTTTCATTGATTTAGCAATTTGCTCAGGTTTACTATAGAAGTACTTGTGTTGGGTACTGCCATCATCGTTTACTATGTCGGTGTCCACCAATCCTGTTGGAGATATGAATAGGATTCTGGGAAAAGATATATTAATTTTTAATATAAAGTTTATTATTAGATTCCTTCCTTCCTTTCTTTTTTATATTCGCAAACTTCTTCATCAAAATCAGTCTGAAACAGACAACTGCTGGACAAGCAAACCTGATTATCCCAATTACTCTAGATCTATACTTTATCAGTCGTCATGTTTATTTCCTTTTAACCATATTAATCATTTTCGACCTATCCCATTTCTATAAATATTTCCAGTAGAAAAAAAGACAACGTTGACTGGTCGTGGAAGGAAAAGGAGCTGAGCTAACTGTATTAGGTGATACTTGAAAAAATATGAACATAATAGATTTCTTATTAGCAAACGCTATATCAATATTAGCATCAGTAAAAAGTAAACCCAACATATATTCAGGTCGCGATAATAAAATATTATCAGTCAGTCTAAACGGCTACCGTTGAACTTGGAGACTTTATATACCTCAACCGTAAAATCATCGACTTATCAATGTTAATCATAATAAGACTTACTTACATAAAGTAAGGAACAGATTGCAACTGGCTGATGTCGTAACCAGAAGACACTGCCTCTGTTGCATTGATTCAACTAGATAACAAGTCAATGGACCTTGACTACCCTAAAAATAAACCTAGCCCAAAGCTTCAAGAGCAATTATAACTTGTACCTCGGTATATATGTTCCGTCCGGCGCAAAAACATTGTTCTTCGGTTCATCTTCATCAATCAGATTGACCATAACAAAATGTTTGCTCAAAGTTTGAATCTCCCGAGAGTTGGCAAATTTTGGCTTCAAGTTTGTGCACGCTGTGCACCAAGACTTGTGGATTATCACCATCAGCGGCTTCCTGTGGTTAGTGGCAATCTGGAGACCCGATTCTAATGATCCTGCCCAAATGTAATTGTTCCCAAATCCATTGTCCTTGCCAGTCACACCAGCACAGTGAGCGCTTTGGAAAAATAAACTGAAAAATGACTTGGCCACTTTTCCAGCTGCCATTGTTTGACTGTTACTTTAATTTCTTCCACCAGACCAGGCTTTAGACCAGGGTCGCAAATTTCTGATCGTAAAATTTATGTACATTGTAAGATGTTTTAATATTTTTTTTTTATGTTTGACAAAATCATTTTGAAATTGAAAGCTTACTGAATGTCACGAAGGTTGATCACTAGCCGCGCAACACAACGCCATCTAGTAAGCGCTGGTAGAACTAACTAAACCGGTGAGGCTTGTGGTTCGTGAACGAGATTAAAGATACACGTTGGTGTGTAATGTTGTGAGGTTTCGTTTTCAGTAGTATCCACTAGGTGGCGGGTATCTAAAAACTTTATTAGACAGGTTTTATGTGCACACTTTGGTAGTTCAAACTAGGCAGCGTAGTATTTTTTTCTTAGTGCTACTTGTGAAAATTTAAACTTTATTTTTAGGACACACTCGAGTAACCTGAGCGTGTTGTACTATAGTAGGTGCTGCTATTCCTGTAATTCACGTCGAACTTACTCTCATATTGAGTAACCTCAGTGGTCTAGTATAGTTACAACAAGCGTGACTCCCGAGCATGAGGCCCAATTCCCAGGTCGGGTAAAGCGTTAATGCGTTTTTCCATCAGGAATTTCTCAGTAGCAACTTAAATATACATGTAGGAACTTAAATATACCATGGCCCTACAAATTGCAACCTTATCTACCTACGCGATGACTGGCATTTTTATGCTTGGTTAGGAAAGAAACATACTTAATTATGTAATTAATACTAAGAGAAATGTCTAAATGAGCTCTGGGGGTCTAAAATTCCCACTTTTGCAGATCATAATATGGATTGCGTTAAAATTCGTGAAATGGATCATTCATAATAGTAAATTAGTAACTGTGTGTGTGACCATTTTACGAATTTGAACGCAATTCATATTGTGATCTGCTAAAGTCACCATTTTAGGGGTCCATATTGGCTCACCTAAAGTTCTTTACCCGAAATTGTTCTTCCTAACGATTTGTAATCCGAATGATCACTCTTCCTAAAATTTTTCATCCTAAAGTTTTCATTCATACTATTTGTAGTCCTACCGGCCGGCGATGTGTTTTCGAAAATTGTAATTCATAATATCATTATCTATCTTCTATATATATATATATAAAAATGTTATGTTGGTTTGTGTACGCTTCAAAAACTCTAAAAGTTCTGCACCGATCGAGCTGAAATTTTAGGATGGTATATAATCCGCATCAAGGATTGTTTTTACAGTATCCACGCGGGCGAAGCCGCGGGCATCAGCTAGTTGTAAATATATTTAAACTCCTACTGTTTTTTATCATAATGCTTTTATTCTTATACATAATTACCATCATATTTTCACTCATACAACTGTTTAGAATGATTAAAGGTCGTTTCACTGATTTTTGTCTTGAAATGAAATAAATAAATGAAATTCAGGTCAGAGTGTCGTCTTCTAAGTATTTTTTTCATAGTGCCCCCACTATATACTTAGAAAAATTACGCGACCAATTTCGAGGTAGCGCTCGCCGGCCGCTGCCGCGGCACCGCTCGCTTCGCTCGCTCGGCTCGCGCTTAGTTGGTCACAGTTCTAACCTAACCTAACCTATGGATTTCTTTGCATAGTATATAAGGTCCCATTAAAATAGGTGGACAAATTTTAACACAGCGTTCAGTAAGCCTAACTAAAGACATCTAAACCCAGCAGTGGGTGAATTCAAGCTGTGGGTGATGATGATGATGATAGGTGCTGATACAGTTGATCTTTACGTAAATAGACACGCGATCTAAACGACAAAAAAAAATTTAAAAAAAAAGATTAAATATCAATAAAATATAATTATGACAGACTTTTTAAACCTACCGATGTGGATCGGCGCGCGAATCTGCGTGCTCGCATGTTTTTGTTCATTTTCAAACATCAGTATGTCGATACGTTGCGCTCCACGTAGCCTATTGGAAAAAACAGATAAACTATGATAATTAGATGTAATGTGTTCATGATAGAACTCTGCATTCTCCAACGAAACACGCATTAGATACTGTGACAACAACACTGGTCGCTCGCGTTCATTCAAACAAAATAAATCGTCCACAAACGGGGAACTAAAGATCTTAATATTTCAAAAAATATTTATCTATTAGACAACCTCGTTACAAAACTATTTAAAACAAAAATAACAATACTGCGGTTGCTTATTTTTTTATTAAATAAAAATAAGTTGTACTTAAACAAACTGCGTTTTGCACAGTACGCGGCCTTCGTGATGATCTGTTTAATTTTCGCGCGTATTTTATGAGAGTTGAACGTGATCGTGCAAACTGTGGAGCCAGTGTGAATTCGGTGTGATGATGAACATGTACGGGAAACAGGGACGTAACAGGAGCTTGTACGGCACAGTGCGGTCGATGGTTCCCTCAAGGGGAACACCTATCGCCTCTGGAATCGACGATATGGTTTACACTCCACCGTATTTTTACCATATTCCACCACCACCGCAGCCACTGAACACATATCCTGGGAGAAAGAGACGAAAAAAGGTATGTTTTAAATTATGATTTAAGTTGAACCTGGATACCTAAGTCTGTAAATAACTTTGGTCTGATCCAGCCTGTCCTTTGCCGTTCTCCCCTAGCGATGACCTAAGCCGAGGACCGTACTCCACAGCCTTAGTAATGAGGCACTTACGGGATTGTCCGGTTAACATAACATTTATTTATTTTGAGTCATATTTGACCCGTAAATCCGGAATACCTTACAGTCTAACATACATAAGATATAATACAATTTGTGTTAGGAAATAGAACCTTGAAACTATATTAGTAAAACTCCACACTTGTGCACTATGTCACTATTACTCACTATGCGTTAAGCAGACGACAACTTCCTAGGTGACCTGCTTGATGCCAATCAGGAAAACGAAAAAAAACTGGACACGTTGGAGTACCTAGTAACACTCCTGTGTAGAAAGGCGATTTATCATTCAAACGGTAGCACGCATGCACAAGCACATTGCACAAGGCAGCTGCTGCAAAGAGAAACAGTCGTCTTGACTGAGTGATCAATTCACTGTGCGTTTCATACCGAGAAATAAATTATGAGGACTATGACACACCTAGTCTAAAGCATGGCTGGGAGCTACATATTCTGCTATTGTTCAACTTTCAGGAATATATTTGTGATTGAGAATGAGTGTCCGAAACTGTATCGTTTCTTCAATGTAAAATCTCTCTTGTGTTATTGGTGTCATTGTATTCTATTGCCTGTCTTGTAGGTCTAGTGGTTGATAACGCGACGGCTGAGCATGAAGTTCTAGGTTCGTCGCCAAAAGTGTTATTGGATTTTTCCATCAGAAATATTTTAGTAGCAGCAGTCTGGATTCGCGCCCGGAAATGCGTCGCCGGTAAAAATATTGACAACTTAGCCAAACGCAGTTTACTGCTGGACAGGACATAGCCCTCTCTTAAGCCGCCACAGACCCTGTTACTCATTTTTCACATCAAGTCTGGCTCAGCCAATTTTGAAGGTTATCAATCCACTAGCTTGGGGCGCGTCCAACATACAAAAATGTTACTAAACTATGCTGCTGCTGCTTGCTGTTGCTAGCTATGTTGTTATAGTTACTAAACTAGGTACTTCATTCTGTCACCGGGCGGCGCCACTTTCAGACTTCCCCTTATGTACTGATTTCTTATTTTATCCATTCGCGTAACACCACACCTCCCCCTAAGCATTCTCATCTCAGCCACATGCAAATGCTTTTCATTCATCCCTTTTGTGGCCCAACATTTATCAATAATGATACAAGACATCACTAAACTAGGTACCTACTTATAAAAAACAATGTTACCTACATTTAAATATCTTCTGAATAAGGATGGTGATCACTGGTTCGTATAGGTCTTGAGGGTGGAGGCTTAGCGTAATCAACGGGGGTAATCTCCCTCTGAGCCTGGTCGCAGCATCTATGCTTATCAATAAAGTTCTCCATGACTTTGAATGACAAAAAGAATGATATTGAAAACAAGACAACGTCGTTTAGTAAGGTCCTAGGCGTCATCACTAAAATTTAGAATTAAATTTTCGTGTTTTTATTCTTTTAATACATTATTATATATATGCGCTTTTTACCAAAAAGTAGGATACTTGTCCCAAAAAAAATTTACTGCTTCCAAAGCTTTACAACATTCTTGTCAATTTGTCAGCTGCTTGTATTCTTTTTTTATTATAGCTAACAGCTATGATCTCCTTTGTATGAGGTTTTTTTGCAAGAAAAGTATGTACTAGGAAAGTACTCGGTACTTTACTATAACACTAGCGCCCCTGCAGACGTCGCCCTGCCCGGACAGCAGCACCACCTACCGGGTCCAATTGTGTTTTCAAACCATACAAGAACCCATTGAAATATCCTCAGAAAGTTTCATCCAATTCAGTCCAGTCGTTTAGGAGGAGTTCAGTGACATGCACACGTACTATCAGTAGAATTAAGTATATATATAAAGATGTAGTCTGTTGGTCAAGTGGTCGCAAGAACGAATGCTGTGCATGAGGTTCTGAATTCAATTCTTAGGTCGGGCAGTGTTATTGGGTTTTTCCATCAGGATTTTTTCAGTAGCAGCCGCGGACCCTAGATTCGTGCCCGGTTGATGACAATAGGCCTCCTATTACATGGGAGTTAACATAACTGCCCGAAATCTGGGTTTACTAATTGGTACACCTATGCCTAACCCTTCAAGGATTTCAGGCGTGGCGGTAAGTATGCTGAAAACATTGAGAAATGTAAAAGCTAACAACCTGCACCTGAGACCCCGTTAGTAAATTTTAATCTAAACGCTGACAAAAGAGGCCTGTGTGCTATAGGAATGTTTCAAGCAGATAGTGAAGCGTGGTTTTACGTTTAGTAAAATCAATACAGCAGTACTGGTATATGTCAATCATTTATTGCATCTGTTACAATTACTGTTTTACATATTAATTACTCCAAAAGTACTTGATGGAAACGTAAACAAACAGAAATCGTACGTTTCGAATGTGGACACCATTTTATTTCTGGTTAATATTGTACAAGAGTACTTGACTCAAGCGCGGATCCAGGGGGGGGGTCAGGGGGGTCATGACCCCCCCCTGGGCTGAGTCCAGTACCTCGGTGGACCACTAATTAAAATTGTTAAACATCATGTTTTGATTATATGTTTTAACACAACTACCCAAAAAGAGTGTTTTAGGGTTCATGTATGCATGTATGTTTATTTGTGAGTTTATTTATTCCACCATAACTTCTAAACGCTTGAACCGTTTGAAACTATCGTTAGATTCTTTGTGTTATCCCCAGAGTTATAGGCTAGTGAAAATTCCACGGTATAAGATCCACGTACGTTATCTATATAAATAAAAAGAGAAGTCCTGACTGACTGACTCATTAACGCCCAGCCCAAACCCTTGGACCTAGAAAGCTGAAATTTTGCACAGTGGTTCCCTTTATAACGTAGACTAGGAATGAGGAAGGATTTTTTGAAATTCAACCCATAAGGGAGTTAAATAGGGGATGAAAGTTTCATTGGAAAATCGTCATTTTCACGCGGGCGAAGCCGCTGGCAAAAGCTAGTCCCAAATATGTATGTTGTAGTTGGCTTCCAGTCTAACTGGATGCAGCTGAAAACCGGAATTTTACATGGAACGATTGCTTTTTTGACCTTTACACTGCACAACCCAGTTAGTACCGGGTCCGATGAGATTTCCCTTAGTAAGACTGGTTGTCAGACTTTCGGATTACGTGTGACGACTCAACGACTGTCAAAGATGTACAAATCACAGCCGCCCTGCTCTGGCTGTGATGTGAAGGCAATGAAAACCTCAGTAGCCGTCATAAACAAAGGACACGTTCAAGTTCCCTCCCAATGACAATACCTTTACCACCCCCCAAAATATATAAAATAATACAAAAAATTTCGCGCTCGCTTCGCTTGCGCCTTCCTCTTGCTTTTGCTCTGTTCGTCTCACTTGAGGCGCTCGACTTCAATTCTCATTTCTAATAATTCTAAATCGTCTATCCAGGGCAAATTGTTCAACGCTATATCCCCCTGGGTATCGTGGCGAAGAGCTTCAATGGCTGAAGAACGTCAAAACGGACTGATACTTCTCCAAGTCCAATAAAACGTACCCATTTGAGTAGATAAAGTAATAACGCGTTTCGGGAGAAGACGTAAAAGAAAAATTGATTTTGTTATTTAAATATAGGTATTTTTAAGTACCTAGTTATAAACATTAAAAAATACCTACTTTTTACTTGTATCTATGATTATAAAAAAAAAATATAATTTCTTGTGACTTGACAACGACTATGTGACCCCCCCCTGGTTCCAAAGCTGGATCCGCCCTTGACTTGACTTCACCCGTGTGGATGTCAGTTAACTTGACAAATTATATACTAAAATCCGCCTCGAAAACCACTCTATACATTGGTGAAAACAGCATGAAAATCGGTGCAGTAGTTTTTGTAGTATGATAAAACAAATACGCTCCCGCTGTTTGTACGCTTAGATATTTTAAACTACGCAACTTTGAATGCAGTTTTCAGCAATGTATAGAGTGATTCAAGAGGAACGTTTCTAGTGCGTCTACCTGCGTAGGAATTTAACTTAAGCCGGTTTTGTTTACATTTACATCAAAAACTTTTACAACATGATGTTTTCAGTAGTTTTCCCTTTTTTTATTTTTCGGGTCCTGCACCTCTTGATCTATAACGCATTAAGATGCTCGAAAATAGTTTATACCCGATCAAAAATGAAACTGAAATTTGCAGGAAATCAATGATAAGCTTCTTTACTTCTGGTTTTGTCATTGTTTCGAAAACGTTGCTGTGCCTGTAAAAAGAGTTCACTGAGCTCAATATATGCGTGGTCAGCATTGCTGCAAATACGACGGAAGGATATAGATCTATGTGAAATCCGTCATATAACATTTTCATAACACTATGAATGTGTAAATATAAGCTTAGGTCCCCCCAGAGGACGTCCAAAGAAGAGCCTATTGGACCTTCAACGTTTTGTACGGACAACTAGATAAGGTCCTTGGGTTTTTCACGGAGACGTACCTACTTCCGGAATTATCCTTTGCCCTCACCAAGCCCATGCTCAAATCTACGTGTGTGCCAAATTTATCTAAATCCTATTCATGCGTTATGCGTAGCAGCCAACGAATAAACAAAGAAACTCTCTTTTACATTATAAGGTTATTATTAGTCCAAATGCTAAGTTTTTATTTGATAAACCACAGGTGTAAATATAAAGTTAAGAGATCTCTATGTTTTGTCGTCTACGGCGCGGCGGCGTTAGGATTCAGATTTCAGATACATCTCAAAGTATGAGATACTTTAAGAGACAAGAAGCAAAAAAAAATAACATACGGTTAATCGTCGTCATCACATGTTGTTCCCTTTATCTGATCTTCGTAATGACCATGCGATCCAACTTTGGAGATTACGGCCTGAAAGAATTTGTACGAGAACCAGAATGAAAACGCGAACTGGACCCAATCGTAGAACACCATTCGTGCCATTTTTATTTTTGACGTAAAGAAGTATAACTAAAACATTCTTTAGATCCTTTTGTTTGATGTTATTACGTTCATTTACTCGTACATGTTTGTTTTGCTGTAGGTATTGGTTATTTTGTTAATTTCTTGGGGCCACCTGTCAGGTCAGCAATGGGTCAGCACGACATTATAGAAATGAGTGGTGCTGTCAATTTTGCCACTGCCAGCTAATAACTTTTGTAACCTTTATAGAAAATACTTAAACCGCAGAGTTTTGCTGAAAGAGTTATTACTACTTGTCAGTATAATGCCAGATCAAAATTTCAGCAGGTTTCAGATTAGCTTTCTTTGGCGCGTATAAACACGTCCTTGAAAGCGCGAGCGCGCTGTCTTTTGCCACATGAGCAACTTTTACAAGTGATAACTCGAGTGATACTCCTTTAAGCTCGTATAAGCGCGAGCGACTCCTCAAAGGGCTAGAGTTGGTTCGAGCAACTCGCCGGAAAAAGCGTTCAAGCACGTGCTTTGACGCGCAAGAACTGTAGTGTATCACCGCGCTCACTTCGAAAATATAACTTTAAAATGATAAGATTATTTTACGTGCAGTCAATCGACGTCAGGTTCACCAAGATCTTCTGATTCTTCTTCTTCTTCCAAATATTGATCGTATTGACCGTAAGACCCATATTTAAGTATGACAGACTGCACGAATTTGTACGACAACCAGAATGAAATTGTAAACTGTAGAAAATCCGCTAAGCCCCTGAAAATTCAAGTTTTGGTTGGAATCTTTTAAGTGATAGTTTTTTTTCTTCGGCGTCGTATGCCATGTGAGGGACGCTTATTTTCGGGTCATGCCAAGTTTTAAATTAGTAATTCACAGGGTCACTGTCAGCTTTAAACTGAGGCAGGTTTTTTAGGAAAAAAATATGGGCAGGTACCGCATCGATGCAGTTTCAAAATTAAATACATAAAGAAAAGAAAAGAAATGATCTTAGCGTAAACTAACATAGGATCTCCGAGTTAAAAATTTTTGATTGCCTTGAGTCATTTGCTCCTAATATGGAGAGGTGCCCTGGTCAACTCCATCCACTATTTTCAAGCAAATAAATGTACCTGTAACAAAAATAAATACTTCTGTTATAATAGCAAATGTGTGGTGTGACGCGAATAGATAAAAGTAGTTAAAAAACTAAAAAACCCGACTGAAACAACCAGCACATTTTAAATTAAACAAAACTTGGAACCAGGCGGGGTTCTATTTAGTTCTATGTTTTTCATTTCATAATTTAATATTCAAATGAACCCCGCCTGGTTCCAAGTTTTGTTTAATTTAAAATGTGCTTGTTTTTTGCTTTTCGGTTTTTTCAGTCGGGTTTTTTAGTTTTTTAACTACTTTTTTTATTTCCAACTTTTTTTTAGTTCTTTTGTGTTTGTTTTTTCGTTGGTCGCGTAAAATTCTTCGCAAATGATTTAACTTTTGTGCTTGTTTTTATGATTTGTCTCTTTGGATTTCTTTTAAACATATAAGTGTCATATATTTTTGTAATCTCCTTTTAAAACCCTTTATTTTGATACCCTACTCGATGGTATTAGAAAAAAAAAATTTTTTAACTCCGCGATTTGGCCTCCAAAAACCGCATTTTGTTTTTGTTTTTTAATTTTAATGTAGCCTATAACACTCGCGCCATCAAGACGAATCTAACGATGTATATTTCATTCAAATCCCTTCATCCGTTTAGGAGTTATGAGGGAACAAAGAAACGGACATACATACATACATACATACACGTCAAACACATAACCCTCCTTTTGGGCTTCGCCGCAGTCGGGTAAAAATAACGAACGTACTCATACGTAAGAGGAAGTCTGAAAGTGGCGCCGGTGAATGAAAAGTTGTGTGGTAATCGGTTGTCGTGGTATGGACATGACGTGATACGAAAAAATTAGGAAAATGTTGAGTATATATTTATTTATCAGGAACAATTTATATTGTGTTTGAGTATGAATGTAGATGGATATAAGAGTAGAGGAAGACCAAAGAAACTCCCGTAGCGTTAGCTCGCGTAGATTTCGTGCTTTGCCCTTCTTACTTCATCACCAAGATAAACATTTGCACCAAGTTCCAAGTTACTAAGAACATAATACTGATGCTGGACTAGTAATGCAACTACAACAGCAGATTCTTCTTGTTCTTCATGAATCTTCTCTCGAAATTATTCTTCTCAATCGATTACTCACGTTTTGTTCGACCTGTACGCAGCTACCTGGACACCTCTGGGGTTGGGTTTAGAAATCACTTCCCTGAATTTGAGGATTCTGTCCATGTGAGGTTGTTTGCCCCATTCAATCCTGAAGGGTGCAATTAGTTATGCAAGACAGGTCGTAGAGAATGTTTCACTAATGTTTGGTCCTGTGTTGGTGCTCCACACTCGTATTGTGTCCGGTTATACTCACAGTCAATCGTCGTCGTCACAAGGCAATCCATCTGCTCCTCTCAGTATGGGTGTCCCGTCGACTCTGTGTGTTCCATAATGCTCTATGACATTTACCATGAAGCGGTATCCGACATAGAACGAACCCGCAAACCACAGTACATCGTAATACTGTGGTTTCATATTTCAATTTAGAGCTTTAATAATCTTCCAGGTGTTTTTATTCCCATTTTAGAAACCAAACAATTCTTCTGTTCATTGTACAAAAGCTGTGTCACTTGACCTGTCAGATTTGACGTTTAAAAAGTTGCCAGCATGAGGGAAAATTTACTATCCATATAGAAAAATACTCTTTTATGAAAAGTATTTTTTTTTGTGAATGGGAATAAATGTTGTTCAATTCTGCGTATTTTTTTATGACTCGGGTCGCTTAGACACCAATAAGTTCTCTGCTATCATTTGTAGATCTTGACAATGCTTCATCATCATCATCTTCCTGCCCGTATCCCATGTTACTTGGGGTGAGAGCAGCTTGGCTTTTTCTTCCGTTCTCCTTGTCAGCCGTCACCCTATTATTTACTCTTAACTCTTTCATATAATTCTGCATACAATAAGTGTATCTTACAGGAACATAAGTGAATAATTTCCAAAAGTGTCTCTACAAGGAAAGTGTATCAACGAGGAATAATTCAATCCATCTATCCTTTTGTTGGTCATCCTCTACCTCTCCATTCATCAGCAATAATTAGCATGTATTTCCCTCTTGATTCCATCCCCTTACCAAGACAGACGATTTCCTTCCATCTTTTCTGTAGTTGACAATTTTCTAACTTCCTTCCCTACGTCAACAGAGATAGCCGATTACGGTCCTTTTTTTTTGAAGAGTTACCACCCTCATCAAATAACACCTCCCTCTCTGGGCGGAAGCGGAAGGGAGTGTCAGACTTCTACTGAATAAAAACCACCTATGTTCCTTCTTAGCCCTTTGTGTCCGGGGCCGCGGTATCTCTTTCGAACAACCCCTTTTACGGTCCTTACATACTCCGTTCGCCTCGACTACGAATTGTTCATATACGCACGCCAATTGCGAGTACTACGCACCTGACTTTTCGACTCATTTCTTACTTTATCCTTTCTAGACAGTCCAAGCATCCATCTCGACATTCTCATCTCTGCTAAATGCAATCATTTCTTCATACGTTCCAAAAAGTTTGGTAGATTACTTATTGCATTGTAATGCAATGCATGCTATTGTAAGTTTAGTAAGCAATTATTCTGCAGATGTCCAAATATTTGTTAATGATGTGGTATTTCCGCAGCATTTATCGCTATCAGCCAACATCTGTGATGGCTGAGCTCGTTTTACTGTGGGCGTCAACGATTTGTGTCACTGACATGAATCACAAATCACAATATTGTTGATAACGAGTTAATTGATCAATCAGTCTGTTTGTTATTGTTATTTTAACTCAGTAATAGTCATTGCAGTCTCTTTCATTTTCCTGCCAACTCCAGCTCTGAGGAAAAACAGAAACCCTTTTTGGAGTTTTTTTTTTTTAAACTTAGTCATTTTGAAGATATTGTAGAACAATTTGTAAGCAATAGATTCTACTTCTAATCTCCGGGATGCTGAAAAGTGTCGCATGGAAAACCCCAGTTACACTTTGCCGAGGTGGGAATCGAACCTAAGACCCCACACTCAACCCGTCGCGCTTTAAACGACCACTAGACCAAAGGAGCAGTTACTTAATCCGTTAAACAACGTAGAATTGATGAAACTTCCGATAATAACGTACATGTCCTTTACACCATATCCATATATATATATTTTTTTTATGTAAAGGACATGTACACACGGCTACACATCAAGCTATACATTTCCAGTTTACGCTGATCTCGCACTGTACGGAAATCCTATACAATGCCAGACCAGCTTATACTGGAAATGTATAGCTTGATGTGTAGCCGTGTGTACGTCTTACTTGTACCAGATATTTCCAAACCATATAAATCTGGGGTGATTCAGATGAAACATGTGTATGTAACCGTTTGTGCGTCGTTGACCGTTACAATCTGTAAAGTAATGTCTTCCAATAACGTCATAGGAATTTAGTTATAAACGTGGCCACTTATTGGGTCCAAACTTTGTGGGTAGAAGGGATGTGAAATCGACGCGACACGATGAAGAAGATGTTATAAACTTCTCCTAAAAGAAGGCAAGCAATAAACAAAAGGAAGCAATGGATGAAAGGAAATTACTAATGCGACAGAATTGAAATAACCATATTTTTAACAACTTATAATTGTTATCATATAATTATTATACAAAAATAGGCGAAAATATACAATTGAATGCACAAACGAAAACAAAAATAATACGCCAAACTAGGGATATGCTTCCCCCCCGATTGGTTTATTGTACGCTTAACTTCACTCGTCCTTAGGTCTTGGTTTGATTCACGGACTTTCACTATCAAAATTGCTGTTAGCATTGTGAAGAACATCCAAATCCAATGTAGCAGCAGAACTGGGGGCTGTGGTTATTTTTTGTGGTTCTGTTCTGTCAACGTGGCTCACATTGTGTACCGTTGATCTACTACTATCGCTGCTACTCCAAAATGAAGGTATCCTCACTGTAAACATGCCATACGAATATGCGACACCGGCTGTCATTGACATAACTAAACAGATGAACTTTAACTGTTCCCGTCTGTCCATTTTAATATTCAAAACCAGTAAATTTTAATTTCATTCCCATATCCCGAACAATATTTTTAGAAAATAATTCCGTCGGTATCGTTGTCGGACTGTCAAACATTTTCTTGGTGATGACATTTCCCGTCACAGACAATTTTACTCTTTTTTTCTGAAATAATGCAACTACATTTTACCATACTAAAATATCACAAAATTCTAACTCAAATATATTAATCATACTGTACATTATTTACAAACTGCAAATACATAGATCTAAAATAATAATAAAATATTTACAAGTATTAAAAAAATAATGACAGGGAATTGCCACGTTAAATGCTCATTCTTTGGCAAAAAAGCCCTATGGCCACGTGAAGAGTGGACCACCCGCTTGGTGATACCCCGAAATACTAGGTGGGCACTATGGCTCTAGTGTTTTAGCCCTAAACACATAATTTAACTCCCAATTAAGTACCTGGTGCGATGCCCAATCCTGTACAAGTGATTTTCTTCGGTAGACGGTGTACACAGGCAGAAGGTGCAGAGGTTGGGACCTTGGATCCGAAGCTGCCGATAGCTGCTAGCTGCACCACAGTCGAGGGTCCTTACGATATTAATACGATGATTGTATCTATACGGCGCGTGATGGAGGTTGCAAGCTATTATCATTATTCCAGCCCGGAATTACCCACTGGCCTCCCATTCCGTCTGCTATACTTCTCGGTTCTGACCGTCCCTCAGCCATCTGTCTCCTGCGATTTTGACGAAATCGTCAATCCAACGCACATTTGGACGATTCCGGTTTCTTTAACCCAATCTTGACCGAGGTTAGCATCAGTCCAGCAAAATCGTGTAGCTTGCGCGGGTAGCTCGCGCTTGTGAGTGGCTCCACTACCGGCTCAAAGGTCATGGCCCACCAAAGTATGAAAACCATACCAACGGGCCACGGCGCGGCGTAAAGTAAAAAAAGTGCTGGATGTACAGAGAAATGTGTACAGTTTCCAATGGTATGTGTCACATTACTGTGGGAATTGTACATTACGGTACTATCAGCTTGCATAATCCCACTGCTGGACAAAGGCCCATGACGTATAGCTAATTCGATCCAGGGCTAATGAATAAGGGCACACGGTAGACGTGGCCAGCCCAGCCTCACTTAAACGGTTTTTTGAGCAACGTCAGTAATTTGTGTTTTATAGCGCAGTGTAAAAGTTGCATATAATTATGCTGCATGCTCCAGTACCTTCATCATTACAAACTGCAAACGGACCCTTCATGAAGCTGACAACCAAGTATTATTGTATTCTGCACATCAAACAAAGTAACTTTACGCAAGAAATATATCTAAGAAACAATTTTTTTCTGGGCTTACGGTAGTAGGACCCAATGTAATGCACTCGAAAGTACTCGAAACATTATACTGGTGGATGCATGGAATAGCATTTAGATATTTAAAGTAAAGTTACAACATCAAGAACTTGTATTGTTATTAAACTTGTGATAATTTTGACCTCCCAATATCTCCGTAAGTGCGTGTTCACGTACGCGCGACGCGACGCGCGGCGCGACCTGCGACGCGACGAGCGGCGCGTCGTGCGATTTTTGTGTTCACGGACACGCGATGCGTGCAGCGGCAGATATCATCGCACGCGCAATCACAAACGTATGGCAATGTACTACGCTGTTCATACAGACGCGGGGCGGTGCCCGCGGCGGCGCCCGCGGCGACGGCCGCCGCGATTATCGCGGCGACTTTTCAAGCGGGTAGCAAAGCACGCGGCGTTCTCAATCAAACCGACTAGTTTTAGGTATTGCTGATAAAGTAGTGTTTTTGGGGTCGCTGATTACAAAAATGAGAATGAAAATCCAAGATGGCGCCGACGAAAATTTTTGGTTTTTCCGTCATGGGTGTCGTTTTAATGGTTTTCGGGGTCGCTGATTATGAAAATGAATTCAAAATAAAAATCCAAGATGGCGCCGAAGAAAATTTTTAGTTTTATCATCATGGGTGTGGTTTTCATGGTTTTTGGGGTCGCTGATTACGAAAATGAGGTCAAAATGAACATCCAAGATGGCGGCCAGGAAATTTTTGGTTTTTCCGTCATGGGTGTGGTTTTCATGGTTTTTGGGGTCGCTGATTACGAAAATGAGCTCAAAATTAAAATCCAAGATGGCGGCCAGGAAAATTTTAGTTTTTCCGTCATGGGTGTCGTTTTCGTGGTTTTTGGGGTCGCTGATTACGAAAATGAGGTCAAAATGAAAATTCAAGATGGCGGCCAGGGAAATTTTTGGTTTTTCCGTCATGGGTGTCATTTTCATGGTTTTCGGAGTCGCTGATTACGAAAATGAGCTCAAAATTAAAATCCAAGATGACGGCTAGGAAAATTTTAGGTTTTTCCATCATGGGTGTCGTTTATATGGTTTTCGGGGTCGCTGATTATGAAAATGAGGTCAAAATTAAAATCCAAGATGGCGGCCAAGGAACTTTTTGGATTTTCCGTCATGGGTGTGGTTTTCATGGTTTTTGGGGTCGCTGATTACGAAAATGAGGTCAAAATGAAAATCCAAGATGGCGGCCAGGAAAATTTTAGTTTTTCCGTCATGGGTGTCGTTTTCGTGGTTTTTGGGGTCGCTGATTACGAAAATGAGGTCAAAATGAAAATTCAAGATGGCGGCCAGGGAAATTTTTGGTTTTTCCGTCATGGGTGTCATTTTCATGGTTTTCGGAGTCGCTGATTACGAAAATGAGCTCAAAATTAAAATCCAAGATGGCGGCTAGGAAAATTTAAGGTTTTTCCATCATGGGTGTCGTTTATATGGTTTTCGGGGTCGCTGATTACGAAAATGAGGTCAAAATTAAAATCCAAGATGGCGGCCAGGGAAATTTTTGGTTTTTCCGTCATGGGTGTCGTTTTCGTGGTTTTTGGGGTCGCTGATTACGAAAATGAGGTCAAAATGAAAATTCAAGATGGCGGCCAGGGAAATTTTTCCGTCATGGGTGTCATTTTCATGGTTTTCGGAGTCGCTGATTACGAAAATGAGCTCAAAATTAAAATCCAAGATGGCGGCTAGGAAAATTTTAGGTTTTTCCATCATGGGTGTCGTTTATATGGTTTTCGGGGTCGCTGATTACGAAAATGAGGTCAAAATTAAAATCCAAGATGGCGGCCAAGGAAATTTTTGGTTTTTCCGTCATGGGTGTCGTTTTCATGGTTTTAGGGGTCGCTGATTACGAAAATGAGGTCAAAATGAAAATCAAAGATGGCGGCCAGGATTTTTTTTGGTTTTTCCGTCATGGGTGTGGTTTTCATGGTTTTTGGGGTCGCTGATTACGAAAATAAGCTCAAAATGAAAATCCAAGATGGCGGCCAGGAAAATTTTAGTTTTTTCGTCATGGGTGTCGTTTTCATGGTTTTTGGGGTCGCTGATTACGAAAATGAGGTCAAAATGAAAATTCAAGAAGGCGGCCAGGGAAATTTTTGGTCTTTCCGTCATGGGTGTCATTTTCATGGTTTTCGGAGTCGCTGATTACGAAAATGAGCTCAAAATTAAAATCCAAGATGGCGGCTAGGAAAATTTTAGGTTTTTCCGTCATGGGTGTCGTTTAAATGGTTTTTAGGGTCGCTGATTACGAAAATGCAGTCAAAATAAAAATCCAAGATGGCGGCCAGGAAAATTTTAGGTTTTTTCGTCATGGGTGTCGTTTTCATGGTTTTTGGGGTCGCTGATTACGAAAATGAGGTCAAAATGAAAATCCAAGATGGCGGCCAGGAAAATTTTAGTTTTTCCGTCATGGCCGCCATCTTGGATTTTCATTTTGACTGCATTTTCGTAATCAGCGACCCCGAAAACCATATAAACGACACCCATGATGGAAAAACTAAAAATTTTTTTCGGCGCCATCTTGGATTTTCATTTTGACTGCATTTTCGTAATCAGCGACCCTAAAAACCATTTAAACGACACCCATGACGGAAAAACCTAAAATTTTCCTAGCCGCCATCTTGGATTTTAATTTTGAGCTCATTTTCGTAATCAGCGACTCCGAAAACCATGAAAATGACACCCATGACGGAAAGACCAAAAATTTCCCTGGCCGCCATCTTGAATTTTCATTTTGACCTCATTTTCGTAATCAGCGACCCCAAAAACCATGAAAACGACACCCATGACGAAAAAACTAAAATTTTCCTGGCCGCCATCTTGGATTTTCATTTTGAGCTTATTTTCGTAATCAGCGACCCCAAAAACCATGAAAACCACACCCATGACGGAAAAACCAAAAAAAATCCTGGCCGCCATCTTTGATTTTCATTTTGACCTCATTTTCGTAATCAGCGACCCCTAAAACCATGAAAACGACACCCATGACGGAAAAACCAAAAATTTCCTTGGCCGCCATCTTGGATTTTAATTTTGACCTCATTTTCGTAATCAGCGACCCCAAAAACCATGAAAACCACACCCATGACGGAAGAACCAAAAAAATTCCTGGCCGCCATCTTGGATGTTCATTTTGACCTCATTTTCGTATTCAGCGACCCCAAAAACCATGAAAACCACACCCATGACGGAAGAACCAAAAAAATTCCTGGCCGCCATCTTGGATTTTCCTTTTGACCACATTTTCGTAATCAGCGACCCCAAAAACCATGAAAACCACACCCATGACGGAAAAACCAAAAATTTCCATGGCCGCCATCTTGGATTTTCATTTTGGCCTCATTTTCGTAATCAGCGACCCCAAAAACCATGAAAACGACACCCATGACGGAAAAACCAAAAATTTCCTTGGCCGCCATCTTGGATTTTAATTTTGTGCTCATTTTCGTAATCAGCGACCCCAAAAACCATGAAAACCACACCCATGACGGAAAAACCAAAAATTTCCTGGCCGCCATCTTGGATGTTCATTTTGACCTCATTTTCGTATTCAGCGACCCCAAAAACCATGAAAACCACACCCATGACGGAAAAACCAAAAAAAAACCTGGCCGCCATCTTGGATTTTCCTTTTGACCTCATTTTCGTAATCAGCGACCCCAAAAACCATGAAAACCACACCCATGACGGTAAAACCAAAAATTTTCCTGGCCGCCATCTTGGTCTTCATTTTGACCTCATTTTTGTAATCAGCGACCCCGAAAACCATTTAAACGACTTACGACACCCATGATGGAAAAACTAAATTTTTTTTCGGCGCCATCTTGGATTTTCATTTTGAACTCATTTTCATAATCAGCGACCCCGAAAACCATCAATCAGAAAAAAAGTTCCGTCGCGGGTATCGCTTCATCGAGAATTGCCGCTGCGTGCGTCGCCGCGATAATCGCCGCGGGCGCCGCCGCGATAATCGCCGCGATAATCGCCGCGGGCGCCGCCGCGGGCACCGCCTCAAATTCAAATAATCGCGTATAAAATCGCTTCTCCGTGAACGCACTCATACACCGCCATATGTTTGAATTTAATCGCCCATCGCGTCGCGCGTCGCGTCGCGCGTACGTGAACACGCACTTAACTAGAACCTCCCCCGGTATGGCCTAGAACAAAAATATTGAATTACGGAGAGAACAAGTGCTTTTAGCTTCGTCAAGCGTCTTTCTACACCCATAATAAGGCTTATAGTGACTCCCGTATTCCGTTTAAACTCAAGGAGAAAATTTATAAAACCACAGTTACTGCTGTCTCGCAAGTATGTGAATGGTTGGCCACAAAATTAATGAAGAGCAATTGAAATAATTGCAGATGAGAATGCTAAGTGTGATGTGAGATGTAACGCGAATGGATACAATTCATACAATAAGGAATCAGTACAAAAAGAAAGTATGAAAGAGGCGCAATCCATAGCACATTATTGAAAGGTGATATATCTAGAAAGGAGGCGACTGCTGAGATGACGAGTATTAGAGAAACACGGAAGAAGAAGATATGCTGTGCGGGGAACCCAAATACATTTGGATAAGGTCAGAGGAATAAGGCTTAACGCGTTTCATAATTTTTGTTTTACCTTACCAACCTTTTCTTTGGTGTCCTTATCATAGAAATATTTCTAATCTTTGATGTTCATGAAATAATGGTAGCCCGCTGCCACTCCGAGGGACACCATTACTGCAAGTTTTGTATGCTGCATATCGAACAAATGCAAAACTTGACGTCGATGAACAGAATTCACCAAAAAGGGGATAGAACCGATGTGGCATATCAACCCGGCCGCCATTTTGATTTTTTTTCGAAATCGCGGCCCACAATGAAAGTGGTATGTATGGATAGAGGACATATAGACGAACAAAAAATGTCCAGGAACTTGGTACCTAAAGTGTCACGTTACCGAGATATTTGAAGGTAAAGATCGACAATTGAGTACAACGACAATCATTAAAAAAAGACTTATTACGTTTATAGGCGTTAGATTGTATCCAAATAATAGTTCCCAGGTTGATTATTATTATACGCACGAGAAAATCGCTTCGCATCGCAATAAACGATATGTTATGTCCAAGAATAGTTTTCTAGTGCTCCTAGTAGTATCTAATGAGTGTACTCTCTTTCAATAAACTGTAATAATAATAATCAACCCCTAAAGACACGTAAATGGTATATTTTTGATGCGGTCATTGTACTCAAATGTCGATCTTTACCTTAAAATATCTCGATAACGTGACACTTTAGGTACCAAGTTTCACGACATTTTTTGTTCGTCTAAATGTCCTCTATCCATACATACCAGTTTCATCGTGGGCCGCGATTTCGAAAAAAAATCAAAATGGCGGCGGGTCGATATGCCAGCTCCCATACAAAAAATTTCAAACCCCTTTAGTAAATCGAGGGAAATTAAAGAACGATGCAATTACAGTATAACACTGACAACATATAAAATGTCAGTGCCAGGTGCCAGCATGAATAATCTATTGTCTATTCGGAGCCAAATAACCTCTAGTTGTTCATAGCCACTTGGCTAACATGAGGTTCGTTTAAAAGAAATGCTTGGGGAAAACATATCAAAATCTTTATAGCGAACTTAAAAGCTAACCAAGAACAGGACTGTTGATAACAAACTTTTCCCAAAAACATAGCGCCTTTTTAGTTAGGTGTACGAGTATGATGATCGTGTCCTTCTACAGTTCCATAAAAGAAAGCAGTACTTTCTTCTGACGATCATATTATTATTTGTGATCCGTAATTTAATACTGCATCATACCTGTGTTTTATTATTTTTTGAATACATATTTTATCATGGGGAAGTATTATAATATCTGTGTCATGGGTCAACAGATAGAGATACCCAATTTAGAGACTTTTCGAACTTTTAAAATTTCTTATCTCCAAAAATATTAACTATATCGTAAAAAATCAGGGGACCTTTTTTATTTGTATTTCAATAAAGAATATAAAAAAATTGTACGGTTGGAAAATAACAATACCTTGTAATTGTATTTCATAGAAGAAATAAAACTCATTTTGTTTTGAAATTGTCTTGTTTTTCTCGGACATAATATTTTGATTGGTAGTTATTAAATCATGGTTCCAGTTAAAAGCACTTCTTTGGAAGATTAGGTGGCTTTATAGCAGGACAGGGTTCAGGTGGAGGCTTCTTCTTGTTCTTGGGGTCATAGGGTGGACTGAACAATCCAAATAGATAACCAGCAAATGCAGCGCTCCCCACGACAAGGGTATAGAATCTTAACATGTCTTCTTTTTTTCGCTGGTTATAGACTCTTTTAAAATCGCCCTCAAGCCTGGCAGAGTATCGAGCAAATAGCATGTTTTTCATATGTCTACTCCCTGTCTTGTGCCAGAGCCGCGTTGGTTTGATTCCGTTCCACATTTTGATTATAGGTTTTAGTTAAACGTGCTTAGAGCTTGAAATGGTTTGATTGTGTGGTAGGTATAGTTAGTAGATTTGTTATCATTGCGACTGCGTATTGGGTGTTCAACTTCTGATTTGTTTGATTGATGCCTGAAATTTAAAACGTGCATTAGATCATGGTAGACCCATTGAAGAACCACCAAAGATTTATTTAAAGCCATCCCAGGTTATGTTGACGGCACGGTTGGCGCAGTGGCTCAAGCATTGGACTGCTGCGTTGCGTGTCGCGGGTTCAATCCCCGCACGTAACAAATATTTGTATGACCTACAGATAGTTGTTCCGGGTCTGGGTATTTGTGTGTGTGAGTTTAAATGTTTGTGAACGCACCCACGATACAGGAGAAATTCCTAGTGTGGGGCAACGTTTTAAAAAAAAGAAAAAGAAAAGAATATGGATGCCGTTTTGGACTAAATTGGTTGATAACCAAATCACCGAACCATAGTGAGCAAATGTGGTCATTAAACCTCGTTCCTGCTCAGAATGAGACTCTTCTCATTCTGAGCAGGAACGAGGTTTAATGCCAAGCCGAGGCCTATGCTCCGTCGTAGGACAAAGGCCTACATACTGAAGATTGCAGTATTTTTTATGGCATAAAGAGCATTATAGGCATAATAAAGGTTTCGAAATTGGTGGTGATGCACTGTCATGTTGGAAACCCATGGGAATAGTATGTCTGTTGTAAGTAAAATAGGTAGTAGCAAGAAATATAGATTACCATTATGGCCTGCGTCGAGACTCGAGATCTGCTAGTTTCACCTATTACTGTAGCACAAAATGACACCACTGCTGAAAGTGCAACTATAAAAACTAATTCTTGTTTATTCATGGCATATTGTTTGACATCACCATTTTTTTTTCTAATATCGTTTTTTTTTTCAAAGTGGCTGCTGTTCATAGATTTTTAATTTCGTTTTTTAAATAGGTGTATTATTTGCTTTTGGTTCTGATCAAAGACTAGAAGATTTATAACAAACGATTCTGATTTATGATTCAAAATCTCCGTGTACGACTATGAATATAGAACATTTTGGATGGCTCCTTAGCCATGGAACTTATAAGCACTGCACTGAGCTTTTAGTGTTTTCCACAAAGAGAGTTATTGGGATAGGGATATTCCGTTTACAGCTATGTTATAATAAAAATAATATGTTGATTTCTGGCCATCGCATGCGGATTTACTTTTTCTATTTTCCGCAATACTTAATACAATGCTTAAGTCTGTGTCAGCTTGGAATGAACCTTCTTAGTTGGTTCGTAATGGGAATAATTTAATTTAAAAAAGCCAGTCTCATAGTCATGTAGAAAAGGTTTAATTAAATCCTGTTTAAAATTAGATTTATTAGCAGTTATTAGCTATGGGTTCCATTATTTTTCTCTAGGGTGCACCAATATCGAAGAAAAATCAAACACACCTGCCTCTCCAAGTATAGGCAACAAAGTCTTTATAGAAATAGCACCTCAAAAAAATGCAATTGCAGAGGAACGCAAGGACCAAGCAAGAATAACCCCTGTTTTATAGCGGCGTGCGTCTCACTGACAGCTCTCTTCAATGTGGTCTCTTGTATTCATGAGAGGCTGTATTAGTGTGCGTGGGTCCCTGCGCAGGAGTGTCCTGTGTAGAGGTTAGCTCTAGCGGCCTTCACCAGAGATGCATTGGGACCGGTTCCGTTCGATTTATCGAATGTATCGATCGTTTCTAAGATTGAATTGGTTTCTTCGCTATTAATATTAGGTTTGAAAGTTTAATTAAAATTAAACTTCCCAACATCTACACCAAACATAAATGAAAGTTTAAACGTAAAAGCAAAAGTAACACGTGCTTAAGTTTTAAATAAATCAACGCAAGATATTCTACAAACCGGTACTATTTGAGGGTTATCGTCATACGTGTCCAAAATACTAAAAATGCGTGGTGTTAAGTGGCAATTTGACGACTATGTAATGCTTGTTATGTTTTTCAACTAAACTTTCAAGCTCGAGGCTCTCTGAGTCCGCACCGTGCCTCCTTGTAGTGGGAGAGCAAAACCTGTAGATACTGTTCGCCCACTTCGAGACGGAGTACCTGCGGACACTTTGTCCCTTTCACTCTCGTAGCGCTACGCACCAAAACGAGAATGTCCGTTTCACCTAACCACTCTGGTATGCAAAGATTGATAGCTTATACGACCATTTGCTTTTGAGAGTCCCCCAGAAATCACGCACGGTTAACTTTTCGCCGCCTGGCGTCCTTACGATCGGCCAGCCAGACGTTGTGTTCAACAAAACTTGTGACAAACTCTTTCATTTCCGAGAAAACTTTTGTAGTTGACATCGTAATGTTATTACGGAGGTTTATTGATTTAAGTCGGTGGTGTAACTCGTTTGTTTAAAGTAAGCCAGTGAAGCCTTACTCCGGAGGGTCAGGCGCCTGTGTTCGCTAGTTTCTGTGCCTAGATGCGTTTTTCTTTAGTGACTAAGACTAGTGTCGGTGGTATTCGGCCGCGGCTGGGAGTTTAAACGTGTATAGTGCAATGTGTGGTTGAAACTTCAAGTTATTACGGATAATGACTTGACAGAAATGGATCCAATAGCAACAGACAACGGATTAGTGGTGAATAATTTGAACCACGTCCGGAGTGACTCTCAGGTAAGCCGACCGCTTCTCGGAGTAGGTATCGATGAAGCAAAACACGTTTGCCGTTGCATACCTACCTATGAATAAGTGCAATGACTTCTCAATTATTTGATACATTTTAGTTTAATGTTTCACCATTATTTGTGGCGCATGAGCAACCTGTGATATTGTTAAAGTTCAAATTGTGTTGACCACTAATTTGCGGTTAGTGGTGTCTCACAATATGCGAGTAATTTTCACGTTGCCTTGTGAAAACTTCCCATCAGCCAAAAGTTACCGTAACTAACTAAGAAACAAAACAATTTTTTACAAAAATCCGCGTTAAACAATGGGTCTATTTACATAGTAATGTGGACTGTGTCATTGTGCAACTATAGAAAAATATCATACTTGAACACAAACGAGTTTTCTAGCTCCAGTGAGTTAGTTATGCAGTGGTTGCATGCACTTTTGATATCAAATTATATAAGACTGCAGAATCAAATAGCTGGTTGCGTGCGATTTATAGGTACTTCAACGCTTGGAAAGTAACTCGAGTGGAGACGTTTCATTAGATGGACCGGTTAATTATAACATAGCGCGAAACATTTTTGTAATAATTGAGTCAAATCGACAATTATCACATAATTCTAACAATGGTCAGATGACGCAAACGTTAAGAGGATTAAAGAACACGGAGTAGAACGAATGCTAATGCTACAAATCGATACCTGACCAATAATTCCAATTCTTTAAAACTCTTGAAGAATATTTGAATTAGTTAGTACAACAATATCCGCATACTACAGTACAAAGCCAAGACACAAGTTAATAAAATGAACAATGAACAAAAAAAGTAATTTGGGAAGGAAAACCTTGCAGTCTTGCACATTGCATTCGAGTGAGAAAGTTTAAAGACTCGTGAAAAGTAATGACCCACCCTGTTTTGATGTTAATCGCGTAATAAATAACAATCCTACAAGAAACACCAAGTGAGCAAGCTAATCCAGATAGTTGCGAGACACATAACTTAGTTATGATTTTTAAAAGTTACGAGAGAAACACGAAGTTTTAACAAGACAAAGAATATTTACTTCAAATAGACCAGTTAGAGGTACTTTTGAATTGTCAAAAGCAAAAGATGAAGCTGCAGTGCCTACAGTCCAACGACGAGGCATAATCTGCGAATGTAGTTGCCCATCACGTCGTGTTGAAGTTTTCATAGTTCATTTTCAAGAACCTGTATCTGTTGCTTAGGGTATGCTACTTACAAAGAATTCCAACGTCACCTGCTTGCAACCAGAATAACAGTCGAAGCAGACAATACACTAACATAATAATAAGGAGCCGTAAAATCGAATGGAGCTCCGAAATGAAAGAGTCTTTGTTTTTTGCCCCAACATCCAAAAGTGGAGGAAGGCACATGTCAGGTGACGTCACTGATCCCGCCAAAACCTGTTTCGCGCCAATTCGCAGCTGTCGACGGCGAAGTTGTCGGGTCGCCAATAATTTACTTTTTTATTTTATTTTCGTTGGCCTCGAACCCAGTCGTTCAGCCTCCGAGGTACCTACACCGTTAACTTCACTAATTATTGGCTCCTGTTGTATCTTATAATAGAGGACTAAAATTAACCGAAGATGTTTTACTCTGTACCTGTATTTTTATTTTGTATGCAGTTTTGCTAAATTGCTCTTGGGTCGTATAACAAGGAATGAGTCACACGCCAAGATTCCCACGTTTGAGGGCCCGCCAGCCTTTACCTACAATATCCGTTCATTAATGCAAATATTTGTTGTAGTCGAAGCTTTTAAAAGATTTCTCTCATAGTTGGAGCTGACCTTTCAAGTTATTAACACCGGACAGCGGTATGTGGAGGTTGGGTTTATCATTACCGAGCTAGAAATATTTACACACACTATTGTGAAAAGATCATAATTATATCCAATGACTATGACGTTAGTGTCTCTAGAATTCTCAGGTCACAATCACAATGTCTTCTAAAGAAACTTTACGATAACGTATAAGTTAACGTCCAAAGCTCGGTTATCATAATTCAAACATTTCTGAACGATAAATGAGTCACTGAAGTGCAACAAACTCTGCTGTTTATTTAGCAGCGCATACTGTTGCATGGTAATTTCATCACTCACCTCTCACACACTCGACAGCTAATGATTTGACGAAACTTTAAGAAATAATTATGACGTATAATATCTGGACGTTGATCAAGTAACTTATTACTGAAACTGTTGTGGACATGTACAGAAAATGCTTTGGATGATATTTATACTCTGAAATCTTAGATCAGATTTAGTTATATTATCAGCATCATCCTCCTGTATGTATAGGACCCGGTGTGCCGTGTGTCCGGTGAACTCCGGTGATCAGTAGATTTTATGTTACATTTTACGGTACCTACTACCTTTTACCAACATCCATCCTTTATCTCGTAAACATCCTTCTGCGATTTGTAAATCCATTTTGTAAAATAAAACAATATAAAGTATGTTTAAAAAAAAAACGATTTACTAAATCCTACTTCGTCAATCAATACACCTTGCTTTTGCTCTAGAATATTTTTCATACAATTAAATGAACTGTTACTGTTATTAGAGTAGTTGACAAGTTCAATTCATACAAAAATAGAATCCATTGAAGTACTAACCACCAATATAGGTCGTCTGCAATGCTTCCCGTCTAAATCCTGAAATAACTGCAAGATGCAAAAGGACTACGTTGACTAAGGAATATGGAGGCGATATGGATATACACCTAGGTACATAGAGCATAACACATCAACATAGCTTAGAATAAGGTATCTTATGTCCTGAAACACCTCGTAAAGAGTCCAATTTGATAGGCTTGTCTCAATGCTTGCCCCACCATTTCGACATTGTTGAGGAAATATGATATTCTGCATAACTCTGCTATTGACTGAGCAAGTAGCAGTATTATGTTTAGTGTTTGTACATTTGATAATACCTCGGCAATTCGGCATCGGAATGCTGAACTGTAAAATACTTGAGATAATAAACGTTAGAAATGGTTGTAAAATTGATGAGATTCTTCACTATAACCATTCAGTTCCAGCAAACAAAGTATCGCCATTAATAACAAAATAACTGTTGAGTTCAATTACTCGAAAATCGAGTGAACAACATGCAATCACAGCAATAAAATTATGGAACTACACGAATGATATGAAATAAGTCGCAAGACGTTTCCCGCTTCTATGGATGCTATCACGCAAGCGCGGAGTTTTCGCGCGTTTTCACTGACCATAAACTACGCGTACAGCCACTGCTGGCCAGAACAACTCTCTCTATTTAGTCGATTCTTGTTTTTGATTAGCATTTCGGATAAATAATGCATATCGATTAACAGATCATCTCATCTGGATGCTATGAATTTGCACTGATTTGATATAATTTATGCCCATTAAGTACAACGACACTTTTCTATCGTTTCTAGCTATTTGTAACTAGCTTATAAACAATGAAATTACTTCATTATCTTGGATGTAATTAGTAGTATTTAGTTCTTCAAAACGAGATCTTTTTTTTAATTTTTCACTCTTCGGGCAATCTTATAAGATTGGGTATTAGCAACATTGATATTTTATTATTATGCAGATTTGAGACTGCAATAAGTTAACTTATTTTAGTTAAAAATCCTATTCCTTGTTCTTTGTTAAAGATTTCTCCCATTATTTCCACCCCTCATGTTGTTGTTAATTTTTACCCGACTACGGCAAAGCCAAAGGAGGGTTATGATTTTGACTGGCTATGTATGTATGTATGTATGTATGTTTGTATGTATGTAAGTGAGTATCTTCATCTGTTCCCTCATAGCTTCTAATCTACTTATCGGAACTCGACATATGAGGTATCGTTAGAACGGTCTTAATTTTCCGCTGAACATAGGCTACGTGACGTGTCACAAAAAGCGATTTGGCGCCCTCTAGCGGACAAAAAGTAAGGCTTAAAAAATAAAAATGGAGATAAACACGCCGTGTTTGGTATCATTTAAAAGGGCCTCACTTGTACATTTCCAAAATACTGCTCAAATTTAAAATCACGCCCTCTAGCGGACAAAAAGTCAAGAGTAAAAAGAAATATTTAACACCAAAATTGTTTAAATAAAAAAAAGTAAAAAACTAAAACCCGATTACGACAAAAAAACGACGCTGAAAAAGTATGAAACAAGATTTTCAGGATAGAACAAAAAGAAAAGCCGTAGTCACACGTTATAGGTACCAACCTAAACACTTTAATACCGTGTGACTACGGCTTTTCTTTTTGTTCTATCCTGAAAATCTTGTTTCATACTTTTTCAGCGTCGTTTTTTTTGTCGTAATCGGGTCTTAGTTTTTTATTTACGACGTTATAATCGGTAATTATAAATAATATTTTTTTTAAAGTTTAAGTAGCGCTTATTACGTAGGTAACTGAACCGAATAAACTCACGTCGAACGAAATTACTTCATCCTGTCTTTACATTTACAAGGACCTCTTAAGTGTCGAGGGTAATTATATCAAGGAAGCGGTCCCGTTCTAATAGATACCTAAGACTAGTAACTTCAGCAACATACTTCGACTCGTTTTCATAGGAATGCTTCTCACTAGCAGCTTTCTTCTAACCGCTCTGGTCAAGCGAGACCGCAGTGACGGTGGAAAACATCTTGCCTGCTATGGCCACGTTTTCACTATTACAATATTTTAATTATGGGCAAAGAAAAAATGGTGTTTAGTACCTAATGGCAGTGAAACTTGGGTGTGTTTATACATACAGACTCGATCTTTACGGGTTATGCAAACGACCAGACTGGTTTTTAAATTGCATAGCACTTGCGGTTTCGGTTTCCCCTTTCTTTTCCTATTAGCTTAAGAACGTATCATCATTCAAAGAAAATTAGGCCAGCACTAGTGAGAAACAGACACCTATACAATTTCATTTAATTTTTATACAAAGGTACAGTCAGCAACATAAGTAGATTAGAGACTCAAAGTTTCGAAGCAGATTTTTTTTATAAAAATTAGTTAGATGTTACTCGTTACTAGAAGACTATTAAAGAGTAAGGAATACTGTACAGAAAAATCTTCTGAAACATTAAAAATTATAGCTGGAGTGGAGTATTTTACATCAAATAATTAAAAATTCCGAAATGTGCAGCTCTTGCCACTGGTTTTACATGCTTAGGGGCTGGTATTACTATTTTTCTGCTGCGTGTAACGAAATGTTTGCGCTAGTTGATATAGCCAAAGAGAAGAAGTCGAGTGGCCTTTTCGCTTTTGTCAAACTAACCAAAACATTTTTAGTTAGGCTTACTAGTCCACCCAATAAATCACCCATAAGGAGTTGTAGAGTGCGTGAGTTAGGCCCTAAGTGATTTCTTCAGAAAATTGTTCAGGATGCTTAGAGAGTTAACATACTAAAAGTCCTGACATCTAGGGGTTGAGGCGGAGTGGGGGGAGGGGGTTAAAGTTCCCATTTTTTAGTTTTTCGCTAATATCTTTTAAACGGTGCGTCATGGAGATAAGAAGTCTTCTACGCAATGAAAGCTTATAAAATTATGTACAACTTTTATTTTGTACACTTTTTCACATTCTTACCTATTTTACCTACCTTTACCTTACCTATTTTTTTTTATAAAAAGTATCTTATATCTTAAAAAATAATATAAAAAATAATATTCTGCGATCTTTTACAAGCCCACCTCCACGCACAGTGAGGTTGAAGAGGCTGGGAAGATGTGCTTCCTCAAATGGTATGGCGCACCAGCAAGACTGACCTATAAGTACCGATACCAGTGATTACCAGTACGCTGGTGAAAATTTGGAAAAGTGTTTAAGACAAGTGTAGATAAAAGTTTTGATATCCTAACGGCTGTACAGATTTGGATAAAATTTAGTAAACTGATATAGTAGGAGTTGATTTAAGATATAAGATACTTTTTATCCCCAGATAACGTGAAGGAAGTAGTATACAAAAGGTAGTGTTCAATTCAAGCAGATTTTTTCAATTTTCACTTTTCCGGAATGTGTAGTTCGAAAATAGGTAGGAATGTGAAAAAGTGCATAAGATAAAAGTTGTACATAATTTTATAAGCTTTCATTGCGTAGAAGACTTCTTATCTCCATGACGCACCGTTTAAAAGATATTAGCGAAAAACTGAAAAATGGGAACTTTAACCCCCTCCCCCCGCTCCGCCTCACTCCCTAGATGTCAGGACTTTTAATACGTTAACTCTAAGCACTCTAAACAATTTTCTGAAGTAATTGCTTAGGGCCTTGCTCACGCACTCTACAATCTCTTTGTTGGATGGACTATACCTCACATTTTTAAGTTTGTAATCGGAATAAATCGTCATCATCATTTCGCAAGTTACGTGCATCACTGCAACATGCATGGATACTTAGATGACATTAATGTATTAGCCGGTTATGCGCCAGCCCCATAACTAGTATTCATTTCCTTTCGATAACCATTTCCCCAAATATCCTGTACACTTTTGTCAACTAGTCTATCGATGGAATGCAATAAAGTCATGTAATTACGCCTTAAAAAAACCCAAGAATGTCCGTCGGGAGCTGAACATTGCAAAACTAGTTCATCACATTCGACTCCACCCCCATTTCATAGAACTCATGTGCCATCCCGCCATACATATTGCAAGTGGGCCCTCCAGGGGGGTCACTGGCATTACGTTTGGGAAAATGTGAGCCCTCCAAAAAAATAAGTGGTGCTCGACCTTTTGTGTTTTTTTTTAAATCTTGTAGAATCTTTCGTTGGTCTAGTGTTCACAACCGCGACTGGTGTTCATGAGATCGTGGGTTCGATTCCCGGGTCGGGCAAAGTGTTATTGGGTTTTTCCATCAGGAATTTCTAGTAGCAGCCACGGAGTCTGGATTTGTGCTTGATTGATGACAATAGGGTCGCCCCCTATTATGTGAGACTTAAACATAATTGGCGAAATGTGGGTGTAGGTACCTACTATTAGGTACACCTCTGCGCAACCCTTCGGGGATTACAGGCGTGATTTTATGTTATAATCAGTTAAATTAAATTATCTAGCGATACTCCACACATATGTGATGGGTATCGATATCTGCCTATCTGACCTCCACAACCCAGTTAGCACTGGGTAATGCGATCACCTGTCAAGTCCTGACCACCAGTCTTACCAAAAGTAAGACTGTAACGTACTAGTTGCAGACCATAACCTACTAGTCTTACCTTTAGTAAGACTGGTTGTAGTGCCTTCTTACTAGTCTTACCTTTGGTAAGACTGGTTGCAGACCAGTCTTACCTTTGGTAAGACTGGTTGCAGACCAGTCTTACTAGTCTTACCTTTGATATAACTGGTAGCAGACCAGTACTACTAGTCTTACCTTCGGTAAAACTGATTGCAGACCAGTTTTACTAGTCGTATCTTTGGTAAGACTGGTTGCAGACCACTCTTACTAGTCTTACCTTTGATGAAACTAGTAGCAGACTAGTTTTACTAGTCTTACTTTTGGTAAGACTGGTTGCAGATCAGTCTTACTAGTCTTACCTTTGGTATAACTGGTAGCAGACTAGTCTTACTAGTCTTACCTTTGATAAAACTGGTAGCAGTCTAGTCTTACCTTCGGTAAGACTGGTTGCAAACCAGTCTTACTAGTCTTATGCTTGGTAAGACTTGTTGCTGCCCAGTTGTCAGACTTGACAGGTTGATCGTATCACCCAGTTGTCGTCTAACTGGGTTGTGAAGGTCAGATAGGTAGTCGCTTCATGTAACGTACTACATCTGAACTGCATCCGGTAAGACTGGAAGCCGAGCCCAACATAGTTGGAAAAAGGCTAGGTGGATGATGATGGAAAGAGTAAAAGCATAGAATATCCTACGTTAAATTGACTAAGAATGTATTTAAAACCTCCGGTTTTATTTTTTCGGTTTTATTGAAAAAAAAAACACGTGAAATATATACCTACTGGTCTTTTCTTGAAACATTGAAAAAATTCTATAAATAACTATTTTTAGAAAATATTGAAAATCGTACCAATAGTTTTCCACCTCTGAAATAGAACCTACCACGTAGGCTCTCGGCGTCTAGGAAGAGGTAGAAAATTAATTAAAAATAAAAGTGCTTGGAATTTAAAACCATGGCATATTCTTATAAATCTTGTTAAAATATACAACTTTTTTTTATTTTTACATTATTTCATGCTGTTTTCGCAAAGAAAAACCTACATTTAAAATGAGCCCTCCAGGAGGGCTCCCGGCATCGGTGATACGATTTGAGTGAGCCCTCCAGGAGGGCTCCCGGCACTGAAGGTGTTAATGGCAGCCCCCGACGGTCATTCTTGGGTTTTTTTAAGGCGGGTGTTTTATGTTATTTTATCCTTTTTTCAATTATTTTTTATGTTTGAATATCGACACTATTCGGAGATCTAATTATTACAAAAAATTAAACGAAGTCGTGTGTTTTAAAAATATAATTATGGACTTGTAATGTGGAGGGCTGAAACAAATAATAATATGACGAAAAAAGATACAAATAATTATGAAATAATTATATAACTAATAATATGAAGGGCTATTATGAATGTTAATGGATTGAGAGGGAGAGGAAGGTTAACGAAAAGAAGGATGGATTGTGTATTTGTGTGCGAAATTACATACAAGAGAAAGGACTAAAAATCTAAATGATCCCGTGACGTCTGATAGGGGATAATGGACGAAGAAAACGTGTCACGCCAACACCAAGTAGAATGGGACAGGGGCAGGAAGACGATGATGGGTTATTGCTAATTAATACAGTGAAAACTGGTTAAGTGAGACTTCAAGGGAACTCCGAATCCGGCCCTGGTGAAGCCATGGTCCGAGGCGAGGAGGAATGGGACGCCGCGCGCCGTCGCCTCCTGCGAAGCAGTGATGCTAGCGAAGGAGGTGGCGGAACGTGACAGGGAGAGAACCTCTCGTCCCAGCCACCGCGGGCGGGAGGCAGTCTGGGCGTCGGGGGCCACGTGAGGCTTCTGGCGACCGTAGTCGCGGGCCTGTGGACGGTGAGTAATGGGCTAGCTCGCCGTCCGTCCGTCTTATGACGACAACAGACCGTGTCGACGGCGCGTTCGTGTTCCACGCGCGCCTCAAAGAAATGTCTCGGCACAAGGGCGAAGAAGGAACATGGGTGGATTTTAGTCAGTAGAAGTCCTACAGACCTCTCTTTCGCTGTGCCCAAGATGGAAAGGGAGGAAAAAAAGGGACCTCCGAATTTGTCTCACTTAGGTTTACAGGTAGGTACTTATTCCACTTACGCAGTGTCTCAGATATCCAGGCATAAATAAATATCTGTCTCATTTACAGAGGGTTCCATTAATAGAGGTCAGAATACAGGTTATTTCAGGTATAGAGGAGCCACTTTTAATAAAATAAATAACGTATTATGTAAACATAATACAGAGGCAACTATGACAATAAAATCGAAAGAACGAATCCCAGATATAGAGGTTCGCTTCGTCCCACTAACAGAGGTAATTCAGTGCCAAAGTGTTAGGACCTCAGCTGTATAAGTTCCAGTTAAAGAGGTTTCCCACTTATCCAGGTCCCACCCTACTATGAAATATTATAAATAATAATAATATATATGACGAAGGTAGCTCAACTATTTCGGGTACATCGTTTTCAGAGTCCAAGTTCAGCATGGCAGAGGTACGAAATAATAGTCTCAATACTGGTTACAACCGCCTATTTATTTACTTCCGATAACAAATTAACAAAATCTCAAACGATCAAGCCGATGGAAACGGATTAAAGTACGAAAACGCGGTAAGTTCGATACAGGCGAGAACGACCGTTCGCGCTCGTGTCTCACCAAAAAGTCCCGTCCCTCAAAATAAATGCGTCTAATGTCAACGTCAACCGACCACTGACCACTGACGTCTGACATATCACAACTGACATTTGACATATGACAACTGACAGCTATCAAACCAGACCTGCCACGCTCTGTATCGACCTCACCCAAGCTCACTGCTTGACGTTTCCGAGTTTTCCGACAAACGATGATAGATGGCGTTATTCTAAATTGTCAACTCTAAATATTGTGCCTCGGTGTTGAATCTGCGACACGGCCATCTTGATATTTCACACGTCCTCGTGTGAGGTATCTGCAACAAGAAGTCACGGAAAGTAAATCGTCCCTTACTCGGCCTCCCTGGCCAAGGCGTCGGAGTATTATCACTCACACACACAATTCAAAACAAAGTTTTGTTCTGATCTATATTCTCATCAAATCTCATAAAGAAAATCTCAACACTGAAATCAACATTCTTCAAGAATCATAAACTTTCGACCAAATCTAGTATCCGATCAAATCCAGTATGCAATGCTCTGCTCGGTACCCAGCTTCGTCACATACAACACACACAGCTTCGAACAGGCAACCATGGGACCTCCATTCGGTACCCAACCTCAACACATCTCATTGCCTCCATCCGGCAACCATGGGACCTCCATCCGGTACCCAACATCAACTCAACTCAACACATTGCCTTTATTTAGCACCTTTAGCTACATTGCCATGATGGACGTTGGTCACAGCCCTCAAATAAACACTTACAGGCGTGCAGCAACGAACAGCATTGCAATGTATGCAATCTGAGCCACTTGCATACTACATTTGCATCTTTTACCTCTCACTTAAGGTCTGACCCCTTAATCATCACCCGATCTCGTTTTGTCAGTGTCTATCGTGTCAAAGTCAAATTTACAGTCAGCAATTGCGTCACATGTCGCAATTGACCGTATTTTCTCAAATCGTATCTCATTTGATGACATTATGAACCAAAACTAATCGCAAATAATTGTCGGGTAAAACGTGAAATAGAATTTCTAAAACAATTCCATCGGTCTCAACAGAAGTCAAAATTTGTACAGTTGACCTTACAGAAGTCCGCCCAATACCAGTCGCTCGGCCACTCCTGGCCCAAGTGGGTGGGGAATAAAAGCCATTCTGATCAAAATCATTACAGGTTCTAATGAAAATCATAACAAACTCTTTCGTTTAAAGCTGACATGTCGAACAACACCCATACTCATTCAAATAATAGGAAACTCATTAAAATATTGCAGCGCTCATACTCTGACCTCTATCCGGTCCCCATCATCACACTTATAGCCTCCATCCGGCCATAACCATCAAAACAATCGACCTCCATCCGGTCCTCGTCATCACACTTATAGCCTCCATCCGGCCATAAGCATCAAAACAATCGACCTCCATCCGGTCTTCATCATCACACTTATAACCTCCATCCGGTTACAAGCATCAAACCAATCGACCTCCATCCGGTCATCAACACGCAACCTCCATCCGGTTACATACACAACAGGCAACCTCTATCCGGTCACCTTCACATGTAACCTCCATCCGGTTACATACACAACAGGCAACCTCTATCCGGTCACCTCCACATGTAACCTCCATCCGGTTACATACACAACAGGCAACCTCTATCCGGTCACCTCCACACGTAACCTCCATCCGGTTACATACACAACAGGCAACCTCTATCCGGTCACCTCCACATGCAACCTCCATCCGGTTACATGCACAACACCATCAAGATAATCATTTCGAGCCTTTATCAAAATAATTTTTAAAGTAGGGTTGTTCAACATGTTACTTTATTTTTCCTGTAACGTTACAGGTTATAAGAAAACTCTTACTGTGCTAGGTACTTTAAATATTAAGTTGACCACTTAGTATTCAACTAGTCTTGTTGTAATATGGGATCTAGAAATCACTAGAAAGCAAAGATGAATATGCTGTCAATAGATTAATTAATTGGGAACGAAATTCTAACGAAACATCTGTATCAACTGTATTGAAATCAATTTGAAAATTAGAAGCATATTTGAGCTTATTTGAAACATCACAACATAACCTAACGACCTTTTCAAGACACAAAGAACACTATCACACCTCATACTATCGCTAAATCCTTGTTGTAAAATCTCAAGGCCAATTAAAATATCATTTTTAAAATAACTATCCGGTACAACATGAAATAAAATCTCTAATAGTAAATCGATAATCATAACCTCAGTAAATAATTGTGAAGTACAAACTATCATGACCTATCCCGGGTCAATTTACAATGTTATTTACACGCTTGCCACTGAACTGTAACGAAACATTTTTGATCAGAGAGCATTCGGCACCAGAATCATAGTAAAATGGATACGACTCACCAGATATTCATCAGCACACTGCTGGGATTGCTCACATAGCAAACTTCAACACGTCGCTCGCTATTTGCCTCTGCTGCAGGATGCAGGCACTGCTTGGTCAGCCTGCCGCGCCGCCGCGCTGCCAACCACGCGCCGCCAAGCCGCGTCCCGCCGCCGCGCCGCCAAGCAGCGTCCCGCCGCCGCGCCGCCGGCGCCGCTGCCGAAGTAAATTCTCAGCGCACCGTGACGTCATCGCGCCATTCTTCGTATTTTCTTCAGCTCGAGTGAATCCCGGTTCCGATGTCGCATCAGGGTCTTCGCGACCGTCATCACCATACGGGGCACTCCAGACTATAAACAGCTCCTTAAAATCGCTCCATTTCATCCCAGGACAAGATAAGGACGACCGCCATGACGAAACTTCTCCCATGAGTCTCGTGGAACTCGCTGCGTCCCCTGTAGGCACGCCACAGCGCCGGTTTCACGGCGCTGCTGTCTTCACAGCACCCCGGCGGTCCATCCCCACCAGGTGAGACCAACGGTTACCCGGAGGAGGCCCAGCGGAGGACGACCAGCGACGGAGGCGCCGACCTACGACGCACCCACAGTGGATGTGTGACTCCCGTCCGTCCCGTTTCTCCCATGAGTGCGCGGTTCAAAGCAATCATCAACGATGCACCTTGACTATTCAGATCGATAACACACATCCACATGTCGGATGTTGCCAACCAAGCCCGCGGGACAATATTCCGTTTTTCAGGGTCAAAATGCGGTAGGCGAATATCCGTACCCGCAAAAGGTGTTTTCATTGCTTGCACAACAGTCATAAAGTTTTTGTTTAGCTGCTCGAACAGAAAACACCACATTTCCGTTTCTATGTCACTTTGTCACACGCACGCGCATTGTCTTTACACTTTTCCGGCCTAGTACTGTCACTTACACTATGTAGGCGTTAAAGTTACATACCACTTCTGATGACGAAGGTAGCTCAACTATTTCGGGTACATCGTTTTCAGAGTCCAAGTTCAGCATGGCAGAGGTACGAAATAATAGTCTCAATACTGGTTACAACCGCCTATTTATTTACTTCCGATAACAAATTAACAAAATCTCAAACGATCAAGCCGATGGAAACGGATTAAAGTACGAAAACGCGGTAAGTTCGATACAGGCGGGCAGAACGACCGTTCGCGCTCGTGTCTCACCAAAAAGTCCCGTCCCTCAAAATAAATGCGTCTAATGTCAACGTCAACCGACCACTGACCACTGACGTCTGACATATCACAACTGACATTTGACATATGACAACTGACAGCTATCAAACCAGACCTGCCACGCTCTGTATCGACCTCACCCAAGCTCACTGCTTGACGTTTCCGAGTTTTCCGACAAACGATGATAGATGGCGTTATTCTAAATTGTCAACTCTAAATATTGTGCCTCGGTGTTGAATCTGCGACATATAAATGTTTTTTTTTTTGAAATATTTAAAATAGTACAAAATTTGTGTAGTAATAATTAAAGGGAATAATAATTATAAGGTGTCTCATGAGATGACGAGAAACAGAGAAGTATGGAGGAGACACAATAGTAAGTTTAGAGGTCTTCGTATACTTAGATGTATCATTTATAGGCGAACGGGTAGTATTTAAACGAGTGACTGTAAATTAAAATTTTAAGTTACAAAAATAATTAATTTAGGTCACAGAATTACTAAGTGAGCGACTGACTGTGAGCGACAAGAAATCAACAGAACGGCAATTTACAAACATTAATTTGAGGTACTTAAAATACAAAATGAGTAGCTTCATAATTTTTGAGCGCCCCAATATTTGTATGAGTGACAACGTTACGTCCTGCATTTTTTCCAATATTTGGCAAACGATTTATTTATACTGAACGGCATTTTATCTTAAATGAAGTGTTTCGATTAGAAAAATCACTTTGAAAATTATTACTGTAATGAGTAGAGTACTATGATCACACTTTTTTTTTGAAAATGTTCGTATGAAATAACTATTTGAAGAAACACTTTTAGCTAAGAAATTTAATTATTTAAGGGTAGGTCGCATGTATTCCGAAAAAATAAAGCAATATGTATTTACTTAAATCAAATGAAGGGTTCTCTATTGTGTCACCTAACTTTTTTATCCATAATTTAAAATGCCATAACTTTTTTTGTCCTAATCATCATTTGTCCGAATGATAACTTACCCGAACTAAATATCACATAATATCACATGCCATAAAATTGAAATCCCTAAATATAATATGTCCTAAATCCATTTGTCATAAATATTACAATCAATAATATACGAAATACATAAAAACGTTTTCCATAAAAGTTTTAAGTCCTAAATTAAAATAACATAATGTTTAATGTGTAACATAATAATATTATTAGAACAAAGCTTTTGGTCACGTCACTCATACATGCAACGCATGTACTCCATGACGCGCGCTCGCTTCGCTCGCATATTAAATAACACTAATATCTTCTGTCCCCAAAGTGCCGGGCCTCCGCCGGCCTCCTTCGTCGGCCTACGGCCCGGTGCCCATGCCGCCCATAAAGGATACTGTCGCGAGACGGTGATTCATCCACTTAGCGGACGACTAGCAACAGCCTATAATTTTGGTTATTCATCCGGCTAATCGGACGACTAATTAATTTTATTCATCCGCTAATCGGACGATCTAGTCGTCCGATTAGCGGATGAATAAAATTAATTCGCAACTTAACGTGATGGCTGACAGTCGCACGAGCCTTTTTGCCCCCATTCGAATTCGCGCGCTTCAAGCAATCTGTAGTTTTCATTTAAAAAAGTTATCAAAATAAAAAAAACATAAGACCTCAAATTAATCATTAAAAAAGCAGCTTACAAAACGTTGCTCAATCTGAACTTTTTAGTAGTATAATATGTAAAACCTCAATTGGAAAAATCGTCTCTATTTTGTGTATTTCTAGTCGCTCACTTAGTAATTTTGTCGCTCAGTTAGTAATTTTAATAATATCTGAAATGGATTTATCACAACCCACTTTTTGTAAGCTCGTTCCGGATTTTATTATTAATCAATATTTGTCGTTAATTTAGTTTATTTTTCGCTTACTCAAATTCATACCGCTCAAGTTATAAAAACAGTATATCATCATCAGTCGCTTAGTTATTTTTTATTCGCTCGTTTTAAAATTCCCCTAGGCGAACTAGCTGATGCCCGCGGTTTCAACCGCGCGGATGTCGGTTATCGCTACCGATGCCGGTTATCGCGACCAAAAGTAATATTTTCGTACCCCCCTTTCAACCCCTTGAATAATGTCCTTTCTCGAATCTCGGGTATCAAAATATCTCCATACCAAACATGCAAATTGGTTCAGTAGTTTAGGCGTGATTGAGTAACAGACAGACAGAGTTACTTTCGCATTTATAATATTACTATGGATGAACTTTATTTTCATAAAATTCCCATCACGACATTGGTTTTACAAAAAAAACTACACAATTGTTCTGACATCGGAATCATTGGATCATGCGTAAAGTAAGTTGTGACGTAATAGGCGTCTAGCATGCAATGACCCGCTCAAAATTAAAAACAAAACAGTTTTTTGTTTCTACCCGATTACAAACCTTTTTCGGTTGATCGTCTTTTTAGGGTTCCGTAGCCCGACCCGTTAAAGACCCCTTAAAGATTCGTCATGTCTGTCTGTCCGTCCGTATGTCATAGCCACTTTATTCAGAAACTATTAAGAATACACGTAGATAAACCTATTCTGTGAACCGTAATCAGATTTTCTAACAGAAAAAAAAATAAGATAACTAGCGGACCATGGCAAACGTCGTACTGCCCGGACAGCAGCGCCACCTACCGAGTCCAATTGTAAATCTAAACCTTTCTGTCTGGTATCCGATCCACTTGAACACAAACAAAAATGTTCATCAAAATCGGTCCAGCCGTTTAGGAGAAGTCCAGTGACATACACAGTTACACACGTACAGTAGAATTATATTATTTAAAGAAGATAATAGATAGCATGGAACTGAAACTAAAAAAAACTTTTTTCGTCAAACATATTCGTGTGTTTAGTTACTGTTAGTCTTACATTGAGGTTCCTAAACCTATTTTTGGTAAAATGTCCCCCCCCCCCCACATGCTAGGCATGCGACTAGCGACTACGGCTGTCGTCTATAGTAATTTTACTTAGGTAGGTATAGCGAAGTATTTTAATATCTGTGGTATAGGTAATACATTAAATTGAAATAAACAAATTACCTACTTACTAGACGATAATCAAGAATATCAATTAAGTAAGTATTATTTTCTTGTTTTTTACTTTTATGAGTCGGGTTTTTAATTTTTTTTAACTTATTTTATTTGCGTTTTATTTAAATACGTAAAATAGAAGAAGAAAACGTGTTGCGCGAGATGATGATGATTTATTAAATACGTAATAATATGATTAAAGTCACCAATACAACCGTCTCAGTTCATGTAAGTCTCGAGAGTACCTAACTATTGGATGAAAAAGCCATTCTTGAGACTTACATGAACTGAGACGGTTGTATTGGTGATTTTAATCATTACCACTCAGTAAAGAGACATTTTGTCATTGCCGCGAATCCCATATTATATTTTAACATACGACTTGACAGTGACCGGGAAATTGCAAAAAATGAAAGAAAATTCGAATTTCGCGGGCTACCTCGTCGCCTTCACCTTAAGGTGAATCCTCCAACCAGCCCGCGAAATTCAAATTTTCTTAAGTTTTTTGCAATTTGCAGGCAAGTGATAGGTTGTATGTTGATGAACATTTGATTCGCGGCTGGGCTGAGTTGCACCAAAAAAGTAGTTAAAGTTAAAGTTTGTGTCAAATGACACGTCAAACAAACATCAAAACTTCAGTTTTGTATCGGTTAGGCCAACAATGAGTTGCGCCATTTGACAAATAGTTAAATGACGTCATAACTTTAACAGTAACTGCAACCGCTCACTTTTCGCTGGTTAGTGTTATAGTTTGTGTTAAATTGTCTGTCAATTTTATTGTCAAACGCGTTGAATATAACCTTTAGACATCATGTCCCTGCTCCAAGAAATACTCGCAGAAACCAGTTCTGATGACGAAAGCGATGAAAAGAAAAGTGTGATTACCTAGAGCCGATCGTTTTTCCACATGGAACGACGAATGTTTCTTGCCAAGATTTCGAGTCTCTAAAAACGTAGCTTGGTGGCTGACTTTACGATTGCATTGCTTAAGGCGTAACAAGGATATTCATCGTAGGTAATTGCTCAACCCAAAAATAATACGTGCTACAGACAAAGCAATAAATATACATAATAGGTACTTACTTTGTTTGAATGTTTGCAAAAAAAAAATTGTATATACATTTAATTAAATAAGCAGTACCTTTGTCCTCTTCTATTTGTTACGTTTTTATCCTTTTTTTTGTAATTTGTGTGTGCATAATTAAATAAATAATTTTTCTATACCCCATAAAGTACTGTCAAATTTGACACAAACTTTAACTTTAACTACTTTTTTGGTGCAACTCAGCCGACTTATGTAGTTACAGAATTTACTTTTTACAAGGTCAAAGTCATTCCGGAACCTTTATAAGCTCGGAGGGTTGTATTAATGATTTTGATGATTATAATTCTGTAACTATATATGTCTTACAGCCGCGAATCAAATGTTCATCAACATACAACCTATCACTGGCCTGGAAATTGCAAAAAACTTAAGAAAATTTGAATTTCGCGGGCTATAAGCGCTATGGTGGAACATGTATACTATAGACTGTCAAAATCATTACCCTTCCTTTTGGCTTTGCCGAGGTCGGGTAAAAACTAAAGTGGGCTAAAATGAAAGTAGTAGAATATCTTATTCTTATCTTATTACTAAAACTGACCATATAAACTGAAAACCATAGCAAATTGACTTGGAGTTTTACTAGAAGTTCTCTATATTGGATGCAGGCGGGCAGGCCAACTAAATGGTGCTGTTGGTTGGCATCACCTAATCTCACGTAAGGATAGTTTTTAGTCAGTAGAAGTCTGACACTCCCCTTCGCTCTGCCCAAGAGCGGGGGGGGTTATTCGATGATTTTCCACCCACCAAAAAAAAAAAGGATATTTTTAATATGCTCGAAACTAGAACTCTCCAAAATGCGGTATCCGGAACTCAAATACATGCTCAAATTTATTTTATTGAATCGCTGAACCGCACTCGAGACAGCAGTGCCAACATAACAAAACCCGAACCAATCGCACGGCTGTTTCCACTACAAAGCGGACGAACTTCACTTCGCTTTTGGCCAATCACGTATCATATCAGTGCGCACACCGAACACACCCCAACAAACCACAATTCACCACACCACACCAGCCATCTTGTGTTTTTAGAACATCACGTTTCACGTGTGCAATGTTTATAAAAATACAATAATCATGGCTATGTTAGCAGCACCCCGGCGTAAACAAAAAGTGATTAATTTACGTGCTAAAAATAATGCGTGGAGCGATGATTCAACGAAGTTCGGACAGCGAATGTTGGAAAAAATGGGATGGAGTGAAGGAAAGGGGTTAGGTGCTAAAGAAAATGGAATTGTGGACCATGTTGTGGCAAGATTCAAGAACGATGACAGAGGATTGGGTTTCGAGGAAAAGAACGACCAGTGGACTAAACATGAAGACGATTTCAATTCATTATTAGCGAATTTATCCAACGGTAAGTACTGTTCCCTGTAAAATCCCTGTTTCCAATGTTTTTCCTGAGATTAGAGTGTTAAATGCCCTCTAAAGATTATCATAACATCACGCCTGTAATTTTTGAAGGGGTAGGCTGTGTTGTACCTAATAGTACACCCACATTTCGCCAGATAGGTTATCTTCGACCAATGTACTAAAAGGCTTTTTGCCACTAACCAGGCGCAAGTCTCAGGGGCCATGAATGTAATCGAACACAAGACTTTTAACCTTTAAAATAATGAAAATTTTTAACTAAATATATGAAGTAGATAGTGTTACTATTATATTTGCCCTCTGAAAATACAATATCCTCTTTAATTTGTGCCTATTTTCCCTAAAGAAATATCTTTTAAAAATAAAATCTTTTATTCCCATTTCAGGTGATAATAATGACGAAAAACTACATAGTGGTGTATCTCTAGAAGTAAAGTCCAAGAAAAGTAAAGCAAGAGTGCATTATCATAAGTTTACACGTGGAAAAGACTTAACACGCTACAGTGAGAAGGATTTGGCAAATATTTTTGGAAAGAAAAGCTTGAAAAATGAAGAAAAACCAAAACTTGAAGAGAAACAAGAAGATGGAGAAAAAAGTGTCATCACTAATACTGAAAAAGTTTTCACTGAAAAAGGCAGTATGGAGGATTATTTTAAAAGCAAATTGGCTGCTATTAAATCTAAAAACAAATTAAATTTAACCAGTAACAATACAAGTTACAATGATAGTGCTGACTTTTCGTTTAAGGGATTCTCTGGAGCAACTAATGATGAAAAGGAGGAAGAAATTCATCAAGGATTTGGATTCCAGTCATTTTCTCATAATAATACTGAAGAAAATGAAAAATCGGAAGAAAATATTGTGCCTGCCAGTGAAGAAGTTTCCGTAGAGATTAAAAAGAAAAGTAAGAAAAAGAAGAAACAAAAACTATTCGATGAAGAACAAATAACACAAGAAGTAGATCATTCAGAAAATATTGATACTCAACTACAAATAGATGAACCAGTAAAAATCAAGAAATCAAAAAAGAAAAAGCAAAAGAAGGACTTTGAGGAATCAGTTGAGGAACCTGTTGAAAGTAAGATATCTAAAAAGAAAAAAGATGTTCAAACAGAAGATCACACTACAGAAGATTATGTACCTAAGAAAAAGAAAAAAAGGAAAAACAAGGATATTGCTGAATAAATATTTTTTTTATTGTATTACGTTGTTTTCTTCTAAATCATACAAAAAACCATTTTTTTTTTGCATTTGCATTGAATACCCACTTAGCTAACCCAGTGATAGGCAGATTAGTTTTAAAACTATATTCACAAGTGTTACTAATTATGTCGGGCGTTAAAAATACACATTTCACAAAGGTAAGCATAAAAAAATATATTCAATCAAATTACAAAAACATTCAAATTAGTCGATTATTGAAACACGTTATCGATTCTGTGAGCCATAGAGAATGCGCGCCGTTCGGGTTCGACCAAGGACACGCGCGCCGCTGCGCGTTTCACGTCACTACGCTACGGCTGTCAACGTCAAATTATGTTGGGGCGTATGTTTGTTGGAATAAAACACGTGTGTAAAAATTAAATAATTGTGAATAAAACCGGAATAATTCATAAAAGCTGAAGTTTATTTAATGATTAATATACTTCTTAATGATGGTCGTTCATGAAGATAGCGAGACGCCAGTAGAAGTTGCGATTATTCGCAAGCCACTTTTGGAACAAAAATCTTATGTTATTGTGAAGAATCATGTCCGAGAACTGCTTAAAACAGACGAAACCACATCTCCTGCTACGACTAGCAAAGAAAAATCACCACAGCCATTAGAAAGAGATCGAAAAAAGAAGTTAAAATCGGATAAAAAACTAAAAAAGACTGAACGAATATCAGTGACCTCAACGGAATGTGTCGACGAAACAAATAACACGACAGAAATAGATAAAAATGACTTGGAAGAGCTGAGAACTGTTTACAATAAGTGCAAAGAGGTTATGTTAAAGATTGAGTCAAAGTATGGTCATTTATTGGATAAAGATAGCGCACCAGGCCCTAAAAAACGAAAGTTTAATACAGAAGAATATACAGACGAGTGTAATTGTAAATTGAACACAAAGATTGTGTTTGATGATGATGGCAAGCAGTCAACAGTAGAGACAGTCTCAGAAAAGCACATTTGTGTTAAAAAGGCAAATAAAGGCCACACAGAAATGCAAACAAGGAGTAGAACCATTGCCATTGAGTATACTGAAAACGAAATAGCTTTATCTGACAATTTGCAGGAACTGGCCAGTCTTTTACAGAATCCAGACTTAGAAAGATCTCTCCGTAACAAGATTGTGGAGAAAATGAGGATTATTAAACAGGAAAATGGGAATTTAATAAAGTTCGATAAAGATGCCATCATAGCGAAGTTGAAAGCCAACCCTGATGAGGTTTTATCATTTAAAGGCACTAATTTATCTACAATACCTGGATATCATTGATATCAACAATATACTGGGAACTCAGTACAGTATTTAGTGTAGTCAATTAGTTATTTAAGTTTGGTTATATAAAAGGTATCTTTTTGATAATAAGTATCAAGATGTTATTAAATAAATATAATGTAGTATCTGTATTTGTGGTATTTTCTGTATTATCATCAAAATAAGATTTCACTATCCTGTTCCTCATTACCAACAAAAAAACCGCATTCATGTTTAGTGATGTTTTGTTGTTAGTGTCCGCCACCATCTCGGTGGCAAGCTCGAAGGGGATAAATGGGAAAAAACCTTTGCAATCAATAGACCAATGAGGTATTGGTTGAAGCTAGTTCAGTGATACAGGCCTTATTATACAAAATATTATAAAACAACGCATTATTCCCTAAATTCAAACATTATAAATTATGCATTAGGATTTTCATATAGTGGGCTTCAAAACCTCATGAAACTGGGTATTGAACCTAGGTTTTAACGTTTCTCAGTGTCTATGACTACTGTACCACTAGGGTGGTTAATAATAATAACTCTTGAATTTTATGATCAGCAACAGAAGTACATAGCTTCAAATTTCGGAATTTTAATTATTTGATGGACTCCAGTTATTTTTTTAATGTTTCAGAAGATTATTCTTTAAAATATTTCTTACTCTTCAACAACTTGTTAGTAACAAGTAACGTCTAACAAGTTTTTATTATAAAACCTGCGTTGAAACTTTGAGTGGCTAATCTACTTCTGATGCTGACTGTCCACACGAAACCATTCACTTTCTTACAAAATGACAACACAAGATTGTCTTCTCAAATCCGAGTTTCCATTAAAATGTCATTCCAAATACAGACAGAATGACCAAATAACATATACTTTTTTGGAACAGACAAAATACCAACACCCATATTTGGATTACTAAAATACACTTATCAGCTTTTATAGCAAATGTCTATACTTGATATTCAATAACACATTGCCCATAGGCGCTGCGACGCATCAAAATGACGGTATTAATATCAATTCTAGGATACAGAATGCAATGCCAAGCAATTTTGAACTCTAAGCCTCTGTTTCAAAGGCTAAACAAACTGAAAAGCCCCAGATAATGTTACCGATCCGGTGTGGATAGAATGTCCATTGTTTCTGCGCTAAAACAAAACCACAACAGCTGATGGGGAAATTGCTCTTCACACAATCATGAACCCTAACACCTTGAAATAAATGTCATCGATGCGTGTTGTTTTTTGTAGTTTCGGTACACAAGTCGCTGGCTGAATAATGATGTGGCCGCATACCTACACTTTACTGTGAACTCGACAGCTTTGTGAAATACAAAGTGTTACTGGAATTCAATTTGAGACCTGTCGTATCGGTGTGGAATCGCAAATGTTGGTATTCGAGGAGGCAGACTGGAATTAAGATTTAGACTAGGACTTAGGTTGGCAGTTTGGCACATAGTATTAACTGGGCAAAGGTCAATAACCCTTTAGATGACGAGTCAATAGATTGCATCTGTCCAGCAACTCATCCTGTTATCTAAAGTTAATGAGAGGAATTTCCAGCTGTATGTAGGTTACCTCTATCTCTTATTAATTATTGCGTTGCATGCCCTGACACCTGCACACTTGACGATCTTATGACTGCATCAGCGAGCGGAGTTCGCATAACTGAGTTTTCGGCCAAAATTTAATGAAGATTTGTCATCGACATGCTTAAAATTAAAAAGAAGATTAATTTATTAAAGCAAGACAAAGATCTAATTAAATTGCTTCAAAAACTGCCACTATTTAAAACTGTTCTATTCTATCCATCACGTCGTTCATTGACGATAGGTACGGTTGGCGCAGTGGCTGAGCGATTAGACTGCAGCTGCGTTGTGTTTCGCGGGTTCGATACCTGCACGGATGACGGAACTAATATTTTTATGCCCTACAGATAAGTTAGTTGGTCTGGGTGTTTGTTTATGTGAGTTTAAATGTTTATAACGCACCCATGGTACAGAAAAAAATCCTAGCGTAGGGCAACGTTTAAAAAAACTGCCAAACGCAATGTCTTTAGTTTTGTCAGGAATCTTGACATCTTTCGACATTTTATCAAATACGGGATTCCATCTTTTATTTAGTCACCGATTCAGACCATCAAAAAAAACTTTTTTTTTTGTTGATATGAGGTCACCGAAATTACTTGCTATTCGAAAGCAATATCACTTATCCATCTGCTCTAAGAAGGCTCTAAGCGTCGGCCGTCGCTACTAACATCGTCAAAGTTATCGAAGTCAATTAAGTAGGTATTAAATTAAGCTTTATTCAACGAAGACAAAAGTGCGAGTGTTGCGTACAAATGTTTTAATTAAAAGTACCGATAAGTGGCTTACTATGCGTGCGCGGTGGTTTGTTGCATAGCACAGCACAGGCTTTCCCCGGACGTGTCCCCGTTTGAAACCCGAGGTAGGTACCTATACTACAGGCCGCAGCCCATCAGCTGTTAGTTACGGCAATTTCGAACAGTCCACACAACTCTACACAGTACATTCGTGCTACGATTTTTTTTCAAACAACCAAGACATGGCACAAGATGTTTTTGCTGCCTTAGACATGAATGTTTTGGGTATTTCCAAGAAAATCTTGATAATAGAGCATTTACCAAACTAAACTAGAAGTGCACTTTGTAGCAAATCGTTAAACTGCAGTCTAAACTTGTGAAACTCTGTTATTGTCCAAGTAAGCTCTTTAGAAGGTACTTAAACTACTTGCAAAGCCTACGCTGTTGGTTAAAGTGCTCCTTGTTCTTGTTTGGTCAATACTTTCTTCGACGGTCTATCTTTGGCATTCTTGGGCCACGTCACCGGGCACTAACTAAACTAACTTGTAAGTAAACAAAACCTCAATTTGCATAGCAGTACATAGCGTTCGAATTTACTGGTGTTTAACCAGCCGCGTTAGGAAAACGAGTGCTAGTTACAGATATTACTCGCATTGAGTTCATTTTAATTCTCGTCTGTAAAGTATGTAGGTACGGTCAGCATCAGAAGTATAATAACATTACTCAAAGTTTCGAAGCTGTTTTTTTTTTAATAAAAACTTGTTAGATATTACTCGTTACTACAAGTTATTGGAGTGTAAGGACTATTTTAACAAATAATCTTCTGAAACATTAAAAATAATAGCTATTATAGTCCTGTACATAAAAGAAATAAAATTCCGAAATGTTCAGCTACTTCTGATGGTGACCGTACTGCCTTCGGAGTTTGGGAAGGCTGTTCGCATTCGTAATCTCACATGGCGTGAGTCGGGCGTCTCAGGTGGACGCCTATACAACCTTCGGCGTCGGCGTGACATTTGAATTTTAAATTCAGAAAGCTCTGTGCCATTGTATAAAAAAAATATAGCTTTTTATTTTTAAATTCTCTATGCTCGTTAGTGGTTTATTTTTTGTTGTGTTGTGGTTCAAGTGAATTGTTTTTTTTAATTATTGTGGTAATGAAATTGAGGCTGTTGTTACAAAGTTAAGTGATATAAATGAGTGATTTAAGTGACATTAAATTGAATAATTTCAACATGAAATTGGATAACTTTGGATTTGAAAAGTTACAGGTAGCTATGAGGTCACTTTAGCAATTGTTTATTTAAGTCATTTGAATTAGCACTTCTTTTAATAATTTTCTGGTGCTTAAATTTCCCGCTTTTCTTTTCGTAGACCGTACATATTCATTGGCTTTTGATTTAATGATGTAGGTACTGCATCTATGGGCATGGAAGATAAACTTACTATTGAAACAATTAGTAGCATGGGTGAAATAACAGTTAATTTTAATTACCTTGTAATCTTAGATAACTAGGTTTGATGTGGCAATTCGATATGTATTATCTAAGGAGTATTAAACACATCAAGGGCTTCATTCTATGTGCATTTATTTGGCTACTTTATGTTTTTTTACACATAATGTGCGTCTAATTTGTGCATATACCTCTTCTATCTTTGTACAATAAGATACACTAATACGAATTTGGTTTAGGAATAGTGTGGCGGCATTCTCCCATTAAAAAAAACGGATAATCGGGATTCTATTCTACTGTAGTTCTTTATTTGTGTCATAGCTGCAGTTTATGTAGTAGGTACCGCAACAAAACTTTATACTTACGTAGGTACTTACGCTGAAATATCGTTTAACAAAGTGGACCATGTCATTGCAAGCCAAGTGTCAAACTAGGTAGTACGGTAGTACAGTCGAACAAGCAATTTAGTATACAGGCAGAAATCTTTATAATTCTAGTAGGTACAGTCTATGCCCAGATTTATCAGAACTCTCTTCTTACACCACCTGTCATCTTCTTCTTTATAAGAGGGGGATCAGGTAATGCTGTGTAGTCTTGGTACTTTTGTTTTCTAAAGTGCTTGGCATTAAGCGACTGATGTCAAATGCTGAAAATCTGTCAAAATCTGTGTAATCTTAAAAGTAAATGCAAGTTAACTGGCTGTCATACTTAATAACTTGCTCGACAGTACCAACGTACCTACTTAGCTAACTGTATTTAGTTAGACAGAAACACAGTTAACTTCCAGTCTTCCACATTTCTGAGAAATTCCACTATTATTATACAATTCTCTGTTATGTTAAGGAGACTCAAAACACTGGGCTAATTACCTAGTTCAAAACTTAGCTAAACTAAAACATGAGTCGTACTATGAGGTATTTGAATAATGCCTTACATTATATCAGTCTATAATTTTGCCCATTGCCGGAAGACAGGCACCTCTCTCTCTCTCATCATCTGCCTAGCCTTTTCCCGACTACTTAGTTTGGGATTAGCTTCCAGTCTAACCTATTTTACATGGAGCGACTTTTACATGGATTTGACGTCCACAATCCAGTCTACCCCTTGGTGAGACTTGTGACACTTTCGGGCCATTGACAACTAAAAATCTATAAATGTCAGCCGGGACCAGTGGCTTAACGTGCTTTTCTGCTTTCCGAGCAACGGACCAAACTCGGTATACCTATATATAATCGGTGGTCATCATCCATCCATCCACAGATCGACCTAGGCCTAGGTACCTGGTTTCTTTCTGCTCTGGTTCAAACAGGGCTTTTTCACAAGTCGATGCCGTTTTCACAAGTTCAGCACTGGCCTCATAACACATTGGTACTTACTATCTACTTGGTACCTGCCGACCGATTATTCAAATCATATGCGTTTCATAGCCGTAATTGCTTGTGCAACGACTGTCAACTGCATGCCTAATCGTCATTACGTTGTGAATGAATTATTTAGCGTATTTAGTAATGTAACGTGAGGGAAAGTCGTCATCTCGTGGTTATGAGAGCATGAGATTGTAGGTAGTCATTTAGTTTAGTTCAGTCGTACTTGGTAACAATAGATTTCGAAGTTAGTTTCCTGGTACGCCACTCTGGAAGCTTTTGCAGCAACCCCGCCTAGTAGAATGAATTCTGTTAAAAGAAATCGTGGTTAGGGGATATCAACGAAAGGCAGTGAGCCGGAGTGGTTAGGAGTTAGTACTCCTAACCACTCCGGCTCACTCCTCTACCCTATGTATACCCTAATTACCCTAATACCATTGCCATGGGAGTCCTAGAACAGTTACAGCCGTTACAGGCCCAATAGCTTCACTAGAACCTGTTGTCATAAAAAGTCTGTAGTCTCTGTAACTCATTCGTTTTTGTACCAAATATTCCGCTCATTCCTTACAAACAATATTCTTGTTCCACCTGTAGTTATTACCGCTTATATCTCTCTTCACCTCTACTAAAAGGTCGTAGACCATTAGCGAAAAACGTGTAGTAAATACGTCATGACAATTACTGAGTGTTACTACCTGGGGTTATAAAGGGCACGAAATGTATCAGCATTCAGCAACTGCAATAGCAGCTGAGTTCTAAGTTTTAATAAACTTAGGAGTTCCGGCTAAAAGGTGACTCATTCATGTATGTGCCAACAGGCGTTGGAATCTCTCCTTCGTTTTTATTATTTTTGTTTTTTTGACACATGAATGTCGCTATTCACGTGTTTATTCGCTTTGTTGATGTCAATAAGTAAGATAATAAAGTTCAAGTCAAAGGTGATGTCGTAGTTAACGCTTTAAGAGGTGATGATTAATGATTTAGTGACTTCGTGAATTTGATATTACTTATACAAAATCAACTTAATAATGTTAACAGTGACACTTACACCACACACATAAATTCGTAGATTGGATATTTTATTTACTACGCTTGAACTAAGTGTGCCAACTGTGGGCTTTTTATCTACTTCCTACCAAGTCGACACATAAAAGCCATGTTTCTTGACCAAAGAAATCTATCCTCCCACGTTCAACGTCTTCACGTAACAAGTCGTTAACATTCATTCATTTTATGTAATTCTTTTGATTAAAGCATGTCTTCCATTCTTCGGAAATCACCCGTCCCTTCACATGTTCATAAAATGCCTCATTGTTTAGTAAAAAATGTATGATATCCAAGACTCGGTATTTGCGGAACGCCCTTACTCGGGTTGCAGTTGAAATTCTATCCCCTCAATAAATATTAGCACTATTAAATATATCAGACATTAATGTATTAGTTGTACTTATGACTTGACTTTATGTGACTTCTATTACATAATAGGCATCTACCTGTTTGGTTTTGCGTAGGTGCAATATACCTACCAATCTTAACATAATTTGACCTAAAGTTGCCCAATGTGGCTCTTTGTAAGTCTTCCGTAAATGGGCAAAATTTTGGGACTTGTATTGATTATTTGTGTTGTGTCAAAAAGCTTGTTTAAATTATGTTAAAGATGTTTTGAAGCTGTTGAGAAATCTTTGTAAGCTTCAATACCAACAGTATTTTACTTCAGATGTTATTGAGGCAATTTGTTTGCTATTGTAATATTCAAAACAGATTATTTGTTCAGTTGCTCCTTAATTTGCCTTAACTTAAAAGAGAACGCACACAACTGTCGTGTTTAAAATTCAACAGTACCTATTTCGAAACTACTCTTTTCCTAATCAATCTTTGTTCTCTAGTTCTTATAAAGGTAGAAACTTTACATTGGTCATACAAGACTAACACAATTTTAGTCCATAAATTCACACGGTCTATAAACTTTGTCTCCTTTAGCTCACAAAGCTTCTCTTCTATCAATCATTATATTTTCTACAGTAAACTCTGCTAGCTTCTTTATCTAAGCATGCTTCACTCTAAAACCTATGATACCACATTTTGTTTTCAAATTTTTTTTCACTTTCGTGATATAATATGTTTTCATCAAAGTTTATAGACTTTTCAAATCTTAACAGTAATTCGACTAAAAACTCACGTTGGCTGAGATTTTCGTATTTTGTTTGGTTGTTTGTCCTACTCATTTACGACTTCACTGTGATTCCTCTGAATTGATCCTTATTGCTTCCAAGGTCCAATGGATTGCTAAAAGGTATCTGCATAGATCGTAATAATTAATGTGCCACTGTGTGTGTAATTTCTGTGCCATGTTTAACTAAACGCGCAATACCACACATATTTTACATCTGTGCCGCAAAGATTTTATTGCGGTTAACGATAAAATAAAGCCTCCTTGATCTGTTAAGTTATTATTGGTAGGTTGTGCTCAATTGTTTTGTTGATATACAGATGTAGCATTATTTTATCCTCTCTCTGAAATATTGTTTTCATATTGTTTGTTGTCACTTTTAAGCCTTCTTTTATTCAAATCTTAGTCTGTATTAGCTTGATCACCTAGGTATTGAACTTGTGGAGTCAGGAAAGAAGGATGCCCATTTTTCACCTGACAATGTATAGAAATGAAATAAATATTAAAATTCAGCTAATATAATTGTACATTCGTTACGCTAATCACAATTTTATAAGAAGGCCAGAAAAAAAAGATTTTTTAATTTTTAACTACGTCCTACTACCTTATTTTGAACGCATCTCAATTACCCTGAACGCATCCAACTACCCATTTTTTACAACGTTCCGTTTTGCATACTGCTTCTTGACTTTATTCAACTCTTTTTCTGAGTTTTTTTTCAATATTTTAAGTTTTATTTAATCAATAACTATTTTTTATTGGTCTGTGCCTAATACAGATCAATTGATAATAACATAATAATTAAATAAATTAATAATGCAGAATATAATTTAGTTCGCACGAGTGAAACGGATTTTTTTAGATATTTTGACAGTTCTGCGATTGATTCGTTGTTGCGCTTGCGTCTCGTTGTGTACTGTGTAACTGTGCCATTTTGTGTGTGTAATCAACAAAAAGTCGACGTATACTTTGCTGCAATATCTGCTTAAATACGTTACGACGTTATCTCGTTCATGATTTGAACACCAGAGTGATTTCGTTACTTAGCGAGTGGATATCACCAGTTATCGTAAGTACATTTATGCTTATTATTTTTATTTATCAATATCAGTCATGTCCTAATCAAAATAACCAAACTCCTATCTTATTATGTATGAAAAAACACAAGCAATTTCCCGTATTAAACATTGACTAAAATAATTATTTTAAAACAGTATTAATACGGTTTTGTCTTGTTATTTCATGTTACATTTTAAACAGTTAATCTTTACTTGCTGTTTATTGTTAATGTGGACCCATTTGTTCAACATGTACTGCTGTTATCAAAGCTAATGTATCAGTTGAAAACAAAAGAAGTTTATAAATTCAGTTTCGTATTTCAGATTACTGAGGAGGATTACATTTGTGAACCTTGTAATGAACGCCTCATGAGAAGCTTAAGCCAGCAATTGACAACAAGTCTTGGTGGTGCTCAAGCTTCAGGGTCATCTCAACCAGTTCAAAGACAAGTATGCAGTCTTTGTGGACGGTCAACTCGTAATCGTCAGAGCCATTCTATTGTTTTGGATAATCCGTCAGAAGAGCAAAGACAGATAAATGCTGTTATACATACAAGAATTGCACCATGTCAGGTATTTTTTTTTGGTATAATATTTCGTACTGTATCCAGATAACTCCTCATTTTGTCTTCAAAAAATGATGAAAACAATATTATGTCTATATTTTGATAGAAAATAATGTGTCTGGCAGAGCTGGTATAGTCGAATACTGCTGTAATTGTTTGGTTGGTCGACGGACCATTGGATGTTGTGCTCACGTTATGACGTTAGTGTGGTACCTTGGATGGGCTAGGTTTGATGACAATATCTCTGCTCCAGCAGAATTTTTGGATGACGTAGTGATAAGAGGTTTAGATGAAAATGACGATAATTAATAAACCATTTCAATGTAACATAGTGTTTTATTTGTTTTCCCGATTGTTCATCAAATAGGTAGGTATGTAGTACAGCGGTCAACGAAATGGGTAGGCAAGTGATCACTTTTGACAATACAATAGCAAAGTTAGACTTTTTCTAAGTAAACAAACCGCCAACTATCGTAAAAGCAAATCCTAACCTTAAAAGTAACATTAATATTTTCTGGCCTTTGTAGACTTTAAATCGTAAAAATGACTTTAAGGCATTATTTTCTAATCTTACAGGTACTCTTTCTACTATACCTTATAACTATACATTAACTTTCATTATCAGGTTTTTGAATGTATGGAAAGTGGGCATTGTTCTTTCCACACTGCTTACGTATCTGTACGATACCTGTTAATTTACCATATTAATAAAACAGAGCATTTAATAATACAATTTCCTCTAGAACAATAAAATAGCTCTAGTATTATTAGGTAGGTAAGTACCTATATTAATAATTTTTCTTTAAATTCTTTATCAATTTATGAATGGTTAATTATGCCACTGAATGCCAAGTCTTTATCAATAGACCTCGAACCTGTTATTTAATTAGGTCTGGCAGGATCTGAATCCTTGGATGACGTGCGAGTTTGGACTTGTCGCGACTTGTCGAAAGCTTTACCTGTGTTCGAGGTTCTGAAGACCCTTCAATATTATTAATTTCCTTTACTCTATGTGACGAGTATCGACATGTTGCAGTTTTAGACGGCCTGTTGGGTCTTTAATCTAAAAATAGTCTGAACATCCGGCCGACGATGTCCATGATTCATCAAATAAAGAAAATACAAAAGGGGCAACAAAGGAATTGTTCTATTCCTTCTCTTGTTGAAATCATCATTGAATTCAAGTAATGATCTTAGATCTTCCTAAATGCACTAATTGGTGGCGCGAAGGGCTAAGTATAATGGACTGTATTTGCGATGCGATATTAAAACGATTGACAAACGCTTTGGCGATAGGTATTTCGAGTTGCGGGGGTGTGGGACAACAGAATACAACCCGATAATTAGGGAGGGAAAGCACAAACCTTTTACTCCAGCCACGTGCTCGTGTCGTCGCCGGTGCACCGGTTCACTTTCCAGGTTCAGGAGCAGTTAGGCTTCAAGCTATTGTCCTCACACATTAAGCACAAACACAAACAGTTTTTAATAGTCTTATTACACGCGAAATCACGGTAATTCCAAAGTTTTCAATATTTTTCAACGGAGCGGGCCGACGCCATTGCGTACGCGATGCGGTTCAATCCGGAAGTAGTTTTGCGACAAATGGCGGGGCGAATCTTCTTATTCACTCGCGAAGTATGTGCGGGAAAGGGATGGGTATAGGAGATAGCGGATGTCAATCAAATTTTGAATGTTGGCGCAACCATTCCCCCCGGGTTTGAAGGGTTACCTTCAAAAACAATAAGCGAAACTAATCAAATAACTAAATACTGGTGTAACCTCTAATTGCTAACCTATTCCTAAACTATATATAAAGCGTTACTATGTATAATTACTAAACTAATTTGAAACCTGCTGCTGATTAGGCAGAGGACATAGGCGAATAACCGGACGTAAATACGAACCGGTCGCGGTTTTAACTCTTACTATACGCGTTACCCCCTTTGAATCAGGGAAAACTTCCTCAACTACACCTAGAGGCCAGTGTAGAGGGGGCGCACTCTCGGTCATTAAAACTACCACAGTACCAACGGTGACTGGATTCGATGGAGTATTCCATTTTTGACGCGACTGCAGCGTGTGCAAATAATCTGTTCTCCAACGCCTCCAAAATGATTGAACTAGTCTATCCAAAAGAGCGTGACGCTGTAGGAGATGCAGTCTGTCTTCGTCGACATCCATAGCGGGCAAATACTTAAGAGGAGTCGTGGTTAAGAAGTGAGACGGCGTTAAAGCTAAAGACTCCGACGGGTCACTAGATAGAGTTCGACACAGTGGACGAGTATTCATCACTGCCTCTATCTGAGCGAGTACAGTACTCAGCTCCTCATAAGAGAGAATCTGTACGCCTACGACGCGGAACAGATGCGACTTGAGGCTCTTAATATTAGTCTCCCAATTACCACCAAAGTGACTAGCAGCGGGCGTATTAAAATGCCATTCAATACGATTTTCGGCCAAAACATGAGCGAATTCACTCTGATAATACTTTGACCGCAAGAATGCGTGTAGCTCCGAGATACTACGGCGAGCTCCAACATAATTAGTACCGTTGTCCGAATATAAACGTTTGACGGGACCACGGCGCGACAGAAAACGCTTAAACGCGGACATAAAACTTTGCGTACTTAAATCACCGGTCAATTCTATGTGAACCGCACGAGTTGTCATACAAATAAATAGACAAACGTAAGCCTTTGTGGAGCGTATACCACGACCACGGGCAATAGTTACCCTAAACGGGCCGGCGTAGTCTGTACCGGTGTGTACGAAAGGTTTAGCGGACTGAACAACGCGGCAAGAGCGATGATCGGCCATTTCAGGCGCGATAAAACGCGGGCGAAGCTTAAAACAAGGCACACATTTGTGCACTCTAGCACGAATCAAATTGCGAGCGGAAAGTATCCAATACCTTTGTCTAAGAATAGACATCAACAAGTCCGGACCTGCGTGACAATTCACCTTATGATGATAATCTACAATCAAATCTAAAATATGGTCCTTGCGGGGTAAAACTACTGGATGCTTTTGTTCAAATCCTAAATCGGAATTTCTCAAACGACCACCTACTCGAATGAGACCATCTTGCAAAAAAGGTTTCAAATGTTGAAATGCGCGGCTACAAGTTTTGTTGGACTCTAAACTACTAAATTCTGATGCGAAATAAAATCTCTGTAATTCACGAAGTACGACTGATTCAGCCTTATCCAAATCAGCGGCTATTATATTACAGCGTGTGGGCAACAGTTTTAGAAAACGACAGACATACACCACACAACGTAAAAGTCTCGACCAAGACGAGACGCGATTAGACAAAGATAAAATAATCGACTCTTCACGTGGGACCGAAACTACCAGCGAATGTTTCCTCTCCTCGAGTGGTTCTGAAATGGCAGCTGGGTTAAAGGGTTTAACCGGCCATTCCTCAAGCACACTATGAATCCAAGACGGAGCGCAGAACCACAGAGGATGATCTAAAATTTGAGAAGGGAGCAATCCGCGGGAGAGGCAATCGGCGGGATTATCTGTGCCAGCGACGTGAAAGAGGTTTTGTGGTGGTAATTCGGACTGAATTTTAGCCACCCTATTAGCGACGAATGTGTCCCAACGATGGGGTGAAGAATGTGCCCAACACAAAGCTACAGTAGAATCAGAAAAAGCCATAATTCTATCAACAAAAATGCGGTGCCTACAGGCATTGACAATAGAGCTGATTAATTGCACTAACAAAAGTATAGCGCACAGCTCCAGGCGCGCTAGAGAAACGACCTTGCGAGGGGAGACTTTGGACTTAGCGCTTATAAGACTAACCGAGACCTTATCAGCATTCAAAACGTGAAAATAAACTACTCCCCCGTAAGCCTTTTCACTGGCGTCTGCGAAGCCTACAACAGTAACTATACTGTCTGACAATATACCAACATGGCGAGGAATTTTTATTTGATTGAGCAATGGAAGCTCTTTGCGAAAGCGAGCCCACAATTTAACAATATTGTCGGGCGCGGGGTCGTCCCAATCACTATTGGAAAGCCAAAGTTCCTTTATAAGTAACTTGGCATATAAAACGACGGGAGCTACAAATCCCATAACATCCCATATACGTGCTACACACGACAGGATAATGCGCTTAGTACAAGTTTGCGGAGTCGAACTAACTTTAAGACTGAACATGTCAGACGCGGGTGACCAACTTAAGCCTAAAACCTTGTGCGTATCATCACCATCAAATTCCTTCACCGAAGATAATTGATGTGATAGTGGAATCGAATCTAGAGCGGTTTGCGAGTTACTTGTCCACTTCACAAGATCAAACTGACCGGCTTTCATAAGACTTATTACTTGAGCGGCGGTCTCAACGGCCTCTGCCTCGCTGGCTACGCTATAAACAAAGTCGTCCATGTACAGCCCAGTCTCAATAGTTTCTTTCGCTTTCGGGAATCTTTCACCCTCATCAGCGGCCACTTGCTTGATAGTGCGAAGAGCATGGAAAGGACTCGACTTAAGCCCAAAACAAACACGATTGAACTCGTAAACCTTCAAAGGTTCTTGAGGCGAAAATCTATACAAAAACCGTTGAAATCTGCGGTCGCATTCGCGAATACCAATAGAAAGAAACATTTGCCTTATGTCGGCGGAAAGCGCGACAGCAAACAAGCGGAAATTTACAATAATGTCAAATAAGTTACCTTGAAGGTTTTGACCACAATACAAAATATCATTGAGTGATACAGAAGTGCTAGTCTTAGCACTGCCGTCCAAAACCACGCGGAGCTTAGTAGTAAGCTTGTCTTCTCTAACAACTCCGTGGTGCGGGATGATGTAAGATGGATGATCGCGAGTCTCGTCAGTCTCGGCAGTAGGCGCAAGTGAGATGTATCCTTTATCTAGGTATTCGATAACAACCTCATCATAGGCTTGCTTCAACTTCGGAGATGCTTGCATCTTACGTTCTAAACAAGAAAAGCGTTTTTCAGCGGAAGCGTAGGAGTCACCGAGCGAAAAAATATCCCCCTTGAATGGGAGAGCGACGACATAACGACCATCATTACCTCGAGTAGTCGTGCGACAATAAATCTCCTCAGCCACCTTATCATCAGGGCTTAGGATAGGCGGGACATTGACCTCTTCAATTTCCCAGAACCTGCGGATGGTAGACTCCAGGGGCGGCTCAACAGTGCAGCAGTGTGACACAGTCGAGTAACTATCTAAATGTGCGGGTGCGGAACCAACAATAACAAAACCTAGAACTGTTTCTAGGGCGTGCGGTGCGGGGTACGACGAATGACCTTGAACCTTACGCGATAACTGGAGGTGCGGGAGAATCGATGCGCCGATCAACATATCGACGTCTCCAGGGACACCATAAGATTCATCTGCCAACGGTAGGTCTTTAAATTTGGTCAATAAAGACGTGTCAACCGGGACAGTAGGCAATTGTTCCGTAATTTTATCTACGACAAGCGAATCCATATCAAAACAAATATCGGAATTAAATCGCGATGCAAATTTAATTTTAATCGAACCATGAATGGTTGATTTTAAACCACCGAACCCCTTAACTACTGAGCGGGCCGGCCGGTTATCTATACTATACCCAAGGCGTTGACAACAAGTTTGAGTTAAGAAATTACTCTGCGAAGCGCAATCTAACAACGCTCGAACAAGACACGGATTACCTAAAGCATCAATAACAACAACGTGAGCGGTCGCGAGCACCACGGTAGTACACGCACTGCTTGCGGACATCGAACACAACGTAACGTCGTTCACGGCGTTCGGCGAGCGGGCAACGTCGCGCGCTGGCTGCGGCTGCGAAGCGGCCGCTGCGTTCGCACTGACTGTCTGCGACGACGACGTGTCACCGCTTGATAAACTAACTGTGCTCACATTGGATGCGGCATTATTATAACTTTTCTCCATGTGAAGTAAAGTGTGGTGCTTCGAAGGGCACTTACGACAACTTTGATTACTATTACAAGACGTAACCCGATGCTTGTCACTTAGGCAGTTAAAACACAAATTGTTATCGCGAACAAACTTATAACGTTCATAGGGCGTAAATTTTAAGAAACCAGAACACTTGTACAATTGCGAATGTTGACTATTACACAAAGAACAAATAGATTGTACAGGTGCAGGTGCGGTATTGACATACGTATGTGTCGACTTTTGTGACCTCGAAGGCGCATCCGTTCGACGGTCGGACTTAGTAACTACTTTCTTCGTAGCTTCATGGTTTGACGAAGTGCGTTGTAATATTTTAATATGATCGCGCACAAAACATTCTAAATCATAGAATTTTGGCAGTTTGCTACTGCGATGGTTCATTTCAAATAAACGAACGGTTTCACTATCTAATTTCTTTAAACCCAAATACAAAAACAAAAAGTCGCAGAGGTCATCGACCTTCAGGTTATTTACTGCGCGAACAGATGATGCAAAAGTATCTAAAACTTCTCTAAATTCTGTTCACTACAAACTGTAATATTTTTCAATTCGAATAACTGATCTAAATAAGCGGTAGCTACTAATCTCTTGTCTTCGTATTTGGACTTCAATGTTTTCAAAATTAATGAATAATTATCGGCACTAAAAGTAATGCCGGCACAAACAGTTTTTGCTTTACCAGTTAACTTTTCAACCAGATAGTGTAATTTTTCATGATCTGTCAAAGAGGCGTTCTTATCTATGGTGTTTTCAAAACTATCTATAAACAGATTCCAATTGCGAATGTCACCATTAAATTCAGGTATTTGAATGGGCGGTAACTTAGGTCGATCGCGAGAGTAATTTGCCTGGCTCTGATGGACAGACGGCATCTCCAAGCTTCTCGCGACACGTTTGATGCGACAGAACAAATCATCGAATGACGCCAAAGCTTGATAACTCACAGCGTATTCTGGATTCAATTCTAACTCTAAAACGTTAATATCATGAATTACGGATTCAAATTCCGCGCGCAAACTATCTAAGTTTTCTACAGAACATAAGAACGAATCTCTAATAGCTAGATCAACTGTTTTAAGTGCATTATCACAAATAGATTGCACGCGAGAAAATAGCATGTCTCTTTTAGCATATAAAAGTTTCAATTGAACTTTGTTGTCCTTTGGAGGCATCGTGAACAATTAAGACACACATCAATGCGGTAAACAAATAAATAAAGTTATTTTGTTGATTATGCGATGAAGAACAGTGACGCGGACAATAATATCTAATTACCTAAAGTGGGTAGGCAGTTATAACCGAACTGCGAGTGAGAAAAACGAACTGTAGGTACTTTTATATCAATCCTAATTTACCCACTAGGTTGTGTCTCTGTTTCTGAACAAATACTATTAGACTTCCGAATGAATAACTAATACTAGCGATCTATAGCTACGTATGTAGGTATTACGTACCGTACTTACGCAGGTAATAGATGAACAATCTGCGTAACGAACAACGAATTGCGTTAGGTACCTATAAGTCTGCGGTGCGGTGCGTTTATTCCGTATGGAATAAATACTAATGCGATAACTACAACAAATAATTAAGTTCTTATTTCAAATACCTAACTATCCGGCTCGGTAGGACCAAAGAAAATGGTGGCGCGAAGGGCTAAGTATAATGGACTGTATTTGCGATGCGATATTAAAACGATTGACAAACGCTTTGGCGATAGGTATTTCGAGTTGCGGGGGTGTGGGACAACAGAATACAACCCGATAATTAGGGAGGGAAAGCACAAACCTTTTACTCCAGCCACGTGCTCGTGTCGTCGCCGGTGCACCGGTTCACTTTCCAGGTTCAGGAGCAGTTAGGCTTCAAGCTATTGTCCTCACACATTAAGCACAAACACAAACAGTTTTTAATAGTCTTATTACACGCGAAATCACGGTAATTCCAAAGTTTTCAATATTTTTCAACGGAGCGGGCCGACGCCATTGCGTACGCGATGCGGTTCAATCCGGAAGTAGTTTTGCGACAAATGGCGGGGCGAATCTTCTTATTCACTCGCGAAGTATGTGCGGGAAAGGGATGGGTATAGGAGATAGCGGATGTCAATCAAATTTTGAATGTTGGCGCAACCACTAATGCATTGCAGTTATTTCCAAATTGAAAATACCTTTGGCAAAGAGCTTTCAATTATTATACACTGTATTTGTCTATTCTCAGCACTATTAGCTACTTTTACGAGTTTTATGGGCCCATTGTATAGAAATTGGGTAATCACCGTTAAAGCGTCTCTAACGTGGGCTTACAGAAGGCACAACATGAATACAATGTGGTCTTTTTGTCTTAAAACATGCGTAACTTTGACAGACTAGCGTAGGAAGCAAGGTTGTGCCGGCACCAATAGAATAATTTACTTCTTTTATGCACGCAAAACGAATATTAATGACTTGAATGTACGTTTCATTTAAATTACGTTCTAAATAAAAGAGTGGTAATGGAACAAAGAGATAGCACCAACAGAAGTTTCATTCTCTTGTAGCTTTTGCACATGCGAATCATATGCTTAGTCAAGTAATGTCAGTACCCTGAGTTCTTTCTCCTTTTGCTAGATGAGAATCAATCAAATCAGCTTAGCGCAGTCCACTGCTGGACCTATGCCTCTCTCAAGCCTGCAGCTCAACGTCCAATTCTTCGCCTTCCGCATCAAGTCTGCCCAAGCAACCTTTTTAAGATTTTGTCTGCCGTCAGTCTGCCTTGTAGCACACTACCTTTCAAAAGATAGACACTGCACTGCATAGCCGTTTCTCATGCATGACATTGAAGTTTTGCGTTGGCCATCCATTTCCTCAGTTCCTATTCCTTCAGGTCAAGAAAATATTAGAAGAATGATGGATTTACTGACACATCTTCTTTATTGACATAATGGTATTCAGTTATTTGCATTCAAATCTGCAGTCATGGTTCCTATCTGATTTGGTATAACGGTAACGTATTGCTCAACATTGCAAGAATACACTAATTATTATTGTGCGTTATAGATGAATATCTGTAGCATGCTTCATGATTCCGTGATGAAATTGTTTTTGCATAATCTGCATAATCGGTGCCATTAGAAGATGAACGATAATGTAGGAAAATATATTAAATAGTTTCTGTTTATTCTTGACTGTAGTTTCCTGGTATCCAACAAGCTTGTTACTATATCCGTAACATCATTTCAGTCTGGAATAACTCAACAGTGGTTGTAGGTAGACCTTTCTTTTGTTAAACTTATCGGTTCAGTTTGTTTCTCATTCAAGGGTTTCTAGCATAACAATTTCGTAAACAAACAAACATGGCGTGAGATAATTTTATAGATCGATTTGTAGTGAAATCAAGTACTCTTTCCAAATCAGTGGAAATAGAACAAATAAACGTGAGTGAAGTCAAATCCAACGCAATTCTCGCAGTTTATCAAGGAGTGGCGAACCCTCCCGACGACGACGACGCCGGCGTGGGAATCACGTCTAGATGTTTATGTTCATTCTACTTTGTACTACTCGTTATAGGCAGGTCGCTGCATGGAGCTTAATGACTGTTAAATGTATCTACTTTAACGCTAAGTAAATAGTAAAGTGAATTGGTGGAATTACTCTTTAGTTCTGGCATTTTTTCTTATTACCGTCTTTATTCATGTTGTAATGCGTTGGGTTTAAAAAAGGATATTGCTGTTTAGATCACAAAATCAAAGCATTCATTTCAAATAGGCCAGTTACAGGCACGTTGAAACAAATACAAAAAAAGAAGCTGCAGTCCCAGTCACAAGGCCCCATAATAACTGTGAATGTACTATAGTAGCCCATTCTAAACTGTAGATCTCTAGGGAGAAGAACGGTCAAGAAACTCCATGGACTCTTTTATATCAGTTACAAAACCTTGGACACAGAGTCCTTCATTTCTTTTAGGTTGTAGTTTTAGTCGTGAGCTACCTATTTCAAATTGACTGTTTCGCACGCCTTTGGTTCTGTCTGCGTGTGAGTCATATTCCTTTTCTGGGAGCTTCTTGCAATAAATTGCAATAGGGTGATTCTACATGCATACTCTTAACTACTAGTAGTTACGCCATTTACTGGCTCTCTATCATCCTTTACACAATGTTTATTGATACAATGTCGTTTACACTGTTTGCCAAGTTAGAGGAATACACTGTTCCTCGCATATTTATGAACACACTCGCTTTTGTGTTCGCAAACCCGCAGATTGGTGACGCGTCAACAATGAACATTGTTGTCAAAACGCTGATACTGGGAACAAAAGCTTCTTTGAAATCAACCGGTTAATCTGTTCGCTATCCAAGGGAAACTTGCAATTCTTTGTTCGTTGCAGCACAGGTTGCAGTGAGTTCCGTTTTAATTGAGTTGTTTGATGTCAGCTTTAATAGGGTGAAGTGGATACTGGGTTATTAGAGGTCATTTTAGAGTTACTTAAGTGCAGTTTAGGACCCTAAAAGATCATAGTATTCATTTAATTAACAGTATAATTGATGAGAGGGGCAGGTATAGACTTGATTCAGTTGGGTTGTGGATTGTAGTAATGGATATTATCTTCTTCTTAGCGTGTCGATAACAATTTCAATTGAGTGAGCCCAAAATTTGGCGGCAAGCTTGACACTTTCAGCAGCGTCCATCGGGTTCTGTAAAGTGCAAGCAATAGGACAGGCAGAACACGAAAACAAGTGTCCCATCGTTTGTAGAGCAACACTACATGTACATCTATGAATTTCCATCTGAACAGGATTTTCTTACTTCATGCATTTTATGGCACTTTGGTACGGTCAGCAGCAGAAGTAGCTTAACACTACTCAAAGTTTCAATGCAGGTTTCTTAATAAAAACTTGTTAGATATTACTCGTTACTAACAACTTATTGAAGAGTAAGGAACATTTTAAAGAATAATCTTCAGAAACATTAATAATGATAGCTGGAGCCCTGTACATCAAATAATTAAAATTTTGAAATGTTCAGCTACTCTTGCTGCTGACCGTCCATAACACTGATGAAAATACCTAAATAAATAATGTATATCTGCTCCCCAGGATTGCAACGATGATAGGATAAGGTTACAGAATAAATCAATAGTTTTGCAATACGATATCAGTTCCGCAGTCAGTTATTAATGATCTTAGTCAAGATAAAGATGATAATTAATTAATTATGATGAAGCTGGTCGTTAGGAATTCGGTTCCCACGCGTTATCGCAAGGATATCTATCAAACAGATATACTTACTTATAACGTTTAACATTTTAAAACTCCTGCTGTGTTATCTTCGATTTCAGATAAAGCATGCATTTTTAAAGTTGATTAAACAGATAACATGATGTATATTTAAGTAGTTCTTCTTGTTTTCAATTGATGTCATTTATAATGCCATAAATTAAGTTGCATTTTGCAAGAAGCATATTTGTTTTCATGTTTGGAAACCAAATCGCGAACCAAATACAGCAAAAATAATCTGTTTGTGTATTCTAGTCAGTACTTTTCTGATAAGCTCAGACGCTTCAAGGTTCCTATGTCCATTACTTTATGTATAAGTTACATTATATAGTAAAAGCGTATGCGCAAAGCTTGTACAGTCAAGCCCAGTATTACTTGACCCCTCATATAAAGAAGAAAACGGCAAATAGTGTTAGAAGAGGGGTCAACTAATGCTGGGCACTGACTGTACATAAACAGCAATCAACGGTCAGGCTGTGCGTATGAATATTATCTCTTAAATATCTTAGATATTTGTATTCTTTGCGAGGCCAGGGACGATAAGGCTTGAATCAACTTTCCAAGCGGATCTTATAGTAATGATGATGTTTCTTATATCTTTAGCAGACTGTTATTAGTACGAGTTATTATTAGGAGTAATTGTAACCTCATGTTAACTGATTTTAACGTAAATTAATGGTTTGTAGGGATTGGTCGGTTAAACAGTAATCGTGTGTCCATTAGATGCAAAAATGAAGAAGTTAACAATCAAATAGTATCTTACACTACTGCATTATTCTTCCATTTAAAGTCATTATTGTAGTACACATACATACATAAACTCACGCCCTTTTCCCATGGGGGTAGGCAGAAACCACAGAAAGCCACCTGCTACGATTCTTACATACCCCTTTTGCCTCGTCCACATTCATACATCTGGTCATACACGCACGCCGGTTGCGAGTACTACGCACCTGTCCTTTACTCCTTTCTGAAAAACATCACCAATAAGGTCAGTGTATGTCTTTCTAGGGCGTCCCCTCCTGGCGTTGCCACTCACATCTGCCTTGTAAATACCTTTCATTAATCTACTTTCATTCATCCATCCTCTCTACGTGAATCTTTGTATACTACATCTTCTTTTAAACCGCAACGTTCTCGTATAACCTCATTCCTCAATTTATCATTCAGAGTTACACCACACATGCTTCGCAAGGAACGCATTTTCCACCGCAGTAACATTTCCTACTTTTGGTAAGACCCTAAATGATGCTATTACTACAAACAAAATTCGTCATCAACAAATTGCTTTTCTCTACAAGTGTTAGATACTATTGACTTCAACGTGCTTCAACGTAAGCTTAGTTGGAAAACTATATTCATTTAATTATATCTTTACTCAACAAAATAATTACTCCACATCGCGTTAGTCTTTACCGTGATTACTAACTAACTTATGTTCTAAGCTTAGTCATCAATCTTAGTGTAGCAGGTTAAGGATAACTAGCCTTCATTAATCTCGCTAGTCATAAACCTAGGCTCGTAATCTAGTACATCGTTGTTCTACCACTGATTTATCACGACCTTTTCACTAAAGGTGTGAGCAGGACTAGTTGTGTTAGCTTGAATGGGTTTAACTTTCAGATGATTAATCTAAATGCTGTTTTGGGTAACGGTAGGAAGGTCTTGTTTGAATATTTTGTCGTGGAACTTGTATTGATCTGAAATAAGATATGTTTCTAAGCTCTCGATTAAGGCTCTATAATTATATTCTAAAAGGTAATTTCGACGTATTCTGGGCAGTCACCCATTTTTATCTTGCTGGCTGTCCACGTCATTAGCATACCTATGCTCACAAGAATCTGTACCGATGTCCGATACTTGAGAAGAGAAAGAATTAGAAACATTGATTAACTAACTGCAAATACTTACCACTTTATTTTCAGTTCATCAGCAGGCTCATCATTTTCTCATCCACACACTTCAGCTCGTTCGTAAAAGAAACCTTCCGTATTGTACAATTTGTATACATATACCCCGTTTTGAGCTACCACACGTTTCTTTCTACCTATGTGCTCTTCTCAATGTCTTTGTCTTCATACTATCAACTTTATCATTGAGAACTCGACCCTAACCCACAGTAGTATAGGCCTCTCTTTGCTTGAGCTATCTCCATCATTTTACTAACCTTCAATCTCTTCTTTACAGACAGCTGAACGCAGCGCAGGTTGGGAGACCCACCGAGTCCGTCTCAACCGGGTACCAGGCTATGGTTTCGGTATCGCGGTCTCCGGCGGCAGGGACAACCCTCACTTCGCTAGCGGCGACCCTTCCATCGCAGTATCTGATGTGCTAAGAGGGGGACCGGCTGAGGATAAGTTGCAGTGAGTATTGCTTTTTTATTACCTACTAGCTATTATATTTTTTTATAAACGTTGCCCCACAATGAGAATTTGTCCTGTAAACTCCTGTACCTATCGTAGGTGCGTTTAAAAACATTTAAACTCACAAACAAACACCCAGACCCGAAACAGTTATTATCTGTAGACAACAAATATTTATTCCGTGCGGGGATCGAACACGACACGCAGCGCAGCAGTCCTATTGCTCAGCCTATGCGCCAAACGAACCTACGTGATACGAGCGGACAAGAGAGGCGAGAATCGACCCACCGCTAACACACGTCGCTTTTCCTTGTCTCTCATGTGATTGGTCGAATCTGGAACATTACGTTGCTTCTTTCGTTTCCAATTTGGCGGAAAACTCAAGGTCCAGGAAAAATCTGGGTCCAGTCGGCGTTGCAATTTGTATGTGCAAATAATCTTCTGCGCCGTACTCATGGACAATTTTTTCTGAGAGAACTGTGAAAATATCACGGTTCTGCTTGCATATAACCTCCCTTTTTCCCTAAGCAGGAGGGTATCCATGAGGTCCCTCTACTCTTAACAATGACTTTGCATAATTTCATCTTCAACATCTAATCTTTCCAGAGTAAACGACAGAATAGTATCCGTGAACGGCGTGCCCTTAGAAAATGTGGAGTACGCGCGCGCCGTGCAAGTGTTGCGCGACAGTGGCGCCACCGTGTCGCTGGTGGTGCGGCGACGTGCGCCCGCGCCGCCCCCAACAGCGCCTACTACCATCAAACTCTCACTCACGAGGAATGGGAAGAAAGAAGGTTCGTTTTAGAATAGTGGCCCCCTGTAGGAGGGATTTTGTCTACGGATTCCGGTATCCGATTGGATTTGCCACGGATTCCGGCGAGTTGTATCCACGGATACGGGGATCCGTTTCCAACAAAAAAATAGTGAGGAGTACCCGCGAACAATGCACGTGGGACCGTTGAAGACCAAATAAACAATGGATGTTACGAAGTGACAACTAATACAGAAGTATGGATGAGGACGACTTGCTGCGCCGGGGAAGCGAAACGATGACATTCTGCTTCAGAAAATACAACTGAAAATCAGAGATTGCCTTAAGAAGAGTGTAGTGGTTAAGTAGAGGTAGTAGGACCTTCGAAAATGCGTCGCCATTGCCAAGACAAAGTTTAAATGAAATAGTACATAGTAACCGAAACTGACAGCAATAAGGCTGTTAGAAATTCCTTAGATGAACTCCTTCACAAATAAGAATAACTAAGAGATCTACTATTTTGGGCTCTATTTCGGCAAAGTGTCAGGATATTTTAGTGCCATTACCTAAAATCTCTTCAAAATATTGAATCTAATACTTCGTTCTCTCCGTTCCAGATTTCGGAATAGTATTAGGATGCAAACTCTACGTCAAAGAACTAACCTTGCGAGCCAGAGAGCAGCTGAACCAAGGAGGCCAGGGTCTCTGCGAAGGAGACATGGTGACCAGGATCAACAATACCCCAGTGACTGATGCTATGACCCTGAAGGAAGCCAAGAAACTCATCGAGGCTTGCAAGGACCGTCTGAACCTGGTGGTGACCAGGGAACTGATTAGAGAAGAGACGGTTACTAATGGGAATTATCAGAATAATTATAATAGTCTTGGTGAGTGCTTTTCTGTTTTATGTAATTTTACTTGACTTATTTAAATATACTACGAGAGGTTTTTATTTTGAATCTATGTTGGTAATATAACATAACATCACGCCTGCAATTCCCGAAGAGTTAGGCTAAGATGTACCTAATAATACACCCATATTTTGGCCAGTTAGGTTTATGTCCCATGTAATAGGAATGAGGCCATTGCCATCAACAATTTATGTCAAACTCCAGAATTCTTATTTCGGCATCTTTGAAAAAACAATTAACGCTCTTTACGATAATCACTAGTAAAAGAAATAATGAATAAAAAGGTTCATTCACCAGACACCAGTTTCTGTTCTGGTTTGCTCATGTAAGTTAATAGTCACATCACACCAATTTTGCTACATTGCTGATTCATAGATAAGATAAGGTGCTTTGAATTTGAATAAATCAAACAAGTAATTATACAATTTCAATATAACATTTCAGTAGATAAGATTTTATTACCCGATAAGTACTTATGCTTGACCATCAACTCAAAAATATCGTGCGATCTTTACGACCGACTTATCTTAAATTCTATTCAAGATTTTAAGACAAGAAGAGTATTACCGGCTTTAAATACGTATGTATATAAATCATGGAATTACCTGTGTAGTAAATAATTGAGAAAATTAATGCAAATCTGTGGGCTTAGCAAATATTTGTAACTTAAATATTTTGCAAATTATTTTTAACGACGTAGGCTTAGAATGTATTAGGTAAGAGACTAGCTGCAGGACGCCCTCGGCTTTCTACTTTTCTTTCTTTATTAAAACAATTAAATTCGCTAAAACTATTTTTAATAGGTACTTACTTAATTTCTAATAATTTCAAGGATTTTTTTGCAAGGAATCCTAATTATATTTCGTAAACAAAAGTACTGTAACCTACTCTTTATAGCATCAGCTAGCTGCCAGTAAAGCTCGCCAAAATCTGTCAAGCCATTTCGGAGATTAGTCAGATCAAACAGATAAAATAATAATTCTTACTGACTGAGGAATTAACGGGACATCCGTTAATTCCTCAGTCACTTCAAATTTATTTAATAGTATAGATGTATATATTAACATTTTAGTTGAGAATATTTTAGTATTATTCATATTTAAGGAAATGATAAAAAAATATTTTTTATTATTCTTACTATTAATATCATAAACGGGATATTTACCATGTTTGATTTTTGTTTCGAGTTCCCGATATTTCGGCGCTGTTACAAGCACCATGATCACGGATAAACTGAAGTCATTGCGGGTGGATGTTTATGAGCAGACAAAACGGTCTACCCTCTTTCTTGATCGTTTTTTGCGTTCGGTACCACTACCATTGTCACTCACTACACGATTCTGTTCCCGACACACAAAACTCACTGTGTCCACTCGCGAACTTTTTTCGGCACTTTTTCGGTTTTTACACAGTTGAACCACTGGATTCCAGGCTCTCGACAGTTGAAACCCATCCTCCCGGTTAAAGTTGTCATATTTGGTAATTTCAATGGCCTCTCTGACCAGACGAGGTATATAGTGGCGTTCTGTCGAGATGACCTGAGGGTTATGCAACTCAATCCAGTGGTTTGATCCCGATTCCAGCAGATGTTCAGCTATGGCCGATTTTTGGGTGTCGTTATTTTTCACCGCCCTAATATGTTCGGATATGCGACAGGCCACCGTACGCTTTGTCTGACCGATATAGGACTTGCCGCAACTACAGTCTACTTTATAAACACCGGGCTTTTCCAGCGGAAAGTTGTCCTTCGGCGAACGCAGCATCTGGGACACTTTCCTGAAAGGAGTGAAAATGGTCTTAACGGCGTATTTCCGAAGAATATTCGCAACCTTATCTGTCACTCCCCTCACGTATGGCAAAAATGCTGGCTGCCTCTCAACTTCACACTTCCGGTGCTTATGAGTCGTTTTCCGTTTAGGTTGTGCGGACTTCCCTGTATATCCGTTTTTCCGTAGGACCTCCTGTACATGTGTTAACTCAACACGTAAATGTTCCTCGTCGCATAGATCGTATGCCCGGTTGATGAGCGACGTCACTACAGAATTCAGCTGTCTGGGATGGTGATGAGAATCGGCGTGTAGATATCGATCCGTGTGAGTCGATTTCCTGTAGACTGAGTGGCTTAGAGAACCGTCAGTACGGACCCCTATTTCAACGTCCAAGAATGGTAATGTCTTCTCTTTTTCCATCTCGTAGGTAAACTTTATCTTACCATGTATGCCATTAAGATATGCCAAGCATACTTTTACTTCTTGTTCGTCTCCTTTAATTATACCAAAGACATCATCAACGTACCTCTTCCATAGCCTTAATGGTGTAGGTGCACTTGGGACTGCCAACTCTTCAAAGTGTTCCATCCAAATGTTGGCTACCACTGGAGCCACTGGACTGCCCATGGCTACACCATCAAGCTGCAGGTAATATTGTCCTTGGTATAAGAAGTAACCGGTTGATAAACAATGATGCAGTAGATGGATATATTCTACTGGGATGTTATTATCTAGTAGTTTCATCTTAACAACCTCCATGCAGTCCGCCACTGGTACATTTGTGAATAGGGACTCCACATCAAAACTGACCATTACGTCATCTGCCTGGAGCTCGATGGATTGCAAGATGTCGATAAAATGTCGAGAGTCTTTGACATACGACGCTGAATGACCCACCAAAGGTTGAAGTACCGAAGCTACATGTTTCGCCAGGTAATATGTGGGCGAGTCAATCTGACTGACTATGGGCCGTAGCGGAACATTTTGCTTGTGTACCTTTGGTAAACCATATAGTTTAGGGGGCTGTATATTCCTAGGACGAAGCAAATACTTCGCTGTATCGTCTGTGATTATGTGCTGATACTCCTTTATAATTTTGCGTGTACTGCGATTCGTTCGTGCCGTCGGATTGTATTTCACTTCTCTGTAGGTGTTCACATCACTCAATAAGTTACGGATCTTTTTATCGTACTCGGTAACGTTCATGACTACAGTCGCATTACCTTTGTCCGCTTTAAGTACTGAGTACGTCCTCATCCTTGCGGAGGTCACGTAGTGCGGCTAATTCTTTAGCAGAGATGTTCGAAGTAGGAGGTTTAGCGTGACGTAACGCGACGGCGGTATCCTGTCTTAGCACATCGGCATCACTCGCCGGTATCATATTTCGTCGTATCGCTTCCTCCACACTGCCGATCACCTCTTCATAAGGTATGCGTTTCGGAGTAGGAGCAAAATTCAACCCTTTCTCAAGGACTATTTGAGCACTTTGTGTTAATTCTTTGGTGGACAAATTAATAACCGTTCGAGTTTCATGTGAGATATCATTGTAGGGGCTCACCGGTTTTTGTTTTCGGATTAGTGATTCATATTTTTGTTGCTTTGCCAATGCACTTATCTCTCGAGAGCGTTCGGCTTGCAGGTAGGTAATACGATCACAAATATCGAAATCACTAGTTGTCAACAAAGCACTGCATTTAAGATGTACGCAAAATAACTCACGATGGATTTCATCAATTTGGTATCTGGTGTTACGGATAACCTTACGCAACAATTTAACACTCGCGTTCCGTAGAATGCTCGCGGAGCCGTGGATATCTAGACGTGGTTTTAGTCTCACACACACTGGGATAACGTCCGCATCCCTGCACTTTATCAGAAAAGCCAAGGACTCCTCTAAACACCCACACTTTTTCCGCGTACGTTCAAGATGTTTCACTAGTTTTACACCATCCGGCCCGTACCGGTTTGCAATATAAGTTTTTAAACTGACATGGTCACTGACACTACTATTAATATCATAAACGGGATATTTACCATGTTTGATTTTTGTTTCGAGTTCCCGATATTTCGGCGCTGTTACAAGCACCATGATCACGGATAAACTGAAGTCATTGCGGGTGGATGTTTATGAGCAGACAAAACGGTCTACCCTCTTTCTTGTTCGTTTTTTGCGTTCGGTACCACTACCATTGTCACTCACTACACGATTCTGTTCCCGACACACAAAATTCACTGTGTCCACTCGCGAACTTTTTTCGGCACTTTTTCGGTTTTTACACAGTTGAACCACTGGATTCCAGGCTCTCGACAGTTGAAACCCATCCTCCCGGTTAAAGTTGTCATATTTGGTAATTTCAATGGCCTCTCTGACCAGACGAGGTATATAGTGGCGTTCTGTCGAGATGACCTGAGGGTTATGCAACTCAATCCAGTGGTTTGATCCCGATTCCAGCAGATGTTCAGCTATGGCCGATTTTTGGGTGTCGTTATTTTTTAGCAGTCACTTGATGTAAAAATCTACTGGTCATCACCCCAACATAGTTGGGAAAGGGCTAGGCAGATGGTGATGGTCTCATTTTATGTTATGTCTTATCAATATCATCCATATTTTTGGAGAAAAGACATTACATTTTTTTCTCCTTTTCTCTCAAACAGAAGCCAGTCCCCACAACGTATACGGCGCTGCGGAGGCGTCCCCGGGGTACTCTAGCAGTGGACAGAACTTGTACGTGGCGGCGCCGGTGAGAGGCGGAGATGCACGAAGAGGCCCGATGTCGCACGAACAGATCGACCAGCCGCCGAGGCCGCCACCACCGAGGAATGAAGGTATGTTGGGTAGGACTAATAAAATTAGACTAAAAAGTAAAATTCGTATATTTTAAGGAAATATTGAAATCCTTCTTTGCGACAAAAATCTGAAGTATCTAAAAACGAATATTTACCAAAAGCGCGTTCTTGACAATAGGGTAGCTGACAAAAAAAAAGTCTAATTAGTCCGGCAGATAGATTTCCAAAAAATATTGGACACGTATGTTTTCTTTTTTCACGTAAACAATAAATGAAGACGAGACAGTGTTTCGAAAAGTCGTGCGACGTCACAGTTTTGTACGATTTTTACCAGAAAGTGACGTTTCCAGCTCCCACTTCTTTAACAAGTTTTATTTACGTCAATTTTTATTAATTTGATAAATCAAAAAACACGTATCCAATATTTTTCGATAATCTAACAGACGGACTAAACAGAATGATATATTTTTTAGTCAGTCAACTACCCTATTTCGTTCAAGGACCAAAAGACTCATCATCATCCTAGTATCCTAATTGCGAAGCATGACAGATGATATCCTTCCATATTCTTCCATATTTCTCTATTACTCATCATCTTATCAGAAACCTCCTTTCTTGTCATACCATCTTTTACACAGTCCATCCATTGTTTCAAAAGAACCATGAGGAGGCTAATTGGTGACGAAAAGCTGGTTATCAAGCTACATAGCAGGCCCACCGTCGCAAAGTCGCATGTCTGTCGGTCTTCTACAGACTGTACTTCGGAGAGTGTGCGCAAGAGCTCCACGAGCTGATCCCACCATCTCCCTTCTTCCATCGGGAGACTAGACGTACTGCAGGGTATCACCGATACCTAGTCGACATTCCACACATTCGAACGAAGCGCTTTGCTGGGTCCTTTATTATGCGCACAGCCAAGGAGTGGAATTCCCTGCCTGCGTCGGTTTTTCCGAGTTTATATAACCCTAATCTGTTTAAGTCGCGAGTAAACAGGCTTCTACTGGGTAAGCTCGTTCCATCGTCGACATCATCTCTGCCCTTAAGGCAAGATTGATTCCCGTCGGGGCTGTGGTCCCGTCGGGGCTGTGGTCCCGTCGGGGCTGTGGATATCGAAAGGTTACCGCGGCTCTGACACAAGGGCGAAGAAGAAGGAACATGGGTTTGGTTTTTAGTCAGTAGAAGTCTGACACTCCCCTTCGCTCTGCCCAAGAGCGGGGGGGGTTATTCGATGATTTTCCACACACCAAAAAAAAAAAAAAAAAAGGGCAAGATTGAAATCAAGAGCAAGCCCATTTAAAAAAAAAAAAAAAAACCATACATCAATATGAATAATTCCGCTGTTTTGTGCCATTGTTAACGAGCGCCAAACGATCCATAAATTAATGTATTTATACCACGTCGACAATAGTTTATTTTTGACATTATTATTAATAATGATGAAAATATTCAATGAAAATCTGCACTACAATGCAGTTAAATATGAAAATAATCAAGACAAGGAATCTGAAAGATTTTATTGCAAGCTCATAAATGCAATCTAACGAAGGCACCTGAAACTTTGAAATAATAATACTTATAAAAAATAACTTTACAGATTACTACAGCAGTAGAAGGCAACTATACGAAGAAGAAGCAATGAATAATCAACAAAGAAATAAACCATCGTAAGTTATAACTTTAATTTCGTGACTGTCTCATTGGTCTGCCGACTGCTGAGCATCCAGGTCCTGCTCAATCTGGTTCGATTCCCGGGTCGGGCAAAGTGTTATTGGATTTTTCCAGGAATTTCTCCTGGACTATGAATTTGTTTCCGGTTGGTGGCAAAAGCCTCGTCCCTTCTATGTAACTTGAACCCTACCCTACCTACTTATATATTTTTTATGTACACCTCTGCCTAAGTGCATGTTTACGTACAGGCGGGGCGTCGCGCGGCGCGTGCTGCGTTTTTATTTCAAACACATGGCGATGTATAAAAAAGTTAACGATTACAAACGTCGATTTTACGAGAAGCTATTTTTCGCTCGTAACTTTAAAATGCAGCGTTTGTTGCGGTGGACCCGTCTCTCAGTAAATTAATAAAAAAGCACGAGATGAAACTTCTGCACGCGCCGCGCAACGCCTCGCGTTTCCTTATACGAGCCCTAAGTCTTCAGGATAACGGGCTTGATGTTATATTTAGCTAATACTTTTACGCCATTCTATTTCAATCTCTTTTACAAAACACATTAAAAACAACCTTTGTGACTGACATACAGACGGACGGACACTCGAACTTAAGAGTGGCCTTAAGGACGTGTTTAAAAATCTGACGAAAATAAGCAGTTTTTCGGTACTTTATGTGGACAAACGAAACTAAACCAAATAAAACCAATAATAAACACATATAGATTACTCCTTCATCTTCAATAATTACTTTTTTTTATTCGAAAATGTTGGTTAATAATATTGTAAAAAAATATTTTCTGTGCCTCTCCGCACAAAATTAGCGATATCATGTTGACTTTAGGTACATTACTCTCTATTTTATGACATAAATTTATTTATTTCAAAATGTTTTATGGAAGTAAACATGTTCAACTCCAAGAATTTTTATAAATGGTATCAAAATATTACAAGCAGAGTCAGAAAAAAAAAAAATAACAATCAAAGTTAATTTTTCGGCAAATTTATCGTTATTGCGTGAACTTAAAGCGCTTGACTTAAGGTTCATTTTAGCGGTCACTGTCATGATAAATTACGCAAAAATTTGAAATGTAAAACTTAATCTGCGCTCTGCCGCCGTTGTGGGTGGACCATGTGTCGTTTTTTAGCTGGATCTCGTGTTGAAAAACATAGCTCTAGGAACACAAAATATTTGTAGTAGTAAAACTAAAAAAAAAAACAAAAACCGCGAGAATCCGTAAACGCGTCCTTAAAAGGGACCGGTTATCCATTTAAAGTACGAAGTCTCGACAATTCGTTTAAGAAGTTATTACAAGTTATTTTCTTAACCTTGACATTCCAGCACAAGACATCAAAAAATATGACTTACGCCAAAAGTACATAAGGTTAAAACTATACCCAGGGCTGCGGGTTGGTCGAAAGAGATACTATGGGTGGTTTTTAAGTCAGTACAAGTCTGACACTCCCTTCCACTCCGCCCAGTGCGGGTGGAGTCAATTGATGATCCCTTCAAAAAAAATGTTAAAACTATAAAGTTCCCGTTTTCCTTTTACAGTAGCGAGCCGCGTCTGATAAGTTTCCAAAAGGAAGGCTCCGTGGGTCTCCGGTTGTGCGGCGGCAACCGGTCCGGAGTGTTCGTGTCCGGTGTTCAGCCGACCAGTCCGGCGGCGTTACAGGGCCTGCAACCAGCTGATAAGATACTTAAGGTATGTGTTTATTTTAGTTTGCTTTCAAATGTGTATTGAAAATATTACAAACAATATTTTTTAAAGACCCATCCAGCGACTTCCCGAACAACATGGGCTTCGCGAAAAAAAATCATCCCCACTTTTATGTGTGCTGGTAAGCTAAAAAAATAATTTCGAGATTTTATTTTACCACTTTGTCGGCGTCACCCGTCTGTATATTCAAGCCAAATTACAACTTTCTAGTACTAAGAGTCTTTGAGCTATAGTGCGAACAGACAGATGGAAATGGCGAAACTATAAGGGTTCCTTGTTGACTACGGAACCCTAAAAATGAATCATGATTATGTGACAACAGTTTCCACTTCTGTATCCATAATTCCATATCCTTTGAGAATAACACGAGCATTGAGTCTTAGTTTTGTGCGGTCGAACAGGTGAACGACATGGAGATGAAAGGAGTCACTCGCGAGGAAGCTGTTCTGTTCCTACTGAGTCTGCAGGAGAGGATCGACCTCATCGTGCAGCATTCACCTGACGAGTATAATGCTGTGGCTAGTGGACAGATGCGTGAGTACTTCTTATTTTATAATAAGTAAAAAAAAAACTAAAAATCCCAAAAAAAGGCTTTTTTTCTAATATTTTAAATCATCATCAGCCTATGTTTCCCCTGCAGGGACTCAGGCCTCTTCTCTAGGAGAGGGATGTGCTATAATCTACCACGCGGGCCCAGTGCGGGTTGGTACATGTCACATGCCTTCGATTTTTTTATTTCTATGACATGCTGGTTTCCTCATGATGTATTCACCGCTGCTCTCGGGGCAGCGGTGATGAAATAAATTACACAAAGTAATGCGCCTGTTTGGGTTTCGAACCCACGACAGACAGTTTGTAAGTCGGAGCCGCACTACTGGGCCACCGCAGCTCTTCAAAGGGGTTTGAACTTTTTTGTATGGGAGCTGGCATATCGACCCACCGCCATTTTGATTTTTTTTCGAAATCGCGGCCCACAATGAAAGTGGTATGTATGGATGGAGGATATATAGACGAACAAAAAATGTCCAGTAACATGGTATCCAAAGTGTCACGTTACCGAGTTATTTGAAGGTAAAGATGGACATTTGAGTACAATGACCACATAAAAATTTGACCTTTTACGTGTATATAGGCGTTTATTATTATTATTACTGGTTGTTGAAAGAGAGTAGATACATTACATACTACTAGGAGCTCGAGAAAACTATTTTTTGACATAACATAGCGTTTCATTGCGATGCGAAACGATTTTATTGTGCGTATAATAATAATCAACCTGGAAACTATTATTTGGATACAATTTAACGCCTATACACGTAAAAAGGCTATTTTTTTAAATATCTAATGATTGTCGATGTACTCATTTGTCGATCTTTAACTTCAAATATCTCGGTAACGTGACACTTTGGGTACCGTGTTACCGAACATTTTTTGTTCGTCTATATGTCCTTTATCGATACATACCACTTTCATCGTAAGACGCGATTTCGAAAAAAAAAACAAAATGGCGGACAGGTTGATATGCCACATTGGTTCTATCCCCTTTAAATGTAAAAGTAAAATTATATTGTAAAATTATCAATTGCTTCAGTGAAGTAAACTAGCATGCTTAAGAGATGTTTCTCGACGGCATATAAAGCCAAGTCAGAGGACCATGAGCCGCATTAAACTGCCATAATAATATCCTAATAACATAAATACCTACTTAATCTGCCGAAGGACCAGGGTCACCGACATAGCTCGCAGAATATGCAAGTTGAAATGGCAATGGGCAGGCCACATCGCTCGAAGAACAGACAACCGATGGGGTAGGAAGGTTCTCTCATGGCGACCACGAACCGGAAGACGCAGCGTTGGTAGGCGTCCCATCAGGTGGACCGACGACATCGTGAGAGTCGCGGGCAACCGGTGGATGCAAACGGCAGACTGCCGTTCTTTATGGCGTTCTATGGGGGAGGCCTTTGTCCAGCAGTGGACGTCTTATGGCTGATGATGATGATGAACATCAACCTGGGTGGTGAATCCCGAGGTGTGTCTCAGTAGTGGGAACATTTGCTATTACTATTGAGTTTTCTACAAGCTATCGTCCACTTCACAATTCATGGTTTTTTCACTCCTCTAACATTTTTAATGTTTGCCATAATTATTATAAAACCATTTTCCCAAATAAATGCCTACTGACCTTTTCAGCGGGCGATTCGTTCCACATAAAGACCCACTTCCACTACACGGAGCCGACGGACGGTGAGATGTCGTTCAGGTGTGGCGACGTGTTCCACGTGGTCGATACGTTACACAACGGCACCGTGGGAGCCTGGCAGGTCTATAGGATAGGTGAGTTACGTTTTACGTTTCTAGAAATTAATTTCGCTCAATAAGAATACTTCATTTCTATGAAGAAAAACATTATAATAAAGATACAATAAGCGACGGTTTCGGAAGACTAAGTTATAAAAACTAACAATTTATTCATTATTCAGGTGGTGCTTTAATTAACCTTTTAAAAGTAGGAAGTGATTTCGATTCCTTCATAGCTTTAGCTATAGAGGTTTAGAGTTCAGCCCTCTCTTATACGACAGTCTTACTACCGTAGTTTTTCCTCGATGCTCTTAAAATTATTATAAGTTTTAAAACAACGCATAGAATGATCTTTTGTAGAAACATGTAACGGGTGGTGATTGTGACAGAGATCATCACGTTTAATACCTAATGTTTATGATCAATCAAAATCAAGTCATTTATTCAAACTAGGCTGATAATCAGCACTTTTCGAAAATCAAAATTCACTTTACTTATTTACAATTTTATAACCAGGCCAATTCAACTCTTGAAAAATCACCAACATCCACCAGAAAATTATCCTGAGATCTTTAAATAACTCATCAAAAATAATCTCTTTCAGGTCGTAACAACCAAGAGGTCCAAAAAGGCACAATCCCCAACAAGGCTCGCGCTGAAGAGCTGGCAACTGCGCAATTCAACGCTACCAAGAAGGAGATGAGCGGCAACGATGGCAAACACAACTTCTTCAGAAGACGCCGCTCTACGCACCGGCGTAGCAAGAGTCTTGGCAAGGTATGACATTGTCCTGTCGGGGCTGGATATATAATGATACAGAAACATAGTTAAATTCTTTTCTCATAATGAGTCATATCCTGCAAAATATATGACACAACATAACACCCGTAATTTCCGAAGATAATTATACCTAATAGTACACCCACATAGGAAGTTATGTCTTTTTTTTTTGGTGGGTGGAAAATCATCGAATGACCCCCCCCGCTTTTGGGCAGAGCGAAGGGGAGTGTCAGACTTCTACTGACTAAAAACCGAACCCATGTTCCTTCTTTGCCCTTGCGCCGAGGCTACGTAATCTAGTACAAAAATCCGCGGCCCCGGCGGGCAAGGAAATTATGTCTAACACCCATATTCATAATCAAAACCTCATGATTTCCTCGACTCGACTCAACCTCAGTGAGGTGTTTTCACATTCATAGTTACAATTTGACTCCTCACCTCAAACAGTTTCCTCACTCGAGGTGAGTTCGAGTTGAGGAACCAACTGTCAAAATATAAGGTACGTCGCGATCTACCTTGAAGCTCCCTCAAGGGACTTTTAAGTCTCATGTAATAAGGGGCGACACTATTGCCAGTCCCCAGGCACAAATTCAGACTGCGTGGCTGGTACTGAGAAATTCTAGACGGAAAGACCCAATTACACTTTGACCGACCCGGGAATAGAACCCCAACCAAACCTCATGATCAGCAGTAACACTTTCAACCATTAGACATTCCCTCAAGAACTTTCCTAAAATTAAACAAGCATTACTTTCTTCTACCCACGAAAGACAGTAATTATTCCCATTACAAATATCCTCACAGGAACACTGGGACGAGGTAGTGCTTTCAGACAGCATCAGCAAGTTCCCAGCATACGAGCGCGTGGTACTGAAGCAGCCTGGCTTCGTGCGACCTGTCATAGTGCTGGGCGCTGTGGCCGATATCGCTAGAGAACGGCTGTTGACTGAGAGCCCTGATAAATTCTCCTCGCCAAGTAAGTAGACAAAACACATACATACATAAACTCATGCCCTTTTCCCATGGGGGTAGGCAGAATCCACAAAACGCCACCTGCTACAATCCTTACATCTTTTGCCTCGCCAAGAAAAAAAGAGAAGAGATTTTTTTTTAAACTGAAATTGGTGTCCTTAGCTTTTATAAGTTTTTAATCCTGGTGGTATCTGAAAGTTCTTGTCTCAAAGAAAGTTCCACATCAGAGAAAGGAGCTTACCCAAATAAAACTATTTGGGTAAGGCAATCATACAGGTATAGAAACTTGATCGCATTCGTTAAGTCAAGATAGAAATAATATTCACTAAATTACTTATCCATTTGGCAAACACACTTTTATGTTAATGTTTATAAAGATATAGAACTTCATCTTACATGTTTTTGACTTAGTCGACTGATCTGGCGATAACCGCTAGCCATATCCAAAACAGCTTCAAGCATTCTAAAGTTATATTTTCTTTTGTTTAGAAATGGACAGCACTTTAGAAGATACCAAAACGAAATCTGCCGGTATAATCCGCCTATCAAGCATCAGAACGATCATGGAAAGAGGAAAGCATGCCTTACTGGACATCACCCCCAATGCAGTGGATCGGCTCAACTATGCACAGTTCTACCCTATTGTGATATTCTTGAAAGCAGACAACAAACATATCATTAAACAGCTTAGAGCTGGGTTGCCAAAGTAAGTAATCGTGTATTTTTTTAAATTTGATTGAGTTTTTCCTGTAGGTAACCAGGGAATATTTTACCGAAAAAGGGCATGTTTCCTTTTTATTGAGATCCTCGTTCATTAAAAATAGATGGCGCTGTTAAGCGCTGCTACTGAGGTTCTGAGATTCAAAATCATTTATCATTTTACTAATTAAAACTGCTTTACCGCTACTAAATGGGACGAGCAAAATGGTCTAAGTCAAAATTATTTATTTGCTGTAAATGTGGTAAAAATAATAACTCCCGAAACTTGTATCCCAGGTCTGCACACAAATCCTCAAAGAAACTCCTAGAACAATGCCAACACATGGAGCGAGTATGGGGCCACGTGTTCACGCACACGATCACACTGAGCGAAGCCAACCAGAACACCTGGTTCAGTAAGCTCATCGACCTGATACAGAGGACGCAACAACAACAACTTTGGGTGTCGGAGACTAAGGTGAGCATTTTGATGTTTTTTAGGTTCAAATTGATGGTATTTGGGATAAGTGTTAGGATTTTGGTGAGGGTTTTGTTATAAAACAATGGTCGATTTGATGTTTAATTTAAAGTTCCTAAAAGCAACTCAATAAGTATCATAATGTCTGTACAACAAAATACACGCATCTCTGATTTTCTGTCATGTGCATAATGTATAATTATCACTTCGGTGAAGGAGAACATCGTGTAGAAACAAGTCTGAGCCTGGGAGATATTTCTCGACGGCATATAAAGCCAAGTCTCTCTGCCTTGGGTGATAAAAACTCAGACAACTGATTAGACACTAACCACACGAGAAAGAAAGGTGTTGTCTGTGAGAGATTTTGCGTTTGACCACAGCCTCGCCTGAAGGAAAGCGATAATGCAGTCAAAGATCTTGCGCATACCTATTGTAATTATGTAATTGTGTACTGTTATAGTTAAGTATAATATCGTCGGACTAATATTTATCAGTTTCGCCATCTTTTATTCCCTAGCCATAAAATTAAAAACATATTAGTAAAATATCATTCTACACCCATTCTAAACTTATAAAGAACGCCATTTTAAAAACCTCTTGAAAATTGTTAGAAAAACAGTTTTTTATTGCTCCTGTAAAATTTGCTGAAATGGACTTACGAATTCTGATAATTTGTCCGACGATATGGCAATTTCAGTTCCTTATATCTAATTAAACCCGCGAATCACTTGTTTCATAACAAAACCTTTATATATTTCTAGTTCATAATTATATTATTATGTACTATCCATTACTCAATGGGATTCATTTATCAATGTCATCGTATTCTCTATGGCAACAGTAAACGCATTATTGCTTCAAGATGGTTGCTTGGTAAAGGCAATTTGGTGCATTTGGTAAATTTTATGTGCTCTCAATGTCTCGTTACCTTTATACTTTATTTAATGGTGATCTAAAATGTGGATATCACTACCTACATCAAGTATTTAATCATAAAGTTGACTTTAAGACAGGACTGGGTCCTTTAAAGGTGCAGGTAGATTATGGTCGGTTGTCTTAGAGTTCTTAGACCAATCCACATTGATCACCTCAAAACATAGTCGGTGATGAATCGATTTATCAATGGATACAGGAAATCCTGGATAGATTCATTCAATGTTATTGACCGGCCGTAATCTATTCGCACATTAGGTAATATTCAAGGAGTTCTAGTGTTATCATTTGGTTGTATCCACATTTCTAAGATCATAAAACATTATATATTAACCAATTCGTTTCTGTTCTGTCTTGCGGCGGTGTAGCACGTTGAAATGGTGTCGGACATATACTTCCCTATCCCCCCTTCGCCGTACCCCGCCTTCTACCCCATCTCCTATCCTTTGAACATGTACCCCCCTTCCCCTCAACGACCTGTCAGTTCCCCTCAGAACTTACCCCCCCTAAATCTTAACCCCAGCACTAAACATCACGACCATCTGTATGACGCTAACCGAAATCATGTAGTACCTTACTACTACTCTGAAACTCTAACCCCATGCATGCCTAACAATGCTTACAGTGTGCCAAATACTTACCTGACTAATAAAAACAGACATACTTTAGCTAGTTATCCATACGATGACCGGCAGAATTATTATCAAAGAAAAATAAATCCTAAGTTAAAAACTGCTCTGAATGAAAGTCCTGAGATGTCTCACATATTTGCCAAAAGTAATGTTTATCCACCGCAGAGTTTTCGACCATATAGTGTTCTTGAAACGACTAGCAAATCGCCAGTTCTAAACGTTCAAAGACCCTCGTCAGTCGTTCCAATGACGGATCAATACCGGCCAGCTTCATTTTTCCAAACCGATAATGACGTAAAAAAGACAAATGAAGTCCCCGAATGGAAGGCGCGACTTCAAAAAGAGAATCCGAAACCTCTTTTTAAAACTTTAGAAAGACCGTTGAGGCAAACGTGTAGGATCCCAAACTGCAAATGTAGTGACAAGTCCCCGATACTAGAACCAGGAAGGTTTAGCGAAGTACGAACGTTACCTATACCTTCCGGTAGAAACTTAAATAAGTATAGAAACCTATCTCTTCCCACTTTAAAGTTAGAGGAGATAGAAAAAATAGAGAATGAAAGTAAAGCAGAAGCAGAAAGAGACGGTATCATTACCAAACCAATTTCAGAACAGCATTTAGGGTACGTCTAAAATAGATGTTATAGTTCTAACAAAGTTAACCAAAGTTACCATTTTAGATTTAGCACAAGTATTCATTTATGTATTTTCTTAGCTTTTTTGTTTGTATATTGGCTGCTTGACTGCTTATGTTAATTTGCTTATGGCACTACTTTTTTATTCTTTATTATATCTATTTTGTTTGTTTTATTAGGTACTTACTTTTAGCCAAAGATTTACTGCCAGTGTGTTTTTGTTGTAAATATTGTCACAAATTACCAGTGTTAAATACCACCCGTGTTTTATTGAATCGATATTCAAATCCGTCATTTTAAATCTTCTAAGACCGAGTGACAAATTAATTGGTCTCTTTGGTCCTATTCTTTGGATGAATTTTCATTTTTTTTTATCTAAGCTTTATTCTATTCTTCTTTCTTTTTAATTCTCTGTTAATTTGAATATCGATTCCAGTGTGTAAAAACCCAGTACAACCATTAATCATTGACAGACGCTAAACCCCGTTTTTAGTTTCTGTAATGTTTTAAATGCAATCATTCATTTGTCTTGTCTTGTCACCCCATTCCATAACCCACCCTACCGGATGCGACATCGAACATTCTGGAATGGCGGAACAGAGGCCAGAACCGCTATCGGACGACTTTTTGTTCTCAATGTCTTCGAGTACTGAGAATAGGCTGTCTTACGCTTCGAGTCCTGAAAGTGACTTGGAAGTTAGTCCTCCGCCGGCTCCGAGACTCGTGAAGTCGTCTTCTGATCCGTCGATAGCTACGACGCAAGATAACATGGATCGGGACGACGATATCAACCATATGGCCGACGCTGTGCCACCTCCTTATACGGTTTGTATCTATTTGTATGATTTATTGTGCTCTGGCCTTATTTGGAAACTACATAATTGATTTTAGGTAGTTCCTTATTGGAAAAATAATTTATTACAATATAAAGATTATGTTGGGACTTGTAAATGAGATTTCCCTTTTTTGTAAGTAACGCAACTTTTAATTAAATATCAGTTGTTTATTCCAACCATTAAAATGGAGAAGGTACTTATCCACATAGCTCCATATGTGCTAATTTTAATCATCTCTCTTAAATTAATATCTTCATAAACAGTGGAGGAATTTACTTTTATAGTATGGTCAGCAACAGAAGTAGCTTAATATTTCGAAATTTTAATTATTTGTTGTACAGAACTTCAGCTATTATTTTTTATATTCCAGAAGATTAATCCATAATTTATTCGTTACTTTTCAATAACTTGTTAGTAATGAGTATATCGAACAAGTTTTATTAAAAACCTGCTTTAAAACTTTGAGTTGTGTTTATCTACTTCTGATGCTGACTGTACCTACTAACATATAAATACAGATATTATGGCGGTTTAGCTGAGCTGAATTCTGAGCTCCAGCTCTGATGAACAAAACATAAAATCCTACTTTGAAAACGTCCTTATATTCTCCAAAATAATGCACGTTAATTTATTTGCAAAAAAAAAAGAAAACTGTTTGTATGGTAACACATTACATTTGAACAAACAGCAAGGCGGGTATGGAGACAGCAAGTACGGTTTCTCGGCGAGCACGAACGGCGCGCCGACCAACGGCGTGAGTCACAGTCAGAGCCACAGTCTGGGCAACAACGAAGCCCCACCCTACCAAATGAATCCTATGACGCACTCGCCGCCGCACTCACCGCTCTATGGAACCGGTAAGTTCGTTACGATAGCAACCACTGTCAGAATGTAAATGATTACCTTCCACTACCACCTCGCCACTGCAGGGACTCCGGTCTCCCCAACCCAATTGCTTAACAACAAAGACATTCTAATATTTACGAGCCCTACGGCCCGTCTATACGGGGCAAGACGAATAAAATCGTAATCCAATACTTGTTACTCAATACTTTTTTTGAACATTGCAATTTAATAATTTTGTTTAATTTGTTTATATTTCAATCATTTATTATTGTCACAAAATTTGCATGCCTTATTTAGTAGGCGGAATATGAAGAACTAATGTGTACCTATGTGTTATAACCTATGTGTTATAAAATCTGTAAAATACCATATTTCCGGCAAATAAATTAATCTATCTATCTATCTAAACTTTATTTCCTAAAACGTTACTACTTAGTAACAAGTTTGTATGTCTGTCTAGTGTTGCTTGTTGAATTCGTGTGTCGACATCGAAAATGATCGAGATCAATTTTTTTTTAATGAAAATATTTCCCATGTCCGCTATATTTCGTTTTCATGAAGTTCAATTCGTTGTTGTTGGAAACACAATGTAAGCAGTTTTCTCTTGCGAGGTAAAATAAGTTATTAATCGCTCCGCTTCGCTTGCGGTAGAAACCGGGCTTGTCACATAGGCGATTCCAGGCGTGATATTATGTTAGTGTGTGGCCTAGCGCTACTTAATTGCACTATTATCATTAATTTTTATTATTTTCTTACTATCTTTATTTGTTGTGTTTAACATGTCATCAAAACGTGTCAAAAAAAAAGTCCACCTTATAATGAAGCATCGTTTCCGTCAGTACCAGAACTGCCCCCGCGCGGCACAGTGACGCGGCCGGCCGGAGGTGTGCTGTTACCCGCACCACCTCCTGGGAGACCACCACACAATCTGCGGCATAACACTTCTGTAAGTACCCTCACATTGTTTTTAACTAGACATATTCGATTCGATTTTTTGTGAATAGCTAAGCAGGCGGCCCCTTAGACACAAACAGTTTTTTTTTGGAGGGTGGGATACCATCAAATGACTCCTCCCGCTCTGGGCGGAGCGGAAGGGAGTGTCAGACTTCTACTGACTAAAAACCACCCATGTTCCTTCTAGCTCCAAACTTTAAAAGTCCTTCGAGCCGGATGGACATGAAAAAAGTTCGCTAGATCTATTTTTGGTCTTTTGTACCTTGCTCAGATTGGAAGACCAGCAGCAAGCGATTTGAAGGCCATGTCCAACTGAAAAACGCGCATTTGGAATAAAAATAAGGATCCGACTTGGTGTAGTGTATCATATGCTATGCTTACCAACATTACATCATTTTACTTATTACTATTCATAATACTATTGGCAGCCAACCTGACTTGCTATTTTCTTTACCCGTACGACACCAATCATCTCATTGGAATTTTCCGATTACAGACTGTTCTCTGTGTAAGTAACTAATAATCGTCTTCATTCAGGGAACTCGTCCAAGTGCTCAAGAGCGTTTATTCGGGCCTCCCAAAGACCCGGGCAGTGATGAGGCGGCGACGTACACCGCGCGGCCAACCAGTATGATCATACAGCCTAGTCAGGGACAGGGGTCGTTGGATCGACATCGACATCCCTCTAACCCGGTGAGTGGAGTTTTGTTATGTTAGAATCTTATTTCGAAATCAATGTTTTATATTCAACACGGGGCATGAATTGGGCATGAATAAATGCCACCGTGACGTCTAATAGGGTATAATGGAAGAAGAAAACGTTTTGCGCCGACCCCAAATAGAGTGGGATAAGGGTAGGAAGATTATGATAATGACGGGGCATGAATTTAGTTTTTTCATATATTCAATTCATTTAGTTGATTAATTATTTTATTAAGATTTATATACAGGCATTGCATTTCTGACGGCATATTAGGTAGACCAAAGATTAAATAGCAAAAAAGGAATCGGCTATTTGCTAATTTTATGATCGCATAGCGCGACAACAGAGGATAGTAGATATTTTTGATTTCACCGTTAATTCTCCTTTTATGTAAGCAAAATTGAAACTTTTAAAAGCAGAGTTAAAAATCTTGTAAAATAGTGGCACATTATCTCTCGACCTTTTATTTTAAATTCTAGCCGCCTTATATATTAATAAAAATAGTTAAACATGGTTTAACTTACGCTTGGTTTATCTCGCATGCCGTCTCACTTCAAACATATTCAAAAGAAAGTGACGGCATGCGAGATAAACCAAGCGTAAGTTAAACCAGGTTTAACTATTTTTATTAATAAGGCGGTATGAGTTTAATTGTACTACTGTTTCATTCAATCATATTTTTTTCAAACACAGCAGAGTTCATACGACGGGACTTCGTCATACGACTACAGCGGTGCCTCCAACAATGGGTCAGCAGTGGGCTCCTGTCGTCTTCCACCTAACGCACCCGATGACCTTAAAGTTGCGCCACCTTCTATGTAAGTATCGGAATTCGTTGTAACTTTAGTTACACGTTTATACAACTTTATGCCATAACAACACCCAATATGAATAACATTGTAGCTTTAGTTACATGTTTGTACAACTTTATGCAATATCGACATGAATATGAATAACATTGTAACTTTAGTTACACATTTGTACAGCTTTATGCCATATAGACATCAATATGAATAAAGTTGTACAATCGTGTAACTAAAGTTACAACGTTATTCATATTCGATGTCGACATATTTTAATTTGATCAATGCATTGTTGTGTGTCCTGCAAGTTTTAACGCCTAAATTCGTGTTTTGAGTTCGACAGGGCTCAGGTTGTAATTGAGTTTTTCTGTAAGAAAATTATCAGTAGCCACACTCAGTCTAGAACTGTGCCCTGTAAATGACAATAGATATTCCTAAGGTATTCCTTTACCCTGGAGTATACCTACTATACGAACCTGGCTGTATTACACTAACTTACATTACTCCTTTGTGTCAGTACTGTCAGTCAGTTTTTTTATTACAATTAAAGAATCATTACCATTATTTTGTGGTCTGCCGCAATCGAATAAAAATATAACTTTTACCTAATAAATTAATAATTACTAAATTTTGCAGTAAAATGGAACCTCCACCACCTCCGAACCCGACGGCAATGTCACAGAGTAACATGACACAGAGTCCTCAGCGGAATTCAAACTCGCACGAACACAACTCACTTGATTACAGAAGTCCAGATCAGAACTACAGGTCAGTTTTATTATCATTTTAGCCTGTTTTACCGTAAGTTTATTTATGATGTTGCAATTCGGTAGTTCCACCAAAATTTCTCATAAAGGAAAATACTGTGAAGAAAGTAGCATGTTTTAGAACCAAAACTTGGAAGAAATATGACACCTACTAGCTTACACTGTGCCCGTGTCGCAGATAGGAGGCCTGTAAATAATAACCGCTGCTCGGGTCGATCTTCAGGTTAACCCGTGCTTGCCCATGTTGGTCCGTGAATAGGTGAACACCCTTAACATACAGAGTTTCATTTGAGTTAAGCCGTTGGTCGCGGCTATCATTTGTAGATCTCTGACAAGCGTTACAGGTAGTCAACGGCCCGAAATTCTGACAAATCGTGAAGGTTAGATGGCAGTCGCTCCATGCAAAATACTGGTATTCAGCTGCATCCAGTTAGACTGGAAGTCTAGACTGTCTAGGAAGAAAATGATTTGAAGATTGATTGTTTTGATTGATGATTTAAAAGTCATCTGACAGATAATACCTGTTCGGACCACAATTTTTCTCCCAAAAACTTAACAGTAGATTACTGAAATAAAATGATCGGCCTCTGCCTAACAAAACAACACACAGAACAGCAAAGGCTAGAGAAAAAAACTGTGTTAAACAGTCATCAAGATTTGCAATATGTAACAAAATCTCATTCCATTTAAAATACCATGCAGTTAAGAAAAAAAAAACACAATAGGCACCTTTTAATCCCAAAAAAGGTCGAGTCAACTGACCAAAACTAACTTACAATAGATCTCAGACAATGGACCGGCAACTTGTTGCTAGTTTCACGATGTTAGACCTCTCTACTACATTATCATTGTATTTTGGTGCTTTAGAATATGACTACGTGTTTTGGGATTGCAGATGTTTTGTGTGGTTTTAAACAACGTTGAAAGTGGTGTTCGTGTGTGGATATTAGATAAAGTGGTGATATAAAGTGTCGAAAATGATTAATTACAAGAAAAAGTATGTATAAACCTGTAAAATTAGCAGTTGATGTCAATGTAACCAAAGTACAGATCACACCAAGCTACTACAATTTGTCAATTTTTAGGGTTCCGTACCGAAAGGGTAAAACAGGACCCTATTACTAAGATTCCGCTGTCCGTCCGTCTGTCTGTCATCAGGCTGTATCTCATAAACTGTGATAGGTAGCCAGTTGAAAGTTTCACAGATAAGTCCGACTGTCACTTGGCCGGTTTTTTAAAATAAATTTTCAACTATATCGCTTAATTATTCGGTTCAAGTTAAAGTTTGACAGTTTCGGGTAGCTTGATGTGTTGGCGTCTGAACATAGACACACAGCAGACGCCATACTGGGAAATAACGAGTTATCATAGGAAACTGTGCGAGTGTTTACGAGCATATCTCATTTGTCTCTTCACCATATTCACTATATTTAATTTATTATGTAATTTATTTATAAACCACACCTGAAAAAAACAAAGGCTAAATTTTATTAGATTTCTGCCCTACTGATGGCAATAAGCTCGCCCCCCTATTACATGCAATTAAAAATAAAAATTTGTGTTTTATATTAGGTACCTACACCTCTGCCTAACCCTGCGAAGTTATTATACTTAATTGGTTGTTGTCACAGGCCCCCGGAGTACCGAAGTCCTCAAACCAGCCGACCTCCACCTATGAACGGCAATAGTCCACACACGCCCATGCACGCACGAGGACCGTCGCTGCCCAATGTGCCAACCAATGACCATGCCAAATACAGGTGCGTACTCATTTATTATTGTTAACTTCAACTAAGATTTGTTTAGAAAAAAAAAAACATTGTGACGACTTTTAGTGTTGATTACTACAACATCTGACTGTTCCTGAATTATGCCAGGCTGATGAAATTTTCGTTTTTCCTAAATCATAGTAAAATTAGTATTACAGTCAGTTCTCTTTTTATATTTGAAAATTTTCCTTGTATGGCTCAATGCTTCAATAATGCTTGTTACAGTAACATTAAGCGCACTTAAATGAAATCACTGTAGGATTTGACAAGTTATCTGTGTGACGAGAGAAATAGCGAGAGTTAAATTCCAAGAGTTGGCAGATGACTCTGTCAAACAGCTGCAAGAATCTTTTTTTATTCTTTTTTCCACTCTTCTCTCCATGCTGTTTAATGATTTACCATTTTTTATTTGTGCACAGTGGGCGTACAAATTCTGCGTCTCAAGCGGATTACGGCGGGCGCGGCGGAGCTCCCGTGCCGCCCTACAAACCAGTGCCTCCGCCCAAACCCAAACATTACCGGCCGCCAGACAACTCACATCATCCTAGAAATGGGGTAAGTACATTATGATGTCCTTTAGATAGTCCTTTTTGATTTCTTAATTTACTGATTTTATTACATAATATTGGTTTTTCTTCTATTGGATCTTTATTTATAAGGAATGTTTTTAGTTACGTTTTAAATGTGCTTTTGAAAAAATAAATGGAATCCTAAAGCGTAAATTTAACATGTTTTCTAACTCTTTTTTAAACACCTTTTTGCATTCTAAAGAGATCACAACCCTCAGCTATTTTCAAGCACTAAGGATTGTGAACTTAAATGACTTCGCTACTGATTTAATAATTTTGCATGGGTTTCTTCAGCACAATCTTCACAATCTTTAATCTAGTTATGGCCTGGCAATGTTAACTTTTTTTTAATGGGACAAACCCGCCACTTTATTTCCAAACCACTATTACTCCTGAAAGCCAGAATCAATAGTGGCGACTACCTGAAAAGCGCCGAAATAATGAAGTTCGATGAAGTCTCTGAGAAACTATTTAACTGTCTTGGATCCTGCAACGAAATTTATCAGAAAAGAATAGCAGAGGAGTAGGAAAACAAACATAATTTTCACTTAGTGCATGTTTACGAACAGGCGGGGCGTCGCGCGGCGCGTGCTGCGTTTTTAATTCAAACACATGGCGATGTATGAAAAAGTTAACGATTTCAATCGTCGATTTTACGAGAAGCTATTTTCACATGTTAGTTTAAAATGCAGTATTAATAAAAGCTCGAGACGAACCTTCTGCACGCGCCGTGCAACACCCCGCGTCTCCGTTAACGAGCCCTTAGTCGTCGTAGTCCTAACTTGTCTGTCCCCCTCTCCAGCAGAGCATGGAACCCCCGGCAGGTCCGCCAGCCCCCCGGCAGACAGCGCCGGGCGGGTTCCCGGGCTCCCCGCACTACTCGCACCAGCACTCGCACTCACAGCCCGCACATAGACCGCATAACCACAATAATTACCAACAGGTTAGTAATGCATGTGTGTTGCACTGAACACTTTTTACCTTTTGACCGCCACAGTCAAGTATAGACGCAAGCCAAAAAGTACCTTAAGTCGACAGACTTGGTGCTTTTTTGCTTGTTCGGCTTGTCGTCTATACGTGACTGTGGCGCTCAAAAGGTTTAATATACATACGTATAAAACAAAAAGAAAAAGTATTAATTTGACTTATACAGGACTAAAACCAAATGACAAAAAAATTAAACAAACGAAAACATAATAAGCAAAGTTAACCTTCAGTAGGTCTTACAACCGCCAAAGATAAATCGACACCCAATGTGAATAATATTGTAACTTTGCACAACTTTATGCCATATCGACACCCAATATGAATAAAGTTATGACATAAATTAGTACAAACGTGTAACTAAAGTTACAATGTTATTCATATTGGGTGACTCAATCAAGATAAACATATTTATAAATTATTATAATTATATTATAATCTGAACGTCGTCGTAAGCAATGACGCACTTATTCTTTAGGTGCTATCACTATAACATTGCAACATTTATATCGTGAACCTTCAATATCTGCTTTTTTAATACATTATTCTAATGGAATGGTGAAATTTCAGCAAAACATGTACGGTGGTCAGATGCCGCCTCAGTCCCCGCCATACTCCGGACCTCCGTCACACCACCGGGCCATCAACCTACCACACAATCCACATCTCATAGGTAAGTCGATCAAACTGATAAGATGCTTAATTTAGTAGGCGGAATATAAAGAACTAATGTGTACCTATCTGTTTTAAAATCTGTAAAATACCATATTTCAGGCAAAAAAATTAATTTAAAAAAAATGCTCTTGGATTGTTAACACAACGATGTCAAGTTGTTATGTTATTTTCTATACGGGATGAAAATCCATCAATAGAAAATTTGCAAAATGAAGAAACTGATGATGAAACATGTCAACAGTATCAATAAGCTCTTGAAAGTTAGTTATAAAGTTAAGTTAAGTTAGTTAGTTAGTTATTAGTCATTTTTGTGCACAATTAAATAGTTTTTCGTTTTAGGGTTCCAAAGAGTAAAACGGGACCCTATTACTAAGATTCCGCTATCCGTCCGTCTGTCACCAGGCTGTATCTCATGAACCATGATAGCTAGACAGTTGAAATTTACATAGATGCTGTATTTCTGTTGCCGCTATAACAACAAATAATAAAAAAAGAAAAAAATATTTTTTAAGTTGGTCTCCCATACAACAAACGATTTTATTTCCGTTTTGGTACGAAATCCTTCATGTGAGAGTCCGCCACGAACTTGTTTTTTCTATGTTACTTCTATAAGTAATTCTACAATGTTTTACAGATTTAGCAGGTAGTAGAGAACAACGCGGTTCAGCGTTCGAGCTTTACAGAAAACCTCAACACATGCATAACCTAAGGTAAGCTGCCCAAACTGCACTTCATCTGCGTGTACTACACTATTTAGAACCCTTTCAATCAATACAATCTCACAAAACATATCAAAATTATTGAATCTCTTTTACAAAATGCATGTTTCTGATATCATAATCAGATTTGTCATTTTCTCCTTTAGTTTTATTATCAGCCCCTGTACAATTTGCTCTAACATGCAAACACCAATCGCTTCACAAACGACTAACATGTCTTGACGGGCCACAGTATTAGTTATGGTTTTGTATGTGGTATTATAAACAGTTTTATACATATATTTTGTAACATATATCTCTATATCCGGGGCGTTAGTCTGTAAATTGTAATAACATTGTAATCTATTAGAAGTATCTAGCTGTTTGTTTCGGAACAAACTATTGGCAGTGCGTGTCTGCATTTTAGTGCAACTTGAATATGTTATAAAAGCATATTGAATTAAGTTCTTTGTGTTCTTTTCTTATTTTATTCAATTCAATATGTATTCTTATTAAATCTGTCTCGTTTTATCTTCTTTCAACTTTTTTACTTTCATATTACTTTATCACTTTTTCTCGAATGACTCCTTCTTTTAATATGCCATATTTGTACGAAATATTTGTATGTTTCTAAGACATTTTCAGATCATTATTTCAATATGCTTTTTTTAGAATCACAAAATTCATCTTTTGAAAATTGTCATGCTCATTGGGACATTTCAGAGATTTCAATATTGTTCCATTCATTTATTAGTATTCCTTTCTCTGTAACTTGTAAGAATTTCATATGTTGAACCATCTGACATGTCCTCAAACTATCTATCATTGAGTAACTAAGAGGGTGTTTGGTTGTGGGTGTCCGCAGTTCATCAGATGCCATGAACTCAAGTGTGGAGCGCGACGAGACGTTCTCACCAAAAACTAAAAAGAAATTATCTAAAAAGCCATCGTTCATTAAAAACGCCGTCCTCGATCTATTCCGCTCGAAAACGAAAAATTCACAAAAGGTGTCTCGACAAAAGTCACTGTGCGAAAGTGACCTGCAACAGAGACACAACGTGCCGCAAATGCCGATGTTAAGACGAGAGAAGTCTGACCTCAGTGACATGAGCGTACACATGAGGAACCAGCAAATTAGGAACCAGATGTTGCAAAGAAGCAACTCGTCCTCTTGCGAAAAACCAGTATTGAAGCCAATTTTAAAACGACAGAGTTCGTTTTGCGATGAAAGAAACGGATCTATCTGTACCGTCAGAGATTATGACGCCAAACCAGTGATGAAGAGCCTGAGAAGGCAGAACTCCATGTGTGACATAGAAACAGAACCGAAAGTTACCCCGCTGTTACGTAGACAGAACTCTCTAATAGAGTATAACAGGAGAGGCATCTACGGACAGTCGTCCAGCTTTAATATGATTACCAAAATAGATCCCATCTACCAAAGACAACAGCATGTTAAACATGAACCATTTCAGCCTACACAACCGTTACCTCCAGAACCGTTATACCAAAGTAAAGAACATTTTGTTTATGATCCTATTCCTAAACCTCGAAGGACTTATACTTCTATTTATGATACATCTACTGAGAACCCTTACGCAAGCAGGTCTGAAATGTCCAATCAGAGCTTTGAAAATCCATATGGAAATAGGCAGACATTGGAAATGCCATTAATGGATCCACCGTATGCGACACGGGCTGAGTGTATAAGGGAGAGCCCTTATGCGACGAGGGCTGAATGTGCAAGGGAAAGCCCTTATGCGACGAGGGCTGAATGTGCAAGGGAAAGCCCTTATGCGACGAGGGCTGAATGTGCAAGGGAAAGCCCTTATGCGACGAGGGCAGAATGTGCACGAGAAAGCCCTTATGCAACAAGAGCTGAATGTGTTAGGGAAAGCCCTTATGCGTCCAGAGCTGAGTGTGCCAGAGAAAGTCCTTATGCGACAAGAAATGAATGCATAAGAGAGAGTCCATACGCCACGAGGGCTGAATGCGTTAGAGAAAGCCCTTATGCGTCAAGGGAAGAATGTATCAGAGAAAGCCCTTATGCGACCAGGAATGAATTAATTAAAGAGAGTCCTTACACAAACAAACAAGAGATTGCCAAGCAATCTGATTCTTTTTACAGCGAATCTCCATATTCTAGTAAAGAACACATGTTACGAACGAGACTAACACCCGATAGCCCAGGATATGCGACTAAAGAGGAAATGCTCCGACATAGATTTTCTGAATCTCCTTACAGCACAAAAGAAGATATGTTGAAGCAAAGAATGGATGGTTCAGGAAAAGAACCTCTGTATGGAAAAAGGACATACGAGCCACCACCTAGCACATCTTGGAATGAGAGTCACTACGGTGTAAGGCCAGATAGGAGACTGCAGACGCCAGTGAACTTCCCTGGGAGAGCATCTCCTATGAGTAAATGTATGAGTGAGCCTCCGTACGCTACACGAACGGAAATGATGGCGAGAATGAGCCAGAACGAATCACCTTACGCCACACGCTCTGAAGTAAAATCTAGTTGTTCTGATACAACATACAACACTCGTCATGATATGATGGATATGCGACCTGATGTAAGGCCAGCCTCTGCAGAATGTACTTACGTATCTAAACAAGAAATATTGTCACAAAAAGCAGCTTTATTGGCCAAAAAAGAATCAAGTTACGGTATAAGACTAGAAGAAAAACTTGAAATAATAAAGCAGAGAAATCAAGCCAAAAAAGAAATGATTTATCAAACTCGAAAGGAAGCCAATGAAAGCGATTCGGCTAAAATTAGGGAACCTCTTTATGTCTCGAAAAGAGACTTGAAAGAAAGTGTCATATATGAGTCTCAACAGGAAACTAAAGAAGTGATACAACCTGAAGAGCGAGATGGTGGTAGTAGTAGTAGCGCGAGAAGTAGCCCTTACGAGCTTGGTGATGCGAACCACTTATCTCGCCGAGAACCTGTGTATCAGACAAAAGCAGAGGCTGAGAGTGGCATAGAAAGTGAAACATTCCAAGAAATTGATTTCTCGAAACTCCGTCTAACGGATTCAAAAACAGATGCAGAGAAACAAAAATCCAAAAATATGGAAACAAGTATTTTGAAAGGCGAACCAATGTATGCTCCAAGATTGCATGGAAAAGCTGATCACATTTCTAATGCCCTGAAAGTGACTACTGCTCCGATACCTTATGAATCAACCACATCAATGGAAACACATTACGCATCAGAGTGTAGTATGAACTTTGAGAATAAGCCCCAAAGTACTCCCTACACATCGCAAGATTTACATGACCGGACTACTAAACCTGGGAGAAGCGTGACATTCTGCGAACAGATATTGGAAAACAGTACAGAGACGAGTGGAGAAAACTCACAGAATATGTCCTCGAGTCAGAATGAAACTACTGTAATTCAGCAAAACACAACAGTAATACCGTCAACATCCGAGGCTAACGAATCTAGTACGAGTAAACCAGAAGAAGTTGAACCTGATGGACCTCATACAACCTGGGGAATATTTGATAGCGAAGGAGGGGTGTTAGAAGATAGGCAATGGGGCGTCTCATTAATAATACCACCCAAAGCGATAGCTCCGGGAATCAAGCAAAAGATCTACTTTACGGTGTCTGATCCGCGACTGAGCCAGCGAGTGGGGGGACCTCCCATCGATATGGACAACGGTAAAGGCTTTTGTAACGAAGCACGCGTTAAAACCTTGTAGTGTCTTAGTCTGCACATACTAATTGGCATTTTAATATTTGCGAATGGATTGGAATCTGGAAATATTGCACAAGGACTGGGAATTGTGATTGTTGTTCGAAATTTTTCTCTCGAATATTAGATTCGATGTTTTGGATTTGATACACAATTAATGTCATATTATGTATATTTACATATTTATTGCACGATATTGCATGGAGAGCATTTATGTGTACTGAGTCTTTATTAAACGTAGCATCTTCTAGATTTTAGTCGGTTGGTTTAGTTTGAACTGGATAACTTGTGTTAATAACGCCTTCTCTATCATCAAATGTATTCATGCACATTAGTTTTAGTAGCTTCAATACCACACCACATTCATATATTTATAATTAACTTATAAGACTAACATTGGTTGTATAAAACATATTGCATTTATATTTGCGCAGTTTCTGCAACACAATACACTCGTACTTAGAGATCGAAGAGCGAAGACGTCAACGACGGTGCTACTTACATCCGTCGTGATAGTATGTTTGAACAAATGTTTGATGATATTTGTGCACTGTACTATATGTTCAATGACGTCTATTCTGTTTGTTTGTCAAAATTTTCGCTTTAAATGTCTTCATGTTTCGATACTTCATCATATTTCCATAGATTTATCATATCTACACTTCAAAATACTTATTTTATCTCATTACTGTCGTGCCTTGCTTTTTCTGCCATTTTTCAAGCTTTGCCTGCTAACTAACTGCATTAATGTGTTGCGATTTGTGTTTGTGTGTTCAACTCAATGTCGTGTTACAACTACCCTAAACAGTCTTAGCTGCCAAAAACTACCCTTTGCACACTTTTTATAGATCAATTTTCTTAATTCCAACTTAATCTAGATTAAAAACTAGCTTTCAAATAAAATCTATCTGCAAAGTTGCAATCTTACTCAATACTTTCACATAGCACTTTAAAACTTCTAAAATCAGTACTACCCTTCTTTGCCACATATTATAACTCTAACCTAACTACAGGTGAAGCGATGCTGTCCCCACTAGTGATGTGCGGTCCTCAAGGCCTCGTGTTCCTGAGGCCCGTGACGCTGCGTCTGCCTCACTGCGCGAACGCCGTACCCTCTTTAGGCCTCACGATCAAGGCCACTGATACCGAAGCACATCTCAGCACAGATTGGGACCAAATACACCTCCCTGCGACAACCACTTTGAATACTGTTGCTGTTAAAGTTGATCACTTTTAGGAACTGAAAGTTAAAAGATATTCGCCTTTCGCACTGGGTAACCACGACTACAGTTAGTATATTTTTACCACTCTATCGTATAACTGTGACACTGGAACTATGGTCATGGTTGCCGAATGCGTGAGGGAAGTCAAAATCAAGGGTTTTTTAGATTATATTATGATTAACGCATTTAAAATGTAGTATTTTCGTGTCGATGCTCATATTGTTATATCATATTTTGTTATTCCCTAAGGCTGTTCTAAAAAGTGAACCCTCTTCAGTATACAGTGGTTTTCAAACTATAGTATTAAAAATTGCTTTTATATTTGGCATTCCCACCTATATATCAATTATCAGCCTTATTTTGATGTAAGTAGTGGTGCTAAAGTAATACGTAAAGTTTTAAGTCTAATTCTTTTCTTAGTTTGAGGTCTTTCGCCAATGTTACAATTAGTCTCAACTTTCAACCTGTCAAAATCGTCATGTTTATCATTTAAACCATCTAGTTCAACATAGATTAAACTAGAATAGACTTGAGTATTTATTTTAGTCCATGACAGTTATGTGATCATGTCGCTTGATTGAACATTGGCGCCAGGCCGCGTTTAAATAGAATTTGTAACTGAATCTCTTAATGTAGAACTTTGATTCGAAATAGAGTGAAATGCGTGAAAGACTTTTATTACGGAACGATGTTTAGTAAAGAAAGAAAGAAAAATAGAATGTACAGAGTTAGGTGAATTTCATTTATTATGAACTGCTCTAGCAAAGCGATTGAATGGGCAATGACGTGATAATCGGCGTCAAATTAAAATATTACGATTTTGATTATAAGAGGCCTTACCATACCGTAAGTCTATTTAGTAGTTTTAAAATGTTCATATATTGTAATATTATTATTTAATAATCAGTTATTAATTTAGCAATAAATATTGTATCGGATTGTTAGATTTTAAATTTGAATATTTTTGTATTTTGGCTTCCGTAGTATTTGCAATGATTTTAAAGCTATTCCTTCATTTGAGAGCCTCGAATTGTTCGCCTTTTTTACATGGCAGTTGCTTCGTCAAAGCAGCCAAATGGAATACTAGCTTTAATTTGTTAATTTGCTAAAGTACTTTAAACTTTATGCTCTGGCAATAAGAGTCAACTATTATTGTATTGGTGTCTATTTTCCCAACACACTGTATATTTCTTGTTATTAGTGATAACGGCGAGTTTACCTTTGACTTGATAATTAAATTTTATATGTAATGAATAATATGCCCTGTTTTATTTCATGACTAAAAAATTCTGCCTATAACAATATCATAACTCTCGTAACCTAACATAATATAAAATCTCGAATGCAATTACAAGGGACTTAAATAATACCTCTAGCTAATCCTAATAATATATGTCCACTAAAAACTACCTGCAAAAGAACACTAATAACTGCAAAATAGCTTCCCAAATCCCATAATTAAGTTTCAATAGAGTAACATCGTATAGATTTATAGCATTAACTTAATACATACATAAACTCACGCCCTTTTCCAAAGGGGGTAGTCAGAAACCACACAACGCCACTTGCTACGATACTTACATAGGTACTCCTTTTGCCTCGTCCACATTCATACATCTGGTCATACACGCACGCCGGTTACGAGTACTACGCATCTGTCCTTTCTGAAGAACGTAACCAATAAGATCAGTGAATGTCTTTCTAGGGCGTCACTCTCTTCCCGGTTGATAAAAAAAATATTAAACTTAGAAAACTAAATCTTACCTATATCTCTGTTCAACCACACGGGAGCAAGTGATGATGAAAAGTTATTGAACATAAACATCGTATCATTAGCACTTCATCACCGTATACATTAAAAAGAACTATGTATTTACCATCCGTAGCAATAAAAACGCAATTCCCATTACATTACACCTTGATGATTGACAAACAAATGGACTGAATTACCTACTTATGAATACGAGAAGCACATTCGGTATGAAATAATGATTTTCTCACACATTCACTTATATCCGCACATACTTGAGTATTCAATGTTGTAGGATTATTATTGTAGAAGCCTTTTAGTGCAATGTACTATGAAGCACAGTGCTATTGCGGATCACAAACCATGAGATATCTTTTTTATTTTTTTGAGTTGGGGATGTCATCAAATGATTTCTCCCGCTCTGGGCGGAGCGGAAGGGAGCGTCAGACTTCTACTGACTGAAAACCATCCATGTTCCTTCTTAGCCCTTTGTGTCCGGGGCCGCAGTATCACTTTCGAACAACCCGCAACAACTATGACCCACCTGTCCTGCACCTTAAAGGGACCGTTTTTGTATCTCTTGATTTGGAAATCCTGTAAAAATGGATGTCCTATGCCTTGGGGAAAACGAAGTGGTCTATTAGACTCCTACTATGGCTAAATCCACTTTGTTGTTCCTTCGCAAACTTCCGTCGGGGGGATGCGACTTCCGCTGCCCTGTGTAGTGACCTGCAGTGTCGTCCTGGGGGAAGTGAGGTGTTAAATTACACCCCTTTACGTCTAAGAGAGTACTTCGTCGCGGCGCGCGTCTCGGGTCCGTGTGAGTGAGTGTTGTCTTTCATCATCAGCCTTTAATTTATTTTATTTTTTTCCTACTGCAGGGACCAGGCCTTTTCTCTAGGGGAGGGATGGGCTATAATCCAATAAATTCCCACTGGGCCTACGTGATGGCCCAGAGCCGGTTGGTAGACGTCACATGTCTGCGAATTTTTGGTCCTAGGACATGCCGTTTTTGAGAGCAGTGGTGCTGAAATAAATATTAATTACATAAAGTAATGTGCCTGCCTGGGTTCGAACCCACGACTTACTGCTCGTAAGCTGGAGCCGGTACCACTGGGCCACCGCTGCTCTAAAAAATTCTACCTTACCTATCTATGTCACGGTTACAATTTCGCATTGTGAGTAAGTTAGATAAATTTTTGCAATTTGATCTCAAAGATCGTCCGTTTGACAGGCATCAGTCAATATTTTGGTTTTGTCATGTTCCCAGTCAGTTCATTACGAATATCTATGTTTTGATGCATGTTCACTTTTAGTTAGGTCCGAGAGGTCACTATTTAATCTTTTATGGGTATATTCTGATAGCTGTCTTTTCAATGGTGAATGTGACTTTACACGGCCATAATTTGCTGTGATTATTATTTTCATCTAACCATGTGTTTTTTTAATACATAGTAGGAAACGACAACGCGGCAGAACCCAGAAGCACATGACGGGATGAGATGGACTCAATCGTACTAGATAGCCAAAAGTGAAAGGAAGAGGGAAGCCTGCCCGATGCAGTGGAGTAATATAGGCTTATAATAATAATACCTATGTTTGTGTTGTGTGGCTTCCAGGAGTTACAGTGGTTTGGGAGTATTGTGGCGTCTGGCGTGCTTGCCCCATACAAATACCTGTGTTTATTCTTACTAGAATTTGCCGTAATTGGCTTGTGTCATTATATAAATAACGAGTTTAGTACCGGTACCGGTACTAAATAAGTTGATACCTTCAGTTCAGCAAATAAACATTACTACGAAAACCACTCACGTTTGTCTTTTAATTCTTCAAGTTACGAATAAATAGGTACCTACTTAATTATAAAGATCAAACACATAAAACCAATATTGTTATTTAATAACATGATGAGTAGGCTTTCTTGCTTAGGTTCTATGCTTGGATACACAATACACACAAATTGAGATACATTCTCTTGTCAAACATCGTATACGGAAACGTATCGTAAACGGAACTTATTTAAGCACTTTCTCACAATTTAGTGTGATTCATTTTTGTTGTTTGTTTTTACTACAGAAGCTATCATCTCTCGCTAGAGCAGTGTTAGGGGGGGGGGGGGGGGTTCATGGACGTCATAACCGCCCTGAGCTGGGTCTGAACTATCTGTGATCCTTTTTCTGAAAATCAAAGATTGATTAAAAAAAAATATACTTTGCCCCGAAATCGAAGCAATCAACGTATGCGATGCCAACATTTTCTAGCTCGCGACACTTGCTAATACATCGTTTACTGTAGTTCTGCAAAAGTTGGTAGAGCATTCCTATTCTCAATCCTGTATATGGATGGACCTATTCGGGAAAATCCCCGAAAATCGTCGGCTGGGACAGCTGTCTTTCACCTGTTTCTTCTCAGAGTAGTCAGGTACGAAACAGCAGACCCATCTAGTTTAAAAAAAATGAAGAGTTACATCTATTTGCAAAATAAACATAATTATTTGTCATTTAAAGCAGGGACTGAAAGCGGTTACGGTTAAAGGTTAAGATACCTCAAAAATATACCGGTACCGGTTTAAAATAAAGGTTGAGCTATACCGGTACCTTTATAAATAAAGGTTGGGCTAAACCGTTATTTAACCCTTACACGATTTCGGTACCTAAACGCATGTGCGGCGCGCGTGTGCGGTGGAACACGTTAGAACTTGTGTATGTAGTTTATAAATATAATAATGCGGCGGAACAATCGGCAAGTGAACGACAGAGTGGCGAGGCGGTGCGTCAAAGCAAACCCCTATTTATTAAGGTTTAGGTACCGCTACCGATACATTTATAACGGTTATGGTACTTCTACCGAAATATACCGGTATGCATTTCCAGACTCAGAATTTCACTACCGGAAAAAATAACGGTATCGCAATATTTGGGTAACCCTTATTTAACGGTATGACGTCATACCGAAATTTAAAGGTACCGTAATTTTTGGGTAATTCAGTCCCTGATTTAAAGCGAGGCCATTTTTATAATGTTATTGTTTGGCATGATGTGTACGAGTGATTATAACACTTTATCAGCTTATTACACTAATTCTCAAGCCCTTTTATTTTGACTGATGTTGATGCAACGTTACATTGACCATTGCATGATACACCTTATTAAATTAAAGTGTTAAGTAATTGAATATCGTGTGCATATAATTAGGTAATTAAATAATTGCAGGTGTTTAACGCTTTCCCTGTCAAAATGTGATAATATTATGACAGGTGTAACATGGATTTTTATATTGTGTTAAGTATGATTTAAGTTTTGATGACCCGTAACGGTAAATTCTATTTACGTTTTTGTCTAGACTTCACAAAATTTTCTGTCCCGGATTTTGTTTAATTCTCTAATCATATTTCTTGTGTAATCATAATCATAGACATAACACCACGCTTTATTACCCTGAAGGCCAGGCCAGAAGGGTAGTACTAGTTAGGTTACTTAGTGGTTGCAAGCGGGACTGTTGAAAATGAGGTCCTGGGTTCGGTTCGCAGGTCGGGCAAAGTGTTATTAAGTTTTACAAGCAGGATTTTTTTCGGTAGGAGCTACGGTGGGTGAATTTGTGCCCGGTTTATGGGATGGCACTTAAACGTAACTCACAAAATGTGACTGAACTAATGAAAACACCTCAGCCAAAGCCTTTGGGGTAACAAGCGTGATGTTACGAGTGCGACGTTTCATTTTCACAAACTCAACTTAGGTCATGTAGAAACGCCTAGAACCTTCATGCTGATGAGATCTTTTGCAATAACTAGGCATATAAAACTGCAATACTTCTAGATTGCACAGAAAACGGTTTGAAGACGAAATAACATAGTTTTTTTGCGAACTCAGTTTATAATTGATAATTACATAAAGGCTAGTTGCAAACGATACTATAATGTGGGATTTCCTACGGCCGTCGTGTCATAGGTGAACACTCTTATTTTAGAATGTAATACGGTTTATGTAAGTTATTATATTATCTATTTGATAATAATATGTATTATTTTGTGGTAGGTCATGATGATCAGTGTTTCGTGGGAAATTGGTGGCCTAACTAGTGATCACCTAGCTAGAACCATTAAAAGATTTTTGTGGATCTAATGTTTTGAGAGAGCAGTGGTGTCCCAGTGGTGGCGGCCCCGACTTACGAACAGTTGGTCGTGGGATCGAACCCAGGCAGGCGCATTACTTTGTGTAATTTATTTCATCACCACTGCTCTCAAAACGGTGAAGGAAAACATCGTGAGGAAACTGGCATATCTTAGAACCAAAAATTCGGAGATATGTTACATCTACCAATCCGCACTGGGCCCGCGTGGTAGATTATAGCCCATCCCTCTCCTAGAGAGGAGGCCTGAGTCCCTGCAGTGGGAACAATATAGGCTGATGATGATGATGTTTTGAGTCTGGATCAGTCATCACCTGCATAGCCTTTAGCCAAACATGTTGGGGTCGGCATTCAGTCTTACCGAATTACCAGTATTTTACATGCAGTGACTGTCTATCTTACCTCCACAACCCAGTCTGGTTGTCAGGCTTTCGGGTCACTGTGTACCTGGATCAGTATCCTTCCGTTGTTCGAAATACAAAGGTAAAACTATGGAAATATTCAATTAAATCGAAGGGTTTTACTGTCAAAACATCGTCACGAAGTGCAATTTGTAATATTATACTGCCGAAGAAGGTCCGTATTTGGTAAATGACGATTACAGACCAAACTACAGCTAGGTAATCATAGATTTTATTGCTCAAAATTCTCTATGTGACTCGAAGGACCAAAATTTTCCCTCGTTCAACAATGACGAAGACCACGCGATAAGATTATGCTAAGTTTTTACCCAAAATTCCCAGATAATCTATAGAGATTATTATCTAAGTTCATTGATGTCATAAAACACGTCAACACGGCATTGACTATTGAATCGATTGTACTCACTCGGTAATCGAATAAAAAATCGATTCGGTACCTGATACCGATCTATTGTTCGATTGTTGAAACTTTACTGCTATAAAGGGGGCTAAAATTTTAATAAGTATGTAATTAAAATTATGTCGACACAATTCAGATTACGGGGTTACCGTTGACCTGACTTGGGTACAAGAAAATTGTATAGGTAACAATGATTCTGGTAAGGTTTTTACTAAGCAGCCTATTGTACGGATTAGGCTTAGAAATCCGGTTGGATAATTGGCAAAGGTGATCAAGATTATTTGTGGTTCTGATTTTTATAAATTATGGTCGAATTAAAAATTTAAAATCAATTTTTGAAATAAAATTCAATTTCGGGTTAAGCATGAATGTGGACGTGTGGACGTGGTGGTGTGTGTTATTATAGGGGACGATTAAAGATGAATGGTTTGTGTGAAAGATAATAATATGACTAGAAAGGGGGTGCCTAATAAAAGTCAAGTAATACAAAAGAAGAAGGCTGCCTGCACGATGAAGATGACGATGAACTACTCAGTACATCAACCTACTAAAATCTGTCAAGTTTTTTTGAGAGATTTTCAACTTTATCACCAAGCATTATATTCAAGGTTGATTGGGTGCTGGCTGGCGTCTGTACCAAAAGACCAACATAACTGTAACATAACACAATCGCATAACAGTCATGATTCGATTCCATAAGCTCTCAAAAGAATGATGACACAAAAAAAGCAAAAATTTCACTTGACCCCTCTGACATTTGCTTTATAATTAGATTGTGAACTAAACGCTTTATAAATACATATAATTATGACCGAGTAGATCATTGCCTTAAGGGCAGGCATACCGTTAAAGCCGTCATACAGTCTGTGACTATTAAACATGATCTAATTTTGACCTATGAGTAAAAGCTGTGAGTCACGCACAGGTGACTTGATCGATGTAGGGCTATAATTATTTAGAATGTAGGTAAGCCGTACATATTAATTTGTATGACTAATTCAGAACTATCATTAAACATTGTTCAGCAAACTCGTCACGTCACGAACAACATAACACAGCATATAAATGAAATAGTGGCTCTATAAACATTTTCATTTAACTGAAAACGCTGTCTTTTTACGAAATCTAGCTGGTGCGGAATCCACTTTGCTCTGCGTGTCAAAATGTAATTTATTAAATACATACTGATAAGTATGTATTTAATAAATTACTTACTTTTTTTTTTAAAACGTTGCCCCATACTAGGATTACTCCTGTATCGTGGGTGCGTTTACAAACACTTAAACTCACATACACAAACACACCCAGACCCGAGACAACTATCTGTAGGCCTTACAAATATTTGTTCCGTGCGGGGATCGAACCCGCGACACACAGAGCAGCAGTCCAATCGCTCAGCCACTGCGCCAACCGTGCCGTCAAAGTAGCAGTATCCTTGAAATTACTGCGAGATACTGTATTCCAAATCTTATATCAAATTGCTGATGGTGGTCTCACGGCTGTCAAGCTCAAATGGGACTGGGCTGGCCATATCTGTCGCACGTCGAGGAGCTGTGGGCTAAAGAAACCAAACCGGAGTAAATGCGAACGCGGCAGGTTCAGAAAGAGATGGTGGAACGAACTCGACTGGACAGGTATAAGGGGAGAGAGGGTGAGAGGTCTTTGCCCTGCAGTGGGTCACAAATGTCTAAAAATAGTAATAAATTTGCCGTATACTCATATCTTTTCCGTCAAAAACTAGAACAAAAGAGAAGCCTCTAGACCAGGGGTGCACAGACCGCGGCCGCGGCCCGCCGGTCCTATGTCAGTGGCCCGCCAGCAAAAATATTCCCTCGTGCATTTGAAGCACAGATTTGAAGGAAACAATAGCTGAGGTTTACAAAAAATATTAGGTAATTTGAATCACGCGCGTTACTAAGCGGGCTCGCTGTGCAGGCAACTCAAAAATCCTGATTGGTTGTGTGATTTGGCGTTTTTAGTAGGCCTTACAAATCAAGTCATTTATCAAATCATTTAATGACCATTGTAATGGGGACCATGTTGCAAAAATAAGGACAACCAAGCAGTGGTGTATTTTCCTTACTTTAAGCCGCTGCCACACCTCGGACACTCCATACAACGCCCGCAAAATAATTACCTATTACTACTACATAAACAAATAACGTTTGTGCACGACGTGTACGTGCAAATGTGTGCGTAAACTCTAGTAGGGTTATCGTAGCCTAAAAAATGGCGCGGAAAGTGCAACGGTCTGCGTCGCGAAAACCGAACGACGACTAATACGAGCGCGAGCCATTGCTCAAGTGTCGACGACGAATACCTCGAAGTGCGGGGTGAGGTGCGGTATTTAATATGAGCGCGGGGAAGGGAGTGTCACTTCTGTACGTAGTACTATTATGTATTCTGTGACGCTGCCCTGGGGCGGCTTTTTGAACTAGTCTTACGTAAATATTTCAGTCTCCCACATGCCACTAAAAATTTCTAGCTCGCTACGCTCGCTCTTACCGCCGCGTTTTATGTGTGCCCAATTCTTGAATACGTTACTAGTAAAACTAAGTTAAATATGCATTTTTATAATAATAAAATGAAAACCAAATAATATAAATCACCTTTCCGAGGTGAAGGCTAAAAATTTTCTCGCTCGCTTCGCTCGCTCTTGCATTTTAGTGCCCTCTTGTCAGAAGCTTCATGCATATTTCGTAAAAAAAAATCACTATATTTATGAATTGTTGACACAAAGTGTAATTTTTAAACGTTTTGTAAATTTTTGGCAATTTTTATATTTTAGTTTGTGCTGGTGGCCCGCCAATAGTTCATCATTTGCCCAAGTGGCCCTTGGTCTCAATAAGTCTGTGCATCCTTGCTCTAGACTAAGATGAAATTCTTCAACAAGGATATTTAATCAACTGCACAAAATATGCATCACTTAAAGAGTACAAAATAGTAACGTAACAAACTATCTAGCAGCTACATTTAATCAGAACAGTTCTCATGAGATGAGATCTAGCATCGGCGCGGGCGCAGGGTGACGCGACGCTCGTAATGACGTTACATGCAACACGATCCGGTTCCTATTCCGAACGGAGATAAAGATAGTAATTAACTTTATGTTATTTTTTTTCTTGTTTTTCTTTTTTAAACTTTGCCCCACACTAGGAATTTCTCCTGTATCGTGGGTGCATTTACAAACATTTAAACTAACATACACAAATACCCAGACCCGGAACAACTATCTGTAGGCCATACAAATATTTGTTCCGTGCGGGGATCGTGTGTTCATATTCGCAGATATCAAAATTATCTCATCTCATTCAATTATCACTCTCATCTATAGCTGAATATGTTTCGAGGTTCCCTTTTTTTTGGTGCTGGAAAATCATAAATTGGCTCCTCCCGCTGTGGGCGGAGCGGAAGGGAGAGTCCGACTTCTACTGAGTAAACCACCCATGTTCCTTCATTGCCCTTTGTGTACGGGCCGCGGTATCTCTTTCAACAAATCGCCTTAACCACCTCCCTTGGCTATAAAGAAACAATAACCTCACAGAACTTTAATTTTAACGTTTCTAGGTTTGGCTCTCTCCCGTCGGGGCTGCGGGTTGGTCACAAAGATACCGCGGCCTCGACATAAAGGGCTAAGAAGGAACATGGGTGGTTTTTAGCCAGTAGAAGTCTGACACTCCCTTTCGCTCTGCCCAAGAACGGGACTTATTTGATAATTTTCCACCCACCCCAAAAAAAAGGTTTGACTCTCTGTCTTTCATTTCTAGCAGCCGGGACCAACAGCTTAACGTGCTTTCTGAGGCACATCCACAGACCAACCCAGGAAAGCGTAACTTAACCTGAAGATCAACCGAGTGGCAGTTATTATTAAGCCACTTTATCATCAATTATTGTTTCCTGTGAAAATGTGTTTCGTTTTTAACCGACTTCAAAAAAAGGAGGAGGTTATAATCAATTCGACTGTATTTTTTTTTTTTTTTATGTTTGTTAGCTCATAACTTGCGAAGTTGCGACTGTGTGAACTGTTTTTCATGATTCTTTTTTCATTTGAAAGCTGGTGCTTCCCGTGTGGTCCCATTGTCACCATTTCAATATCTGATGATGGGATCTTGTAAAAATCGGGGGAACTCTTCAATAAATAACAGCAGATTAACTGCGATTGTTGCTATAGCATATCTAAGCATTGTTTACGCCATCACACAACATAATATCACGCCTGTACTGTACTCACTACAAAGGTTATAAAAACTATTTTGTGAAGATCTGATGAAGAACTTCGGAGATAGGCAACGGAACTCCTCAATAAATTATAGCAAATGGACTGGGATTGCTGAAATCTCATATTGTCTGTCTATTGTTTACACCAGTTCATAACATAACATCACGCCGGTACGTTGTGAAGGGGTAAGCACATGTGAACCACTAAAAATTGAAAAATAAAAACTTTTTACAAAAAAAAAAACACTCAAAAGTGAAAAATAAACGTGATTTTTGTTTCTTTGATTTCATTTTTTTGTCACCGACTTCAGAAACTGATTTTTCTTCTCAAGTTTATTTTTCACTTTTGAGTGTTTTTTTTTTGAAGTCGGTTTTATTTTTTGTAAAAAAGTTTTTCTGGGGACATATTGACTGTCATCGATATCATTATTTCTCTATGAACGTATTATTTGTTTAAACCAAAGCGTGAAATTATTTATGTCCTTCCATATACAGAAACGATTGCATCTTCAGCTGTTTCACTAAATGATCACGTTTCGATGTCGACGTCAAATGCTTTACTTATCTGAATTGAAAATATAACGAGCATCCTTGGTGGATGACAAAATACTTACTTTTAGAATATTGTCTAGGAGTTTGTGGTTAACATTTTTGATAATAATAAATGTGTTGAGAAGTAGACCGATGACCCTGGTGAAGGTTGCAGGGACCCGCTGGATGCGAGACGCACGGGACCGGTCAATGTGGCGACACCTGGGGGAGGTCAATGTCCAGCAGTGGCCGTCTTTTGGCTGAAATGATGTTGATGAATGATGAGAAGTAGGTCTGTGATGTCTTCTTTTAATCTAGTATTCGTCTAAAGAATAGTCAGCAATTTAATCATAGAGTCTATGCAAACTATTAGTTTAATTATCGTTGTATTTGAAGAAGCATGCAATGGCCCAATCAATTAAACTCAGCTAGAAGACGGAAGGCCTCAAAAACGTAGAAGCAAATAAAATAAAAAATGTTTGCAGTTCCTTGACATGTAATGTTTTGGCACTAATTGTGACCCCATCTAACCCGTCAGGGGTCATAGGCATGATTTTATGTACGACATCAGGTGGAAACATGAATTTGTAAATGTTATGCTGTCTCAGGCTATCAGGTTGTTTAAAAAATGCTGTGGAGGATTAAAAAAGTTTACACAATATAAAATAACATCACGCCTATAATCCCCACAGGGTTAGGCAAAGGTGTACCCTCAGGGTTACACCTCTGCCTGAGGGTTAGGATGAGCATGAGATATGTGTGATTATTACACCTACGTTTCGCTAGTTACGTTGTAAGTTTCATGTAATAGGTGGCGAGTCTATTGGCATAAACCGATCAGAAATCCAGACTCCTTGGCTGCTACTAAAACAATCCTAATGGAAATACCTAATAACAATTTGCCCGACCCGGGAATTGAACGACCTCATGCAGTAGCAGTTATGGGGTTTGGATCTGTGCCAGGTTGATGGCAATAGGCTCGCCCCCTATAACATGGGACTTAAACATAACTGGCGAAATATGGGTGTACTATTAGTTAGTCCTCTGCTAAACCTTGTGACTGATACCCCACGGAAAGCTTCCGAACGTTTTGACATTCCCTTCGTGTTTGGCCTCAGAGGTCAAAAGTATCACAATTTAGTATAATCTGTCATTACGGTGGTTACGCCAATGCGTAACCACCGTAATGCCGCATGAACTTGACCGTCTTACGGCCTATTTGATGGATCTTCTCATGTTTAGGCTTAAGTGGACAGTAACTAGTAGTAACTACCAAATTATACGTGTGCGAAATATGAATGAGCCATGAGGTATCTCATGCCTTGCTGCGGGTTGTTCGAAAGAGGTACCGCGGCGCCGGACACAAAGGGCTAAAAAGGAACATTGGTGGTTTTTAGTCAGTAGAAGTCTGACATTCCCTACATAATTTCCAAGACAGTTAAATCGTTTCTCTGGGACTTCGTCGAGCTTCATTGTCTTGGCGCTTTTCTTGTGGTCGCCACTGTTGATTCTGGCTAACAGGAGTTACAGTGGTTTGGGAATAGTGTGGCGGGCTTGACACCCTACCGCTATGCCCAGAGCGGGTGGAGTCATTTGATGATTTCCCACCCTCCAAAAAAAAAGGTATCTCAAGCCTAAATATGAACAGCGGAGGAGCTCGTGGCTAGATCATAACTACCGCTCTGGGTCGATCTTCAAATTAAGCCGTGCTTGCCTAGGTTGATTCCTGGATGGGTGACCAACTGACCACATACTCTGTGTCTCGGAAAGCACGTTTAGCCGTTAGTCCCAACTGTCATTTCGACGGGGAAGTGCTAACAACTCCTAACTTACAAAAACCAAATTTTACAGGAGGCGAAAAAACCCGTTTTTTTTATTTTTAGACCTTAACATAGGAGATGTTTCTTCGGTGCCTAGCTACGTCAATTTTGCGAATTTCAACTTCATTCATATAACAGTAGACGCGCAATTTTATTCTCTATCGAACTGCATTCATAAGTCGTTTTCGTAAAAAATGTAAGTTAGGAGTTGTTAGCACTTCCCCGTCGATTTGTAGATCTTTGTCAGTTGAAACAGGTCCCTATTATACCCTAACGCCAACATTGTTGGGAAAAAGGCTGGGTAGATGATCTCTTCCCAATTCCTGGTTCGGGTAAATTGTTATTGTGGTTTCTCAGGAGCAGCGGTGGCCCAGTGGTGGCGGCCCCGAACAGTAGGTCGTGGGTTCGAACCCAGGTAGGAACATTACTTTGACTGCTCTCAAAACGGTCAAGGAAAACATCGTGAGGAAACCGGCATGTCTTAGAATCATAAATTCGGAGACATGTGACATCTACCAATCCGCACTGGGCCCGCGTGGTAGATTATAGCCCATCCCTCTCCTAGAGAGGAGGCCTGAGTCCCTGCAGTGGGAACATAATAGGCTGATGATTATGGCTATGGGCTGGCTCGTCCACTTTAAATGGGACAAACAATACCTAACTGGCGAAATGTGGGTTTACTTTAAGGTACAGCTAGGGCTGTACCTTAAAGTAACCTAACCCTTCGGAGATTACAAACGAGGTGTGATGTTATGTTTATAATATAAACACCTTATTTATTTATCTATAATATGTATGTATTTAGAAATATATAAGTATGTTTATCAGTTGTCTAGTACCCATAACACAAGCTCTGCTTAGCTTGGGACTAGATGGCGTTGTGTGATAGTTGTGGAATATTATTATTATTATTACCTAAGATATTATTGGTTTATTCGAATTTCAACTCTCGGTTCTGAGTTGTACTTTGATAAATTTTAATCTAAGGCATAAAATTCGCTGCCGTCGAAACTGTTAGTGCAAAAAGACGTTGAAATACTACAGACTTTCGCGTTTTAGGTATTCAGTGTTCGTCTGTTATAATAAATGCAACGTGGAGGGTCATTTTGATAAGGACATCTACTCAGGTCACCTCACGCATTGACCTGCTCCCTCTGACAACGTGCTTTTACAAAAGCTACTATAGTTTATTATTTACATCTGACAAGTGAAACCAAACTACCAAAACACAACCTTATCGTCATCATCATCATCATGTCATCATCAGTCTAGTCCGAAACTTTTATTTGTTTTTTAATTTTAATTAGTCAGTAGCACTTGCGCCTTCAAAACAACTCTAACGACATTTAAATTTTATCCAAATCCGTTCATCCGTTTAGGAGTTATGAGGGAACAAAGAAATGGAAAAGGTTACTTTGCACTCTAGTCCTAGAGCCCGCTTGCATCACAAAACAGTCACGTTTGGCGCTAAAGGGATTTAAATCATCGTTCTGTTTCTGTTAATCGTTTCAAGATAGCATAGACGTAATGTTTTAAGTACGGGGCGATTTAAGGGACACCGACGCGCTAAAAACGAAACGTATCGAAAGTGAAACTGATGAGCATGCGGTCCTGGGTTCGATTCCCGGCATTGTTATGTGTTAATTTATCAGTAGCAGGCCATGGAGTCTTGATTTGTGCTCGGTTAAATGCAATAAGCTCGACTACATGACATTTAAACATAAAGGTACAAGTTGGTAGCCGACTGCACGCAGCAGCAACCGACGTGTCGCGGCGACACGACTGGTTTCTACGTATTTCTATGAAATTCCCTCCGTAGTTAGCGACATGAAGATAGCGACGCGACGCGTCGTCGAGCGGCAGACGCACGTGTCGTCCGACCGCAGATCAGTAGTGCCGCTGACGCCGCGGCCGGAGCAACGACACGTCGAGCGTGTTTAGGGTTATTTAATAATAGTTATTTGCAGTCGGGTTCGAAATCATGACGACATGACGCGACGACGTGTCGTGACGACATGAAGCGACGACATGTCGTCTGCTGCTGCTGCGTGCAGTCGGCTACCAACTTGTACCTTAACTAGCGAAATGCAGGTGTACTACACAGGTACTACACAGGTACATCTGTGTAATCCTTCGAGGATTACCTACACGCGTGATGTTATGTTACGTTCTTTGTAATTTCAAATGAGACCGTACAACACGTAGATCGATCTAACCAGTCTTAATGAACCAGTCTATCTCCCAGCTTGTATCTTTATTATTTTAATGAATCTCACACGAATCTCACACAAATTGGAGCATCTCAGGGCAAAATTGAGCGTCTGTTTCAAAATATTCATCCCATTTTGTGTTCGTTTGTGTAATAAATAAGACGAGCATGAACAGTTGTTGCCCAATCCGAACGGACGTGAAACGATTTGTATTTAAAGTTAGGTACAATATTGTGGGTACTCTTCTTGCGTCTGTTATGGTCCTGCAGTTTAGGGTTGCCCTTGCCAATGAGCTTATTTGCAGCACGCTAAGGGTTCAGTGACGTCCTACTACCTGTTATGGGGTGCGCCAAAGTTCACCTAAAATTTCAACTCCGATAATTGGAAATCCGAAAATGTTCTTCCTAACATTTTTCATCCTAACAATCGCAATTCCTAACTACTCTGTCCCTAATGCTTTAATTCCGAAGCATTCAACTTCATAATGTCAGTAGCAATAAACATCTTTACACTATTATTTGTTTTCCTATATTTTCTCAACATAACCATCTTTTACACTATTATTCAAAGTCATATCTTTTTTGTTTATATTACTTTTTATTCATAATAATCAGTATTATAAAAGGTCCCATTAAAATAGGTGGACAAAATTTTAGAAATCATTCAGACCGCTAAAATAAGGACAATAGTAAAAAAAATATAAGAAAAAGACATTAAAATACCTACTTTTATAGGATGAGTTTGTTCTAGAGTGCCGGCAATTTATTATTTTAAGTCAAAATAAAATCACTTTATATAGTGTTTTTATTTTTGTTTATATGTCTTTAGTTAGGCTTACTAAACGCTGGGTTAAAATTGGTCCACCTATTTTAAAGGGACCTTATATACTATGCAAAGATATCCATAGGTTAGGTTAGGTTAGAACTGTGACCAACTACGCGCGAGCCGAGCGAGCGAAGCGAGCGGTGCCGCGGCAGCGACCGGCGAGCGCTACCTCGAAATTGGTCGCGAAATTTTTCTAAGTATTTTTTTCATAGTGCCCCCAAGACGACACTCTGACCTGAATTTCATTCATTTATTTCATTTCAAGACAAAAATCAGTGAAACGACCTTTAATCATTCTAAACAGTTGTATGAGTGAAAATATTATGGTAATTATGTTTAGGAATAAAAGCGTTAGGATAAAAAACAGTAGGAGTTTAAATATATTTACACTAATGATATATTATGAATTACAATTTTCGGAAACATGAGTGTTATGAACATCGTCGGTAGCACTACAAATAGTATGAATGAAAACTTTAGGATGAAAAATTTTAGGAAGAGTGATCATTCGGATTACAAGTCGTTAGGAAGAACAATTTCGGGTAAAGAACTTTAGGTGAGCCAATATGGGTCCATATTGGCCCCTGTTATGACATACGAGGCCGAAACGTGGACACTCACGGTACGGTTGGTCCATAAATTCAAGGCTATGGAGCGAGCTACGCTAGGAGTCTCTCTCAGGGATCGCGTCCGAAATGTGGTGATCCGACAGAGGACTAGAGTTGTCGACATAGTACTCGGACAAATACATAAATATTTTAAAATGCTAATGAATAAACGTAAAAATTACAATAGGGATGTTTACTGACTAAAAAAAATATGATTCTAATTAGTCCGTCTGTTAGATTATCGAAAAATATTGGATACGTATTTTTTGTTTTATCAAATCAATAAAAATTGACGAAGATAGAACGCGTCAAAGATTTGAGTGGGAGGTTGTGAACTTGTGACGTCACAGCTCGCTAAGAAATGTCATACTAATGTCTTAGAATATGACGTCACACGAGTTTTCAAAGCACTGTATCGTCTTCATTGTTTGTTTACGTGAAAAAAGAAAAAATATGAGTCCAATATTTTTTGGAAATCTATCTGACGGACTAATTAGATTATTTTAGTTAACATCCCTATTGTCATTTATAGGTCTTTTACATAATATAATCTTTGGCAGTCAGTGACCTGAAAGTCTGATAACCAGTCTCAAAGGGTATCGTATTAACTGGGTTGTGGAGGTCAGATAGGCAGTCGCTCCAAGTAAAATTATTCAGGCAGGTATTTAGAGCTGTATCCGGTTGGACTGACAGCCGACCCCAACATATTTGGGAAAACGATACGCAGATGATGATAGACATAGAAAGGTATTCAAATGTACACTAAGTGCATGTTTACGTACACACAGGCGGGGCGTCGCGCGGCGCGTGCTGCATTTTTAATTCAAACACACGGCGATGTATGAAAAAGTTAACGATTTTACAAGAAGCGATTTTTCGCTCGTTAGTTTAAAATGTAGCGTTTGTTGTGGTGAACCCGTCTCTCAGTAAATTAATAAAAAAGCACGAGGCGAGCCTTCTGCAGGCGCCGCGCGACGCCCCGCAGTCCGCACACGCTTTTATTTTGTTTTGTTATTTTTTTTCAATTTATTTTTTATTTTTATTGTTTGTTGTGTGCACTTGTGGCATGTACTAAATAAATATGTTTTCTTTCTTTCTTTCTCCGTAAACGAGCCCTAAGCCTGAAATATTCAGTCCACATTAGGCAACATATGTCAACTGAGCAGATGTTCGCGTTATGAATGATGCGTTCTATTGCAGGATTTGCATTTCCAAGGCTCTGAATAGGCCTGTCTGTTATGATCTACTAACACACTAATGTGTTTTGGAATATATTTTATGTGTTACTATTATGTGTGTCTACAGTTCAAAACATAATTTACTTGTTTTCGTCGTATTTTATTCAAAGTGAGTGTGACTGACTCATGGTCGTGGTTTGGTCATGGTCTTACATTATGAATTAAATAACATAACGCCTGCAATCCCTGAAGGGTTAGGCAGAGGTGTACCTACAATACACCCACATTTCCACTTTCAAGTCAGCTGTAATAGGGGGGCAGCCTATTGCCATCAACCGGACCCAAATCCGACTCCGTGGCTGCTACTGAGAAATTCCTGATAGAAAACCCAAGAACACTTTGCCCGACCCGAGAATCGAACGAAGGACCTCAAGTACAGTAGTCATGTTTGCGACCACTAAACCAACGAGGGCAGTAATTCCGAATAAATGTAAACTGATTTTAAGTATACTTGTGGGCGCTAAAGCCTTTAGAATAAAGCTGAAAAAGATGGATGAAATTGTCAAACACGTTTGGCTTGTTTACAGAAGTAAAGTTTTTGATTGAGTTTAGAAAATTATTGGAGGTTTGAAAATCTGACAACCACTCAATCATCCAAGGGGTATCGTGTATGCCCGTCGGGGTCGCGGATTTTTGTACTAGATGACGTGGCCTCGGCGCAAGGGCAAAGAAGGAACATGGGTTCGGTTTTTAGTCAGTAGAAGTCTGACACTCCCCTTCCCTCTGCCCAAGAGCGGGGGGGGGTCATTCGATGATTTTCCACCCACCAAAAAAAAAAAAAGGGGTATCGTGTATCCCGTCGGGGCTGCGGATTATCGAAAGAGATGACGTGGCCTCGGCACAAGGGCGAAGAAGGAACACGGGTTGGTTTTTAGTCAGTAGAAGTCTGACACTCCCCTTCGCTCTGCCCAAGAGCGGGGGGGGGGGGTTATTTGATGATTCTCCACCCACCACAAAAAAAAAAGGTGTATCGTGTATCCAATACTAACTGTGCTGTGGAGGTCAGCTAGGCAGTCGGTTCTTGTAAAATGCTGGTATATAGCTGCATCCGGTAAGAGAGGACGTCGACAGTTGGAAATAGGCTAGCCAGATATTGATTGGTGATAACAGGATTGTCGAAACCAATCGAATTTTCACTCATCCTTTATTCAGGTGTATAGAAACAAAGATGGTAAAGTCCATCACAAACTTCCAAAATTGAGATAAAATTTATATGGCAACACAATCTGTTTTGTATCTTTAATTACCCCAAAAAATCATTTCTTACCAATTCTGGTAAACTCCACTGTTATTTCAAATTGAAAACTGACTTTATAAACAAACCTATTAAAGTCCAAGTGAATTGAGTTCCATATCGCGTAAAGTCCATTTCGACCAATAGGAAGGCTCCATTTGACTGACAGTTGTCATGGCTGCCCATGCTTTTTTGCTGTGTCTGAGAGAGAGTTGGCAACAAATATAGGAAAGTCCTAAACATTCAGTTACAAACTTAGTAAAGTCCCAAGACTTGGTAACAAAACTGGAAAAGTCCATCTTTTTAAGGTTTTACTCAAAAATATTGAACTGAGCGTGACAAACAGCTTATAATTCCATAATGTATTATATTCTGCATGTGTAAATAATGATTAACGTTAGAATAGTTACTGATAATTTTAATAAAATGTTTTTATCATTTTCTGAATTTTTTTGCAATAAGGACGTAACCATCTTTGATTCTATACACCTGTATTGTTGATAGATTGTTTTTCTAGATTGTCTGCTGTATGTATCCTAATAAGTAGAATTAATAATGGAATACATACCAGAGACACGAATTTCGCAATAAAACGCAAAACCTACTTCTTTGAGGTTTAGGCTAGGATTTAATCGATACACAAGATTCGATTGCACTCCGAATGGCCGTCGAAATAGCCGCCAATCAGTAGAAAGTACCTGGTATTACCGGGTATCATTTCTAATTGCTAATCTTAGGATCTTATCTAGGATTCAGATTGCGATAACTTCGCTGTTGAGACAATGAGATGACAAAAACGATGTGTCTATTATACAATTTGTGGCGAGGTTTCGAAATTGTGATCTAAGATGGACTTTGGAGATCGAGTGGTACAGTTTAAAACGTCTTAATCGTCTCCAATAAAGTGTACTTGTTTCTACTAAATAAATAATTACTAAACCCTCTTTTTTTTTGGGAGGGTGGCAAATCATCAAATGACTCCTCCCGCTCTGGGCAGAGCGGTAGGGAGTGTCAGACTAGCCCTTTGTGCCGAGGCCGCGGTATCTCTTTCGAACAACCAATAATTTACAAACTTTTGCTCAGTTCTACTATTTCCACCCTTGGTTGTTATCCTGATGAGTTATACTCAGCATTTCTCGTCCACCTTTATTATCCTCCCATATTTAACCAAAGCAAGCCTTCAAAGCAAGAGTAAACAGGCAGCTTCTGGGCACACTCGTCCTATCGTAGACCTCATCCATGGAAGGTCAAGAGCATTTAACATTTTGCAAAAAAAGTCTCATTGAAAAATGAATCCTGCGAGTTCAAATTCTATTCCATTCTATTTCTATTTTTTTTTAAAAAACGTTGCCCCACACTAGGAATTTCTCCTGTATCGTGGGTGCGTTCATAAACATTTAAACTCACATACACAAATACCCAGACCCGGAACAACTATCTGTAGGTCTTACAAATATTTTTTTTTTAAATATTTTTTTTAAATTCTGGCTGAAATTTAGTGTTGCCCAAAATCGGTCTTGGTCTTGCAGTCTTGCGCCCAAATACTCGAACGTCACTCAATTATAAGTAGCCCTCAAAACTCCTGCTATCTCCGTCACTCTGCGTTAAAGTGACAAAGACAGCACGAGATTTAAGTGCAACTTAAAATTGAGTGACGTTCGAGTATTTGGGCGATAGTCTTGTTCTTGCATTTTCGCAAGACCAAGACCAAGACCGACTTATTGTAGCAAGACCAAGACTGAACCCTGCAAGATTTGAGCAAGAACAAGACTTAGCCTGCAGGACTCTTGCTTCTCGCAGTTTAGTCAAACTGAGATGGGCGTTATTATTTTCTTTCTATGTTTTGGCGAATTTGTGTACTACTGTATGGATATTTGTATGTCTGAATAAATAAATTAATTGAATTGAATTAAGTACCTAGGTATTTTCTTTCGACGACGACAAATTTTATTAGTTAGAATTATCAAGTCGAGACGATGATGAAAAATATGTAAGTGATAATTATTTTAACCGCTAGCTGTTTGTGAAGAGTTTAGGATAGCCACTAAACACGCTCAGTAAATCATAATAGGTACCTACCTAAAGTCAGTAATTACGCTTAGGGACTAAATTGCATTTTTTTTTTAATTATTATGAAGTTAATTTAATTAATTTGGTGGTTTACTAATGCCTATATGTCAATTTAAACTGTCAATGTAAACATGTACCTCCTCTGTTACGTTGTGCTTAGATCTAAACTAACGTGTTTAGTAAATAGCAATAGGCTAATCGGAATTTACAAGACTTGCGAGACTCTTGCTGCAAGACCAAGACCAAGACTTGAGAGCGCAATACCAAGACCAAGACCAAGACCAAGACCAGGTGTATTGACGCAAGACCAAGACCAAGACTGGCTAAGTCTCGTCTTGGTCTTGCATTTGGGCAACACTACTGAAATTACCAACAAATTGAAAGAAAATTTCGATTGGTATTCAATGCGTCGGCTATAGTTTTTCTGTTTCTATGACGTCATAATGTTTAAGTTTGATATAATGATGAGGAATTGAGGATGACCGTTAAGACTGACATGAGAAGTTTATCATTTGTAATTTACTTAACTTTGGTCCAGACACAGTGACCCAGTAACTTTTAATTTAAATTACCTAACGTCTAAAATATGATAAAACTAACAAGTAACTCTAAATGTAATTAAACTATTAACTGTAAAGTAACCGCAAACAATGAAATAAACAATTAATACTTTGTCCAGTAAATAAGTTCGTACTGTTAGAAGTTTGCCGCTAAACCACAAAGTATCTTAGAAGCTTGAGAGAAGTGACCCAGTTTGCAAAACTTAACGTTTGCAAATCGTACGCATCCCTTGGTGCGCGGAGGTGGTTGCTATGACAACGGTGATAAAAGCCGGCGCGGGCGCACCGCAGCACAGTCCGCGCACTCGCGCAAGCGCTACGTACGCACTCGGTGAGTTGTTTTTTGTTTTGAAAATAGTTCGTTTTTTTGAAGTGGCGATTTAAATTTTCTGACTGAATTTTTTTAGTGAATTAGTATTTTTTTGAATAGATTATTTTAGTGGTCTGGAATTTTGGAGTAGATCTTTTAAGTGGTGATAATAATATAATGTATCTGGTTTTAAGTGCATTTTAATAACTGGATACACACAATTTCAAAAATATATTTATAGAAAAAAAATATTAGTGTTTAATTTGATTGTAAACAGATATGAAAAAAATACTATTAGCCGCCCAACTTTTTCCGCCCGCCCATACTTTTTCCCGCAATCGGTATTTCACTGCATATTTTAATTTTAAAATGCGAAATTCTTTACATTTAGTTAGCAATTAAGGTTAGGTAGGTACATACCAAATTAAAAATACCTTTAACATTTCTACAATTAGTATTATTATGATCTGTGTTGCGGTGTTACTTTTATATCAGTGTCCTTAGGGGTCATAAAGACTATATTTTTGTTCATTATAATTTTCTAATTTGTTTTGAAAGGAGGCGACCACGGTAATCCATCATTCCGTGGTTTAGCTTGTTTACTTTATACCACGAAAAAATTATAATTATTAAGTGTAAACCAAATTACAAATGATGGCGTCTGAAGGCCACGGTAAAATTGCTAACTAAACGCAACCTAATTACTTTTAAATTAATCCCTTTTCAGTCTAGGGGAAAGAAAAGGTACTTTCCCATCAAGTTCAAGAAAATAACAAAAAAAAAGTGTTTTAAAGAAAACTACATAATTTCATTTAATCAACTACTAAGGACCAGATTTTCTCAAGAAAAACCATTGTGATTTAATTTTTCTAGGTCTTTAAATGATACGTATGAACTGTACTTGGTAATACAATCATCATCATCATCAAGAAGTGTTAAAGTCATGTGAAAGTGTTTGTAAAATCTTATTTTCTTTATTTGTTCTTCTAACCTAACAGACAGATGTGTTCCTGGGGAGTTTGTTCCGCCACTTCTTCTTTCCAGCTAAAACACTAGGAAGTGTCGAAGGGTGGGCGTTTTGGGGCACTGTCTCTTGTAAATAACTAAACTTTGACGTTCGAAAAGTGCTGATTATCAGCCTAGTTTGAATAAATGACTTTTGATTTTGATTTCCAAAACAAAATTATTCAGCATCATCCACAGCCTGAATTAACCCACTGCTAGATATAAGCAATAAACAAGAACAAATCATAATTTGTCTCACCTACTTCAAAAGATCATAAATCGCCACACCACGAACCGACAAAATTCTTAACAAAACGGCTTCCACACAATCACAATAATAATTATAATGTCTAGAACAAAAAGCTTCGTCTCTCACAATGTCGGCAACATTCTTTTCACATTGATTATAGTTTTTCCGCAGCGTGGCTGCGTACGGTGACAATGACAGGTTTTTGTGACTAATAATGTGTTTGAAACTTTGAACAATCGATACATTGCACTGCGGTTCGGTTGAATAGGTGGTAGCAGTTTCAGGGATCTGTGTATTGTTTTATTTACTTAAAAATTGTTTGGTTGATATTTGTGGTTCGTATGGTATGCGGTTGTGGAATATCCTTTCTGCAAACATTGAGGTATAATGTACCTACTACGTACGTAGTTCATTATACCTTAATGTCTGCAAATGTGTGGTATATGAAATTACTTTAGGAAGAACTAAAAAGGTTTAGTTCCTTTTCCAATCCGTATTTTGAAGCTGATTTTCGAAGATTTTAACAATCCTTTTCCAAATCATCATCATCATCATTTCAGCCGAAAGACGTCCACTGCTGGACATAGACCTCCCCTAAGTGTAATTTTTGCTTAGAGGGGGTTTGCCATAATCGCCACGCTTGGCGGTTGGCGATCGCAGTACGGTCGATACAAAAAGCACAGAGAAAGCTGCTGCCCATTCTCTGGTACATCCCTTAGTCGCCTCTTACGACACCCACGGGAAGATATGGGATGGTGCTATTCTTTGCGTCCGACACCATACGGTAAATCAAATACATCGAAAATGCGGTTTCCCTATTATATGGTAATTCTTGGATAGACCTATTTAAATGAACCATTAAATTCCAATACTATCAATAACAAATAAACAAACTAAGTCTGGCTTCTGTGAAACAGTTTACAACTACGAATTTAAATAAATTTTTGGCACAGTTCAAAAGTGCTCTATTAAAAGGTTTGAAACAAAACTTCGCGTTTGATATTTTTAAGCAAAAGACAATAAATATATTTATCAACTTACTTAGCATGGTTAAATAGAATTGAAGATTCTAATCACAGACCTGGGGGTCTAAAATAGCCTCTTTAGCAGATGATAGTAGGAAAATAATATGAGATGAATAATATGAATATCTGCTAAGTGGCCATTTTAGAGGCCCTGAGCCTCACATTATATATTATACAGAACCGCTCTCCTAATAAAGCTCGCTCTTCACGTTAATCTCATGAATCAACAATATCATAATTATTCGCGTCAGATTCGCACAGTTTATTTCCGTCGCCAGTTGCCACCAAACTTTGCTGTTCACTCGGTCATTTCCGTAGACTGTATAATTATGTGGCATCTTTATTTACTGTAATCTTGCTAGTTAGTATTTCGTAAGTATGTTTTTTTTGTTAAATACAAGCTGTCGTTTTGCAATTGCGCTAATTTTCAGGGGGTCATAGTACTCATCATTATAAACAACTTTTATCGCTAAAAAAGCAACTGCTGCATACATTTTGACGAGTTAGACAAACATCATTGTAAGGAAAAACTGTTTTTTTTCGAAATTTTAGGTTTGGTCCCATTGCAAGGGCTGACGCTAATAGACCACTTCGCTTTCCCCAAGGCATAGGACATCCATTTTTACAGGATTTCCAAATCAAGAGATACAAAAGCGGTCCCTTTAAGGTGCAGGATAGGTGGGTCATAGTTGCTGCGGGTTGTTCGAAAGTGATACCGCGGCCTCGGACAAAAAGGGCTAAGAAGTAACATGGATGGTTTTTAGTCAGTAGAAGTCTGACACGCCCTTGCGCTCCGCCTAGAGCGGCAGGAATCATTTGACCCTCAAAAAAAAAAGGTTTGGTCTCATAGTAAACTTGTTCATAATGATGACCCCCTGAAATTTGACGAATTTGCAAACACCTTGTATACTTAATGTAAGTTTCTAAAATTCAGTACTAAGTTAGAACAATCATATTTCGTGGAGGTTATTCGTCTAAATAGCACAAACATATTCTTATTCTTTATTGCACTCAAAAAATAATGTATGAATACAAATTGCATTAATATAGCTTATGTGCAATGGCGAGCGGAGAATTAGGTTTTCTAACACAAATAGGAATTCGGTTTTTTAACAGATTGCGTAAATAAGCATAGGTAGGCATTTATTTATTATGGAGGTCAGATAGGCAGTCGCTCCATGTAAAATACTGGTATTCAGCTGCATCCGGTTAGACTGGAAGCCGACTCCAATACATAGTTGGGAAAATGCTAAGCAGGTAATGATTATGTAAATTAAGATAAATGATTGTAAATGAAGATAATAGACTGCCTCGTTGTTCTAGTGGTCGGAAGTGCGACTGCTGAACTTGAGGTCCTGGGATCGATTCATCATCATCAGCCTATAATGTTCCCACTGCAGGGACTCAGGCCTCCTCTCTAGGAGATGGCTTTAATCCACCACGCGGGCCCAGTGCGGATTGGCAGATGTCACATGTCTTCGAATTTTTGTTTCTAAGACATGCCGGTTTCCTCACGATGTTTTCCTTCACCGTTTTGAGAGCAGCAGTGATGAAATAAATTACACAAAGTAATGCGCCTGCCTGGGTTCGGACCCACGACCTACTGTTCGTAAGTCGGGGCCGACACCACTGGGCCACCGCTGCTCTCATCGGGATCGATTCCCGGGTCAAGTAAAATGTAATTGTGTTTTTCCATTAGGAATTTCACAGTATCAGACACGAAGTCTGTATTTCTGCCCGGTTCATGGCAATAGGCTTGTCTCATATTACATGGGACTTAAACATAACCACAGAATACATAATAGTACTACGTAGACACTCCCTTCCCCGCGCTCATATTAAATACCGCACCTCACCCCGCACTTCGAGGTAGTCGTCGCCGACTCTTGAGCAATGGCTCGCGCTCGTATTAGTCGTCGTTCGGTTTTCGCGACGCAGACCGTTGCACTTTCCGCGCCATTTTTTAGGCTACGACAACCCTACTAGAGTTTACGCACTCATTTGCACGTGCACGTCGTGCACAAACGTTTGTTTATGTAGTAGTAATAGGTAATTATTTTGCGGGCGTTATATGGAGTGTCCGAGATGTGACATAACTACCGAAACGTGGGTGAACTATTAGGTACACCATAAAGGCATGTAGTTAGTATGATTATGTAGATCATTATTAAATATTCTCTTGCCCTATTTACATACTTTACTATTTTTACTAATCTCGAAACTAAAACTAAAAAAATCAAAGTAATTAACACTTTGATACGGTCAATTTAAAATTTTAGCTCCTATTATTAACCTCCCGTATGATCGCGTGATATCTTTATTATTTAACAAACATATAGTTATTTAATAAAACACTATTCCATGTTAATTCGATACACCACCATTGTAAGCTTAGGTAGGTAGCTAGATCATTAGATACGCGTAGTTTCAGTTTGACGAGTTTTCGATGGAGTTAAGTAATATAGATAATAATCAAACATGTGAAAGGTATTAGGTATTAACAAGGAAAGTAAAGAGTAACTTTTACTAAAAACATTCCTGATGGAAATGGGAAAAACCCAATAACATTTTGCCCGACCGAACCTAGAACCTCAAGTTCAGCAGACGCGCGTGCGACCACTAGACCACACTTTATCTTGATATATTTAATTATATGAGACGCACGGGACCGGTCAATGTGGCGACACCTGGGGGAGGCCTATGTCCAGCAGTGGACGTCTTTTGGCTGAAATGATGATGATGACATAATTTTATTATAAATATGCCTTCAAACTTTTGTTTTATGTAGATTTTTTTGCTGAAAAAAAAGTCTACCTACTCAAACTTTATCAGTATTTCTTAATTTTGTAAAATAGCGCAAATAAATACGGTCTCACAACTGAACATGTATTTCGTCTACTACGTAACTAACCTACCTCACTCAATTATGATTGACGTACTGATTTACCAAATACAACTGCGTGTTTGTGACTTAAAAATAAAAGATAGACGAATCCCAATTACATCGCATTAGGCAGAAGCAAGAAAAAATGTTGACCATCACTACATATTATAAAACAAATTCCTCTGCCGTGTCTGTATGTCTGTTTGCGATAAACTCAAAAACTATTACACCGATTTTCATGCTATTTTCACCAATGGATAGAGTGGTTCTCGAGGAAGGGTTTAGTATATAATTTGACGCGGGCGAAGTTGCGGGCATCAGCTAGTGTAGTGATAAACATTACCTACATACTTGTATGTAGCAACAATCGTAATATTTTATTTTGGCTAAAAACACCTTTATAGCCCAAAAGGTAGCAATCGAAATAAACTCTAAATTCTCACGAGTTACAGATATTAATACAAAACAATAAGTAAATGCTCTCCATACCAATTAAACCTTTATAATTGAAGAGGTGCCACTAACATTATAATTAGTTCATGTCAGCAACATTGTATTTATGGCGTCGTTAGTTTGATTTATAAATAGTCATTCATTTTAATTATTCATTTATTCAAATAAGTTCTCAGGCCAGTTTTACGAAAATGCTCCAAATCATTTACAACACACCACATACAGAACTGAACTCTAATCCAATAGGAAAGAAGTACGTAATGGATTTAACTTCACAATCAAACTAAAAAAGCATGTAGGACATAGGTTTGTTCTTATCTACCCTATCCTACCCTAGAACCATTCCACTAGGGGTAGGCGTAACACACTTTATTCTTCCATTCGCCCTGTAAGATGTCACAGGCTTCTATTTTTTTTTTAGCCTTCCTCTCCCTCTCCCTCCATGAATATTCATGTCAATCACTCTTTTAGTCTCATGCGTTCATCCCTCCCCATTACGTGACAAGCTAAATAAATTCGTTTATATATTTCAGGCAAATTATATATACTTGCCAGTAAATCAAAAGTCACACAGTGGTACACACGGCTACACATCAAGCTATACATTTGCAGTTTACGGTGATCTCGCACTGTACGGAAATCCTATACAATTCGAGACCAGCTTATACTGGAAATGTATAGCTTGATGTGTAGCCGTGTGTACCTGACCGCTATAATAGGACTGTATATTCAAAACATTAGTTCATAACATCAATGCAACAGATATTTTAGCTAGGTCTTTATCCATTCAGATCTTTATTATTATCATGGAGGAAATCGAAATCAGAAGTAATTTATTTAAACTAAGCTTATAATCAGCATTTTTTTAACGTCAAAGTTAACAAGAGATAGTCCCTCAAAACTCCCTCCCTTCGACGCTTCCTGGTGTTTTAGCTGGGAAGAACTGGCGGAACAAACTCCCAAAAAACACATCTGTTTGGTCAGAAGAACCATATTCTATACAGATTTTCTTTGCGTCCTGAGTTCTGTACACTTTCCCGAGTTCCCCGACCCAGATAAAGCCTGTGAGAAGCACACAGCACACACATTCCAAAGAAATGACCCAGCATCACCAATTTGTTTCTAATAGACGTATTGCGTGGATAGCCCGCAGTGATGCGTCCGTCACGTTCCGTCAGACCGACAGTTTCAGAACACGCTATTACAGAACATGGCCGCGGGGCCCAACCACATTTAGGGCTCTAGGTGATAAGTACTATATAGATCTGTTTTTTCATCTTATAAGAAGGTACTGATAGAGAGAAAAATGCGTTTATTGGCATTCAAACAAAAACTATAACATTCTAACTAATATTATAAATATGAAAGTAACTTTGTTTGTTACCATTTTACGCCTAAACCATTGAACCAATCATTTTGAATTTTTGCATATATACGTTGCCAGCTAGGTGTATAGAAACCCCGTCGGGGCAGCGGGTTTGAAAGAGATACCGCGGCCACAGACACAAAGGGCTAAGTTCCTTAACATGGGTGGTTTTAAGTCATTAGAAGTCTGACTTGGATTTTTAACAATGAAACTGTGATATCTTCGAAACTATGAATTTATGAACCACACATTCTAGAATGATTTGTATTAATTTAACTTGAATCTCAGTGTATTGTATACCAATGTTTGGATTTTGAACCTTTCAGTCATGTGAAAGATTAAAACAACCTATAAAAATCACATTACTTTCGATTGTCTTTTCGCAGTCATGGTTAACATACAAAAGACATCAACGCGTTCGTCGGTGTCTTAACTTCATAAGTTCATAACTCATATCTTAATTATTATGTTTTGTCATTCCGATAGAGTAAAAAAAAAACAAATTGCCTCCAAACAAAATCTAATTTGTACAGAACATAACATAACATCACGCCTTGCAAAATGTGGGTGAATTTGTGAAATTTGGGTGTACTTGAAATTCCTGAAGGGTATTATATATAGAGAGCAGCGGTGGCCCAGTGGTGGCGGCCCCGACTTACGAACAGTAGGTCGTAGGTTCGAACCCAGGCAGGCACATTACTTTGAGTAATTTATTTCATCATCGCTGCTCTCAAAACGGTGAAGGAAAACATCGTGAGGAAACGTCTTAGAACCAAAAAATTCGAAGACATGTGACATCTACCAATCCGCACTGGGCCCGCGTGGTAGATTATAGCCCATTCCCTCTCAAAGAGAGGAGGCCTGTGTCCCAGCAGTGGGAACATTAATAGGCTGTTGATGATGATGATGATGATTATATATACTTAAGTCCCATGCATAGATAACAGAAACAACGTCCCATGAAACAAGGATCGCCCCTTTTTGCATGGGACCATGGGTCCATTCCAATCAACTGGGCATAAGTCCAGACTCCGTGGTTGCTGCTGAAACTGTTCTGATGGGAAATTAACAAATGTCAAAAATAAATTCAACACGTCGTAAATTCTAAAGAAGACAACACAAATATAATGGGATAGCCCATGGCGGACATTTACTAAGTAAAACAGCTCATCTTTTAGATAGTTTAGGGAGTACTCACGGCTACACATCAAGCTATACATTTCCAGTATAAGCTGGTCTCGCATTGTATAGGATTTCCGAACAGTGCGAGATCAGCGTAAACTGGAAATGTACAGCTTGATGTGTAGCCGTGTGTACAAGTAATTTTCAAAGGGCGTGAGTAATAGTTGGGACTGCGGATGTTTTTGTGGAGTGTTCGCGAGAGAGTTATGTCGTGACATTATTTCTTGTTAGTCTTATGAATATTGTTATCTTAGAATATGGATACAACAACAGTTCCATTGAATTTTATTCCGCATTTTTCGGTTACTTTGAATCAGTGTCCATCATTTAAAGTAGACACGAAAATGGCCCGATAAGTTAGACTCCGTTATCATTATCTCTGAAAACGGAATATTTAGGCTCGTTTACGGAGACGCGGGGCGTTGGGGCTTTTTTCGTGCTTTTTTATTAATTTACTGAGAGACGAGTCCACCGCAACAAACGCTGCATTTTAAAGAAACGAGTGAAAAATCGCTTCTCGTAAAATCAAGTATTGAAATCGTTAACTTTTTCATACATCGCCATGTGTTTGAAATAAAAACGCTGCACGCGCCGCGCGACGCCCGCCTGTACGTAAACATGCACTTACTGTTTTGTTTCCGGTTTCCAAGTTCGACTCCTTTTAAAGGCTGAAATTGTGAAATAGAGACAAAATAGAAAGAAGTACAGTGAGTGCGATCAAATTATCTTGGCAGGTCCGAACTTCGTGCAGGTCATTTTGTTACAACTAATGTATAAAAGTGTTACGATATTTATTTTATTTGTATTTCTCACTGTTTAGATTAGATATTTTCTGATCGTTTAAGTATTGGTTTATCTGGCAATAACAGTTTTCTTCACAAGTTTACATGCGTAAAAGTTCGCAGAGCCTATGTTCAGACCTGCCAAGATAATTTGATCGCACTGTACCATTCCCTGCACTGGGACAAAATAGACAAAATGAGGAATCATTATTATATTTACACCACCACCATTTTGAAGTAAAATGATTTTGAATACCATAGACTTTTTAATAGCTATATGGGCCTGGTCTTGACCTCAATCACACCTGATGGAAAGCGATGGATGAGGTTTATGACGGAACAAGCTTTTGAGCGCCACAGTCACGTATAGACGACAAGCCGAACAAGCAAAAAAGTAACAAGTCTGTCGACTTAAGGTACTTTTTGGCTTGTAGTCTGTGGCGTCTGTGGCAGTAAAAAGGTTAAACAGAAAGAAAAGCTTACGCACTAATAACATAAACATAACTTTAATGCTATTACAGGCCTCCACAGATAAATACAAACAAGGACTACATCTAAGTTCAAATTCAAATCGTTTATTGCAATCCATAATGTACATTTTTACAGGTGGTATAAAATAATTTCAGACACAATTATGGACCCTGTCGGGCACAGCAATTTTCTATATAAAATAATTAGAGAGAGGAAGACTGGAAGAGCGCTTTGCTTCTTTTAATATTAAGTTGGTATTATTTCTCTAACTATCTTATATCTATTAATCTATATATCTATATTTATTTTACTTATTCTACTAATATTATAGGAGTCTATCTATTCTTTTATTATTTATTTAGTTAAATTATTAAATTACTTATTTGTTTACCTACTTGGTTTCAAAAGTTTTGTTTTAATTTTATTAGTACCTAGTTAAACGTTTTAATATGTATTATTATCGGATTCTATCGGTTCCTACGTAACTATCCTATCATCATCTGCCTAGCCTTTTCCCAACTATGGTGGGGTCATCCTCTAGACTAACCGGATATAACTGACCTCCACAATTCTGTTAATACTGCGTAATACCCTTTGAGTGCCTTTGACTACCTGTAACGAATGCCAAAGATTTATATATGGCAGCCAGGACCAACAGCTTAACGTGTTTTCCGAGGCACGAAAGAAATTCCGTCAGGCCAACCTTGGCAAAGATCGATGAGTGGCAGTTATTATTTATTAACTATGAGCAGTGGTGGCTCAGTGGTAGCGGCCCCGACTTACGAACAGTGAGTCGTGGGTTCGAACCCAGTCAAGCGCATTACTTTGTGTAATTTATTTCATCACCACTGCTCTCAAAACGGTGAAGGAAAACATCGTGAGGAAACCGGCATGTCTTAGAACCAAAAAATCGAAGATACCTATGTGACATCTATCAATCCGGGGTGCGCCAAAGTTCACCTAAAATTTCAACTCCGATAATCGGAAATCCGAAAATGTTCTTCCTAACATTTTTCATCCTAACAATCGCAATTCCTAACTTCTCTGTCTCTAATGTTTTAATTCCGAAGCATTCGACTTCATAATGTCTGTAGCAATAAACATCTATTACACTATTATTTGTTTTCCTATATTTTCTCAACATAACCATCTTTTACACTATTATTCAAAGTCATATCTTTTTTTTTGTTTATATTACTTTTTATTCATAATAATCAGTATTATAAAAGGTCGGGAATTAAAATAGGTGGACAAAATTTTAGAAATCATTCAGACCGCTAAAATAAGGACAATAGCAAAAAAAAAAATAAGAATAAGAAATAAAATACCTACTTTTATAGGATGAGTTTCGAGGTCGTGGGTTCGATTCCCACCCAGGACAAATGTTTGTGTGATGAGCACGATCATTTGTTCTGTGTCTGGGTGTAATTTATCTATAATATGTATGTATTTAGAAATATATAAGTATGTTTATCAGTTGTCTAGTACCCATAACACAAGCTCTGCTTAGCTTGGGACTAGATGGCGTTGTGTGATAGTTGTGGAATATTATTATTTTTATTATTATAGGATGAGTTTGTTCTAGAGTGCCGGCAATTTATTATTTTAAGTCAAAATAAAATCACTTTATATATAGTGTTTTTTTTTTGTTTAGATGTCTTTAGTTAGGCTTACTAAACGCTGTGTTAAAATTTGTCCACCTATTTTAATGGGACCTTATATACTATGCAAAGATATCCATAGGTTAGGTTAGGTTAGAACTGTGACCAACTACGCAAAATTAACTGCTACCTCGAAATTGGTCGCGAAATTTTTCTAAGTATTTTTTTCGGGTGCGCCAAAGTTCACCTAAAATTTCAACTCCGATAATTGGAAATCCGAAAATGTTCTTCCTAACATTTTTCATCCTAACAATCGCAATTCCTAACTTCTCTGTCTCTAATGTTTTAATTCCGAAGCATTCAACTTCATAATGTCTGTAGCAATAAACATCTATTACACTATTATTTGTTTTCCTATATTTTCTCAACATAACCATCTTTTACACTATTATTCAAAGTCATATCTTTTTTTTGTTTATATTACTTTTTATTCATAATAATCAGTATTATAAAAGGTCCCATTAAAATAGGTGGACAAAATTTTAGAAATCATTCAGACCGCTAAAATAAGGACAATAGCAAAAAAAAAAATAAGAATAAGAAATAAAATACCTACTTTTATAGGATGAGTTTGTTCTAGAGTGCCGGCAATTTATTATTTTAAGTCAAAATAAAATCACTTTATATATAGTGTTTTTTTTGTTTAGATGTCTTTAGTTAGGCTTACTAAACGCTGTGTTAAAATTTGTCCACCTATTTTAATGGGACCTTATATACTATGGAAAGATATCCATAGGTTAGGTTAGGTTAGAACTGTGACCAACTACGCGCGAGCCGAGCGAGCGAAGCGAGCGGTGCCGCGGCAGCGGCCGGCGAGCGCTACCTCGAAATTGGTCGCGAAATTTTTCTAAGTATTTTTTTCATAGTGCCCCAAGACGACACTCTGACCTGAATTTCATTCATTTATTTTATTTCAAGACAAAAATCAGTGAAACGACCTTTAATCATTCTAATCAGTTGTATGAGTGAAAATATTATGGTAATTATGTTTAGGAATAAAAGCATTAGGATAAAAAACAGTAGGAGTTTAAATATATTTACACTAATGATATTATGAATTCCAATTTTCGGAAACATGAGTGTTATGAACATCGTCGGTAGGACTACAAATAGTATGAATGAAAACTTTAGGATGAAAAATTTTAGGAAGAGTGATCATTCGGATTACAAATCGTTAGGAAGAACAATTTCGGATAAAGAACTTTAGGTGAGCCAATATGGACCCATTTTTTTCATAGTGCCCCCAAGACGACACTCTGACCTGAATTTCATTCATTTATTTTATTTCAAGACAAAAATCAGTGAAACGACCTTTAATCATTCTAAACAGTTGTATGAGTGAAAATATTATGGTAATTATGTTTAGGAATAAAAGCGTTAGGATAAAAAACAGTAGGAGTTTAAATATATTTACACTAATGATATTATGAATTCCAATTTTCGGAAACATGAGTGTTATGAACATCGTCGGTAGGACTACAAATAGTATGAATGAAAACTTTAGGATGAAAAATTTTAGGAAGAGTGATCATTCGGATTACAAATCGTTAGGAAGAACAATTTCGGATAAAGAACTTTAGGTGAGCCAATATGGACCCATCAATCCGCACTGCGCCCGCGTGGTAGATTATAGCCCATCCCTCTCCTAGAGAGGAGGCCTGAGTCCCTGCAGTGGGAACACTATAGGCTGATGATGATGCGAGTAAAAAAAACATGAGTGACAGTTCTGGCTATTTTCAAGTACCTATGCGTGCAGCATAACGTCGCAATGACCTTTACAATAAAAATATAACTAAGCTCATCAGTCATCGCAAAAGTAGGTCGTTACATAATGATATAATATCACAGACATATTGTAACGAGTCAGGCAACATCCCGTCCTACCATACATAGTAATTTGAAGTGTTCGTGCGTTTTTATTATATTTGATTACATTATTTATTATTATAGTTGACGGGAGAAGACACTAGCTGTGTAATAGATTTGATTATTATAGTCGCTGTAGTGGAGAGCTATGTAATCATTGTTTACTTAAGCGAAGGATCAGCAATGTTGTAGGCAATCGGTGTTTCAATTATTTCTGCAATATTTACCTAAATACAGAGCTACCATATTGCAGAGATATGCGGCTGTCGGTCGGGTCAGATTATTTTGACCATTGTTTATCAAACTAGGTTTTACCCGCGACTATGTCCGTGTGAAATATAGCCTAAAGCCTTCCTCGATAAATGGACCATCCAACACTAAAATAACAATTACACTAAAACACAATTTTTTCAATTCGAACCAGTAGATCCTGAGATTAGCGCGTTCAACCAAACATACAAACTCTTCAGCTTTATAACATTAGTATAGATAAAACTGCAGAACACTTTGGTTGGCACCAAAGCAATTAGAACGAAATATAGGTGTGCTTAAAACTAGTATAGGTACAAGGTACTGTAGATGTAAGTACAGTCGAACAAGCTAATAAGTATACAGCCAGCTAACTTGTATTTACTTTTAAGATTATACAGATACATTTAGAGACTGATGTCAAACGATACAGCGTTTGACATCAGTCGCTTAATGCGAAACGGTTTTGAAAACAAAATTACAATCAATATTTTCAGTGTTATAGAATTATAAAGATCTCTACCCTGTATACTTATTAGCTTGTTCGACTGTACTACAAGATAAGAAAAACATATTTTTAGCTGTGATTTGTTGTTTTTCTTTGATATTAGTTAGATTTTGAGACGTGGAATGACGCTCGGCTCGTAGGACGAAATTAAAATCAACGTAAAACTCATAATTAATTTTTTTGTTCCAGATTTAGTTTAAGCCCAGAGGTGCAGCACCAACACCATGCTGCGTTTGTCAACTTTTTGCAGTAAGTATTCATTTTCATTACTCACTGTTTGGAAATAACGCCGTCCTTGCCACTGGAACTTCACCAACTAAAATTGACATTGACAACGTACTTAGTTATCAGGAAAAGTCCGTACTATGAAGAGAGAGCTCACAGAATAATAATGAAGTTTCCATTATCTTTAAATTAATTGTAGCTTGTAAAACTCAGTATCACATTTCCCGAGATAGTTATCGTAATCGAACGCAATGACTCACACTCTGCAGTAGCACTTTCCTCCACTAGACTATACCCCACAGATGATATGATGTTTCTTTCGAAAAACAGTCAAGTTTAAAACCAAAATATGAAGATTTCAATATTACATTATCTTATGTAAAATAATGATTTGTTCACCACCAAACATTCACTTATCTAGGAGCACGCACGCAACCTCCTCACCTTAGGCTAATCAAGGAATTATAGAAAATGACATCATAGCAATGCATTCTATGCAATTTCTCCCAACACCCCTCGTGTTGCATAATCTTAAGGTCTAAGGATTTATGATCACAAATGCCTGTAATTAAGACACTCGTGAACCTCAATGAGACACTAGGCCACAATTAAAGATTGTATTATGAGGTACCAATTGTATTGGTACGTATTATAACATTCTACGATCTTTTACAATACATTTTCAGATTATGATCAAGGAAAATTCTATTACAAAATCATAAGACTACAGCGATGAATTCCTTTCTTTGTCTTTAGTATTTTACGAACTTTATTAACGTTGCCTTCGGGATTTTTTCGGCAGACAAGCCCGTCTCACTAGTCTTTTAAAAACGAACTCCTGAAAGCCAGAATAAACAGAGGCAACCACCAGAAAAGCGCTGAGACAATGACGCTAGTTAATTGTTGGTTGATTAATTACGTTGTGGGGGAGTTGAAAAAATACAATTTACATTTCCCTAAATACCAGCATGAGACAGAACAAAAAAACAAGACCAATAGGCGCAAAAGGGACGTTTACGAAGTCCAGTTGCCTGGCACCATGGATACTTAAATATTATCATTTATTAATTGATCCTTATTTGTGAGCTTTCCGGTGTGGCTTCCAGTCTAACTAAATCCTGTTCAATGCTAGTAAATATTCTACTTTTTAGCGTCCTATTAATCAGGATTTGCTATCTTTCGTAAATCACCTTCTCAGGACCTTTATTTTTTTGGCTAAAAGTCTGTTCATTCCTATTATCCCATCATCTGCCTAGCCTTTTTCCAACTATGTTGGGGTCGACTTTCCGTCTAACGGGATGCTGCTGAATACCAGCATTTTACATAGCCACTCGCTTGCTTCTGGCAACGATTGTTTCCAAAACCAAAACTCTCTCGCTTGCTTTCGGCAACGATCGTTGCCAAAATATATTTTTTGTTAAACAACTCTAAACTCTATTTTAAAGACTGTAAAGTCTTTTCAAAACGCCTTTAAACCATAGATTATTAGATTGTTTATCATTTAGACGCAAGTTTGCAACATCACCCGACGAATTTTTTTTTACAATTACTATGTGAAGTTTGAGGCCGACATTTTGTGTTTCTTTGTGCTTTGTGTCCTTTTATTTTTAATGACGATTTTTTACCACAATCGTTATTGTTTCTTGTTCAATAGTACAAATAACTAGTCTAGTTTATAAAAATGACGAAAAACTATATACCTATCGCGCAAACTTTTTCACAATTTCACGTTATTCGACAAACCGGCAAAATATGCTCGACCTTAACTTTAGCCTCTTGTAAAATATTTTACACTCAACTTTTGTCAAAATAACAAACGTTACTCTTTTCCTTATCTTTTTGTCTACACAAAACAATAAACAAAATTACGCTAGGTCTCTCGTATCGATTGTAAATCAAGTTTTAATGAGGGGCGGCTGCGCCGAGTGTTTAGGTCAAATGTCACGAGCAAAGCTCGACGGTTTTCTTGAAATCGAAAGCAAGCGAGCGGATAGACTGACTGCCTATATGACCTCCACAACCCAGTTTACACGGGGTAATATGATACCCTTTGGTAAGACTGGTTGTCAGACTTTCAGGTCACTGACTACTTGTATCGACTGCCAAAGATCTAAAATATTATGGCAGACGGAACCACGTGCTTTCCAAAGCATGAAAGAAACTCGGTACGTAATGGGCGGTCACCCATCAACAGACCAACCTAGGCAAGCGCGGCTTAACTTAAATATCAACTTGAGTGGCAGTTATTTTTAGCTTGTTTTCCCAATTACACCACTTGATTACTCTAAAACCACTAACTGTTCTGTGTCTCAAACTATTAATACGAGTAACCACTCGTTCCCAAGTGTTTACCCAGTTTGCCTGACCTGGCGTGAGACTATTTACCATATCATTACTGTGGACGTCATCTAATGCGACTTGTGAAATTGCACCGCGGACGAATAACGCACTGTAGTTTTTTCCATCGTTGAGGTTAAATTAGTGGTCATTGCAAGTTAAAGTAAATTAAGTGGGTTTCGTGGGAACGAGTATTGTTTGTTATTTTAAAGTTCAATTCTTCTAAATAGCTATAGGTGTAGAAACCAGCAAAATTGATTTACGAACTAAGTCAAAACTAATACAGTTCCTTACGGGGTTTTTTCCGTAATTACAGTATAATCTCACTAATCCGGCACTTCGATAGATCGGCACGTCCAATAATCCGGCACCCTCCGCCCACGCCTCCCTCGCCCCTCTACACCTGTGTGCTTCGGTTACTCGCGTCGTCGCGAATAGTTGCACAAAAGCAGACCTCAATTAACCCGTCTACTGTGGGAGCTGTCAGGCGCGCCCCCCGCCTTGATAGTGGCCCCGCGGGGGGTGCCGCGATAAACGCGCGTCGGCGCGGCGCCGTCTTATGGAAACGACGGTATCTCCGAAACTACAGTACTTACCTCGCTTTCAGTTCTATCATTGGAATTGTTATTAAATTAGCTAACATAATATGTATAGTTTAGTGTAGTTTTGTCTTGTAATGTATTAGTAATTATAATGTATGTTCAGTGTGAGAGAATGTTTACCAGTTTCTTGTATAAAGGTAATTATAATTAAAAAAATAAACCACTATTTCAATAAGTTATTGTTTTATTTCCACGAGTACACATTAGTACACGTAAATTAAACAAAAGAACAGACGTCGTAATACATAATTCTAACGTCCGGGGCAACTAGAGCGGCCCCGTTAGCGGGCCGCTCTAGTTACCCGGACGTTTGGCTTGATTTATTACAAAAAAATTAGATTTTTTATAAAAAATCAAAAAATACCTGTATATAGCGAGAAATGTAAGGAATCGATATGTATAATATACTATATACCGACTCTTAATGAAAACGCACACAAAAAATGTTGAAGTTGACAAAAATAAAAAAAAATAAAAAAAAATGGGTAAAATAGTTGGATTTAACAGATTTTTACGTAGCTTTTTGTAACATAGCGCAATGTTACTTTTAAATATTATTAAATAAGATTATATAAGCTATTTTTTGATACCAATACATCATTACTTGGAACGTACAGTATTAGCACAATAAATCAAAACAAATACCCATTCCCGTGTTCCGCCATAATTAAAAATTTGGAACACAAATTGTAAACACGTGAAATAATAACTATTTTCATCATATTTGTTTGGTTTAAGTCTACTTTTATATTGATAATGAACTGTTTTTCCTATTAAAAGAAGCATTTCACAACTTTAGCACTGAAATATACACAAAATCATGCAATACTTACCAAAAAACCGTTAGAAATGACGCAATGTGTTTACATAACTTCATCACTGGTATAAACAACCTTGAACACTCCGATTTCAATTATGTTTGCACTTAGACGATAAGAATGAACACTTAGAATTATTTAACTAAAGAGAACACTCAACACAATGGGATAATAAATCACAATCCTTATCGCTCGCACGTCCGCACTTCAAACGTAAACAAAAAACACTTGACACCCGACCTTTTTGTAAACAATCTTATCTAATGATGGACGCCGGCTCGGCATAGAGTATTTGGTATTAATAGATTCTTCGTTTCACAGACTAAAAATATAACACAGCAGTAACTCAGCTTTAAAACTTTTTCATAGATGATTAGTAAGTTTTAATGTCAACAGAATGAAAAATGACGCAGAAAAAAACGCGGGAACCTTGAAACGTACAAGGCGCCAAAATTGCAATTATTTAAAGTTAATTTGTTAATTATTGTAATAGTGCCAAAAATTAGTTTTAATTGTAAAATAATAATTGTATATACATATAAATAGTATAAATAGTGTAAATAAACAATGGGGGGAAGTGGAAAAAAAAGAAAAAAACCGGAGCCCCCTGATGGAGCAGTTCGGGACATCACGGAGACTTCTTCCGACTCCGATGATACAGCCGACGACAGCAGGAAGTACCAAATATTTAAAGTCCCCGGATACTCAAGAAAGTATCCCGAAAACAGCAACAAAACAGAATTTATAGTATTCTTATCCCATCAAACTGAGCGCCCATTCACGGACAAAGACAGACTGGCTCTTTCACACGCTATACGCAAATATTGCGTCACTGGCATATTACATTTAAAATCTATTAACAAGTACAAAATAGGAATAACATTCGAATTATCCAACAATGCCAATGTATTCTTACAAAATAAAAAACTTCTTGATGAAATGTGCTTAAACGCTACAATACCGGCTATCGACACTGAAGTGACTGGAGTCCTTACTTCAGTCCCTATGGATCTATCAAATAAAAGAATCTTTGCTCTGATCGGAAGTTCAAGAAATGTGATACAGGTCAGGCGCTTCATGCGTCGCGTACAGCATGAGGGTGGTGCGGTCAAGTATGACCCCACTCAAACTGTTGCGGTTACTTTCGCCTCTACTGAGTTACCGCAATATGTATACCTGGACTCCTGGAGGCATGAGGTAAACTGTTACGTTCCTCCTGTCAAGCAGTGTTTGCGTTGTATGAAGTTCGGACATATTGCAAAATACTGTAAAAATGAAGTTGTATGCTCCATATGTACAGACAAGCATAGTTTTAAAATTTGTAAAGAAGACCCAAAAAACGCTAAATGTGTCAACTGTGGTGGCAACCATGTTTCCATCTCAAACACCTGTCCTCAGAAAAAAATAAAAATAGAAGAAAATAAAGTCAAGTCCAGAGCCGCTAAATATTCCGATTTATTTAATGAACATTCTTTTCCAAAATTAACACAGAAGAACATTGAAACACAGATAATTAATTTGTCTAAATCAGATTTTTTTATGAATACTTTAACAAATGCTATAACTAAAATTATATTAAATCAAAAAGATAATCCCATTAATTCTAACTCCATAAAAGAAATTCTGCAACAAACTTTCCGTACCAGTACTTCCACATCTAAAAATGGATCTTAATATAATGCAGTGGAACGCACAAAGTATTATAAGTAACAAACTTTTATTAACTCAATTTCTTTATGAGCATAACATACATGTTGCAATTATATCAGAAACATGGTTAACACCCATCAAACATTTTAACATTAGAAGATACAAAATAGAAAGACATGATATTGGTAATAAACACAATGGTGTAGCTATTTTAATTCGCAATAATATAGATTACAGAAAAATAATTACATATTATGATAATTCTCTACAAAATATTTGTGTAAGAATTACTGTAAATAATACAGAAATAAGTATTGTAAGTTTCTACTGTCCAACAAATTGCAGTCCATCATTTGACAAACATAAATTTGAATCTTTAATAAAATCTGTGCCTGAACCAATGATATTTGCAGGGGATTTCAATGCCCATCACACATCATGGGGATGTAATTCCACAAATCCAAGAGGTAGGGATATTTTAGAAATTGTTGATGATAATAATTTGGTGTTAATGAATAGTGGTGAAGTGACAACAGTCGGTTCTTTAACGTGGCGCCCAAATGCCTTAGATTTGTCTATAGTTTCCTCATCATTGGCTCTTTCTTGTGATTGGTCTGTTCATGGTGATCCCCTTGGCAGCTATCACCTTCCTGTAATTATGAAAGTTTTTATCAATAGTAGTAATTTAAAAAACACTAGTAATAACACAAATTTGCCCACTTATCCTAACTTTAGAATGGTAGATTGGAAGATGTATGAACAAAATGTAGATTTACAACTATCTACTTTTCAGGATCAGCATGTTGCTCCATTGGAAAGATATAGAGAGTTTTGTCAAATTTTGCATTCTGCAATTAATAAGTCCCTTCCTTATCATAATAAGCCCACTTCTTTCTCAGCTGATTATTCTGTTCGTAACTCTAATAGGAATTTGGTAAAAGCCCCTCCTCTTCCTTGGTGGAATAAAAAGTGTTCAGATGCAGTTCAAAAGTCTAAGTCAGCTTATATAAATTTTAAAAACAATCCGTCAGACGATACATTTATAGAGTTTAAAAGATTACAAGCCCTTAAAAAACTCACTTTGAAAACAGAAAGATCAAATAGTTGGGTTGAACTTTGCAGCTCCTTTAATCGATGTACTCCCCTATCCAGAATCTGGAAATATATGCGGAAATTTAATAAAACATATTCTTGCAACAATAACGATGTCAATTGGATTCAGGATTTTCTGGAAAAATTTACCCCAGATTATGTAAATATTAAGTCAAATTTCCCCATTGCCAGTGAGTCAAACTCAGATAATATCTCTTTAGTAAAGCCTTTTTCAATACAAGAATTGAAGTCAGCTGTTAATTCTAGAAAAGACAGTGCTTTTGGACTAGACTGTATTCCATACATTATGATAAAAAAGCTTAGTGATAAGGGTATGCACATTTTTCTCAAAATATTGAATGATTTGTGGTTGAACAATGATATACCTCATTCATGGAAGTCTGATTGTTTGGTACCCATTTTGAAGCCAGATAAGCCTCGGTCTAATCCAGATTCCTATCGTCCTATTGCTCTAACATCCTGTGTTGGTAAAATTTTTGAACAATTAATAAAACAAAGGTTAGAATTTTACATAGAACAAAACAATATTTTACCTGCTAATCAATTTGGTTTTCGTAGGGGAACATCTGCTCGTGAAAGTATTTGTCAGTTACAGCTTGATATCCAAAATAGTTTAAATAACAAGGATTGCTTATTGTCAGTATTCTTTGATGTTGCTGGAGCCTTTAACAGTGTAAATATTGATGTCCTTTGTTCTGAATTACTTCTTATCGGAATTCCAAACAAAATAGTCCACTGGGTTCATCAATTCTTGACTGAAAGGAAAGTTTATGTTAGATATAATGATAAATTACATGGGCCAAGATTTGCTTCGGTAGGAGTTTGTCAAGGTGGAATTCTGTCTCCTTTAATATTCATTTTGTACATACGTCGTTTAAATTTGATTCTAGGTTCCAAAGTCAAAAATCTTCAATTTGCTGATGATTTAGTTGTGTATTTGTCTGGGAAAAATTTAAAAGATATGACACTGAGCCTTAATAAGGCATTGGAAGGATTGTCCACATACTTTTCTTATTTAAATCTAGATATAAATGCACTTAAATCTAAACTAGTAGTATTTGGTAGAACTAGTAATTTCAGTCCTTCTGTATATTACAATCAAGTTTCTATTCCTATTTTTCATGAGGCTAAGTTTTTAGGTGTCACCTTCACTCATAATTTATCTTGGAAAAAGTATGTTGAATTGATTAGTTCTAGAGCTAACAGAGTTTTTAATGTTTTAAAGACATTGTGTAGAACCTCCTGGGGAGCTGACCCAAAAATATTGTTGTTATTATATAAATCTCTGATCCGTAGTCATTTTGAATATGGTTTTCTCTGTTTTGGTGGTGATAAAAGGCTAGTAGATATTCTTGATAAAATACAAAATAAAAGTTTGAGACTTATTACCGGAGCATTTAAAAGCACTCCAATCAATGCTATGCAAGTTGAATGTCAACTTCCTCCATTAAGTATAAGATTCTCTTACTTGAAGGAAAGGTTTCTATTAAAACTTTATAGTAAAAATAATAATCACTTGTTTTCCAATTTGAAACAATTGTGTACATCATCCATTTGTAATTTATTATATTTACTTCAGGGCTTTCCTCAATATGTCAATTTTCTTGAAACTCTGCAAATTCATAAGTCATCTCTCCTTCCATGTTATCAGGGGGATTTTGCCAGCAAATTTCCTGCAATTGACATCGTTATTGATCACAATTTATCCACTAAAGAAGATGTATATGGTAAATTTCATGAGTTTACTGATCATAGATTTGTGTACACTGATGGGTCTAAAACTGAGTCAGCGGTGTCATTTGCTATTTTTGATGAGCTACTGAATTCTGGTACTGGTTATAAAATAAACTCAAACACAAGTATATTCACAGCTGAGGCTGTGGCTATACTTGCTGCCCTAAAGCACATTAGGCATACAAATGACGGATGTTGTCAATGGGTAATAGTAAGTGACAGCATGAGTGTTCTTGAAAATCTCAAAAATAATAGGTTGAATGCTAACACAAACTATTTTATTATAATGATAAAAGAATCTTGGTTGCATTTGTCTCTTCACAATATTAAGGTTTTGTTCATGTGGGTCCCTTCGCATGTTGGTGTGATGGGCAACGAAAGGGTTGATTTTCTAGCTAGAGCTATAACAAATTCTGATGATGTCCCGGATTCAAGTAGTTTCCTTAACATTTCTGTTCCCTGTACAGACTTAGTTTCTCTATTGAAAAAAAGGTCCACTGATATATGGAAAAGGCACTGGAATCATACAGTTCAAATTGAAAATAAAGGTATGTGGTATGCAGTATATAATATTCCCATAGGAACCACACCTTGGTTCTGTAAAACCAATACTTTCATGAACAGGAAGTTTTACTCCACCATTCTTAGGCTTCGTTTTGGTCACTGTCGACTGAATTATCACTTGTCTCGTCTGAAAATTGTTCACAGTCCTCTCTGTGATCATTGTAATTCTCAAGCAGAGCAATCTATTGCTCACATTTTCTTTGAGTGCTCATCTTTTGGCATCCAGCGCCTTGTGCTGATGGATGAGCTAATTGAAATTTATGGTAGTCCTGATTTGGTACCGCGTTCCATTCAGGCCCTTCTTGTAAATAGCTCGACGTATTTTTCTTTGTTTAATTTTATTAATAATACAGTTGGACAAATTTAACTACATGGTAAAAAGTTAATACTTAATAATAGCTAAAGTTTTAATTGTCATGTGTATATAATATGTATAATAAAATTATTTTCATTGAGTTACTTAGTTGTAGATATTATTATTTTAAATGAATGCTAGGAATTAAGAATCAGTAAAACAATAAAAAACAACAAAGTTGCTTCCCGTCAGTTGGGGCTAAAAAAAAAAAAAGATAATATTAAGGACTTGTCGCGAAAGATGAAATCGCGATGTTCCAAACCTAAAAAATGTAAATATAATTGCACAACACTAAAATGTAAATAGCAACACTAAATCAGTATTGACAACCTGACGCTGCGCCAAAACGACGCCAGCCATTCCCGCTAAAATGGTCGCCATGACATATTCAGTCTGAGTAACTAATGTAACTTCAAGTGAAGTAAATTCAGTGCCTGGAGTTCATGGAGATTCCTGTCATCCGTGTCGCGGGCCTCCTGTAAAGCTAAGTATTATTTATCTGTTGGTCTAAACAATATAGTTAATGGATATTACAATATGTGTGGAGGTACTTGTTTGTACCTGTTCGAATAGTTTGAGACTAAACTTAAATGTGTGGGTCGTGCCTTCAGCGTTGGGCTGAGGGCATAACAGCGACCACATGCTAGCTGCTCGTCCGGACATAAAGCGCTTAGGGTTTATAGCCATAGGAAGGGTCTTGGGCAAGCCCTCCCTTATAAATCCACCCCCACCGCCTACGAAGTCGTGTGCCGTCGGACACGCAACGTCGACGGACGTTTAATTACACTATATCACCTTTATATAGGTAATGCCAGAGGGAAGCATTTCAGACGAAGAGGCATTGGGGCCGAAGTCGTTCTGAGATGCATGCTTAATAACAGACGTGGAAAGAATCCAGTATCTGATAAGCACTTAAGTGTCACGAAATGCGTGCTTCAACAGACGTGGAAAGAATCCAGTATCTGATTAGCACATACGTGTCACAAACATTAGTGATGAGAACAAACCTCATCATAGGTATGGTAATTGGATGACTGCTATAAAAGGCTTCATCAATGAAGACAGATAGGTAATACTTAGCCCAAAGATTCATGGGTACTTAAAATTTACAGATATCCTATTGACTCCTGAGAAGCTGGAGGAATAACACTCCGGTGCCCTTGCGGACCGGAGATAAGAGACTGGGTTGCGAGATACTTACACAACCGAAGGGGAGTTACAAAGGTGAGTACCTCTATTATATCGTGAGGCGTTGGGATTAAAGCGAAGCAGTACATTTATATATGGTTACCATAAAACCAATCACTTTGTGAACTTTGAGATGACTAGAATATAATATACATAAAAGAAATAAAACCAATTGCCCTCGCGACATGGTGGAGATGCTCAGGTATTACAAAACGGTAACATTTAAAGCATCCCAAGGCATAAAATCAATCCAGACTCTTATTGTTAAATATTAGAAATATTTGTGTATTAAATCAGGTTGGCAGCGACATCTATATAATTCGATTAGAACTAACGTTCATAAGCGGATGTCCATAAAAATTCATCTACATAATAATATTTGTGTATTAAATCAGGTTGGCAGCGACATCTATATAATCCGATGGGAACTAATGTTCATAAGCGGATGTCCATAAAAATTCATTTACTTAATAACATTTGTGTATTAAATCAGGTTGGCAGCGACCTCTATATAATTCGATGGGAACTAACGTCCAATAAGCGGATGTCCATAATAATTCACCTATAGGCGCCAAAATTAGAACGTCAAGGTGATGATGAGTAAATGTTCATTTATCTAAGTTTATTGAGATGAACAGCAGGCCGAGATGAAAGATTCTCGAAGTTACTGCAAATTGAATGGGTATGTAGCGTGTGTACGTGTGATGTGCAACGTTACAAGCCAATTAAACATTCTAAATTTTGAATTTGGCGCGGACTTGATAAAACAAGTTTGGCAGAATGACTAATACTCTTTTTGACCGGAAGTAAGAAGTAATATGCTGCGGACTCGAATAAACATACGATTATCCTATCTTTAGCGAGTTAAAACCTATAAACCTTATACACAGTTCAAGTAAATTCCAAAAGTAATTTACTGAATAACATATTAAGCATTCTCACACGAAACAATATTGATAAAATTGCGAAATCCGACTGTGAAAATTTCGATTGATTCAAAATGGCGATGGCGGTAGTGTCTCGTGTGTCATACTGAATATTGATAAAACTAAAACTTATTTATTTCCTTGTTTGTTACATTCTTTTAAAAGAATAAAATTAATAGAAACCTGACCTTATATTAAACGTAACTCGTTCAACTGTGAAAAGGTGCTATCTTATCATTGATATATAAAAGTCAATGTATCACAACAAGCAAACTCACGAGTTGTTTGGGCGAAATAACTTCAAGAAAGTTATAACTACTTCTATCAGTGAACAAAAGGAAACTTAAAATAACTTGGGAATAATTAAGAAGATTATCAGGTAAACTATTTCACGATTTATAAGCTGTAACAAATAATAGAGGAAACTACTTAAAGTATACTTTGATAAAACTACATGTGCTCAAGGGCGCACGAGCGAAATTCGGCTCGGACGTCATTGTATAGTATTGTATTAGTTAAATAAGTACCTAACTAAAGAGTAACTTTGTAAAGTTGTGATATGAACACCTGGTGTATTAAAATTTGCATAAAGACAGCATTGTTGTGTATGAGTTCACATAAAATTGTTTATCTATACCTAATACCCTCTATACAGATGGGCAAATGAAGGCAGATGCGTGACACTGACATCTACACCTGACATCTATTCTCATTTAAAGATCACTGATACTATAGAAAGGAAAAACACATCAACACTCATTGTAAGTTTATTTTAACAATTACTTTAAAGAAATGAGTATAAAATTGACATGTGTGAAACTGGATTGTATGTTATAACTTATGTGTGAACTACTGTCATGTTTTACACATCATCCCTGACTGACTGCATTGCTTCATGTTGGCTACTAAAGTGTACCAATTAACTAAGTACTAAGTTGATGCAGGTGAACCCTAATATCATTTGTGGATGCATACACAAGTGATGTTGGCAGGTACCTAATATGTTTATAAATAAGTAATTAACAAGAACATCAACCATATAAATGATTGATGGATGGAGAGTGAGATGAACACCAAAGAAACGATGAATGAATTGTGGGAGAAATGGTATAACTGAAAGGTGTAAATAATTGTGTGGTAGTTAACAGAGGAGATTGAAAGGAAGGGTCGGTACGGGATGGGTGGATGACATGGAAATTTTAAATCAAAATCAGAAACTTAAAATAATGAAACAAACCAGTTTTACCTGTCAAACAGCAACAGTAATATGAATATATTCTGGGCTAATACTGAGAGTTTTACCCGTCAACCAGCAACGGTGATAAGAATATATTCTGAGTAAATACGGAAACCTCTTAGGTATAAGAGAAATTCCCTTACCCATAATTATAATTCAGGGGCTGAGTTCATTATGGAAAATGTTGTATTCTAGAGATAGTGAAATATTTCTTGCTTTTAACTTGTTGTATACAGGGTGACAATAAATTTTTTTTTTTTTGTCCTGTACAGGTGACAATAAAATTCTTTTGTGTCCTATACAGGTTGACAATTAAAACTTTCTGTTGTATATACAGGGCATTAATAAAATGTAATTCTATTATATGTCAGGTGTTGGTAGAGTTCTTTGTTCACAAAAGGTTTTAGATAAACTTTTGGTCATACAGGGTGTTAAACAAATTTTATTTTTTTTCAATTTTATTATATTGCGAACGCCACGCAATTGGTAAATTTAAGGATATACATGATGTAAATCTTTAACTTAGGATACAAGGTATAAAATTATAAAATACTTTTTCAGAATTTCAAAATGGAACAAATTCTGATAAGGCGACTTGAGTCTATATCAAATGCTATCTCTAAACTAACCGAAGAAGCACTCACCTATAAGGATAATGCTAATATAGAAAATTCGGAAAAGTTAGAAATAGTGCTAAGTAAGCTAGAGGTAACTGTGAAAAAGTTCGGAACTGAGTTAAACAGTAGTCTATCATTAAACGAAATGCAATCTTATGTGGAAGAGGTCACTTCCTTTAGTGAAATACAACTAAACGGTGAGGGAGTTCTAGCGGAAATGAATATCAAACTGAAAAGGATAAAGGCAAAAACCGAGTCAATAGAAGAAATTCGTCAACATCTGGAAACCATAATAGCTGCTAGGGAAGACGCAAATAGGATCACTTCCGAAAATCTGGAAGAATATACCACTCAGACGTTACACACAAGCTCACACAACAAGAAGGGAAAATCCGTAAAAACCAACAGAAATCACAAGAATTCTGAAAACCACGATTCAAGTCAAACCTGCCCAGGAAATAAAAGAGAAGAAAGGTTCAGTGAGAAAAAACCATTTCATAAAAACAGTAACTACAATAGTAATTCCACAAAAAGAAGACCTCAAGAACAAGGAAGTAAAAGAGACAGGCCCATGAAAAGCAAAAGGAAATTTCAATGCATTTTTTGCCAAGGACCGCACTTCAATGATCAATGCAAGGTTGTTAAAACTGTGGAAGAAAGGAAAAAGAGAATAAAGGACCACTGCTTTGCCTGCCTAGGCAAAAATCATCAAGTAAAAGATTGTAAAACGTCAATTAAATGTGTACACTGTAACAAATCTGGCCATCATAACAGAGCACTTTGTTATAGGAATTACATAAATAAAACCGAGGAGGTCAAGCACGAAAATACCTAAAGTTGTTATACCCAAGTTCAAAATATCAACTTTTATTTCGTTTTAGATTATTGTATTTACGTTAAAATTACCTACTAGTTACAGAAATGTTTTCACCATTGTCTAATTGACTAGTCGCAGGCAGACTATGATTCGTCATTGTAAACTGTGGGAAATAGGTTAAGTTAGGTTGAAACTGTGACCAACGCTATTTCCAAGTTGCTTTCACAATTATTGTCTAGTTATCCGATAAAAATAAAGTTCTAGTGATTCTGTCGATAACTTAAGTTTTAGCACAACATGTAAATAAATATCGATCTTTAGGATGTTCGATACTCTGAACTTCGATATTTAGGTCATTGGATGCTCTGAACTTCTATATTTAAGCCTTTTGATGACACGACAGTAGTATCTACGTACTATTAGTGGCTGTTAAATAATATTTGATGACAATTTTAATTAAATTTTGATGCTTAGTGAATGTGGCATAAGTAATTACAATTTAAACGTACTGACTTAGTAATTTAGAAGGCAATATAGAATTTTAGATGCAAATAATGCTATTAAAAAGAAGCCGGTTTAATTAGCACTCAATGCCTAATGGAACTAGAATCATCAATCATCATCAATCAAATTGGAATATGTGATTCACCAAAATTGACTAGGGACGAAGAAGTAATCAACCAATTCAATGATACAATAGAACTAGTAAATAACAGATACACTGTTAGTTGGCCATGGATAGATTACCCACCTAATTTAGAAACTAATTACGGCCTAGCCATAGGCAGACTAGTCAATCTACTCAAACGATTAAATTTCGATTCACTAACAGCGTATGATACTACATTAAAAGAACAATTAGCAAAAGAAATAATTGAAAGGGTACCGGACAATGAAAAGGGAGTCGAAGATGTAGATCATCCTATACACTACCTACCACATCACGGTGTTAGTCATCCGGGCAAGCCAACTCGCGTAGTCTATGACGCTTCTGCAAAGACCAAGCATAGCAAAAGTTTAAATGAATGCTTACACTGCGGACCACTTATGCTAGAAGACTTGACCGGAATGTTGTTAAGGTTTAGGTCGCGTCAAATAGGAATAACAGCAGACGTAGAAAAGGCTTTTCTACAGATGGCACTACACGCAAAGGACAAAGACGTAACTCGATTCTTATGGTTGAAAGACATAAAAGGAGCGGCCACGGAGGATAACATCCTACACTTACGATTTTGTCGCGTACCATTTGGAGTGATATCAAGTCCATTTCTTCTAAACGCTACTTTGAAACATCATCTACTGCGTTCCAAGGAGGAAATTCTAAAACGCATTGTGAATGACATCTACGTCGATAACCTTGTCACAGGAGTAGATTCCGTACAAGAAGCAACAGAGATGTATGAGTCGTGTAAGATCACATTTGAAGAGATTTCAATGAATCTCAGAGAATGGAGTTCAAATTCCAAACGATTCTCAGAAAGCATTGCTTCATCGGATGTCTGCAGAGACGTAGAAGTTAAAGTATTAGGACTGAATTGGAACACAGGAGAAGATACGATCAGATTAAGACCAAGAAAGACTACAGAAGCCACTACCAAGAGAGAAATACTAAAAAACATAGCGTCAATTTACGATCCATGCGGATATGCTGCACCAAATTTATTACCAGCAAAACTTTTACTACAAAATCTGTGGATACATAAATTCAAATGGGATACCCCATTACCAGAAGAATTGACCAATGAGTGGCAAATTATTAGAGAACAGCTGGAAGACACAAAAAACATTGTTTTACCAAGGAAATACTTCAAACAAGCTGGTGATGACAATATCAGGCTGCACGTTTTTACAGATGCATCAACCAAAGCTTATGCGGCAGTTGTATACATTTCCAATGGAAAAGAACTGAGCTTGGTGATAGGAAAGTCACGAGTGGTACCCATCAAGGATCAGGACAATTTAAAAATTCCAAGACTTGAACTATTAGGTGTTCTAATAGGAAGCCGGTTACTGAAGTACGTAATCAAGTTCCTAGACTTTGAATTTACAGAAAGCACTATATGGACAGATAGTCAAATAGTGATTGATTGGTATTACGGCAACAAACTACTACCACCATTCGTTGCAAGGAGGATAGAAGAAATAAAGGGAAATACACCAGTAACAGTTAGATATGTTCCAACAGGATTGAATCCAGCAGGCGTGGCTACTAGACCCACGAGTTTTATGGAAGACAAGCAGAAATGGCTATCCGGACCAAGTTTTCTACTGGAAGACTCCAGAACTTGGCCGAAAGGTTGTAGAGCCGAAGTTTCTTTACTTAATGAAAACGAAGTCGCAGTAACTCCCACATGTTCTTCTGTGGAACATGACTTTTCGTTTCCTGTTGGGGAGGATCTCACGAGTGGAGAGAAGATCTCAAAGGAGCAGGAACGGAAAAATCAATCAGATGAAGAATCACGAAACAGCTCCACAGAACACTGTGAGGAAGATATACTATCACATACACAAAAGATCAAAAGGATTCAAAAAGAACATTTCCCGGAGGAAGTAGAAGGTAAAGATACTAACCTACAACGAAACTTAGGAGTATTTACCGACATAGACGGTATCTTACGTTGTAAGGGAAGATTACAAAACGCTGATTGGTCTTACGATAAAAGATATCCAATACTAATCCCAAAGGATTGTGATTTCACTAACACAATGATCCTAGAAACACATAAGAAAAACTATCATGTAGGGGTCAACCACACCTTAAGCTTGATCAGATTATCGTATTGGATTCCCCAAGGAAGAAGCCAAGTAAAGAAAATATTGGGAAAATGCACAAATTGTGTCAAACATGGAGGAGGTCCATTCAAATTACCAACTACTCCAGCGCTTCCTAAGGAAAGAGTGAACTATAATTCACCTTTTACATATACCGGAATAGATTATTTGGGTCCTCTTCAAGTAAAGACAAGTAATAAATCAGAAAAAAGATGGATATGTCTTTATACACGTCTAGCAGTACGTGCTATACACTTGGAAGTCGTTAAGGATCTGACGGCTGAGGAATGTCTATTAGCACTACGAAGATTTATATCTTGCAGAGGAATACCAACAAGAATAGTTTCAGATAACGCACTACAATTTAAATTAACTGCAGAAATACTGTCAAGCAACTATTGCATCACTAATAACATAGAATGGAAATTCATTCCACAATTAGCACCATGGCATGGAGGTTTCTATGAGAGACTTGTTGGACTAGTTAAACACTGTCTCAAGAGAACTCTGACGAAAAGTTTATTGTCAGATAATCAACTAAGTACAATCATAAAAGAGATAGAAGCAATATTAAACACACGCCCACTGACGTGCGTAGGTTCTGATCTAGAGGATATTCTCAAACCATCAGATTTTCTAACCTTGAATAAATGCATCGTGACAACACCTTCAGATGCAGAATTTCCACAAGAAGGCACAGTAACAAAACAGAATCTAGTAGAAGGTTGGAAACGTGGACAGAACATGCTGAAAGAGTTTAAGAGAATGTTCGTCGACCAGTACCTACCAAGTCTAAGGGAGAGATACCGACACTCTCTTAAAGAACCAAGGATAATAAAATTAGAAATTCCAAAACTAGGAGATGTCGTCCAGATTAAAGGAGATACGAAGAACCGAGAAAACTGGAAAGTTGGAAAAATTATATCTTTGTTGAAAGGAGCCGACGGTCAATGCAGAGTGGCGCGAGTAAAGGTGAATGATACGGAATTCACTCGTTCCATCGCACATCTTTATCCGTTGGAGGTTGAAGAAGATATATCTGGAAAAGAAAGGGTTATGTTTGAGTTTGAAAAAGAAGATGTTACACCAGCATGGGATAACTTACCTCTGCTAGAAGAACTCGACTCAACCATTCTTACCGAAGAAATATCCACAACTCCACAAACTGCAGAACCCGTTGACAAACCTGAAACAGAAAACCACATAAACAGAGAAGAGATAGAAAAGAAAATAACTCAGAGAACACTTACCTCAGAAAATGATGAACCAACAATACTTGGTGAAGAACACAATAATGATAGCATACCTCAAAGCACTGATACAAATGAAATAACTCAAACTCCCGAAGTGAGAGAAGTGAGAGACGCGTCCATGAAGGCTCGAGAGAAGATCCGAGAGTGGACGCGAGACTTGATGGAACACATGTAACTTATGTCGTCGTCGGGAGTGTCGCGAAAGATGAAATCGCGATGTTCCAAACCTAAAAAATGTAAATATAATTGCACAACACTAAAATGTAAATAGCAACACTAAATCAGTATTGACAACCTGACGCTGCGCCAAAACGACGCCAGCCATTCCCGCTAAAATGGTCGCCATGACATATTCAGTCTGAGTAACTAATGTAACTTCAAGTGAAGTAAATTCAGTGCCTGGAGTTCATGGAGATTCCTGTCATCCGTGTCGCGGGCCTCCTGTAAAGCTAAGTATTATTTATCTGTTGGTCTAAACAATATAGTTAATGGATATTACAATATGTGTGGAGGTACTTGTTTGTACCTGTTCGAATAGTTTGAGACTAAACTTAAATGTGTGGGTCGTGCCTTCAGCGTTGGGCTGAGGGCATAACAGCGACCACATGCTAGCTGCTCGTCCGGACATAAAGCGCTTAGGGTTTATAGCCATAGGAAGGGTCTTGGGCAAGCCCTCCCTTATAAATCCACCCCCACCGCCTACGAAGTCGTGTGCCGTCGGACACGCAACGTCGACGGACGTTTAATTACACTATATCACCTTTATATAGGTAATGCCAGAGGGAAGCATTTCAGACGAAGAGGCATTGGGGCCGAAGTCGTTCTGAGATGCATGCTTAATAACAGACGTGGAAAGAATCCAGTATCTGATAAGCACTTAAGTGTCACGAAATGCGTGCTTCAACAGACGTGGAAAGAATCCAGTATCTGATTAGCACATACGTGTCACAAACATTAGTGATGAGAACAAACCTCATCATAGGTATGGTAATTGGATGACTGCTATAAAAGGCTTCATCAATGAAGACAGATAGGTAATACTTAGCCCAAAGATTCATGGGTACTTAAAATTTACAGATATCCTATTGACTCCTGAGAAGCTGGAGGAATAACACTCCGGTGCCCTTGCGGACCGGAGATAAGAGACTGGGTTGCGAGATACTTACACAACCGAAGGGGAGTTACAAAGGTGAGTACCTCTATTATATCGTGAGGCGTTGGGATTAAAGCGAAGCAGTACATTTATATATGGTTACCATAAAACCAATCACTTTGTGAACTTTGAGATGACTAGAATATAATATACATAAAAGAAATAAAACCAATTGCCCTCGCGACAGGACTTGACACTTGGCTTTTTACATTGAATGAAAAATAATTGGATTTGACTCAAGATTTTGTGGACTAACAAATCCTATAAGGATTTGAAATACGATAATAAGGACTTGACACTGGGCTCTTTACATTGAATGAAAAATAATTGGACTTGACCCAAGATTTTGTGGACTCTCAAATCTTAAACATGGATTTTATTGAAATAAACTGAAGACTTTAAACGGATTAACTTTACATGGAAACGAAGATACTGATGAATTTGCCTGGATTTGATTACCTAAGGATAAATACTGATGATTTAAATTGGAATTATTTATTTATGGATCGATATAATACTAATGAATTTTATTGGTTTTCCAATTTATTATGAATTTACACTGATGAATTGAACTGGATTTACTCAACTCAAGAAAAATGCCAACTGATGACTAGGCAGCATGGTCTCAGACCTTAGCCTGTTCCGACAGGAACAAATTAAAAAAAAAAAAAAAAAAAAAATGAAAAATGACGTAATGGCGTATACTGTCATCCCACAGACAAGACCAATATTTTTAAATGACGTATACTGTCATCCCACAGACGACCGGATTATGGATTATTTTAAAACTAAGTAATAATAACAATAAACAAACTAAGTAATAATATGCTAATACATTACATACCTATGATTTTTTCACTATAATCCAGTAATCCGAACATTCCAATAATCCGGCACCCTCCGGTTTTTAATAGTGCCGGATTAGTGAGATTATACTGTATTCATTATTATGAGCTCCCGACATTTCGACACGCACTGTTGTAAGCGCCATGATCACGGGATCACTGATAATATAATAATTGATAAGCACGAAGTAAGTACGGAAGATATCCAGTAAGTAATTCTCAGTATAAGTTTAGTTATAAACCGTACGCTCATCACCGCTGGTCTCAAAACGGTGGAGAAAAACATCGTGACGAAACCGGGATGTCTTAGAACCAAAAAATCCGAAGACATGTAAACATCTACCAAACCGCAATTGGCCCGCGTGGTAGATTATAGCCCATCCCTCTACTAGAGAGGAGGTCTGAGTCCCTGCAGTGGGAACATTACCGGCAGATTATGATGATGGTAATAAACCATTTTGAACTATGTAATTCATGTCCGAATTGAATTATAATATTATGTATTTAGATAATAATAAAGCTTTTTCAATGATACCTTTTTATCAGTTTCCATTAAAATTATAAGTCGTTACAGTACGAGTAATGGGAAAATTATACTGTGTTCTTTGAAGTAAAACTCCGCTTGAATTGGACATTCCCGTCACATAACGGTCTCTTGCATATCTTTAAATGTGGCTGTCTGTTGGTGTGTTCCGGCTAAACTCCGATTTGGCTGGCCTGATTATGACAGGATTTTATCTGGCAGATTGTTAAAATTGCAAGGAGTAACTTAGGGTACCTACTTTTAGTAAAAGTAGGGTACTGTCCAAATACGTTTCAAATAGGAAAATCTATATATATATATAATATATATATATTATAAATAATATATATATAATATATATATATATAATATATATATACATATAATAAAACAGTAAAAAAACTGTGTCTGTACATTGCATATATTTAAAAAATAATTATTGGGGGGGGTTTAGAAGCAGTAAAAGAGAACAAATCCAAAAAAAAAAAAATGTCTGTTTGTCTGTTTGTTTGTACACGCTAATCTTCGGAACTACTTGACGGATTTGAATATTTTTTTTTAGTTGAATAGGTATTCAGTCTGGGCAACATATAGGCTATAATTTATCTTGGAAACTTGAACACCTGATGCAGAACTGCAACAGACCAGCTTAACTATAAGAGATACAAAAATGGTACCATAGCAAAAATTGTTCCACGTGATGAGCATTTTCTGCTTAGAGAATAAATTTGAAGATCTGGAACACCTGATGTGGAACTCCAAGAGCCCAGCTACACTATCCTACTTTCACGCCAGAACGGCTCAACGGATCTAAATGAAATTTGGCACAGAGATTGATTATAGTCTGCAATTACACATGGGCTATATAATATCGCTATAATTACTTAGAGGGGTGAGCAATATTGCATTATGTCCATATGCCCCAGCGGTTTGACAGCTGATATCTGTCATACTATTTATATCAATAGAACGGCTATTTCGAACTTTTTATCACCGATGTCAGTAGCGTAACGGTTTGGCGACCTCCCCGTAAAAAAATGTACGTAAGTTCAAATCAGAGCCAGTCTTCTTTTTGTTTTTTTTTTTAATAATGTTGTGAGATTTCCAAAAATATTCAACATGTTCGCCAGTTCGATCCGCAGCTCGGTTTTCACTTTTTGTGAGTACTATTTATTTTTATTTTGATGCTTTATGATTTTCAAATCTCTATAATTTTTTTTGAATCAACGTTGCATAGGGGGTCCATAGTAGCCGCCCTAGAAAGACATACACTGAATTTATTGCTGATTTTGTAGTATACTTAGAGATGTTTTTAACTATTCAAAATAGAGTTAGGTGATTATAAATCTAATCTATTGTTTTCATTTGTCCATGTTAGTTTATGAAGCCAAATGTGATTAGGGTTTTAGTTTTTGTTTCATTGTAATCCGATACTGATATCCGATAGATAAATATGAATTTGAAGAACTTATAATCATTACGAAAGATACATGCAACGACATCTATTGCATCAAGACGGTACTAATAAATAAATGTGTTCAGATAACTTTTAAATAAACCTTTTTAAAAAGTTACGGCACCAATAGGTACTCTTAATTTGTCTAAATGACGCTACTTGGCTATAGTGTGTGTTCACTTTCCATGCATTAATTTTTTGCAGTTTAACTTCATCTTTGATAGATGGCGTTGTTCATAATTGGACACCATTTCCTGAATCACGGTGTGAATATTTTCCGTGAATATAACAAAAAAATTACGAATGTACGTACACAGCACAGTAAGAAAAAATCTCAAGTTCATAACAAAAATGAAATTAAAATTACATTTCTTTGTTCTGTGCGGGAATCGAAAACGGGATCAGCACCACAATCAATCGCCCAGCTGTGCAGCTATTGCGCCAACCGTGCCTTCATATAGCTGTTCCTGTGGCTTTCTCGGGTCTTTTTTTGTTTTTTGAGGGGTGGGAAATCATCAAATGACTCCTCCCGCTCTGGGCAGAGTGGTAGGGAGTGTCAGACTTCTACTGACTAAAAACCACCCATGTTCCTTCTTAGCCCTTTGTGTCGGGCAGTCGGGCACGGTATCTCTTTCGAAAAACCCGCAGCGTTGGCGACCCCTGATGCTGACATCTCTTTGAGGGATGTCGTCGTCATAAGATGGACGGACGGGGAGCTAGCCCGCTACTCACCATCCACAGGCCCGTACCTACGGTGGCCGGAAGCCATCACGTAGCCCCCGACGCCCGAAGCGTCTCCCGCGGCGGCTGGGACGAGAGGTTCTCTCCCTCTCATGTTCCGCAACCTCCTTCGCTAGCATCACTGCTTCGCAGAAGGAGGCGACGGCGTCCCATTCCCTCTCGCCCCGGACCATGGCTTGCACCAGGGTCGGGAGAGAGGAGCGAGAGGTCGCCGCCGCCGATCGCCGCTACAAGGTACCGGCGGGGCTCCGCCCAAGCGAACTCCACGGTTTGCTCCACCGTGTCGTCCGGCCGTTCCGGGCAATGGTAGCATCTGGGCGTCTTCTCCCACCTGATTCGGTGCAGGTACCTCCCAAAACTTTGCTTTACTATGGCCAGACTGCACATTTCGTTTATAAGTTGCCGCCGAATCTTGGACCAACCGGCTCCGGTTACAGTTTTTGGTGATGTTGCATCACCGGTGAGTCCTTTTGTAGCAGTGCAAGTTAAGTATGGGACGAGAGCGCAATATCGCACAAGCATGCATTAGAGGCGTTGAACCGCAGTCTGCAGGACATCCACGGCGACCAAACGCTGATGGGCAGTGTTGTCGTGATGTTCGCAGGTGACAGACATTGCCAGTTATTTAGGGGGTACACCGGTGGATGAAATAAACGCATGTGTCTAGGCGTCGCCATCACTGTGGTCCATGGTCGAGAAGCTCCATCTTACGTGCAACATCCGCGTCCAACTGTATAACGACCACGAAGCAAGTGTCTTTGTAAATAAGCTGCTTCTAATGGGAAAAATATATTTTCAGAAGAATCCATCCAGTGCCAACAGATAATGAACTTAATATGCACGTTTTTCCAAATTTTGGCTATTGCTGAGAAAACCTTTTGTCCTTCTCGGTAATCAAACCACATGCTCAGTTGCGCTTAGGACCACTCGATAACAGACATCATAATTTCCACGTGAACGAAGTCGCGGGCATCAGCTAGTAATATAATAATTTTAACAAACAACTTTGTTCGTAACAAAGGTCGCGGGGCCTAGCTATTGGTTAATAGGAAAGTCTCCATTCTAGTGATCTAACAACCCGTCAAAAAACACAAAACACATGTATCTTATCTAAACAACCATCTACAATGGCCTTTCCTTACAAAATAGCTTATACAACTAATGAAGAAACGGCGACACAAAATGTAGCACTGAATTAAATAGCATCTTCGCACGTTATCTGACCAACTTAACTCCTGCACCTCCGAAATAAACACTTACTCTAATATAAACCCTACCTCCTTACTATTAGAGCGAAATTAATTGCAGTCGAGTGTACGGCCTAAGTTGGTTTATTCGAATCTTCCTAGTTCTATTGTTGTATAGCGATCGTGACGGAAAGCACGAGAGATGTGCCATCTAGTGGTGAGACTGCGGCAACCAACTATTTTGAATATAGAGCACTTCCCTGTTTGAATTTCGAACTCCCACGACTGAGCATAGAGAAACTGGAGCAGCTGTCTTATTACCAAGGAGTTTGCGGTTAGGTTTTATCGTTTTGAAAATGGAGTAAGGGTCTTGGCACTTTAAAGCCTAAAATGGATGTGATTCATGATATAAAGTCACGAGTATTGTGTGTGTGTGTTTTCAATTGCTTCCAATGATGAATTGCACACGAAGTGTAGAGCATCATCTGCAATTTGTTGCAACACACATCAAGGTACCTGAAACTGTCCATTTTTGAAGTTTAAGAAAAAATGTCTAAATGGCAATTTTATACATAGATGGTCATCGCAATTCCTAAGCCAGGTAAAGCAGCAGATGATCCTAGAAACTTTCGCCCAATCTCTACTATGTCACACATATAAACTCTTCGAGAGACTGCTGCTGAACCGTCTTACGGGCGTCATTGACCCGAAATTAATGCTTGTAAGGTATTAATCAAAAGTTTGGAAGATAATTTAAGGTTTTAATGTGAAATTTTCAGCCACACCAGCTTGGTGATACCTCTTGTATCACCAAGCTGGTGTGGCTGAAAATTTGAAGATAGAAGTTACTTTCCATACTTCAAAAAAGTAACAGAAATCATTGAAAGTTATAATAATTTCTCGTAAGTTACGAGATGTTTCCATTTGTAAGTTAGCCAAAATTCATCATCATCATCATCATCAGCCTATAATGTTCCCACTGCAGGGACTCAGGCCTCCTCATAAGAGAAGGATGGGCTATAATCCACCACGCGGGCCCAGTGCGGATTGGTAGATGTCGCATATCTTCGAATTTTGGTTCTAAGATATGCCGGTTTCCTCACGATGTTTTCCTTCACCGTTTTGAGAGCAGTGGTGATGAAATAAATTACACAAAGTAATGCGCCTGCCTGGGTTCGAACCCACGACCAACTGATCGTAAGTCGGGGCCGCCACCACTGGGCCACCACTGCTCTCTTGTACAAGCCAAAATTACGTCAATTTTACGAATTTCTACTTAATTCATATAACAGTAGACGCGCAATTTAATTCTCTATTGAACTGCATTCATAAGTCGTTTTCGTAAAAAAATTAAGTTAGGAGTTGTTAACAACTCCTAACTTACATTTTTTACGAAAACGACTTCGAAATGACTAATGAAAAACATACTTCGACTGCCTCATTGGTCTAGTGGTCGCAAGCGCGACTGCTGAGCTTAAGGTCCTGGGTTCGATTCCCGGTCGAGCAAGGAGCTATTAAGCTTTTCCATTTTTCCATCCGGAAATTCTCAGTAGCAGGCATTATATGTGCCCGGTTGATGACAAAATGGTCGCCCCCTATTACATGGGACTTCAACATAAAGGTACAAGTTGGTAGCGGACTGCACGCAGCAGCAGCAGACGACATGTCGTCGCTTCATGTCGCTGCAGTCATGATTTCGAACCCGACTGCAGACGGCATGCAGATGGCATCCAGTTGGTGTAAACTGAAGACACAGGTTCCGATACATTTTCGGCTAAAGGACATATCTCCTGTTGTTTCTGTAATCTATGGGCACTACTGATCTGCGGTCGGACGACACGTCGTGCGTCTGCCGCTCGACGACGCGTCGCTATAGCTTCATGTCGCTAACTACGGAGGGAATTTCATAGAAATACGTAGAAACCAGTCGTGTGGCCGCGACAAGTCGTCTGCTGCGGCTTCGTGTCGCCCGCTACCAACTTGTACCTTAACTGGCGAAATGTTTGTGTGAGAATAGCTACATCCTCTGTCTAACCCTTCGGGGATGGCAGACGTGATGTTATGTAATGTAATGAATATAATATAAAAAAACAGCAACAATCATTTCAAACAAAATTTCAGTGAAGATCTAGATAATGACCATCTAAATGACCTAACGATCTAAAATCCAACGCATCTAGGCACATATAACGTAACAGCTATTACCATATTGTGAAACATGACCATGTCAACTACAATAGATTAACAACTTTACCGCAAAAGTATTGGTTCAAGGTTGATTTGGAAAATTTGACAAAATATAGTAGAAGAAAAACTGTAACAAGCATATTATAATAACCTAACTAAGTAGTTCCCACTTTATGCATTGGTGAAATCAGTATGAAAAACGGGTCAGTAGTTTTTGAGTTTATCGCGAACAGACAGACATACTCGACTGGCCTGTTGGTCTAGTGGTTAGTGACCCTAACTGCTATGCCGGAGGTCGTGGGTTCGATTCCCACCCAGGACAAATGTTTGTGTGATGAGCACGATCATTTGTTCTGTGTCTGGGTGTAATTTATCTATAATATGTATGTATTTAGAAATATATAAGTATGTTTATCAGTTGTCTAGTACCCATAACACAAGCTCTGCTTAGCTTGGGACTAGATGGCGTTGTGTGATAGTTGTGGAATATTATTATTATTATTATACGTGGCGTGGCGAAGGACTTTGTTTTTAACCGACTTCCCAAAAAAGAGGAGGTTCTCAATTCGATTGATATTTTTTATAATATGTAGTGATAGTGATGATGACCTAGCGATCTAAAATCCAACGCATCTAGGAACGTTATACGTAACGGTCATTACCGAAATTGTGAAACATGACCAATGTCAACTGACCATTTGCGAAGCGAACAATCAAACTAATGTTTCTCACTAAATTGTTGGTGTCACGTCACTGGCTATTAGTTTGCGAAATAGATGTAATAATCTTCTAACTTATTAACCGACTGTGGCGATGCCCGAAAGGAGGGTTATGTGTTTTAACTGTATGTGTTTCTTTGTTTGTTCTTTGTTCCCTCATAACTCCTAAAAGGATGGACGATTTTGGATAAAATATACGTCGTTAGGTACTTCGTTAGATTTTTCTTAGTAATACGTGTGCCACTGTATACATTAAAATTAAAAACAAATAATAATGGTGGATTTTGGGTTCCATATTATTATTTCATTTGATTCTAGAACATCGTCTGGATTTGTGTCCGGTTCATTTTTTTTTCAAACACAAATACACACAAATTACACAAAACGATTAAACGTTTCGTTGCGGAATCCAAGACATTTAAATGATTTGTCTGGAATTTCGTTAAGCTTCATTGTCACTGCTGTTGATTCTGGCTTTCAGGAGTTGCAGTGTTTCGAGAAGAGTGTAGTGGACTTCCCTCAAAAAGATGTCTTGAGGATAGGGTTGAGTAGGTTCACTGACAACGCGACAGGAACACAATTGATAACGTAATTTAATTCAACATAGTAACAAACATTTTAAAATAACATTAAACTCGGTACTTAAATACTTAACTAAAATATCTCAACAATATCCAATGAAATCTGCGTAAAACTTAACAAATTACGTAAATTGTTCTATTCTTCTAAGAAAATTGCGTTTAAAACTAAACGTTAGCGGTACCTAATAAGTTTAAATTGTTTATTAGGAATCGTTTCCATGTAAAACCACTTTGCAGATCGGATCTAAGATAATTTGTTACGGTACATCAAACGGAATTGTTGTAAATAAATAATAAATTATATCCTGTTTTCCTACACTATTGTTTGGGCTTGTGCTAATTCTGATTGAACATTGTTTCTTGGTACGACACTAGTAAATGGTAACCTTCACCGAAACTATCGGATGTCCGAAATAAAATAAAAAAATATCCGTAACCGAATCCGACATAAAAGTTTCGGATAGTTTCCGATAAAGGCGGAGTCTAAATTAATTCATTATTTTTATAAATAATGAATTAATAATAAATATAACCCACAAATACCCACACTACAGAACTCACCACACAATCCACACAATCCATACTTTTATACAACCCTCCACCGGTTCAAAACAAACATACCCTTTTTCAAAACATACTGACCATTCGATCCGTAAGGTAAGTTGCCGTAAAAGTTCACCCAATACTCAAATACCTATATATCGCCCAAAGTATCTGACTTATCCAAAGCTTCTAGCTGGTCTGATTATTGAAACTGTCACTCGCGTTTCTATTTTCAGAATTCAACCCTGATAGCATTATTATAAGTGACGAAATAGAAGCTAGCGGTGACATCGAGTGTTCTGTTATAGGTGACCCCTCTACCTGTAAAATGCTATTTAATCCCTCCCTCTCCAAAAAATCATTGACAATTCTAGCTGTGAATATCCGTAGTGTCAAGAAAAATTTTGACGCTTTAATGCTTTTTCTTACTAACATTGACATTGTTGTAGACTGTATAGTGTTGACTGAATGTTGGATCGACACTAACTCGACTATTAATCATATTGACAACTATACTCCGTATCATACCACATGTAGCCTTAACCAAAATGATGGTGTCATAGTATATGTAAGGGAATGTTTTAATAATGTGCAAGCTCAAGAGCCTAAAGTGACAGATGGTAATTGTCTTGTTATAAACATGGACAATCTTACGCTCGTTGCCTCATACAGACCACCATGTTACACCAATCCGGCAAACTACATTAACTCGATCAACGAACTGCTCGCTGACATTCATTCCGAAAATATAATTCTTGCTGGTGATATTAATATTAACATCCTTCCGGATAAGATTACGGGCCACGCTGCTGAATACATCACTATGCTAGCTGCCCATGATCTCAGACAAGGTATTGATAAACCTACCAGACAAGGCAACTGCCTTGATCATTTTATGGTCAAAACGCATAAGCTTGTCAAAACCTTCATATTTGACCCACTGACAGATCATAGTCCCATTATGTTGCACATTGAAGACATTCATCTGTCTAAAAAAACGACTGAGCAGTATAGAACAACTGTTAATTATGAACAGTTAGAGACTGATCTAGACCATATTGTATGGGATGACTATTATAACTCGCAAAATGTGAATGTAACCGCTGAGTTCCTAGTCAACGCGCCGCGAGAAGTCATTACAAGAAATACACTGAAGACCAAAATATCAAAAAAAAAGAACCCGCTTAAACCATGGATTACAGTTGGTATAGTGAGATGTATACGGAAAAGGGATAAAATGCACCAAAGAGCAAAGAAATTGCCAAATGACGAAGTACTCCGACAACAGTATCTTAGATATAGAAACACTTGCAATAATTTGACAGAAACACTAAAGCGCTCTTACTACGAAAGGGAGTTACTAAAAACCGAAAATAACATAAAAAGAACTTGGAGTATAATTAAAGACATGTGTAACATAAAGAAAGGCACTAGCAGAGCAACTGAGTTGTTACAGATCAAATCAAACCCCCCCGACTCTCTTAATGAAGTTAACCGATACTTCACATCAATTGGTGAAGACTTAGCAAATATAACTCTAAGAAAACTCAAGCAGGATGAAGGAACTCTAGCGACACAGGCGCGGAAGTCGTATGGTTTCCTACACTCGATGACATTATCTCCCACGGACGAATACGAAGTTATCCAAGTGATATCCGGTCTTAAAAACGGCAGTGCCTCTGGGTTAGACAATATTCCCGCTAATATTCTAAAAAAATATAAATTTAAGCTTGCATCTCCAATAACACACCTCTGCAATATAAGTTTCTCAAGCGGTGCTTTTCCTGATACGTTTAAGAAAGCGGCCGTCACTCCTATTTTTAAGGCCGGTGACAAGGGTTTCGTTGGCAACTACCGCCCCATCTCTGTACTTAGCACACTGACATAAATTTTAGAAAAACTTGCAAACAAGAGACTAGTTAGCTATCTGGAGACAAACAATATATTTTCGTCAAATCAATTTGGTTTTAGAGCGAATCGGTCCACTAATGACGCGATTCTAAAAATAACTGGAAACATAACCAAGTATATAGATAAGGGAGAAAAATGTGTAGGTGTTTTCCTCGACCTTCAGAAAGCATTTGATACTGTCTCGATCCCTATTCTAATAAGCAGACTAGAAAACATCGGAATCAGGGGATTGCCACAGGAATGGCTACTAAGTTATTTATCAGGAAGAAGTCAATGCGTTCGCCTTGATAATATGACTAGCGATGAAGCTTCCTGTTCATACGGAGTTCCCCAGGGAAGTACGATTGCCCCAACCCTATTCCTGGTGTACATCAACGAGCTGTGCAATATCACAATCAATAAAGCTGATGTAATAATGTTTGCCGACGACACAGTTCTTCTTTTCCATGAAAAGTCATGGAATAATCTAGAAACAGTCTGTGAATCGGGTCTTTCCAAAGTAACAGCTTGGCTTGAAGATAGTCTGCTTTCATTAAATACCTCTAAGACAAAATACATATGTTTTAGTAAGACTAGAGCAGGAAGCCCCAAGAACTTCAAAATTAGCAGCCACACGTTTCCTTGTAATAGGAAAACCAACAACTTTTCATCTTGCATGTGCCACAAGCTAGACAGAGTGAACTCCATAAAATATCTGGGTGTAATCGTTGACGAAAACCTTAAATGGACACAACATATCTCTGTTACGGCCAAAAGAGTGCGCAAGTTAATTCATATATTTAAAACCCTGAGACATGTTGCTAGTCTAAAACTTCTGTTACAAACATATAAAGCCTTATGCCACTGTGTCTTGGGATACGCTATCTGCGCTTGGGGTGGGACAGGCAAGACCCATATGATCGAGCTGGAGCGGGCTCAGCGTGCCGTCCTAAAAGTACTTCTGTCGCTGAAATACCGGACGCCCACGATCGAGGTATACGTAAAAGCCAAAGTACTTAGCGTCCGCAAGCAGTTTCTCTATGAATGCCTGCGAAGATACCACCGATACGCCATTCCGAGTTTGCCTATCTCATCCAAAAGGATTGACAGGTGCCCAGTTGAAGGTACCAAAAGTGTTTTCGCTAGCACACACTATAACTATATTGCCCCACGTCTTTACAACAAAATCGGCCATGAAAAGGGTATAAAACAACTAAAAACACTAAACAACTTCCAATTCAAAAAAGCTGTTATTGACTGGCTCGAACATTACGATTATGACGAATCCGAAAATCTATTTGGCAGCATTACATAAGACTCTGTCAAATGCATACACCTATCATACATACACACTCTCACACACACACACATCCTCACATACATACACATTCACCTCATTTACCCACACTTTACACAGAACGCCCACTGCGTTCAAATCTTATTGAATTTGTAAAAATAATGTGTATTCCCGTGTTGTTATTACTTTTTGTTGTCTTTATTATTTTTTTTCTCTCTCTCTTTCTCTTTAATTTTTTTTTATTGTAAACAATTTTAATGCATGCATGAAACTTAAAATGTATCACAATTTTGTCTATCGCCTTTTTATTATGTTCTTTGTAAACTGAGAGGTCTGGCTCTTGTGATACAGGTATTCCTAGTACAAGAGCCAGAGCTACACTGATGTTTGTGTGAAATTATTTTGTCAATAAAGATTTTTATTATTATTTATTATTATTATTATTAATTTAATTAATTCATTTTGACGTTTCATCAGTGCCCATGTAGGCGTATAAAAATAACATTTTAATGATTTTATTGATCTTAGATAATCTCCAGATCTTACCCGTCATTTACAATAAGCAGTCAACAAAACACAAACAATTAGACAAAAACGTTTTCACTCCCAAACGTAACGTTTACTTCCCGCCTTGCGACACTTCATCGATACCGTAGCGTCTCACGCGATCTCAACTCGGTTTATTGTGCCTTAGGTTATAGGTAGAAGATACTCTCAATCAGACCGGATCAGATGTTATGCTGTAAACGAGCGCAGGTTGGACAATCGTCGGGGTTAAGGCAGTTACATACATAGTTTAGGATTTCAGAAGGCAAAGAGGAATAAGAATGCCACCTGGCATTCTTATTCCTCTTTGCCTTCTGAAAACCAACTTCGTGTTGTGGGGGTCTAAAATTGCCGAATCATAATAGGATAATAATATGAATTACGTTAAAATTCGCAAAATGGGTCACAAAGTGACAACTCATAATATTAACTGCGTCTGTGCCATTATAAGAATCTGTGCAGGAAGGTGAAAGAAATCTTCGCAGGCTACAAAGTACACTTCACACTGCACTGCAATCACATTCAATGTGATTAGAACCATCACTGCAATGGTTGTGAGCCGTTTTAACTAGTTTTAAATGCGCGACTATCACTGCACCTAAACTAGATCGGTTAGGCTGTCTGACAAACCCCATACAAACAATGACCCATTTTAAACAACATATTATAGTAGAACTACTCTTATGTTTCAGTGTTACTGGCCCTCGCCGCCGCTCAGAATGGCTACGACTACAACAAGCCCAACAGGCCATTCGGACCAGGAACATCGTCCAGCAGGCCCGGGACTTCACCAGGATACGGTGGCACCACCACCACACCATACCCCAATAGACCACAGAGCGACGACTACAACGGACCCGGAGGATCAACCACAGGATACCCAACAGGACCAAACAACTACCCCGGATCAGGAACCCAAAGACCAGGATACCCTGGGACAGATAATCAAGGACAAGGTTACCCCGGCTCAGGCAATCAGGGTTCAGGGTATCCCGGCTCATTGTCATACCCAGGACAAGGACCCAGTGGACCGTCTGGAAACTACCCTGGACAGTCGGGCTCAAACTACCCTCAAGGCTCCCGCGGCCCTTCAAAATATTCTGGATCAGGGCAAAACTATCCTGGATCTGGACCTGGCTCTAATTTTGGAACTACAAGCTACTCTGACAGTGATACTGGTAGCTACGAAGGTGGGGATTACTCGGCCATACCTGGCGAGCCAGATATAGACTACCCTATACTGACCTACATACCCCAAACATCATTCGACTGTAAGTCTCAACCTCTGCCAGGGTACTATGCTGACGTTGAAACTCGTTGCCAAGTCTTCCACATTTGCTCCAACAACATAACGTACGATTTCCTCTGCCCCAATGGTACTATCTTCTCTCAAGAGGACTTCGTTTGCGTGTGGTGGAACCAGTTCACCTGCGAGTCTGCTCCTGGCCTTTACCAGTTAAATGCCAAGCTTTATGATTACTCCATTAAAGGATCTTCTGGTGACTACAATAGCTACAACGATTACCAGGGTTCGAACTACCCTGGTGGTAGAGGCCCGCAGGGGCCCTCCTCTTATCCAGGTGCTGGTACATCACGGCCTTCGAGCTACCCTGGATCCGGACCTTCAACGCCTTTCCCCGGCATCCAGTCGACAACCTCGTATCCTCAAGGCCCGTCAGGAGGCTACCCAGGGTCTCAAGGTCCATCCGGTAACTACCCTGGATCGCAAGGTCCATCTGGAAACTACCCTGGCTCTCAAGGTCCATCGGGCAGTTACCCAGGTTCTCAAGGCCCCTCTGGCAACTATCCGGGCTACCCAGGATCTGGTAGCGGTCCACAAGGGCCTACCGGTCCAAGTAGCCCGGGTTCCAACTACCCTGGCTCCAGTACACCGTATCCAGGATCAGCTCCAGGAGGCCAAGGCTATCCGTCAGGCAGACCCAGCGGGCCTGGATTCAACCCAACAGGCAGTAGGGGTAGACCAGTGCAAAAACCGAACAGAGAATATCTCCCACCTAGGAATTAATAAAGCCAGTATTAAAAGACTGTACCTGATTACTTAAGTATCTGGCCGAATTGGAAACCTGTATTGATTTCTGGTACAAAAAAAGCTTTTAGGTTATGAAAACCCTGCAATTTAGGATCTATCCTAATAACTGGGGTGCCAGTATTAAGCACAATTTTGACAAACGAAAGTTGGTGCTGACTTATTAAACTTAGTACGTAATAATACTTTAGTGATATTTATTAGTTTTAACTTGTTATTTTTAAGTTTACTGACTTTGTTTTTTTTTAATATTAGAGCCATAATTGGTGAGAAAATGTGATGTAGAAACCGAAAGTTACCAAAACTAGTATTTGTACCGAATTAAAATTAGTAGTTACCCCGAATCGTAATGAGATCATTAAAAATTAAGCTTTATAATCTATAATAACACTTTTTTGTAAATACACATGTTATTTTCTATAATCGAATAATTAAATATCTCAGCAATACCATGTGTGTTTGTTTACATACCAAAATTATATTAAACGAGAGTTGGTTTGCTTGACTAAAGCAGTTATAGTGCACCTGTAGAAGTTTGAGAAACGGTTCACCATTGAGAAGGAAAGATCCTCCGACAAGACAGATGTTGGGTCTAGCGCGCCTGACTCTCGTTTATTTTCGGAAGTCGGTGGCAAAAAAGTCAATGACACAAAAAAAAGTCACCGACTGCTGAAAGTAAAGTTATTTTAGACTTTTTTTTCGTAATAGCTTGTTTTTATTTTCCAAAAGGCTTCTATCTGATTGTATACTTGGATGAATCCCAATTCCAACCACATCCTTTTTGATCATTTCATACTCATCGACGTTCTCAGGCACATAGTTACCTTCAAGTAAAACATTCAGAAGCCCACACAACTGCTCATTCCTGTACGTCTTCTGGTGACGGACGACGGCCGCTAATCTCTGAACACTTTCATATGTCAAATTGTTATACCTTAAGTTTAGGTAGCAGAGGGTGAAATTCCCTATACAATGACTCCATTCTCTCTTTACTATCACCATCGGTGGACTGAAGGGATGTTCGAACGGCCCTGCTGTTTCTAGTGCCTTGGCTCGAGCCTTTATACTCAAATACTCATTATCAAATGTAGACCTCATCATTATCGGTTTTCCTTTCCCTCGTAATCTGACTGACATACTATTCCTAGTTTTCTTTTTAGCACTATGAACCAAATTGAACAAGTATTTACGATATAGTAACTCTTTCTTTTTTAAATAATCCATATAGAACTTATTCTTGTCTTCAATTTCATCGATAGTCAATGGGAATTCTGCTAGCACGTCAAATATATATTTAGCACCATCATCACTAATGATATTGTCGGCTAAATTCAAGTACCGCAAATGTCTATTACTTTTAAGCGCTTCTGCTAAACATTTCAACCCAATGTCAGTTATGTGGTTGGACGATAGATTTAAAACCAACAAGGTTGGTTCAGCTGGTTCTAGGTGATGTAATCGTGAAGCTATTCGCTCACAGACAATGTCATTTATATTGCATCTCGCTAAAGACAAGGATCGAAGAGAGGATTTATTGCGTAGAAGAGTGTCATAATTCGCTTCCTTCAGCGGAGAGTGATCTAAACATATATCAGTAATATTAGATACTGCAAGTATCTTATTCAACTCATAAATGGTGTGCATGTCGATGCGGCATTGCTTGATGGTAAACTTAGTCAGTTGAGGGGTGAATGGGACTTTTAAAGCTATTACCTGCATCAAGACTCTGGGTATTGGTGGGTAACGATGTTTAGACATGATTATCTCTACCAGTTCACGTGAGCTGTCGTACACTGCTGTTATTAGAACCTTTTTATTATCTGGTTCTAGTTTATACTCAACAGCTGAATCCGGGGAGAGCACCTCCGGTGGTAGTTGAATGGATTTCCTATGTTTCCGTGTCAGCTTCGTTGCTATAAGAAAAAAAAAACAGATAATAACTGATTGATTAAAGTTGAGAGGGAACAAAGCCAAATATTAGAAATCTATCTGACGGACTAATTATAATTTTTTTTTGTCAACTACTCTATTAATTGCAAAAAAACTTACCCTGAAGAGTCACCCTAGCAACATGAACTGTTAACGGGCATCCGAACTTCACACATCTAGTCTGTATGAATAGACCAAAGTCCACATTATGTAGACCCTCATCAAAGGAAGTTGGAGACTTTGAACATTCACGGGAACGTGTGGGCTGTATGAACTGACCAAAGTTCACATTTTCTAGACCCTCTTCAAAGACGGAACGGCTTTCTGACCTCAGCGCTAAAGCTGAAACTGTTTTCATAGTCATTTTAAATATCAGTCAATCACTTCGGTTTCTTATTAATTTATGAATTCTGACAATGATGATTTTTCTAAACCAGTGAGGAATGATAGGCATAACCACCCTGAATTCCTCATAAAAATTAATGTCTCGTATTCCTGTAAAGGCCAAGGATCCTAGGGCTGCCAGGCTATACTTATTTTCTGGCAAACCAAATGTGTGACATCACATAGTTCATGCACCTTGATAAGATTGCTCGACCACACTGTCGTAGAAGTAATAGAGCAAGAGCCTACGACGCACACTGGGACCCGTTCATACAACGTAATACCCAAAACTCGATTTTCAAAATGAGGGTATTTCAAAAAATAAACTATGTCAGGGTAGACTTAAGAATGTATCACATCATTTCTGCAAAATACGGAATCAGTAACTGCTATGTGCTGTCCAGTACATTAGCTCAAAGTTTACGTTATACCCACTTCATCAATTATCCGTGAGTTTGTAGTGAATCTTTAAACATTTATTTCTGCAAGTAATCGTTATATTTTATTGAAGTGCATTATGGCTGCAACTAGGCAAGGTATGGTTATTCTAATATTGTTTTTATGAACCATAACAATTAGTACTTTTGGATTTATGACTAATTATATGTGATAGTATGGCTTCTTATATAAATTTTATATTTTTTCGTTTTCGCGCAAAGTGCTATTTTTGAAATATTTTTTTTAATATCTACTAGGTGTTGATTAGTAAGGAACTGAAGAGATTAGCAATAGCATTTTGCGCATTTTCGAGATAATTAATGTTTTTTTGCGCACAAATTTTCGTTAGGCGTTATGATGTTACTATAAAACTTTTGTAAAATTTTTGTTATTTAATTCTGTATTTTCCTCGGGCCTAATGTACAAAACCCACATTTAGTTTTTTTATTTTATTTTGTATTTTGTAATTTAACCTAAATTATTTATTGTTGCCGTACTTGCCCTTTATTTTTCTGCGAGTGCTGTGCACTTCTGTAAGTGACGAACTCACTATGTTTAAAACTGTTAATGATGTAAGTATATGTATCCCCTTAGTGAGTAAGTCGTTGAAGTGCCATAAATAAATAAATAAATAAAAATAAAAACCAAAGTATTTAGTCCCTAGCAATTAATTATAATAAATAAGTTATATTTTGAAGAAAACAGTTATAAATCTTGTCTGTCGCACCTAATTCTGATATTATTTGGTTGTAGACAACTTTATTTCATTACTAGTTGTTACCAGCGGCTTCACCCGCTACAACTCGAAAATTATCCCTAGAAGGAAGATAAAATCGGGGTAAAAACTATACTATATGTTAATCTAAGTTATAGACTATCTGTGTACCAAATTTTATCTAAATCCGTTCAGTAGTTTTTGCGTGAAAGAGTAACAAACATCCTCACAAACTTTCACATTTATAATATTAGTAGGACATTTCAGAAGAAAGTTCACCATCATACTTCGCCTTGAAAAATGCAAACCTAGTGAGATTATATTCCAAAGAAGCTTTTTTGTGAAAAACACAAAAAAGTGAAAAAAATCAACAACACAAAAAAAAACTTCAGAAGAAAAATCTGCTTCTGAAGTCGGTGGCAAAAACAGCCAAGTCAAACAAAAAAAACACCAACTATTCTGATTTTTCTTTTTCTTCTGATGTTTATTTTTAATTATTTTTACTACTTTTTTTTAAAGTCGGTTTTTTTTTGCAAAAAACATTTTTTTTATTTTTCCATTCTCAATTGTTATGTTTTATAAAAATATTTACTATGCTTTTAACATTCAACCAAGAAACCTAACCCTAACCTTCAAGATTTTCTTATTATTGCATTCAACTCCTAACTGTTGAGGAGTACTACCTTCCATAATTAATCAGCTCACCTAGATAACCTGAAAGAATACTGCGATATATACGGCCCCATAATATTTTATTAAAGAATTATCCTCCAACTCCTAACCGTTAAGGAGTTGTACCTTCCATCATCAGCTCATCAACATGAAGTGTTGGCTGCTAGATGCAAATACTTGAATAGTTTTAGAAAAAGTACGAAACACGTAACAAGTGCCTATATAATTTGAGGGTTGCCCTCGATTTCCCTGGGATCCCATCATCAGGACCTGACTTGGTGACAATGGGACCACCTCGGAAGCATACTCTTTCGAATACATACAAAAATAATTTTGAAAATAAACATTATAGAGCATTTTATTTATTATTGGAGTTTTGGGCAATACTTTGTATGAGAGGGCCCCAGTGTGCGACGGCCAGATCTTCGTTACTTTAAAAAATCTGAAAGTAGTTCTGTGCAAGTGTGCATGTCCCCTATACAGGTAAGAACCTCCAGCGACTATAGAGTTTGGGTTGTGATTACTTTGGCAGGTAACAGGTATAAAATAGTAGGTACCATACATTCGTTAAAGTATAACCCTCAATTTTTTGATGTTGTCTTCGGGATAACTTAAGAAATCTCGTCATCCATTGCCGGACACTTCTGACAGTTTCAACCCCTGACAGACAGCCCTAAACTTTAATAAATTATGATTGTTTACGCATGATGTTGAGGATGTGCTGATTGCTATGCAACAAACCGTAGGCGTTCCGTTCTTTGGAGAACCTACCTACATACACGTCATGACTTTAACTCATCAGTTTTATAACATGTTATGTTATATAATCTGTACGCAACTTTAATATAAAGACGTAAGGCTGTTTAGGCCCTTCTTCCACGTCGTACCACGAACTTGTTCTATCAGTGGCACAAGAAGGAATAGTTATTTTTCGTCGTACAGACGGCTACACATCAAGCTATACATTTCCCGTATAAGCTGATCTCGCATTGTATAGGATTTCCGTACAGTGCGAGATCAGCGTAAACTGGAAATGTATAGCTTGATGTGTAGCCGTGTGTACCACTGAATGCAGGATACATACAGTGAAGGTATAGCTCTACTTCATTTCCCTTTAGATATCACTCATATTCTTTGTACCCATATTCTTGTTATTCAAACTCTATGGCACCTGATTTATCATGCTGGTGGTTTAGCACCAGGTTTTAAATCTTATAATGCAGTGCCAGTGAATGCTTTTATCTACTCAGTGCTAATCTTGTTGCTTGGAATGAATAAATAGTTTTTTTTAATAAAGGTCATTGGGCGACTTAGTATGGAACTTATACCCAGGGCCTACAGAAAAAAAAATAGGTAGGATGTTTAGATAAACGTCTCTAGTTTACGAATATATATGTCGCATTAACGCAGATACCGGGAAAAAACCATTAATCTAAAAAATAAAAAAAGTGATTAAGTTAATTATAACAAGACTTAGTACATTTCATTGGTTTCTTGACAGTAAACATGATTTGAAAAAAAAAATACAAACAACAAAACAAGTATAGAAGAGTTTTTAAGTTTTTAACCGACTTCAAAAAAGGAGGAGGTTTTTTTTATGTATGTTACCTGATTTCTTCCCCATTTGTGGACCGATTCTCAAAATTCTTTTTTATTTGAAAGAGTATACTCCTGAGGTGGTCCCATTTTAATTTGGTGAAGATCTGATGCTGATCTTCGGAGATATACAATGGAACTCTTCAAAAATAGACGGCAAATCTGTCGTAATTGCTGGAATCGTTTGGATGTTTATTGAATATACACTATCATGACGTAACATCACGCCTGTATGCTCTGAGGGGGTATGCAGATGTGTACAATACACATTTTTATTATGTATGTTCACCGATTTCTCCCCCATTTTTGGAAGAGTATTTTCTGAAAGTGGTTCCATTTTAATTTGGTGAAGATCTGATGAAGATCTTCGGAGATAGGCAACGGAACTCCTCAACAAATGATAGCAAATGGACTGGAATTGCTGAAATCTCATGTCTGTCTATTGTTTACACCAGTTCATAACATAACATCACGCCGGTAAGCTGTGAAGGGGTAAATGTGAACCACTAAAAAGTGAAAAATAAAAACTTTTTTACAAAAAATAAAACCGACTTCAACAAAAAATAAAACACAAAAAAGTGAAAAATAAACATGAAGATAAATCAGCTTCTGAAGTCGGTGGTAAAAACATGAAGTCAAATAAACAAAAGTCATCGACATGATCAATGTCCACAGAAATAATTATATCGTCTAAAAACGCCGCAGACGTATCTATTTGATCTTGATGTCGGGCCCAAGACAAAAAACCAGGGCCGGACGCGAGAGGTCGCCGCCGCCGATCGCCACTACGAGAACACGGCGGGGCTCCGCATAAGCAGGGCACACCTCCACAGTGTGCTCCACCGTGTGCTCCGGTCGATCCTCGCAGTGGTAGCATCCGGGCGTTTCCTCCCGCCTGATTCGGTGCAGGTACCTCCCGGAACATCCGTGTCCGGTGAGGACCTGCGTCAGACGGAAGGTGAGGGCGCCGTGGCGCCTCTCTAGCCACTCCTCAAAGAGGGGACTTACCGCCACTATCATGGCGTGCCCTGCACGGGGTTGCGACAGTCGCTGTCTCCATGCCGCCATGAGATCACACCGGAGGTCCGTCCGCAGAGCGGCAATTTGCCGCGGCAACGGAGTGACCCCCCGGTGTAGCGCCTCCGCGCGCCATTCATGCAGGCGCGCGAGGACTATCGCCTCCAGATCCCATGGCGGCAATTCGGCAAGGAGGTTCGCCACCTCGCGGGAGATCGTGCGGTAACCACGGACTAGCCCAACGGCCAGCACCTTTTGGGGCGCGTTCAAGTAGTGGGCGGCCCGCTTCGTCAAAGCACGCGCCCGACTTGTGAAGTGCAATCTCGAGACCCAGCTGCCGGATCCTCTCGACGACTATCGCAACCCCGCGCGTCATCGTTTCGGCCGCCGCCTCGTACGACCCCTCCTGTGCCAGCACCAGCGTATCGTCCGCGTAGCAGACGACGCTGACGCCGTAAGGGAGGTCAGCACACAGCACCCAGTCGTAACCGATGTTCCACAGGGGCGACCCCAGAACTGAACCCTGCGGAACACCGCACGACATCTCTCGCCGGTTCTATTCTCCGTTTTGATCTGGGTAGAAGACAGCCCTGTCTCTCAAGTAGTCTCCGACTACACGACGAAGGTAGGCAGGCACCCAGTGATACCAGAGTGCCTCCCTAATGCAGCTCCAGGGCATGGCGTTGAAGGCGTTGGCGATGTCGAGAGACATCGCTCGACATCGCCAAGACCACACCACCCCGAGAGACCGCAACCCCTGTCGTGAGGGCTCTCACGCGCATGATGGCATCCACCGTCGAGCGCCTCTTGCGGAAACCAAACCTCCGGACCCATTCCCTCAAGGTGCTCGGCGAGACGGTTTGCAATTACTCTTTCCACCGCCAGCTTGACCACCTCGTTGGGGCAGCACAATGGGCCGGTATGCGGACGGCGAGTCCGCAGGGATGTAGACGGTACTCGCCTCACGTGGTGTTATTTCCTGTAATAACACTCTGCGCGATTTCCATATTATCAACTAAATCCAATCCAAATGCAAACTAAAAATCCAATAAACACGTCAAAGTAATCGATAATAGCACTAAAAGCTTAAGTAACACACAGATCGCAACGACATATGACGAAGGACTGCGTGCGTCAATGCTACCTAGATAGTGCGTGACGCGAGCGCTTCTTTTGTTTATTTAACAGAATACTTCACTGAAATTGTTTTATCTATACATTTATTATCTATTTTTTATTCATCTTTAACATTTTATTCCCATGGTTTAAAAAAAAAAAGCCATCTTAAATTTAGTGTAGGTTAATACCTAACAATATAAAACTAATTTGGTTTTTGTAGGAAGACTTTCGTTAACTGGGTCAGATTCTGCCCAATGACCTTTGATAGAGAGTATCAAAAATCAAACAAAAATAAATATTTTCAGGTGCATTACATAAAAATATACTACGAGTAACAACTTTTTGAACTTAAAAGTGAAACAAGTCCCGAGCAATATCCCGAGTACCTATTACATACAAATAAACTCACAGCCAACTTATTAAACTAATTGAAATATACCCGCGTATTTCATAACATTAAACTTACAGCGAACTTCTTTACATAAGAGAAATGAAACCGAGCAATACATACAAATAAACTTACAATGGACTTATTTAACTATAATAAGTGACATAAACCCGAGCATTACGTAAAAATAAACTTAAAACGAACTTCATGGACTTAAAAGTGAAACAAGTCCCTAGCTCTGCAATACAAATTAAAGTACAACGAACTTCTTTAACTAGCTAAATTAAACTCGAGCATTACATAAAAATAAACTTACAACTTAAGTGAAATAAGATTAGTTCTGACTTATAACTAAAAAAACAAGTTTCTTCTTAACAATACCATAGTAAATACTATATGCCATGCATGCCCATAGGACACCGGGGACTTAGGCTGCCTGTCCGCTGAAGCGGAGCGATGCTGCGGAGCGGAGAAACAGAGAAATATTGACCAATAGGATTGCATAAAAGAAAATACTCCATACTATGGCAGAAAGCAGCCAAAGTCAACACTTTCATTGAATTTTATTGGTGTGACTTCCACTCTTGTGGTTGCTGATTTTGTTCAATACGTCGTACGTAGTGTGTGGCAGTTCCAATAGAGATAGAAAAAGTTAATGTAGACCTAAGGAAACGAAACGACTGCTTTTCGAAGCTGTTGATCTCGAAATTATAACGTTTCGTAGATACAAATTAATTTCTTCAAGCAGTATGGAGCAAGTTGTTGGAATATGGTTTCCGTCCAAAGTAACTTTAATCAGCCCTGTTTTTCCTTTACCGAGTTGTCTATTCTTACGCATGTCGTCCTGATACTGCAAAACATCGTGCAGCCTCTGAACTGATAAGTTCTCCAAATTATTATACGCTATATTTATATAACACAACACGAAATTTCCTTTAGAGTAGGTTGCTTCATTCTTTACCACCACATTGTCTGGAGAAAAGGTATCATGAAATTCTCCTAAAATTCCTTTAGCCATTACTTCAGCCTCCTCTTTGAAATTGTGTTCCGATATCTTGCTTGTGCTCTTTGAATGTACACCTTTCAATGATTTTTTTGTGCCGCTATCAAAATCTTCCAAGTTTCTACATTTTAGACTGCTAAGACACCTTTCGTAAACGGCTACTTTACTCTTCAAATAGTTAAGTTTTCGGCGCCTCGAATCAAGTTTTTCTTTGAAATTCAGCGGAAATTCCGTAAGACTGTCTAAGATGGGTACGAAACCGCTGTCGGTGATTTTGTTTCCTGATATATTGAGGTGTAGTAACTTTCGATTAGCTCTAAGAACGGATCCTATAAATATCGCCGCATCATCTGTAATGTCATTTGAGCCTAACTCTATTATTTGAAGGCTGTTTGCAGCAGGAGCATTAAACTGAATATTTTCAAATATTTTCTTGCAGGCTGCGTCATTAATCTTGCATCTATTCAGAGACAAATATTTTAATTGAGTAATCTCTTCAAGTAAAATGTAATAATTTGCTTCTGGCACGTTAGAATCGTCTAAAATTATTTCAGAAATATTTGAGACTGGAAGTAATTTGTTTATCTCGTATATTAAAGCAGCAGTGAGACCACTTTTTCGGTAAGTGAATCGTGTCAACGAAGAGTGGTAAGGGACACAGAGGCTGAACGCAGCGATCACTTTTCTAGATGGCTTGTTTGCGCTTCCCACGATTGCTATTTCTACGAGTCGCTTCCGAGTGTCGTAGTATGCTGTCACTGGAACCAGAACATTCATCAACATCGACTTATTGGAGGTGCTTGACTCAGAAATGTTTATTTCTTCCGTAGGATTCGATACGTCCGGTAGTTCTTTAGATTTTCTACGAATATCATCTAAAAGTAAAATAAAAGATTATTAAAGTGAATCATTTTACGTTTGGTAACATCTGAAAATTGTTTATGTACCTAGTTTAATGTACTGGTGGAAGCGATATATTTTCCACAGAAGAGAGAAGGTATAGCAGTAGAATGTTTACACTTATTTATTTAAAATATAAATAAATAAATACATTTTAACACTAAGCCTTCCCCCTTCCCTAGTCGTCTTCTGAGGTTCAGGCCGCATCTCGGTGTGAGGGTTGAGCTATAATAATCCTCATGTCTTACATGCGGTTTACTCAATAAGTTTTCTTTCACCGTTATTTGAGCAGTGCTGATGAAACAAACTACCCGTGCATGTCAAAGTTCGAATCACCGACCTAGGTAGGTACTAATAATTCGACCCACCATTCACCACTCTTCTGTATTTCTTTAGTAACTGCTGAACAGTTCCCGAGTCGTAATCAGTCGTTCTTCCTACTCTGAACTCTGAAGAAAGATTTAAATTATATTGCTAGAAGAAGCAGCTCCGTTAAGTGCTCAGCTTTAGTATGGTAATAAAGTAGGTAGGTAGCGTTGGTAGGTACCTTCCAACTTTGGGGTTATGACAACTGAGGTTGAGACATTCCATTGTTTACATATCCAAGGAACGAACATTTCTATTTCCAAAGGAGAACAAGCAGGGTCGCGTCCAACTCCGACAATTATTACAGGGTCGCCCTCGATAGCCAATTTACTTCCACGCTTAGTACTTTCATACGACACATCTTTGGAAACAGTCCTTGACTCAGTTCTTTTTGTTTTTCTCCCAGTTTTTTTCATTATGCATGAATTAGAGGTACCACTCTAAAACTCAAAACTTATCCACTCAAACGACTGCTAGAGGATAAAGCTGCCACCAAAAAGCATGTAATTTTAGCTGCCACAGTTATTCTTTTTTTTATTAATATTTGTGTCACTGTTCTAGAAAAAGGCCAGTAAAAATTGTGAAAGAGAAGGCTAGAAAAGCTAAATAATTGGATTTAATAAGTACTACGTCGAAGAGGGTGGGAAATCGTCAAATAACTCCTCCCACTCTCGGAGTGGAAGGGAGTGTCAGACTTCTACTGACTAAAACCACTATTCCTTCTTACCCCCATGTGTCCGGGGCCGCAGCAGGCGCGGATCCACCGTAGTGGGCACTGTGGGCATGCCCACAACCCTAATAGACTTATGACGTCACATTTTACGGTCTCACGGGTCATAGCCCCACCAAGATCATCAAAAAATTGCATTTTTTTGAAAAAAATCTGCACAACAGACACTAACCATTCCAAGGCGGCAACCAAATATTGTAGGCTCGCTTCGCTCGCTATTGCATTTTGCCCTTTTTTATTATGGTCATAATTTGACATTGATTTTGTTGTCATCTCTGTATGAATAAACAAAAAGAACCCAATAAATGGAGGTGGGGTGGGATGCTTAAATTTTGAAGCTCTTTTTTCCTCGCTCCTGCATTATAATAATATCAAAAGCGGTTTCAAAGGCTTCCGCCTTAAAACCTAATACTTTCGAGCGCCGGCTTGCTCCACTCGCTCTTGTGTGTCTTAATCTTAACAAATTCTAACTTATCTCGGGGAACCTCCTCACCTTCCCTCGAAATCGAAGCGATCAACCTATCCGAGGCAGAACGCAAAAAAAATCTCGCTCGCTGCGCTCGCGAATACATCCTATATCGTTTCTACAAACGTTGCCAGAGTACTTTTTATTCTCAATCCCGTATGAAGGAAAAGAATCTATTTTTTCCGAGGACGTGAAAAATTTTCGAGCTCGCTCCGCTCGCTCTACCAATTTTTTACCGTTGCCTGTTTTAGTTAGGTACTCCTGACAAGACACAATTTCAGACAGTAAGAAAACCTCTTATTTTCAAACTAGGTACTAACTTTTAGGAGCTCATTACGCTTATTTTTTTAACTTGCCTTTAGAGCTCTTTTTGGGAAACTAAAGATGCACATCCCGCCCTCCCTCACCCAAATAAACCTGTCGGCGCCCATGCACGTTTAGATTCAGAAAACTATCGATTTAGTTCCTAATAGTGTCACTATATCGATCATGAGCGAGTATAAATATACTCCAACTCGCACTTGGCCGATTTTCGGGGACTGTGCCCACAACCTTTTTTGAGGGCTGGATCCGCGCCTGGGCCGCAGTATCTCTTTCGAGTGAAAGGCTTACCTAGTCTACCAAATGTGTACTGCCAAAAACCTGTTCTTGCAGGAAAGCTCCCAACGGGCAATCAACTGCCATGGCCCATTATAGGAGATTCTAAACTGCGGTCTGTCTGTCGGTTCAGATCGAAACTTTAATTAAATTTTAATGGAAATTATCGAATCGAACGTGGAATCGAAGAAGAAGAAGACATCAAAGAAGTCGTTGTTTCAGTAAAAACGATAAAAGTATTTAGCTCGAATATTAAATCGACTAAAATGACTAACGTATAATATAATCTGTAGCTGTGTGTTGTAGCATCACTACTTGTCATTCATGCATGGTTGTCTTTACGGATTGCATTCTTTTTTTCTGTGAATTAAAGTTTTTATCACAATTTGTAGCTATTGAGTTACACAATATAGAAAAAGGCAATGACAGTCATAGAAAAAACATCATAAGTTTAAAAGTGTTGTTCAAAAGCCACTCGACAGGCTACCGTGTTATTCCCAAGTGAACTGCGTATCATGTAACTTTTGTGATTTATTTTTGCGGGGTAGAGCATCTATTTTCAACACGGGAATCTTCCTTGCCGTGAGTATATTTATGTTATTTTCTATGTTAGTAGTGATAGATTTTAGTAAAGTTACTTGCATTATTTCTTAGTATTCATAATAGATTAGCAATATTATGTTGAATGTCAAGGTTTCTTCTACCTTGGTACCTAGAGCTATAGTCTGAAAGCTTAGCTAGTTTCTTCGTATCGCCAACGGATTTGACCACAACACTTCCTACTTCCTATAAGTATCCACTTTAATGCATTGCAAAATCTAGAAAATCTTAGGTGACAAAGTTTTTCCTCCTAAAGATTGTGTCATAATGTTGTCACCAGATTAAAGCCTCTAATGAAGATGTTATAAAACTTAATGAAGTGAAATGTGTATGTTTCAAATGTTGACAATAATAGAAATAATATATTAGCAATGCCCACAATATTAATAATTGGAGAGCTATTTGAGAAACCAATTTACAAATATTTCTCATGGTCAAATGCCTTTAATGTTTTAAAATTTACATGTTTGGTATGCTGTGTTTCAATTTTAATGAGTATTTCAATAAATATGTAACCTTGTCTGTCTTGTGTATTGGTTTTATAGCTGTTGTTTTGAGCATATGTGTAAAATATCCATCTCCATTTTTTGTTTACTTATTATGTGGTTTTATTCTGGTTCAATATTGTAAAAGAGATGTGTGCATAGTAATTAGGTGTAAAAATAAAGTAAACAACACAAACAAAGCTCTATGTATCTATACCTTAATAGGTTCCCTATCTCATAAAACGCAAATGATTCATAGCCTCTTGCTAAACTTCTGTTTCTCAGTAAAACAAAGTCCACACATTGAGTCATCGGTTTGACACCAAAGTGAAAGATTTAGTTGCCGCAAAATAGGAAGACAATATGTTCTGGCTGCTTAAGTTTCTGTGAGAGAATGAACAAAAGATGATTTTTTCATGTGCTTGTTTTGTAAGAGGATGCTGGAACTGAACACGTACTGCTGTGCTGCGTGTCGTGGTTTGATCCCAGCAGAGAACTAATATTTGCATGGCCTTCAGATAGTTGTTTTGGGTCTGGGTGTTTGGTTTGTGTGTCAGTTTAAATGTTTGTAAACGCACCCACAATACAGGAGAAATTCCAATTGTGGAGCAAGGTTTTTTTTTAAAAAGTAACAAAATCATGCAACTCAAATTGCATCATATTCCTATTTCGACTCCATTCAAATTGCAAGAATCTAAACAAATGGTAATTAGGCATAGTTTCACTGACAGCGAACATTGTTCATGAATGGATTCTCACAGAGGTATAAGCTCAGTTCACACCATACAACTGATGGGTACCTGTTATGGTGTGAAAGTTGTAAAGGGAAAAGTATTTTGTATGATTTGTGTGTATGATGTTAGTATGCAGAGTCATCACATCTTCTGTATATTTTATATTGGATAAAGCACTTGCTGAAATATTTATTTTTTGAAGTGTTGACAGAAAGAGATTTATTTTATTACTGAATTTTCTTAAACAATTTATTGCAGTATTATGTAAATGTGGTTGTCTGTGTTACAAACTATGAGTCACCACTGCATGGACAGTATCGTATATAGAATATATAGACTCTAGTAGACACCATTTATAAATAAAGTACGGTCAGCATCAGAAGTATATTAACATTACTCAAAGTTTCAAGCTGTATTATTAATAAAAACTTGTTAGATATATTACTCCTTACTACATGTTATTGGAGTGCAAGGACTATTTTAACGAATAATCTTCTGAAAAATTTAAAATAATAGCTAGAGTCCTGTACACACGGCGACACATCAAGCTATACAAAACCAGTTAATCTTGGCCTCACTTTACTAGATCTTTTCGCACAATGAACGATCAGATTATACTGGTTTTGTATAGCTTGATGTGTAGCCGTGTGTACATATAAGAATTAAAATTCCGAAATTTTCAGCTACTTGATGCTGACCGTACCTATAGTAAGATCTTACTTTGTTTGTCATAATTATGGTTAGTGCCTAACCTGGAGCCCGAGTTTCATGCCACCCATGGGCCTCCAATTTGGCTTTACATGTCATCGAAAGTATCTCTTAGGTTTTCCGTTTTCCATTTATATGTCTTGGGTTTGAACTCCAGACATATGACTTGGCAGCCCGAGAGTCACAACACTATCACTGCAATAAAATTATAAGATACTAGCTTTTGCCCGCGACTTCGTCCGCGTGGAATAATGACTTCCGGCAGAATTTGGGGTTTTCGCTTAGTTATCGCTTTTTCCATGGTCTATCGATTACGTGTGTAAACAATCATTTAAAAAATCAAATTGTCTCTCTTTGTAATATTAGTACACATACCTACTGATTTAGAAAAGCTAGGTCAGACAATTTCTGCGGCAGATTTCTGTCCTGGCAAGTACGTGGTGGTATATGTATTTTCTAAGAGTATTTAGACACCACTGACAGGTGAAGATTCTCCCATACGACGTATTCTTGCTGCCCGTGCTTGAGAACTATGTTTAGAAAGTTGAGACCTGGCTCTCCTAAGCATTTTCAAATGTTTAAGAAAATGTTAATAGCGTGTAATATTCTAGCTCTGAAAAGAACTGTTGGTTACCCCTGAAAAGAACTGTTTGTTGGTTAGCCCTGAACAGAAGTGTTGGTTAGCTCTGAGAAGAACTGTTGTTTAGCTCTGAGAAGAACTTTTGCGTAGGTTTTTTTTTTTTTTGGTGGTTTGAAAATCATCAAATAACCCCCCAAGCTCTTGGGCAGAGTGAAGGGGAGTGTCAGACTTCTACTGACTAAAAACCAACCCATGTTCCTTTTTCGCCCTTGTGCCGAGGCCACGTCATATCTTTCAATAATCCGCAGTACTCATAGATCTAAACTCCCCTCCCGCACGCGCACCCGCACCCGCCTTGGTGACGCTCGACTCACTTCGCAACGGGCCGTGCAGCAGAAATCGTAATATTTTAATTTCGCCATAACTTCAAAACTAAACGTCCAATTTTAATCATTCAAAGACCAAATATTATCTACATAAACTGTACTTAGTGATGAAATAATTTATTTTGATAAGGATTAATAGCATGAGTAAAATAAATGCGTTTAAATGTAGTCCAAAAAAAATTCAAGATTTTTAGATAAAAAAATGGTTGTTGTGCCTCACTCGACATAGATAGGTATAGTGTTTCGCGGACTTTTTTGTAGATATTTATAAGATCTACAATTAATTAGAACATTTTATGGTTCTATCTTTTATAGTTTTGGCAGCGTACGCAAAATAAGTAACTTTTCTGGTTGATTTTTTACACCTTGTGTCCGAAAAACCCAAATATCTTACGGAACCCTATTTTTTTCCAAAATAAAATTTAGCCTATGTTACTCGTGGATAATGTAGCTTTCGAATGGTGAAAGAATTTTTAAAAACGGTCCAGTAGTTTTTAAGCCTATTCATTACAACCAAACGAACAAAGTTTTCCTCTTTATAATATTAGTATAGATGTATTTTTAAGTTTTTAGAAACTAAGTCATTTTGCCATGCATACTAAATTACTAATGCATAACTTCTTAGACCAGCTTGTACTTATTGAAAAAATAGAGACACAAAGATGAGATGATGACAATTTCAATGTAAAGCAGATTCTTAGTAGTATAGAATTAGCTGAAATAGTTTGTTGATTCCCATTGGCTGACAAATTAATTTGCACAACATGTAAATAAACACCAATTTGGCCTTGGCAAACAAATAAGGATGCTCAATCAAATGTCACACACATTACTATGATTGTACTACAGTATTTGCATCTAAGGCACATAATACTTGCACATATGGATGAGTGCAGACTAAAAACAGCAAAGATTATTGAATATCTGGTGACGTTGGATAATAAACTTTATTTTTAGTGAGTTAGAGTATAAACAAGCCTCTGCGAGCAAGAGTCTGTTTATGACTGAATCAATGTGGGTACAATTTTGCACTTGAATGAAATGGAAATAAGGAATAGTTTTCAATGTTGTTGGAATCTGGTCTTTGTGTCTATTAAAAAGCTATGTTTGCTAGCCACCGGCGCGTGCGACGAAAAGTACATCATCATCAGCCTATAATGTTCCCACTGCAGGGACTCAGGCCTCCTCTCTAGGAGAGGGATGGGCTATAATCCACCACGTGGGCCCAGTGCGGATTGGCAGATGTCACATGTCTTCGAATTTTTTGGTTCTAAGACATGCCGGTTTCCTCACGATGTTTTCCTTCACCGTTTTGAGAGCAGCGGTGATGAAATAAATTACACAAAGTAATGCGCCTGCCTGGGTTCGAACCCACGACCTACTGTTCGTCAGCCGGGGCCGACACCACTGGGCCACCGCTGCTCTCAAAAGTACATAAAACAGATTAACTATCTCTGAAACGAATCTGAAACAATGCAGTAATAGCACACGCTGAATAGGCACACTCTTGTGGTATAGGTACCTAATATGTATAGGACGTCTTAATGCTTTAGTGATTGTATAGGTATTACACATAGGTATACAATCACTGAGGCGTTCTATATCCCCGTCGGGGCTGCGGGTTGTTTGAAAGAGATACCGCGGCCTCGACACAAAGGGCTAAGAAGGCACATGGGTGATTATTAGTCAGTAGAAGTCTCTCACTACTCTCTACCGCTCTGCCAAGAGAGGGAGGAGTCATTGGACGATCTCAAACACTTCAAAAAAAAGTGTCCTATTATTCATCATTATTCATCATTATTCCGATGACCAGCCCTCTTAGCAAGGCGATTCTATCTCTATTCTACCAAGAATAGACAAAGATTTTTCCATACAATTTGACACGAAACCTTGCTTCAATCTGTCATTTTGTCGATTCTTCCGTCCACAAAACCCGTTTCTTCCGTCCACAAAACCCGTTTCTTCGGTGGTCATGCTAAGCCGGCTGGTGAAGGTTGCGGGGATCCGCTGGATGATAGACGTCCGGGACCGATCAATGTAGCGATACTTGGGGGAGGCCTACGTCCAGCAGTAGACGTCTTTCAGCTGAAATGATGATTATGTATCCTTACATAGTATAAAACAAAGTCGCTATTTTTGTCTGTTTGTTTGTCTGTAAATCTTTAAAACTACGCAACGGATTTTGATGCGGTTTTTTTTAATAGATAGAGTGATTCAAGAGGAAGGTTTTAGTATATAATTTGAACGACATCCACGCGGGTGAAGCCGCGGGCATCAGCTAGTAATGTACAAAGGAAATTGGTAATACTAATAAGGCTACTAAAGAAATATTATGCGCTTTAGACTGGATACTAATCTACCTATTCTATTTTAAAATGCGAATCATTGCTTGAATTTAAAATCGCGACTCTTACAGCTTGTACCACTTTTGACAATCAGTATACATGCCATATTATAAAGAAGGATGCATAGTTCAGTGTTGTTGACGTGCTACTAACATCTTTTCAAGCTCTTAGGGTTAGTGCATAACCTGGTGTCACAGTTTTTATGGCGCCCATAGGCGTCTGACATGGCTTTACATTGATAAATATATCTTAGGTAGGTATGCTCCCGTCGTCGGGGCCGCGGATTTTTGTACTAGATAACGTGGCCTCGGCGCAAGGGCAAAGACGGAACATGGGTTCGGTTTTTAGTCAGTAGAAGTCTGACACTCCCCTTCGCTCTGCCCAAGAGCGAGGGGGGGGGGGTCATTTGATGATTTTCCACCCACCAAAAAAAAAAAAAAGGTAGGTATGCTGGTTTCTTTACGATGTTTTCATTCACCGAAGCAAGTGATAATTATAAATTAGGTTAAAACAATACGCACATGAATCCAAAAAATCAAAGGTCTTGGCTTCGAACTTGAAACCTATAACTTGGCCCTCCGACAGTCCCACCACTAAGTTATCACTGCTACTACTTTAATACTTAGCTATCTTGATAATGCTGGATATAGAGATAATTTCGATAACTTCGTGTTTTGCGTCAAACAGGAGTTTCTTTGTTATGAAAATTCCATTGTTATGAATCTTAATTGGGGATAATAGGCTGGTAATCACTAAACTAATGAATCTAATAGATATCTCTTAGATACCTTCCAAGGCCACCTATTATGTATGTTATGATATGATAATCGTAAATGAGACAGTAAAAACTTGTTTTATAAAATAATGTAGACAGAATTATAATAATGGGATATTTTTAATGTGTGGAGAAAGCTAGCCTATATCAATATTTACAGGAAATTGTTTTGAACCATTTTTTCTAGTCTACGACACATTCGCTTCGCCTTCCCGTTCACCACTCTCACTCACAAATTAATTCAGTTCGACCATTCAAAGACTAATTGCGAACTCATCGATAGCAAAAGGTGCTAAGATATTATAAAAATTGTAAAAACCCAGTTAAACCTATTTGTTATTCAAGAAATAATGGGTTTAATTTGGCATTAACACTACTCAAGCTGATGATTACATTCATTTGAGTGCGCGGTACACTTTGTTGGTCCTCTTCATTCTTTGTTAATACCAGTTTCATACGAAGACGATAAAAAGATATAGTAATGGATGTGTGGCTTGTGCCGTCACTTTCTGGTAAAAAATGTACCAAACTGTGACGTCACACGACTTTTCGAAGCACTGTATCGTCTTCATTTTTTTTATACGTGAAAAAATGTGTCCAATATTTTTTTGGAAATCTTTCTGACGGACTAATTAGTTTTTCTTTGTCTACTACTCTATTAAATAAGACAACCCAAATCCAATCTTAACACCAACATTTGTTCCAGATGCGCCGCCCAATATAAACAGCAACCATGAGTTGGCTTCGTACAACGAGCCTCTCGTTCGCCCGCCAGCTGTCGAGGTCGCTCGACCCTCGGCATGACTATGAACCACAGGCTTGCTATAGCTCCTTCTGCAAGCACTGGCAGCAGGCACACGATATTATACTTAAATCGCAGGTTAGTAAGGTTCAAATTGCAGTTGGCTTCGTACGACGAGCCTCTCGTTCGCCCGCCAGCTGTCGAGGTCGCTCGACCCTCGGCATGACTATGAACCACAGGCTTGCTATAGCTCCTTCTGCAAGCACTGGCAGCAGGCACACGATATTATACTAAAATCGCAGGTTAGTAAGGTTCAAATTGCAGTTGGCTTCGTACGACGAGCCTCTCGTTCGCCCGCCAGCTGTCGAGGTCGCTCGACCCTCGGCATGACTATGAACCACAGGCTTGCTATAGCTCCTTCTGCAAGCACTGGCAGCAGGCACACGATATTATACTTAAATCGCAGGTTAGTAAGGTTCAAATTGCAGTTGGCTTCGTACGACGAGCCTCTCGTTCGCCCGCCAGCTGTCGAGGTCGCTCGACCCTCGGCATGACTATGAACCACAGGCTTGCTATAGCTCCTTCTGCAAGCACTGGCAGCAGGCACACGATATTATACTTAAATCGCAGGTTAGTAAGGCTCAAATTGCAGTTGGCTTCGTACGACGAGCCTCTCGTTCGCCCGCCAGCTGTCGAGGTCGCTCGACCCTCGGCATGACTATGAACCACAGGCTTGCTATAGCTCCTTCTGCAAGCACTGGCAGCAGGCACACGATATTATACTTAAATCGCAGGTTAGTAAGGTTCAAATTGCAGTTGGCTTCGTACGACGAGCCTCTCGTTCGCCCGCCAGCTGTCGAGGTCGCTCGACCCTCGGCATGACTATGAACCACAGGCTTGCTATAGCTCCTTCTGCAAGCACTGGCAGCAGGCACACGATATTATACTTAAATCGCAGGTTAGTAAGGTTCAAATTGCAGTTGGCTTCGTACGACGAGCCTCTCGTTCGCCCGCCAGCTTTCGAGGTCGCTCGACCCTCGGCATGACTGAACCACAGGCTTGCTATAGCTCCTTCTGCAAGCACTGGCAGCAGGCGCACAATATTATACTTAAATCACAGTTGAGTTAGGGTTCAATTTCAATGCAAGTAGCTTTGTCATGATTTCCCGTAAAAGAAACTACCCTATGTCTTTCTCCAGATATAAAACTACTTTTCTGTCCAAAACTACAACTTAAAATATAATTTTATAACTTTAGGATTCAAACCGGACATTACATAATTACAGACTATTTAATTTAGTCGAATCGTTTAAAGTGTTCTTCCAAGTCATCAACAACCAACCATCTACCAATCATCTACTTAGACTTTCCCTATTATAATTTGGAGTCGCTTTCCTGTCTTACCAAATACAGCTGACCCAGTATTGGAACGACCTCCCATCTGACCTCATGGGAAATAGAAATACCCCTTGCTAAGACTGATCAGTCAGACTAAAGTTTCCATATCTTTCCAGCCAAACCACCTCCACGACGATGTCCTAGGCGTTGTGAACCATCTAGAACAGCTAACGACCCTGCTAGTTCTGGAGGCGAAAGCAAGGGAGATCAACACAGCTACCAGCCCTGCCGCCTGCCTCGAGTACCTGCTCAGTGAGAACCTGCTGGATAAGCTGTACGAGTGGGCTATTTGTACTGGCAAGTGAGTAACTGAATAAAATTTAAAAAGTGCCTATAAACTTTGAGGGTTGTCCTCAATTTCAGTGGGATCCCATCAACAGATTCTGATATGTGACAATGGGACCACCTCGGGAATATACTGTTTAAAAAAAAAATTATAATCGGTCTGCCATTGACGGGTGCGCCAAAGTTCACCTAAAATTTCAACTCCGATAATTGGAAATCCGAAAATGTTCTTCCTAACATTTTTCATCCTAACAATCGCAATTCCTAACTTCTCTGTCTCTAATGTTTTAATTCCGAAGCATTCAACTTCATAATGTCTGTAGCAATAAACATCTATTACACTATTATTTGTTTTCCTATATTTTCTCAACATAACCATCTTTTACACTATTATTCAAAGTCATATCTTTTTTTTTGTTTATATTACTTTTTATTCATAATAATCAGTATTATAATAGGTGTATCAATATTATAACCCATTAAAATAGGTGGACAAAATTTTAGAAATCATTCAGACCGCTAAAATAAGGACAATAGCAAAAAAAAAAATAAGAATAAGAAATAAAATACCTACTTTTATAGGATGAGTTTGTTCTAGAGTGCCGGCAATTTATTATTTTAAGTCAAAATAAAATCACTTTATATATAGTGTTTTTTTTTGTTTAGATGTCTTTAGTTAGGCTTACTAAACGCTGTGTTAAAATTTGTCCACCTATTTTAATGGGACCTTATATATTATGCAAAGATATCCATAGGTTAGGTTAGGTTAGAACAGTGACCAACTACGCGCGAGCCGAGCGAGCGAAGCGAGCGGTGCCGCGGCAGCGGCCGGCGAGCGCTACCTCGAAATTGGTCGCGAAATTTTTCTAAGTATTTTTTTCATAGTGCCCCCAAGACGACACTCTGACCTGAATTTCATTCATTTATTTTATTTCAAGACAAAAATCAGTGAAACGACCTTTAATCATTCTAAACAGTTGTATGAGTGAAAATATTATGGTAATTATGTTTAGGAATAAAAGCGTTAGGATAAAAAACAGTAGGAGTTTAAATATATTTACACTAATGATAGTAGGAATTCCAATTTTCGGAAACATGAGTGTTATGAACATCGTCGGTAGGACTACAAATAGTATGAATGAAAACTTTAGGATGAAAAATTTTAGGAAGAGTGATCATTCGGATTACAAATCGTTAGGAAGAACAATTTCGGATAAAGAACTTTAGGTGAGCCAATATGGACCCGCCATTGACAGATATTGGTGAACAAAAATACCAAAAAAAAAAAAGTCGAATTGAAAACCTCTTCCTTTTTGGAAGTCGGTTGACAACTACGAGCTAAGTCTCTTTTATTCCTTTACTATATTTCATCATCATCGGCCTATAATGTTCCCACAGCTGGGAGTCAGACCCTCCTCTCTATGAGAGAGAATGGGTTATAATCCACCACGCGGGCCCAGTGCGGGTTGGTGAATCTCACATGTCTTCGAATTTTTGGTTCTACGACATGCCGGTTTCCACACGATCGCCGTTTTTGAGAGCAGTGGTGATTAACTAAATTACACAAAGTAATACGCCTGCCTGGGTTCGAACCCACGACTTATTGCTCGTTAGTCGAGGTCGCCAACACTGCGCCACCACTACGAACTAAGGCTCTTTCATTCCCTCACTATCTTTGGTTTGCATAAAATCTTGTGGTTATAAGCGGTCGATCTTCTTTTTTGGTGGTGTTAGTTTTTATACCTCCCATTATACTTGACTTTACATGCCGTTGAGAAATATCAGGCATCTACTACTCATGTCGTTATGAATCAAAATGCTGTGCCGCATAGAAGACGGCCGATAATAGATTGTGATGGGTAGATAAAATAAGAAATAAGCAAATAAAAACAATGTTTGTAACCTTCTTGAATATATTGATTGAAGTTATAAATAATTTTAAATACTTCGTTAGTCTGAGCTGTCGCTTTGAAGGTCAATTGCCAGTTTCGTAAGCAGTGGGAGCTACTTGAGACACTTTGTTAGCGTCTTAAGTATTTCTTAATAACAGTACCTACTTGTATTTGCAGACGATGATCTTAAAACGTATATAATGAGATGAGCAACCAACAAAGCATGACAGTTTGAAATTTATTTTTCAAGTCGTTGCTGAACGAAAACGTAAACGTGGGAACTGGGAAGTCTAGAATTAAAACAAAACCAACAAACCCGCATTTAATCATTCTGCTTCCAAATGCGCCCGATTTTCGCAGTTCTAGAGGAATCAATAATAAATCTACACTAATATTGTAAGGCTACAATTTAAATGCTCACCAAAAAAGATTTTTAGACCCTAGATTAAAGTACAGTAAAGTACTAAATAAAATATTTTAACTTCAAATAAAATAAACCCACCCTATACCGAGGTGCCTAAAGAATAACGTTTTAAGTTCCAAAATAATTAGACACTCGTCAGAATAATTGTACGTGTTGTATTTATATTCTTTTTGCCTACCAAAATGGATTAATGCTCACCAAATCAATTAACCAAAATTATAATACGATCGTCTCGCGACAGTATCCTTTATGGGCGGCATGGGCACCGGGCCGTAGGCCGACGAAGGAGGCCGGCGGAGGCCCGACACTTCGGGGACAGAAGATATTAGTGTTATTTAATATGCGAGCGAAGCGAGCGCGCGTCATGGAGATAAATTGAAAGTCGTGAAAATACAATATTGGTGACATCTATTTAGTGATAAATAATATAAAATATTTGGTCTGCAGTTAACTTTAAAGGCGTTTATAAATCTTTATGGTATAGAATAAAAAGGAAAATAAACACAACACAAAAACACAATTTGGTGAGCATTAATCCATTTTGGCCGGCATTTCGAATTTTTTTGGTAGTAAAATAGGTTCTTTTTTGGTAGGCGTTTTAACACAAGCCATATTATAAAGAGGAAAACTTTGTTTGGTTGTAATGAATAGGCTTAAAAACTACTGGACCGTTTAAAAAAAAAAAACACTATTCGAAAGCTACATTATCCACGAGTAACATAGGCTACTTTTTATCCCTGTATTCCCACGGGAACGGAAACTACGCGGGTGAAACCGCGGGACGGGACGTCCGCTATATATTAATAAACACATGGTGATCAATCGTCCCATAATTATAGGCCTGCGTTGTGGACAGAGTCCACAACCTCGCATAAAGAGGACAGCAAGGCCTGGATCCCAACATTGTGGTCTTTACATAACATCACGCCTGTAATCCCAGAAAGGTTAGGTAGGCAAAGGTGTACCTTATATATAGTACGCCTATTTGTAGGGCTATTTTAAGTCCAATGCAATGGACGGCGAGCGTAATGCCATCGACCAGGCACTAATCTAGATTCTGTGACTCCGTGACATGTTGACTGAAAAATTCCTAAAATAAAAACCCAATATCAATATTATACCCGACCCCGGAAACGAACCCAGGGCCTCATGCTCAGCCTGATAAAGCAATGCTCATGTTTTCTTTGTTTGAAAAGAAACCTTTGCAGTGGGACAGTAAAAGCCTGGTATTTTTATTTTCTATGAAATCAATTTACCGTTAATTATCTCCTGGTAAGTGGTATTGCGCTAAACAAAGGTATTTAATAGTAAGATAAAAAAAGAATAAAAAATAAATCAGTTTGAACAATAAAATCTAGCATAGTAAATACTAGCTGATGCCCGCGGTTTCAACCGCGCGGATGTCGGTTATCGCTACCGATGCCGGTTATCGCGACCAAAAGTAATATTTTCGTACCCCCCTTTCAACCCCTTGAATAAAGTTTATTTTTATTTTTTATTAATAAGTAGCCTATGTCCTTTCTCGGGTATCAAAATATCTCCATACCAAATTTCATGCAAATTGGTTCAGTAGTTTAGGCGTGATTGAGTAACAGACAGACAGAGTTACTTTCGCATCACTACATAGTCACTATCACTACATGGTATAAAACAAAGTCGCTTTCTCTGTCCCTATGTCCCTTTGTATGCTTAAATCTTTAAAACTACGCAACGGATTTTGATGCGGATTTTAATAGATAGAGTGATTCAAGAGGAAGGTTTTAGTATCTTTTTTGCACCCGTGCGAAGCCGGGGCGGGTCACTAGTTTATAATATTAGTATGGATAGTACAAACAAAGATAGGCGCGAAAAACATAACCCTTTCCTTGCAATCGGGTAATTAAGTTCATAGAAGTATGTCATTTAATTGTTACTTGAAGCCAGGTGCGTAAACGCACGTACAAATGATAAGCTACTGTGAAAAAACATAAGTATGTATTTGCTTTGTTTAGCCGCTGATAAATATGAATAGTGTTATCAGCGGCACAACACACACACAAGCACAACAAAGAAAGTGATTGACAGTGACAGATACATACTTGCTTTTGAAATAAAGTTCTTATTTAACCGACTGACTGGACACGTTTGCCGCTTGCCCAATGAGCCAAAACAGCCACTTTCTGGAGCTTGAGTTAAAAAGTTCGACATACAATTCAATTTAGAATCACAGTCAAATTATATAATAACGCAATCCATCCATAGTTTGTTGACACATGCACTATATTTGGTAAAAATATGAAGTCAGAATTTTTTTTGTATTCTGCTATAAAACTGATAACACCAACCATTGTGTTACCATACAGGGAAATCCCCTATATCAACCAATATTTACTCTCAACTCCCCATTGTCGCTGATTATTTAAGAAAACCTCTTATCAGCAACACACGCTTATAATAAACACGAACCGTTTATTGCCATATCTAATTAACAAAATAAAACAACTATTGCTTACCTAATTATGATTATAACGACACGGGTCATGCCATTTAATGTCAACAGTATAATTTCCTGTGTGACTCATGGCGCCAATGAAAACAATGCGATACGAAATCGTAATAATATGAAATATTTATAATAATATTGTGAATTTATGGTATAATGCGGTATTGAGCTAAAGGCTCTTGTTTTCAGGATGAAATGTATGATAACAAAAACATATTATATTATAATAATTATAACATATTGTTATATTTAAGTCGCGAGTAAATAGGCTTCTTCTGGGTAAGCTCGTTCCATCGTCGACCTCATCTCTGCCCTTAGGGCAAGGTTGAGGTCAAAAGTAAGCCCATTTCAAATAAAAAAAACCAACTATTGTTTTTTTTTATATTGAGGAAAGTTTTGAGTGTGAATGTAGAGAGGTATAAAGTACTTAGAGGAAGACCAAATAAACGATAGACTGACTGTATAAACTATGATGTGGCAAGAAATGAGGTGTCTAATGAGATGACGAGAAATAGAGAAGTATGTAAGACTAGCTTTTGCCCACGGCTTCGCCCGCGTAGATGTCGGTTTAACTACAAAAATGTCGATTTTCCATACAAACTTTCATCCCCTATTTAACTCCCTTAGGGGTTGAATTTCCAAAAACCCCTTCTTAGTGCTCCCCTACATTATAATAGGAAGCCGTGTGCAAAATTTCACATTCTAGCCGCAGTAGTTTCGGCTGTACGTTGATATGTCAGTCATTCAGCTCTCCTTTTATATATATAGACTAGCTGATGCCCGCGGCTTCACCCGCGTGGATGTCGTTCAAATTATATACTAAAACCTTCCTCTTGAATCACTATCTATTAAAAAAAACCGCATCAAAATCCGTTGCGTAGTTTTAAAGATTTAAGCATACAGACAAACAAACAGACAAAAATAGCGACTTTGTTTTATACTATGTAAGGAAGAAGACATATTGCGCCGACCCCAAATAAATTGATTAGTCAGTCAGTGAGATTTTGTAACCAGATTGTGTAAGTTTTTGGGCCTTATTCTTAGCAATCTAAATTGTGTCGACCCAGAACTGAGCTACTAGTATAGCGCTTTCGGTAGCGTCCATCAGTACCTGCTGTGAACAAACAACTGGACACATTATAAGTGCCCTATCGTCTGTGGAACAGAACCATACTCCAGGGCAGAGTTTTTTTGGTAAACTGTTGGTAAAATAATAATTTCAACCTAAAAGTAAGAAACGTGAGTTCAAATTGGCCAATCTTTTCTCAGACGACAAACGTAAATGCGTGTCCAATTCTCTTTTTAACCGACTTCCCAAAAAGGAGGAGGTTCCCAATTCGATTGGTATATATTTTTTTATGTATGTACACCGATTACGCAGCGATTTATGATCCGATTTACGTGATTCTTTTTTAGTTTGATGCGGAATAGTTGCCATTTGGTCCCATAAAATTTTGCATGCCCGGTACTTTTCATTTTATGATATTTTTTTTATAATTTATGAACATTTTTTCACATAATACAATCTTTCTGCAAATATCAATGGTAATAGAAAGTGTATTTGTAAATACTCTTTTGTTGGTACTTTCTCAAAACGTAGTATGAACAAAGTCGGATATAGAATACTCGATAAATCGATAATCGTGACTATTTTGCGTAAAAATCGATTTTGAATTATGTTTAGAACTTGCCGTGGTGAACTGGAATCTGAATTGAAGATTCGTTCTGCTTTTGTTTTATATTGAAAATTTATTAGATTAGATGAGCTTTGTTTGTTTTGTTATGAAGCATTAATCTGGCTATGATTGATTGATCATAATAACTTCAAAGATGTTCATGAACACGTTTTATCTACCGGACGAGAGATCCTGCGACCGCCAGAAACATTTAAACTTTTTCCAAATAGCCGATAGGTAGCTCTTGTCTTGAATCTAACACAAAACTTCTATCTCCTACAATCTACATGGTAATATCAATAAATAATCGGTAACTCACTGAAGATAATCAATTCAATAAAAATAACCTACTTATTACTATTAATCAGCAGCAATCAAGTATCAAGTTGACTTTAATCTGAAGATTAAAGTCAACTTGATAAAATACTTAATTAATTAGTTAGCTGGCTATTATTGCGGATTCTTATCAATTCAGTTAATCAGTCAACTGTGTGGAATGTAATATATTATTATCTGTTTTATTGACTGCTCTGGACGACCGTAATCAGATCACGAAACAATAAAAAAATCAATTAACAAGCACATACGACTTCGTAGGTGCTACTAAGAAATTCGTCACAGTAAAACCCAAAAACAATTTGCCCAACTGCTACTGACAGTTCGCTGTACACACGGCTACACATCAAGCTATACATTTTCCAGTGTAAGCTGGTCTCGCATTGTATAGGATTTCCGTACAGTGCGAGACCAGCGTAAACTGGAAATGTATAGCTTGATGTGTAGCCGTGTGTACATATACCTCTTCCATGTTCCGCGAGGTCCGTGACCTGCCCTCTGCCTTCCGTTTCCAGTTTTATCCCAGCCATCTTTTTACGGTAATTGGTCAAATTAGCAGTCATAGCGAAGAAGCGACCTTAGCTACGCTGACTGATGGTTCCCTCATTCAAAGGAGCAAAATTGGAGCAAATGACTCCTGGGCCTGCAGTCTCGACATTAGACAACGATCAATATCGGTCGCTAAGTCGTATCGTTGACAAATTCCTTTAATTGATTTTCAGCTTTATTTCAAAAGGATAAGATTGAAAATCTATTAAAGAAATTTGACATCGATTAGAATTAACGATCGATCTTTGTCGTAAATATTTGTAGAGACTGCAGGCCCTGGAGAGGACTCCAGGAGTTATTTGCTCCGTTGTATATCGGTCCTCTGAGGAACATAGCTACTGCCTACTTAAGTAGGTACTTACTCTGCAAGCTACACAGCTTAGAGTGCTGCCTTTTTTTTTGGAAGGTGGGAATCTTCAAATGACGCCTCCCGCTCTGGGCGGGCGTAAGGGAGTGTCAGACTTTTACCGCCTTATTACAAAAGGTAGTTAAACCTGGTTTAACTTAGACCTGGTTTATCTCGCATGCTGTCACTTTCTTTTGAATATTATTGAAGTGAGACGTCATGCGAGATAAACCAAGTCTAAGTTAAACCAGGTTTAACTACGTTTTGTAATAAGGCGGTTACTGACTAAAAACCACCCATGTTCCTTCTTAGCTTAGCCGCGGTTTCTCTTTCGAACAACCCGAAGCTGGATCTTTCTGCCCTTATCCCATAAGTTGTGGGGTCGGCGCAACACGTTCTTTTCATCCATTCTTCATTCATTACGCTATCATTTACTGCTTTTTCGTCGACCATCTGTCGTTCTGTCTTCAAATGGGGTTGTCAAGTCACGACTCGTTGACCTTCCCCACGTGGTTGTGTAATGCATACGACTGATAGTCAATGACCTAAAAATAAACATTTATTATTTGCTGATTGTCTTAATTGGATCGGGGTTATGAATTTTGTGTAACACAAGCTTTTAATACTCATTAATTAATGTCTGAATATGATATGGCAAGAAAGGACGTGTCTGATGTCATTTCAGCCCGGAATCACCCACTGTATGGGTATGGGTCACCCCTTCTCACTGCCAAGTGCCACTCTTTGCTATTCTGTGCGTCCCTTATTCCCCGCGCTCCTGACAATATCTTCGACTCAACGCGCTTTTGGACGGCCCAGGTTTCTCTGGCCCAACCGGGACCACCATTCGGTCATAATCTTACTCCATCGGCCATCTCCGCTTCTAGTAGTACCGTATACCGTGATATTTAACCCCAAAAAAAAATCGTTGCCCAGCAACAAGTTTAGCGTACAGTTTCTTAGTGATGTTCAGAATGCTTGGTTGACAGCTGCGTGAAGAATCTGTTTACACCTTGCATAGATTTCTCAAGTGACTTTTCCATTACTACGAAAAATGTTGATCTCAACGACTTAAGAATATATTTATTAAAAAAAACTGCTGTGGTTCTAGTTTCGATTCCCAGGTCAGGCAAATTATTATTGGGTTTTTCCAACAGAAATTTCTCAGTAGCCGTGGCTGCCACTAGCCTGGATTTGTGTCCGGTTGATGGCAATAGGCTCGCCCCCTATTACATGGTAATTAACCTTTTGAGCGCCACAGTCACGTATAGACGACAAGCCGAACAAGCAAAAAAGTACCTTAACTTTTTGCTTGTCGTCTTTACTTGACTGTGGCGGTCAAAAGGTTAAACATAATTTGCAAAATGTGGTTCTACTAATAGGTACACCTCTACCTAACCCTTCGGGGATTACAGGCGTGATGATAGGTTATGTTTTAACAAAATTTTTTTTTTTTTTTAGGTACGAGAATGCGGTGCGTTTGGAACAACTCAAGCTGTTCGGGCATCTTATCGGTCACTACAGTACACAGGTAATTATATACCGGTTCTAAGTACTTCTATCTATCTATATACTATCAGCAATTTGATAATAACAAGTAAAACACGTCATTAGATATTGACTAGCTTAGTGTATCGCATATTTATAGGGATTAATTTTATTTATGTATTTTGGATTGCGAACAAAAGGAAAATGCAGTATTTCACAATTATTGTTAGTAAACCCTGTATTTGTTTTGATTGGAATCGACTGCTTTAGGCTGATTATGACTTCCTATACTACTAAAAGGGGGCAAAATTGTATTTAGGGGACCTAAAATTACAGCTTTAGCATAATCGTAATAGGATAATTATAATGATGATTGTATTGATGAATGATTAAGTTATAATTCGTGACTATTTTGAGAATTTTTAACGTAATTCCTATTATGAACCGCGAACCGGAAGACGTTGCGTTGGAAGGCCTCCCACTAGGTGGACCGATGACCTGGTGAAGGTTGCAGGGACCCGCTGGATGCGAGACCTACGGGATCGGTCAATGTGGCGACACCTGGGGGAGGCCTATGTCCAGTAGTTTTTCGGCTGAAATGATGATGATGATACGTACATATCGACGCTTGAAACAGTGGCGTGCCAGCAATTATTTGGAGGTAAAGCACAATTTCCAAAAAAAAAAAACACTTTTTGTTCCGAATTCTGACACTGGTTTTTAATAACACCGGTTTTGTTTTCTATTATTTAATTATGACTAACACTTTTCGTATTTTATATCCTGTCAGAAAATTTACAACTATTTCATTAAATCAAGTTGTCAAATAAAACATGTAAAATAATATATTATCAAGAGCCATCTATTGACATAAACGCAATAACTGAACTATTCGAGTCAATACGTATTTCGCTCGTATACAGTCGCTTTGGGCAAACCGCTAGATGGCGCACAAAATAATAAATTAGTTTCTAAAGTCTACGTAAAGTTGAAAAAAAATGTTACTCACAATGTATACAGCCATTACTCTTTATTCTTCGCTTCTTTACCATGGACAGATGACAAACAACAAAACACACTGAAGGCATAATATTACTAGATAGATTTACAGATACATACATAATCTCGACACATATTGTAACTGCCGAGTTATAGCTGTTTCAATTCGTGTTTTACCAAAACTACAAAATGAAATTTAATAACAGCATTCAAATGTTTATGAGAATTTTGATGTCTTTTCATGGCACCAGAGAAGTTATATAAATCATCGTAACCTGATAAACTCCAAGCATTCTTTTCATTCGAAAAAAACTTATCTACAAGGCCAACAGAAAAAATTGTTTTTATGAGAGCAGCCGACAACCCATTGTACTTACATTGTATGCTGATCGATTAAAATACCTAGTATTTCTTTTAGCTTTCTGAGAAATATTCAAATCAGGAGTGGGTTTAGGTGAAGTAATGAGATTATGTTTATCTGTAAAATTTAAAGTATTTACCTTGCCCAGTAACGCTTTCACACCATCATTGTTTCACACACTTTAATCCATCACAAGGAACTATTGTTTGCGTTTTCGAATTCATTTTCGTATTAATCAACTAACTTCAATCAAAAACTAATCACAAAACTTATTTAAATTCTAACAAGAAACGGAAAAATCAAATCACAATAAAATAATAATGCACCATCAACCATCAACGCTCAAGACAAATTTGAACTAAATCGAAATTCCCTTCAAACTGTCAAACAAGTTCAATGATTCAATCAGGTCGCGAACTTGCATTCACAGACACATTCACATTCTCTCGTAAACTTTTACACTGACACACATTCAAACGTCCAAAGCTAGCTTGAAAATCCTATACATTTTGTCGTAAACCCGGCAAAAAGTATGTAAACAAACAACTCTTACTTATGTTCGTAGGATAGAGAGGTCGGAGAAGCTGATCGAAAGTGTAATGGTGTGACAGAGAAAGGGCTAGCCGAGCCCGATCATGCCCGATCGATCTGTTTGATCATTCGGCAGAGGTCGGGAGACGTATGAAGAAGTTTGGCAACGTTGCAGTGCGAGTTGCGCGCGAATGTATTTTTCTGGTTTAGGATAGATATTGAGTACGTAAACCTGACAACGTCGCATCAATACGTTCCGTTTTTCGCGTGGCATGCAGTTTGATGATAATTATTTTAATATTAATTTTTGTATTGACCGTTTTTTTTTTAATTCGTTGTTTTATTAGGGCAAGCTGTGCTTTTCTGCTTCTATGAGAGTACCGCCACTGGCTTGAAAGGCAAAAATTACCAAGCAACGTTGTCGGAGAATATTGCCTGCACATTATGTTGCTTAGTAATTTTTGCCTTTCAGGCGTCGATATATATTATGTACCGAGTTGGTCCAGAAGGTTAATTGCTATCGACACGCTAAGAAAAAACATGGATATTACATGTAATCCATCACAATAACAAGAAGGTATTTTTGAATGCAAAATGATTAAATAATACTACGAAAGCATGTCCAACTGAACATTTAACACGGTGTATCTAGTCGTGACCAATATCTTTGAACGATACTCACATCATCAAATTAGCATGTAGAGATATTCGTAAGCATTCAAAAGATTTTTATAAAAAAACTGGCCAAGTACGAGTCGGACTCGCACATGAAGGGTTCCGTACCAAAACGGTACTTATGCTATAATAATTTATACAATTTCTTCTACGGGCAAATGAAACTTGACCTCTGGATTGTATAGGCGCTCATACGATTCAGGGACCAAATTATATTGGTTAACTGCTGTTTCCATCTGTTGTTTCCATCCAAGTTCAAAATGAGTTTCCTAGAAAGTCCTTATGAAGTTCTACTTTTCATATTTTTTTTCATATTTTCTAAACTTATGATTCAAAAGTTAGAGGGGGGGGGGGGGGACACATTGTTTTTTACTTTCGGAGCGATTATTTCCGAAATTATTGACATTATCAAAAAATGATTTTAGTAAACCCCTATTCATTTTTAAATACCTTTCCAGCAATATATCACACGTTAGGGTTGAAATTAAAAAAAAATCACTTCCCACTTTACATATAGGGGGGCTACCCTAATAAAACATTTTTTTCCAATTTTTATTTTACCACTTTGTCGGCGTGATTGATACACACATTGGTACCAAATTTCAGCTTTCTAGTGCTAACGGTCACAGAGATTAAGCGAGGACGGACGGACGGACGGACAGACAGATATGGCGAAACTATAAGGGTTCCTAGTTGACTACGGAACCCTAAAAAGCCTTTTATTTCTCATCTCAGATACATTTTTACACTGTTTACTGTTCTTATTGATAATTAATTAATGTTATTTATGTTAGTCTTTACCTTATCCTAGTTAGTAGTGTTAGTTTTCGCAAGTGATGATTTTCCACCCACCAAAATTACGGGTAAAGCCCTCTTCCAATTTTTCCATTTTTCTCGGTTCTTGGCGAGCTTCAGCCAGTTTGAGCCAGCAGTCTGCGAAAAAGATTGTTAATATTACTTTAAGGATAGAGATGACATAAAATACTTGTTTCCTTAACAAAAAAGGTGTAAACTAGTCATTACGATGCGCCAAGGTTCTTTTGGTTCAAGGTTCAAGTTTTTTTTAATGCAAAGTGCATACACGTTCAATTTTGATTGATATCGTCATTTTCTTATTTAATTTATTATTATTTATTTACTAGCTTGTTTTGTCCCACTGCTGGACAAAGGCCTCCCCTATTACTTTCCAACTCTCTCGATGTTTTGCCTTCTCCGTCCAATCAGTAAGAAACGAGTCCAGATCGTCACGCCAGCGTTTCTTGGGCCTGCCTTAGGCACCCATTGTGTGACGATTAATTAATTTTCTTAACACTCGACAATTTATTTACAGGTGATAGCGGCGGAGCCCTTCTTAAGGCCACTGTTAAAACTGTTGAGCGGGTTCAGAAATGAGTTACCTCCGCCTAATCTTGAGAGTAAGTACTATTGCTAAGCGTTTTCAATGCAAGTGTCATTTAAATAAGTACACACGTAAGGGACACTCATCGTACTCTTGCCCTTACCCTTATTATTCTCTTTATTTATTTTCCTTACATACTAATTTACATTTTTAAATATTTGTTAAAAAAAGATATCAAAAAACATTTAAAAATATAAAAAAATAGTAGTCCACCGGTGTCGGGAGCAGGGTCCAAGCTACCGGTGGTTAGGGTTCCAGAGACAGGAACCTCCTCACAATACGGGCCGTATCGAGAAGTACTGCCTTCTGAATCAGGCCCTTGATCCAACCTGCACCAAGCGAAAGTTTTGACAGGTGGTCGTCCATGCTTTTTGCTATCAGGCCATTGGCCGTGACGACTATCGGCACAATGATAGCCGAGCCCACATGCCACATATCGACAACCTCGTGAGCTATGTCCAGATATTTTATTTGCTTCTCTTTCTCAGCTTTCACGAGGTCCTCGTCATGTGGGATGGTAACATCGATTATCATTACGCGGCGCGCTGATCGGTCTATCACCACTATGTCAGGTTTATTGGCAACAATAGTCCTGTCAGTGATGACAGACTGATCCCAGTACAACGTGACATGGTCTTTTTCGAGAACTGGGTCGGGCACATACCTGTAGTACGGTACCTCAGACTCCACAAGTTTATATTTCAAGGCAAGTTGCTGGTGAATAATCCTGGCCACTTGATTGTGTCTGTGCAAGTACTCGCCGTTAGCCAGACGAGAACAACCAGAAATAATATGTCTGATGGACTCTCCCGGACGATGGCATGCCCGACACACGTCAACCGTCCCATCCTTCATAATATACTTCCGGTAGTTGTTCGTCAACATAACTTCGTCCTTAATTGCACAGACATAACCTTCAGTTTCCCCAAAGAGGTCGCTGAAACGTAGCCAGGACACGGACGCTAGAAAATCTACATCGGGCCCATGAAGAGCCCGGTAGAAGCGCCCGTGAAGCTCCTTGCTTTGCCATACTTCCCTGCGGTCATCAGCAGTAAGTACCACAGGTTTGCGCCAGTTCTCGTTAGTAACAAATTTCTTAAAACTACGTTAGTACTTAGTATACTTAATAAATATCAATTAAAATTCAATAATAATTCAATCTCTGGGGCAACAACAAAATACACATGTCATGTTAGTAACAAAGGTCTTAAAACTATGTTAGTATTATGCATTATCATTCACGAAAATTCAAATAATCAGAAATGCAATAATTACAACAAAATACACATGTCATGTTAGTTATAAAGGTCTTAAAACTACGTTAGTATTACATCAAATCACATGTCAAGAATAAGTAGTCTACGTCACATGAAGCTGGATGAATCTCCCCAGCACTGCGGAATCAGGCCTCTCAGATATCATTTTTTAATACCCCAATACATTTGGGGTCGGCGTAGCATGTTTATGTTCTTCCATACTTCTTTATTAGTCGTCATCTCATCAGAAAACTCCTTTCTTACCATATCATCCTTACCACCGAGTTTACTGACGGTCGACCACTTTTCATCTATATGGCTTGAGTAATACGAGTACGTTGATAAGTGATTGGCCGTCAGTGACCGCGTACATGATTCTAGCTACATTTTTTTTAAAGGTATTAAGTGATATCCCTTAAATCTTGTCCCATATTATTTGGGGTCGGTGAAACACGATTTTTTCTTCCATTTTCTTTCAACCGTCGCGCTGTCATTTACTCCTTCTTGCTACATCTCATTTCTCACACAATCCATTGATCTCTTCTTTGGTCTTCCTCTCCCTCTCCATCCATCAACCAAAATTATCATCCTGTTGCTTCTTTAAGTTACAGTTCCTATTAAGTGTTTGCTTAAAAAATATTTAGGTTTTTTATTTTCGAAATCACCTTGAAATATTGTTATAGATTTGAGATGACTCAATTTTTATCTCCGGTATTTCGGTATCGTTCACGTTTACGGATAAACACTTGTATATGCAACTGTGACTGATAAAGTACACTCCCATGAAGATAGAGCCAGTTAAACTAGATTTCTTATCTGTTTGTCTGTGACAGTTTATAAAGAAAGAAAGAAAAAGTATTTAATGGTCTCACACAGGACAAATCAAAATGGAGGAGCAATAAAAAATATATCTGATCCTTCTCCTGCGTTCTGCCTTTATCCCAATTATTTGTGGTAAGGTGCAACATATCTGCTTCTTCCATTTTCTTTATTACTCGTTATCTCAGCAGTTATAGCACTCGGCACGTAAGTTGAAACAAAATGGCGGTCGTTCGCGAAGCTACAATCATGAAAATAAGTCGACTGAGACCCGATAATGTATTACAGATTGCATCCCGTAATTTGAATTATGATCTTGAATGCTCAGTTGCACATTTTCGTTCGAATCTCACTCTATTTTTGTCATTTTACCTATGCGGACGACCGCCATTTTGTTTCAACTTACGCGCCGAGTGCTATACCTCCTTTGAATGGCTAGAAAAGCCATATCATTTTTACACATAGTCCATCCATCGTTTTTCTGCTCTTTCGTCTTTGGCTTCTTAGTACTACTACTAACTAAATACATTTAAACGAGACATCTGCGTTAAATTCATACATTTTACCAAGAATTGAAGCTACAATAATGCTTTGAAATGGTATCATAGATATTATGCATTAGGCCGATGTTACCATCCGGTCGCTGATAACAAAATGTTGCTGAAATATTATTGCATAACATAACTGAGTTGATTTGGATCAGAGGCAACCTCAACGCTCAAATTTATGCTGAGACGATTGTATCAGACGTCATCGTTCCTCTACAAGTGCAAATCGGTCCCTTATTTCAGTTAATGCATGATAATGCACGACCGCACACGCGCAAGAGTTGTAAGACAGACTCTCGCCGCAGCTAACATCAATGTCCTGCCCTGGCCTGCTCAGTCGCCAGACTTGAACCCGATTGAGCATGCATGGGATATGCTACAGAGAAGAGCTCTGCCGAATATGGAGGGTATCCAGTCGCAAGAAGACCTTTTTTTGTTGTTGCAACGAACATGGGCGGCCATTCCACAGCGTGATTTGGATGAACTCATTTTGAGTATGCCAAACCGATGTTCTTGTGTTGTTAGTGTTCGCGGTAGAAACACGGATTATTAATTGTTTAAGTTACCCAATAAAATTTTAAAGAAAACTGTTATTTCACATTTTTTTTCGAACTTTAACGTCCTTTATTAGGAAAATGGCAAATTTCTTTATTAATGCAAAGGTGACTTGGTTTATCGTTACTGTGACAAACGAAAACACTTTATTTGATGAATCCTTAAAGAAAATTTTAATTAATATCAATCAGGAGAAAAGTTATTGCAAAAATATATGTTGATCCCTAGACACTTTTGATGTGTGTATATAGATTATAGATCTTTGGCAGTCGTTACAGGTAGTCAGAGTGACCTGAAATTCTGACATCTAGTCTTACCAAAGGGTATCGTATTACCTAGTATTAACTGGGTTGTGGAGATCTGATAGGCAGTCGCTCCATGTAAAAATACTGGTATTCAGCTGCATCCGGTTAGACTGGAAGCCGACCCTAATATAGTTGGGAAAAGGCTAGGCAGATGATGAACAACATCACGCCTGTTATTTGAAGGGCAAAGTTTATAAGTTTTTTAACTTTTTTAAGTTTACTTTGTAAAGTTCTACATGTAAGTTCACACAGATTAATCACCAGTTGATTTTAAGTCCCATGTTGTGGCGAGTCTTTGCCGTCTGAATATATCGTCTTCACAGATGTCATGTTTGGGTTAACATATTTGAAGAATAATGTTCAATCATTCTGTTCAACCAATAATTATTTCAGTCATTTATTTCAGACGTAGGTAGTCCATATACTATTAGTAACACAAAAAACCTTATAAATACTATTGTTAGTACATACAACAAAAAAAGCCCCAAAAATAAATAAAATAACAAAGTGGCACCGCACAGGAACGCCAGTTTATGCCAAGCCCTGGACGCGACAATGTACAGATCTAGACTCCGTTGCTGCTGGAAATTCCTGATGAAAAAACTGCACGACCCTGGAATCGAACCCAGGACCTCATACTCCAAACTAATTCATCTTCTTATCTCATTTGGTCCATGTATTTGTTTCAGGTCAGCTAGTGGCAGTGTTGAACCAGCTATGCGTGGCGTTGATGCAGAATATCAAGTTCCTAGATCTGTTCTTCCTTATGACCCACACGCATAAAGGATCGCAGGCCGAGTAAGTACCCCCGATTTTAATTTATTTACCTTTATTTTATCATCATCATCATCATCATCATCATCGGCCTAAAATGTTCCCACTGAAGGGACACAGGACTTCTCTCTAGGAGAGGGATGGGCTGTTATCCACCACCCGGGTTCAGTGCGTGTTGGTTTGATGTATGTCTTTGAATTTTTTTGGTTCTAAGATATACCGGTTTCCTCGCGATGTTTTCGTTCACGGTTTTGAGAGCAGTGGTGACGAAATAAATTACACATAGTGATTCGAACCCACGACTACTACTGTTCGTAAGTCGAGGCCCCTACCACTGGGCCACCGCTGATCTCGCCAATTGGATATTTGACTACTGTTAAAAATTCACGAAATTGTTATGTTATTTTAAAGAACTAACGAAAGAAATAAAGAATGGAGTTGCTAAATGCTTTGGAAGTTTTTGGTGATGGCACTTTCTATCCTTGTCGCGCGAAACGGCCATGTACTACATAACTATCATGGCGGTATGAAATGTGACGTCACTTTTCTGTGGCGCTGTCTTTGTCTGACACGTCATTTAAAATCAGTTAAAACTAAGCCATTTTTTGATCGATTTTATTACTTTTTTCACACATCGTGTTATTCCTGTTAGTTCTTTGAAATAACATAACATTAATTAGATCAGTGATTGATTAATAGTTCTGAACATACCTTCCATCTTCCAGGTTCATAATAGTCCGTCTCCTCCTATCGTCGGTACACCGCGAGGGCACTACGGGTTCAGCCGCGCGCGACGCTCTACTGCTGTGCGCCAAGATGTCTGCCCGGTGTGCACAGCTAGCTGACTTCATGTTGTCCGGAAATACTTGTCCTGTATTAGCTACAGGTTAGTTATAGTTCTTGATCGTTGTTTATGCACAGAGCGAGGTGTAGCTTAACATTTTGAAATTTTAACACTTTCTCTGCCGAGTTCAAAAATTATCATTAATTTTTGTATGCCCAAAATTGCCAAGTCATCAATAACGTATAGCGGCGACTCGGAGGCGGGTTGTCGGCACTCAAACGAATTATTTTTCGACCCATTTGCTGGGTGCTTGGCACCGAAAATGTTAATTATTTGAAACACACGACTCCAGCTATTATTTGTCAGTTTCAATTGTGTCTGAAAAAAGCTGCATACAAGTATTTTACATAGAGCGACTACCTATCTGACCTCCACTAGCCAGTCACTGGATAACACGTTTTGTCGGTCTGATTGTAAGTCTGACTGGTCATAAGGCCTGTTTTCGAATAAAAACGAGTCACTGCCATTTATCAACCCTCAGTTTTCCCTAAACCAGGGTCGAACAAAAACAACTATATGCCCATTCAAATAGTGTCTATTTTCGCCTACAGGTTTAAGCGGTCTATACTCCCTTCTACCTCGAACTTTAAGTGACAAGGTCTGCCGCCTCACGCTCGATGACGTCAATCATTTCCATAAACTGACGTTGTTTACTAACTAAAACCCGACCTCATGCCAGTTCAAATAGCGTCTATTTTCGCCTACAGGCCTAAACGGTCTATACACCCTTCTGACTCGAACTCTAAGCGACAAGGTCTACCGCCTCACGCCCGATGACGTCAATCACGTCCATAAGCGGGCGCTGTTTATTAACTAAAACCCAACTCTATGCCAGTTCAACTAATGTCTATTATTGCCTACAGGTCTAAGTGGTCTATACTCCCTTCTACCTCGAACTCTAAGCGACAAGGTCTACCGTCTCACGCCCGATGACGTCAATCATGTTCATAAACTGACGCTGTTTATTGACTCGTTGGAATTCTGCAATGCTGTGGCACAGGTAAGTTATTATTAGTTAAAATTATTTATTTCAATGAGTATTTTTTCGTGTTAATACATTAAACTGCACTGGGTAATATAAGGTCCCAATAAAATAGGTGGACAAAATTTCAGAAATCATTCAGACCACCAAAATAAGGACGATGGTAAAAAAAAAAAATAAGAAAAACGCATTTAAGTACCTACTCATAAAGGATGAGTTTGTTCTAGAGTGCGGGCAATTTATTATTTAAAGTAAAAAAAAAACAGTTTATTTAATGTTTTTTTTTATTTATTTATATTATTTATTTAAAAAAAAAACATAATAAACATATACATTTACATACATTTTTTATTTAAGTATATAATTTTTTTTTATTATTACTTATTTGTTTAGAAATGTTTGGTTAGAGCTACTGAACGCTGTGTTAAAATTTGTCCACCTATTTTAATGGAACCTTATATATATATCCTACAGCTGGTACGAAATGTAGTAAGCGACCGTTCAGTAGCGCGGACGATGGCGCAGTGCCTGGCTGCCCGTTGCGGGATCGCAATCCCCGCTCGCTGTCATCCAAGTGTTCGCAGCAATCCCGGCTTTGTTCTGTGTATTTATTGAAGAGTTCCATTATACACCATGACTTAGTCGTCTTACAACAGCAGCCCACTTCATGTATCCAATGATTAGTAATTATTTAAAAAAGTGGTATTTATGCGATTTGAACAATTTAAAAATACAAATATTATCAATTATTATGACGAATAACGTAGTTAGAAACGGGAAATCAATGGAGCAAATGAATAAATCCAAAATTTTTTTTTTTTTTGTGGAACCTTTTCTACTCCTTGGATAGATGAAGTGGGTTGCCGTTGTAAGACGACCAAAAAGTCACGGTGTAGTTATATCTCCGAAGATCACAGCATCAGACCTTTATCAAATTTTCTAAAGAAAAAATAGACGATTGGCGAAGATAACACTGAACATACACAAAAAAACACCAAATTGAGAACCTCCTCCATTTTAAAGTCGGGTAAAAGAATATTTTTCTCTGCAGGTAGCCCACCCATCAATAAAGAAGCACCTACTAGACCTGCTGTACCAAGGGTTCCTAGTCCCCGTCATGGGCCCGGCGCTGTTACAGGTAACTACTGCATACATACAGGGTGCGGGATGAGTGAGCATTGTATGCGTTGCCCATGTCATGTTTTGTGGTTTTGTTATGGATACAGGATATGTGTGGACAACAGGAATATTGGGGTAATTTATTTATTAGTTGAGTTACAAAAAATCTTTACACAGAATTCAGTACATAATACTAACCTATGGGAGGTAGGTTTTATTGTAATAACGCAAGACCACCACTTTGCGTGCCCGGCTTGAGTATTTTTTACTTATGATAATTTTACTGTCGCAACAAGCCAATTTGTTTTAAACAATAATGTTACATTTTTTGTTTGTCTGTCTGTTTGTTCTGGAAACTCGTAATCTCGGAAATGACTGGACCGATTTTAAATAAATCCGATACTTGACCATGAAAAATATTCCGTTATGTTTGTAACGTAGAATATGTGTAAAGATGGCATTAACCTGTTAGTATTCGTGTCCATAACAAAATCCTTGCTGCATCTTTTTTAACGTTTTTGTTTTTCATTATTTTGTTGTGAATGTATTATTATATTTACTTAAAATAATATATTTAATTATAATCTCTGTCTTTGTTAATCATTTAAACACAAGTTCTATAATTTCCTATTAAAAAATTAAAATATTTTCCAAACTCTGTTTGCACAAAAATTTCCTAGCACAGAAAAAACTATTATTAGCATTTGTAACATAATTATGACTAACAGTATTTATTTCAGTTCTGACAGGTGAGAACAACTAGGTATATAATTTGTATGTAAATCTTCTAGTTCACAACCAGTTTTTAGTCCTTTTAACAGAAAAAAAAATCCGTCTAAGTTGCTGTTTTTTTAACTAGAAGATCATACAGGCACGATTGTAAATGTTTAATATATGTTTAGTTTAATTTGGGTAAACACCTCTGCCTAACCCTTAGGTGTTACAGACGCTATGTTACATATTATTTATGGTAGCACAAAGTACCCATATACCATAAAAATAACTCGGTAAATATCAATAAAAATGTGTCTGCTAAAATAGATTTGAAAAAATATTTTTTCGTCGAATGAAAAGCAACAGTGTAAGGTACAAGTATTATATATGTTTATTTATATTATCAAATGGCATCGTGTGTGTTCATATAACCATGTGTTTGTTTCATAAAAATAACCATTATTAGGGCGAATTTCATCACTGAAATTGAATGCAATCAGCGTATTTTTTTTTCAAAGAGTTATGCTGGTCGCTTTCAGTTTCAAATGGTAAAATCGGGCCTAAGTGTGACTTAATCATGTTCGAAACACGTGATATTATTACATTTTTTAGCAAGATTATAAATGTATCATGACTAAAGTACGGAGTACATTAATAGGGCTGATTTCTCCGGTTGAACGCCCATTTTTGACAGACCAAGAGTAAAAATGTGCTTTTACTCAGGAATAATATTGAATTTTGACAATTCTTGTATATTATTATTAATATTGAAAACGGGATATTTACCATGTTTAGTTTTATTTCCGAGTTCCCGATATTTCGGAATTGACCCGGAAATAAAACTAAACATGGTAAATATTCCGTTTTCAATATTAATAATAATGTTAGTGACCATGTCAGTTTAAAAACTTAATTCTTGTATACATAGTTACGTAAACTGTCAGATCTAAGTTGTTATTTCCCAGATAATAGATGTCTATCCTTTGATGATTTAAGTCAAAATACATTTATAGTCATTGACAGAAAGCACATTCCAGCAATTTAAACTTCCCCTTTTTTTAAGTGCTCTTAATTTATTTTTGAAAGCTTGTTTAATTGAAATTGTTGTCAAATCCCTAGTCAAATAAACAAGTAATCCTGGAATGTGTTTATTAGATTTAAGACCATGTTACGGCATAACATCACGTAAGCGGGCTTGTCATTGCACGCGGGACGCACCGGTGTGGGCCATGCGCCGGCCGAGGCGGTTTAGTGACGGTTACCATCCAGCGATCGATTCATTCCTCGACATATTTTGGTGAAGGGTGATACGATATGTCAATGGTCATAAGTTGACAACTCGTAACCCACATTTTTTCACAAAATGAGTATTATATGATTATACACCAAAAAAATTCTAGTGTTAATTTAAAAATGTTTGGTGTATAAAACTCATTTTGTGAAAAAATGTGGATTACGAGTTGTCAACGTATGACCATCGATGTATTGCGGGTGTTCCTTTTTTGCTTTTTTTGACTGTGGCAATACCAGGGTGTTTGGAAGACGGGCCGACTTCATTTTTTTAGGGTTAGGGCACAGGTTAGGGGTGTAATGTCGCCTGCCGGGGCTGCTGGTTGTTCGAAAGGGATACCGTGGCCCGGATACAAAGGGCTAAGAAGGAACATGGGTGGTTTTTAGTCAGTAAAGTCTGACACTCTCTTCAGCTACACCCAGAGCGGGGGGGGAGTCATAAAAGGGGGTGTCAAATCATATCCGAGTTTTCAACCATAGAAAATATTTCTTATGTCATGTGTCACGTTATTGAAATATATGACTTCTTTTTTCATATGTAATTTTTTCATCTTGTTAAAGAACGCAAATAGTTTTGGTGTTATCTACAATGGACATTACTTCTAGAACATAACGTATTTGCTACCAAAATCTTTAAATTGGGATTAAATAAAGATTAAATTAAATTAGATAAACGATTGAAAGTTTAATTTTTAAGATTTTATAATAACAATTTATATTTCTTTGCTAGCTTTTATTTTTTGGGGATGAAGGGTTCTCAATCCCCAAAAAAATGTGTCGGTCTGTCTACCAAACCCCTTGAGTTTTATAAATTGGTTTTATGTGAAGTCAAAGTAATTTTATTATGACTATTTATTTACTGTTAACAATTATTATGTCGCAGCAATGAATCGATTACATTCCTCACTTTTGGTGGTAGTTTTTAACCTAAAATCTTTTATTTTGTTCTTGAATTTGGCTCGAATCTTATCTATTATTTGAATTTCTAACATCTCTTCTATTTTCTCTCTGTCCAGCACCTCCATAACATTGTATTTATTACAAAAACAAATAATAATCAATGTTTCCTATTTATATTGTTACTAAAATTAACAACTACTTTTGCACAACTATTGGTATCCAATAACGTATAAAGTAAAACTTATTTTGTTGTTACTGGATCTAAACTTGTTAAGGCACTGTATCAGTGTTCTGGAAGACAACAATTAGTATAAAATGTGATGCAGGTCTTAAATATAAATGGTTCCACATATTTGATTTGCTTAGTTCAAAAATTAAATTACTTATAAGAAAACACTCCTAATTTAATTATTACTGAGTTGAAAATGAAATTGGTCGCCAGATGCGTACCTAAACAAAAATTCACAGGAGGTAGCAAAAATTCTTACCTTCGATTCTTCACCCCGAAAAACCCTTGAAACCTCATACCTACCTCCACAAAAACTGTCACTCAACCGCGTAACGTCCTGTACAAACAAAAGCCTACTAACGTGGAACACACCGTAGACGAAAGCGGCGCCCTTGCAGAATGGCGCCGGCGAACAAGCAGCTGCTATGGCGTATCTAGAGCTGATCCTACGCTGCGTCACCAGCCGGGGTCTACTGAGGGCAGTGCTACACTTCCTGTTTGTCTACGAGTATGACGGTGTTAGAGTCGTCGATGTGCTGTTGAGGAGACTCGAGGGGAATTCACAGGTTAGTTTAATTTTTGAATAATGATGGTGATTAAGTAAGTGTGCGATTGAGATTTGTATTTTTGTTTTTTTTTACTGATTTGAAGCAGCAGATTTGGGATGACAGATGAACTTTTAGGTAAGTCACGCAGTTGTGAACTGTTACAAGAAATATGCAAGTATTTAAGGTTTGAATACCAGAGCGTAAACGCAACAGCGGAGGGGTCCCACGCCTAGCCACAAAAATAAGCTCAAATACCTACAAAAATAATATTCCAACATCATATCGATAACTGTGAAACTTTTTAGTGGACAACAACTGTTCAAATTGATATTCGAACATATGTGTTTTTATAATGACTTGTGTCATTCACTTGCAATAAAAATTTCTCTGTGCAAACAACGTTTTTACTTCCATACCTACTTTATTTCATCAAAAGGTTATGGGCCCAGTCACTAAATTTGCCATCAAGAACCTTTGCGGCCTAGATGACTACTCTACGTGGAAATTCGCAATAAAAATGATTCTCATACGAGAAAAGTTGTTCACATATACATCAAACTACCCGGATTCCAAAGACTCCACCGCCATCGAGAAGGACCAAGACGCACTAGCTTTGATTTGTCTACATGTGGAACCTACACTTTATGCGTATGTACAAGATTCAAATCATGCCAAAGATGCTTGGGATAGTTTAGCGAAAGCATTTGAGGACAAAGGCGTAAATCGCAGGATCACGCTCATGAATGCGTTGATGGATGAGAAGCTAGAGAGGCACTCGTCGATGCATGAATATGTTGCTGCAGTAATGTCTCTTTCTCAAAAGTTGAAGGATATTGCCACTGGATTTGACGATGATCTTGTAGCTGTCGTGTTACTGAGAGGACTACCTGAAGAGTACAGGCCTATGCGAATGGCACTGGAACACTCTGGGATGAAGTTGACTTCAGAGAACGTACGGCAGAAGTTACTGCAGGAGGATTCACGTCAAGGTTGTAGTACATTGCCTTTAGCGGATTCGGCATTGGCTGTGAGTAAGAAGCGGAATGGGAACAAAGTTTTGAATATGACCAAAGTTAAATGCTTCAAATGTGGAAAGAGTGGACATAAGAAGCCAGACTGTCCTGAAGGAAAGAAAACGGGTTCGATCTCCAAACTGAGTGACGTCGCGGTCGTGAGCCTGTATTCATTCAGCGCGGGGGACTCCTTCAATCCGACGGAGTGGTACATCGACAGCGGGGCATCTTCACATATGTCTTTCCAGAAACATTGGTTTAAAGATTTGGTTATAAATGTTGGTATGAGTAATGTGACATGTGCGAATTATGATAAGATTGAATGCAAGGGTAAGGGTGACATCATGGTGAGTATGAAAGGACGAATGCTTGCTGTGAGGGATGTCATGTATGTACCCGGTTTGCGTGTTAATCTGTTATCAGTGTCTAAATTAGTAGAGAAAGGATGGAAGGTAAGTTTTGACAGAGATGGGTGCAAGCTAATTCACCATTTAGTTCCAGGTCATTTCAAGGGAAAGCTTCTGGCTACCGCAAGTGAAGTCTCAGGGATCTACAAGCTTGAAGGTTGTCAAGCGGTTGTAGATGGGACTGCGTTGGCGTCAGTGAAAGCAGGTAATCCTTTGATGTTGTGGCACCGGCGGCTTGGACACGTAAATGAGCGAGATTTACGTAAGCTTCCGGGTATGGATTTTGGAAAGAGCGTAATGGAGCCTTGTGTCGCCTGTATTAAGGGGAAGGCACATCGTTTACCTTTTCCAGTTGGTGAGGCTGAGAGGGCAGTCGAGAGACTGCAACTGGTTCACGCAGATATCTGTGGTCCAATGTCTGAACCCACGTACGGTGGATCTCGGTATATGCTAGTTATTTTAGATGATTTTACACGCAAATCTTTTGTATTTTTCCTTAAATCAAAAGATCAGGTTTTAGATCATTTTAAAGTTTTTCTAGCTAGTGTAGAGGTTGAAACCGGGTTGAAGGTAAAGTGCATACGCACGGACAATGGAACAGAATTTGTGAACAGGAAGTTTGATGGTTTTCTACACCAAAAGGGTATAAAACATCAGTTGACTGTTTCCTACACTCCAGAACAGAATGGCGTAGTGGAACGAGCAAACCGCACTATTGTGGAGATGGCTCGTGCTATGTTGGCGGAAAAGGGTCTGAGTGCCAGACTGTGGGCAGAGGCATGTTATACGGCTGTTTATACGAAAAACAGGCTGCCTCACAGTGGCAATAATGGTAAGATTCCCGAGGAGTTGTGGACAGGGAAGGCTCAGTCGTTCGATCATTTCAGAGTTTTTGGAACGAAGGCATTTGTGCACGTGCCCAAAGAAACTCGGAAGAAATGGAGCCCTAAAGCAGTAGAACATATCTTTGTTGGTTACTGTGAAGAAACCAAGGGATATCGTTTCATAAATCCCAGTAATCCTCGCGTCATTGTTAGAGCAAGGGATGTAATTTTCTTGGAGGACTCTACAGCAGCAGTTTCAGAGGATCCTAGTCAGCTCGTAGGTAGCAGTGACAAGGATGCTGAAGTAATCTGGGAACTTGCAAAGGTAGAAGGCCAGTCAGGTTCGTCACCTGGTAGTGCAGAAGCTTCTGAAGGGCCGAGTTCCACAGATGAAGCTGAAGTATATGAAGATGCGGAAGTTGAGATGGGAGAAACGAGTGATAACGGAGCAGAAAATGTCGTGGTGGAAAACGTTGAAGTTGAAGAGACTATAAATAAAGGAGAGTCAAACGAAGGTGAATGTCGTTATCCTCTACGTAATAGATTACGAGAAGGAAATCTTCATGGACTTGCATGCTGTACAGAAGGACAGGAGCCTTTGACAGTAAAGGAAGCCTTAAGTCGAGAAGATAAGGATAACTGGAAGGAAGCCATGAAGAAAGAGATGGATTCGATGTACGAGAACAAGGTCTGGAAGCTCATCGACAAGCCACCTGGGGCTAAAGTCGTGGGAAACAAGTGGATCTTTAAGTACAAGTTTGATGCAGATGGTAACAAGACCTATAAAGCTCGACTTGTGGCGAAGGGTTTTACTCAGTCCTACGGGGTCGATTACTTTGAAACTTATTCACCGGTCGTGAGAAGATCGACAGTTAGATTGCTGCTATCGTTGGCTGTTGAAAAGGATTTGTTCATCAGTCACTTTGATGTGAACACCGCCTTTCTGAACGGTGATTTGCATGAAAGAGTTGATATGCGACAGCCGGAGGGTTGCATAGAAGAAAACTCGAAGGAAAAAGTTTGCTTACTAGAAAAAGCGATATACGGCCTCAAACAAGCTTCACGGTCTTGGAATGAAAAAGTAAATGAAGTGTTATTGTTTTTGAACTTCAAACGCTGTGATTTTGATAGCTGTCTCTACAAAAATAATAATTTTTATATCGCTCTATACGTTGACGATTTTTTATTATTTTACAAAGACAAACAGCAGAAGGAAGTTTTATTAGACAATCTTTGTAAACATTTCAAGATAAAGGATTTAGGGGAAGCGAGACAAGTTTTGGGCATTGAGGTACTACGTACTAGAGAAGCTATTTCAAACAAAAAATGTGCGCGCACTTGATGACAGCGGGGCAGGCGGGGGGTGTCATGTTCTCATAGATTACTATCAATACGTGCAGATGCGACATAATGTTATTATTCTGCCTACTTGATATTGTACGTATGTACTTAGAAAATAAATAAAAATTTACTTAAACTGTAACAATAATTTTTATTTTATTTGTGATTGAATGTTGATGGCTGATTCAGTGAATGTTGATTCAATTTTGCAAATACTTCTTTACTAATTAAATGCTTTACGGTGTTAACGGACATGTAACTAAAATCACATTTCAGGGCAAGACCAATTTGCCGTATTAAATTACGTACCTATGATAGATGTGTGAAGTGGAAGTTTATAGTTTAGTCAAACTATCAATGCAATCTTCACATTTTAACTTTTTTATTAATTTTCTTGATACATAAGCAAATATTATATAACCTACTATCAATTTTGACTCGCATGTAGAGGATTCGTGGCCAAGCATTGAATACGTCGATAGTGTCTGGTCTGAGCATTTTATTCTTTGACATTCACGTAAAAATGGCCGCCGCGATGACACATTGCAATGGAAAAAATATAATTATAATTATTATGTGTGTTTTAAAGATAATAGTTATATTTACTGGTGAAAAGTCACTCCTTGACTTTTACTTATATTTATTGAATTATTTGTACAGTATCTCAATGCACACGAAGGCATATTTTAGAACAAAAAACTTCACTCAAATGTGTCACGTCGCAGCAACCGCTCGGCATAGACTAAATGAGGTTCAGTGCACTCACCGAAACGTGTGTTACAAAAAATCGAGTTGAAGTGTCTCCTCTAGTGCGTAGTACATTATACCTCAATGGTTTTGGGTATGCTTTTGTATAAGACCGACACCGGAATATATTTGAATCAAGAGAGACTTATTTCGAAGATCTTGGATGAATATGGTATGTCTGACTGCAAACCAGTAAAAACTCCGACGGAAATGAATTTCCATAAAGCCTTGGCGGAAGGGGAAGGAGGTAAGCTCTTATCCTGTCAAGACTCTCGTAGTTATCAGGCGCTCATAGGATCGCTGAACTATTTGGCCTGTAACACACGCCCGGATATTGCGGCTGCGGTCAATTTTTTGGCACAGTATAACTCATGTTGTGAGGAACGCCATTGGAAAGCTGCTAAACATATCTTGAGATACCTTAAGGGTACAAGAGATCTAAGTTTGATATTTCCCAAGTCGCCGGTGCAGGACATCACGGGATTCGTAGATGCTGACTGGGGAGGGAACATCAAAGATAGGAAATCTTATTCTGGGTTTATTTTTAGATGCGGAAACTCGTTGATTAACTGGGAATGCCGGAAACAAGCTTGTGTAGCACTGTCGTCAACGGAAGCCGAGTATATTACACTTTCGGAGGCAACCAAGGAGGCAGTTCACTTGCGGCAGCTGAATGCATTTATAAGAGGTGAATTTCTTGGGTCTATTTGCATTTTCGTAGATAATCAAAGTGCTATTAAACTTGCGTACAATCCTGTAACGCATAGAAGGACGAAACATTTAGACATAAGGGCGCACTATGTCAGAGATTGCATTGCTAAGAATGTTGTACGTCTGAACTATGTGTGTACGGAAGATAACCCAGCAGATGTGCTGACAAAACCATTAGGTCGTGTGGCATTTAATAAATGTGTGCGCGAGCTGAGTTTGGGTATGTCTGGTGTGGTGTGATGTGAGGATATCTGATGATGGATGTTGTTTGAGAGGAAGTGTGAAACTTTTTAGTGGACAACAACTGTTCAAATTGATATTCGAACATATGTGTTTTTATAATGACTTGTGTCATTCACTTGCAATAAAAATTTCTCTGTGCAAACAACGTTTTTACTTCCATACCTACTTTATTTCATCAAAAATAACCAATAGGGTTGTTAACAAAAATAAAACTAATTATTCCGTCAGATAGATTTCCAAAAAATATTGGACACGTATTTTTTCTTTTTTCACGTAAACAATAAATGAAGACGATACAGTGCTTCGAAAAGTCGCGCGACGTCACAGTTTGGTACATTTTTACAAGAAAGTGACGTCACCAAACCCCACTCACGATCACGACACGTTTTATTTTTGTAAATTTTTATTAATTCGATAAAAACAAAAAACACGTATCCAATGTTTTTCGATAATATAATCTGACAGACGGACTAAACATTCAAATCTTTAGTCAGGAAACATCCCTATTAAATAATCCAATCTAAAACCTGACATTACACCTTCCAGCTTTCACTAGTCTCCCTATCCGTAATGGAGACGCTCATCGACCTGAACTGCGAAGACGTGATGGTAGACCTCGTGTTCAAACACCTCCTCAACGGCCACCACCTCGCGGTGTCCTACAGGCACCGGATAGCTGACCCGGATCCCTATAGGGACGCTGCTGTAGCCTATTTGTCACTGTCGCCCCGGTGTTGTTCCAGGCCTATGGAGATGGTATGGACTTTATTGCATTATTCTTCTTGCATATGTTATTTGGACATTTGAGGGACACTGCCAGCTAACAAAAAAAAAATAATAATAAAAAATTACCAACCCGCACTGGGCTCGCGTGGTAGATTATAGCCCATCCCTCTCCTAAAGAGGAGGCCTGAGTTCTTGCTTTAAGAACAATAGGCTGATGAGGAATACAGGATAGGTATATATTTATGTATGGGTATTATATGTTTATTAATCTATTTATGTAACTATTTATATATTATATTTATAAATCATTAGGTATGATATATTTGATTTTTTTTTTATCACTAGCTTTTGCCAGCGGCTTCGCCCGCGTAAAAATGACGATTTTCCATACAAACTTTCATCCCCTATTTAAATCCCTTAGGGGTTGAATTTCGAAAAATCCTTCCTTATTCCTTGTCTACATTATAAAGGGAACCTCTGTGCAAAATTTCAGCTTTCTAGGTCCAAGGGTTTGGGCTGGGTGTTGATGAGTCAGTCAGTCAATCAGTCAGTCAGGACTTCTCTTTTTATTTATATAGATAGATAGACTAGCTGATGCCCGCGGCTTCGCCCGCGTGGATACTGTAAAAACAATCCTTGATGCGGATTATATATCATTCTAAAATTTCAGCTCGATCGGTGCAGAACTTTTTGAGTTTTTGAAGCGTTCACAAACCAACATAACATTTTTATATATATAGATAGACTAGCTGACCCACGCAACTTCGTCTGCGTCACATAAATATAGCTTAAAACCTTTCTCGATATCGACTATCCCTCTTTATTATAATAGTTCAGATGGTTTAGTTTAGCTTAGATTATATTAAAGTGTGAATTACTATAGGTATCTCTTACTGTTAAATATACTATAACACTATACTTGTAAACATTATGATGCAGTAAATATTTTGAATTTGAATTTCCCGGAGGCCAGCCAGAATCCCCCGTACCTACATTGCGACGCGCGAAATATTTTGCCGCGCGGATATTTTTACATTGCGATATCTTCTAAGATATTTGTTTAAACTGTATAGAGTAAAGGGCACAAATATTCTATATGTCGGAGATTGCAGTCTCTGAACGTGGATAAAATCAGAACTACTGGAATGTCAAGCAACTATTGTCGTGTAGTTCAACCTCTTTATTAGTTGCTTGGGTGTGTTTAGTTCTGGCACGATTTATAACGACAACTGTCAGATGAATGATGACGGAGGCGCTCGTCAATTTAGAGGAGCCCGAGCCAGCAGGGGCTTCCATGGCAGACGGCGCTGCGGTTGGTCGTGGTCGTGTTTCCTACTAACCTCACTGCATTCCATGTGGTTGACTTCATCGTTTATGAACCATTGACTGTTATTTTGAGATATCCATCCTGTCTTATCATCGTCATCATGAAGAATACCGTATTCTCCGATATCAGAAGTGGCAAAGAACCTTATCCACGTGCTTGGTGCTCAACTGTCGACATTTGTTTGACCGAACAGCCATTGGAAGGCGGAGTCTTAATCATTGCCCTAAGCAAGGCGCTGAAAGGTATCACGTCGACCTGGTGGTCGCATGTATCGCATGCCGAACAAATAACGGTATCGGTACACAATCAAATCCATTATTGGGTAAGTATTGCAACAAGCCCGACGGCGACGTGTGGACAGCGGCTCTGTGAAGTTCGCAGCGTCCTTGGACAGCTACAGCAATTCGGTGAGTCGTACTCATGTTGTTTGATTCTGGCGCAGAGTGTTCTCTTGTTGAACAGTGTAGCTTCTAAATTCTCGGGTAAACGTGCACTTTCAACCGTGCAAGTAATTGGTATTGGTAATAATTCGAGCGTTTTTATAACACCGAACAAATTCTTAGCGTTGTTGTGATTGATAATAAATAACGATTTGACGATTTTATCTTGCGTACTACCTGACGACTGTATGAAATACGACGTTATGATCGCACGCGTTATTTGGCCACTTGGCTATTCGGTACATTTCACTGAATCAACCCTACCAATTTCGTGAAATGAAAATGTAGGTAAATTGTTGCGATTTACTTCCTTTAGTTGAGTTTTACAATGTTGATTCTGATATTACAAACGAAAACAAATACCGGTTGACGTCCTTTCTGAACGCGTTTTCGAATAAGCTTGAATGACTACTGGTTAATTAAACATTCGATTAGTGAATCCAGCTCGTATGGTAAGGTGAACAGCAAGTGTAAGCGAAAAAGTCAGTGAGATATTGAGAGCTAACTTCATTCATTTTATTGGGCGATAAGTAGGACGGAGACAAGTGTATGTGTAAAGACTACCGTGAACTACATCTTAACATAGTGTCTGATCTATTCCCTCTGCCGTTGATGGGCGATCAGATTGCACGATTATCAGGCGTTTACTATTACACCTATCTTGATTGCGCGAGTGGCTTTCATCAGAGTCCCGTCAGTGAAGATAGTATTATTGCTGCATTCGTCACCCCTCACGGGCAGTGAGAGTACCTAGCGATGCCGTCTGGTCCTCGTAACGCTCCGAGCGTATTTCAGCGTGCGTGTCTAAAGCACTTGGTGAACTTTCTCATCGTATGCTGCACTTTTCATGAACGACAGTAATTTATTTCTGTCACGTGATATAGAGGAAAGTCTGACCCGGTTGCAGGAAGTTCTTGCGGCGTTCACAAAAGCAGGCTTTTCTTTGAAATCTTCAAAATACTCTCTGGAGAGGAATGGTGTGTGTGGAATTTGATTATGGTGTCTCAAGTGGTGCCCCATAGGGGATGAGTCTACTTAAGCGAGTCTGAGTTCAGATCTTTACAGATTTCTCAAGAATAAGACGTGTTCCATTGTTCATTCTCATCAACAGTAAAAAGTTCGAATGGAAAGCTGAGCACGAAGTTGTCAGACAACGTGATTTCGATTATAACGAGTAAACCAGCTGTCCTCATGATATGTACAACGCAGAGCTTCCAATCGAACTTCATACTGACGCGAACGCTGAGGGTTGTGGTGATCCTTTCCAAAAGTTCTCTCGATGGTAAATGGTGATGGTGATTGCATGTTGTCGAGTATTTCAGCAGGTGATCCGCGGGCGGAGTCAAAGCACCATTCTTACGAATTAGTAGCTCTAGCGGTCGTGAACGTTGTGAATCACTTTCGACATTATCCTACAAGGTTATTGTTTTACTATTGTCACGCTGGTGTGCTTTCCTTCAGACTTTCTATTTCGACATTGAGTATTGACAGGGTAGGCACATAAGTCATGTCGACTTATTGTCTCGAAACCATTTTGCTGAGCTTAACAAGACTCCTATTCTTAAAGTTTCCATCCAAAACACAGAGGAAAGGCGTGTAGAGTTTGCGATTCTATCTGAAAATTGGCATTTCGCTGAACAGTTCCAAGACTCAGAAATTCAGGATATCGTCTCTAAGTTCAAAAACGGTTAGCTTTTAGCGGAAGTAATGAAAACTTATGTGTTACGTAAGGGTGTGTTACTTCGTAAAGTTCTGTTCTTTTATCATACCTTGAGCTTTTCGTTGGTCCTTGGTGAATCTTGTTCATGAAGTCCTCATGCATCTTAGTTGGGAAAAGAGTTTGGAGAAGCTCTATGAAAGTTATTGGTTCGAGCACATGGCCAAATATTGTCAGTTCGTGGAAAATTGTATTAGACGTAGAGTCTTAAAGTCTTCTTCCGGTCTGGTGCAAGATGAGTTGCATCCAATCCCAAAAGTGAATGTCCTATGGCACACGGTGCATGTTACTCAGGAAAGTTGACTGAGAATAATTACGTGAAAGAGAATGTAATAGTTTTCATAGACGCGTTTACGAAGTTTGTGTTATTGTACCATTGTCTATGTCTCTATGCAGCCTGCACTATTAAAGCTCTGAGTTCCAGTGTTGCTCTATTTGGTTTGCACTATTATCACTGACCAAGGTCGTTGCTTTGTCAGTGGAGAGTTGACCTCGTACAAAAATAAGGCCAAAGTGGTTAATTTCAGTGTTGGTGATTTGGTCAATTAAGAGAGAAACCAAACCAAATTAGAACCCAAATTTAAAGGTCCTTTCAAAGTTGTAGAGTCACTTGAAAATGATCGCTATGTTTTAAAATCACTGACAGGAAATAGCACGTACAAGTACGCTCATGACTGCATGCAAAAAAACTGCCGCAAAGTGGAGTTTCCTCTGAGCTTAATCCTATTATAGCGAGAGCAATGAAGACTAAAGAAATCTCTTTTATTTGATTGTATGCACACTTGTAACTATTTGGCCGCACTGCACGTCTTGTCGTAATATCTGTAACTGCAGTTCGAAGCTGGACAGCGGCGGTGAGCGGCGGTAGACGTTGTGGCGGGGGCCAGGGTCTTGTAGAGACTAGATAAGTTTGGCCGACTTGGACGGACCAGGAAGTCACGAGGACTTTAGGGCTTGGTTGGCCCAGGGTGACATATGCCACTAGATAGACTGTGAGTTTTGGGCCTGGTCAGCCCTAGGTGACATATGCCACTGACTGTAAGTGTTTGGGCCTGGTTTGCCCTGGGTGACATGGGTCACTAGACTGTAAGTGTTTGGGCCTGGTTTGCCCCGGGTGGCATGTGTCACTAGACTTTGTGTGTGTGAAGGGCTTGGTCACCCCTGGGTGGCATGTGTCACTAGACCGTGAATTAAGGGTTTGGTCAGCCCAGGGTGGCATGTGCCACTAGACTGTATGTGTGACTTTTTGCTAAGGGCTTGGTCAGCCCTGGGTGGCACGTGTCACTAGACTGTGAATGTGGGCTTGGTCAACCCCGGGTGACAGTTTGTCACTCTAGTACTATGAATGTGGGCTAGCAGTCAACCCCGAGTGACGGGCTGTCACTAGGACTGTGAATTTGGACTTGGTCAACCCAGGGTGACAGGTTGTCACTAGGAATGTGAATTTGGGCTTGGTTAAGCCAGGGTGACAGTGTCACTAGAATAAGCTGCCTGGGGCAGCTGGGTTACAAGAGTGTGTGCAATTAGTGAAGTATTGCTTTGTTTGATTAATGCGACGTACGACGCGAGTTTTTGATTGTTTTGAATTAATGCGATTGGACCTTTGAATTAGATTTGCTTTCATGATTTTACGACTCTATTGACAGAGGCATTAATCTTGGTCAGGTAGGCCGAGTCGATAGTCTAGTTTAAGTTTGTGTTCTCGTCGGTACAGATACCATATCACCACCACACGAGGACGTGTGATAGTCAGTTCTGGCCGTGTCGGAGATTGCAGTCTCTGAACGTGGATAAAATCAGAACTACTGGAATGTCAAGCAACTATTGTCGTGTAGTTCAACCTCTTTATTAGTTGCTTGGGTGTGTTTAGTTCTGGCACGATTTATAACGACAACTGTCAGATGAATGATGACGGAGGCGCTCGTCAATTTAGAGGAGCCCGAGCCAGCAGGGGCTTCCATGGCAGACGGCGCTGCGGTTGGTCGTGGTCGTGTTTCCTACTAACCTCACTGCATTCCATGTGGTTGACTTCATCGTTTATGAACCATTGACTGTTATTTTGAGATATCCATCCTGTCTTATCATCGTCATCATGAAGAATACCGTATTCTCCGATATATATTAAATTTCCGTTCTAACAAACACATTTATTTAGATATAGATTAATACCATATGGGTTAAATAAGCTTCGCAAACAATTATTCTTTTTAACCTAACAGTTTAACTGTAAAAAAAGGTTACAGTGAGTCAATCTTAAAAGATAGATATGTGCTGTCACGGACTTTTTTTTAGAACTTTTAAAGAGGAACAATTCCTTCATACATGATATTAGCGTAACTTAAACCGTTTTCGCAGCGCACGCAGCGGAAGCTCTCAAAAAGGAAATACCTTTTCCCGTTTTTGTAACATTTTTCATTTATGCTCCGCTCCTATTAGCCGTAGCGTGATGTTATATGGCCTATAGCCTTCCTCGATAAATGGACTATCCAACACAAAAAGAATTTTTCAATTCCAACCAGCAGTTTCTGAGTTTACCGCGTTCAAACAAACAAACAAACAAACTCTTCAGCTTTATAATATTAGTATAGATTGTTCCTCTCAAAAAGAGCACCTGCCATCTAATCTCTACACCACCCTTGGTTGACTGGTAGAGAATGCCTAAGGCGTTAAGTCCGCTTTTGTACCTTTTTTTGTGTGCGAAAAGTTTAAATAAATAAATGAGGACTGACTACCTCGTTGGTCTAGCGAGATTGCTGAGGTCTTTGGTTCGATTCCTCGATCGGGAAAAGTGTTATTGGGTTTTTCCATCGGGAATTTGTCAGTAGCAGTCAAGGAGTCTGGATTTGTGACCCTATTACTGGGGACTAAGTAACTGGCGAAATGTGGCTGTTCAAATGGGTACACCTGTACGTAACCCTTCGGAGTACGTGTTCCTTCTTCTTTTTGGAGTCTTCTAATACAGGCATTGTTTACTTAAAGGAAGGCTCCAATCACAAACTAATTGTTGTATACTTGATAATGAAAATAAACAATTTGAATTTGAATTCTTGAATTAGCATTAGAATTAATTAGAATTTGAATTAGCCCTTTGTGTCGAGGCCGCGGTATCTCTTTAGGACAACCCGCAGCCCTGACAGAGCCTGAGCAGTCAGTAACGTGTCTGTTTCTCGAAGATATTTATTGGTCTAGCTGCTAGACTAATAAACAACTATTTTAACATCACTAACTTGTCCACAGACAAAGCAATGGGTAGACGAGTTAGCTCTGAGCGGCCGGCGCGTGCTCGACTTGAAGAGCGAACACGACAGACGAACGAACGGAGTGCACGACGACATCGCCATGAGCCATCTAGTCCACGAAATTAAAGTTAATTATGGGGTAAGACTTGCAAACAAAATTCATTATTCATCATCATTTCAGCCGAAAGACGTCCACTGCTGGGCATAAGCCTCCCCCAAGTATCGCCACATTAACCGGTCCCGTGCGTCTCGCAACCAGCAGATTCTCGCAACCTTCACCAGGTGCACGGTCCACCTAGTAGGAGGCCTTCCAACGCAACGTCTTCCGGTTCGCGGTCGTCACTCCAGAACTTTTCGGCCGCATCGGCCATCCGTTCTGCGTGCCTTGCCCACTGCCACTTATTTGACGATTCTTCGGTCTATATCGGTAACCTTGGTTCTCTTGCAGAAGAAGGCCTTAATTACTAATGCGATCCCGCGATGAATTTCCGATCATAGCCTACTCCATTACCCTTTTTTTTTCTTTTTTTTGGGCTTCTTAGCCCTTTATGTCGAGGCCGCGGTGTCGGCCCTCCCATGTTGCTCACATCTCTTTGAGGCGCGCGTGGAACACGAACGCGCCGTCGACACGGCCTGTCGTCGTCATAAGACGGACGGACGGCGAGTTAGCCCATCACTCACCGTCCACAGGCCCGCGTCTACGGTGGCCGGAAGCCACCACGTGGCCCCCGACGCCCGGAGCGTCTCCCGCGGCGGCTGGGACGAGAGGTTCTCTCCCTCTCACGTTCCGCCACGTCCTTCGCTAGCATCACTGCTGCGCAGAAAGTGGCGATGGCGTCCCATTCCTCCTCGCCCCGCACCATGGCTTGCGGGCGGGCCGGACGCGAGAGGTCGCCGCCGCCGATCGCCGCTACGAGAACACGAGCGGGGCTCCGCCCAAGCGGGGCAGACCTCCACGGTGTGCTCCACCGTGTCCTACAACTCCATTACCCTTTGAGTGACTAAGCTTTCTTATGAAGCCCAATGTGAGCGACAACGTTGCAGTCCCTTAAGTAATCACTGGCAACACAGACTGGTCATAGACTTTCGTCTTGATAACCCTATTCAAATTTCTTTTCAGAATCCCAACGACACACTATACGGAAACTACCACGCCTACATCTGCGACTCTCGATTCGAAATAGTCTCCCGCGTCCTAGCGACTGGCAACTGGAGCTCCCGATACGACAGCATCACAAACCCTAAACGAGAGACCAACAACAACACGAAAGAGACAGATATAGTTCCCCTAACGAAAGAGCAGGACAGCCTGATATCATGCACCAGTGGGTATGAAACAAAAACCAGTGACAGTTCAGAAAAAGAACAACATAGTTTGACGTCTCTGAATGAACAAATGAATGAGCAAGAGAGTGAAGTGAAGACCGAGACAGTGAATGAAGGGAAGGAACATGATTCTTTGACGTCTACAGGGGAGAGTAGTGGTTATGAGAGCTTTAAGATTTATAAGGAGGTAGATGGTGACGAGGGTTTCGCTGAGGAACTGTTTAGGAAGAGTGTATCTAAGCAGGAGAGGGAATATGAAGGGGAAGTGCCTTTGATTAGGAGCTGGAGGGCCAGTGCTGAATCTATTATCGGTGAGTTTTTAACTGTTTTTTTTTTAGGTTGGTTTATCATAAAATTACTGCTCCCGCTCTGGGCAGAGCGGTAGGGAGTGTCAGACTTCTACTGACTAAAAACCACCTATGTTCCTTCTTAGCCCTTTGTGTCCGAGGTCGCGGTATCTCTTTCAATATTTTTTCACCTGCATACTGCTATTGATTAATTATGTATAATGTTACTAAAATAAGACATAGAAATGTAATCACGATGCTACCGTCGTTTTACGCTTAATTTTATCAGAAGTTTCGTGTCACAGGACCAAAACTGGAGACTACGGGCAGGCACTGAAAATATGAATGAATATTGCTGCCATCTTTTTAAAATAAAAAAAATACAATTTGTCAATGTTTACAGAAAAACCACTACTACTTTTTTACTACTACTACAAACTACTACTACTACCACTACTACTACGTTTTGTACTACTTTTTTATTAGAGGGTGGGAAATCGTCAAATTACTCCTCCCGCTCTGGGCGGAGCGGTGTGTCAGACTTCTACTGACTAAAAACCACCCATGTTCCTTCTTAGCCCTTCGTATCCGAAGCCGCGGTATCACTTTCGAACAACTCGTAGCCCCGACGAGACTACCCTACTTTCAAATGTGACATCAACAAAATTCCTAACAATTTTCTTTTTCTCGTTTCCAGGACCATTACTAGCCAGCTTACTAAAGAAGACGGCAGTCCTCCTAGAATCCGAAGTACTAGTGAACTGCCGGGTCACGAGTGTGGTGTCCAAGTTAGCCTCGCTGCCTACACCTCTACTTACCTCCTTGTTGCTGTGCCCCGGATTCGTGTTACAGCCTAACGTGCCTTCTTTGTTTCAAGTAAGTTTTTTTTTTGTTTGTCCGACCTGCTGGGCAAAGACCTCCCCCAAATCCTTCCAAGAGCTCTTTTCCTGTGCTACCTCGAACCAGCCCAGATCGTCTCGGCACCTCTTTGTGGGCCTCGGCGGCGCCGTACGTCTTTCGGCATCCATGATGGATGCCGAAAGACGGACGGCGCCGTCGTGGAAGCTTTTGCCCAGCGGTCATCGTGCAATGCGGCTGACGTGCCTTCTTGTCAACGTCCACTAGGACTGTTTTTGAGCTCAGCGTGGTCTTTCGAATCCTGTCAATTGTCTTTTGGCACCCAAAATGCTGCGCTCCATTTTATATACAAATATTTTTTTTTAAACTGTCCTCTGACTGTTTCAGATTTTGAGTAAACTAAAAGAAGAAGTAGATGAGTTAACAGAAGGCATTGAGAATAGTGGCGAGTTAGTGGACAAGGCGCGAGTTTACCTCATTCAACGAGAGATGGCGCTGGTAAAGACACGGGGCTCGAGCAACGATGATAGTAAGTTACTTTTTAATACAGTTGCTCAAAAAGTGGCGTATTGCAGGGACGTATAGCGTTCGGGATGTGGGCTATTACGTACTCGTGCTTTTTCTTTACCATTCCCGAACACGTGCGTTCTCTTTCCCAACTGTCAAAATAATGTCCATTAAAAAAAACCAACCACGAAGTTTTTACTAAAAAAAAATGATAGAAGTTTTTATGATTCATGCAAATATTTCTAAAGAAGCTACTAATTTGTTTCAATATAAGATTTAATTATTTGATTCAATTAGTTAAAGGTTTCATTCCATTTCATCTCATCAAATTTCATTTTCATTTCATGTCAATAAAAAAAATCTCCTGAAGACTTGGCTGTATGGCATAGTTCACTTTGCTTACCCAGAATGGGTGAAGAAAACAAAAAAAACTCTGCTTATATTCTTTTACGGTTGGCGCCATTTTCAAAAATGTTCTTTCATTTTTTCGCAACTGTATTAAAAATAGTTGTTCAGTACACGTGCGGAACCGTCATTGCAACTTGTTCCGACTGTCAACCCTCGCCGTCGGCAGTGCCTAGGCTCGGGCAGACATTTGTCGGAACTCTTTGCAATGACAGGCTTTCCGCACTTATAATGAAATATACTATTTCATCCCTTCAATTCGAAAAGTGTCGTTTTGTTCCTCTATAAGTGCGAGCAAAGTAGCTCTTTTCTCCATTAGACTTTTTAGCGGGCAGTAATGAGATTTGAATTTAGAACATGAATCGTTCATTGAAATCGAACGCAAATTGTATTGTGTTGGCTGTACGGTGCGAGGAGACGCGGTAACTAAAGGCAAAAGGCAGAATTCGTACCACATACTTTTTTTGTTGTTTTGTGATAGAATTTGTACCACTTATTAAGTCAATTAAACCATTCATTTTCATGTAACATTAGTATTTTTAGAAGTCTGGATTCATTAATTATACCAATTAAAAGATTTAAGTAATTAAACGTAATATAATCTTAAACTAAACGTAGTTATGTTTTTAGAAGTTGCCATTTGTAAAATACCACGAGGTTCACAATGATAAATAATTATTTTAAATAGAAATAACAGTAAATATAATTAACCAATTACACATAATACCTTACAATGAATAATTATTGCATACAATCTTAATAATTAACTATTTAATGATAGGAATTATTTTCGACATCAATGTTTTTTTTTGTATTGGCAATTATTTTATTGACAGTATTTGACAGATTAGGAAAATCACAGATTATTTTATTGGGAAAATCTTTCCGAGTCTCTGTTCAGTTCTTTGCTGTTGTTTTGAATTCAAATTGTGGTTTGTAACTGCATCTGAGCAATTTAGCAAATTATCTGGCCATTTTTACGTTGAGTCCAGCTACTGCTCCTCCGTACTCTATCTAGTAATTTCGCGAAAGGACGCTTTATTAATTGTGCTGTGTGTGTACGTGCTTTTAATTAAAATGACGAGTTTGCAATGCATCAATTGCAACGTTCGCTTGTCCCGAATATGAAGGCACGCTTTATCGGATGAGAGTCATCTCGTCAATACTATTCGGCTGTGGACATATCCTAGAGATGTAAGTAGTTTCAAACATAACATTTTGCGTGCGAGTGTGCCAGTTACGAAGTGATAACTTTTACGTGTTAAAAAGTAGTCCTTACCATTTAAACTACACGATATCATACTAAAATAATATGAGTGTACAAAAACTAAACTAAACATTATTTGAAAAATATAACAAACACTATTGTGGTTGTTTACATATTTACAATTTGTCCTATATAATGTACAAACACATAAGTGATCGTTTTGCATGTATTGTTTACTTGCCTAACACTTGGTTGCCTAACTTGGTTTGCCTAACACTGTTATAATAGTTATTACTCTGTTAGTATGACTGTTGAAGTGTCATAGTCATATAAAGCAATGTTGAGCCGTACACAAAATCACTTCTTTATTTCCAGATAACACCTGCTGACCATGTTTGCCATGCATGCTGGCAGCTAGCTAGTCATCCCCGTTTTCTGATAATATGCCGAGGAGACGCACAGGCCATCAAAGTGTTTGTGTTGTATGTGGACGATCCATACTACGAATCAGTCAACGCAGGATTTTGATTGAAGGTGCAAATGAAGACGAACAAAGAATGGCTAACACAGTTACTACTTGGATCCAACCACGAGAGGTATAACAACACATACCTATTATAACTTTTATCGATTAGGTGTCTTGATTTGATGTGTGTTAAAACAATGTAAATTATTTCCCACTAATACCATGCATTTTTAAACGCAACTTTTTCTTTATTTATATTTTTTTATTTTAGCTTCGTTCTGAGGATGAAGCTTGTGTGCCGTGTTGGCTAAGAGCTAGAAGAACTAGGGTTGGTTCACCAAATGAAGATATTCAACCCATTGTACCTGATCATCTGGAGGGTGATCATTCTGATTTGATGTGTGCTGTATGTGGTCAGAGTCTATCCGACTCAACATCAGACCAAGAGTGGAATCCCGACAACACTGCTCGTTTGATGGAGCACCAGCAGGTATATGTATATGAAATATATTTATAGTAATTAGCTTATAATAATGTGTCATGCAAAGGGCAATTACTATTTTATGTTGCTAAATCTGGGACAATCATGATGGCTCTACTAACAACAAAAGGGTACTGGTTTTTCCATTGTCACATAGCCCTTCTCTCTATATTAATACAACATAGATATTTTTGTAAAGATTTTCTGTAAGGTGAAAACCAATAATTTTATTTATTTATTTAAACTTCATGCACAAACGTGGTACATAGGCGGACTTAATGCAACAAGGCATGGGTTTGGGTTTTTATGTCAAGAACTATTCTGTAGCTTGGTCATGTTGGGCGCAATTTATGTCTGTCAGTGTTTAATTTGTGTTTCATCAATGTTATTTATTTACAGATGTCATCCATGCATGAAGTTTATGGAGTTTGCTGGGGCCAAGCTCGAGATTAATATTATTTATCCATGGAGGAATTAATATTATTTGCTTGTGGTATATACCAAATTCGCCAGGCTCGTTCATATGTGGGTGAGCATTTTCGGTTTCATGGAGTATGATCTATGTTAGAGATAACTCGAGAGAGAATACATGGCTTAGAGGGAATAAACCCAATGTTGCTTCGTGCTAAAATAAAGTCCCACCATTCTTCTGCTAGAACTTATTTCGTTTTCATAGTTACAGAATCAAATATGAATGGTCGGGACGCAATCAAAAGTTATTGTTGTAATTGCATTGTAGGTTTAAGAAGTGGGATGCTGCTCACACGTTATGAGCATTATTTGGTACCTTAGTTACGCTCGCCATGAAGATATGACCCGACCTGCCCCTTGCTTAGATGAAGTAATATTAAGAAGTAATTAGGTAATATAAGAACAATAAAATAAATGTTAGATCCTACAAAAACAAAGTTGTTTTATTTAACCACACTCAAAACTCCATCAGCACTTCATCATTTATCATCATCATCATCAAACTATTGCAGACCGCTGCTGGACGCAGGTCTTTCCTAAAGCACCCTACTGAATTGGTACAATTCTAATGTCAATTTGCCAACTTAATGATAAGTAAAACACTACAAAGATAGCCAACTATCTAGAACATATTATTATCCCTTTTCACCAAAACAATGTTTATATGCCTACACGTAATACTTAATATTTATTGGGACATAACCTCAAAAATAAAACTGGTTATAACTTCTAAGTCCCAACTTCTAAAAATCTAAGAATTTTAAAAGGGCTTGCCTATTGTATTGACTACCAATTAAAACAAAAAATATCCCAAAACATGACATTTTATTAGGTGTACGAAACTCCCATACAACCCTGCCTTTCGCCTTTAAAAAAAAACATACGCGCGCGATTTACTTCCCTGTTCTAATAATCGGTACGGACTTTATTGTATTTTGTGCAAAAAAAATAGCTCTACGTCGAGTTCTGAAAGTGATAGTGCATTAACTCCTGAAACAATAAAAATAGAAGCTAATAACGTCATACAAAACTTAATCCCTACGAAGTCCCGGGAGAAATATTTAAAGGCATACGACAATTTCTTAATATGGAGTAGAAGGTTGTTTAGTAACATGTTGTCTTAATAAGGACGTAAAACTGGACACATATTCGTAATTAATATATCTGATGGATTTAAACGTGTCGTCACTCTATTTTTATTAAATAATAATATTACAATAAAATATGAGGCGCCTTTTATTTTCTCATAGAGGGTGATGAAAAGTCGAGTGTATCACTCGGGTGCAAAATATATTTTGGGCTCGGGCGACGTACTTTGAATCCCTCGCTACGTTCAGGATTCTACTAAAGAATCCCTCACTACGTTCGGGATTCTACTCTAGAATCCCTCACTTCGCTCTGGATTCAAAAAAGCGCCCTCGCCGTAAAAATATTATTTTGCTCCCTTATGATACAATCTACTATTTACTTACTAACTGCCCAGAGCCGTTGTGGCAAATAGGCTAACCCCAATTGGGTATTTGACTACTGTTAAAAATTCACGTAAATGTTATTTCAAAGAACTAACAGAAGTAACACGATGTGTGAAAGAAAGTCATAATATTTTTTTTTATTTGTTTAATCTACAATCAGTCTATGTAGACTTTTATTAGATGCGTTGAGCATTAAGATTATATTTTAAGTGCCACAATCAGCATTGTGGCTACTTCTAATTTAGAGCCATCGTACATTAGATGGCAGGCGGGTGAAAGAATGTTTGACGCTTCAGTCGATTAACATTCCTAGAGTCATCTAGAAGTCCTTTTGCAAGTTGGTTAGGGTGTTGCTCAAGTCTGGTTTTGTACTTGAGGGAGGAGTTTCTCAATTCTTCTCTGACTGTTTTGATTTCCAGATATTCATGGATTTCACTGGTTTTGCTAAACCATGGTGCATTTGAGATAGTCCGCAATATATTGTTCTGGGCTCTCTGTATTATCTCTATGTTAGAGTGACTTGCTGTACCCCACAGCTGAATGCCATAAGTCCAAATCGGCTTGAGAACAGATTTGTATATTAATAGCTTGTTTTCCAGGCTAAGTGCAGAGGATCTACCTAGAATCCAATGCCAGTTTCTGAATCTTAGATTTAACTCGTCACGTTTGGCTCTGATGTGGTCTCTCCAGGTAAGTCGGTGATCCAAATGGAATCCAAGATATTTGGCAGTTTTGTTGTGCGGCAGGGTGTCTCCTCCAAGGGTAACATGGGGGCAGTCTCCTCGCCGGAGAGCAAAAGTCACATGAGTGGATTTATTAGCACTGGCTTTGATTCTCCATTTGGCCAGCCACTCACTCGTTTCGTTCAGCTGTTGTTGGAGTTTTTGGGAAGCTTCGCATGCGGTAAGACCAGAGGCTATCATTGCGGTGTCGTCGGCATATGTTGCAACCAGCACATCTTCACTATTTGGAAGGTCTGATGTGAAGATACAGTAGAGCACTGGGCCAAGAATTGAGCCTTGTGGGATGCCAACAGCACACTCAAAAAAGGACGATCTACAGTCCCTAACTTTTATCTGGCATATTCTATCTTTCAGATAGGACTCCAGTATGAAGTAGAAAGAGTGAGGGAGTAGGGTTTTAATCTTCAATAGGAGGCCCTTGTGCCAAACCTTGTCGAAAGCCTGTTGTATGTCTAGGAAAGCTGCCGAGCAATATTTCTTACTCTCCAGACCCTGTCGAATGGTGTTAGCAACTCTGTGGACTTGTTCAAGAGTGGCGTGTTGTTTACGAAAACCAAATTGGTGGCTCGGTATTATGCACTCCTGATCAAGAACCGGCTGTAATCTGTTTAAAATAAGTCTTTCACATAATTTGGATAACATGGGCAAAAGGCTTATGGGTCTCTATGAGGTGACAGCATCCAACGGTTTACCTGGTTTTGCGACCATGATGATTTGAGACACTTTCCAGTAGCTAGGGAAGTGGGATGTACGTAGAATCCCATTCATGAGGATGGTAATAAAAACTATTGCTTTTCTGGGCAGTTGTTTCAAGATTTCTGCAGTTATGAGGTCGAATCCAGGTGCTTTTTTATCATCAAGTTTGCGAATCTCTCTGAGCAATTCCTTTGGTGAGATGTGTTTCACGTTCATTAAAACTGGGGGGGTTGGGTTTGAAGACTCCTGACAAATGCTGAGCAAATACTTCGGCCTTATCTTCGTCACTGCGTGCCCATGTGTTATTTGGCTTTCTGATGGGTGGGAGCACTTCTTGAGGTCGATTTGTGAGGTGCTTTGTTACTTTCCATAAAGAATGGTTATCTGTTCTGGAGGGTGTCAAAGACTGTAGTCGGTTGTTAAGTGATTCATTTCTGTGTTCTTTTAGGAAATCCTTCAGTTTACGTGAACAGTTATTGAACTTTTGTTTATCTTTAGGATGCCTTGAGAGTTGCCATGTTCGACGCAGTCTTCGTTTCTCCTCAATTAGGGCTCTAACTTCTTTTGGAAAATAAACTGTTCCTCCAGTATGAGTTTCTTCTGGCGTTGAGAGCCAAGCTGCTTTTTGAATTGCTACGGAGATTTTCAGACAAGCTTCTTCAACGTCTTCCACTGTTTTCATCGGCATATTTAGATCCAAACTGTCATCCAGAAAATCTCTAAAAGCCTGCCAATCTGTTTTTCCATTACACAACCTCTCGGGTTTGTACAGCTCTATGATTGTCTGGCTGATAGTTAGCAAGACCGGGGTATGGTCTGACGAACCATCAAGACAGGATTCCACCTTGGTGTAAAGGGCCGCTACACCACTTGACAAGTAGAAGTCTAGGAGATCAGGAGTCTTATTGAAGTCACTGGGCCAGTATGTAGGTTCTCCACTGGAGAGAGTAAGAAGTTTTCGATTCTCTACCGCTTTCTTAAGTTCTCTACCCCTTGTCGTTGTTAATCGTGATCCCCAGTGGGTATGCTTTGCATTCCAGTCTCCTCCAACAAGAAATTTATTTCCAAGAGAAGAGAAGAATTGGTCGTATTGCTCACTAGAGATTTTATGTCTTGGCGGACAGTAAACCGTAGCCACCGTAAGATTTCCCAATTTTCCATAGATGCAGACTGACGTTGCTTGGATTTCCTTTGTCTTGAATTCTCTTTGCATGTAGTGTTTTATGGAGTTTTTAATTACGACTGCAGTTCCCCCATGTGGTGTACCATCTGGATGATGTGTGCAGTAGGTGATATAGCCTGGTATTTGACAATTGTGCCTAGTTGTTGTGTGGGTCTCAGATATTAGTATTACATCCAAATTGTGTACTTTGGCAAATAGTTCCACCTCACTTAAGCTAGACGGAAGGCCATTAATGTTCCAAGTCATAATATAGATTAAAAAAATTGCTTGTCTGTAGAGTCGGTTTTCGGACGATAGTTTAACGTGACAACTTCATAACAAAACAATCATAATCATCATTATTATTGCATTCATGTAGTTTACAGGTTGTTACAGTTATATAGGTTTCATACAACCCTGCTAGGGCACAGCAATATACTTATTTAAAGTGCTACAGATGCGGCGCAAGCGTACAATGATCTTAAGGTTGCACAAGCCAGTCATTCTTCCATACAAACGTAGAATGGTGATTACTCCTCTGGTTGACGGTGTAGGTTCAAAATTAAAAATTGTATCAACTGGTCTTGTCATTATCTATGTCTCTATGGAAGCAGAATTGGAAAAAAAAATATTGGTTTGGAAGTAATGAGCGTCGAAACTTTCATATTTTAGCACTAATTTTAACCATCTTTGGGCGTAAATAAGTTACGTATATAGTACGAAAATGAAAAAAGTGAAACTATACAGACATAGATTAGTTATTAAAGAATTGAAATAATTTTATTTTGAACAGATACATTCAATGGATTTTTCATGGTATCCATACTACCAAAGGTCTGCATAGAAACAATCGCGCGCCCGTTTTAGTTGTGTCTCTTTCGCTCTATGCATTTCGCTCGTGATGTCGGATGAAATAGCATGCATTTTAGCCCCGCCCACCAACTAGTTCGTGCCGTTGGCTTGTTTACCCTTAACGGGATAATGAACGTAACGGGACAATGAGTCATCCTTTTTCTTGCATGCAGCCGGCGTTCATCTATTTATTTATTAGACGTTGTCATGTCAAAATTGGAGTAGCTACAAGCTTTAGAAGTTTTGGTGGGGGCACTTTCTATTCTTGCCGCGCGAAACGGCCATTTGTACTCGTACTACGTAACTATAGTGGTATGAAAATATGACGTCACTTTTTCGTAGTGCTGTCTTTGTCTAGCATGTAAGCCATTTTACTGTCGATTTTATTACTTTTTTCACACATCGTGTTATTTCTGTTGGTTGGTCAAATCAAATCTAACCCAATAGGGGATCGGACTGGGTCAAAATAATATGATTCTGTTTAGTCCGTAAGTTAGATTATCGAAAAATATTGAATACGTGTTTTTTGTTTTATCAAATCAATAAAAAAATACGAAGATAAAACGCGTCAAAGATCTTGGAGTGGGGCTTGAAACGTCACTTGTGTCGTCAAAATGTACTATCATATTATGACGTCACACGAGTTTTCGAAGCACCGTATCGTCTTCATTTTAAGTTTACGTGAAAAAAGAAAAAATACGTGTCCAATAATTTTTGGAAATCTATCTGACGGACTAATAGTTTTTTTCTGTCCGATCCCCTATTATGTGGGACTTAAAATAAAACTGGTAGAAACTTATATAAAAAAAAAAATCCTCTTTCAGGTCACAGCCACGATCTGTCTCAAAAACTAGATGACTCTCCGTTCAAGCGCGTGGAAGCTAAACGACGGAGTTTGTCCAACAGTATTTCCAATATGTTTGGAAGGAGATTGTCCTGTAAGTATAGAACCTATCAAGATACTATGTTACAGACCTATCTCTCTTTTTGCTCGACTTTAGCTAGTAAACCCGCGAGAAAATACTAGTTACAAGCTATAGTTTTACTTTAGCCTTAGACCAGACACAGAATAAGAAGAGAATAGCCGAGCAACTCATATTATCCTAATCTATTTATTTTCCAGCATCATCACCCTCCCAAACCAATGCACACAGTCCACAACCCCACACATACGCTAGTCCACAGAAAAGACCAGTCTTCACACAGGACACATACTGGAGCCAATCCATCACCCTCCGATCAGTTCTAAACGCAGTCATACTCGACGAATGGCTCAAAGAACTAGCCTCACTCTGCGAAGAACACGCCCTAAGGCTAGCGACGGGAAACTACGAAGATGAGAGCTACATACAAGCGGTGGCATTATGACTGAGAGCCAATGCCGCTGAAGGCATATACGTAAAAAGAAATATCGTCAGCGGGAAAACAAATGACACATTCGTTTGAAAATTCGAACGTGATTCGCCATAATAAAGTTAGTGTCGTGACTAACGATTTTTTTTAGTCGATTTCTTAAAGTAAGGAAGGAATCGACTAAATGTTAGGTAATTGTACAATCGTTGTACGGCGCACATTGTGTGAGAGTGTTTTCTCACAAGTCCAAGGGTTTTTGAAATATGTGATGATCCACCGTGGGTGTTGAGAGTTGCCTGCTAGGTATAGCGAAAGTATACAACGTATGTAAATATGTAGTGAAATAAGATTGGACAGTTCTTTTATGAATTATGATATGGATGACGATATCAGAACGTTAACGATTTTTATAAAAATACATATAATTATAATTATTGTTGTATGCAACTAATTGATGTTAGTTTAGGTGTCAAATAACAGTATTTAATGCCAATATTGGTGTATTAATTATAGTTAAAATAATTAATTATCTGTCGACGGTTTAGAAAAGCATTTTTTTACAAACAAAATAACTCATTTACTAGAACTTCTATTCGGTTTTTCCCTTCCCTAGTTAAGTAAGTAGTGATGGATGTTGTCAAAAATATCAAATTAAAATCGTTAATGTTCAAATGTCTTAGACGTGATATCGAACAAATTATGCATAAAATTGCATTATTTTAGATTGTACCTTGGTACACTTTTTTAGTTGTAGTAAGCATCACATACTTAATCTAAGTACCTAACTTTACTAGAATAAATTAATTGCAATTATTTTTAACAATTTTAACTAGATTGCCATCAACGTAATTTTGAACTGTGATTTTGTAATGTTCAAAAAAATTGGTAAATATTTATTTGCGAAAAACATAAGTGGTTTTGTCTGTGTGTTTTTATTATGATTAATCTTATTTAAATAAAATATTTATGTTTTGAACTATTAAATTGTTTTTGGACAATATTTTTTTGGAATGCCTGTTGTACATCAGCTTATAACGTAAGTTGTTCTAACTTTTTGCAAATCTATTTAAGAAATAAACAAAAATTCGTATTGTGATAAACAGTGTCTTCAAACGAATAAAAAAATACTATTTATTTTAACATTTCTATTATTTGGACATTACTATTTTTTAATTGTTTTAATAACTTTTGACTTTGAATGTTTTGATTGGAAATATTATAATTATGTTTATTTAAACATTGCGTGTAATATTAAATTTAGTTATTTTCGTAAAACGATTATTTTGTACGTATAATTTTATTTTGTTAATTGACGTTTTAAAAAAATACTTTCGATACAAGTTTATAATTGATAGAATTTATTTGAATTTAGTAGAGAACCTATTTCGCTCAAAATATTAAGGTAGTTCCGCATTTGATTTAATACTGCACTCTGGTGTGTAATATTTATTTATACTACAGTGATATTTTGGCGATTGAATACCGTTTTCAGGATGCCACTGTTGGTAGACGTTTGTTGATGTGATAGCATCGTTATCTTAGCTGTGGGCATTCGCCAAAATATTCATGTACCATTAGGCCGTGCGATATTGTTAAATCAAGTGTGGCCCTACCTTTAACTTACGTCCTAAGTAAAATGTTTAAAAGTCGTCCGTCTCCGTCCCAAGGATGCAAATATTTTATTTATATTTTTATCAAATTATATTCAATATCAAAAAAGTTGTAATTTCGCGCAAAATTATTCGAGACATGTTTAAAATGCCAGATGTTTAAACGTAAAGAAAATTATTATCGAAACATTTTCTGTGATCGTATTGTAAGACTAAATTGCATGAATTCGACTAATTTCGAAAAACATCGAGCCTTGTGCGGTTCGAGGTAACTGCAATAATAATATCTTGAATTGGTGTTCATAATTATTATCTTTATAAAAATTAAATTTGTTGTGAAATGGGTTTTGAGAAGATATTTTAAGTAAAATTTTTACTAATGTCACGTATATGAAAAAACTGAATTATAACAAACCATTTTTGTCAATTTTATAGGAACGGGTTTGACATAACTTGCCAGTTTCTTGTACTATTGTTTCTCGGTTGTTTCATCTCTAAATTTTGCATGACTGCCAAAATGCCATCTTTTGGGGCGTACGCTAAAACGTATCTGTATTGGAATAAAATAGTATGAGCGGCGCAAGAACAGGCTCCAGTTTTAGCGAAAACCCTTATTTTCTTTGAAATAAGGTTGCTATTATCCGAGGTCTTACTTATTTCTGATTATTACTTGCCAATGGAATTCAAACCGTTACATAATTATATATTTTAAGCATGTGACTAGATGCACAATACATAGTATGGAATGTTATGTTACGTGAGTTTTATATACTTAAAATTAAAATAATGAAGAATTTTAATAAAGAAATGTGAATAACATCATTGATGTTTTCTTTTGATGAAGCGGCTTGTACTTCCGAAATCGCCCTGTGTCGCATTGTACATGAATCTACTAGCACGCTAAAAAAATGATAACTTTATAATAATTATATAAAAAAATTGATTATTATAAGCTGCATCCAATTGTAATATTCATTCCAAAAAAAGGCATTACTGCTCGTAACTTCACACCCTTCTGCCGAGATTAAAAATCGTCGGAGCTTAGTTTATACTCGTAATCGATAATTATTAGTGTACACGTACAGTCAATATCAAAACCTTGTAAGAACCGACCGTGACTCCGGAAGTTCTATCAGGATCTCTACCAATTTAACACTTATACTGGAATAATTCCGTCCTCCAAGTACATTGGTCTGGCTAATCTAGCCATTACAGGTAAAAAAGAGCCTCGAGTTCTGCTCCTTATCAGTGTTCCCACCGATCAGCCAGTAAATTCAAGCCAGATACGAGTACGTAACAGGAGATCAGGGCGTATCTAGAGCGCGCTCTAAGTGGGTTTGGCAAAGTAAACTCTACCTGCACACAAGCATTCAACCTCTATTCTATACGATGAGATAGCCCGTTGAGTTCTACTGCACGTTACTGTAGGGACATTGCCTCCCTTCCTATATTTTATTTTTTCTCGTTTTGGTGATAACCACAGAACATAAAAAACATGGTGATAACCCCTTAGGTAGGAGTATCCCAATCTCTTTACTCACGAAGAAGATTTTATTAAATGATATCCTGCAGAAAACTGTATCATAAATTCGTGACTTAGAAGCTTACTAAAATCAACATTTTAGTCGATTTTTATAAAATAATAAATTGTAAGCCCTACTCACGATATGTGTTATGTCACTGTCAGTCATCTGTCAGACTGTCAAAATAGTTAATCAAGTTATTGGATTGGATTCTAAAGTTGCGTGTTTGTTCATCAATCTTCGGCTTTCGGGCGATATTTGGCCCAAAACGAGTCTTTTTTACAAATGAATTATATACAAACGTGTAAAAAACAACAGTGACGAAATTATAATAAGCAAAACCATGTCGGACGACGAAGTAATGCGATTTGAAATCACCGACTATGATTTGGATAACGAATTCAATCCAAACAGAGCTAGAAGAGCTAAAAAAGAGCATCAGATTTACGGTAAGTAACCTTTTTTAGCAGTTAGAACACTCCTGACTAGGTAAAAGCAGTACGCAGTATTTAGGAGAAATATTAAAATAAACAATGAGTGCTCATGCCAGATAACTTCACAAAATACTGGCAAACATTAAGCCAAGTCGGATTGTTAATGATGATTTCTATACAGGTTCTGGTGGTTTAATCAAGACCAAAAAACCTACAGTGAGCTCATTCTTAACAAAGTCAAGTTGAAGTTGCTCTATCTGTGTTTACACTGGCAAACTTTTCATAATTATTAAAACATGTTAATATTGTGATGTATTGCATTAAATGTTGCAATCTCTGTCTCTCTTCTCTAGTTCAATGTTTAAAACATGCAGAAGTATTTTTGACAATTTGAAGTATCAAAATTTTTTTTATTTTATTTCAGGTGTCTGGGCCAAAGACAGTGATGAAGAGGATAATGAAGACAATGTCAGAAGAAGGTCTCGCAAACAAAAAGACTTTACGGCACCCATTGGGTTTGTAGCCGGAGGAGTACAGCAAGCTGGCAAGAAGAAAGAACCAAATAAAGGTTAGTTAAACTACTTTTATTATAAACAAGCTGATGCCCACGGCTTCACCCGTATCTAATTATATACTAAAACCTTCCTCGAGAACCACTCTATCCATTGGTGAAAACAGCATAAAAATCTTTGCAGTAGTTTTTGAGTAGTATGGCGAAAAAACAGACAGATGCGGTGGAGGACTTTGTTTTATAATATGTAGTGATATGAATTAAATTAAAAATATGGGCTAAAGATACTCTCTATCAAATTTTTTTATCCCAGTAAAATGTTCCTGTGGAATATTATCCAACCTCAATCTATTTGAAGCTGAATAAAACTAAATTATTTACATCAACAGAAATAGAATCTTCAGAAGCATCCACCTCCCGCCCCAAGTTTACAGCTGACAGTTCAGATGAAGATGAACAGAATGCCCCGGACGCAAGCGAGACGGCCGGGATACGAAGACAGGGGCAGGGCATGAGATCGGCTAACCTTGGAGCCAATGTGGGCAACTGGGAGAAGCATACTAAGGGTATAGGAGCTAAGTTGCTGTTGAAGGTCAGTATTCTTTGTCGTCCACCTTATGAATGAGGCGTCCTCCCTATGAAAGAGGCGTCCTCCCTATGAAAAAGGCGTCCTCCCTATGAAAAAGGCATCCTCCCTATGAAAAAGGCGTCCTCCCTATGAAAAAGGCAACCTCCCTGTGAAAGGGTAAACCCCCTCCTATGGGGTTCTGTACATTGTTGGTGAATTTCACACAAGTTTCTTCGAATTTTCTTTACTAGGATGTCACTATGTTTTACTTCACTTTCTTATAAGGGGAATAAGCCATTACTATGATCACATCTTTGTAACAATACCAAGCAGCATTGCTCTGTTCCTATTTAGATTCAACTTAGAATTAGTTCTCCATGACAACTCATGATAGGGTAGTTGACTGACAAAAAAAAATATGATTCTGTTTAATCCGTCAGTTAGATAATCGAAAAATATTGGATACGTGTTTTTTGTTTTATCAAATTAATAAAAATGTACGAAAATAAAGCTTGTTAGACATCATGGAGAGGGGGCTTTTGACGTCATAGTCTGGTAAAAATGGACCAACCTGTGACGTCGCACGACTTTTTGAAGCACTGTATCGTCTTCATTTTTTGTTTATGTTAAAAAAGACAAAATACGTAGGTATTCAATATTTTTTGGAAAGCTATCTGACGGACTTAGGCCCGTAATCCACCAAAGCGGAGACGAGCAGAGCGGAGAGGAGATGTGCCAAATTCGACCAATCACAGGAAGGGCGAAAGACCAGATGTACATTTTAACTAATGTGATTGGCCGATTTCCGCACATCTCCTCTCGTCTCTGCTCCTCTCCGCTTTGGTGGAAACCGGGCCTAATTAGTTTTTTTTTTTGTCAACTACCCTATTCTCTTGCCCTTATCCTAATTTATTTGGGGTTGGTCCAGCATGTCTGCTTCTTCCATACTTCTGTATTACTTTCATCACAGCAGTAACTGCCTTTGTAGCCGTATCATCCATCACAGTCCATTCATTGTTTTTTAAGACAAGTGCACATAAGTTATTTTTGTTTTGTCAGACATTAATTCTCTAAACTTCCTTATAACTGCTTTCAACTAAGTTTCTTACCATTAAAATAGGTAGACTTTTAACACAGCGTTCAGTAGGTCTAACCAAAGATATTTAAACAAAAAAAAACCTCAAATAAAGTGTTTTTTATTTTACTTAGAATAATAAATTGCCGGCACTCTAGAACAAACTCATCCTTTATGAGTAGGTACTTAAATGCGTTTTTCTTATTATTTTTTTTACCATCGTCCTTATTTTGGTGGTTTGTTTTATTTTGTCCACCTATTTTAATGGGACCTTATATAATATTAAACTAAACATTTCCTTTACAGATGGGTTACCAACCAGGTATGGGTTTGGGTAAAGACCTGCAGGGTATCTCGTTACCTGTGGAAGCTACTGTCAGACGAGGAAGGGGAGCTATCGGTGCCTATGGACCTGAGAAAGCAGCTGTAAGTATAATGACCACTCTGTTGGGGCTGCGGGTTGTTCGAAAGAGATAAGGAACATGGGTGATTTTTAGTCAAGTCTGACTCTCGCTACCACTCTGCCCAGAGCGGGAGGAGTCATTTGATGATTTCCCAAAACCCGCAAAAAAAAAAATTATGACCGCTGTTCCATTTCTGCATCATTCTACTGCTCCCCTCATGATTTCCAATGCTATTTAATGAGGCTGTTAATGTGGACCCCTGGTCTTTGGGTATGTAGAGCTTGGCCAGCTATTCACCAAATGTGGGACGACTCCACACATTTTGGCCTTCAGCACAGAATACATAATAGTACTACGTACAGAAGGGACACTCCCTTCCCCGCGCTCATATTAAATACCGCACCTCACCCCTCACTTCGAGGTATTCGTCGTCGACACTTGAGCAATGGCTCGCGCTCGTATTAGTCGTCGTTCGGTTTTCGCGACGCAGACCGTTGCACTTTCCGCGCCATTTTTTAGGCTACGATAACCCTACTAGAGTTTACGCACACATTTGCACGTGCACGTCGTGCACAAACGTTATTTGTTTATGTAGTAGTAATAGGTAATTATTTTGCGGGCGTTGTATGGAGTGTCCGAGGTGTGCCTTCAGCTCAGAATCAGCTAAGCTCACCATACTATTATTTTTCTATTGGGGGACGATCATCCACTAGCCTGTTAATTATAAACTTCACTAAATATTACTGACTTGTAGGATTATAATCTCAAGCATATGGTCCTGGGTTCGATTCCCGGATCGGACAAAGTGCTATTTGGTTTTTCCACCAGGAATGTTTCAGCAGCAGTCACGAAGGTTGGCAATAGGCTCGCCCGTCTTAGACGTGTCTTACAAAATAACTATGATGGGTACTATTAAGTACACCGTGAGCGAAGCGGCAATTTCAAATACTCGATATTTCCCGCGCGCTCCCTCGACCCAGCCTCATTCATCATCTTTCATTCTCCTGCCGTTATCCAAATTTATTTGGGGTCGGCGCAGCAAATTTATTTGGGGTCGGCGCAGCAAATTTATTTGGGGTCGGCGCAGCATTTAAATATTTCTTCCATAATTCTCTATTATTCGTCATCTCAGCAGTCACCTCCTTTCTAGCCATATCATCCTTCACACAGTCCATCCATCGCTTCTTTGGTCTTCTACTCTTATTCAATTCAATAAAACATTCTTTCTAGCAAAAAGCCAAAAAAGAAGAAGAAGCGCGCCGCCTGAAAGAGAAAGAAGATGAGAAAGGGACAAAAGAAAAGACCTACAACTGGAAGAAGTCGCACAAGGGGCGCTACTTCTACCGAGACGCCGCTGATGTTATACAAGAGGGTAAACCCACGATGCATACTATTACCAGGTATATACAGGATTTAGATATCTTGGGGACGATTTTTCTGGGGTCATAATCAAGTTTTTTTTTGTCTTAGCAATGAAAAATGTCCTGTAATATAAAGTTTTTTGTTGAACTGCAATATTTTGAAGAATGAAGAAACATTCATCTATCTCTTGGGCACTTTACCTGCCGACAGCTTTGAGGAGAAGTTTCTCGATGCCCTTTTTAGTTTAGTTTATATATTTTATTGTTATGGTAGACTTAGTTACTTAAATATTTACAGAAATAAATTTATACCTGATGAAAAAAAACCATACAAAAGAATTTTGAATGAAGAAGAAGATTAGATTTTTTTCGTATAAAGCCTGGCCTAGATAACTTCAGATATTTTATTTTATTTTAAGCTGTTCGTATTATTAGCTGAAATCAATACAAATAAGTTTTGTATGAAACAAAGTCTTCAAAAGCATCACGACTCATGCTTTTCCCGCACATTTTTTTCATCGGTATTTAAACCAAAATCCGCTGTTTTCTGCAATAGTGCAATAACTACACGAACAAAAATGTATGGAACAGCTGATATTTTTGTAAAATCCGTTGAACAATTTCGATGTGATGATGGGTTAGAATGATATACTGAGTACACGGTTTTGCATCGGTGTACTTTTCAGCACATATTATTTCTAGATGGATTCTGGCGCCTAGAATCACCCACATATAGGGAATGCAATCTCGTCTCGCCGAGATCCCGATCTCGCGAGATCCCGATCTCGCGAGATCCCGGCCATATTATACGAGATTGTATCTCGTCAAATTTCGTACGAGATCTCGCGAGATAACGAGATCGACAAATGCAGCGTGACGACGTGTATTTCTTTCATAGCGCGGCTGCGCGCGAACTGAATCCTGGCCGGCCATGCGGCCGCGCCTGGCGCGGGCACAGGACAAGAGGGGTAGGCGGGCTCGCGGGGGACGAGGTCCGGCCGTCCAGCTCATTTTGCAAGGCGGCGCGGAAAAAAATATCACACTTCATGAAAAGCTGCAAAAATCGCTGAAAGCACTGAAACAGCCCACTGCTCGCTCAACAAATTCTACAACAAATACTTTAGACATTTTAATAAAAAAAGAAATGAATTTGTACGAAGCTGGTGGAGTAAGAGGGAAACTTTTAAACTTCGTACATAACTGCCTCTCAACTGTGGTTCCCACAAGTGTTGAGGCAGAACGAGCTTTTTCAGCAGCAGGGTATTTGGCATGCAAAATCAGAAGTCGTCTGTCAGATGATACTCTCGACATGATGTGTTTTTTGAGAAGCCATTTTCAGACAAACTAACTTGCCTTTCCGTACCTTGATAACTTCATCTGACTTGTACTTTAAACTTTTTTTATTTGATTAATACGATCTCACAACATTTATTTAACAACTTGAAGTTAAGTTTTTGTTTTGTTGTATTTATTTACCATAAGTAATGTTCCTATTACTCTTAATTATTGAAACTAAAGTAATAATTTACAAAGGACTAAAGATAAATAATTATTGTTTTGTTACCAATATTGTAAGAATTTGAACTGATTAGCTACAGTAGGTATAATAATTATAGACATAAACAAATGTTATTAGAGTTAGAGACAAAATAATAAGTACTCTGTTGATTTTTAAAATAAAACTTACATTATTTTTATAACTAAGCAACGCAGTTTCTATTTAATTACATATCATGTCAATTACTAGTTCTTAAAACAAGCATTTGCATATGTTTTAATTGCGATTCTCTCAATCTCGCGAGATCCCGTAATTTGCGAATTCTCGCGAGACTGGGTTTTGAGTCTCGCGAGATCTCGCTAGGCGGAAATCTCGTACGAGATTGCATTCCCTACCCACATACCCTTACCAAGAAAACCAGTCTTCAATAGGGATAATTCCTGACTAAAAAAATATGATTCTCTTTAGTCCACCAGTTAGATTATCAAAAAATATTGGATACGTGTTTTTTTCATTAATAAATAAAATTAATAAAAATTAACGAAGATAAAACACGTCAAAGATCATGAGTGGGTGCTTGTGACGTCGCTTCCCGGTAAAAAATGAACTGAAATGTGACGTCACACGAGTTTTCGAAGCACTGTATTTATTTTTTGTTTACGAGAAAAAGAAAAAAATGTGTCCAATATTTTTTGGGAATCAGATCTGACGGACTAATTAGATTTTTTCAGTCATCTACCCTATTACTTTACTAAAATAGTCACACATTCTCTCTCAAATCCCCAGCAACGAGCTCTCCCGCGTGCCTGTGATAGACATGACGGGCAAAGAGAAGCGCGTGCTGAGCGGTTACCACGCGCTGCGAGCGGCCGCGCCGCGCTTCGAGCACGAACCCAGACGCAAGTGTGACAACTTTGCCGCACCTCAGCTTGTGCATAACTTGGAGCTCATGGTCGAGTGCTGCGAGCAGGTAATGTTGGATTAACGGTCATGGTTTATCTCTCTAGTCATCATCATCAGCCTATTAATGTTCCCACTGCTGGGACACAGGCCTCCTCTCTTTGAGAGGGAATGGGGAATCTACCACGCGGGCACAGTGCGCATTGGTAAATGTCCCAAGTCTTCTAATTTTTGGATCTAGGACATGCCGATTTCCGCACGATGTTTTCCTTTTTAAATGGGCTCACTCTTGATTTCAACGTTGTCCTGAGGACAGAGATGTGATCGACGATGGAACGAACTTACCCACGAGCTTACGAACGAGCTTCAGAATACGGAAGCAGGCATGGAATTGTATATTGTTGTATTTTTAATGTGTTTCCACTCTTAGCTGTTTACTACAAATACGCTCATCAAGTAATTTCCAACACTTATCTAAAGAAATCTTATTTCCACAGGACATAATCCAAAACGCCCGCGAGCTTCAATCAGCGGAAGATGAGATCGTAGTTCTGGAGCGAGACTTAGACGAATGCAACATAAAGCTGTCGGAACAGGACAAGGTCATCAACAAGGTGGAAGGTATACTGGAGCGCGTTGAGATGCTGAACAGGCCTGATGTGTCGCTGGAGAGAGCTCATGATGTGCTGGCTGAGTTGAAGGTAGGGGTTTTATGTTATGCTGTATGAAACATAATGAAACTAACCCGTTCTGATCCCAAGATACAGACTAACGTCTAGTTTGGGGATCACCAAATTGATATGTTAATGTGCTTGGTTATTATTAAATAATTTAAATTTGAATTTGACACATCTATATTTTCGAGAAAATATCAGTTGTTTTAACTGCAGACAAAGTCTTTAAGGACGCGTTTACGGATTCTCGCGGTTTTTGTTTTTTTTTTTAGTTTTACTGCAACAAATATTTTGTGTTCCTAGAGCTATGTTTTTCAACACGAGATCCAGCTAAAAAACGACACAGGGTCCACCCACAACGGCGGCAGAGCGCAGATTAAGTTTTACATTTCAAATTTTTGCGTAATTTATCATGACAGTGACCGCTAAAATGAACCTTAAGTCAAGCGCTTAAAGTTCACACAATAACGACAAATTTGCCGAAAAATTAGCTTTGATTGTTATTTTTTTTCTGGCTCTGCTTGTAATATTTTGATACCATTTATAAAAATTCTTGGAGTTGAACATGTCTACTTCCATAAAATATTTTTAAATCAATAAATTTATGTCATAAAAGAGAGAGTAATGTACCTAAAGTCAACATGATATCGCTAATTTTGTGCGGAGAGGCACAGAAAATATTTTTTTACAATATTATTAACCAACATTTTTGAATAAAAAGAAGTAATTATTGAAGATGAAGGAGTAATCTATATGTGTTAATTATTGGTTTCATTTGGTTTAGTTTCATTTGTCCACATAAAGTACCGAAAAACTGCTTATTTTCGTCAGATTTGTAAACACGTCCTTAAAGCGTGATATTTTCTAAATTCTTCCGTTCGTTCAATTGTATTATTGTTGTTTTATTCATCGGTGATTTATATAATATAACCACAGGTATATTATGTATGATTTAAGAAATTAAGTTGTGTAACAATGCCTCTTATCAGTTTCCGTTGAACCATTGACATGGGAAATTGATATGCCATTCACAATTCACAAAATTCACTTATGTGTTGATTGTGATTGACTATAGCTACATTTCATTGTTGTATATGTTTCGAACATTTAAAAGTGCTTGGAAGAACTGCTTTGATTTTAATACTTTTTAGGGTTCCGTACCTCAAAAGAAAAAAAACGGAACCCTTATAGGATCACTCGTGTGTCTGTGTCTGTCTGTCTGTCCGACGATTCCCCCCCCCCTTATCTCCGAAACAGCTGAGCCTAAAATTTTGAAAAAATACTGAAATTAGTTCAACACTTATAGATTACAGGAAAACCTATAGAAGTCTATGGTGCTAAAATAACATGGAAAATCTCTCAATATCTACTACAATGGTACAGAACCCTTCATGTGCAAGTCTGACTTGCACTTGCCCAGTTTTAACCCGGTACTTTGCTCCCGTGATTACCGAACTACACACGGGAAAAATCTACTCAAAAATACACTCACTTTCTCCATTATTTTTTCCCAGGAATCCTACCCTACAGAATACGAGATGTTCGGCCTAGGAACCATCGCGGGTAACATAGTGAGTCCCTTACTGAGCGCCCTACTGGCCACGTGGGAGCCGCTGTCGGCGCCCGACGAGCCCATCCCGACCTTCCTCAAGTGGAGGAAGCTGTTGACTGAAGAGGCCTACAATAGTCTCCTGTGGCAACACTTTGTACCGCAACTTACTGCGGCCGCTGAGTGAGTATTTTGCTTCGATCAATAATAGTACTAGATTAAGCATCAGGAACAAAACTAAATCGCTCAAGTGGCCACGTTTGCACACACGTAAACATCTACATAGCATCTTAGAAAAACATTCAATATTATTAACAACTTCAAATGATTATAAACCATAACACGTCAACTTAACGTTTAATTATCATTGTAAAGTATATTTATTTAAGCCCTTTCATCGGAGAAAGATTAGAAGCAAAACATTTTAAATGTCGCTCCAAAGTAAAAAGTCATCAGTACAAAAATATTCATTCTAAAATGAAACTTAAACTCTAAGCAATACGGTTAAAAGCATTTTGTGTACAATGTCGTGCTTATTCTATTGCGGAACTAGCGTTCCCTGTTCAAGAACATGATACAATAGTTGGTGCGTTGTAGCAAACATTGGCCAAACAATTATAATATTCGCTGATTTAATTATATTTACAGTTTAATTATGTTTAAATATTATGAAAAAGCATATAATGATATTAAATTACCGAAAAAAAGATATTCCTTCCAAAACCTTGGTGTTACGGTGGTTATTTAGGCAGTTTTTGAACGCATACTGCGGTATTTTGACGTCTTAATGTTGGCTATGATTGGACCATACTGATTTGAAATAAGACCACAAATACGTTTGTGGTCTTATATTTCGGGCCGTTTTTGAAGCGCTTATCGGGAATCTAGTACATTATTGATCGAAGGTATTTTGTATTGATTTTTGTGTGGTAGGTAAAAAAATGTTTATTTCGGAAACTTGTACAATTTTTACTCCAAATAAACATAGGAACCTCCTTTAAAGTAAAATATATACCTGTATCTCCTGTATGATGTACCACTTTTCATTGACAAATGAACATAGCATTTCATAGCATGGCATGGCTTATTTATATGTATTTATGTTTTTTTCGGAATCTGACTATTCTTTGTCTATAGGACATGGAATCCGCGCATCCCAGCCCCGATGGAGCGCGCGGTATCAGCGTGGCAGAACGCCGCGCCCGCCTGGCTCGTGCGCGCCTGTGTACAGCGATGTGTACTGCCGCGTGTGCATGCTGCCGTGCGGGCCTGGGACCCCACGCACGACACGCAGCCCCTGCACCACTGGGTGCTGCCCTGGCACGATATGGCAGGTCAGTACATACAGCCTGGGACCCCACGCACGACACGCAGCCCCTGCACCACTGGGTGCTGCCCTGGCACGATATGGCAGGTCAGTACATACAGCCTGGGACCCCACGCACGACACGCAGCCCCTGCACCACAGGGAGCTGCCCAGGCACGATATGGCAGGTCAGTACATACAGCCTGGGACCCCACGCACGACACGCAGCCCCTGCACCACTGGGTGCTGCCCTGGCACGATATGGCAGGTCAGTACATACAGCCTGGGACCCCACGCACGACACGCAGCCCCTGCACCACTGGGTGCTGCCCTGGCACGATATGGCAGGTCAGTACATACAGCCTGGGACCCCACGCACGACACGCAGCCCCTGCACCACTGGGTGCTGCCCTGGCACGATATGGCAGGTCAGTACATACAGCCTGGGACCCCACGCACGACACGCAGCCCCTGCACCACTGGGTGCTGCCCTGGCACGATATGGCAGGTCAGTACATACAGCCTGGGACCCCACGCACGACACGCAGCCCCTGCACCACTGGGTGCTGCCCTGGCACGATATGGCAGGTCAGTACATACAGCCTGGGACCCCACGCACGACACGCAGCCCCTGCACCACTGGGTGCTGCCCTGGCACGATATGGCAGGTCAGTACATACAGCCTGGGACCCCACGCACGACACGCAGCCCCTGCACCACTGGGTGCTGCCCTGGCACGATATGGCAGGTCAGTACATACAGCCTGGGACCCCACGCACGACACGCAGCCCCTGCACCACTGGGTGCTGCCCTGGCACGATATGGCAGGTCAGTACATACAGCCTGGGACCCCACGCACGACACGCAGCCCCTGCACCACTGGGTGCTGCCCTGGCACGATATGGCAGGTCAGTACATACAGCCTGGGACCCCACGCACGACACGCAGCCCCTGCACCACTGGGTGCTGCCCTGGCACGATATGGCAGGTCAGTACATACAGCCTGGGACCCCACGCACGACACGCAGCCCCTGCACCACTGGGTGCTGCCCTGGCACGATATGGCAGGTCAGTACATACAGCCTGGGACCCCACGCACGACACGCAGCCCCTGCACCACTGGGTGCTGCCCTGGCACGATATGGCAGGTCAGTACATACAGCCTGGGACCCCACGCACGACACGCAGCCCCTGCACCACTGGGTGCTGCCCTGGCACGATATGGCAGGTCAGTACATACAGCCTGGGACCCCACGCACGACACGCAGCCCCTGCACCACTGGGTGCTGCCCTGGCACGATATGGCAGGTCAGTACATACAGCCTGGGACCCCACGCACGACACGCAGCCCCTGCACCACTGGGTGCTGCCCTGGCACGATATGGCAGGTCAGTACATACAGCCTGGGACCCCACGCACGACACGCAGCCCCTGCACCACTGGGTGCTGCCCTGGCACGATATGGCAGGTCAGTACATACAGCCTGGGACCCCACGCACGACACGCAGCCCCTGCACCACTGGGTGCTGCCCTGGCACGATATGGCAGGTCAGTACATACAGCCTGGGACCCCACGCACGACACGCAGCCCCTGCACCACTGGGTGCTGCCCTGGCACGATATGGCAGGTCAGTACATACAGCCTGGGACCCCACGCACGACACGCAGCCCCTGCACCACTGGGTGCTGCCCTGGCACGATATGGCAGGTCAGTACATACAGCCTGGGACCCCACGCACGACACGCAGCCCCTGCACCACTGGGTGCTGCCCTGGCACGATATGGCAGGTCAGTACATACAGCCTGGGACCCCACGCACGACACGCAGCCCCTGCACCACTGGGTGCTGCCCTGGCACGATATGGCAGGTCAGTACATACAGCCTGGGACCCCACGCACGACACGCAGCCCCTGCACCACTGGGTGCTGCCCTGGCACGATATGGCAGGTCAGTACATACAGCCTGGGACCCCACGCACGACACGCAGCCCCTGCACCACTGGGTGCTGCCCTGGCACGATATGGCAGGTCAGTACATACAGCCTGGGACCCCACGCACGACACGCAGCCCCTGCACCACTGGGTGCTGCCCTGGCACGATATGGCAGGTCAGTACATACAGCCTGGGACCCCACGCACGACACGCAGCCCCTGCACCACTGGGTGCTGCCCTGGCACGATATGGCAGGTCAGTACATACAGCCTGGGACCCCACGCACGACACGCAGCCCCTGCACCACTGGGTGCTGCCCTGGCACGATATGGCAGGTCAGTACATACAGCCTGGGACCCCACGCACGACACGCAGCCCCTGCACCACTGGGTGCTGCCCTGGCACGATATGGCAGGTCAGTACATACAGCCTGGGACCCCACGCACGACACGCAGCCCCTGCACCACTGGGTGCTGCCCTGGCACGATATGGCAGGTCAGTACAAACAGCCTGGGACCCCACGCACGACACGCAGCCCCTGCACCACTGGGTGCTGCCCTGGCACGATATGGCAGGTCAGTACATACAGCCTGGGACCCCACGCACGACACGCAGCCCCTGCACCACTGGGTGCTGCCCTGGCACGATATGGCAGGTCAGTACATACAGCCTGGGACCCCACGCACGACACGCAGCCCCTGCACCACAGGGAGCTGCCCAGGCACGATATGGCAGGTCAGTACATACAGCCTGGGACCCCACGCACGACACGCAGCCCCTGCACCACTGGGTGCTGCCCTGACTAAAAACCACCCATGTTCCTGTGGCCGCGGTATCAGCCCCGGCAGATACACTATAGTCTATACCCTAAATGAAATGTCCTCTCATTCATACATCATTATTTTCGTACAGGTGAAGCTCTAGCCAGCTCAGTGTACCCGCTCATCCGCTCCCGCCTGGCGGCCGCGCTGTCGGCCTGGCACCCGGCGGACGGCTCCGCGCGCGGGGTGCTGCGGGCCTGGCGCGACGCCTGGGGCTCCGCCCTGCAGGCCATGCTGCACCAGCACATCGTGCCCAAGCTGGACCACTGTCTGCAGCATGCGCCACTGGAGCTTGTTGGCAGGGAGAACAGTACGTATATAAGGCTAGGGTGTATGTGGGAAAGCCGCCGTCCATGTAAAATAATGGCATTCAGCTGCATCCGGTTAGACTGGAAGTCGGCCCCAACATAGTTAGGAAAAGGCTAGGCTGATGATGTATATGGGCAAGCAGCGGTAACCCAGTGGTGGCTTTCAATTCGAACCCAGGCAGGCGCATTACTTTGTGTAATTTATTTCGTCATCACTAATTCACTACTCTCAAAACGGTGAAGGAAAACATCGTGAAGAAACCAGCATAATAATATCTTAGAACCAAAATATTCGAAGATATGTGACATCTACCAACCCGCACTGGGCCCGCGTGGTGGATTATACCCCATTCCCTCTCATAGAGAGGAGGCCTGTGTCCCAGCAGTGGGAACATTATAGGCTGATTATGCTATGCAATGTATATCGAGTTAGGGAATGACCTCTTTTATTTATTAACACGGAATAGGTAAAAAAAGCCGGGTAAGATAATCTCATACTCTTTTTTTTGCAATGAAACAAATATCCAGGTACGTTAAAACAGTAGAAAGGTCCGACACCAAGTAGTCGGCATCAGGAACCCTCTTAAAAGCACCATACTCTTTTTATGTTATTTGGGTACTTCTACTGTCAAAAAACCCGTGTTCTACCGTGCTTTACCTTGCTTTACCTTAGCTTTTTGGGTTTCGGGGCTGCAGTATCTCTCCCGCTGTCCTGAAGATTGGATTAGATAGGCAGTAATCATTTATATATTTATTTAAACTTCATGCACAAACGTGGTACATAGGCGGACTTAATGCCACAAGGCATCTTCTTGTTTTAAATCTATATAAATAAAAAGAGAAGTCCTGACTGACTGATTGACTGACTGACTCATCAACGCCCAGCCCAAACCCTTGGACCTAGAAAGCTGAAATTTTGCACAGAGGTTCCCTTTATAATGTAGACAAGGAATAAGGAAGGATTTTTCGAAATGCAACCCCTAAGGGTGTTAAATAGGGGATGAAAGTTATTCAAAAAGTTATTGAAAGTCATTTTCACGCGGGCGAAGCCGCTGGAAAAAGCTAGTTTAAAATAGTGCTGATGTTTAACCTCCCTTACTGTGGGTCCGCAGCGGCCTGGCTGTGGTGCGTGGAGTGGCTGGAGCTGCTGGGCGCTTCCACAGTGGCGGCCATAGCGGCGCGGGCGCTGCTGCCGCGCTGGCTGGCCTCGCTGGCTGCCTGGCTCAACACCAACCCGCCGCACGCCACTGTGCTCAACTCTTATACGGATTTTAAGGTAACTATTACGATATACTCCAAACTACTAATTTAATATTGCGACCCAACCCGGCTTTGCACCGGTGCAATGCACTAGATATAAACTTTTCTCTTGAATAATTCTGTCTATTGCTGAAAACTGCATTAGGTCCGTTGTGTAGTTTAAAAGATTTAAGAAAAAAAATATTGGTTTGGAAGTTAAGAGCGTCGAAACTTTCATATTTTAGGACTAATTTTAACCATCTTTGGGCGTAAATAAGTTACGTATATAGTACGAAAATGAAAAAAGTGAAACCATACAGGCATAGATTAGTTATTAAAGAATTCAAATAATTTTATTTTGAACAGATACATTCAATGGATTTTTCATGGTATCCATACTACCAAAGGTGCCCGTTTTAGTTGTGTCTCTTTCGCTATATGCATTTCGCTCGTGATGTCGGATGAAATAGCATGCATTTTAGCCCTGCCCACCAACTAGTTCGTGCTGTTGGCTTGTTTACCCTTAACTGGGTTGTGGAGGTCAAATAGAAAGTCGCTCCATGTAAAATACTGGTATTCAGCTACATCTGGTAAGACTGGAAGCCGATCTCAACATAGTTGGGAAATGGTTAGCCAGTTGATAATCGACAGCAAATAACACTTCAAGCCTCGGAAGCTTTTGATTTTTTTTTTTAATAAAAGCAACACCACATAAAAAAAACAATTTATTCCTCAGAAAATGTTCCCCGAAGAAGTCCTCAAAGAGCCGGCCGTTCGCGACGCCTTCCGGAAAGCCCTCGACATGATGAACCGAAGCGCCGACATTGACTCTGTAGAACCACCTCCACCGCCGCGCTTCACGATGCCCGAACCGAAGGAAATATCGCATATAACCGACGTTTTAGCGACCGCAACACAAGCCAAAAGCTTCTCTGAGCTCCTTGAAACAAGGTGCATCGAAAAAGGCATTACTTTTGTACCTATAGCTGGAAAAATTAGGGAAGGTAGACCTTTGTATAAGATTGGCGAACATCAGTGTTATGTTATAAGAAATGTGATCATGTTTTCTAATGACAACGGTAGGAGTTTCAATCCTATTAGTATGGATAAGTTGTTGAGTATTGTCGAGGATTGAGTATATTAAAATAATTTAATTAATATTTATTTTTTAGTTTAATTTCTCAGACAATTCTAATCGTAGTTTATGTCGGTGACCACCTAATACTAATCGCTTTTGTATTTAATCGAACAACGGTACCTTGATCAGATCGATTTTCTTGAAACTACTAAGGTACCAATTTTGTTGTTCGAGTACTAAACTCCATTTACTATAAGATTAGAATTTCAAGTTGACCATTTCTACAGTCCGTTCAACCGATTTTGACTTCTATGCCATAGGCATAAGGATGGCATTAAAAGCAGAAAGAATGTTACAATACCGACTGTTTACTGCAGCTACATTTTGTCTTGCCGTCAACGTAAAGTTCACAATCGGTTGAACGGACTGTAAAAACGGTTAACTTAAAATTCTAATCTTATAGTAAATGGAGTATAGTTAGTACCAATAAAGTACTAATTATTTACCAAAGATGGAAGCGATTGGCGATGGTGTTCAGGTAGTTACGGATATTCATAGTTTCAGTGGGCAGAAGTATACTCTGGGTGTCGATCTACTGGACAGAATGCACAGCAGTCGAGTTCGGGAGCGGGACTACTAAACGCAAGAAGTAATGTAGCAATATCTTCCTGTAATCAATAACAATAACCTCCAACAGTGCCAAGGTCTTGCCCGAGTTGGCACAATTTAATTCCTATTGCCAAAGCCATTGGGTTGATCTTCTATTACGTCATAGATGACTCTGTTGGCTGGCTATCAAGTTCCGCTTTCAGCTACGTTTCTTCCGCCTTTTTTAAACGGACCTTGTCCATCATCAATTTTGCATTAGATTGGGCACCTACCTATTTTATTTGGGGTTTCAAGAAGGCTTTGGTATAGAAAGCAGAATATTTTAGCACATGAATAAAAATAAATACAAAAGTAAAATTGCGGCAAGATTTAATAATAACACTACGTGCAACATATAACAACACAATTACATGCGTGCATGCAAACTCTAAACTACTTTCTACATAAATACGTGGACCGCTAGAATTACCCATTTACTGCCGCACTCGGAGATGTGTAAAGATTTTGACACTTTAGCAGAGGAGATTTTGTATGTCAAATGTTTACTAAGTGACGGCTTAAGTAATCACTAAATATCTTTGAGTACGGCAGTTAGTGCCTTATTCACAGAGTTTTGACACAGTTATTTTAACCTCTTACAGCAGCAAGCCAATAAAAACATATAATGTAGAAAAAATAAAAGATAAATGAGATTTTAACAGACAGATTTTAGAACATTATTGCAACTAAATAAGTAATTTTCACTGTGATGCATGAGAGATAAAATAACTGTATTTATAGGTCTGTATTTTAAATAATAATTGCTAGGCATCTCGGTGTTATGGTAACACAGACAAGTTTTGAGTGTTGCCATACTTTGTGTTCTTAAAGAAAGAGTATTTCACATATAGGCACATTACCAGGATTTAAAAAAGAACAAAAGCAGTCCACGTATCTGCCAAATTACTCTACAGTTACTACATTCTACAAAACATTCAATAAAATATATTTAAATTATTAGTAAGTTATAAACAAAAATTAATAAAAATTAAATAGCTTCATTACAATTTTTCTACCAAAATAGCACTAGATTTTTACTAGAATTGTATTAGTTCTTAGATACAATGTTAGTATGTAGTTGGCGAAGCATATTATAAAAGAATACTGAAGCCTAAGGTTTCTGAAAGTCTGTTTCAGGAATTCAGGAACTGGGTCTAGACTGTTAGTGGCCAGGAATGTTAATCATTTGCTGGATGATTTTATTCTTGTAAAAAATCTTCTCTCACTGTTCTCTCCGTTGTCATTGATAATTATGTATCTATTTTTTATAAATAGGTAGGTACCTATTGGAAGTAACTATCCCAAATATTGAAATTAGTGAAATCGGTAACGTCCAATATTTAGGGCACTTTTCGTCCCATTAAGCTACAATTATTATCCTTTCAAACATCTTCCGCAATATCATCTTGATTTTCAAAGTTCAGCTCTCTTACCTGCACAATAGCGACTGAAACTAAATAAACGTAGGTGTCAATAGGAAACGTAAACAATTCACATTCCTGGCTTTTGTTAGTTCAACAGAGAAGTATTATTGAGGTAGTTAGTGACCATTAGAATATTATTGCTAAGTATAATGCGACGTGGCAGCACATCGTGTTTAGTTAGTTTTTATTAGTATAGCAGGCCTTGAGCCTAATTAACGCAGTTAAATGACGCGAATGGGGCCATCTTACGCTGGTGGCGCCACCTCCGAGGGCCAAGCAAATAAAGTGTGTATACGTGCCATACAAAGTATATTTTGCTGTAAAAAAATCACCGGACTAGCTTGGCACGCCACCAGTTAAGAGTGTGGAGTTAGTTACAGAAAATCAGTTTATGTACTTATTGAAAATAGAGCGAAAATCAGTTTCCTTATAAAATACGTGTTCTGTTTGGCCAATTTTGTGATAAATATAAAAACTAATGAAGTAGTATGCCTCGCTGCCAGGTGGGTAGATTTTTGGCAAGAAATGCTTTTTAACATTGTGACTAGTCAATAAAAATAGTTATTTGGATAAAGTTACGTATCTAAAATTAATAAATTCGATCCCATTACCTTATTATAAAGTTTCAGCGTATTTGTTCGTGGCGCAAATCGCCATAATGGCACTCAGAGGAGTACATTGTATTACAATAACTAAAACTAAGTACACTAAGAGTAGTCTCAATAGTGAGCTATCCTTATGAATCGAGACGAGAATTCGTGCATTTTCTTAGGTTTTCAGGCATTGATTAACGTGTTTTCTGCCGCTGATTTGAATAAAATTTGTTTTTCTTTATTATTCGACTGTTCTCGTAGCAAGCTTGAGCTGCGGAGTTGTAAAGGTGCGTATGTACAGATTACGTAACATGTTGTAGAGTGTGTTTAGTTTGCAAAGTGTTCGAAAGGTATTTTTTTTCTAAAAGTACGATTTATACAAATCAGCAGCAGCAAACGCGTTAATACACTTCGCCCATCCCACGTTTAGGCAGTAATTGCTTTCTGATTCTGGAAACGGTAAGCACGAAAAGTCTGTACTCCGTTCGCGACCCCCAGCATAAAATTACAAATGGCAAGAGAATAGTTGACTGGAGTTATGACCAGACAGTATCTGGTCCAGATGAGGCCAGTGGCGGACAGCGTGGCAGATTGTGTGGTCGACACCTTGTCCAGTGGGCGGGTGTACCCGTCCAGCGAAGCCATAACAAGAGCCTGTGAATATTGCAAGGAAATTATTAAAGTTTTTCGACTTTTAGAATACTGCGCTTGAGTTCGCGTTGATGCATAGTTGAGACGTGACGGTGTGATATGTAAAGACTTGGTAAAACTTCATTTATTGGCTGGAGCAGTGAGATGAAACAAAGTTGCTATTGGGGGAAAACCCTGAATAAGGCTGGTACAGGACCGTGGAGATTGGCACAGGAAAAAGGGGCCTATACCCAGAGTGGGTGTATTCAGACTGTGGATGATGATGATGGACAGGAGGGGAGCCTATTGCCACCAACCGGGCACAAATTCAGGCTGCGTGGGTATTACTGAGAAATTCCTGATGGAAAAAGCCAGTTACACTTTGCCCGACCGGATCGAATGAACCGAACCAAGAACCTTACTAAGTAAGGCCACGCTCGCGATTTTTAGACCTCCAAATTATTTGGCCATCTCGTCATTATGTGTCATGCCCTTGTGCGTCAACGTTATGCTCAAGCAGTATTCTTCTAAATCCCTCAAACACACACAGCTAAAGCTAATTTATCTACCCAAATATCATAAACCCTCTATAATGCGTTCAAAAACCATAGGCAATGACCAGCATTACCAACCAGCAGAAATAAACAGAACTGTAATGAGCTCATAACCTACTGAAAACAGTGGGTTATGAGTTTAAATTTGGAACAGGTGTCAAATTCAAGTGAGTGTGCTATTCTAGTATCTACATTAAAACAGCTACCTATCGATACGAAACCCCAATTCAGTATGATTTTAATTATAAATCGCACGACATTTTGATCTCGAGTGACACAAGAATAGTGACTTTGTTCGTTTGCCTATGATTTAAAAAAAATGACAGATATCCGAAACGCCGCCATTTCGAGCCGTCATTTGTTCGTTAGCTTTTTATTTCCAGTTACGAATAGACAAATTTTCTGTTATGTTCTTTATTTCTGTCGAAAATGAGTGATAGTGACTCAGAAATTAACATGAACACTCCGCCAGATATCGTAAATGCAGCGACGAATGCAACTAATAACCTGTTTATTTTTTATTGCATTACACTGGTAACAATGCTGGTCATTTCCCTATGGTTCCTGAACCCATCATAGAGCCCTTATGATATTCGGGTAGATAAATTAGTGTATGCAACTATACATAATTAGGCATTACAACACTCGTGTGATGCTATTAAGAAACTCGCCTTCGGCTCGTTTCTTAAACCCACACTTGTGTTGTAATGCCCTTCATTATGCACAGTCGCATAAACTACTATGTATTAAAGTCCATGTGGCGAAATTTGGAAGAGCTCTAAAAATAAAAGCATTAGGTGTAAATTAGCAGTTTCTTTAAAAATTATATCATTCAAATAATCTACTAAGCAATCAACAAAGTCATGTTTAAATTACATCTTTTAGGTCATTGAAATGGGTGATTGGGTACCTATACCTACCCGTTTTCATTAACATCTCAGCTCATTAACGCTCTCCGCCAAGTGTTCAATTTCAATAGCCCTGTTTAATGTTTAGGCAATCATTTAGATGTCGCTTAGAGCAGTGGTGACACCGACTTACGATTAGTAGGTCGTGGGTTCGAACCCAAACAGGCGCATTACTTGTGTACCTACCAATTTATTAAATCACCACTGGTTCAAAAAGGTGGTGGACAACATCAAACGGAATGTCCTAGATCTAAAGATTCGAAGACATGAGACATCTGCAACCGCGTGGTGGGTAAGTAGCATCCATTCCTTCTCATAGGGAGGAGGCCTGTGTCCATGCAGTGGGAACAGTCTGTGACAACGGGCACGGGTAGGTATGAGCTTATTTGCAAACGAATGTCATGAGATCCCAGTGAGATGATTCATGATTTTCTCATCATGCTAAACATGCAATGCGCAATGTAGCGTGCAAAACATGCAAACACAGGATACATTGCAGAACCCAGTAATACTTACATTGCACCTACTTGCCACAAGGATCTTTTGATACTCAAATGACATTGCAGGAGTGTGTTGTTGACGAAAAAAATGCAAGTCGCAAATTCTATATTCAGAAAGTTGTTAAGGCTTAACCGCCGCGCAGTTGAAAATGGAGAACCGCACGGCCAATCAGTTCTCTCAAACGGAGCTTAGTAGAGGGTTTACATCTACCTATAACTTATAAGGTGTATTCAATTGTATTTTGTATAGGTTTCTCGAAAACATTGTGAGGAATCTCAGGGGTGGATATACACAGGAGTACTTAGACGAAAGAACCGTTACAGTGTTCTGCAATTTCTACCCCTTGGGAGATGTAAGGAGCCCCCAGAAAAGATCGTGAGTTTATGCTTAAGTACAATCAGCATCATATTATATATTATGTACTACTACTTTTATATTTTACTACTATTATAACATCACGCCTGTAATTCCCGAAGGGTAAGGCAGAGGTGTAGGATACTTATTTACCTAATAGTTATAGTAGGTACACCCTCATTTCCGCAGTTAATTTTAAATCCCTGTAATAGTGGGCCAGCTTATTGCCCACGAACCGGGCACCATATCCCGTGGCCTGAGAAATTCCTCCAATCCAATAACACTTTGCCCAACTAGGAATCTAATACAAGACCTTCATGCTCAGCAATCGCGCGATCACACGGACACGACCAACGAGGTAGTAATAAAAAAGTCACTTAGAAAAGTTTTAATTGGTAACAAAGTAACGTAACAATCATTTCAACCGTTATTCAGTTATGGTCACTACAGGAAAAGGTAATTCTCATTCACAATCAGTCTAGAAAATTAGGTACCTAGGCGATCTAATCAGAACTTCAATAACCATCCAATTTAGATTAGCAAAGATAACAGGTATTTATGTAGCTATCGTCGCACTGGTTTGTAATGCGGGCGCCACACTATGCTCCTCGCGCTGCTCATCGCCATGCTCCTCGCGCTGCCGCTATTTGCTGCGATGTTCTACTCGCGCAATTAATCGCGACGCTCCTCACTTGTTATTTGCCTTTGGTGGACGATGAAACTGTGGCAGCGTGCGCGCTATGCATTTTTAGTATAGTTAATTATATCAATGTCATAAAAAGAAATATACATCGTCGTCATCGTCCTTGCCAACGGAGATGGTGGATCACATGTATTCATCGCGCGATCATCGAGGAGCGGTGGGCAGGACGAGGAGCATGACGTGCGGCATGACGAGTAACGTTGCCACACTATGTCCCTGCCTCCTTTCCTCGCTACTTCCCATGCCACTCGTCGAGTGTGTGGCGGCCGCATAACAAACACAACACACTCGCTTAATCTCTGCAAGGTTGGGCAGAGGGAGCGTTTCCTATTACAGTAGTCTGTATACCTACCTAATATTGACTTGTACCGCAGGGATTTGACGATTATTTCATGAACAATTTTAGACATGGAATGGAGAGACTTAGCTGTCAACAATTATTGTGACAAAAAGGGCATTTTCAACAACTAAAGGCTGGGAGTGTCTTCTACTGACTAAAAACCAAACCCATGTTCCTTCTTCGCCCTTGTGCCGAGGCCGCGTTATGCCTTTCGATAATCCGCAGCCCCGCCGGGCGTATCTAACGATAGTCACTGAGTATGATTCTATAGGACCTTTTACCTTATTTTGACTAAAAGCTGTGATTGGGTGCGCTGTTTATCGCCTATATTTCTGTCGTTAAAGTTTTATACCTATTCGAGACAAATCTGGCAATATTCTAGTTTCTGCTCACGAACCAATCACGTGAGCCCATTTATGTATTTAAACAGGACCGTCTTTACCCTGGAAGCCCTGGGCGCTTCAGGACAATGGGGCCCATGTATAGGATGTAGAGTGAGTTGAACATATTCAGCATACCACATTGGATATGTTGGGGTTTTTTGACCGTTCATACAAGGTTTGGTCTGTATTTACTGTTCAAAGTTTTCAACACGGTATAGTGTTTTGGTTCTCACGTGCTTATAATCAATAGCTTATTTATATTCTCGATCAACTTAAAATTTAAAACAAAACCAACAGTGAAGTCACAAAACCACGCGCCTATAGCAAGTAAACATACAAGCTCACGCACACACCTACACTAAAACCACACGCATTTCTCCTAGAACGTCACGACTTCACGAGACATTGTCTACACACATAGATAAAAAGTTGACTTCACTTTTGATGTTCGTGGCGCGCCGTCTTCCTTTTTTTCTTGGTCTGAGTCTGTAAGATGGAAACCACTCTAGTGCAGCTCGAGGCTTTTAAAGCAAAAAGAAAAGACTGGAACGAAAACAAACTTTCATTTCACACATCACGGGAACTATACTTAACAACGATTTGCATAACAGACAGTTTTGGTAAAAGATTTCATTTCTTTTTCTTTTTGTCTTCCAATTTTTGCTCGAGTGCTCTTTGATGCATGTACATTCTGCTAACTTGGTAAATGCCTGTTAAAGCGACGAAACAATTGACTGCGAAGAGACTGAAGTTTTTCGGTATTATGATGAGCGACCACCGCGCCCATATGCTCCCGGTTATAGCGAGGGACACGTTCTGTTTCACAGATAACTGATCGGCGGGCCGGTGCATGTCCCCCAATCCAGCGATCACCAAGCTCTGAAATTGGTAATGATATATACATGGAGCACGATAACCAGTGGAGAGCGCGTGCGGGGGCTACCGCGGGCGCCAAACATTCGCTATATCAAGCGTACGCGGCGAAATTTTGCACAGTCGCAAAAATTGTAGGCTAACGCACGAACGTCACGCGCTCCCGTTTTGAAAGCATTTATTACGAAAAATAATGCCTAGTTGTGCAATTAAATGGTGTGGAAAGTGTACTACAACTTCAAGTTACACAAACGATGGGATAACATTGCACAGTTCTGTGGTTTTCTATTCAATTTGATCAAAACAATGAAAAAAGAATCATATAATTGCTGTCTCTTTCTGGTACACTGATTTGCACTAATGCAGTTGTCTCTTTCTTTCATGATAGTCATGTTCGAGTTCGCAGTATCGCGACGGTTTATGGTATCGATATAATTTAAAATATAAGTTCTTAAAATACCTTTTTTTAGTTTCATTATTGCTATATTTTCAAATATAATTATTCACTTGGCTTTACTCGCAAATGTGTATAATACTGGCATAAACTTGTACATAACAGTAAAAAATTTAAGTGTATGATATCTCTGACTGCCTTTTACACAAAATTTAGAAGCGTTGCTTGGAATCTATTTGAATCATTGCAAAATTTTTTAAATGTTTTTATATAGGCCAGTGTAGGTATGGAACAGACGTTATCAATTTTAGTTTTGGAGTAAAGGTGGCCAATACGCGCATCGGCATGTGAACACATTGCTGGCAGTGGCGTGCGTGCAGAAAAACGGAGGCAAAGGCCTATGAAAAAATTTGGTTGGATTGTGTAGCCTACTATGGAACGAGGACTTAATTTTTTTTATTACCAATTTTATTGCAGTATCGGGTTAACCTGCGCCATATACACCATTTAGGGTCCGATAAGCATGGTCCTACGATGCACCGTTTCCGAGTTATGGGCGTTTTAAATTATTGTACCAAAATAAGTTAAATACAAATAATATCTTGAAAACGGATCGCCCTAGGCAAAAAATTACCGAAATTTTAACCCCCCTTTGCTACCCCCGTGATATCATGATCATAACACACAAAATTAATTTGAACTAATTTGAGGTCCTTTTACTTTTTTTTTCACTAATTTGACGTAGAATCGACAAACCATTTAATTGATTTAGCTTCATGTGTAGCAAAAAAATATATTAATACTCAACTGACATTTATTACGAAAAATAATACAAATCCAAAGGATTATATAAGAAAAACATATTCAAAACTAATCCATTTTAAAAACCCGTAAATATATTATATTTTTTTTAAATACAGTTTTCTAAGTTTAATAATTACCTGTTTTATTTCAAAATCGAACCCGTAATCTCTGTATTGTAAACAAATCGTTATAATACTAATAAGTCAAACAATTATCGATATCGATACTTTTCCAATTACTTTTATGGAATCCCTAGAGAATGAGTTGTCATTTGGTTGTCAGTTCGTCAACCAATCACAGAGTCCGAAACGTACCTCTCCCCCCGCAGTATATTAGTGACTTTGATTTAGAACAAAAACGTGCCCATACTTTCTCCACTGGTTATTTTGCTCCATGGATATATACCTATTATGCTGAATCAGGGTGGTCAAATAGTCTCTATTGCGATTCATAAGTTTCGATTTAACCACAATTTGCGACTGTGATGTGGCAGCAAATGCAGCAATGTGTGTACCGTTTGGAAACTTTATCAATTGCTGATAAAAATCGCAGGGTTCAGGGGTACTTATACCTATAGGTACCACTGCCTGGATTATACATTCCGAAAGATAAGAATCCAATAAAGCGCTGTAAAATACAAAGCAAAGTAAATAACGTTGCGCCAAGTTCCCTTGAGAAACTAGGTTTTAAGTAAGAGACAACGGTGAGCTTTGTATATTTCAGCAGTTTCAAGTTTCAACAGTCGACGGGATCGTGGCATAGGTACCCCGTACCGATCGATCGAAGAAGTTTGCAAAACCGCGCTTAAATGCTCTCTTAAAACAGGCTCATACTGTAACGCGCGGTCCAACCGTTGGAGAATGTGAAGTATCTCCCAGGGAACGTTGACTGTGGGATGCATGGTCCGGTGCCCCATAAAAAACTACTACCTACATATATAAGTACTTTTACTTACTTACCCATTTGCCAATAGGAGCCCAGAAGAAAATTGTTTTAGGACCTAAAACGAAGAAACCAACTTAGACACACTTTTTGAACCCTTCTTTGACAAATAATAAATTGTAAACATAATTACCAGCCGGGTGTTCCCATAACGGTCTCAACGATTTTGGAAATATTTTGTCCACGGTACGAATGATGAACTTGTAAAGTGACGACATTTTTATTTTGATAAAAAAAATGAATTTAGTTATTACATGGCACTGAAAATTAATTTTGGTTAATTTACGAATATATGAGGCGTCTCTGCAGGGCACCCATAATGACAATTCAAATTCTGTCACAATCCACCACAATTCTTTTGTTACGTGGTCATACTTGGAACTAACGCAGGTAGGTACCTACTTACCCTAGTCATGGATTGTTCTATTCGAATTCTGCAGTCAATTTCTCAAACGTTTACCAACAGCGCTCTTTTGACAATGTCATCCAAGCGCCAAAAGGACCATGAGTCCATGATGTTTATATCAAGAAGTTTCGATTAAATTTTAACAGAACTTTATCATTCTAGCGTGGTAGGTACGCTATAATGATAAAGTTGTCAGCCCAACTACACTCCAGAGAGAAGGCAGAGTCATTAATGTATCTCAACCTCAGCAGGTTTTCCTTGCTGCGACCAACATGGGCAGACCCAGGATCTATTTAAAGACTTCCAGGTGAGCCATGGCAACTCATGTCCAGCATAGCTATTCACAAACAGTCGAATCGAATAATATGCTGAATCTTTTTTTGGCTTTAAAAGAACGAGCGAGGTAGACACGGTAGACATACGACATATTCGATTCGGTTTCTTTTGGATTGTTTTTGTTTGTGAATAGCTATGCAAATTTTCAGCAGGTGTAACGAATAATATGTGTTAGGTAAGAATGCACTACCTCGCCACAGCTTTAGTACCTAATTCTCGACTGCTCGCCACCGTTTTTAATTGTTCAGTATGAATGAAATTTTGACAAACCCGTTTGTTTGTTACCTACTTAAGTTAGCAATGTAAACCAAATCACGGCAGGACTTTTCTTCGACTTTAGGTCTGGGGCATGAAGCTGCATAGGAGACAATAAAAACCACGTGTGAACCTCATGTCTTTTCAATTATTTGCTTAAGAAGCCGGGGTAAGAAGCTCGCAATTGCAATTCGAGGCGAGCATAAAAATCGAACGATACATTGCTATCCCTATCTGACTTATCGCGGCGCAGCGCGCAGCTGTGTGCGTGCGTGTAGTACCTATGTTTGTAGCGAATCATTCATAATGACTGATAACCATTTCATTGTACTAATTTTGTTTAATATTTGGTTTATTTTGGTTAACTAATTTGGGGAATCGTTAGTGAACGCACAAACCCACAATGCGTTTTTTGGAAATTACTCTACAATGGCTACATTAGAAGATTTTAGGACATTATCTAAAATCTAATAAAATAAAACGTCTATAATTAAATCTCTAGAATATAGAGATATTTTTTTATATAGATATAAAAATAGACGTTTTATTACCACCACCGCAAAGCGAAACAACCTGAACCCTATTCCCAAAGACTCAGCGGCTTGTCAGTGTCGACTACGGTTTGTCTTTAGTAGATTTTCAACTTTACAAATAGGATAATGCAATGCAGCATAATGAGCTACCTTGGTCATTACTCTCGAGGGTAAAATACCTACAGTCCGAGCCTAAACCGGAAGTGTAATGGATAGGAATGCGAATGCCTATCTTAGGCTAAGTTCACATGACCGCGCGGCATCGTGCGTCTCCGTGCTGTGGAAGCATTCACATGATAGCATTTATGTACGCGCGGCAGTCTAGCATCAAAATGGTCACGGTTTGACACCATACCTACCACACCAGATTGTCTCTCAACCGCATCAGTGATCGATGCTCAACCGTGATCATCTGAACGGGTCAATTTAAGTTTGTATAACTTTTTTTTTCTTTCTTTTTTAATAGACGGTAAACACTGATTATTTTGATTTTGTCCCCGAGCGGTCATCTGAACTTAGCCTTACACGCGCTTAGTGGGTATTATTTGTTACCAGTAGCTAAACGTGTCCGCTTGTCACTATGTACCTATTATGTATGTATGTAGTGTACAGACGCTAGCACATCAATCTAACCTAATTTATTTTCTTACTTTTGCATTAGAGTCTAAATCCATTTTTGTAATGTGTACAGCACTGATTAAAGTCAACTAGATAAAAAGTAGATAGGTAAGTTGTAGATCAGATAGGTACTTACTGTGAGATACCTACTGTATCCCAACGTTCGTGGTCCATAACTAAAGTGACCATACGTCCCGTTTTGAACGGGACTGTCCCTTTTCTCGATCATCTGTCCCGTTGTCCCCAAACAAAGCTCTGGGACACAAACAGTCCCGTTTTCCGAAACTGCGTGAAATTTTTAAAACTATAAAACTCGTCAGACGCAACTGTGGACCCGTGGTAGACCACGTCGCAAGGGCCGACGCCGACGCCTGTCGGGACTGCGTGTTGTTCGAAAGAGATACCGCGGCCTCGCATACTAAGGGCTAGAGAACATTTGTGTGATTTTTTAGGGTTCCGTAGTCAACTAGGAAGTAGGAACCCTTATAGTTTCGCCATGTCTGTCTGTCCGTCCGTCCGTCCGTCTGTCCGTCCTCGCTTAATCTCTGTGACCGTTAGCACTAGAAAGCTAAAATTTGGTACGAATATGTGTATCAATCACGCCGACAAAGTGGTAAAATAAAATTTGGAAAAAAAGTTTTATTAGGATAGCCCCAATATAAATGTAAAGTGGGAAGTGATTTTTTTTTTAATTTCAACCCTAACGTGTGATATATTGTTGGAAAGGTATTTAAAAATGAATAGGGGGGTTTACTAAAATCATTTTTTGATAATTTCAATAATTTCGGAAATAATCGCTCCAAAAGTAAAAAACAAACCCCTCTAACTTTTTTATTTTTTTATTTTATTTATTTATATTTTTGAACCATAAGTTTAGAAAATATGAAAAAAATCTGAAAAGTAGAAATGTATAAGGACTTTCTAGGAAAATCATTTTGAACTTAGATGGAAACAACAGATGGAAAAAGCAGTTAACCAATATAATTTGGTCCCTGAATCGTATGAGCGCCTATACAATCCAGAGGTCAAGTTTCATTGGCCCGTTGAAGAAATTGTATAAATTACTAGCTGATGCCCGCGGCTTCGCCCGCGTGGATACTGTAAAAACAATCCTTGATGCGGATTATATATATATTTTTTTATTTGCCCTACACTAGGAATTTCTCCTGTATCGTGGGTGCGTTGAGCGTTCACAAACATTTAAACTCACATACACAAATACCCAGACCCGGAACAACTATCTGTAGGTCTTTCAAATATTTGTTCCGTGCGGGGATCGAACCCGCGACACGCAGCGCGGCATTCCATTGCTTGAGCCACTGCGCTAACCGTGCCGTCAAAGTAAATATCATTCTAAAATTTCAGCTCGACCGGTGCAGAACTTTTTGAGTTTTTGAAGCGTACACAAACCAACATAAGATTTTTATATAAATAGATTAGCATAGGTACCGTTTTGGTACGGAACCCTTCATGTGCGAGTCCGACTTGCACTTGGCCAGTTTTTTTTCAGTAGAAGACTGACAGCGGGTGCCGATCCGCCTAGAGCGGGAGGAGTAATTTTATGATTTCTCACATTCCAAAAAAAACGACCTACCTAACTGGACCGTTTGTATAAGGTAGACATTTACCGTCTACAACTTCGAGTGTAGAGTCCCTGATCTTGAGAGGAGAGGGTGTTACATAGGCATTTAACGTGGCCTTGGTTTTTGCTAAAGTAACTGTCAATATAGGTGTATAAATCCATGTCCCGTTCTGAGTTAAAAAAATAATGGTCAGTTTATCCATAACTTCACTCAAACCAAATCGTGAAAAAATCTAAGCCCGTAAACAAAGCAAAAGTCGTAATAATGTAGGTTCCACAATACCAAGTCACAAGGCAAATCATTATCCAAGTCCGTAGCAGAGGTCAATAGTGTCAGAATAATTTATTACAAAACAATTTCGCAAACAATAACGCACGCGCAAGTCAAGTCAAGTAATTATGTAACACTGACAACCCCTACTACCCCGGAGCGGAGGCCAGCGCGCGGGCGCCGGGCGGCGCGCGGCGGCGTGGTCATTCATACGAAATCGGTACGCTAGTGTGAGTTTCTGCGATCACGCAACCACGACCAGTGCGTACACGCACACAAACGCAGCCCATGCTTGATGCGACAGCGCTACTGCCGTTCCAGATTTGTGATAAATTTGTTTGTGTTCCGTAATACCAAAAATTATGAATGAAAACTTGATATTTTTCCAATTTTTTTTTGATAATCTGCTACTAGACAATATAAGCTATGTTCCTATTACAATAACATTACGAATATTAAAGTTTTTAATACAGAATAATTAAGTTGAAAACATGCTATTAGCGGTGTTAAAATGTACGAAATGCAATTCGCTTGCATTTCGAAAATAGTGAATGTTTTAAAAAAAAAGTTTAATAGGAACCTAGATAAATATCGTCTGTATCCGAATAACATAATTTTAAGTTGGTAATATGTTCGTATCGCGAATGATTTTGGTATTACGTTTGTATGGAGAAATGTCCGTTCACCGTCCCCTTAAGTAAGTCCTAGGTTTCCTCACAATGTTTTCGTTCCACCGTAGTTAAATGTACCAAGCGGCAAGCCGGACTACCACTCCGACAATCGCAACGGAAAATCGGTCATCAAAAACAAGCTGGTTCTTACCTATTTTAAAACCATGGAATTGATATTTTCTTAGTATACTTCAGCAAAGTCCTAATTATATTTGGGTAAGCATGCGATTACTTGCATAAATGTATAAAATGCAACATGCTCTAAATTGCTATACCTACAACCTTCTTCAAAATGCATTTAGCATCTACTCACCAAATCATGCATCTGAGTGCATAACTAGCTAACTTATTAGGTAGGTACTTAAATATATTTAATTACGAAAGTCAACCTAATTCAAATTAAAAATAAACTCATACCCAGTTCACATATAATTTTATACACGAAGAAGTTGTTCGAAACTTAAGCCACCAAGAATGTCTGGTTAACTTGAAGGTTATATTGGTTGTAACTTTACCCCGCGTTTATTAATAAGGCGGATTAAATTTCATAACAAAATAAACTAAACTTTACTAATTTAATGAAGTTCTCTAATCAATTAATATTTCAAGTAGCATGTAAAAATATGTAATTCTATATGAACAAAAATGACATAAAACAAGGCACATGCAACGTTTCAACAGAAGGCCAATAAAGTAAAGAAATTAGTGGTGAGGACTGAAAGAGAATTAGTAAGAAAAGTCAAGAAAGTAAAATAGAAACAAGAAAGTATTCGAAATATAAAAATATATAATATATTTCCAAAATCCAAAAAGGTTTTTACAAAAATAGACAATGTGTTCTTTTTACAAAACTATGATTTAATAACGGATAACGCCATGTTACATAAAAAACGGTGTGTTAAACATAACAATACATAACACATGGATTTACATTGGTTAACAGTAACCACATTTACGTTTAATTATCACAGTTGAGATAAATATTTATTCAGAACTTTAGGCACCATATTCATCATAATTTAGATAAGCACTTCGATCGCACTGTTGATTTTTGTCATAGTGCGTTTGTAGATTTAAAAAATTGGCAACACTCTAAATAAGGTCACAAGATCATAGACATTATAGGTACTCTATGATAATTTTGCTGTACCCTAACAGAAACCAACAACGCGTTCGATCTTATCGATCTAGTGGCGGATTCAGATTTAATAGGGAAGATTTAGAGGACCAAAAATTTTGATAGGGCTCAAAATCGAAATAAAAAATTACTCTACTTGGCATCGATTTTCGAATAAGATTATGATAACATTAATGAATAATTTTAGGCCTTTTTGATATATCTAGCATAGCATGCATATAGTTTCAAAGTACGCATAGACCGTGCAAAGACCAGTCCCAAACCACAGTTGGCCTGCCTAGCCTGTATCCGCCACTGATTAGGGCGCCATCTGTAGGCGCTTTAACAAATTAATGATTTACGTAGTACCAGACTTCATTCGTACGTCATACATTACGAACTAAGAATGACAATACAGCCACAAAATAAGAAAGGACACAAATCACAATTACAATCAGACATCCCACATAGGCGTTTCAGTGTGGTCACAATTGCTTACCTAATTAATGTGCCATATTAAACAAAAAAAAGGCACATTTATAGTAAGGCTCATATTCCCCCAGTCGCGTTCTTTAGGCCGTAATGAGCTATTCAATACATAAATAATGTAGTACAGTCATTATGGCCATCGCTTAACGACTTTTCACTTAAAAATCTTTTCAACGGTACTTTTATACATATTTTGTAACTGTATTGCATTTTAATCTACAGTTTTTTTTCTACGTACAATATAATTGTAATAATAAAATCAACAATCTAAAATCAAGATTGTGCTTTAGTATTTTAACATTAAAATATGATTCTACCATCCCCAAAATATTTTCTATACTTTAATCTACTAACTACAAATAAAATAAATAAAAAATTGGCTACTCTTATTAATACCATCTTTAGAATGAAATAACATTTAAAAATATTTTTTGTCAATAATGTTTGAAGTAGATTCTTTAAATGAGAGAGAGGCGTGTTTGGCGCTCAATTTAAAAAATGGCTGCCGCCACTAGCCACTACTAAAGTGCATAACATCCCGTAACTATCGACCTAACCAACCAGATTTGTTTTTTTTTTTTGTAAACTTGCTCAAAAGAGGTTTGACTTATTGTTTAGCTGCCTCTTTTACATTTTTTTGTTCCTTACTGTGCTTGTATGCTCTACTTAGCTGGTACACACTAGTACAGGCCACAAACACATTGACAGCAAAGAGGCTGTAGTTTTTAGGTATAATAACTAAGGAGTATCGGGACCAGATAATGCCGGTAGCCGCAAGGGATGCCGACTGGCGGATAGACAAGGTCTCGACAGGCCGATTTAAGTCACCCAGCCCAGCTATCACCAAACCCTGGAAAGTGGTGAGAATGTGATGAGTCAAGGCCATAGTCACTTTGTTATGAATAATACTGACTTCTGGGTTATTACTAAGAAATGGAATTCATTGTAACATAGGTCATGTTTTATGTGCCCATTGTTTACTAAGTGCATGATTTGCCTCATTGAATGTTATAGCTATATGAGTAACCTATTAGGTACACACTGTTACAAGTGGTTGCACAAAGTTAGGAATGGCTAATATTTTGGAAAAAACTGAACAATTATTTTGCAGCTAACAGCAAGCAATTTTATTTTGAAATAAAGTGGAAAATAAATAAAGAAGTCACTATTCCGCGCATTTATCAAAGCAGTATGAGGGATTTTGAACTTTATCTAGAAAGTAATGATGATAATAATAATATCATTTTGACCGCAAAGATAAGTTGGGCTTAGCTAGGTTTGTATGTCTTTTCTTAGGTTGCATGTCAATATATTTTCAACCTTATGTCAATAGTCATAAAAGTCACGTGATTTGCCAGCTACACGTACAATAACGTGCATTGATAGTGCTGTAGTTAGTAATCTTTTAGTTAATTCTTAGATTAATCTTTATTAACCTAAGAATTATCTAAAAGATTAACACATTGTAAAACCACATATATTTCGTTTTTAATGTCACCTTTGGTCATGCTATTAAATTCTAGAAGTCAGTTTTATTCAAACAATCCATTAACCCAGATGAATGAAGTATTAGTATGAAATATCACAATCACAAAATGGATTTTTAATTTTTGTCAGTATCATGGACAAAAATGAATGGTTTTTAATTTTTGTCAGTATCATGGACAAAATGGACACAATTTTTTTTTTATTTTGTCTAGGAAACTTTTTTTAACAGTAGGTACAAGTACAGTCACAAACACAAACACAAATATTAGATAACACTTTTTTAGTGATTTTATCTCTGAACCACAATTGCAACTTGGAGATAAAAACTTTTTTATACAATAATAAGTATGTAAAAGTTAGTACTTATACTTCCTTTCTTACTATAATGTGTCTTGTGGTTAGTATTTAACCTGGTCTCAGAACAATTTAAATCAAGACAGTAGAAGATAAACATTTAAAATGGTTTAAATATTAATGCTTAAGTTATGAACGTATGACTTAATCTGCCTAAAAAAAAATACAGATAATGTCTCTGGCTTCAATGACATACCATGTCCATGTAGTCTCGGCATGTAACGTGAGATTTCATAAATGTCTTATCATTTTATTTACCAAGTAAACATGAACTTGTATGTTATCTATGTCATAAATAAAAATAAATCTCTACCATGTCTGTGACATATTATAGGTACTGTTTAGAGATAAGTTAGAATATATTTGATAGATATGATAAGTTTACTAGTTTATCCAGTTTTATCATGCTATTACCAAATTATGAATGTCCCATTATGTTTCCGTTTCTTTTTATTAGTAGCATTAATTCAGTGTCTCCACAAATTGAGCTTTATTTGTTTTGTTTATAAATGAATGGCCACTGATCAGTTCTATAACCGGAATAATCAAAATACACTTATGTTTAAGACATTCATGACTTTCTAGACACTATTGAGTGAAAGAGATAGCATGAGACATAACGGCAACATATACCTGAGTTGCTTTGAGAAGTTGCTAGCTAATATACAAATTAAATGCTTTTTTAAATTGTTTCTGGATGATTATCCCGTTAATTATTCATAATATTCATGCGCATTAGATTTGCCCTTACGCAAGGTCTTTCTAATATAAATAGTACGACCTTGAATTTACGTCCGCAATTCCGCATTACTTACCCATTTAAAAGCAGGCGCCCAGAAGAAAATTGTTTTGGGACCTGAAACGAATAAACCCACTTTTAGTAGACTGCGTTTTTTTTTCTTATATAAAAGGGAAAGGAAATCGTAATTACCAGCTGGATGCTCCCACATGGGGCGCATAGCTCCGGGGACAAATCTATCGGCGATGGTTACAATTGACTTGTATACTCTCGACATCTTTGCTGGGTATTTTTTGTAGTGTGGTAAAAGCCTTTCTAAGTAGGACACAGGTACGGGAAGGAAGATAGTTACGGAGTTACTTTAATGTTTATCTAAAATTACATGGCACTGATGGCGGCCGAGGCAATACTCTCTCTGTCTGAATTAGTCTGAAGTGTCTGAACTCTGAATGAAAGCCAGCCAGCCCGTTTCGTTTGATAAGATAATGATGTCAAAGTCAAATTGACAATGTCTTCTTATGTCAGTCACTCGTGGTGCGTTTAATTATTTATCTCGACAACGTTCGACCGACGCGACGATAAAATATTTATGTTAAAAAAACCTGATATTATATAAAAATTATTAAACATGCACTAAGTTCTAGAAAAATCTATAGAAATACAAAAAAAACTACTACTATTTTTTTCCAGAGGTATGCGAAACTAACTTCGAAAACATCTGACCAACAGATAAAATCTCAAATCTGCGTTCATGTCGTATTTGATGTTTACGAATTACGAATATTGCACACAACATTACAATTTTAATTTCGATTTTCATATCTTTTTATATAAAAGATACATGATGTCATTTTGATAATAAAATATAAAATTTTTGATTTACCTATGGCCATAATTAGTTAATAAACAGTCTGTGTAAGAGTTTTAATTTGAACGCAACTTATTTTTTTTCTACAAACAAACATGGGTGCGGATGTGCGTGTGAAAATATGTGTCAACGCTCAAGAATTTATAATTTTCTTTGTTTATTTTATCTAGGATTAAACTACTAGACTCTTTTCAATAAACTAACTTTATACAATTTCGTGGACGTGATTTTGACTTATGTTTTGTGTGTTATAAGTTCCGTTAAATATGGGTACGAGCACAATGGGTAGCGATTTGCATTCTGATAAGCAGGACAAGTTGCTCAAGCTGCAAGCTCGGAAGAAGGAATTGGAGCAGATACTTGCAGCCAAAAACGAAGAGCTCTACAAACTATGTGTTCAAGAAGTACAGTTAACGGGCATCATGCCCCCCGAAGCGCCTCTTAGCCCAGAAGTGCCTCAAAGAGAGAGATTAGGTAGTGTCAAAAGTGTTGATAGGTCAACAGACGGTAATGACGTCCAAGATGGATCCGATAACTCATCCAGGCGCCTCAGGGCTGCCACAGGTGACCGAATGATGGAACAAGACGCGAATTTGCGTAAAAATCTTTCACATAGATTATCCACTCCATCAATATCGGGTGTATCAACTAAAAGCTCACATTCAAGACATGTTCGGCGTCCAGAAACTAGCTGTTCTAACTTTTTTCCCTCACCTCCTCAAGAGCGGAACACTGATACATTCTCCATACATACATCCCATACTTATCCAGCATTGGCTGGCCGACATGAACCAATGAACGAAAATCTACAAAATGACATGCAGCAAGGAACTATTTACAGACACCATACCATGACAAGTGACTATATGAACAAACTGTACTGTAACAATACTCCAGAAGCCCATAATGTATCTAGATTACGAGAAACTCACTTTAGTTCTAGCCACCCTGATATAACCACACATTATACTCATGGAACTATGGCTCCACATCCAGTACAAAACGGTATGCGTAATACACCCTTATTATATCAATATGCATCACATTTGAAGGCTCAAAGCCAACATTTGTCTGGGTTAGCTCATCAGCATCAAATGACACAATCTAAACGACGCACAGAAGGTGTTCGTCGAAACACATTACAAAGGACCCAGACCTACCATTTAACATCTCACAGTGACTATAATCAGTTGCATCTAGAAAATATGAAGCACGAAGCACAAATGATGAACTATCAGCATCGGTCCCAACCTGACATTCAAGAGCAGCCCCACATGCCAATTGAACGGACCGCAGTTGTACCAAATACATTACCTCTAAGAGAACACAATGCTATCAAATATCCCATGCACATGCAACTACAAGTGTCTACCGATGACTATATTAGGGAGGATAGGAGACATTACCAAGACCAATTAACTCCAGTCAGTACAAAGTCTTATAATTTTGACCCTATTGGCATGAATAAGTTCTCACCACTCTCTCAAGCAGACATGAAAGTGAAAGAGAAACAATGGTATGAGACATCATTGGATTCACCAACTAAATCTGAAGCGCCTCTTCTCAAAAAGAGTTCAAGCTTGAAGCGGACTTCTAGCGTAGGAAACTCGCAAGCATACGAGATAATGATCTCTTCTGGTCGCCACTCGGCTATGCAAAGTCCAAATCACATGCCACAAAGTCCTCCTGTCTTATCCCCTGGTGCGGTTTCTTTGGAGTCACCGAAAAACTTTTCAGTGATAGAACAGGGAAAATGTATACCATATAGAGAGGAGACTAAGCCTTTTGAAATGTCAGATTTTTATAAATATTCTACTAAATTTAGACAAGGTAATGTACAAAAAAGTGCACCAAATAATCCTGGTCCTAGTTTAAATTCGGGATATAATAAATTGCCCATGGAGTTGCCACAATATGCTCAAGAACATTGGCACGGACAAACTAACTGAATAATCTTTTAAAAAACTATCTGTAAATTGTAAAATTAACTTTTACTGTCTATTAACTTATTTTGACTGGAATTGGTGTGAGAATTTATAGTAGTTATAAACTTTTAGCTCATAGTATGTACTTATATTGAATTGTTATCTTCATATTAAAAGTGGCAAAATAATGTAAAGGGAAGAATGTCTGCCATGTCTGATAAAATGTGTGAGACACAATAGAAAAAGCAAGGAAAATATTGAAAATATGATATTTCTATTATATCTATTATACAAGATTATTGTGATGAAATGACAATGAAAGATAGGTACCCAAATGATTGAATATTGTTAAGATTAGCGCTGTGATAACAAAGTGCAAGCTGTTCAATTATATTGTGACAATAAAGTGTAGTTTACACATTCTAATGTGAATGTGTCTAAATCTGAATTTAATGTTTGTATACTGTCTATGAGAATTGTGACTTCTTTTTACTCTGATCTCGTTTGATTGCCGTTTTAACTTGTTTCAAGTACAAGCCTTTTAGTATTACCACTTGTTGCAATTTGCCCTAATTTTAAGTAATTCCAATGCTTTGCCCACCGCTTGTAGGATACAAAAATAATAACAATTTTATCATTATGTAACATCGCCGCTTTTGTGATAATTTTTTCTCATTGTTTGTAAAATTATGTTTGAGTCCCTTTGTGTATAAGTTTGTATTTATAGTCGTTTCAAAACTAGTTAGTAATTTAGTGAAATTGTTTTTAACAGCTATTTTAAAAGTAATTATACAAAAGCTATCATGGAATTAGCAATTTTTTTTCTTAATCTGTTGTTTGTATATTAAATCAATGCATTAACTAATGTTTTCGAAGTTAAGACGTTACTGTTTTCTATGTACTCTAAAAGACTTATCTTACTTGCCAAGCAAATTTTAGACTAACTGCCATTGCCTTCGTCCAGTAACAAAATGTTCGGTAGCTATTTCAAGATATTGTAAATATATATACATTAGTAATGTAATAATTAGATATAAAACAGTGTGATCACTGGAACATGTTCTAAAATTATTTTTATAAAGTGTCTATGTAAGCATCTTGTGCTCATAGCAGTTTATTGGAACTAATAAAGTTTTTATAGTAATGGAATTTGTTTCATATACTTATTTATTTAGCTGGTGGCTAAATAATAACAGCAGCTCGGGTCGATCTTCAGGTCGTCATTTTCCTATCGTGTGCCATTTGCCGACCGGGACCACCAGCTTATACGTGCCTTCCGAAGCACGAAATCATCTCTTTATCAGAAAATCAGTTGGTTCAAGCCTGCAATGTCCTAGCCAAACAGGAAACAATTTCACAAAGTAGGCTTCCCGTGGGAATCGAACTCACGACCACCGGGTAGCAAGGCTAACGGTTGAACCTCGCCTAGAGTGAGAAACAGCTGGATTTCTAGCCAACGGCAGCATCCACGGTGCGCTCGGCAGCACGCTATGATATTCGCTCTAGCAAATGACTGTCTTGACTCTTGAGCGACTGAAAAGGACAGGAATATGGAAAAGTGTGATGCCGTGCTGCTTGATGAGGTTTAAACCTTTGTACCCCTTAGTGGCTACAAGCATACCGCTGAGTATGAGGTCTTGTCTTGGTATTCGGTTCGCATATCAGTGTTGTTGGATTTTCGAATTTCTCAGTAACACACTGGAGTCTTGTTTTTGTGCCCTACTATGATGTGGCTCTGGTTGGCTGGACAAAACTTCAAAACGGCTCGCATTTACAATAGGGCAATAGGGCACTTTATGTGACGGCTAAACACCCTTATTTCAGAATAGGTGACGCTACAGAATCTTAGATAATCGATCGAAAGCGTGTCCAGCCAGCTTGAAAAACCACTTTTCGCTGGTCTCTCAATCTCGGTAACGGAAGTGATTTTGACGACTTTTTGCATATCAACGGGCGTCACATAAATATGTGACAGGCATCAAGCTAAAAGTTTTGTGATACGTACAGTGGTTTAGTAGAAAAATGCAAAAAACTGTGTCCAGCCATCTTGAATTTACGTAAAAAACTTTTGGCTGGCACTTCCGAATCCCACATAACGGGAGCGTTTTCGAATATGGTTCCTTTACTAATACTTGGTGACGCAATGTGTGACAGTAATAACGTTTGATTTATGGCGTCACATGTAAGGGTTTACGAGATATCAATGAAAACTTAATGTATACTTGTGTCCAGCCATCTTGAACTCAGGCTGGCTGGACACGTGTATCTCCGCTGCCTGATGATCTACGACCTTCAAAATGTTATCAAAATGTTGTGACGGGGACGATAATGATAACCTGAATTAGTGACGGAAAAACTTTGGGTAGTTTCAAAGATATTGATCATTTAAATTTTCCCATACAAACATCCATTAATATTGTGAGGTGACCATATTTTTGACATAATTATAGGATTTCTTTTTAATCGACTAATCGGCCGGTAGCAGCCAAGCCACGCCAGCTTTGTATTTGATTTCTCCGTGGGAATAAAAGGTTTTCCTGCAGAAAAAGGGGAAGTATGTGTTTCTAAATAATAACTAAAAATACTAACAAAAAAAAAACAAAGTGCATTGCACTCAGTGATGCCAATTTAGCATAAGTAAGCTTTATTATTGTAATTTGTGTTTATATTTGTTATTTTGTGTGTGCAATAAAGAATAAGAATAATAAGAATAGCATTTTTTCATGTTGTTTAGCAAACTTATTAGTTGTTTAGCATAAAGCATATTTTTTAGCACATAAAATTATTTTAAAATAAAATACATTAATGCGTAAGCAATTATTTCCATTTAGAAAAAAAAATCCCTTTACTAAGTATATTGTTGGCGCTCCTGATGCTAATGCTGATGATAATGGAAAGAGTATTTGAGATCATAGTCGATTAAAACAGTATGTAAGTATATTTTGTTAAATAATAAAAAAAGTTAAAACTATTGTTACGTTTCATTTGACACTGAAAAATGTTAGCAGATTTTTTTAGCATTTCTATAAAGCAATTGGCATAATTTTAGCAGATTCTATATCGGTCTTGTTGGCAACACTGATGCACTGATACTGAGTTTGTTTTGTACACAGAGGCTGTGAGTGCTGTGACAGCGTAAACCGTTTTCGTTTAATCGTTTAGAGTAAGTATACGTCATAATGGTATTTAGAGCCTTCCGTCGATTTGTAAGGAATACGTGCAATATTTGCTAAGTGCGTTTTCATTTAACGAGGTCCTTGGTAAGTAACGTGAATTACATTATTTTTTCATTTAAATACCTTAGAGCATTAGTCTGTTATCCTGACACAATATCTACATACGTACTTATCATAAAAACACCAATACTTATCTAAAAAGAGTAGATAGGTATCTGCACGTAAATAATCAATAACATTAAACCCCCCCCCCTCTACACTTTTGTCTTCTATTGATTTAAATATCTACAGTTGTTCGTATTAGTATCACCAATACGCGGATTTTCGTCCATTAAAGAAAACACCTTAAAATATACTTTGTCCTACATAAAACCTACAATATTGGTAACCCTACTACAGTGTTTGTATGGGAAAATTTAAATGATCAATATCTTTGAAACTACCCAAAGTTTCTCCGTCACTAATTCAGGTTATCATTATCGTCCCCGTCACAACATTTTGATAACATTTTGAAGGTCGTAGATCATCAGGCAGCGGAGATACACGTGTCCAGCCAGCCTGAGTTCAAGATGGCTGGACACAAGTATACATTAAGTTTTCATTGATATCTCGTAAACCCTTACATGTGACGCCATAAATCAAAAGTTATTACTGTCACACATTGCGTCACCAAGTCCTATTAGTAAAGGAACCATATTCGAAAACGCTCCCGTTATGTGGGATTCGGAAGTGCCAGCCAAAAGTTTTTTACGTAAATTGAAGATGGCTGGACACAGTTTTTTGCATTTTTCTACTAAACCACTGTACGTATCACAAAACTTTTAGCTTGATGCCTGTCACATATTTATGTGACGCCCGTTGATATGCAAAAAGTCGTCAAAATCACTTCCGTTACCGAGATTGAGAGACCAGCGAAAAGTGGTTTTTCAAGCTGGCTGGACACGCTTTCGATCGATTATCTATGATTCTGTAGCGTCACCTATTCTGAAATAAGGGTGTTTAGCCGTCACATAAAGTGCCCTATTGCCCTATTGTAAATGCGAGCAGTTTTGAAGTTTTGTCCAGCGGACCAGAGCCACATCTACTATGACGTCTTAAAATATTCCTAACTTCTTATTCCAGTGTGGAAACGTGACAGAATTATATAGAATGTCTTGCGCCAACTCTTTTCCATTCCACATAAGTTAGGAGACGTCATGGTAGACCATCAGTAGAAAGCAAAATACTGTCTTGCTTGCTTTTACTTGGGGTTTAAACACCGCTGCCTCACTCTTCTGGGCGTGATAATATTTAAATTAAAAGCATATTTAGATAATTACATAATTTAATTCAAACTACCAGTGATGAGACCAGCTTACATTGCACAGAAACAAAGCCATATAGAAACTTTTAAAATAAAGAAAATAAAACGTCACGGAAATATCTCATCTCTTAAGCATGGTGATTGGTATTCTTCAGTTTTTGAAGCAGGGTTTGCAGGGACCTCTTGCCAGGAGTGAACTCGCCATTCAGATAGTCATCATCATTGCCTGGAATGTAAAAAACAACGAATTTCAGAGTTGAACCTTTTAATATTTTCAGATTTAATAAACGTTTTTTTTCTTTCGGGGTTACCGTGATTGTTGGGATGAAAGATAGTTTTTTTTTTTTCCATTATAGGAGTCTGAAAAGTTATATTACAGACGCCAGGACATCAAGCTACTACCACCTGTATTTCTTAAATAGAACTTAATTAATACAGCAATAGGTTCAATTCAAGGTTATCGTTCACGCGAAGACGTCGCGTGATAGTGCCTTACACTAATGTGCGAGCCATAAAATAGCGGGCGCAGAGACTTGCGCGAAACCTATTAAAAAAAATCGTTGGATATTTTGTAGCATAGAGCTACCTATACACTACCCAGGACATGTGGAGAAGCGCCCTTCGGACACACACACACCTGTTTGTTCTGATTACCAATAAACTTTACCTACTTTAAATATATTATATAGGAAATATTTTTTTTTTTTTGTAAAACAGTTTGTGACGCCTAGGTACATATTTTTCGTGGAAAAGTTTGACCAAAAAAATGTAGGTAGGCGTCTAAGAATACAGACAAATACCTACAGTATCGTAGTGAGGATCTATCGCGATAACGTGCATCGAAGTCAAGTAGTATCGCAATAAAGATCTTTCGCAGTAACGTCGTGCATCGAAGTCAAGTAGTATAGCACAGTGAAGATCTTACGCAGTAACGTGCATCGCAGTTTTGTAGCATCGTGTTAGCATTTATCGATATTTTGTGCGTCGAGATTCCGTATGCTACTCCCATCTTCTCGTGTCCATGGCAATCTAAATTGTATCGGCCCAGAATTGAGCTACTATAGTTTGGCGCTTTCGGTAGCGTCCATCAGTTCTTGTAGTGAACAAACAACAGGACATTCAGGACAATATAAGTATTAAGTGCCCCGTTGTTTGAAGAACAGCTCCACATTTACAATCCAGCGCAGTCATTCATGAATCTTCGCAGTTTTTCCTTACTGCGATTTCGCCATTCAGTTTGCTTTAGCCACCTTTTCACTGTACCTATCACTTTGACTAAATCGTGCTTAGGAATGCTATCTAAGTAGGTAGGTACTATAAATTACCTATAGTACCTATGTACTTACCAGCCCCTCCGAGTTGACCGTTGTTGCATCCATCATCCCACATGTTGAGACAACGCTTGCCCGGGTTAAAGCCACCTCCCAGATAGTTGTCATCATTGCCTGAAATAAAATATAGGTAGGTACTCATGCCCGTTTTCAGTTATACTTATAAAATCTATTAGAATGCCTAGGTACAAAAAGTACCTACACTTTTTTGTTTTCTTTCCAGTGCTTACAAAAACGGGCGTCAATCATGAGCAATGACTGAGCACTTCCTAATGGGATAGGTACCCACCCGCGAGCCGGGAATCGAACCCACGACCTCTTGCTCGCACTAGACCAACGAGCCAGTCGATAATTTTAATTAGTTTGGTGATTGGTGTGAAGACGAGTATTAGAGAAGAAGTTTAGAAGTGTGGAGTAGTGGAGTAGTAGTTTACTGCCGCACTCGAAGAGCTTCAGTGGTTGCTTGGGTCGTCGCTTGGTAAAGGTTTTTGGCAGTTTTGTCATACAAAGTGGCGGCTTGAGTAATCGTTGGATATCTCTGAGTGCCGCAGTTAGTTTAATTCGACTATTCAAAAGTGCCTGTAATTGGCCTAGGTACTTGAAAAGAATATTTTGATTTTTGATTTTTGAAGAAGAAAACATGCTGCGCGAACCCCAAAATTAATTGAGATAAGGACAAGAGACTGATGATGATGAATTACCAGAACCAGGCAGTTGTCCGTTGATGCATCCGTCGTCCCACATGTTGATACACCGCTTGCCAGGGTTGAAGCCGCCGTTCAGGTAGTCATCGTCATTGCCTGAAATTAATTGTAGCAGTTCAAGACGGAACAGTGCGAGGTAGTTAATTGATAAAACTATTGCCGTCACGGTGCGTCAAGTCTGCTGCCGCGGATTATGATAGGGTACAGACCCATAGGCTATGTCATAACAACAATGTCCTCGAAACCTCCCAGGCAACCTTTGCCTAAGAGTCGATTCAATTATTTTTGACTTTAAAAGGGGTTTGCATCATATGGTCGCCTCCCTTCCACCATTTTTTTTTTAATTTCGTGTATTTCTGAGACCCTCCCCCTCTTTTCAAATCTCACGTGATTAAAGGACGAACCCTTTTTTTTTGGGGGTGTTAAATCATCAAATTAATAACCCCTCCAGCTCTGGCCAGAGCGAAAGGGAGTGTCAGACTTCTACTGACTAAAAACCACCCATGTTCCTTATTAGCCCTTGTGCCTTGTGCGGTATCCCTTTCGAACAACCCGCAGCCCCGACGGGAAAGGACGAACCCTTATTTCATTGAAGTTAAGGAAAATAAGCTCTACCTATTCTGGTCATTGTCCTGTGTCGACGCGTCTTCATTGTGGTGTGCTTATTGACGTGACAACGTCTTATAAATTGGTTTGCCGGGTGACACTTCAAGAAACTGCGTTACGCTCCGCTCACGTTATGCGCTCACAATGAGAGCGAGTGAGAGGCACGCGTCCCTTCCACTCGGGCATGGTTAGCCCGCCTAAGAGCGAGAGAGACAGACATAAAAAAGTCGTTGTCACGTAAAACTTTCGCCCGTATACCGACTTTACAGGCAACCAATTTTTTGAAATGTAGAACACGTTTTGAAAGGTTTTTCCCTGATAAAGAAGCAACTGAGCGAGTAGTTAGGTAGGTACTTACCAGCTCCTCCGAGTTGACCGTTGTTGCATCCTTCATCCCACATGTTGATGCATAACCTTTCTGCAGCTACAAAACAATAATAATCAGATATTACTAAGTAGTTATATTTGGTAACTAAGTACATATTACCGGCTCGGACATCAGACATTGACATGTACCTACCTACTTCAGTATTATTTGATAATCGAAATCGACAATAATAATGTTAGTTAAGCTTGAAAAAAGCAGCAGCACAGACATCGCCCTCCAAAAGCTCCTAGCGGATCGCCAACTGTCATGGCCACCTGGAAGACTCTAAACCGACTTCGAAGCCAGGTGGGCCGCTGCCGGCACAACTTGTTCCGGTGAGGGTATTCCGATAAGGCTCCCTGTCCACTGATTAGTGAACGTACCCACTTCTCTATTTAATATATTTTTTATGTTGACAAGGATTACGTGGTTTTATTATATTGTAACCTGCGCCACGTAACCCATTATCGACACATTGCGATTATCGAAGCGGAGCGAGGCTGCGGAGCGGAGAAATAGAGAAATATTGACCAAAGGATTGCATAGAATCTGCCCTCTGTTCCCAGTATGCAATCCTATTGGTTAATGTTTCTCCGCCCCGCAGCCTCGCTCCGTTTCAGTGGACAGGGAGACTTAAGCTGAGTGCAAATGCAAAGTCTCTTCAAAAACCATCGCCCATCTGCACTGCTCTTTGCGCAACTTCACCTGCGCTTTAAGAGACCTGTCCGAAGCCTGATCAACGCTATCAATGTTGCTGAGTTCTGGTTGAAATAAATTTAATTTAATTCGAATTAATTCAATGGGAATCATCGACATGAAGAAGAAGAAATAGAAGTAGGTACCTGTGTTCGGAGATCTATGTGCCTGCAATTTGAACTTACATTTTTCGTAAAAACATAACACAGTTTTGTTTACAGCGTAGGCCAAAATTACTGACAAACAAACAAAAAGAAAGCTTTGGTAAACTTACATTTGTGAAAGCCAGAGTGTGCTCCAAAACTTTTGCAATAAACTATGGAAATTACACTGCAGAGCACAATAATCGCCTTCATTTTGAGAGTCAAGCTGTTATTTCGCGAAAATTTATACCAGCTAATGGTTTTTCGAATGACAAATGTCGTAATTTCGTGCATTTTCGACGCTTTTATAAATGGTCAGCACTCGAAAAATTAATTAGTCAATGGTGGTATGTGGTATCGCTCCACTTATGATAGAGGAGTTAATAATAGGTACTTATTGCATTCATTCATTTCATGGAATCAATATGGGATATTGCTAAATTCATTATTTTCGAGTGCCTAGAGATGAATGATAAATTATAACACCAAATGATAACAATGTTAACAAAAACCAGGAGCTGGTGGCTAGATAATGACTCGGGTCAATATTAAGGTTAAGCCGCGCTTGCCTAGGTTGATCTGTGGATGGGTGCCAACCCATTACTTACCGAGTTTCCTCCGTGCTTTGGCAAGCAAGATATGCTGTTTTCGGCTGTTTTTTCTAGATCCTTGACAGTCGTAACTAGGTAGTCAGTGACTTGAAAGTCTGACAACCTGTCTTACCAAGGGGTCATAGTACTCAGTACCAACTGGATTGTGGAGGTCAGATAAGCAGTCAGTCAGTAAAATACTGGCTTTCAGCTGTATCCGGTTAGATTGGAAGCTGACCCCAACCAACACATTCGGGAAAAGGTTAGGCCCGTAATCCACCAAAGCGGAGATGTGCCAAGCGGAGAGATGTGCCAAATTCGACCAATCACAGTTACATCTGGTCTTTTGCCCTTCCTGTGATTGGTCGAATTTGGCACATCTCCTCTCCGCTTGGCACATCTCCGCATGATGATGATGATGATGATAACAAATTAGATACATTCAAATTCAATTTTTAAATGCTTATAATTTGGATCCCTGTAAGTTGATACTATCGTACGTATAGTACTACAGTACGTACTAAGTGGATTTTGAATTTCTTAGTATCAGTCCAGCTGATTCCAGACAGATAACTCCTCGCCTCGGGCCTCGGTCCTGCGCCTGATTTCGCTCCGGGCATCTGCCGTCCCATCTGACTATCATGAGGGAAAGCTGAGGTTGTAATCCAACTAAAGAAAACATTTGAATTTTACGACAGACACGCAGAATTATCAAAACGACCATGGTTATTTACTTAATCCAATTTATTTTGGTTTTTTAAAATATTAGTGTAGTATATGTAGGTAGGTTTCTATATTATGTTATGTACTAGAAGGTACTATAAAAATAAATCAGTGTTCAACCGACATTCGTGTGTTTCACTATATGGTGACAGCGGTTTTCAATAAAATCCGTTATTGGTGGTCTATTTCTACTTAATTCGATTAAAATCGACTTGTCTTTGTGTAGAAAGTGTTAAATAATAACAGTGTTCAACCGAAAAAAAAAAAAAAAAAGGTCCATCTTTGAGAATAGCCTCTCCAGTAGACCAACCCAACCTTGATCAGTCCCATGTTTCAGAAGAAAGGAAAAATAGACGACGAGAGATAACACCAAAGTTTGAGGAGCAACTTGGTGAAGGTGAATCGTCTACGCCGCGCGCGCCGCCTGGAGACAGTGACAGTCCTCGGGACGATGCTTTACCAGCAGTTCAAGGACCAATCACTCAGTCCAAGGCTCGAATGCTGACGACAATAGGTTATAACTTATTATTCGGATCAAACAATGGTGATAATGAGTGAATTGAAATTTCAAAAAAAAAAAAAAAAACCAAGTACTTCTTTCTATACTCGATGTATTTGAAACCAATTTTATTTTTTTACTTATTCATACTATAGTGCCTGTAGTTAGTTATTGTTAGTTAATATTTCATTGTAAGTGTTGGTACTATTAGTATTGTAGCACAACCTATGTTTCCCTAGCCTAAGTCTCCTTACCAGTTTAAGAAAAGTAATTAATTGTGTTCAAACTATTATTAAATTGTAACTGGCAATAACAGCAGATTCTATGAAGTTTGTTAGTTTAATTAAGTTTATACACACTGTTCTCTGTTCTTTTTTTTTTGTAAGGGGAAAGATGTAGTATATGTAGGTAGGTTTCTATATTATGTTATGTACTAGAAGGTACTATAAAAATAAATCAGTGTTCAACCGACATTCGTGTGTTTCACTATAATTAGTTGTCCTTGCGGGTATTAAGTATTACCTATGTGATTAAGTATTTGATATCCTTATGACGAAGACTGCTTCATTGGTGTAGTGGTCGCAAGCGTGACTCCTGAGCATGAGGTCCTGGGTTCGATTTCCGGGTCCGGAAAGTGTTATTGTATTTTTTCCATCATTAATTTCTCACAGTTGCAGCCACGGCACCTGGATTTGTGCCGTTTGATTGCAAAAGGATCGCCCCTTAGTACATGGTCTTAAATATAACTGGCGATGGCGAAATGTGGGTGCAATACCAGATCTATACAGTGCGATCAAATTATCTTGGCATTGCGAAATTTTACGCATGTAAACTTGGGAATAAAACTGTTATTGCCAGATAAACCAATACTTAAACGATCAGAAAATATCTAATTTAAACAGTGAGAAATACAAATAAAATAAATATCATAACACTTTTATACATTCGTTGTAACAAAATGACCTGCACGAAGTTCGGAGCTGCCAAGATAATTTGATCGCACTGTACACCTCTACGTAATCCTTTAGGGATGTGACGATGTTAATATACCTTGTCACACACTCACGTACAAACCGGGACAAGCATAATGAGAGTTAATTAGCAGACTTAATGATCATAGCGCTGAAACAGCTGGATAGTTATGAAGCTAGATGCAAATCAGAATCAGCGTGACGCTTCGGATGCAGGCTGAATACTAATGCGATGACCATCGTTATTGAATTCGGTTGCAGAATATGTTCGAAAAGTCCGCCTCAAAAGGGTGAAGGGTGATTACCTTTACTCTATTCTGTAATATTCTATATAATATGTGTATGTTTATTACAGGTATATATTCGGATACTAGTATTTATTTTTATATGTGTATATATTAGTATGTATGTTTAATTAATATGGATATGATTGGTTCTTAATTTTAATTAAAATCTTGTTAGTCTTGTCTACACACTGTGTCTACATTAAAAAAACAAAAAAACTGTTCGAACACTCCTCTCGGACCTCAATTATGATGACACTGAATTATTCCTCACTAAGTAGTCATAAACACATACACACACACACACACGCACATACACACATACACACGCACACACTACCATACACACATAACACATACATGCAACAACACAGACGCACACAGTCACTCTCTAGATATGCATTCCAGAAATATATTATAACTAGTATTTGCGTGGCTGCGCGAGCTGCGCGCAGCTCGCGGGTCGTGAAGAGGGGGAGAGGGCGAGCTTTGAAAAACACCTACCTACACCTACCTACTACCTACCTACACCTACCTACTACCTACCTACTACCTACCTACTACCTACCTACTACCTACCTACTACCTACCTACTACCTACCTACTACCTACCTACTACCTACCTACTACCTACCTACTACCTACCTACTACCTACCTACTACCTACCTACTACCTACCTACTACCTACCTACTACCTACCTACTACCTACCTACTACCTACCTACTACCTACCTACTACCTACCTACTACCTACCTACTACCTACCTACTACCTACCTACTACCTACCTACTACCTACCTACTACCTACCTACTACCTACCTACTACCTACCTACTACCTACCTACTACCTACCTACTACCTACCTACTACCTACCTACTACCTACCTACTACCTACCTACTACCTACCTACTACCTACCTACTACCTACCTACTACCTACCTACTACCTACCTACTACCTACCTACTACCTACCTACTACCTACCTACTACCTACCTACTACCTACCTACTACCTACCTACTACCTACCTACTACCTACCTACTACCTACCTACTACCTACCTACTACCTACCTACTACCTACCTACTACCTACCTACTACCTACCTACTACCTACCTACTACCTACCTACTACCTACCTACTACCTACCTACTACCTACCTACTACCTACCTACTACCTACCTACTACCTACCTACTACCTACCTACTACCTACCTACTACCTACCTACTACCTACCTACTACCTACCTACTACCTACCTACTACCTACCTACTACCTACCTACTACCTACCTACTACCTACCTACTACCTACCTACTACCTACCTACTACCTACCTACTACCTACCTACTACCTACCTACTACCTACCTACTACCTACCTACTACCTACCTACTACCTACCTACTACCTACCTACTACCTACCTACTACCTACCTACTACCTACCTACTACCTACCTACTACCTACCTACTACCTACCTACTACCTACCTACTACCTACCTACTACCTACCTACTACCTACCTACTACCTACCTACTACCTACCTACTACCTACCTACTACCTACCTACTACCTACCTACTACCTACCTACTACCTACCTACTACCTACCTACTACCTACCTACTACCTACCTACTACCTACCTACTACCTACCTACTACCTACCTACTACCTACCTACTACCTACCTACTACCTACCTACTACCTACCTACTACCTACCTACTACCTACCTACTACCTACCTACTACCTACCTACTACCTACCTACTACCTACCTACTACCTACCTACTACCTACCTACTACCTACCTACTACCTACCTACTACCTACCTACTACCTACCTACTACCTACCTACTACCTACCTACTACCTACCTACTACCTACCTACTACCTACCTACTACCTACCTACTACCTACCTACTACCTACCTACTACCTACCTACTACCTACCTACTACCTACCTACTACCTACCTACTACCTACCTACTACCTACCTACTACCTACCTACTACCTACCTACTACCTACCTACTACCTACCTACTACCTACCTACTACCTACCTACTACCTACCTACTACCTACCTACACCTACCTACTACCTACCTACTACCTACCTACTACCTACCTACTACCTACCTACTACCTACCTACTACCTACCTACTACCTACCTACTACCTACCTACTACCTACCTACTACCTACCTACTACCTACCTACTACCTACCTACTACCTACCTACTACCTACCTACTACCTACCTACTACCTACCTACTACCTACCTACTACCTACCTACTACCTACCTACTACCTACCTACTACCTACCTACTACCTACCTACTACCTACCTACTACCTACCTACTACCTACCTACTACCTACCTACTACCTACCTACTACCTACCTACTACCTACCTACTACCTACCTACTACCTACCTACTACCTACCTACTACCTACCTACTACCTACCTACTACCTACCTACTACCTACCTACTACCTACCTACTACCTACCTACTACCTACCTACTACCTACCTACTACCTACCTACTACCTACCTACTACCTACCTACTACCTACCTACTACCTACCTACTACCTACCTACTACCTACCTACTACCTACCTACTACCTACCTACTACCTACCTACTACCTACCTACTACCTACCTACTACCTACCTACTACCTACCTACTACCTACCTACTACCTACCTACTACCTACCTACTACCTACCTACTACCTACCTACACCTACACCTACCTACACATACCTACTACCTACCACCTACCTACTACCTACCTACTACCTCCTACTACCACTAAAAAAACATTACCCTAAAGTTTGCTTGTCGTCGCCCCAGAGTTACGCTTCACCCGCTCAACCTTCGTTACGCTAAGGAGGTCGCCGGCTCGCTTCGCTCGCCACCTCCCCCCTTCGCTCCACTTGGTCTCGCAGGTTCGCTCCACTCAGGACCTACCTACCACCGGAAAGCTATCATGACATTATCCCTACGCTACGGGGGTCGCCGGCTCGCTTCGCTCGCCCGCTACCCCCTTCGCTTTGCCGCTGTACCACCACCGGACAGGTTTCGACGCCTACTATAATATTTGTTCAAACACCTAATGGCTATCTCTAACCGTTATGAAGTTACAGCCCTTTTAATTTTAGGGGAGGTTGGGGGGGGGAGGGTATACAAATTTCAACGCCCCTCAAATAGATTTAGGTAAGAATCAAAAAATTTTTCAGGAGTAAAAAAGAGGTGAAGAGGGGGGGGGGGTGAAGGGGGGGAGAGGGGGGAGTTTCTAAAAATGATTTCGATTAACGCAATGCCCCTCTATATGAATCTGAAAAAAAATTCGTTCCTCTCAGTCTCTTAACTTCCGAGATCCGAAAGGGGGGGGTGAAGGGGGGCAAGGGGGTCAAATTTTAAAACTGGTTTTTACTTCCCCAAGCCTCCTCTATACGAATCCCTAAAAAAAAACACGTAAATTCTCTTTATTTCCGAGATCCGCCTAAAGGGGGGGGTGAAGGGGGGCAAGGGGGTCATATTTGAACAATGGTTTTTACTTCCCCGAGCCTCCTCTATACGAATCCGTAAACAAAACAGAAAAAAAGGGGTGAAGAGGGGGGGGGGGGGTAAAGGGGGGGGGGGGAGAGGGGAGCTTTGAATAATGATTTCGACTAACTCATTGCCCCTTTCAATGAATCTGAAAAAAAAAATGTTCCAAGTCTCTTAACTTCCGAGATCCGAAAGGGGGGGGGGTGAAGGGGGGCAAGGGGGTCAAATTTGAAAAATGGTTTATACTTCCCCAAGCCTCTTCTATACGAATCCCTAAAAAAAAACACGTAAAATCTCTTTATTTTCGAGATCCGCCTAAAGGGGGGGAGAAGGGGGAAAAGGGGGGCCACTTTGAAAAATGATTTTTACTTTACCGAGCCCCCTCTATACGAATCCCTAAAAAAAAACACGTAAAGTCTCTTTGTTTCCGAGATACGATAGGGAGGGGGGAGAAGGGGGGGGAAAGGGGGGGTTTGGGACTTTTCCCATACTCACGAGAGTTGGTTGTTTACGAATCTGTCAAAATATACCCACCTCCCCATCCACCATCTGGGAGAACAATTCTGTCAATAAGTCAGTCAGTCAGTGAGTGGTAATTTAGCTTTATATAGTATAACTAGTATTTGCGTGGCTGCGCGAGCTGCGCGCAGCTCGCGGGGCGTGAAGAGGGGGAGAGGGGGAGCTTTGAAAAATGATTTCGACTAATGCATTGCACCTCTCAATGAATCTGAAAAAAAAAAGTTCCAATGCAGCTCGCGGTACTACCTACCTACACCTACCTACACCTACCTACACCTACCTACACCTACCTACACCTACCTACACCTACCTACACTTACCTACACCTACCTACACCTACCTACACCTACCTACACCTACCTACACCTACCTACACCTACCTACACCTACCTACACCTACCTACACCTACCTACACCTACCTACACCTACCTACACCTACATACACCTACCTACACCTACCTACACCTACCTACTACCTACCTACACCTACCTACTACCTACCTACACCTACCTACACCTACCTACACCTACCTACACCTACCTACCTACACCTACCTACCTACACCTACCTACCTACACCTACCTACCTACACCTACCTACCTACACCTACCTACCTACACCTACCTACCTACACCTACCTACCTACACCTACCTACCTACACCTACCTACCTACACCTACCTACCTACACCTACCTACCTACACCTACCTACCTACACCTACCTACCTACACCTACCTACCTACACCTACCTACCTACACCTACCTACCTACACCTACCTACCTACACCTACCTACCTACACCTACCTACCTACACCTACCTACCTACACCTACCTACCTACACCTACCTACCTACACCTACCTACCTACACCTACCTACCTACACCTACCTACCTACACCTACCTACCTACACCTACCTACCTACACCTACCTACCTACACCTACCTACCTACACCTACCTACCTACACCTACCTACCTACACCTACCTACCTACACCTACCTACCTACACCTACCTACCTACACCTACCTACCTACACCTACCTACCTACACCTACCTACCTACACCTACCTACCTACACCTACCTACCTACACCTACCTACCTACACCTACCTACCTACACCTACCTACCTACACCTACCTACCTACACCTACCTACCTACACCTACCTACATACACCTACCTACCTACACCTACCTACCTACACCTACCTACCTACACCTACCTACCTACACCTACCTACCTACACCTACCTACCTACACCTACCTACCTACACCTACCTACCTACACCTACCTACCTACACCTACCTACCTACACCTACCTACCTACACCTACCTACCTACACCTACCTACCTACACCTACCTACCTACACCTACCCACTACCTACCTATCACCTAACTACCTCCTACTACCACTAAAAAAACATTACCCTAAAGATTGCTTGTCGTCGCCCCTGAGTTACGCTCCACTCAGGACCTACCTACCACCGGAAAGCTATCATGATATTATCCCTACGCTATGGGGGTCGCTGGCTCGCTTCGCTCGCCCGCTCCCCCCTTCGCTTTACCGGTAGCACCATTTTACTCCCCCGAGCCTCCCCTATACGAATCCGTCAACAAAACAGAAAAAAAGGGGTGAAGAGGGGGGGGGGTGAAAGGGGGGAGAGGGGGGGGGGGTGAAAGGGGGGAGAGGGGGGAGATATGAAAAATGATTTCGACTAACGCTATGCCCCTTTCAATGAATCTGAAAAAAAAAAATGTTCCAAGTCTCTTAACTTCCGAGATCCGCCTAAAGGGGGGGTGAAGGGAGGCAAGGGGGTCAAATTTGAAAAGTGGTTTTTACTGCCCCGAGCCTCCTCTATACGAATCCCTATAAAAAAACACGTAAAGTCTCTTTATTTCCGAGATCCGCCAAAAGGGGGGGAAAAGGGGGGCAAGAGGGGCCACTTTGAAAAAAGATTTTTACTTTACCGAGCCTCCTCTATACGATTCCCTAAAAAAAAACACGTAAAGTCTCTTTGTTTCCGAGATACGATAGGGAGGGGAAAGAAGGGGGGGGAAAAGGGGGGGTTTGGGACTTTTCCCATACTCACGAGAGTTACTTGTTTACGAATCTGTCAAAATATACCCACCTCCCCATCCACCATCTGGGAGAACAATTCTGTCAGTCAGTCAGTGGTAATCGAGCTTTATATATTATAACTAGTATTTGCGTGGCTGCGCGAGCTGCGCGCAGCTCGCGGGGCGTGAAGAGGGGGAGCTTTGAAAAATGATTTCGACTAACGCATTGCACCATCAATGAATCTGAAAAAAAAATGTTCCAATGCAGCTCGCGGTACTACCTACCTACACCTACCTACTACCTACCTACACCTACCTACACCTACCTACACCTACCTACTACCTACCTACACCTACCTACTACCTACCTACACCTACCTACTACCTACCTACACCTACCTACACCTACCTACACCTACCTACACCTACCTACACCTACCTACACCTACCTACACATACCTACTACCTACCTACACCTACCTACCTACACCTACCTACACCTACCTACACATACCTACTACCTACCACCTACCTAACTACTACCTCCTACTACCACTAAAAAAACATTACCCTAAAGTTTGCTTGTCGTCGCCCCTGAGTTACGCTTCACCCACTCAACCTTCGTTACGCTAAAGAGGTCGCCGGCTCGCTTCGCTCGCCACCTCCCCCCTTCGCTCCACTCGGTCTCGCAGGTTCGCTCCACTCAGGACCTACCACCGGAAAGCTATCATGACTTCATCCCTACGCTACCGCTTCGCTTTACCGCTGTACCACCACCGGACAGGTTTCGACGCCTACTATAATATTTGTTCAAACACCTAATGGCTATCTCTAACCGTTATGAAGTTACAGTCCTTTTAATTTTAGGGGAGGTTGGGGAGGGGAGGGTATACAAATTTCAACGCCCCTCAAATAGATATACGTAAGAATCAAAAAGTTTTTCAGGAGTAAAAAAAGAGATGAAGAGGGGGGGGCGAAGGGGGGGAGAGGGGGGAGTTTCTAAAAATGATTTCGACTAACGCAATGCCCCTCTATATGAATCTGAAAAAAAATTCGTTCCAAGTCTCTTAACTTCCGAGATCCGAAAGGGGGGGGTGAAGGGGGGCAAGGGGGTCAAATTTTAAAAATGGTTTTTACTTCCCCAAGCCTCCTCTATACGAATCCTTAAAAAAAATCACGTAAATTCTCTTTATTTCCGAGATCCGCCTAAAGGGGGGGAGAAGGGGGAAAAGGGGGGCCACTTTGAAAAATGATTTTTACTTTACCGAGCCCCCTCTATACGAATCGGTAAAAAAAAAAAATACGTGTCTCTTAGTTTCCGAGATACGACAGGGAGGGGGAGGAGGGGGGGCAAAAAGGGGGGGTTTGGCACTTTTCCCATACTCACGAGAGTTAGTTGTTTACGAATCTGTCAAAATATACCCACCTCCCCATCCACCATCTGGGAGAACAATTCTGTCAGTGAGTGAGTCAGTGAGTCAGTGGTAATTAAGCTTTATATATTATAATAACTAGTATTTGCGTGGCTGCGCGAGCTGCGCGCAGCTCGCGGGTCGTGAAGAGGGGGAGCTTTTAAAAATACCTACACCTACCTACTACCTACCTACACCTACCTACACTCGGTCTCGCAGGTTCGCTCCACTCAGGACCTACCTACCACCGGAAAGCTATCATGACATTATCCCTGAAGCGTATAAGTGACTCTCATGAGTAGCTAAAAAGTGCAAAACCTCCTCTTTTTGCCCCCTTTTCCACTCCTATCTTTTTCATAGTTGCCCCATTTGCCCCCTTTCTCCTCCCTCTAGGCGGATCTCGGAAGTTAAGATACTGCGAACATTTTTGGCTTAAAAAAAAAATGGAAAAGGGGAGCAAGTGGATCAATTTTGAAAAATGGTTTTAATTTCCCGAGCCTCCTCTATATGAATCCGTAAGCAAAACAGAACACGAATTTAAAAAAGGGGTGAAGACAGGGGGAAGATGAAGGGGGGAGAGGGGGGAGCTTTGAAAAATGATTTCGACTAACGCCTTGCCCCTTTTAATGAATCTGAAATAAAAATGATACAAGTCTCTTAACTTTCGAGATCCGCCTAAAGGGGGGAGAAAGGGGGCAAATGGGGCAACTTTGTAAAAGGTACGAGGGGAAAATGGAGCAAAAAGGGGAGGTTTTGCACTTTTAAGCTACTCATGAGAGTTACTTATACGCTTCACTCACTCAACCTTCGTTACGCTACGGAGGTCGCCGGCTCGCTTCGCTCGCCACCTCCCCTCTTCGCTCCACTCAAGACCTGCCTGCCACCGAGGAAAAGCTATCGTGACCTTATCCCTTCGCTACGGGGGTCACCGGCTCGCTTCGCTCGCCACCTCCCCCCTTCGCCTTACCGGTACCACCATAGGATAGGTTTCGACGAGTACTGTAATACGCTACGGAGGTCGCCGGCTCGCTTTGCTCGCCACCTCCCCTATGTTGCCAGCTAGACAAAGTCTTCATTCTAAAAGTCTTTACTTCTACTTTCATGTTTTTGGGCAAAATCTGGGAAAATACCCTAAAAATGGGTTTTTTTTTGCAACAGGCAACATTATTAGAGAAATACACAACCACGACAACACAGTCCGGTCAGAAGGTGCCGGCTGTCCCATTTATCGTGTCGATAATTGGGATTTTTCATCATTTTTCCAAGATGGCCACCACACTGGCCGCCATCTTGTTTTTCTGAAAAGTCACAATTTTCCTAAAATATCAAGGATACAAGCTACCGACTGGTGTACTTGGTGTTGCCAAGTTTTAAGTTTAGTAGAACAAAAGAATTCGCCAAAGTCGGTTCTGATCCTAAAATTCAAGCACCAATGACTCTCGGGGTTGCCAGCTGAAAGTGATGAAAATGGTCAAATGTCATTTGAGGGACCCCATTCTTGGTGTTTATGTAAAAAAAATCTATTCAAAATTACGTTATTTCCACTTTTCATGTTTTTGGGAAAAAACTGGGAAAATACCCTAAAACTGGGGAAAATTTTTATGTAAAGTAATATTCCACAACAAATTACACAATCGCTCTATACAACACAATCCGTTCGGGGGATGCGACTGTCCCATTTATCGTGTCGAAAATTAGGATTTTTCATCATTTTTACAAGATGGCCGCCACACTGTCTGCCATCTTGTTTTTCTAAAAAGTCATAATTTTCCTGAAATCTCAGGGATATAGGCCACCAACTGGCGTACTTGATGTTGCCAACTTTTGTGTTTAGTAAAACAAACTAATTCGCCAAAGTCGGGTCTGACCCAAAAATTCAAGCGCCAATGGCTCTCTGGGTGGCCAGCTGAAAGTGATGAAAATGGTCAAATGTCATTTGTGGAACCCCATTGTTGGTGTTCATGTAAAATTTCCATTCAAAATGTCGTTATTTCTAGTTTTCATGTTTTTGGGGAAAATCTGGGAAATTTCCCTAAAAATGGGGAAATTTTTTGCGTAAGGTAACACTCCACAACAAAGTACACAATCGCTTCATACAACACAATCCGGTCGGGGGTTGCTGGCTGTCCCATATAACGTGTCGAAAATTAGGATTTTTCGTCATTTTTACAAGATGGCCGCCATAACATCCGCCATCTTGTTTTTCTGAAAAGTCATAATTTTCCTGAAATCTCAGGGATATAGGCCACCAACCGGTGTACTTGGTGTTGCCAACTTTTGAGTTTAGTAGAACAAACTAATTCGCCAAAGTCGGGTCTGACCAATAAATTCAAACGCCAATGGCTTTCGGGGTTGCCAGCTGAAAGTAATAAAAATGGTCAAATGTCATTCGGGAGACCCTGTTCTTGGTGTTTATGTAAATTTTCCATTCAAAATGTCGTTATTTCTACTTTTCATGTTTTCGGGGAAAATCTGGGAAATTTCCTTAAAAATGGGGAAATTTTTTGCACCAGACCACACTCCTTGACGAATTACATAACCGGTCTATACAACACAATCCGGTCGGGGGATGCCAGCTGTCCCAATTATCGTGTCGAAAATTGGGATTTTTCAGCGTTTTTACAAGATGGCCGCCATGGAATCCGTCATCTTGTTTTTCTGAAAAGTCATAATTTTCCTGAAATGTCAAGAATATAGGCCACCGATTGGTGTACTTGGTGTTGCCAACTTTCGAGTTTGGTAGAACAAACTAATTCGCCAAAGTCAAAAAGTCCCAAAAATTAAAAAGTTTAATATTTTTTGGGGTGACCAATTAAAACGAACCAAAATGGTCAAATGTCATTTGGGAGACCCCAATGTTGCCGGCTAGTCAAAGTCTCTCTTTAAAATGTCATTATTTCTACTTTTCATGTTTTCGGGGAAAATCTGGGAAAATACCCTAAAAATGGGGAATTTTTTTGCACCAGGCAACACTCCTCAACAAAACACACGACCGCTCGGTACAACTTGAACCCGTCCGATGTTGCCAACTACCCGAAAAATGGATTTGAAAAAAATCGAAATATCCAACTTTTTACAAAATGGCCGCCGCAGCGTCCTCCATCTTGGATTTTCACAATGTCATAATTTTTCCCAATTGCCATTAAAATCACCAACAAATTGGAAAACTTTTTGTTGGCGGTTCTAGAATTTGGTAGAAGAAAACAATTCGTCAAAGTCGAGTAAAAAAAGTCGACAATTTCAAAACGTCCTGGCGCGGCCGCCATCTTGTTTTTTTTTTTTTTTAATTTTTTTTTTTAAATGGTTTTAGATTTGGTATAGGACCTCTGAGTCGAAATCCATCCAAGTCTTTCCCCCACCGAAACCGGAAATGGACTCGCCCTCCATCTAGGATTTGAACTTTCCCTATAATTTTCCTCTACTCACTCGGTCAGATTACACATTTTTGCAAAACATACCCCTAACCCATATCTCACCTATTCCGAGAAACGACATGTCAATCAGTCAGTCAGTCAGTCAGTCAGTGGCTTTGTAGTTTTATATAACTATATCTAGTATTTGCGTGGCTGCGCGAGCTGCGCGCAGCTCGCGGGTCGTGAAGGGGGGCAGAGCCTTCGAAAATTGATTTCGACTAACGCATTGCCCCTTTCAATGAAGCATAAAAAAAAAAGTTCCAAGTCTCTTAACTTCCGAGATCCGCCTCAAGGGGAGCAGAAGGTGGGCAAGGGGGTCAATTTTGAAAAATGGTTTTTACTTTCCCGAGCCTCCTTTATACGAATCTATAAACAAAACAGAACACGAATTAAAAAAAAAGGGTTAAGATGGGGGGAGGATGAAGGGAGAGAGAGGGGGGCGCTTTGAAAAATTATTTCGACTAACGCATTGCCCCTTTCAATGAATCTGAAAAAAAAATGTTACAGATCTCTTTACTTTCGAGATCCGCCTAAAGGGGGGAGAAAGGGGGCAAATGGGGCAACTTTGAAAAAAAAATTGCACTTTTTAGCTACTCATGAGTTACCTAAACGCTTCACCCACTCAACCTTCGTTACGCTACGGAGGTCGCCGGCTCGCTTCGCTCGCCACCTCCCCTCTTCGCTCCACTCAAGACCTGCCTACCACCGCGGAAAAGCTGTCGTGACCTTATCCCTACGCTACCGGGGTCGCCGGCTCGCTTCGCTCGCCACCTTCCCCCTTTGCTTTACCGGTAACATCACAGGATAGGTTTCGACGCGTACTATAATACGCTACGGAGGTCGCCGGCTCGCTTTGCTCACCACCTCCCCTATGTTGCCAGCTAGTCAAAGTGTTCATTCTAAAAGTCTTTACTTCTACTTTTATGTTTTTGGGCAAAATCTGGGAAAATACCCTAAAAATGGGGTTTTTTTTACAACAGGCAACATTACTTAACGAAATACACAACCGGGACAACACAATCCGGTCAGAAGCTGCCAGCTGTCCCATTTATCGTGTCGAAAATTGGGATTTTTCATCATTTTTCCAAGATGGCCACCACACTGTCCGCCATCTTGTTTTTCTGAAAAGTCATAATTTTTCTAAAATATCGAGGATGCAGGCTACCGACTGGTGTACTTGGTGTTGCCAAGTTTTAAGTTTGATAGAACAAAAGAATTCGCCAAAGTCTGTTCTGATCCGAAAATTCAAGACCCAATGACTCTCGGGGTTGCCAGCTGAAAAGAATGAAAATGGTCAAATGTCATTTGAAGCACCCCATTTTTGGTGTTTATGTAAAATTTCCATTCGAAATGTCGTTATTTCCACTATTCATGTTTTTGGGAAAAATCTGGGAAAATACCCTAAAAATGGGGAAAATTTTTGCGTAAAGTAACACTCCACAACAAAGTACACAATCGTTTCATACAACACAATCCGGTCGGGGGATGCCGGCTGTCCCATTAATCGTGTCGAAAATTAGGATTTTTCATCATTCTTACAAGATGGCCGCCACACTGTCCGCCATCTTTTTTTTTTGAAAAGTCATAATTTTCCTGAAATTTCAAGGATATAGGCCACCAACTGGTGTACTTGGTGTTGCCAACTTTTGACTTTAGTAGAACAAACTAATTCGCCAAAGTCGGGTCTGACCCAAAAATTTTAGCGCCAATGGCTCTCGGGGTTGCCAGCTGAAAATGATGAAAATGGTCAAATGTCATTTGAGGGACCCCATTCTTGGTGTTTATGTAAAATTTCCATTTAAAATGTCGTTATTTCTACTTTTCATGTTTTCGGGGAAAATCTGGGAAATTTCCCTAAAAATGGGGAAAATTTTTGCACCAGGCCACACTCCTTGACGAATTACATAACCGGTCGATACAACACAATCCGGTCGGGGGATGCCAGCTGTCCCAATTATCGTGTCGAAAATTGGGATTTTTCGGCCTTTTTACAAGATGGCCGCCATAGCATCCGCCATCTTGTTTTTCTGAAAAGTCATAATTTTCCTGAAATGTCAAGAATATAGGCCACCGATTGGTGTACTTGGTGTTGCCAACTTTCGAGTTTGGTAGAACAAACTAATTCGCCAAAGTCAAAAAGTCCCAAAAATTAAAAAGTTCAATATTTTTTGGGGTTGCCAATAAAAACGAACCAAAATGGTCAAATGTCATTTGGGGGACCCCAATGTTGCCGGCTAGTCAAAGTCTCTATTTAAAATGTCATTATTTCTACTTTTCATGTTTTCGGGGAAAATCTGGGAAAATACCCTAAAAATGGGGAAATTTTTTGCACCAGGCAACACTCGTCAACAAAACACACAACCGCTCCCTACAACTCGAACCCGTCCGATGTTGCCAACTACCCGAAAAATGGATTTGAAAAAAATCGAAATTTCTAACTTTTTACAAAATGGCCGCCGCAGCGTCCTCCATCTTGGATTTTCACAATGTCATAATTTTTCCCAATTGCCATTGAAATTACCAACAAATTGGCAGACTTTTCGTTGGCGGTTTTAGAATTTGGTAGAAGAAAACAATTTGTCAAAGTCGAGTGAAAAAAGCCGACAATTTCAAAACGTCATAGCGCGGCCGCCATCTTGTTTTTTTTTTTTTTTTTCCTTTTTTTTTAAATGATTTTAGATTTCGTATAGGACCTCTAAGTCGAAATTCATCCACGTCTTTCCCCCACCGAAACCGGAAATGGACTCGCCCACCATCTTGGATTTGAACTTTCTCTATAATTTTCCTCTACTCGATTGGTCAGATGACACATTTTTGCAAAACATACCCCTAACCCATCTCTCACCCATTCCGAGAAACGACATGTCAATCAGTCAGTCAGTGGCTTTGTAGTTTTATATAACTATAACTAGTATTTGCGTGGCTGCGCGAGCTGCGCGCAGCTCGCGGGGCGTAAAGAGGGGGAGAGGGGGAGCTTTGAAAAATGATTTCGACTAACGCATTGCACCTCTCAATGAATCTGAAAAAAAAAATGTTCCAATGCAGCTCGCGGTACTACCTACCTACACCTACCTACTACCTACCTACACCTACCTACTACCTACCTACACCTACCTACTACCTACCTACACCTACCTACTACCTACCTACACCTACCTACTACCTACCTACACCTACCTATCTACACCTACGTACCTACACCTACCTACCTACACCTACCTACTACCTACCTACTACCTACCTACACCTACCTACCTACACCTACCTACCTACACCTACCTACCTACACCTACCTACACCTACCTACACCTACCTACACCTACCTACACCTACCTACACCTACCTACCTACACCTACCTACACCTACCTACACCTACCTACACCTACCTACACCTACCTACCTACACCTACCTACCTACACCTACCTACCTACACCTACCTACCTACACCTACCTACTACCTACCTACTACCTCCTACTACCACTAAAAAAACAATAATCCTAAAGTTTGCTTGCCGTCGCCCCTGAGTTACGCTTCACCCACTCAACCTTCGTTACGCTAAGGAGGTCGCCGGCTCGCTTCGCTCGCCACCTCCCCCCTTCGCTCCACTTGGTCTCGCAGGTTCGCTCCACTCAGGACCTACCTACCACCGGAAAGCTATCATGACATTATCCCTACGCTACGGGGGTCGCCGGCTCGCTTCGCTCGCCCGCTTCCCCCTTCGCTTTACCGCTGTACCACCACCGGACAGGTTTCGACGCCTACTATAATATTTGTTCAAACACCTAATGGCTATCTCCAACCGTTATGAAGTTACAGCCCTTTTAATTTTAGGGGAGGTTGGGGAGGGGAGGGGAGGGGAGGGTATACAAATTTCAACGCCCCTCAATAGTTTAAGGTAAGAACAAAAAAAAATTCAGTAGTAAAAAAAGGGGTGAAGGGGGGGGGCGTTGAAGGGGGGAGAGGGGGGAGCTTTGAAAAACGATTTCGACTCACGCATTGCCCCTTTTAATGAATCTGAAAAAAAAAATGTGCCAAGTCTCTTTACTTCCGAGATCCGCCTAAAGGGGGGGTGAAGGGGGTCAAGGGGGTCAATATTGAAAAATGGTTTTTACTTCCCCGAGCCTCTTCTATACGAATCCCTAAAAAAAAAACCAGTAAAATCTCTTTATTTCCGAGATCCGCCTAAAGAGGGGGTGAAGGGGGGCAGGGGGGTCAACATTGAAAAATAGTTTTTACTTCCCCGAGCCTCCTCTATACGAATCCCAAAAAAAAAAACGTAAAATCTCTTTATTTCCGAGATCAGCCTACAGGGGGGGTGAAGGGGGGCAAGGGGGTCAAATTTAAAAAATGGTTTTTACTTCCTAGAGCCTCCTCTATATGAATCTGAAAAAAAATCGTTCCATGTTTTTTAACTTTCGAGATCCACCTAAAAGGGGGGAGAAGGGGGGCAAGGGGGGTCACTTTGAAAAATGATTTTTACTTTACCGAGCCTCCTCTATACGAATCAGTAAAATAAAAAAAATACGGGTCTCTTAGTTTCCGAGATACGATAGGGAGGGGGAGGAGGGGGGGAAAAAAGGGGGGGTTTGGCACTTTTCCCATACTCACCAGAGTTACTTGTTTACGAATCTGTCAAAATATACCCACCTCCCCATCCACCATCTGGGAGAACAATTATGTCAGTGAGTCAGTGAGTCAGTCAGTGGTAATTTAGCTTTATATAGTATAACTAGTATTTGCGTGGCTGCGCGAGCTGCGCGCAGCTCGCGGGGCGTGAAGAGGGGGAGAGGGGGCGCTTTAAAAAATGATTTCGACTAACGCATTGCCCCTTTCAATGACTCTTAAAAAAAAAATGTTCCAAGTCTCTTAACTTCCGAGATCCGCCTAAAGGGGGGAGGGTTAAGGGAGGCAAGGGGTTCTAATTTGAAAAACGGATTTTACTTCCCCGAGCCTCCTCTATATGAATCTCACGTATGACACCACCTACCTACACCTACCTACCACCTACCTACCACCTACCTACTACCTTCCTACTACCTACCTATCACCTACCTACTACCTACCTACTACCACTAAAAAAACATTACCCTAAAGTTTGCTTGGAGTTACGCTTCACCCACTCAACCTTCGTTACGCTAAGGAGGTCGCCGGCTCGCTTCGCTCGCCACCTCCCCCTTCGCTCCACTCGGTCTCGCAGGTTCGCTCCACTCAGGACCTACCTACCACCGCAAAGCTATCATGACATTATCCCTACGCTACGCGGGTCGCCGGCTCGCTTCGCTCGCCCGCTCCCCCCTTCGCTTTACCGCTGTACCACCACCGGACAGGTTTCGACACCTACTATAATATTTGTTCAAACACCTAATGGCTATCTCTAACCGTTATGAAGTTACAGCCCTTTTAATTTTAGGGGAGGTTGGGGAGGGGAGGGTATATAAATTTCAACGCCCCTCAAATAGATTTAGGTAAGAATAAAAAAATTTTTCAGGAGTAAAAAAAGAGGTAAAGAGGGGGGGGGGGTAAAGGGGGGGAGAGGGGGGAGTTTCTAAAAATGATTTCGACTAACGCAATGCCCCTCTCTAAGAATCTGAAAAAAAATTCGTTCCAAGTCTCTTAACTTCCGAGATCCGAAAGGGGGGGGTGAAGGGGGGCAAGGGGGTCAAATTTTAAAAATGGTTTTTACTTCCCCAAGCCTCCTCTATACGAATCCCTAAAAAAAAACGCGTAAAATCTCTTTATTTTCGAAATCCGCCTAAAGGGGGGGTGAAGGGGGGCAAAGGGGTTAAATTTGAAAAATGGTTTTTACTTCCCCGAGCCTCCTCTATACGAATCCCTAAAAAAACACACGTAATGTCTCTTTATTTCCGAGATTCGCCTAAAGGGGGGGAGAAGGGGGAAAAGGGGGGCCACTTTGAAAAATGATTTTTACTTTACCAAGCCCCCTCTATACGAATCCCTAAAAAAAAACACGTAAAATCTCTTTGTTTCCGAAATACGATAGGGAGGGGGGAGAAGGGGGGGGAAAAGGGGGGGTTTGGGACTTTTCCCATACTCACGAAAGTTAGTTGTTTACGAATCTGTCAAAATATACCCACCTCCCCATCCACCATCTGGGAGAACAATTCTGTCAGTGAGTCAGTGGTAATTAAGCTTTATATAGTATAACTAGTATTTGCGTGGCTGCGCGAGCTGCGCGCAGCTCGCGGGGCGTGAAGAGGGGAAGAGGGGGAGCTTTGAAAAATGATTTCGACTAACGCATTGCCCCTTTGTCCTTTGTCCAAGTCTCTTAACTTCCGAGATCCGCCTAAAGGGGGGGAGAAGGGGGCAAGGGGGTCAATTTTGAAAAATGGTTTTTACTTTCCCGAGCCTCCTCTATACGAATCCGTAAACAAAACAGAACACGAGTTTAAAAAAAAGGGGTGAAGAGGGGGGGGGGCAGTGAAGGGGGGAGAGGGGTAGCTTTGAAAAATGATTTCGACTAACGCATTGCCCCTTTCAATGAATCTGAAAAAAAAAATGTTCCAAGTCTCTTAACTTCCGAGATCCACCTAAAGGGGGGAGTGAAGGGGCGCAAGGGGTTCAAATTTGAAAAACGGATTTTACTTCCCCGAGCCTCCTCTATATGAATCTCACGTATACCACCACCTACCTACACCTACCTACCACCAACCTACACCTACCTACTACCTACCTATCACCTACCTACTACCTACCTACTACCTCCTACTACCACTAAAAAAACATTACCCTAAAGTTTGCTTGGAGTTACGCTTCACCCACTCAACCTTCGTTACGCTAAGGAGTTCGCCGGCTCGCTTCGCTCGCCACCTCCCCCCTTCGCTCCACTCGGTCTCGCAGGTTCGCTCCACTCAGGACCTACCTACCACCGGAAAGCTATCATGACATTATCCCTACGCTACGGGGGTCGTCGGCTCGCTTCGCTCGCCCGCTCCCCCCTTCGCTTTACCGCTGTGCCACCACCGGACAGGTTTCGACGCCTACTATAATATTTGTTCAAACACCTAATGGCTATCTCTAACCGTTATGAGGTTACAGCCCTTTTAATTTTAGGGGAGGTTGGGGAGGGGAGGGTATACAAATTTCAACGCCCCTCAAATAGATTTAGGTAAGAATCAAATTTTTTTTAAGGAGTAAAAAAAGAGTTGAAGAGGGGGTGAAGGGGGGGAGAGGGGGGAGTTTCTAAAAATGATTTCGACTAACGCAATGCCCCTCTATATGAATCTGAAAAAAAATTCGTTCCAAGTCTCTTAACTTTCGAGATCCGCCTAAAGGGGGGGTGAAGGGGGGCAAGGGGGTCAAATTTAAAAAATGGTTTTTTTTTCCCCGAGCCTCCTCTATACGAATTCCTAAAAAAACACACGTAAAATCTCTTTATTTCCGAGATCCGCCTAAAGGGGGGGAGAAGGGGGAAAAGGGGGGCCACTTTGAAAAATGATTTTTACTTTACCGAGCCCCCTCTATACGAATCCCTAAAAAAAAACACGTAAAATCTCTTTGTTTCCGAGATACGATAGGGAGGGGGGAGAAGGGGGGGGAAAAGGGGGGGGTTTGGGACTTTTCCCATACTCACGAGAGTTACTTGTTTACGAATCTGTCAAAATATACCTACCTCCCCATCCACCATCTGGGAGAACAATTCTGTCAGTGAGTGAGTGAGTCAGTGGTAATTTAGCTTTATATAGTATAACTAGTATTTGCGTGGCTGCGCGAGCTGCGCGCAGCTCGCGGGGCGTGAAGAGGGGAAGAGGGGGAGCTTTGAAAAATGATTTCGACTAACGCATTGCCCCTTTCAATGAATCTGAAAATAAAATGTTCCAAGTCTCTTAACTTCCGAGATCCGCCTAAAGGGGGGGAGAAGGGGGCAAGGGGGTCAATTTTGAAAAATGGTTTTTACTTTCCCGAGCCTCCTCTATACGAATCCGTAAACAAAACAGAACACGAGTTTAAAAAAAAGGGGTGAAGAGGGGGGGGGGGCAGTGAAGGGGGGAGAGGGGTAGCTTTGAAAAATGATTTCGACTAACGCATTGCCCCTTTCAATGAATCTGAAAAAAAAAATGTTCCAAGTCTCTTAACTTCCGAGATCCACCTAAAGGGGGGAGTGAAGGGGGGCAAGGGGTTCAAATTTGAAAAACGGATTTTACTTCCCCGAGCCTCCTCTATATGAATCTCACGTATACCACCACCTACCTACACCTACCTACCACCAACCTACACCTACCTACTACCTACCTATCACCTACCTACTACCTACCTACTACCTCCTACTACCACTAAAAAAACATTACCCTAAAGTTTGCTTGGAGTTACGCTTCACCCACTCAACCTTCGTTACGCTAAGGAGGTCGCCGGCTCGCTTCGCTCGCCACCTCCCCCCTTCGCTCCACTCGGTCTCGCAGGTTCGCTCCACTCATGACCTACCTACCACCGGAAAGCTATCATGACATTATCCCTACGCTACGGGGGTCGTCGGCTCGCTTCGCTCGCCCGCTCCCCCCTGGACAGGTTTCGACGCCTACTATAATATTTGTTCAAACACCTAATGGCTATCTCTAACCGTTATGAGGTTACAGCCCTTTTAATTTTAGGGGAGGTTGGGGAGGGGAGGGTATACAAATTTCAACGCCCCTCAAATAGATTTAGGTAAGAATCAAATTTTTTTTCAGGAGTAAAAAAAGAGTTGAAGGGGGGGAGAGGGGGGAGTTTCTAAAAATGATTTCGACTAACGCAATGCCCCTCTATATGAATCTGAAAAAAAATTCGTTCCAAGTCTCTTAACTTTCGAGATCCGCCTAAAGGGGGGGTGAAGGGGGGCAAGGGGGTCAAATTTAAAAAATGGTTTTTTTTTCCCCGAGCCTCCTCAATACGAATCCCTAAAAAAACACACGTAAAATCTCTTTATTTCCGAGATCCGCCTAAAGGGGGGGAGAAGGGGGAAAAGGGGGGCCACTTTGAAAAATGATTTTTACTTTACCGAGCCCCCTCTATACGAATCCCTAAAAAAAAACACGTAAAATATCTTTGTTTCCGAGATACGATAGGGAGGGGGGAAAAGGGGGGGTTTGGGACTTTTCCCATACTCACGAGAGTTACTTGTTTACGAATCTGTCAAAATATACCTACCTCCCCATCCACCATCTGGGAGAACAATTCTGTCAGTGAGTGAGTCAGTGGTAATTTAGCTTTATATAGTATAATAACTAGTATTTGCGTGGCTGCGCGAGCTGCGCGCAGCTCGCGGGTCGTGAAAAGGGGCAGAGGGGGAGCTTTAAAAAATTATTTCGACTAACGCATTGCCCCTTTCAATGAATCTGAAAAAAAAATGTGCCAAGTCTCTTAACTTCCGAGACCCGCCTAAAGGGGGGGTGGGGGGGGGGGAGGGGGGCTAGGGGGTCAATTACTTTCCCGAGCCTCCTCTATACGAATCCGTAAACAAAACAGAACACGAGTTTAATAAAAGGGGTGAAGAGGGGAGGGGAAGGGGAGCTATAAAAACTGATTTCGACTAACGCATTGCCCCTTTCAATGAATCTGAAAAAAAAAATGTTCCAAGTCTCTTAACTTCCCAGTTCCGCCTAAAGGGGGGGAGAAGGGGGCAAATGGGGCAACTTTGAAAAAGGTAGGAAGGGAAAAAGAGGCAAAAAGGGTAGGTTTTGCACTTTTTAGCTACTCATGAGAGTTACTTATACGCTTCCCCACTCAACCTTCGTTACGCTACGGAGGTCGCCGGCTCGCTTCGCTCGCCACCTCCTCTCTTCGCTCCACTCAAGACCTGCCTACCACCGAGGAAAAGCTATCGTGATGTCATTCAGAGAACCCAAATGTTGCCAGCTAGTCAAAGTCTTCATTCTAACAGTCTTTACTTCTACTTTCATGTTTTTGGCAAAATCTGGGAAAATACCCTAAAAATGGGATTTTTTTTTTGCACCAGGCAACATTACTTAACGAAATACACAACCGGGACAACACAATCCGGTCAGAAGGTGCGCCGGCTGTCCCATTTATCGTGTCGAAAATTGGGATTTTTCATCATTTTTCCAAGATGGCCACCACACTGTCCGCCATCTTGTTTTTCTGAAAAGTCTTAATTTTTTTTGAAATATCGAAGATACAAGCTACCGACTGGTGTACTTGGTGTTGCCAAGTTTTAAGTTTGGTAGAACAAAAGAATTCGCCAAAGTCAGTTCTGATCCGAAAATTCAAGCCCCAATGACTCTCGGGGTTGCCAGCTGAAAAGAATGAAAATGGTCAAATGTCATTTGAGGCACCCCATTCTTAGTGTTCCTGTAAAAAAATTCCATTCAAAATGTCATTATTTCCACTATTCATGTTTTTGGTAAAAATCTGGGAAAATACCAAAAAAATGGGGAAATTTTTTGCGTAAGGTAACATTCCCCCAAAAAAAATCGATTCCCCAAAAAGCGATTGTGTACTTTGTTGTGCAAAGTACACAATCGCTTTTTACAACGCAATCCAGTCGGGGGATGTCGGCTGTCCCATTTATCGTGTCGAAAATTAGGATTTTTCATCAATCTTACAAGATGGCCGCCACACTGTCCGCCATCTTTTTTTTTTGAAAAGTCATAATTTTCTTAAAATCTCAAGGATACAGGCCACCAACTGGTGTACTTGGTGTTGCCAACTTTTGAGTTTGGTAGAACAAACTAATTCGCCAAAGACGGGTCTGACCAAAAAATTCAAACGCCAATGGCTCTCGGGGTTGCCAGCTGAAAGTGATGAAAATGGTCAAATGTCATTTGAAAGACCCCAATGTTGCCGGCTAGTCAAAGTCTCTATTTAAAATGTCATTATTTCTACTTTTCATGTTTTCGGGGAAAATCTGGGAAAATACCCTAAAAATGGGGAAATTTTTTGCAGCAGGCAACATTCTTTAACAAAACACACAACCGCCTGGTACAAAACAATCCATTCGGGAGATGCCAGCTGTCCCAATTATCGTGTCGAAAATTGGGATTTTTCGGCCTTTTTACAAGATGGCCGCCATGGCATCCGCCATCTTGTTTTTCTGAAAAGTCATAATTTTCCTGAAATGTCAAGAATATAGGCCACCAACTGGTGTACTTGGTGTTGCCAACTTTTGAGTTTGGTAGAACAAACTAATTCGCCAAAGACGGGTCTGACCAAAAAATTCAAACGCCAATTGCTCTCGGGGTTGCCAGCTGAAAGTGATGAAAATGGTCAAATGTCATTCGGGGAACCCCATTCTTGGTGTTTATGTAAAATTTCCATTCAAAATGTCGTTATTTCTAGTTTTCATGTTTTCGGGGAAAATCTAGGAAATTTCCCTAAAAATGGGGAAAAATTTTGCACCAGGCCACACTACTTGACGAGTTACATAACCGGTCCATACAACACAATCCGATCGGGGGATACCAGCTGTCCCAATTATCGTGTCGAAAATTGGGATTTTTCGGCCTTTTTACAAGATGGCCGCCATGGAATCCGCCATCTTGTTTTTCTGAAAAGTCATAATTTTCCTGAAATGTCAGGAATATAGGCCACCGATTGGTGTACTTGGTGTTGCCAACTTTCGAGTTTGGTAGAACAAACTAATTCGCCAAAGTCAAAAAGTCCCAAAAATTAAAAAGTTCAATATTTTTTGGGGTTGCCAATTAAAACAAACGAAAATGGTCAAATGTCATTTGTGGGACCCCAATGATGCCGGCTAGTCAAAGTCTCTATTTAAAATGCCATTATTTCTACTTTTCATGTTTTCGGGGAAAATCTGGGAAAATACCCTAAAAATGGGGAAAAATTTTGCACCAGGCAACACTTGTCAACAAAACACACAATCGCTCCCTACAACTCGAACCCGTCTGATGTTGCCAACTACCCGAAAAATGGATTTGAAAAAAATCGAAATTTCCTACTTTTTACAAAATGGCCGCCGCAGCGTCCTCCATCTTGGATTTTCACAATGTCATAATTTTTCCCAATTGCCATTACAATTACCAACAAATTGGCAAACTCTTTGGTGGCGGTTCTAGAATTTGGTAGAAGAAAACAATTCGTCAAAGTCGAGTGCAAAAAGTCGTCAATTTCAAAACGTCCTGGCGCGGCCGCCATTTTGTTTTTTTTTTTTTTTTTTACTTTTTTTTAAATGCTTTTACATTTCGTATAGGACCTCTGAGTCGAAATCCATTCAAGTCTTTCCCCCACCGAAATCGGAAATGGACTCGCCCACCATCTTGGATTTGAACTTTCCCTATAATTTTCCTCTACTCGATTGGTCAGATTACACATTTTTGCAAAACATACCACTAACCCATCTCTCACCCATTCCGAGAAACGACATGTCAATCAGTCAGTGAGTCAGTGAGTGGCTTTGTAGTTTTATATAACTATAATATAACTAGTATTTGCGTGGCTGCGCGAGCTGCGCGCAGCTCGCGGGGCGTGAAGGGGGGAGAGGGGAAGCTTTGAAAAATGATTTCGACAAACGCATTGTCCCTTTCAATGAATCTGAAAAAAAATTGTTCCAAGTCTCTTAACTTCCGAGATCCGCCTAAAGGGGGGGTGAAGGAGTTCAAATTTGAAAAACGGATTTTACTTCCCCGAGCCTCCTCTATATGAATCTCACGTATGACACCACCAACCTACACCTACTTACCACCTACCTACACCTACCTACTACCTACCTACACCTACCTACCACCTACCTACACACTACCTACCTACACCTACCTACCTACTAACTACCACCTACCTACACCTACCTACTACCTACCTACACCTACCTACCACCTACCTACTACCTACTACCCCTACCACTTACCTACTACCTACCTACTACCTCCTGCTACCACTAAAAAACATTACCCTAAAGTTTGCTTGTCGTCGCCTCTGAGTTACGCTTCACCCACTCAACCTTCGTTACGCTAAGGAGGTCGCCGGCTCGCTTCGCTCGCCACCTCCCCCCTTCGCTTCACTCGGTCTCGCAGGTTCGCTCCACTCAGGACCTACCTACCACCGGAAAGCTATCATGACATTATCCCTACGCTGCGGGGGTCGCCGGCTCGCTTCGCTCGCCCGCTCCCTCCCCCCTTCGCTTTACCGGTAGCACCATTTTAGTCCCCCGAGCCTCCTCTATACGAATCCGTAAACAAAACAGAAAAAGGGGTGAAGAGGGGGGGGGGGGGTGAAAGGGGTGAAGAGGGGGGGGTGAAGGGAGGGAGAGGGGGGAGCTTTGAAGAAAGATTTCGACTAACGCATTGCCCCTTTTAATGAATGGCCTGACTGACTGGCCTGTTGGTCTAGTGGTTAGTGACCCTAACTGCTATGCCGGAGGGTTCGATTCCCACCCAGGACAAATGTTTGTGTGATGAGCACGATCATTTGTTCTGTGTCTGGGTGTAATTTATCTATAATATGTATGTATTTAGAAATATATAAGTATGTTTATCAGTTGTCTAGTACCCATAACACAAGCTCTGCTTAGCTTGGGACTAGATGGCGTTGTGTGATAGTTGTGGAATATTATTATTATTATTATTATTAATCTGAAAAAAAAAATGTTCCAAGTATCTTAACTTCCGAGATCCGAAAAAGGGGGGGATAAAGGGGGGCAAGGGGGTCAAATTTGAAAAATTGTTTACACTTCCCAAAGCCTCCTCTATACGAATCCCTAAAAAAAAACACGTAAATTCTCTTTATTTCCGAGATCCGCCTAAAGGGGGAGTGAAGGGGGGCAAGGGGGTCAAATTTGAAAAATGGTTTTTACTTCCCCGAGCCTACTCTATACGAATCCTTAAAAAAAAACACGTAAAATTTCTTTATTTCCGAGATCCGCCTAAAGGGGGGGAGAAGGGGGAAAAGGGGGGCCACTTTGAAAAATGATTTTTACTTTACCAAGCCCCCTCTATACGAATCCCTAAAAAAAAACACGTAAAGTCTCTTCGTTTCCGAGATACGATAGGGAGGGGGGAGAAGGGGGGGGAAAAGGGGGGGGGGATCCACCATCTGGGAGAACAATTCTGTCAGTCAGTCAGTCAGTGAGTGGTAATTTAGCTTTATATAGTATAACTAGTATTTGCGTGGCTGCGCGAGCTGCGCGCAGCTCGCGGGGCGTGAAGTGGGGGAGAGGGGGAGCTTTGAAAAATGATTTCGACTAACGCATTGCACCTCTCAATGAATCTGAAAAAAAAAATGTTCCAATGCAGCTCGCGGTACTACCTTCACCTTCTACAACTACCTACACCTACCTACTACCTACCTACACCTACCTACTACCTACCTACACCTACCTACTACATACCTACACCTACCTACCTACACCTACCTATCTACACCTACCTACCTACACCTACACCTACCTACACCTACCTACACCTACCTACACCTACCTACACCTACCTACACCTACCTACACCTACCTACACCTACCTACTACCTACCTACACCTACCTACACCTACCTACCTACTACCTACCTACACCTACCTACTACCTACCTATACCTACCTACTTACACCTACACCTACCTACACATACCTACTACCTACCACCTACCTACTACCTACCTACTACCTCCTACTACCACTAAAAAATATTAACCTAAAGTTTGCTTGTCGTCGCCCCTGAGTTACGCTTCACCCACTCAACCTTCGTTACGCTAAGGAGGTCGCCGGCTCGCTTCGCTCGCCACCTCCCCCCTTCGCTCCACTTGGTCTCGCAGGTTCGCTCCACTCAGGACCTACCTACCACCGGAAAGCTATCATGACATTATCCCTACGCTACGGGGGTCGCCGGCTCGCTTCGCTCGCCCGCTACCCCCTTCGCTTTGCCGCTGTACCACCACTGGACAGGTTTCGACGCCTACTATAATATTTGTTCAAACACCTAATGGCTATCTCTAACCGTTATGAAGTTACAGCCCTTTTAATTTTAGGGGAGGTTGGGGGGGGGGGAGGGTATACAAATTTCAACGCCCCTCAAATAGATTTAGGTAAGAATCAAAAAATTTTTCAGGAGTAAAAAAGAGGTGAAGAGGGGGGGGGGGTGAAGGGGGGGAGAGGGGGGAGTTTCTAAAAATGATTTCGACTAACGCAATGCCCCTCTTTATGAATCTGAAAAAAAATTCGTTCCAAGTCTCTTAACTTTCGAGATCCGCCTAAAAGGGGGGAGAAGGGGGGCAAGGAGGGCCACTTTGAAAAATGATTTTTACTTTACCGAGCCTCCTCTATACGAATCCCTAAAAAAAAAGTTCAGAAGGTGCCGGCTGTCCCATTTATCGTGTCGAAAATTGGGATTTTTCATCATTTTTCCAAGATGGCCACCACACTGTCCACCATCTTGTTTTTCTGAAAAGTCACAATTTTTCTGAAATATCGAGGATACAGGCTACCGACTGGTGTACTTGGTGTTGTCAAGTTTTAAGTTTGGTAGAACAAAAGAATTCGCCAAAGTCGGTTCTGATCCGAAATTTCAAGCCCCAATGACTCTCGGGGTTGCCAGCTGAAAAGAATGAAAATGGTCAAATGTAATTTGAGGCACCCCATTCTTAGTGTTCCTGTAAAAAAAATCCATTCAAAATGTCGTTATTTCCACTATTCATGTTTTTGGGGAAAATCTGAGAAATTTCCCTAAAAATGGGGAAATTTTTGCGTAAGGTAACACTCCACACCAAAGTACACAATCGCTTCATACAACACAATCCGGTCGGGGGTTGCTGGCTGTCCCATATAACGTGTCGAAAATTAGGACTTTTCATCATTTTTACAAGATGGCCGCCATAACATCCGCCATCTTGTTTTTCTGAAAAGTCATAATTTTCCTGAAATTTCAGGGATATAGGCCACCAACCGGTGTACTTGGTGTTGCCAACTTTTGACTTTAGTAGAACAAACTAATTCGCCAAAGTCGGGTCTGACCCAAAAATTCAAACGCCAATGGCTCTCGGGGTTGCCAGCTGAAAGTAATGAAAATGGTCAAATGTCATTCGGGAGACCCCGTTCTTGGTGTTTATGTAAATTTTCCATTCAAAATGTCATTATTTCTACTTTTCATGTTTTCGGGGAAAATCTGGGAAATTTCCTTAAAAATGGGGAAAATTTTTGCACCAGGCCACACTCCTTGACGAATTACATAACCGGTCCATACAACACAATCCGGTCGGGGGATGCCAGCTGTCCCAATTATCGTGTCGAAAATTGAGATTTTTCAGCGTTTTTACAAGATGGCCGCCATGGAATCCGCCATCTTGTTTTTCTGAAAAGTCATAATTTTCCTGAAATGTCAAGAATATAGGCCACCGATTGGTGTACTTGGTGTTGCCAACTTTCGAGTTTGGTAGAACAAACTAATTCGCCAAAGTCAAAAAGTCCCAAAAATTAAAAAGTTTAATATTTTTTGGGGTGGCCAATTAAAACGAACCAAAATGGTCAAATGTCATTTGGGGGACCCCAATGTTGCCGGCTAGTCAAAGTCTCTATTTAAAATGTCATTATTTCTACTTTTCATGTTTTCGGGGAAAATCTGGGAAAATACCCTAAAAATGGGGAAAATTTTTGCACCAGGCAACACTCGTCAACAAAACACACAACCGCTCGGTACATCTCGAACCCGTCCGATGTTGCCAACTACCCGAAAAATGGATTTGAAAAAAATTGAAATTTCCAACTTTTTACAAAATGGCCGCCGCAGCGTCCTCCATCTTGGATTTTTACAATGTCATAATTTTTCCCAATTGCCATTACAATTACCAACAAATTGGCAAACTCTTTGTTGGCGGTTCTAGAATTTGGTAGAAGAAAACAATTCGTCAAAGTCGAGTGAAAAAAGTCGACAATTTCAAAACGTCCTGGCGCGGCCGCCATCTTGTTTTTTTTTTTTTTTTTACTTTTTTTTTAAATGCTTTTACATTTCGTATAGGACCTCTGAGTCGAAATCCATCCAAGTGTTTCCCCCACCGAAACCGGAAATGGACTCGCCCACCATCTTGGATTTGAACTTTCCCTATAATTTTCCTCTACTCGATTGGTCAGATTACACATTTTTGCAAAACATACCCCTAACCCAACTCTCACCCATTCCGAGAAACGACATGTCAATGAGTGAGTCAGTCAGTGGCTTTGTAGTTTTATATAACTATAATTATAATTTTATAATTTTGAATTTCATCATTTTCATATTGATTTGTTTTTATTTTACTTCGTTTATAATTTTGGTTTGATATTTATTTTAATTTTGTCTTTAATTCTATTTTGATTTTGTTTCTAATTTTAAATTTTATTTTAATTTTGATATCGATTTTGAATTTTAATGTGATATTGATTTTAATTTGGCTGAATTTAATGAATGAATTTTATTGTCTTTTATCACATTTATGTATTGTTGCTATTAATATTATTGTTGTGCAATATTTTTATATTTTTATAATAATCCGCCATTCAGGGGACCGGCACTGTCTCTCCTTAACACAGGCTAAATGTTAGCCTATCTAGGAGGATCAGTACTTCACCCATCTTCATTGTATAATTGAATCCATGAATGTATAAAATAATGCAACTTCTGTATACCTATGCAATTCCATTTTGAAATAAACTTATTATTATTATTTCTAATCAAACTTTCCTCTCGCAGGTCTGCTGGAAAAAAATTCTTTTGAAATAAGCAGTACCTTTGTGCTCTTCTATTTGTTATGTTTTTATCCTTTTTTTGTATTTTGTGTGTGCATAAATAAATAAATAAGAAAAATATCGAAAAGAAAAAGTCATATTATCAATTTGGCTGCAGCTGAGAAAGTTCTGATGGAATGACCCTATAACAATTTCCTCGACCCGGAAATCGGTCCATGCTCAGTAGTCGCGAATGCAAGCACTGGACCACCGAGGCACTCCGACGTTGGGGACCTCACTAGAAATTGTCTCAGTAGCAGGTAGCAGCCCTGTCTAGATTTTTGTCTGATAGTGGCAAAATTTCATGGGCCTAAAGAGTCAGGACTAGTCATTAGTGACCTGTCAGATACATCATCATCATCATTTCAGCCAAAAGAGGTCCACTGCTAGACATAAGCCTCCCGCTGGATGCGAGACGCGCGGGAACAGGGCCGCGCCGCGCCACCTCCAACAATATCATTATATTTTAGCCAATGTAAACAAAAACGTGACAAATTATAATTATAATAAAACCTTCCTCGAGAACCATTTTATCCGTGGTGTTAAGAGCATGAAAATCGGTGCAGTAGTTTTTGAGTTTATCGCGAACAAACAGACACGGCAGAGGACTTTGTTTTTGTTACGACAGTGGTAAATAATAAACAGGAACTGATTTATAACTTTATTCGGGCAGAGCTTCCCCTTACAATCGAGTGCGACAAGACCGCGAAAATGAGCTTGCAGGGCATTATAAAGCTTTATCCCCACCGGAGGCGTCTGGTAGTTATGGCTGTTAGTGGCTTGGCTATGGTTGGCATGGCTATCGTGGGCTTGTCGCTGGAGTGGCTTGCTGTCAGGTGGCTGTCAGATGACTGTCAGTGGGCTGTTGTAACATTCGGCCGTCCTGAAACAATTGCTCCCGCAATGGGAACCACAAAACAACGATTACAAGTCAGCTCAAAAAAACCAAGTTAAAGTGGGGCAATAAACTTTGATCTCTCAAGAAGATTTATGAAATCTTCGGTATTCAATTGTTCATCCACACTACTGGTGCTATCAGACATATAAGCATCGCTACGATATAGTCATAAGGAATCAACGGATACTAAGCCTGTAAACCCGTTGTATCATAATTATATTATGACCTTTTGTACTTCTTAGTTTATGTCAATCATTACCTAACTCCTCAATATCACTTAATGTGGGCCAGAATATAAATCCTCTAACATACAAGAATTAACTTGGCAACAGGCTCGCCCCCTATTGCATGGGACTTAAACTTTACTGTATACTACTATGTGTGTGTACTCATGGGTACACCTCTACCTAACCCTTCGGGCATTACAAGCGTGATGTTATCAGCATTGACCTTGTTGCCGCTGGTAGTCAGCGCCTGGCGCCAATGTGCGTAATCACCGATTTTTGTAAATCACACTATTAGCAGCTATTATTATTTTTCGCCTTGTATCTAAGTTACGTCCCATTTTCTTTCCAGCTTTTCTAATTCGAGTAGTAGATAACCCTATCGCTTCTAAATTGCACTGGATCAGAAACCCGGTCTAGGATAAATCGTAAGGCTCATAGGCTTATAGGTACCCTGTTGTATTATTATTAACAGTATTATTAAAACTCCAAATTATGTTTGGTAACCTATTGTCCCCCTAATGAGATGCTTCCTTATGTTCCGTGAATTGTGCGATAGTGCCTTCCACACTTCGACCTACTCATTAAAAGTAGAATCAGAGACATTAAAAACAACATGAAACACTTTTCATATAAGAAAAGATAGCTAAAATGTTTTGCCAAACTATCGTATAAAGAAACGAAAGTAACAATGTAACCAATATGACACACGCACACACACATGTAGGTACTCATACACATGCTTCTTAGCGTGTCGATGGCAAAACTTCATTACTTTTACACACAACACCATTTAATTTTAACCCCATCAACACCATGAATACTTTTTTTTTTTTTAAAGCTATTAAGCACTAATGCTAAGATAATGATACTCTGGCCCCCAAGATACCTACAGGCGTAGCCTAGTTTCGAGACCTCGGTTTTATCACCATATTCAAATTAAAATTTAACTTGCTACATGTATTATTAGCGCTAAGTTAGATTAACAAAAATGATTGTAAATAGACTTCATTAATATTATTCTTCCTAGCAAACCTAGGACACGCAATAGCTGTTAACAGTTAACGTATTTTTAAACTGCTGTTCCGTTACAAACTTCTTGAAATACCTACTCGTAAAGACCTTGCCATGGTCGGAAACAATGTGATCTGAATAAATAATTGCGATCTAAACTAATTGTCACCACATATTATTATTGACAGTACGCGTTGGTTCAGAAACAACGAATTTAGTGAAAGCATAATGTGTCAATATAAACATGTACCAACTGGTACTCCTTTTTTGTTTAGCCAGAAGGGCTCAAATTATCGATATTTACTATTTCCATTGGTTCAGTCAGTTGATATAGGAATTGGATGTCATTGGCCCTCTTTCCTTCCGTATCGCCTTTCCCGTAAGCACAATGTAAACATGACGTTACATAATAATATTTACGTTTAAATCGGGTAATTTATGGAACTCAGAAATTTATGATGCATTTTTTAATATTTTCCATCGCGCGAGGTTTGACACAACTAATCGGGTCCCGTAAATATTTGTTTACGTTATAGGCTACTATCAACGGTTACACAATTATTCACTATAGGTATCACTATCTGTACATCCACTTTGCAGTAAAACAATACAACTTTTTGGCTTTTCATCTTGTCATTGCATTGTACTGAACTAATCGTTATCCTCTAAATGGCACATGACATTAAACGGCATTCATCAAACGATCTACTTACCTAAGGCAGAAGCAAAGACAGGCATAGACTTTAACTTTAGCTTTGGTTTTGTCGTGCTTGACTTGGCTTTTGTTTGCAACATCAGGCAATGCATGGCATAAGATCACGTTTAGTCATTGTATCGCGCACTGCAGTACAGTCCGAAATTACATGGATATTTTTACATAACACTTATACGTTATCTTCGCAACAATTTCATAACTGCAAGGGATTAAAGTCCAAAATCATGATAAACACTCTTTCCGACTGGTAACGCGACTAAACTAAAGGACAGGGCGCAAACTACCGTCAATCTGCTTTTATAAAATAATATACCTTGCTGCATACGTGTGAATTTCTGTTGGGAAACTAGGATCGTATAATAATAATCACAATTTTTTTTTTTTAACTTCCATATTAACAAGTTTTATGTGACTTGCCTCATAGTCATACTCATACCCACATCGTATTATTTTTTTGTTAGTTTGTTATACAAGCGAGCTGTTATTGCAAAGTTATGAATGGCCTTTCTTATGAGCTTAAGCTACCTCAAATTAGCAACTCGTTTTGTGGTGGTTCAAACTCCGTTTGAAATACTGTTAGAATAAAGTAGAATAAAGTAAATAGTGCGAAATTAGTGGCATTTTGCGACCCACAAAAAAAAACTATTGATTGGACCAAAAAAAGTAAAACACTATGACTTTAGTACGGTATGTTGCTTGTAGAACCATTTGGCAAAAAAATCAGAACGATGACATGTATTTAAGAATGGTTTTTACTCGTTAAAAGAAATTTTTAGAGGTATCTTCGTGATTTTTTTTTTATCGAGCAAAGTTAGTTGTATTATGTTTTCACAACACTATGTCACTAGCATGTATCCTGAAAAATAACATATTTTTTTTCTGATTTTGTTTACTGCAGTGAACCATTTACTTTTACGCATTATAAAACATGCGTTTTACGTCTGTTAGGCGCTTAAATAACTACATAGAACTAGATAGAATAAATTGCCGCACTTCGTTTACATTACTCGAGACGGAAAATTAAGACACATGTATCAACTTAAATTCAACCGGTTGAATGTCATCACAATCATGATATTTTACCTAAATAAGAAGTGCCTATGTAAAAAATAACGGTTTCTCATATTAAATTTTAAGTTCCTCGTTTGCAATTTGTCAAGAACTTTAGCCAATAAGTCTAAACCTGTTTGAATACCGACTGACGGTAGCAAGAGATCACCAAGGAATGCTATTACCACCGACAATAGTTTGATGAAATTATTGTAGTATGTATTTATATCTAAATGATTTAGTTTGGAGTTGTTGGATAATCTAATGCGCACTTGAACTAAATAAAATATGTACATCTTAAGTTCTCAATTCCTTAGTACACCTACACAACTAGGTACTAAAACCATTTTTGTATCCAGATAATATACTGATTAACTGACTATGATTAGATTTACTTATCGGGCCTACCAAATTACCTAATTTTGTCTACGATTGGCATAATTATCAACACACATGGGGTACTTCATGGTAAAACACATCTGGCTAATATATTTGGCTAATGGCATTTGGCTAATATTTTGCAAATATTGGCATGTTAACTGACCTTGTTATTTATGCAAGGTTCCTGGCAGCTCTCAGCGTGAAGTAGGACGGTTCCTCCCTTCCATGTCCCGTGGGCCCGCTGTTGACGACCTTGAGGTAGCCTTCATTTTCCGTAGAAGCGTTGCTGGCAGAAAGATGGATACTTCTTGTAACTCGAAGTGTCTCGCAGGTGGTTACTGGCTGCAGTCTTCGTTTTCAGGGTTAAATTATGGAATGAACGATGTGGTACTTAGGGCAGGCGCTTCGTGTTCCATCCAGATCGTCGACTGGTTTTTCAATTTGTGCCTTGTGATTCTGGGATGGGCGACTCTTCAATATTTTCCTTGCAGGCGGTGTGCATCAACGTTCTTCGTTTGAATTTTTAGACCTCGTCCTTTGTACTAGGTGACCGTTGACTTTTAAATGTATAAGAGCGTCGTTTAATCGTAGGTTTTTTGTTTTCGATACCACTTCTGAGTGTTACGACAGTGGTAAATAATAAACAGGAACTGATTTATAACTTTATTCGGGCAGAGCTTCCCCTTACAATCGAGTGCGACAAGACCGCGAAAATGAGCTTGCAGGGCATTATAAAGCTTTATCCCCACCGGAGGCGTCCGGTAGTTATGGCTGTTAGTGGCTTGGCTATGGTTGGCATGGCTATCGTGGGCTTGTCGCTGGAGTGGCTTGCTGTCAGGTGGCTGTCAGATGACTGTCAGTGGGCTGTTGTAACATTTTATAATGTAGTGATAGGCGCCTCATGAATGCGGAGCTTGCATCATTGACGAACACTATCTGAAGCATATTTTATAATCGATAGGATAAAAGAATAGGTAATCACATCATTAATATCTAGAAAAAATGTTTGTTATTGATTGCATCAGATTCAGTTATCACTATCGGAATACTTACGTTTCGTCAATGTAGTCCAGATACTGTGTGGATTATGAAAGTATCAGAAAGATAAAAAAAACTTCGAATGTCATGGTACCTACTTATCTCATCGGGGTTTTATTGACATACTAATTAAGACAGTAAGGATCGCAGCAGGTGGTGTTCTGTAGTTTATGCCTATCCCCATGGGAAGAGGCGTCAGTTTATTATGTAAATTCCATATATAGAAAACCGATAATTAAAAATATTGAACTAATATCAACTGTATAGAATAGAATTAATTTTTTGTCAGGAAATAAAGGCCCATAGCCTTAACCTAAATATATAAGTATTAATGACATTAATTTATGTTATTAAAGGTAACTTAAAACTATGTTGGTTTTCTTGCACAACGTTATGTTTTGTGCGTTCTTATTTATTTATTTTACCATTTATGTACACACAGTAGACAACAAAGGAAAATAAAACATAATATAAAATTTGAGTACTTGTTTTTGGAATTTGTGTTTTTTTTGAGTATTTATGTGAAAAAATTAAATGATTTCAGAAAAACTGGAACGAAAGAAAATGCTTTGAAATGATTTAGTTGTAGTGGTGATAGAGTTTATTAAAAAGAACTTACTTAAATTGCCAATTACTCTTAAAAACAACAAAATAATAATAATTTATTCACAATAATAAACAAATGTTGCAAAACCTGTACAAAATGTATGAACTCTGCCTCTTAAACTAGGGTAACCTGTATTTTAAGAGACGTGCAACTTTTAAAACAGTTTTTAAACTTAAGGATGTGTTTCAGATGGTTTCATCATTCCTATACTGGTCTGTGAATGAAAACATCGATCCATCGACAAATGATCGACAAGATAAAATTAAGCCAGCCTGGTTATCTATAGATGTGACAAATGGCTTAGACAGCGTGATGAAGCAAAACGCATTTGCTTGATCACGGTGTGTAGCTATTTATAAAACTAGGCAATAGTTTTGGAATTAAGTTATTACAATAAAATTAACTGTAAGTTTGTTAGTTAAGTTTTCACAGGTCAAATTGGTATTTTTGATTTTCACAGGTATTTTTGCTCAGGTGCCCTATTATGACGTCTTAAAACATTCCTAACTTAATCTTATTCCAGTGTGGAAACGTGGCAGAACTATACAGGGTGTCTAGCGCCATCTATTTTCCACACTGGATTAAGAATAAGTTAGGACTGTTTTGACGTCATAGTAGGGCCCCTGGTCGTAACGGTCTGGGGCTCCAAAATGGTCACTTTTGCAGATCATAATATGAATTGCGTTAAAAAGCGTAAAATGGTCTTTTCATAATAGTAACTGCCATCTGTGACAATTTATAAAAACTTTTTAACAAAAAAAAAAAAATCAGTTTCAAAAGTTGGTTACTTTTGTTTGTTTGATTTCATTTTTTAGCCACTGACTTTAGAAACTGATTTTTCACAAGTATTATGAAAAGTACTTACTTCCCAATAAACATAAACAAATCAATACTTTTTCTTTCGATCCAATATTTCCAAAAATTGCGTAAAAAGGTGTTTATGTTACCCATAATCAGCTTAAATAAAATGTTCATACTACTGGGACACAGCCTTCTGTGATCTTTCGCCGGTGCGGTCTTACTTATTCTGTGCTGGTTGGGACTGTCCCCTGAATGTTTGCGGTTCTCAGATATGCCGATTCCTCAAGCACTGTTTTGAGAGTAAATTCACGCGAGCAAACACATAGGTAAAGCCCTAGTCATCGATATTACTTACATCATTGGGCGAATTAAGGTATGTTGTAGATATAAGTTTATCAGATTTACCTACATTCATATTTTTAAACAATCTAGATAATTATGTTTTACGTGCGTAAAACCAAAAACATTATCATTACCTCCATTAAGTATACGATACCACACGTGTCCTATGCGTGCTCCAAATAAAATACTTTCTCGTTTTTACTATACTTAAAGACCAACGTGGTAGTATGGTCTAGTGGTCGAAAGCGTTGCTACTTAGCTGCTGGGTTAAATTCCCAGGTCGGGCAAAGTGTTATTGTGTTTCGCCACATAATTCACAGTACCAGCAGCCAAGATTCAGCAATTGCCCGATTGATGGAATAAGGGTGGGCCCCCTTATTTTATGGATCTTAAACATTGCCCGTAAATTTTAGTTATTCAATAGCAACTTCTCTACCAAACCTTTTGGGGATTACAGGTATGCTGGTATTAATGTTATCCTGAAACTGTGAACCTGAGGAGACAAAATTTTATAGGAGAACAAATGATTTGGTGTCATGGCCATGGTTTTAAAAGCCCATTTAAATATCGTTGAGAATAACTGGTCTAGAGCGAAACAAAACTTTAGGCCAAGTGCGATTACTGAGCGTCAGGCCTTAAGTTTCATCTTCGGATTGGGAAGGTGTGTTGTTGGGGTTTTCAATGGAAAACACTGAGTCTGAATCGGTTGCCGGTTGTACTTTCTACCTTGTTGTTTATGACCTCTTATTGGTGATCTGGTTAAAAACCTCTTCTCTCATTCTCTCCGAGAAGGGTCTGATACTTTTGCCATGCATGTATAGCAAGCAATTTATTTAGACAATAATAAAACGTCTAAATCGTGCAATCGTCGTCTAGTTTGGTTCGAACAGTGATAAATTGTTCGTCCCCTACAATTTGTCGAAGCTGTCAATTTCATATAAAATATGGTTCCGTGTGGGAATCCCGAGAGTGGACCCCAGGTGGTTTTTAGAATCATTTTGTGAACCCTTATCTTGTGGTTATGTGACAGATTTTAAATGCAGGGAGACGAAGTGTTCAGCGTTTTTGGACTACAAGGAGCGACGATGTTCACAGATGTACGGTAAAGTGGACAGTGGCATTAATTTATTCAAACAAGGATGTAAATAGGTGTATCTCTGAACGCCAAAATATTCCTTTATAAGGGCCTTATGGACCATTATCAAGGGGTTGGGTTGTGGAGGTTAGATAGGCAGTCGCATGTATAATACTTATTGGTATTCAGCTGCACCCTGATAGATTGGAACCCGACCACAGCATAGTTGGGAAAAGGCTAGGCAGATGATGAGTCCCATTAAAACACCGCGAAGAAGTGAAGAGCGCCTCCTGCTCTTCACCTCTTCCTAGTGTTTTAACGGACTTCCAAAAATGAGGAGGTTCTCAATTCATCAGCATGTTTTTTTTAGTTAATGAAGTAGCGTAACAAACTCCCCAGCTACACATCTCTGGGTCTCTTCTTTCTATCTTTCTATAAAATGGTCCTCTAGCGGCTAATCTCGCGGAGATGAGTCATCAGCGAGAGATATATTATTATGGTGCACAAGTATGTGCAAAGACATAAGTGCAGTCTCTCTTCGATCACTCTCATAGTCTACGACGGCAATCAAGCGATTGGACAGTGATCAAGCGCAAGAGTAATGCCTTATGGGCCTACTACACGCACGCACTTCCCCACAGTTTTGCCTGCGGGATTACACGGTGCACACAGTACATCGCGCGTGTGGTTTGTAATGGTAATACAGTTTTACTAACCATACGCGCGATGTACTGTGAAGTGTGAACGAAAACTGTGGGGAAGTGCGTGCGTGTAGTAGGCCCTTTAATGTGTTTTCCAAGCACGGGGTTATCGTATCGCCAACTTTAAAACTTCGGGCTGCTATTGAGTTTTTAATGAAAAAATAGCAGGCACGAAGGTAAAGGGGGAGTTGATTCAAGAAAAGAAAGAAAAGATGAAATATAAAGAGTAATATGTCCTTTGTTCTGTCGTGGAATGAGTTATCCTGATGATGGTTTTGGACAGGAAGTATTTACACCGCTGATTAAATCTCGTGTAACAGTTGTGACAATCTATCTAATCTGACCAACAAAAAACCTTTGTGTGCCAGATTAGATACCACTAATTTCATGGTAGGTAACAACTAGATAAAAGATTTTCTGTTAGGATTTACATTATTTTACTTCTGATTGTTGCCAGGACAAACTGACGCAATAGTTGTAGTTATTATAAGGTTTTATTTGACTTGCCTGATGGATGGTGAGCTAGCCCATTACCTACTTACCGTTCAAAGACCTGAGCCTACGGTGACCAGGATCCATGACGCCCGATGCACGAGGCCCTGGGTGTCTCCGTAAGCGGCTGAGATGTGAGGTTCTCTCTCTCTCACGTTGCGCCATCTCTTTTGCATGACTGTGTCGCAGAAGAAGGTGACGGTTTTCAATTCCCTCTCGCTTTGCAGACATTCGAGAGTTTCTTTTTATCAGAAACATAAACAAGTAGTTCTAACTTGGTAAACTACAGTCATATTATTATGTTCTCAAAAGCCCCTTAGGTATTGAAAGCCACTTATGCCATACCTTCTGAGGATTACAGGCGTGATGATATGTCATGTTTTGTTACTTGAGAACATAGTTAGTTCATATAATATCTAACTTCGAGTTTCTACACAGACACGGCAGTGAGCACGCTTTGGTAAAGGACTTAGTAACTACAAACACAGAACATTGCTTGTTGAATGCATTCTCTAATTAATAATCGCTTTTCGCTTCACTACATAATATTAATTAGTGCTATTTAGGTGGTTTGGTGTCTAATAAACACTTGAGAACATAACAATATTGACGCTACCTACGGCACCCTGATAAATATATTATTATTATATCTTACTAACTGTGTCATATCAAGTCATACCTAGCCTAGTCAAATGATAAGTAGCCTAACTTTTTCCCCGACTATGTCGGGATTGACTTCCAGTCTAACAGAATGCAAGACTGGTTGTCAGACTTTCAGGCAACTGACCTGTAATGACTGTCAAAGTATTGCGATTGACTGTCGGGACCAACGGCTTAACGTGCTTTCCGAGACACGCAGGAACTTATGTAAATGTAATGGGTAGTCACCCATCCACAAACTAACCCAGGATAGCGCGGCTTAACCTAAAGATTGAACCAAGCGGTTGTTATTATTTAGAAGCGAGCTCCTCAAATCATGAGCAGTCGTGAACCAAAAATTCGAAAAGGGGAGTGACCACCTCGCACCGGCCTATAATGGCTTCCTTTCACTTTAATCCGAGGAGGACTGTGTCCTACTACCAATAGTCTAATAATTGTACTACACTATGCCACACCGTAGCATCTAAGAAAAATTTCATGAAGAACAGCATTTTGCAAAGGGTATCAAGTCTAAATCCTACGTACGAGTACAAAATGAAGACGAAATGTCTCAGAGTTATTCTTCAGTCTTAAGTTAATAAATTCTAGCTAATAAAATACTGAAAATGAAACAAATTTATACTAATATTATAAAGCTGAAGAGTTTGTTTGTTTGTTTGAACGCGGTAAACTCAGGAACTACTGGTTGGAATTGAAATGTTTGATAAAATGGTGAAAATATTGTTAACTGAAATGTAGTAAAATGTAAAAGAATTTTATACTAAACTAGCTTTAGCCCGCGACTTCGTCCGCGTTTCCGTCGTTTTTCGTAAAAAAAGTACCATATTATGTCCTTTCTCACGGTTCAGTGGCGTTTTTTAGGTGGCATTGGGTATTTTATTTTTAATCGACGGTAACGGAAAGGCTGTCAGTTACCTAGGTAACAAAATAATGTAAAAGAATTTTATACTAAATAAAATGATAAATGTTTTGCTAAATGAGATTCAATGTTAAATGTAAGGTTTAATAAAATGAAATGTATTTTATGGTCAAATAAATGCAACAATGCGATTTCATAGTGCAGTTCTGTACTCTCTTGTCGGCAGGAACACGTAGGTAGACATTTGATATTCAAACAGGCGCCACGCCAGGGCCCCTAAGTGGGATGAGAAATCATTGCGCAACCACACCAATGTATCGTTGTCTAGCGTCCTATTAAGGTCAGACATCACAGAAGGTATCGCATCGTGAATATGTAAACTTGTTTAAGAATTAAGATACATTAACTACGATACACAAAAGCTGCAGCCAGAGGTGCTTCTAGGAGGTGAACCCAACCCTTCATTGATTTTAGGCGTGATTTTACGTTATATTATACAAAAGGTTTTATTGTGATAGTTATGAAAGTTACTGTCATTAGATAAACTCGTTTTACAACATATATGTGTTAGAGGAAATACTCCTTGCAAACATCATAGACAATTTCGGACTTGTCAATGTCCTCGCTGTCAGTGTCTGTTGTATCTGTCAGTAGTGCGTTCGTTTTATTATTAGAGCTTCTTGCTAAAAAGACAGCGCCTGTGCCGGTCGTGCGCACTGATTGATAAAATAATAACATGGCAGACACCAATATCGAGCACGCGGACGCTAATCCGATTGAATCTCCGACAGCAGCGGTGGGATCGATTCCAAAATCACACTTCCAGTCGACCGCGATGCTAGCTACTCCAAATCAAGCAATATTTTACGCCGGGGTATGAAACTTAAGAAAATATGGCGATGTAACAACGTACCTGGCGCACCTTCACCTAAACCGTGAACTGCGTGTTCGTATCCATTGTGCAAGACCTGGGAACAGCTAAAGGAGCGACTTACTCGACAGTTTGTTGCAACGATGAGGTTCTACGATCTGTTTCGCGATATGGTGGAGTACAAGAGCGACCAGGTGGCTACGTACATCGAGTATTCTACCAACAAGTTGGCGCTGATAGATGGACTGGTTACAGGCTGGGGGTGAGTCAAACAAAATCGAGGTGGTGATCTACGGCATCACGGGTAATCAGGTACGCACTGAGTTACTTAAAAATACTCCAACAAATTTTGTGGAACTTGATAGACATTTAAGTACGTACCCTAAGATTCAAAGCCTTAAGCGACATTCTGATAAAAGTGAACATGAAACTTTTTATTCTAAACGTTTTAAAACTAGTGATAAATCTACAGAGCGGCGTTGTCATTACTGTAATAAAGTAGGTCATTTGAAACGACATTGCTTACTATTGCGCAATAAGAATAAAAGTGAGGGTACCCCTCAACCTCAGGTGTCTCTTGATAAAACTAATGATAAGCCAGGTGGTATACAATGTTCCTACTGTCATAAACCTGGGCATTCCGAATCTACTTGTTTCAAGAAACAACGCGAAGAAAAATTAAAAGATTTTAAAGACCATAAGTTGCTAACAAATTCGGTCAATGTTTGTTCACCCTGTAATGACTCTTTGATTGAAATATGCCTAGGTGGGTATAATCTACAAGCATTGATCGACAGTGGTTCGGAGTGTTTATTAATTAAAAAGGAAATCGCAGACTGTTTACCCGATAAGAAAGAAATCTCGTTTACCCGCCTTACAGGTATTGGCTCGGTACCATGTTTTTTCATTTCGGAAAATGACAACTTATGCTGAGTTTGATGGATTCCATACTGAGATAACGTTCGTCATTGTTGATTCACATTTGTTACCGCATGACGTAATCCTAGGTAGGGACATATTTAAGACCCCCGGTTTAATTTTCACCCTTAATAGTATCGGTGCTAAAATAGTACGTGACATCAATGTCAATATGTGTCATATCCAAAACACGAACGTGGACTTCGACAACATTAACACAGATTTGACTGAACAGTGTGATATTGGTAGGTTGAGATCCATAATAAAAAAATACGAAATTAATTTTGTCAGTGGCAATTCTAGGTCAACCGTCACTACAGGAAAGATGCAAATCAAACTTAAAAATCCCGATAAAATCGTACAACGACATGCGTATCGGTTGGCTCCTTCTGAGCGAGCTATAATGCGTGAATTAATATCAGACTTGGAGAGCAAAGGCTTAGTGCGTGAGAGTTCTTCGCCTTTTTCAAGTCCTGCTCTACTTGTTAAGAAGAAAGACGGGTCTGACCGTCTCTGTGTAGATTCTAGGGAGCTAAACTCCAACACTGTGCGTGATAGTTATCCTTTGCCGTTGATATCAGATCAGATTGATGCCCTCAGTCAGGCGTCTTATTTTTCAAGTTTAGACATGGCCTTAGGGTTTCACCAGGTTTTTGATGGCATCTCAGAACGACATCGAAAAGACTGCGTTTATTACCCCGGATGGTGTATGGGAATATTTGAAAATGCCCTTTGGACTCTGTAACGCACCTTCTGTTTACCAACGGGCCATCAATAAAGCGCTAAAAGGGCTAAAAGACAAAATAGCGCTTGTCTATATGGATGATGTTCTCGTTTTTTTTTTCTAAAACGAAGGAGGAGGCGTACCAGAGTCTAGAGCAGGTATTGTCTGCTTTATCTGAAGCCGGTTTCACTTTTAACTGGAAAAAGTGCACCTTTCTGAAGTCCTCAGTCGAGTACTTGGGCTATGTTGTCAGTGATAATAGTATCAAACCGAGCCCTAAAAAGATAGAGGCTTTAGCAAACGCCCCCTTACCGACTCGCGTGAAGGAGCTGCGGCAATTTAACGGTCTCGCTGGGTACTTTAGAAAGTTTGTGCCTAACTTTTCCTCTATCATGGCACCCTTATACGCCCTTACCAGAAAAGATGCCAAATGGGTTTGGACTGCCGAACATACAAAGGCTCATGCGACTGTGATAGGATATCTGACTTCTGTACCCGTATTGACTATATTCGATCCCAGCAAACCAATTGAGCTACATACGGATGCGAGTTCGATCGGGTATAGGGCAATTTTGTTTCAAAGGGACGACAATCAGTTAAAAGTCATCGGTTATTTCAGTCAAAGAACAACCGATGTCGAAAGTAGATACCACAGCTATGAGCTGGAAACCCTAGCGGTATTTCGAGCGCTAAAACATTTCCGGCACTATCTGCTCGGCAGAGAATTCAAGGTCGTCACAGACTGTAACGCCCTAAAGGCATCACGTCATAAGCGTGAACTTTTACCTCGCGTTCACAGATGGTGGGCTTTCATGCAAACTTTCAACTTTGAAATAGAGTATCGAAAGGGCGAAAGAATCCCACACGTAGACTACCTAAGTCGTAACCCTACTAACTCTAGGCAGGTGAATATTTCACGTGTAAATGACGAATGGTTACAAGCCGAACAAAAGTTAAGACTCTGATATGCGCATTATTGAATCAATCGAAAATGACACAATTGATGCCAACCTTAGGTCATCATACACCTATAAAGACAATTTACTATACAGAAACTTCCAAATCGATGGTAAAACTTTTAGTCGTATTATGATCCCCAAAAATTTTCGTTGGCAAATAATTCAGAGATTTCATGACGAATTGAAACACCTAGGCTGGGATAAAACTTTGTCCAAAATTAGAGAATATTTTTGGTTCCCTAATATGAGTTCATCCGTTGACCATTGCCTGCCATGTAAAATAAATAAAAATCCTTCTGGCAAAAAGCAATCTGCTTTACATCCAATCGACAAAATTGCAGAGCCATTTCATACCATTCACATTGATACGAGTGGTAAATTGGCTGGTGGAAGGGTTTCCATAGAATAAGTGATTGTTATAATAGACGCCTTCACCAAGTTTTGTTATTTAACTGCTGTTAAAGACTTGACTCCTCGATCCGCCTGTGAAGCTCTTCGAAATTTTGTTCACATATTCGGAACTCCCAAGCGAATCATTATCGATCAAGGCACTTCGTTCACAGGGCAAGACTTCCAAAGCCTCTGTAGAGAGTGGTCAATCGAGTTCCATGACATCGCCAGTCGCATTTGTCATGCCAATGGACAGGTAGAACGGATAATGTCCGTACTGACTAATTGTTTTACAGTCGCCGAAAATCACGAAAACAAATCTTGAAAGTCTGTTATCGTTGAGGTCCAACTCGTTTTGAATTGCACAGTATCCAAAAGTACGGGCAAAAGTCCATTCCAGTTGTTATTTGGTTGTAACAAAACTCCACCCAGGTTAAACTTTTTCGCGGTGGATATTGATATTCACAATGAACTAGACTTGATAGAAAGTTAGAAACAAGAAAAGCAGCTACGGATAGGATGGACGAGCAAGCAAAAAAAAGATAAAATACGCTATGACGCTAATAAAGCCCGCGATTCGTCCTTTTGTAGAAGGCAAGAATCTAGTGTTAGTTCAAAAAAATCCCCGTATAACTAACAAATTAAGCGGAAAGTTAAAAGTTTTGTGGTCCTTGTAAAATCACGAAAGTTTGACCGAATGAGCGTTACATGATTGAGCCGTTATCTGGGGGACGGGGTCAATATGTGTGTCATAAAAGATAACGCTAATATCCAGGTAGCCTACCAGAATTGTCCGAATGTCTTGTCAATTTTTCAAATTGTTAAGTACTGTCGCCGCAGCCTGGTATGATGATTAGTAACGAATTATGAATTGTGAATCTATGCTACATTGTTTGTAGAATTGTTGAGATGTTTTAAGTTTTGTTGAAACGGAGAACTCCTATGTTTATTGTTTTTGATTACGACTTTGGAGCAATAAACATGCGATTATTGCTGATTTATCACGATGGAAGCTATCACGCTTCGTCAGAGAAACGGACTGAAAGTTTTATCGCTTTGTCCTTTGTTGTTGAAAGTTGCTACGTTTTGTGGTGTTGCTGTTGAAAGTTGCTACGCTTTACGGTGTTGTTGTTGAAAGTTGCTACGCTTTGCGGTGTTGTTGTTGAAAGTTGCTACGCTTTGCAGTGTTGTTGTTGAAAGTTGATACGCTTTGCGGTGAGGTTGAGCTGAATCATGTATTGATCAAGGAGTATTGCTGAAAGCTTCTACGCTTTGAGATTTAATGAATGCACTGCCTTCTAACTAATGCTGAAAGCTTTCACGCTTTGCTTTGAGTCCCATTGATTTATGAGGAGGTTGAAAGCCGTCTGAAACGCTTTGCCTACATTGGTGCCGTTTAGACTCAACGCGAGAGCGCGTTGATTTGCAGAATGGCCGTGTTAGAGGAAATACTCCTTGCAAACATCATAGACAATTTCGGACTTGTCAATGTCCTCGCTGTCAGTGTCTGTTGTATCTGTCAGTAGTGCGTTCGTTTTATTATTAGAGCTTCTTGCTAAAAAGACAGCGCCTGTGCCGGTCGTGCGCACTGATTGATAAAATAATAACATGGCAGACACCAATATCGAGCACGCGGACGCTAATCCGATTGAATCTCCGACATATGTATGATCAAAGTTGCGTAACAATAAATATGCAGCAGCTAAGTAAACATAACACATCTAAAAAACGTTTTGAAATTGGTACACACGCACCTATTTACATTTACGAATGAAGTCAAGTTCAAGGCATTTATTTCTATTAGAACATAATTATATATATATATAGTCCTCCTGACCGATTTCGGTCACGGCGGCCAATCTTAGTGGAGATTAGCCATCGGCGCGGGACATATTATAGTGCACAAGTGTGTGCGCAGGCACAGGTGCACTCTCTGTTCCTTTCCTCTCATAGTCCGATGGGACGGCAATCCGACACGACCGGAGAGAGATCAGGCGCAGGACCAACGGCTTAACGTGCTTTCCGAGGCACGGGGGTATTATACCACCAACTTCCAAACTCCGGGCTACTACTAGGAAATTTCTAATGAAAAACCCAATAGCACTTTTTGTCCGACCCGGGAATCGAACCCAGGACCTCATGCACAGCAGTCGCGCTTGCGACCACTAGACCAACGAGGCAGTTAGAACATATGAAGGCCACGAAGCTACAGTCACAAGGCATAATAATTTGTGGAAGTATTGTAGTTGCTCATTCCAAAGCGTAGATATCTTTGAAGAAGAAGGGGCAAGTAACTCCATGCACACTATTTAATTAAATATTACATAATACAACATCTGGGTACCATAATTCATGTTAACATAATAGTCTAGGCAACAAGTGCCTTTTTGATCAACTTTTTTCAGCAGTCTCCGAAAATTATGATTGAGGTGTCATTGGATTCGGAATGGCATCCAGATGATTTTCGAAAAAAAATGAAGTTCCGCTTGTAAAAATTATAAAAGTTATTAACAATTAACTAAAAAATTAAAAACGGGTTTAGTGTTTTGCAAATATCTCAAAATCGAATAAAATATTTCAAATTTAAAAAAAGATTCAAAAAGAGGAGAAAATTTCCTAAAGAATGTTTTAACTCCTGGAATTGTAGGACCAATATTAATAACTTTCCCATCCGGTTGAAAATACGCCCGAAAACGCGTACTCCGGCTTGCGCAAGCTACGCTCCATTCGGACCTTTCATGACTAAATATTATTTAAGCTTATTAAATATGAAAATTAAAAATTGAAAAAATTCAGGCGCCTGCAAAATAGATCAATAAATAATAATCAGTGGTCCAAAAGTTTTTATCGCGAATTTTCAATAAGTTATCCATTAGTTAATTCACAGTTTTTTATAGCACGAACATTAACATTGCAAGTGCGATAATTGTTAAACTATTAATCTGAGATTTTTTTCCTTTCACGGAGCTACTTTTCAAAGGTCGTAAAATAGATTTTTGTTGGAAAACTTAAAAAAAATGTTAATTTTAATTTTTTTATTAACAATTTACTGAGGTGAAAAATTACAAAGCTTCATTAGACATTCAAAAATTCTTTTTTTTTATAATAATATTATTGAACCGTTTTCTTATCATCAGACGCTACTTAAAAATGATTTTTGATATTTTTTATCTCCTATTGTTTAAACAATTTTTATAAACAAATGCGTTGTTTATGAGACAATTTAATTAGTTTTTTAATAACGTAATCTTTGATAATAACTACGATTATTTAAAAAAAAATCGTTTCTTCAAAAAAAAAAATTTATTGCTTAAAAACGCATGTGTTGATTAACAATTATTTTCTCCCACTTCTATTTAACATTCAGGAATCATTTTTTTTAAAATCAACAGTAATTATTTTTTCTTTTCGCTATATTGAAAAAAAACATGGCAGCTAAGAGATGACCAGTATTGACCAGTCCCTATTAACAGCGCCCGTTCACGAACATGACGCACGCACTCAAACATTTTAAGTACATTTCTCATGCAATAATAGAACGTATTACACCTTTAGGTCGTTGTCACCTTACATTAGGAGCTATTATCCGATACTGTGTACCTTATCTGCCACTAAATCAAACGATAACATGCTATATAAAACACATATTACATATTTTCAACTCATTGGATTTAGTTGAAGCGTCTATCGTGGGTCTCTTGTCCGTCCGACCACTGTTTCTTAGAAAAAGTGATAATATATGAATAATAATATAAAATATACAAATAATAATATAGATTAACAATCTTAACTATAAATAAATAGTGATTATTGTTGTGCGTGAAGTGAATTCATTGTAGTTTTACATTGAAATTGGTGAGTTTTAGCTGTCTTAATTTTTTTGTTGATACAACCAAAGTTGTTTGCCGGGTTTAATAATCTAATCATGTTTGCTATCTCAAGGTCAAATTGTTTCGTTATTATTGTTATTTTTGGTGTTTGTTACCAACCTAATCGTATGTTTAGACGAACAAAAAGGTTTTGATAGGTACTTGTTTAAAATATAGCGTTGTAACTAGTTGTTTAGGTAAATGTTTGTTTGAATTTAGTATTAAAGAAATAAATTACTGTTATCCTCCCAAATCTTAGACCTCGACTTAAGACAGGTTGCCTATTGTACCTAGATACCTACCTTATTTACGTTAAATATTATAAACGATAGGTAGGTATAATATTTTTGATTTAGTAGGTATCACATTCATGGATAACCTTTCGTGAGAAAATTTGATGTATCAAACAACTTACATAGCGAATGCTATTTAGATTACTAAAAAAAGGATATAATCATGAAATCTCAGTTAAATATGTTTTAAACAATTGAGTAGGTACTAAAAAATGTAGCAGTTGTCAACCTTTTTCACAGCTGTTCACATTGAATTCTATGTACGGTACCTATATTAGAATTTGTTTTTAGAGTTTAATTAAGTACTTTTTTTAATTACTATGGGCACATACTGGGTTTTTACTTACTAGGAAACGTAGTGGATTTATCCCTAATTTATATACCTAATCTGGTTAACAACACAAAACAAACAACAGTACAAAATAACACACTAGTTAATTTATCACAAGAAATAAAAATATATTCACTGTTACAAAATAACGATAATACGACCAGTCATAGGTGGAGCATCTCTGATAAGATTATTTACCTAACTTATATAAATGGACAACAACTAAATATTAATCTGTTTAATCACTTTGTGCAGAACATGGAGAAGATGAAGACGTTTTGGGTGCTGTTCAGCGTAATGCTGGCATTCTCTGAGGCCTCCAAGATCTTGGTGGTGTTCCCCATGCCTTCGAGAAGTCACAGGAACCTTGGTGATGGAGTTGTCAGGCATCTGCTGAATGCTGGACATGAGGTTAGTAACTGTTATGGTTAAATTATTATCTACACTAATAATCTAATAATCTACACTAATATATAAAGAGTTAAGGAGCTACTAATACGATTTCACTGATAGGAAGCTTCAGTCATAGACTTTATACAAGGGCTACTTACGCAAAACGTATTACTGGGGAACGACATTTTCTGGGGTGAAAAACAACTTATTATGGTAAAACTCAATGTAACACTCAAAACATTGTAAATTCAAAGTATTAAATAGGGGGATCGTGGCGATATTAAAAGTAAAGATATAACATTAAAAACATGAATAAAAAAAAACTTTTGAATAAGTTGGAATAATAATAATAATAATACCTCCGCAACTGGAAGGTTCCCACATATATTCCAGAACAAAAAATATTACAATGAGGAGTCAAACAGTCGAGCATAGCGCTAAAAGTAACAAACTAGTAATTAAATATCTGTTAAGATTTCACTTAATGGATCTATTAATTACTAGCTTTATCTACATTCTATGGCTCTCAAAAAAAGTGTAGTTCCTTATATAAAAGATTTCTAGAAGTTGGAGGGGTACAATAGAACTCAGAGGTCCCTCCCACATTCAAACCTACAAAGGTATTAATTACCTCTATACTAAATAAAATAGACAAAGATAGAACTCGTTTGGCATAAACATGTTCGATATCTAAAAGTATATACCACAAAGGAAAAAAACAATATAATAAATATACACGAAGCTGAGTGCCACTCCTAGCTTTATAATCATTAGGTAAACATATTAGACCGATAGCAGATAAAATAAATAAAATTATATAATATCAAGTTGACAAAAAAGTATATACCTAGGTAGTTTAATAATAGATATTTGTTGATAAAATAGATAAAGTAATTACGAGCTTATAGTTACGCACTTAGGCCCTAAGTACCTTTGTACCTATTTGTGAATTCACAATTTGTTTACCTTGAATTACTTCCCATCTTGATAATATCCTGATACCAGTTTATCACAAAAACTATTATATAACTCCAATTTAGATACTGGGTATAATTAAGATTAAAAACAGACATAGCAGTGTTCGCCCAATGACGTCAGCCGTTTTGTGTATTTATTTAATAATCACTGTTCTGAAAACCATGAAGTATAATTATCGTGAGGAAACCGGCATGTCCCAATATTTCGAAGACATGTGACATCTACCAACCCGCACTGGGCCCGCGTGGCGGATTGCAGCCTACTCCCTCTCATGGAAAGGAGGCTTTTTTTTTAAATTGGGACAAGTCCGCCACACTATTCCCAAACCACTGTAACTCCTGTTAGCCAGAATCAACAGTGGCGCGGACCACAGAAAAGCGCCGAGACAATGAAGCTCGACGAAGTCTCGTCCCAGAGAGGAGAGGAGGCTTGTGTCTTAGCAATGCGAACATTGTACATGTAAAAATACTCATAACGAAGCCGAAAAGGCACTTGTTCTCCCCGCCATCGCGCCATTGCGATCATCTATGACCCGTTTACTATTCTAAGCACAATGTTTTGAGTTACAATGAATTTTACGTCAAACGTGATTTTTCACTCAAAAAACAAGTCGTTTCCCGTAATATTTTTTGCGTAGAGTAACTTAGTTTGATGTACATAATGCTTGGTTGACGGCTTTGTGAAGGATTCATTAACACCCTGCATACTGATTTTTCTTATGCAATGTTCAAACAAAACCACGTACTTATATTCAGACCATAATATTTTAAGGTCATAACGAACTTATAAACTCATGTTAAGATAATTTGACTTTGTTTAAATAAAAACGCGAAGTTCCAACAAAGTGTGCCTAATTAGTCCGTATGAGTAATGGGTAGGACATGCCGTCACGTTTCAGAACTTAAAGCCTCAGTTCAAGTTTTGGAGTCAGAACAGGTCTTTACTCTTGCCTGACCTATTTCGAGTTTGGGGCAGTCAACTTTAGAACACATGCTACAAAGTATGGTATTAAAATGTTGAAGTTGGTTATTAGTGTTTCTTATTGAAGATTGTAGAGTAGTGAGAATTTTCTCCTTGTAATTATTGATTAAATGGTATTTTTAGGATAGGTGTGAAACGTGAAATTCTGCCACTGTCTCAGAATAATTATTGTGACACAGGAATTCCTAGTAAAGGAACCTAGCCTACTTATACATAAACTCACGCCCTTTTCCCATCATTCATATTCGCGTTAAATAACGATTAAAATAGTAGAATACTAATAAATGACTTAACTGGGATACATACAGGCACATGTCGTTACAATGTGCCTTATTCAAATGGTTAAAAGCTTGACTAACTTTCTGTATCTTTTTTCAGGTCACATACATCTCACCGTTCACCTACAAGAATCCTCCTTCCAACCTTCGAACAGTCGATGTCAGCAAGGTCTTCGATCTGATGCCCGGTAAGCTTAATTTTATTAATGCACCCTCGCTATCATCAAGTTAAAGTCATATATCGTTCTTGTCCTATAAAAAAAGTAATGGATATTAATGTTTAGACGGCACGGTTGGCGCAGTGGCTGAGCGATTGGACTGCTGCGCTGCGTGTCGCGGGTTCGATCCCCGCACGGAGCAAATATTTGTATGGCCTACAGATAGTTGTTTCGGGTCTGGGTATTTGTGTATGTGAGTTTAAATGTTTGTGAACGCACCCACGATACAGGAGAAATTCCTAGTGTGGGGCAATGTTTTATAAAAAAGGTTATCGTCGCGGGTATGGTGGGCATCAACACGTTAGAATTGAGACGTAAGTGTGCGCTGTTGATGCACTACTATCTACTACTTAATAATAAAATTGACGACGGGACTACTTTAGCTCGTTGTTCACTGTTTGTTCCGGACCGTCTGCGACGGTCGCGGGCCTGTGCCTTGAGAGGCTTGTTCGCGGCTCCCAGGCGATGAATCTGCTAAACGCCCTGATTGCTCAGGAGCCGGATCTAGATCTTTTTATGAGTAGCAATAAAGCTATGCTTAATAGTTGCATACGATTTTTAAGTTAGTGTGTGATGTTGACTTGCTGCACGCGTTGGTGCAAACTGTAAGTGTAGCAGGTACTTGCTTAAATAAATAAAAAAATAAAAAAATGTTGTTGCATGGAGAGGGAGATGAAGGTTCAAGAAAAGATGGATGCGTTGTGTGAGGGATGATATGAAAGCGAGACAGGAGTAAATAATGCATGGAGGTGTCTGATAGGGGAAAATGGAAGATGAAAACGTGTTGCGCTGGTTTCTTCACAACATTTTCCTTTACTGAAGCAAGTGATAATCATACCTACGCCAATTGCCATGAATTGGAAAAGTTGAGACCTGACAGTCTTGGCAGACTTGGCAGTCTGACGGTCACAGTACTAGGCTATCACATTACCCGTCGGGGCTGTAGGTTGTTCGCAAGAGATACCGCGGCCTCGACATAAAGGGCTGAGAAGGAACATGGGTGGTTTTTAGTCAGTAGAAGGCTGACACTCCCTTTCGCTCTGCCCAAGAGCGGGAGAGGTTATTTGATGAAATCCTCCAGCCACAAAAAGGCATCACAATACCGAGAGTACAGTCGTGATTTTTTTTTGTAACTTTTAGAAGTATAACACACCCACCTTCTATTTCAGCTGACATTCTGAGCATTAAATCCATCATGGACAAAACGTCCGATGACATGAGCATTGGTCTTATGATCTACATGATGACTGAGATTACAAAGGCAGCAACTACAAATGAAAACACGCAGAAGATTCTGAACAATCCTAATGAACAGTTTGATGTGGTGATCGCCGAGTGGATGTTCAGCGATGTGCCTGCTGGGTAAGTTCTTAGTTGGCCAAGTTTTTCTATATTACTTGGCATAATTATCGCCGTAGTACCACTCTTGTACATGAAGTTTAAATAATGATAAATTATCGCACAAGATTGGGCTTAAAAAGTTCTGCTTCGCGGGCGCGGGCGACGTCTGTATGAGTCTTGGTTACTAACCAAGACTAGTTCTGTAATTTGAATACAGTTTTGTTTCAAATCGAACTACACTTAATCCTTAAATACGGAGACGTGCCGTTGTTGACACCTACTAAGAAAAAGAGGTGTTTTTAGTAACTATTTTAAATCAAACGACCCGAAGAAGAGAATGCAGTATTTTTTCCTCATTTGACAGTTCCTAACATGGCCACCCCATGAGTCGGAAATTTCTTTAAAAAAAACTTGGACCTGATAAAGTACAATCTACCTTTAATGTACCCCTCTACTTGAATACAGGCCCCTAGCTGTGAGGGACAGTTTACTAAGGAAGATTAGTGGATTACCTAACACTTTCCCTTAATTTCAGGTTTGCCCAAGTGTACAACTGTCCACTTATCTGGCTGTCATCAGTAGAAGTTCACTGGATGATACTGCAATTGATTGACGAGCCCACGAACCCTGCATATTCCGTAGATGTCATGTCCCCGCACTCACCACCATTGAGTTTCTGCCAGAGAGTAGAGGAACTGTGGACCCAAACCAAAATAACGCTCCTGAATTACTTGTAAGTTTTACTTCTTAAGATGTAAGATTAAACATAAATCTTCATCGACAAATAGCTAATTAAAATATGAAATAATCATGGAAAGAATGCAACTGATTTTGAAAAAGTACACAGAGTATCACTATTAAAACCGTGTTCAAAACAGTGAAAGGACAAAAAGTAACAGAAAGTTTTTAACATTCCAGCTGGTTAAACGGTGTACAAGAAACAGCGTACAATGCTCTGTTCATACCGGCTATCGAAAAACGTGGCAGAAAAGCAGCAAGTTTCGACGAAGCTCGGTACAACGCATCCATGATTTTGTCCAACGCATACGTTTCCACCAGCGGAGCTAAATCTCTACCGCAGAGCCACAAGTATATTGGAGGATATCATATTGAGGATAATGTGAAGCCTCTGCCAGAGGTAAGGATATGATCTTCTAATTTGATCAACATCATCACCTGTCTTTATCCCATGTTACACGTGGACGGCACAAGAACTTTTTTCTTCAGTTCCTCCTGTGAACTGTCACTCATAAGAAGCCTAACTCCTCTTTCTTTCTTATTGTTTCATTAATTTCTTTGGTCTTCCTCTATAAATCCTCAATAATATTCTGTACCGTCCAATACGTCCTTAAATTTAACATTAACACAAGTCAATATAATGTCAAGATAATGTTTTAACAGGACTTGAAGAAACTTATGGACAGCGCAAAGGATGGAGTGATTTACTTCAGTATGGGCTCAAACTTGAAGAGTAAAGACATACCCGATGAGCTCAAGGCGGATCTTCTGAAGATGTTTGGAACCCTGAAGCAGACTGTGCTGTGGAAATTTGAGGAGGCTTTACCTAACCTGCCTAAAAATGTTCACATCCTGGACTGGGCTCCACAGCAAGCAATTCTTTGTAAGTTTTGTTCAATGATCATCAACTTCGTCTTATCAACATTAGAAAGCTAGTAGCTAAGCATAGAAGAAAAATCGAGCAATTTGTCTAGTTTCAAAATCAAATCCTATCAAAAGTCATTTGTTCAAACTAGGTTGATATTCAGCACTTTTCGAACGTCAAAATTATTTACAAGAGACAATGCCCACCCTTCGACACTTCCTAGTATTTTAGCTGGAAAGAAGAAGTGGCGGAACAAACTCCGTTTGGTTAAAAGGACCAGACTCGGTACCTACAATAGTAAGGTTACCTGTCTTAAGCTTATAAGATTTCTCTCATATCAGAACGTTTTCAGCGGTAGAATTTGGCAGGCTCATCCAATGACTCTCCCTCAACCAACGAGATTCATCTATTACCAATGAGATGTGGAAAACATTTCTTAAAGTAACATAAATATTTATTGTTCCTTCTTTTTGTTTCAGCTCACCCCAACCTTGTTGTTTTCATTACTCATGGCGGTCTCCTCTCGACCACGGAGTCAGTTCACTTCGGAGTTCCAATTATTGGAATTCCGGTCTTCGCAGATCAGTTCACGAATGTTGACAAAGCAGTATCCAGAGGATTTGCTCAAAGAGTTGACCTTTCATACACAATGGCTGGTGATCTCAAGAAAGCAATTCTTGAGGCCGCTAATAACAAAAGGTGTGTTTACAAAAGTAACATAAAGGTATTTAGAAGTCCTAAGTGTATTTTTAAAGGAGCTCCTCTTCAAGGAGTCATGACCGCCCATGTTACCGCGGCTGTATTAGTGAACAGTGATTTTACTCAGACTGTACAAGAGCGAGCTAGGGAATTGTTTTACGATACAAAAATAGAAGTTCTGCGACTGCAACGGGCGTTCGTGTACTAAGCAGGAGCGGAATTAACTCGGAAATTGTAGCACGCTGGCCCTAAGTCTAGTGAGCGAGAAAAGCGAGCGAACGATGCACCTGCTAATCAGCCAGTTTATGATGAATCTATAATAGCCTATTCAATTATTTAAACGAAAATTTCCAATTATTAAAACAAAATTTTGTTTTAACAGGTTTGCTGAAAGAGCGAAGGAGCTATCGTTCATCCACCACGACCGGCCCGTGAAGCCGGGTGTGGAGCTGGTGCACTGGGTGAATCACGTGGTGAACACTCGCGGCGCCCCGCACCTGCGGTCCCCAGCGCTGGACTTACCCTTCTACAAGAGAAGGTTCCTAGATCTCGCTGCGCTCATCGCAGTCCTAGTCTTAGCTGCATACCTTCTGTTGAAGCGCTCTCTCGCTTATATTTGTGCTAATATTTGTTCGAAAGGAAAATCGGGAAGTAAGAAGAAGAATAATTAATTTAATTAGGCTTGTTATACTTAAGTTTTATAATAAATTGTTAAGTAAAATATATTGGTTTTTAATTAAGTATTCGTCTCCTTTCACATGTATAATGAGGTTTCTCTATACTCTCTGATGTTTTAATTTAAAACCACAATATTGGAATCCTCAATGTGTATTCATATTATCTTTCTTTAAGGTTTGATACTAAGGTAGCTTACAGTATTGTCTCTTTAAAATTTTCAGTAAAATAAACGTCAGACTCATGCATCAATATCAGTATGAACATATACATACATAACATCGATGATATTCGACAGAAACTAAATACCGTAGGAATAGGCTCGGCAGATGATGACTTAAAACCGTAGAACCGTAGTTTTTCTACAATCTACATCCAGTTTGGTTCCTTACAAAAGTTTACCTCCGTAGTGATTGTTGTCTCACATTTCCCCAAACAAGCATACCAACCAACAATCTGTGCACTTTTGTAAATAAACTCTTTTGCAAAAAAAACGGGCACTTCATATTTTTTTCTCTACTTCAATGAAGAAGGACAAGTATGAGGTTTTATTAATTTGACGATGTATTGGCATGTTATTTGAAGAATCCTGGCATGATTCTGTACGTTCCAAATTTAAATTTTGAAATTAACAAAAGGAAAATAATGATTATTGTAAAATTGCTTTACTAATGGCGCGAATTGCTGAAACGATTTTATTACTGATTACTAAAATTTTAAAACTTTTTGGATATTTTCTGCAAATTAAACAATTTTATCTTTCTTTTTACATTAAATACTACTTTTTGACATGAGTGATAAAGCGATAAATGCCGGTAAAATTATAGTCCTACTTGAAGAAGGTTGTTCGCAAACTTACGTGTTTCAGCGGCTAAATGTGAGTCGTTCAACTGTCCAGAGGACTTGGCAACGGTATCAAGAGACCGGTTCGGTCAAAAGAAGACCCGGTTCGGTCAAAAGAAGACCCGGTTCGGGAAGAAAACGACGCACAGAACCAAGAGATGACCGCTTTTTGGTGAGTCAGGCCTTGCGGAATCGTAAGGCGTCAAGTGTGGACCTGAAGAAGAGCCTTGAAGAAGTAAGAGGAGTAGAAGTTAGCTTGTGGACCGTCAGGAGGAGGCTTTTGGCTGCCAATATCAGGAGTTACCGCCCGGCTCGGGGACCTAAATTACTCCGTGAGCACCGTGTTGCTCGACTTCAGTTTGCTCGAAACTGTGCTTCATGGACTCTGGAGGACTGGAATAAAGTATTGTTTTCTGATGAAGCTAGAATCTCTTTGTGTGGAGAGGCCGGCGAGTGCTACGAAGACCACGGGAACGCTATGCGGAAGTGTGTTTCGAAGAAATCACTCCTTATGGCGGAGGCTCCGTTATGTTTTGGGCAGCAATTAATTCGACGGGGCGTACGGAGTTAGTTCTCATAGAAAATGGAACATTAAATGCACACCGGTACATAATGGAAGTCCTAATTCCATATGCACAACCCGCATTGACTGCACTTGGGGAACATTCCATTTTTATGGACGACAATGCTCGCCCGCACCGTTCTGGCGACGTGGAAGCGTACATGCAAGAAGTTGGGATCCGTCGTTTAGATTGGCCAGCTCGAAGTCCTGACCTCAATCCAATTGAGCATGTCTGGGATGTTCTAAAGAGACGGGTAAGATCAGTGCAACATGCTCCACAAAACATCAGGGAGCTAAAAAGAGTCATTGCAGAAGAGTGGGAACGTATTCCTCAAAACGTCATTAAAAACATCGTGGAAAGCATACCCAGAAGGATTCAAGCTGTGATTTTGGCAAGAGGAGGTCACACTCGTTATTAGGTTATTACATTTGTAACTTTATTTAATTAAACAAAGTAAAAAAATCTTTTTGTCTTTATTGCCGACCACTTCTTATTGTTTGGCCGTGTACATCGGTTTTAAAGAATTCATAGATTTTTTTTTAAATTGCCACAGTTCACTTCACGCGTATTAATTTACACGATTATAAGTATACAGACAACGTCAAACAATTAAATTTCATTGAATTAACTCGTATCGACCTTAGAACGTAAATTTCCTAAGGTGCCCGTTTTTTTTGCAAAGGAGTGTATATAGTTCACCACTTCCTAGTGTTCCTGTTAAGGTAGTTCTGGTCCAAGCTATAGAAAAAAATACCAGAGGGGGTAAAATGGTCTTATTTTTTTGGAGGGTGGGAAATCATCACATGACTCCTCCCGATTTGGGTGAAGCGGAAGGGAGTGTCAGACTTCTACTAACTAAAAACCACCCATGTTCCTTCTTAGCCCTCTGTGTCCGGGGCTGCGGTATCTCTTTCGAACAACCCGCGCAGCAAGAGAAAAATGGTCTTGGTTAGTAAATCTGTGATTTTGCAGATATTGGTCTGTAGTTGTTTCACAGAGTAGGTCGGAACCACCAAATGTCTTTAGACGCTGCGATAATGACCCTGATTAATGTTGAATCCAATTGAGATGACAGGCACTCCTGTCATCTCAATTGGATTCAACATTAATCAGGGTCAAGCTTTTACTAAGATAATAACTTAATAATAAGCTACACTGTAGCTTATTTTTAAGTTATTATCTTAGTAAAAGTACTTGAAACAAGATAACAACCACCGATATAATCTATTTTGAAAAACTTCACACAATATAATATCCACTTTATGCAACAATTATTTACCTTACAACATCTACTTCAAGACGAGCATCATAAGGAGACAACGAATCATTTTTCAGATAGTTATCAATAAACGTCTACTCAAAATGATAACGTAGAATTCTTTATAACTACCTCGGTTTTCGTTCAGTAGATACTTTGTCTCTCTTGCCAAACGAAATACCGACTGTTAGTAAGTGTCAAATAAATATTTTTAAGTTTTCTCTAAAAGTAAGTAGTGTTTCAATGTCTTTAATTGTAAAGTTGGGTGGTTAGAGTCCATTGTTGTATAAATTAAGGCTGTGGTAAGTTTTTATCAATAAAATCGGAATTACAAACCGATAAGCTATCTAGAATCAATGAGATAGGCCTATAAAAAAATGGAGCCCGGAAAATAATAATAATGGTTGTGGTTGGATTTTGTATCAATAAAATTGTGCTCGGTTACCATTATAATTATTTACTATTTATTCATACTAATCCATTTATAGCGTTAGTCCCTTGTGTAGAAGTTTCAAAAGTTCCAAGTGTTAATAATACTATATTTAAATAAATGGAATAAAAACAAATATCCAAACTTGAAAGTCGCTAATTATTTTGAGAAATAGATAATTGAAGTCGAACTAAATACCAGTTACTCACGCCTTTTCTCCTTGGATATAGGCAGAAACCACAGAATGTACATTATTTATTCAATGTTATGAAATAAAAAGAGTTAAACGTTCCAAGTCAGTACCTACTTATCTGCCTTCTCTTGAGTTTGTTGGCCACAAATCAAGAATAAATAATTATCTCTAGCTACTTATTAATAAAAGACACAGTTTCTTTACTGTTTTAATATAATAATATGTATAGATAAAAAGAAAAACAAAAAAATAATATATGGTTAGAGCTATTCTAGATTATGGTTAGTGAAACGAAGAAAAAACTCCATTTATGAAAACCCATTACACCATACTTCTCAATACAGCGAATCCAAATCAGGGTTGCTTCAAGGAAGTGTACTTAGCCCTTTAATTTTTATAATTAAGGTACATCAACGATTCAACTACAACTTGACAAACTTGAAGGTACAAAAATGTTGCGATAAAGGCTGCATTTTGACTACGGCAATACTAAATTAATAACGATTTTCTTTTAATTAGCCTATAATGTCACACAACTGGGCAAAAGTCTCCGCCATAGTCTTCCCATCTTTTCTCAGTTTTATCTGCCAAATCTATCACTAACGGTCGGTTCGTTCAAGGGTCATCATCATCATCATCATTTCAGCCGAAAGACGTCCACTGCTGGACATAGGCCTCCCCTAAGTGTCGCCACATTGACCGGTCCCGTGCGTCTCGCTTCCAGCGGATCCCCGCAACCTTCACCAGGTCATCGGTCCACCTAGTGGGAGGCCTTCCAACGCAACGTCTTCCGGTTCGCGGTCGCCACTCCAGAACCTTCCGGCCCCATCGGCCATCCGTCCTGCGAGCAATGTGCCCTGCTCACTGCCACTTAAGCTTGGCAATTCTTCGGGCTATGTCGGCAACCTTGGTTCAAGGGTACTAGTTAACAATTTGAGAGAGAGTGGGTCTCCCTGTTTCACACCATTGTTTATTTTGAAATTTTGACCGAGAAAGTTAAGTTCAATGTTTTCTGTGCTGTTGTTATAAATTACTTTGAGGATATTGACGTAGATTTGGTTTCTAACTAACTGTTGATTTTATGAATAAGATCATATGGCGGCATGTTTCACGCTGTCAAATGCCTTCGTTTGGTAAACGAAGGCCAAATACAAAGGTTTTCCAAATATATGAGCTTTTCCATGGTTTGGTTTAAAACATGAAGGTGATCTATAGTAGAAGAAACTGGGCAGAATCCAGCTTGTTCATTTGGTGGTTCTCATCATTGCATGAGATAGATCTCATGCAATGATGGACAATTGGACGACACGGTTGGCGCAGTGGCTGAGCGATTGGACTGCTGCGCTCGGTGTCGCGGGTTCGATCCCCGCACGGAACAAGTATTTGTATGGCTTACAGATAGTTGTTTCGGGTCTGGGCGTGTTTGTGTATGTGAATTTCAATGTTTTAACGCACCCACGATACAGGAGAAATTCCTAGTGTGGGGCAACGTTTAAAAAAAAAAAGAAAAGAAAGATTTAGAGTACAGTACAAAAGTTGTAAGAGCTTCTGTGGTTACACCATCACCTGTACACTTTTCGTAGAGATATAATGTATTATATTCAATTTTATAGAAAATGGAGAAAGTAAAGACATTTTGGTTGCTGATCAGCGTGATAGTGGCATGTTCTGAGGCTGCTAAGATCTTGGTGGTATTCCCTATGCCTTCGAAGAGCCACGGTATCCTCGGTGATGGTTATGTCAGGCATCTGCTGAATGCCGGTCATGAGGTAAGCGCTGTTTTTACAGTTTTAGAAACTATCTTTAATAATTAAAGATGAGTAGCTTTGTGACGAGATGGTAGTCAAATGGGCAAACAATATAGGCCTATTAATATACAAATTTATGGATCACAACAAATGTTATGAAGCTTCTTTTATGTAGGAAACTGTATGGAGTGTAATAATAGTAAATAATAGGAGTAAATTCCACCGTAACGTCTAACAAGGAAGAATGGAAGAAGGAAATGTATTTCACCAACCCCAAATAGAATGGGATAAGGGCAGGAAGATGATGATAATTAATGGAGTGTAATAATAAAGACTGAATCTTCATCATCATCATCATTTCAGCCGAAAGACGTCCACTGCTGGACATAGGCCTCCCCTAAGTGTCGCCATATTGACCGGTCCCGTGCGTCTCGCATCCAGCAGATCCCCGCAACCTTCAGCAGGTCATCGGTCCACCTAGCGGGAGGCCTTCTAACGCAACGTCTTCGGGTTCGCGGTCGCCACTCCAGAACTTTCCGGCCCCATCGGGCATCCGTTCTGCGAGCAATGTGCCCTGCCCACTGCCACAATTTGGTAATTCTTCGGGCTATGTCGGTAAACTTGGTTCTCATGCGGATGTCCTCATTTCTGATTCGATCGCGCAAGGAAACTCCGAGCATAGCCCTCTCCATTGCCCTTTGGGTGACTTTAAGCCTTCTGATGAGGGCCATTGTAAGCGACCACGTTTCGGTCCCGTATGTAATCACTGGCAACACACTCTGAATCTTAGTGCTGAGAGAATGTTTCGAACACTTTGTCTCTTCTTTCAGATAACATACATAACACCATTTACCTACAAGAATCCTCCTGCCAAGCTTCGCACGATAGATGTTAGCGCTATCTTCGATATGTTGCCTCGTAAGTTCTTTTTCACTTTATATGCAGATGTCCTTCAGCATCAGGCAGATATCCATCAGCATCAGGCCGGGACTCCACCAAAGCGGAGATCAATCACTGGAAGGGCGAAAGACCAGATGTAAATTTTAACTCATGTGATTGGTCGATTTCCGCACATCTCCTCTCCGCTTTGCTCGTCTCCGCTTTGATGGAGTCCCGGCCTCATACAGGTATTAGTTGCATCCAGTTAGACTGGAAGCCCAACACAGTTCAGAAGACTTGGAAGATAAAAAAAACTTGGTGTGTTGGTAAGGCAGGCCTATTTATCACACGGGGTTTAATATTTATCTAGCTTTGTGGGATGTGTTTCAAACATACCACGAGGCATTTTGAATAATTGAGGAGATGAAAAAATAAAAAGAATATACTCTAGAAATCTCTCTACAGTCACCTGACTCTTACAAGAATAATTCCGGAAAATTAAGATTGTGAAAATCAAAATTTAACCCCGTAAGGTTTAAAAGTACCTAATAAAAAAAAACAAACCATTTTCAACATTTCAGCGGACCATATTAACATGACAAATATTATGGCGGACAAACCAGCAGATATGAACGCTATTTTCTTAACTTTCATGATGGTAGAGATGGCAAAGAAGACGGTTCAGTATGAACAAGTTCAGAAGCTATTGAATGATCCCAAAGAACAGTTTGATGTGGTGATCATCGAGTGGATGTTTTGTGATGTCACTGTTGGGTAAGTTATTGAATAGAACCTAGAAGTACTCATATCCAGCAAGTTTTTAGAGATGCAAGTCTAGGTAAATAGGCATGTGTACGAGCAAAGATCGTCACTCACAGGAAGCCTGTGGAAGAGACCACAGCGAAGGTAGTGATGATCTAATTATGTTTGCGAAGCTCCAATCGCCAGAGATCGCATAGGAAAGAGACGGTCCCACTCCTGGTATACAATGGCAAGTCTTAACGAACAAGGCATTCTCTCACAAACACCCTTTAGATAACTTGAAAGTATTTCCTTAACTGGCTGAAACCCCACTAGTGCGCCACATTTCCTTAAAATTCTTGCCTAATGATTTTTTCTAATTTCAGATTTGCTACAGTGTTCAACGCTCCGCTGATTTGGGCGTCATCTCTTGAACCTCACTGGAAAATCATACAATTGATCGACGCACCGTCGAACCCTGCGTATGCAGTAGACTGCATGTCTTCGTATTCTCCACCCTTGAGCTTTGCGCAGAGAGTATCTCAGCTGTGGATTCAATTGAAAGATCAGTTCTTGGCATACTTGTAAGTATGACGAAAAGATATGATGTTACTTCATTGCTTGTCTACAACAACTAGACAAGCAACTATAGAAAAGTTGTTGTGCGTAGAGAATGGTAAAAGAACTCTGTTATTTTTAAAATAATATGGCATAACCTAAGTAATTACAACGAATTCAACTAATTACAAAAGAACGAGGATAAGAGGTCTTAGAAAAATTAAACTCCTAGCAACGATAAAACTATCATCAACCTAGTCTTTTCCCAACTATGTTCAGGCCAGCTTCCAGTGTTACTGGATGTAACTGAATACCAGTATTCTCCATAACTCAGTTAGAACTGGTTAGTATGATAACCCTTTGTACTGGTTGACTGACTTTCGAGTTACTGACTGCTCGTAACGATCCTATCAGCGATAGCAGTGATGGGAAAATCAAAATTGTATGAGACTCACACCAGCTTATGCCATTCGAAACACTTTGAAATGATGTTACTTATCTAGCGCAATATTTGGGTTTTAGTTGGCTGGATGGTGTTCAAGAAAAAGCGTACATAGAAGTGTTTGCTCCTATTGCTGAAAGGCGTGGAGTAAAACTAGCAACTTTCGACGAAGCCAGGTTTAATGCTTCCTTGGTGCTGTCTAACGCATACGTAACTACGAGTGGAGGTGCATCTCTTCCTCAGAGCCACAAGTATATCGGAGGTTACCATATTGACGATACTGTGAAGCCTCTACCTGAGGTAAAGATGGTGTTTGAGAGAATAGAATTATCTGTCATTGATAGCAAGATTTATAGTCATAAAGATGATTTCAGACAAAAATGTAGGTAGTTATGTTTTTCTCACCTAAACTTATGATAATATGTTTATAGGACCTGAAGAAACTTATGAACAGCTCAAAGGATGGTGTGATTTACTTCAGCATGGGCTCAAATTTAAAGAGTAAAGACTTACCCGATGAGGTCAAGGTCAGTCTCCTGAAGATGTTTGGAAGCCTGAAGCAGACTGTGCTGTGGAAATTTGAAGAGGTTTTGCCGAACCTACCTAAAAATGTTCACATCCTGACGTGGGCACCTCAACAGGAAATTCTTTGTAAGATTTTGTCTCCTGTCTCCTACCTCCTGTTTTATGGAGGTTTGGAATCTCAGACATCCTATACCCATTGGAGACAATAGGATTGACATGATTTTAATTTTTCAGCTCACCGTAATCTAGTCGTCTTCATAACGCACGGTGGTCTTCTGTCCACAACTGAAGTCATCCACTTTGGAGTGCCAATTATCGGTATACCAGTGTTTGGTGATCAATTCATGAATGTTGACAAGGCAGTCAACAAAGGATTTGCACAACGAGTAAAACTTTCTTACAAAATGGCTGATGATCTTAAGATAGCAATTTTGGAAGTTGTTAGTAACAAAAGGTGTGTATGATGTAGCAACTTTAAACGAAACTAGAAATAACCAAGTGAGAGTAATTATTTAGGGAGACATTGTCTCAGGAACCGGTGTTGCTACTGAAAAGGGTTCAATAATAGAACGTAGAATAGAGCGAATGAACATGTTTGAATATTACTTTGAAGAACGAGAGGAGCAAACTCGAATCGCTGATATAAACTCTGAACTGGAAATAAAGAGTAATTGAAAGAAAAACCTTGTAACTTTAACGACACGAAAGTTTGCAATTGTTGAAACACGTAAATTTTTTAACAGGTATGCCAACAAATCGAAGGAGCTATCGTTCATCCACCACGACCGGCCCGTGAAGCCGGGTGTGGAGCTGGTGCACTGGGTGAATCACGTGGTGAACACTCGCGGTGCCCCGCACCTGCGCTCCCCAGCGCTGGACTTACCATTCTACAAAAGAATGTTCCTAGATCTCGCTGCACTCATCGTGATCTTTGTCTTAGCAGGATACATTCTGTTGAAGCGCTCCTACGCATATGTTTGTTCAACGAATGGACAATCGGGAAGTAGGAAGAAGAATGATTAAATTTATTAGGTTTAATAAAAGTTTAATAATAAATTGTTACGTAAAATGTATTTGGTTTTAGTTAATTTAGTATTCGTTTCCTTTCTTTTTCTAATATCTGATTCTTTAATATAAAAAACAGGTAAAAAAAAATGGTTAGGGTATCTGTATTTCAGGAGCAGGTGTCTGCTATGGAAGGTCTGGTCGAAGCTATAGCCAAAAATCCTTGGAACTTTGTGTTACTTTCTCCGCAGACATTTTCCACTCCGCAATCATTTTCAACAAAAAAACCTCAAGTGATGTTTCATAAGTAGAGTAGCATCATTATTATTATCAACCTATAATGTTCCCACTGCTAGAACTCATACCTCCTCTGTATGGAAGGGAATGGACATAAACTAGTCGAGTCCAGTGCGGGTTGGATTATAACAGTTTAACTTATTATTTTATTTATCAAATACGAACAACAAACAGCTACCTACTCGTACATTATGGAACATGTTGATGTTATGACATAATTAACAATAATAATGCAGTATTTACCATTAACGATTGTCAGGAAATATGCTGTTCATGCATGACGTTTAAAAACATATTATAAATAAAAGAGAATAAATTAAGTATTTTACTTACTAATGATGACATTGCAAAATTAAATTGTATCGCTAAGAATATTAATTAATATAGAGGTGTATCATACAAAAGGCATCGAAACGTTTTTGTAAATATACCGGCCAACCCGATTTCGGTCAAAACTAATTTGTCCTAGGCCAAACATGAGCTGCCATAGCACCGTGGAAATGGGATAACAAAAGAGAGGCCTTTAAGAGAGGCCTGAAGCAGTGGGTGAATTCAGACAGTAGATGATGCTGATGACTGTTCATAAGTCTGATTCCATGAAGAAATCTGCATTGTACATTTCCTAACATATCAATTTATATTTTATAGTACGAATGTATAACATCATTAAGAGACAGACATCTTAAAAAATGTCGAATCATTTTCAGGCAGTTATCAGTCAACGTCTAATGATAACATACACAAATGATACCGTAGATTACTATATAACAGCCTCGTTTTTCAATCACTTGATACAATGTGTCTCTTGCTCAAAGAATGACTTTTATTAGTGTCATTTAATAATAAGTTTTTATTTTTGGTTTGAGTGAATTCTTATACTCGTATAATTTTAAACTGTGGTAAGTTTTTATCAAAAAAGATCGCATGCAGTATAGATGACAATGTAGATAGAGACAGATGTGTGGAATTTTCACATTATTATTGACATAATTTTGTGTGAATTGTGCTTATTAAGCATTACATTGCACTATTTATTAAAATGCGTTAATTCATTTATAGCGTTGTTTGCTAATAGAAAAGTGTTATAATGTTGATAACACTTTATTTAACTAAATGGAATTAAAATATGGATAAAAACAAGAAAATAGGTGGTAACTTTAAAGTCTCAGTTCCATTTCAAGAGATATTTTAACGATTTATTTTTAGTTTTTGTTTCTTCTTATTTAATTAATCCAAAAAAATATAAAATGGAAACTTCTCCATTGTGTTTAACCGTAAGTGGGATTGAAAACTTACATAAACACGTACGTACCCGACCCTGAGACATCACTTTGACATGAGTGAAGCCTTTGAATTTGTTATTAAAACTGCAATAACATCGAAATCAGAATTGATCGTTAGCTATTTATCTAGTTAGTAAAAAGATGAAAATTTAATGAACGAAACCCATTACACCATTTTTACTTCTAAATGCAGCAAAACCAAATCAGGGTTGCTTCAAGGAAGTATACTTAGTCCATTCCTTTTTCTAGTTTACATCAACGATTTAACTATTCGCAGACTGTACATACAATCAGTCGTTGTTGATATTAAAAATTAGACATAAGGTGCGAAAAATCTTGCGATAAAGGTTGCATGTTGACTACCGCAATTCTGAATCAATAACAATATATTTTATTGATTTGTATAGAAAATGGAGAAGGTAAAGATGTTTTGGTTGGTGATCAGCGTGATAGTGGCATGTTCTGAGGCTGCTAAGATATTGGTGGTGTTCCCCATGCCTGCAAAGAGCCATGGAATCCTTGGTGATGGATATGTCAGGCATCTGTTGAATGCTGGTCATGAGGTAAGCACTGGTTTAAGGTCATGTTTGTGACGACAGTAAAATTCATATAGGCTTAGTATTTATTTATATAAAAGTTAACATTCACAACACATTTTGTGTAACCTTACATAGTGGACTGTATGGAGTGTAAAAATAAAGACTAAATCAATTGGTGCTGACAGACTGCTCTTAATACTTTATATCTCTTCTTCCAGGTGACGTACATAACGCCATTTGCCTACAAGAATGCTCCTGCCAAGCTTCGCACAATTGATGTTAGCGCTAACTTCGATCTGTTGCCTCGTAAGATTTTTACTGTTTCGTATATAATCTCTCTCTATAGGACTCTGATATCTGCCTTATAACGTTTCAACAGTTGAGAAACAGGCCTTTTTATATCTGGTAGCCAGGTAAACTCTTACTGTTCCACTATTTTTTTCTGAATAATTTTTATGCGGGATTCAAACTGTTAAATTTTTTCTCCGAGTCTCGTCGAGTTTTTTCGACTGTGGTCTGGCTTTCATGAACTTTCATCAGTGGTTCGGTATGGTATGCCTTTGAAACAAACTATGAAGTATCCTCAAAAATTAGAAGGCCAAGAATTAAAAAGAATACCAACACACTACTAAAATCATGAACATATATTTTACAGTAACCTCTTACAAGAATAATTTCTGAATATTGAGTGCCCTTTAAAAAAAATACTAAACGTTACGAAATTTGTAAAAAATAAGTCGTTTTTAATATTTCAGCGAACCTTATAAACATGAAAGACATTATGGATAACACAGCTCCAGAGATGAGTACTACTTTCATGACTTTCATAATGATAGAGGTGGCAAAGAAAACGGTTCGATATGATCAAGTGCAGAAGCTATTGAATGATCCCAAGGAACAGTTTGATGCGGTGGTCATTGAGTGGATGTTTTGCGATATCCCTGTTGGGTAAGTTATACAATTGAACCCCGGAACGTAACAGAGTAATCTCTACCTGAACAGATATTCCATGTTTCATGGCAAACCTGTCTCTGCAGTACATTTATAGACTTCCAGGCTCCAATATTAGTGGGAGATTAATTAGCTAAAAAGGGCTGAGTCTTTTACGTCTGTACAGTGTCAGACTGTGTGACACACAATTTAATTAAACTGTAACGACTTTACAGTCTTTGCGAGCCCAAAATGATGTTGTGGTGAATTGCGTTGAAAATCTTTTAGCCCTTTTACTACAGTTTACCACCGATCTGCGAAATTTTGATAGCGTCATGCCTTTCAGTACCTCTGCCTAATAATAAGACTCAAAATTTCAGATTTGCTTCGGTGTTCAACGCTCCGCTTATTTGGTCGTCATCTGTTGAACCCCACTGGCAAATCATGCAATTGATCGACGAACCGTCGAACCCCGCGTATGCAGTAGACAGCATGTCTCCGTACTTTCCACCCTTGAACTTTGCGCAGCGAGTGTGTGAGCTGTGGACTCAATTGAAAGCTCAGTTCCTGAGATACGTGTAAGTACGATGAAAAGAAATGATGTTGCTTATCTAGAAAATAGAACAAGAAAGTCTGTTATTTTTAAAACGAATCAGCTGTCATGATCATCATAGCAAAGATAAATGTCGATCAATCTAGTTACGAAGATTCCAGGTTAAAGTTCCAAACCATTTCGTTTATTTCTAAATGCTACTTTTCAATGTGATAACTTTACTTGAAATACATCCATGGCCTCCATTAATGCACCTGTACTATTGTACTATTGAATGCACCCATAAACACAATGGTTTGAGTGCGTTACATTGAGTTCTACCACAAACCATGATTTATTAAGCCTAAATAAAAAGTGGTTGCCCAGCAATAATGTTCGCGTCGAGTTACTTAGTTTGTTAAGCAGAACGTGAAGCTTGCAACTTGTATATCCAATTCAACGATTAAGTTTTCAACTTATAACACACCTACATCAATTACCAGTTTTTGAGACCCAAAGTTTGGTAAAGTTAACGTTATGTTTTGGAAATTTCAGCTGGCTGGATGGTGTTCAAGAAAAAGCTTACACAGAAGTGTTTGCTCCTATTGCTGAAAGGCGTGGAGTAAAACTAGCAACTTTCGACGAAGCCCGATTTAATGCTTCCTTGGTGCTCTCTAACGCATACGTAACTACTAGTGGAGGTGCTTCCCTTCCTCAGAGCCACAAGTATATCGGAGGTTACCATATTGACGATACTGTGAAGCCTCTGCCTGAGGTAAAAATGACGATATAGATGAAACATCTACGTGTTTTTTCACTTAATTATGTTCTGTCAGAACACTTAATGACGCCTTTGAGCAAGTAGAGTAATCTGTATAAACAAATTAACTCACAACCTTGTCTTGTGTTAGAATAATTTAATTATCGTAACCCGAATTTATCAGTTACTTAATTTGGATTTGGAAAGGGAAGGAAAAGGGGATAATTATGATCATTAAGGAAAATATACCGATACAGAAATTCATAATTAAAACCATTTTTTAAAGATTTTATTAAAAACTAGCTGATGCCCGCGGCTTCACCCGCGTGAATGTCGTTCAAATTATATACTAAAACCTTCCTCTTGAATCACTCTATCTATTAAAAAAAACCGCATCAAAATCCGTTGCGTAGTTTTAAAGATTTAAGCATACAGACAAACAGACAAAAATAGCGACTTTGTTTTATACTATGTAAGGATGATGTAATCAAGTCATGATCATGAGTGATAGTCATCCTAAAGTAAATAACATTGGTGTTACAGGATTTGAAGAAAATCATGGACAACTCAAAGGATGGTGTGATTTACTTTAGCATGGGATCAAACTTGAGGAGTAAAGACTTACCCGACGAAGTCAAGGTCAGCCTCCTGAAGATGTTTGGAAGCCTAAAACAGACTGTGTTGTGGAAATTTGAGGAGATTTTGCCCAACCTGCCTCCAAATGTGCACATTGTGCAGTGGGCACCTCAACAAGAAATTCTTTGTAAGTTTCTCTCGCCTACTTTCTAATTCACGGAATTTTGGAACGTAAAGCATTCTAAACCCTTTGGAAAAACAGGCTTGACATGTTTATTTTTTTATTTTCAGCTCACCGTAATCTGGTCGTCTTCGTAACGCATGGTGGTCTTCTGTCAACGACTGAAGTCATCCACTTTGGAGTGCCAATCATCGGTATACCAGTATTTGGTGATCAGTTCATGAATGTCGAGAAGGCAGTCAACGTAGGATTTGCGCAAAAAGTAAACCTTTCATACAAAATGGCTGATGATCTCAAGAAAGCAATTTTGGAAGTTGTTAGTAACAAAAGGTGTGTATGATGTAGCATTATAAACGAAACTTTATAAATAGAATATGTGTGAGTCATTTGTTTAGCAGAGGCTCTCTCAGCGGCTCAGTAGGCGACTCGGCCGCTGTAACTCGCCCGATCCGGTCGAGACAGGAATTTCACTGTTATTAATATTTTCGAGTGGCGTTTCGGACGAATCCTTTTTTAGAGTCAAAGTACCGTCAGACACATAATATAGATAAGGTTTAGTGTCCTGTGTTCGTCCCACATGTTCGTCCCACAAACTACCAGGAGAACAGAAGTAGGAAGGAGGTATTGTATTATAAAAGAGATACCGCGGTATCTCTCATAATATAGATAAGGTTTAGTGTCCTGTGTTCGTCCCACAAACTACCAGGAGAACCGAAGTAGGAAGGAGGTATTGTATTATAAAGAGATACCGCGGTATCTCTAGCAACATGGGTGGTTTTTAGTAAGTAGAAGTCTGACACTCCCTACCGGTTTGCCCAGAGCGGGAGGAGTCATTTGATGATTTCCCCACTATATAATTTCCCATTCTGGCTTCCTGCTAGTTTGTGGGACCAAAGAAATGATTAATCTCCTACTAACTTATGATACCCTAGTACTATTTATCACATTTCATTACTCCTGTTAACTCCTATATTTGGTGACAACCCGAAAGAAATGATTAATCTCCTACTAACTTATGATACCCTAGTACTACATAACACATTACATTGACCGCGGTCCCGGCTGTGGTCCAGGTCCCGAAAGCCCCACGACCCCAACTTAATGTTTTTCATTCTGACTGTACAAAATTTGCTTAAAAAAAAGTATAGTCCGAAACACCACTCAAAAATATGAATAAAAATTAAATTCCTGTCTCGACCGGACCGGGCGAGTTCCAGCGGTCGAGTCGCCTACTAAGCCCTCTCAGCAATCGGTGCTTCTACTGAAAGTATCTACCTACTATAGAATATTAATCTGCAAGAGAACCTATAAAAACTACTAAGAGAACCTAGAAAAGAGCGGACAACCATTATTGAATACGACTGACTTGAAGAGCGAGCGAAGCGAGCTCGGAATGATGATCTCTGAATCTGGAAGAACGAGTTATTGAATAAAAACTCGCAATTTTTTTCCATGAAGAGTCAATAAATTAAACGAAAGTTTGTAATTCAAAACATCTTTTTTTACCAGGTACGCTGAAAAAGTGAAGGTGCTGTCCGTCATCCATCATGACCGTCCCGTGAAGCCGGGTGTGGAGCTGGTGCACTGGGTGAATCACGTGGTGAACACTCGCGGCGCCCCGCACCTGCGGTCCCCTGCGTTAGACTTACCCTTCTACAAGAGAAGGTTCCTAGATCTCGCTGCGCTCATTGCGGTCCTAGTCTTAGCTGCATACATTTTATTGAAGCGTTCCTGCGCGTATATTTGTTCTCAAGTGTGTTCAAAGGGAAAAACAGGAAGTAAAAAGAAGAATAATTAAATATTATTTAGGTTATTTTAATTAATTAATATTATTTACAATAAATTGTTTAAAAAATGTTGGTTTATTAACTTCCCTTCCACTTTCTCCGTTTTTCCAACTACGATATCAGAAAAGTACATATAATATTGCAATCGTTGAGGAAGTGTTTCTTATTATTTTATTTATCAAATAGAAACACCAAACAGCTGCATTATGAAAAGTTACAACATGTTGATGTTATGACATTTTTTTTTTCCATTATGAAGTACTCGTTAATAAACGGTTACTCATACAATTACAATCTAGACCTTGAGGCTAATAAGTAATTTAAATTTAACTTAATTTGCTAAAGCTTAAAAAATTAAGTGTCCATTGGCACTTTTCTTATAGTCTCTATTAAGTTGAAAGACACTTTTTTCTCGTGTTCTTTAAGCGTAGCGAAGCACTCACTGCACTGCACTGCATTACACTAACTTTACTAAACTAACTCAAATGGTTTAGTTCTTTTTAGTCTCCTCACTATGTCCGTGGTGTCAAGTAGCTGGATAGCCTCGACGTTCACATGATGAAGAAGCCTCTGCTCGTGTGCGTCGGCGTGTTTTTTTATAACTTCAGTTACAAGATCCACTCCAAGGTCTCGGTGGATGTCATCATTTCTAACGTACCAGGGAGCATTTACTATAGCCCGAAGTACCTTATTTTGGAATCTTTGTATGATATCAACGTTAGTCCGTTTTGTGCATCCCCAAAGTTGAATGCCGTATGTCCATACAGGCATGAGTACTTGCTTGTATAAAAGTACTTTGTTATACACTGACAAGGTAGAATGTCTGCTAAGTAGCCAGTACATATTTTTATAGCGTAGGTCTAACGCCTGGCGTTTCTTTTTGACATGAGCCTTCCAGCGAAGTTTTGCGTCTAGCGTCATGCCTAAGTATTTTGCCGTATTTTCGTATGGTATTACACGATTATTAATGTAATATACTGGTGTATAATTAGGTCTTTGGTTTGTGAAGTCGATATGTGTCGATTTAGACTCATTTAATTTTATTTTCCAGGTTTTTGTCCAATCGGTGATGGCATTGACGGCAGTTTGTACTTTCTCCACTGCTTCTGTGTGAGTGACACCTGTAGCCATGACTGTTATGACATAATTAACAATAATAATGCAGTATACATATACCATTAACGATTGTCAAGAAATATGCTGTTCATGCATGACATTTAAAAACGTATTATAAATAAAAGAGAAGAAATTAAGTACTAAACTCATACTAATTTATGAAATTGCTAAATTGAAATGTATCGCTAAGAATACTAATTAATCTAGAAGTGTTTTATACGAAAGGCATATACACCTTTTATATCTGTTGTCGGCCAACCCGATTTAAGGTAAAACTAGTTTGTCCTAGGCAAACCGTTTTATCGTGTCAGGATACAAGACGCCTGTCCCAATTAACAATGTGGGATCTTCAAATCCGTAATTTTACAGGAGACGTTTCAAAGTTTAAATTGCTTATAAAATTTTAATTATATAAATTAGGTTTACAAAAAAAAAACAAATATTTATATACGTTTAAAAGCTTATGTGCATAGTAATTCAATATTATTTTTCCTTTTCTAAATAATTGTTAAAAGTGAGTAACGACTTTTTTAGCGGTATTAGATTCGCTGTATTTAGTCGGATCTGACATATCCTACAAAGTTATGCGGAATAACTTATCGATCAACTGTCGCAAGTTCCACATACGACAAACTGGATATGTATCAAACTAACAACAAAGTTGAATATGGTACATCTTACAATTTCATTGTACAATACAATTATTTCCTTAACTAATGAAAAAGCACTAAACTAACGCGACTTGCGCACGCCCCTACAACATAGTTCGTACTGGCACAACCGCCAGAGGATTCTCCAGTCACACCCCGCTAAAAATGTTGTGAGTTTAACGTCATTGTTTTACGGACAGTCGTGCCATATCTGACTTTGTTAACTTGGCTATTTCAAAAACTATTAGAAAAAAATAACTTTTTGTTAAAGCTACTGAAAGACAATGCTTTTCCAAAATCGGAAAAATGCTTTATCCGCCATTGTTAATTGGGTATTTGAATATTTTTTTTTACTTGTGATTCGGAAACAGTAAAATAAAAGATAGACAAAAGTAAAAAAAATATTGTGATATCTTAAAAAATGGCTTAGTTTTAACCGAATTTAAAGGACGTGCTAGACAGAGACAGCGCTACATCTAATGTGACGTCATAATAACATACCGCCATAGTTACGTAGTACTAATGGCCGTTTCACGCGACAAGGATAGAAAGTGCCTCACCAAAAACTTCTAAAGCGTGTAGCTACTTCGTTTTTTGATCGATTTTATGACTTTTTTTACAAATCGTATTATTTCTTTTCATCATCATCGTCATCATCAACCTATTAATGTTCCCACTGCTGGGACACAGGCCTCCTCTCTTTGAGAGGGAATGGGCTATAATCTACCACGCGGGCCCAGTGCGGATTGGTTATTTCTTTTAGTTCTTTAAAATAACATAAAATTTTCATACATTTTTGATATTTTCAAATACCCAATTGGGACAGGCGAAAGTTGGCTCAGCACCGTGGAAATGGGACAAGAAAAGAGAAGCCTTTATCCAGCAGTGGGTGAATTCAGACTGCGGATGATGATGATGACTGTTCTTACGGCTCATACTTTCTGTAACATCTCATCTCATAATGCATTGAACACGAAGGAATCTGCGTTGTACGTTTTCTAACATATCGATTTATATTTTACTAGCTGATGCCCGCGGCTTCACCCGCGTGGATGTCGTTCAAATTATATACTAAAACCTTCCTCTTGAATCACTCTATCTATTAGGCATTTTAAGCATACTGACAAACAGACAAAAATAGCGACTTTGTTTTATACTATGTATAAGGATAAGGATAACATCTAAATATTAAGAGACCTTAAAAAATGTCGAGACATTTTCAGACAGTTATCAGTACACGTATAATGATATCATATACAAATGATAACGTAGAATACTATATAACTACCTCGTTATTAATTGAGTAGATACAGTGTGTCTCTTGCTGAAAGAAGATTTTTATTAGTATCAATTAAACATAATAATGTCTTTAGTCTTTTTAATTTAGCTGTACGGTTAGAGTGAATTGTTATACTCGTATAAATTTAAACTGTGGTAAGTTATTAGCATTATCTTGTGTGAATTATGCTTATTAAGCATTACATTGCAGTATTTATTTAAAGTTCATAATCCATTTATAAATGTCACAATGTTGATTACACCATATTTAGCTAAATAGAATTAAAATATAGGTTTAAACTAGAAAATCGGTAAATTTTAAATTTAATTATGAATGATTAAAACGGTGAAGGAAAACATCGTGAGTAAACATGTCTTAGAACCAAAAATTCCAAGACATGTGACATCTATCAATCCGCACTGGGCTCGCGTGGTGGATAATGAATATAGCCCATTCCCTCTCAAAAAAACTGGCCAAGTGCGAGTCGGACTCGCACATGAAGGGTTCCGTACCAAAACGGTATGTTATAATTTATACAATTTCTTCTACGGGCCAATGAAACTTGACCTCTGGATTGTATAGGCGCTCATACGATTCAGGGACCAAATTATATTGGTTAACTGCTGTTTCCATCTGTTGTTTCCATCCAAGTTCAAAAGGATTTTCCTAGAAAGTCCTTATAAAGTTCTACTTTTCAGATTTTTTTATATTTATACATATTTTCTAAACTTATGGTTCAAAAGTTAGAGGCCCCCTCCCTCTAACTTTTGAACCATAAGTTTACACATTGGGACACATTGTTTTTTACTATTGGAGCGATTATTTCCGAAATAATTGACATTTTCAAGAAGTCATTTTAGTAAACCCCTATTCATTTTTAAATACCTTTCTAACAATATATCACACGTTAGGGTTGAAATTAAAAAAAAAATGATTTCCCACTTGACTACGGAACCCTAAAAAAGAGAGGAGGCCTGTGTCCCAGCAGTGGGAACATTAATAGGCAATTACAACTTTAAAGTCTCATAACTTTTTAATTTTAAGAGATGTTTTAATGACTTTACTTTTTACTTTTGTTTCTTGTTACTTTACTTATTAAACTTAATAAAAATAAATGATACTTCTCTCAAGAGCCCTGACCACCGGTAGCTCGGACCCTGTTCCTAATGCCGGTGGGCTACTATTTTTTATATTTTTAAATGTTTTTATATGCTTTTTTGTAATAAATATTTAAAAATGTATTTAATATGTTAAAAAATGAATAAAGGAAATGATAATATAATAATACTAGCACTTCGCCCGCGGCTTCGCCCGCGTGGATATTGATTAAAGCGACCAAAAGTATTCATAAAATTATATTAAACCTTACTAAAACATAAACACTCTATCCATTGGTGACCAACAGACCGACGCGGCGGAAGTCTTTGTTTTAAAATCTGTATAGTGATAGTAATTAGTTTAGATTTCAATAGTAAAAGCAGTAATTGTGAGTTATCCGTTGGAGATAAGCGATTGAAGTGCTGCTTTTTTAAACTTATTGATATGTGTTCTTTAATATTGTAGTACATTTTTTTGCGCGGTCACCAATACTTTGAGCAGGGCTTGCGACGAAAGACGTTTTACGGAAAAAAATACACTTTGGGTTACATAATTCAAGTTTTCTTAGAGATCCTTAATTATTTATGGGAGGAAGTATTATGTTACTTGGCGAAGATGTAGCTTTCTAACGGTGAAAGAATTTTTTAAATCGGAATTAAAGTTTTTGAGTTAATTCGGTACAAACAAACAAACAAATCTTTCCTCTTTATAATATTGGTTTAAATGGAAACTTCTCCATTGTCAATTACTGAAATCGAGATTTTAAACTTACATAAACACGTACCTGATCCTGAGATATAAACTTCGACATGGGCAAAGCCTTTGAATTTGATATTCAAAATGCAATAACAACGGAATCAAAATTCTTTTCAGTAACTCGATAAATAGCTAGTGATCACTGGATCACTATACAGTGATCACTAGCTAATGAGTGTACCGGATATTTATGAAAACCCATTACACCATTTACTTCCAAATGTAGCGAAACCAAATCAGGGTTGCTTCAAGGAGGTGTACTAAGCCCATTACTTTTCCTTATTTACATCAACGATTTAACTATATGTATTATAACTATAAGTTTATACCGCGATTGTTTTATTTATGCAGACTCGGTCATTGTTGATATTAAAAATTAGAAATAAGGTGCGAAAAACTTGCTTTTATAGTAAGTTGCATGTTGACTACCGCAATCCATACTATCCATCCATACTTCCATACTAATATTATAAATGCGAAAGTAACTCTGTCTGTCTGTTACTCAATCACGTCTAAACTACTGAACCATTTTGCATGAAATTTGGTATGGAGATATTTTGATACCCGAGAAAAGACATAGGCTACTTTTTAATAAAAAATAAACTTTATTCAAGGGGTTGAAAGGGGGGTACGAAAATATTACTTTTATTTATTTATTTATTATTTTATTTTTTTTATTTTTTTTTGGTCGCGATAACCGGCATCGGTAGCGATAACCGACATCCGCGCGGTTGAAACCACGGGCATCAGCTATTTTAAATCAATAACAATATTATATTTTATTCATTTGTATAGAAAATGGACAAGATAAAGATGTTTTGGTTGCTGATCAGCGTAATAGTGGCATGTTCTGAGGCTGCTAAGATATTGGTGGTGTTCCCCTTGCCTGGGAAGAGCCACGGAATCCTCGGTGATGGATATGTCAGGCATCTGCTGAATGCCGGTCATGAGGTAAGCGTAAAATTACATAATCTTACATAGGGGACTGTATGGAGTGTAATAATAAGGACTAAAACAATTGGTGCTGACCGGCTGTTCTGAATACTTTATAATATATATTTTCTTCCAGGTGACGTATATAACGCCATTTCCCTACAAGAATCCTCCTGCCAAGCTTCGCACAATTGATGTTAGCGCTAACTTTGATCTGTTGCCTCGTAAGTTTTTTTTTTAAATTTCACGTTTATATACAGGCCTCAGATATCAACCTTATAATGTTCGTACTGTTGGGTCCCTGCCTTCATCCCTTCTCTCTGCGTGCTTCCGGATAATTTCACAATTTGAGTCCCATTTTACAGTTATTATTTTATATTTGGTACCCAGGTAAACTCGTGCTACTCGATTATTTTTTTCTGAATAATTTTGTTGCGGGGATCAAAACAGTTGAATCGTTTCTCAGTCCCGGCGAGTTTTATAGACTGGTTGTTTTTCTGGTGGTCATCTGGCTTTCTAGAACTCCTTGTCAAAAAACCTAGGCCAATCAAAGCGATGATCATATTATTATTTGAAATGTGTGGTACACAGGGTTTTGACCTAGCTGTATGGTATGTCTCTGAAACATAACATGAAGTATCTTAAAAAATGAGAAGGCCAAGAATTAAAAAGGGAACCTATACTAAACTCATGAACATAATTTACAGTTACCTATAACAATAATAATTTCTGAATATTGAGTGCCCTTCAAAAAATACTGAACGCAACGCCTGTAATCTTCAAAGGGACTTTAAAATTTGTGGAAAATAATCCATTTTCAATATTTCAGAGGCCCTTATAAACATGAAAGATATTATGGATAAAAAAGGCCAAGACATGAGCACTACTTTCATGACTTTCATGATGGTCGAGATGGCAAAGAAGACGGTTCAGTATGAACAAGTGCAGAAGCTATTGAATGATCCCAAGGAACAGTTTGATGCGGTGGTCATTGAGTGGTTGTTTTGCGATGTCTCTGTTGGGTAAGTTATACAATTGTACCTCGAAACGTAACAGAGTTTTTCACTTGTAGAAGCGTCCTCTTGACATGTGCAAACATCAGGACAGGCAGAATAGCAAGTGTTTCAACGTTTGTGGAACAACACCACATTTACACTCTAGGGCAGAATATTCTATGAATCGCCACCTGGACAGGTATTGCTTGCTTCAAGGCAAACCTGTTTTTGGAGTCTATTTGAAGACTTCCAGGTCTAGGAGCGACATTTCAGCAATTAGTACAAATGGGCAGACTCTTTTACTGACGCACTTGCCCTTGTAGCCAGTGAGCGGAGGGCGTACAATTTAAAAACTGCACAAAATGTTCTTAACACAACAACATTTTGTGCCAAAATGATTTTGAGGACACTGAATTGAACTCTTGCACTGCAGTTTGTTCTGCTTGAGGTACGGTTATGCGGCATTGTGCTTAAAAAAAATACCCTGAATTTCAGATTTGCTTCGGTGTTCAATGCTCCGCTTATTTGGTCATCATCTGTTGATCCCCACTGGCAAATCATGCAATTGATCGATGAACCGTCGAACCCCGCGTATGCAGTGGACACCATGTCTTCGTACTTTCCACCCTTGAACTTTGCACAGCGAGTATGTGAGCTGTGGACTCAATTGAAAGCTCAGTTCCTGAGATACGTGTAAGTATGACAAAACGAAAAGACGTTGCTTATCTAGAAAATAGAACAAGAAAGTCTGTGTTTACTCTAAAATCACATCAAGTTTATATTCCTAAACACAACGGCCACTTCAATCTTTAATCAGTAATTCTCTTAATTTATAAAGTCTAGAATCATGAAAAGTGATTTAAAAAATACTACAGGTTATTTACTAGAATCATAGTGCTTTGGATTTTTCAAATTTGATGTGATTTTAGAGTAGAAATAAATGTGTGTGGCGCTTCGCTCAAGGTCACTGGTCGTCGTTTATCGTCGTCTTAACGTAATGTTTTGGAAATTTCAGTTGGCTGGATGGTGTTCAAGAAAAAGCGTACACAGAAGTGTTTGCTCCTATTGCTGAAAGGCGTGGAGTAAAACTAGCAACTTTCGACGAAGCCAGATTTAATGCTTCTTTGGTGCTGTCTAACGCATACGTAACTACAAGTGGGGGAGCTTCTCTTCCTCAGAGTCACAAGTATATCGGAGGTTACCATATTGACGATACTGTGAAGCCTCTACCTGAGGTAAGAATGACGATTGTAGATGAAACATCTACGTCTTTGTGTACTTAATTATGTTCTGCCAGAACACTTAATGGCGTCTTTGAGCAAGCAGAATAATCTGTATAAACAAATTATCTCACAATCTTGTCTTGTGTTAGCATAATTTAATTATCTATATATTTAAAAGAAAGTCGTGTTAATTACTCCATTTATAACTCAAGAACAGCTGGACGGATTTAGCTGAAAATTGGTAGGGAGGTAGCTAAGAACCAGGAGAAGGACATAGGATACTTTTTTTTTTTTTTAGTTAGGGTAGTAGGTAGGTAGGTAGGGTAGTAGGTAGGGTAGTAGGTAGGGTAGTAGGTAGGGTAGTAGGTAGGGTAGTAGGTAGGGTAGTAGGTAGGGTAGTAGGTAGGGTAGTAGGTAGGGTAGTAGGTAGGGTAGTAGGTAGGGTAGTAGGTAGGGTAGTAGGTAGGGTAGTAGGTAGGGTAGTAGGTAGGGTAGTAGGTAGGGTAGTAGGTAGGGTAGTAGGTAGGGTAGTAGGTAGGGTAGTAGGTAGGGTAGTAGGTAGGGTAGTAGGTAGGGTAGTAGGTAGGGTAGTAGGTAGGGTAGTAGGTAGGGTAGTAGGTAGGGTAGTAGGTAGGGTAGTAGGTAGGGTAGTAGGTAGGGTAGTAGGTAGGGTAGTAGGTAGGGTAGTAGGTAGGGTAGTAGGTAGGGTAGTAGGTAGGGTAGTAGGTAGGGTAGTAGGTAGGGTAGTAGGTAGGGTAGTAGGTAGGGTAGTAGGTAGGGTAGTAGGTAGGGTAGTAGGTAGGGTAGTAGGTAGGGTAGTAGGTAGGGTAGTAGGTAGGGTAGTAGGTAGGGTAGTAGGTAGGGTAGTAGGTAGGGTAGTAGGTAGGGTAGTAGGTAGGGTAGTAGGTAGGGTAGTAGGTAGGGTAGTAGGTAGGGTAGTAGGTAGGGTAGTAGGTAGGGTAGTAGGTAGGGTAGTAGGTAGGGTAGTAGGTAGGGTAGTAGGTAGGGTAGTAGGTAGGGTAGTAGGTAGGGTAGTAGGTAGGGTAGTAGGTAGGGTAGTAGGTAGGGTAGTAGGTAGGGTAGTAGGTAGGGTAGTAGGTAGGGTAGTAGGTAGGGTAGTAGGTAGGGTAGTAGGTAGGGTAGTAGGTAGGGTAGTAGGTAGGGTAGTAGGTAGGGTAGTAGGTAGGGTAGTAGGTAGGGTAGTAGGTAGGGTAGTAGGTAGGGTAGTAGGTAGGGTAGTAGGTAGGGTAGTAGGTAGGGTAGTAGGTAGGGTAGTAGGTAGGGTAGTAGGTAGGGTAGTAGGTAGGGTAGTAGGTAGGGTAGTAGGTAGGGTAGTAGGTAGGGTAGTAGGTAGGGTAGTAGGTAGGGTAGTAGGTAGGGTAGTAGGTAGGGTAGTAGGTAGGGTAGTAGGTAGGGTAGTAGGTAGGGTAGTAGGTAGGGTAGTAGGTAGGGTAGTAGGTAGGGTAGTAGGTAGGGTAGTAGGTAGGGTAGTAGGTAGGGTAGTAGGTAGGGTAGTAGGTAGGGTAGTAGGTAGGGTAGTAGGTAGGGTAGTAGGTAGGGTAGTAGGTAGGGTAGTAGGTAGGGTAGTAGGTAGGGTAGTAGGTAGGGTAGTAGGTAGGGTAGTAGGTAGGGTAGTAGGTAGGGTAGTAGGTAGGGTAGTAGGTAGGGTAGTAGGTAGGGTAGTAGGTAGGGTAGTAGGTAGGGTAGTAGGTAGGGTAGTAGGTAGGGTAGTAGGTAGGGTAGTAGGTAGGGTAGTAGGTAGGGTAGTAGGTAGGGTAGTAGGTAGGGTAGTAGGTAGGGCAGTAGGTAGGGTAGTAGATAGGTAGGTAGGAAAAACGCATTGCAACGCATGCGCGGGTTCAGCTAGTAATTTAATAAATAAAAAATGACGACACGAAATGGCGCAGTGGCTCAAGCAATGGACTGCTGCGCTGCGTGTCGCGGGTTCGATCCCCGCACGGAACAAATATTTGTATGATCTACAGATAGTTGTTTCGGGTCTGGGTATTTGTCTATGTGAGTTTAAATGTTTGTGAACGCACCCACGATACAGGAGAAATTCCTAGTGTGGGGCAACGTTTCTTAAAAAAAAAAAAAAATATCGTAACCCGAATATCAGTTACTAAATTTGGACCCCGTACGGGGAAGGAAAAGGGGGATAATTATGATCATTATGGAAAATATACCGATACTGAAATTCACAATTAAAACCATTTTTTAAAATTTTTATTAAAAATTATGTAACCAAGTCATGATCATGAGTGATAGTCATCCTAAAGTAAATAACATTGGTGTTACAGGATTTGAAGAAGATTATGGACAACTCAAAGGATGGTGTGATTTACTTTAGCATGGGATCAAACTTGAGGAGTAAAGACTTACCTGACGAGGTCAAAGTAAGTCTCCTGAAGATGTTTGGAAGCCTGAAGCAGACTGTGTTGTGGAAATTTGAGGAGACTTTACCGAACCTGCCTCCAAACGTGCACATTCTGCAGTGGGCGCCTCAACAAGAAATTCTTTGTAAGTTTCTCTCGCCTACTTCCTAATTCACGGAATTTTGGAACCTAAAGCATTCTAAATCCTTTGGAAAAACAGGCTTGACATGTTTATTTTTCTATTTTCAGCTCACCGTAATTTGGTCGTCTTCGTAACGCATGGTGGTCTTCTGTCAACGACTGAAGTCGTCCACTTCGGAGTGCCAATCATCGGTATACCAGTATTTGGTGATCAGTTCATGAACGTCGAGAAGGCAGTCAACATGGGATTTGCGCAACGAGTAAACCTTTCTTACAAAATGGCTGATGATCTCAAGAAAGCAATCTTGGAAGCTGTTAGTAACAAAAGGTGTGTATGATGTAGCATTATAAACGAAATCATACAAATAGATAATATATGTGTGACTCATTTGTTCGGAACAGGCTCTCGTAGCAACCTACTGAACGTATCTACCTACGGTAGAATATTAAGACGCAGAAGTATACTAAGAGAACCTAGGTACAGTGAATTTGACATTTATGAACTTGAAGAGCGAGTGAAGCGAGTTTGGATCTCTGAATCGGAATGAACGAGTCATTGAATAAAATATCGCATTTTTTTCCTGAAGGGTCTATCAAACGAAAGTTTCCAATTCTTAAAACAAATTTAATATTTAATTACCAGGTACGCTGTAAAGGTCAAGGAGCTATCGTTCATCCACCACGACCGGCCCGTGAAGCCGGGTGTGGAGCTGGTGCACTGGGTGAATCACGTGGTGAACACTCGCGGCGCCCCGCACCTGCGCTCCCCTGCGCTGGACTTACCCTTCTACAAGAGAAGGTTCCTAGATCTCGCTGCGCTCATCGCAGTTCTAGTCTTAGCTGCTTACATTCTACTAAAACGTTCCTGCGCGTATATTTGTTCTCAAGTGTGTTCAAAGGGAAAAACAGGAAATAAAAAGAAGAATAATTAAATATTATTAAGGTTATTTTAATTTATCAATATTATTTACAATAAATTGTTTAAGAAATGTTGGTTTATACACTTCCCTTCCTCTTTCTCCGTTTTTCCAACTAGATTGTATCAGAAAAGTGCCTAGTATATATTGTTTTTTTTTTAACTTGTATGCTATCTGCTAGGCATAGGTTTCGCCTCATAGGTTTCCACTTTTCCCTGTGAGTAGGTTCTAGCTAATCTCGCCAGATGCCTTGAATAACACATTGTTGACGGCATATTGACTTATTGTTGACTGGCCTGTTGGTCTAGTGGTTAGTGACCCTAACTGCTATGCCGGAGGTCGTGGGTTCGATTCCCACCCAGGACAAATGTTTGTGTGATGAGCACGATCATTTGTTCTGTGTCTGGGTGTAATTTATCTATAATATGTATGTATTTAGAAATATATAAGTATGTTTATCAGTTGTCTAGTACCCATAACACAAGCTCTGCTTAGCTTGGGACTAGATGGCGTTGTGTGATAGTTGTGGAATATTATTATTATTATTATTATTATATCGAACGCATCATCCACTTTATTTCAATTATGAGACTGAACATACGAAGGAGGTGTGGAGGACGAGGCCTTTTAAATGATAAGAGTCTCCGTAATTGCGTGATATGGAGTGTCAGATATAATATTTCCTGCAAACGTGGGGATGCTTTGAGATATGGACAACGGCCTCACACCGCTCTCCTTGGCTAAAAAGAACTGGCGCAAACCTGTACTGCTTGACATTAACGGTCGCGTTAAGACGGTCGAAGAGACGAGCTTCACGGACGCTTCATGGGACTGATGTAGACCTATCAGCGGCCGTGGACTGACTACGCTCCAGGGACCTCTTCGGGAAAACCGATGGTTTAGTCTGCAATTATAATTATGGATGAAGTTATGATAACGAATAACATGAAAATTATTATGAGGGGTGGCATAGTTGACATGTGTCCGTTATGCTACCGTCCGGCCATGGTCCGGACGAATCAATTCGTCACATTACAATATGGGAGTTCTCCTCTAGCTAACAGAGAGTACTAAAATCAAAATCAAAAGTCATTTATTCAAATTAGGCTGATAAAATCAGCACTTTTTTATCTAGGAAGAAAGACTGGCGGAATTCGAGGTGAGGAGGTAACCCGACACCCGAGACACAACCTTGTAACCAGGATTATCCATCTGCAACTTGCTCTAAAATAAAGCCTTATGGATTCGGAAAGGTCGAACCTGACCCATGTATCAATTCATCACCGCTGACAGGACTATTGTAGCCGATAAGCCTTAACCAACACCTGAGAAGCAGCGATGGCACTGTGATGGCAGCCTCAACTTACGAATAGTAAGTCGTGGGTTTGAAACCAGGCAGGTGCATTACTTAGTGTAATTTATTTCATCACCGCTGCTCTCAAAACGGTGAAGGAAACCGGCTGAGGCCGGAAAATGTCTTAGAACCAAAAACATCGGAGATATGTGACATCTACCAACCCGCACTAGGCCTGCGTGGTGGATTATAGCCCATCGCTCTGCTTGAGAGGAGGCCTAAGTGGGTGTGCGTTGAATACGAGGAGGTCCTCGTTAGGCAGCTGGATTAGGGGCTTCCTACTAATATTACAAACGTGGAAGTTTGTGAGTATGTATGTATGGATAGATGGATGGATGGATGTTTGTTACTCTTTCACGCAAAAACTACTGAACGGATTTTGATAAAGGTACACAGATAGTTTATAACCTGGATTAACACATAGGATAGTTTTTATCCCGATTTTATCTTCCCATGGGATAATTTTCGAGTTGTAGCGGGCGAAGCCGCTGGGAGCACCCAGATGTTCATAAAACGGTAACTACTCTTGGACACGGCTCGTATTGTTAAGAGGTTCCTCTCTCAGAGCCCTTTTAAAAATGGGAGTGAAAAAAAATATTATAATAATACAATCATGGCATCTTGTGTACGTATTATTTACATTTGGTAGCAGCACAACCTACCTATTAACCTACCAGGTAAATGTTTGTTGCAGATTAAAATGTTATCCGAACACGTCACCACCAAAATTGTAAGTCATCGTGAGCTAACAAAATCTGGCTGTTTTCTTGAATTAATTGTGGATTGGCCTAAGTTTCATCATTGGATCAAAGTCCAAGGTTTTATTCAATGATGAAACTTGGGCTTAGACCAGATAGAAAACAAGCTTTTTTTGCAAATAATTAATAAATAAATAAAATAAAAATCATTTAATTCAGACAAAAAAGTCCATAGATAAGACAATGTTTGTTAGTAACAAAGATGCTTATAACTAATGTTAGTAAAAAGGAAATAGGCACACCGTCTACCCGTGCACAGTAGGCTCACCGGCCTCGCAACACATGTAGTTCAGTGAACCTACTGAGCAGAACAGTATCGGATCTCTCACCAATCATTCTCAGGACCCTATTTGGACTCCCACGTACTCGTCGCCGTACGTACTGGTCATAAAACCGCCTTCAAAAACACAAAAATGTGAAAAATACCTTTCATAATCATTATTTCTAAAATTAAATTATTAAATTCGTCCACTGCTGGACATAGGCCTCCCCAAGTGTTGCTACATTGACCAGTCCCGTGCGTCTCGTTTCCAGTGAATCCCCGCAACCTTCACCGTCGTCGGTCCACACTGTGGGATGCCTTCCAACACAACGTCTTCCGGTTTGCGGTCGTCACTCCAGAACTTTTCGGACCCAACGACCATGCTACTTAAGCCAAATAACTTATGCTTCAAACAAAAACAAAATTTTCTAAATCATTTCAGGCGTCTACGAGTAATCAGGGAACATGCATAAACACAGTGGAACAGTACCTCCTCTTTTTTTTGAAGTCTGTAAATAAGAAAGAGAAAGTATTGTCGAGGATTCAGTTAAATGACACTTCTATTGGAGAGGTCTTTAACCAGAAAAAAAAAAATGAAATGTAGACATGATTTAAAACTTCGATCAAAAAAAACTGGCAGACTTCTTATAGGTTTTCCTGTTATCTTTAAGTGTTGAACTAATTTCTGTATTTTTTTCAGAATTTTAGGTTCATTAGTTTTGGAGATAAGGGGGGGGGGGGGGTGGTGGGACAGACGACAGACAGACACACGAGTGATCCTATAAGGGTTTCGTTTTTTCCTTTTGATGTACGGAACCCTAAAAAATACAATATGTTATGGTATGGTCAAAGACGCAGTTACTATTATGAAAGGTTCCTTTTACGCTTTTTAACGCAATTCATATTATGATCTGCTCTAGTGGCCATTTTAGCACCCCTGGTGTAAAAACCAAATAACACTTTGTCTGACCTGGGAATCGAAACCGGTGTGCACAGGCGTAAGGTCCTGGTTTCGATTCCCAGTCGCACTTGCATTCCACTAGAACAACAAGGCAGTTCTAGAATGACATACATACAGAACCAGCAGCAGGTGATTCCAGGACTGATATGATGATGACGATGGTGATACCAGGACCTACTGAATTAATTGTAAGAGTTTACGCGTCGATGTCGTTCAAACCCTGTATGGATATTGTGCCAGGGTGTAAACGAACCGTCGGGGCTGTGGATTATCGAAAGGATAACGCGGCTCCGACACAAGGGCAAAAAAGGAACATGGGTTTGGTTTTTAGTCAGTAGAAGTCTGACACTCCCCTTCGCTCTGCCCAAGAGCTAGCAAGAGCAAGGGTTATTCGATGATTTTTCACTCAACAAAAAAAAAAAAATGTGTGTAAACGAACCCTTCCCGAAGCCGTCAACCAAGCATTATGTACATCAAACTAAGTACCCCTACACAAAAAATATTGCTGGGAAACGACTTTTTTTTAGCTAAGACTTGTAACTAGGAGGTTCCCAGGTATGGTCAAGAACAAAAAAAAAAATATTGCGGTGACGGGGAGAATAAGTGCAGTCGGCTTTACTTTTACACCCTTTATTACATACATACCCCATGTAAAAATAGGGGATCGGACTGACTCAAAAAAATATGATTCTGTTTAGTCCATCAGTTAGATTATCGAAAAATATTGAATCAAAAATCAAAATCAAAATTCATTTATTCAAACTAGGCTGATAATCAGCACTTTTCGAAGGTCAAAATTTACTTTACTTTACTACAGTGAAACTTGGCTAACTGGGACTTGGATAAGTGAGAAACCTCTATAACTGGAACTCATACTGGGGTCCCATGAGACAGATTTGGATATCTGAGACACATTTAACCAGGTTTCACTGTATTTACATTTTTATAAGACAGTCCCCCAAAAACGCCCACCCATCGACACTTCCTAGTGTTTAGCTGGAGAGAAGAAGTGGCGGAACAAACTCCCCAGCACACATCTGTCTGTTAGGTTGGTTGGATTGGATCCGTGTTTTTTGTTTTATCAAATCAATAAAAATTGATGAAGATAAAGCGCGTCAAAGATTATGGAGTGGGGCTTAAAACGTCACTTGAAGGTACAAAATGTACTAGCATAATGACGTCACACGAGTTTTCGAAGCACTGTATCGTCTTCATTTTTTGTTTACGTGAAAAAAGAAAAAATATTATGTGGTCAATATTTTTTGAAAATCTATCTGACGGACTAATTAGATTTTTTTTGTCCGATCCCCTATTGTAGCATATTTTAAGAATGAGCCTATCTACACCTGCAAGTCTGCAACTTAATAATCTTTTGATAGTTATCTATCACACGAATAATCTTAGTATTTATGTAGTAGGTATATAATACTCATTGACACGACCTGCATTCAATTTAAACAAGGCGTTCATCTACCTCTAGTCGAACGGACGTTAGATTTAATTTTTGTGAAGTGTCTCAAAAATACTGTCGAAGTTAAAAGTGAAGTTTTATAGAGTACACGATTTCTTGAGTTGAGTGTGGTTTTACTTTGAAGTTGTGGTAATTTTATTTCTATTTAACTTTTTGATAATTTAGGGAAGCATAATGGGTTTCATTCCGTTTGGTAACTTTCGCGATTCCTCAACTAAACATAAGACGTGCAAAACAAGTGATAAAAAAGTGCCCTTTCGTAACTGTTCTATTTTAGATTTCCGATTCGTCAACGATTCTTACAACTGTTTTGTAAATGTTGGTCTGTTGCTGACCGTCCCTAACTTATCATCATCATCATATTCCAGTCCTTTTAAGCTATTGCATAGCTTCTAATTTGGGTTTGTTAAAACAAACCCAAATTTGTTTCCGCGTCTACAGGGCGTGGTACCGCGTAACAGACGGGATATGACAATTCTGAGAGTTTATCCTGTAAAAACGGCACTCATGCGCAAAAGTATCGTCTGTATGGCGCCGACTATATTTAATAAAATACCAAAATCTTGGAAGGAGCTGGACAGTAAGGCATTCAAGCGGCATCTTAATAATTTTCTTTTGCAAAAAACTTATTATAGTGTCTCAGAATTTCTAGCTGAAAAAGATTTTACTGATGTTGTTTGATGTTTGACTGACTGTTTGATAAACTTACTGTTACGCCACTGTTGTTGACTGATTTATAAATCTTTAGGAGTTACTCTAATTGACATAATTATTGTTATTCTAGTTGGCACATTTTATTCCATTTGACATGAAATATTTTAAATTTTTATTACTTTGACCAGATTGACATTGTCTAATTATTATTTTTTATTTTTTTGTATTTAACTGACTACTGACTCATTGAATTACTTATTGTTTCATTGGCATATTTTATATCCGTTTCCGTGACATTATTGATAATATTTTAATTCTGTTATATTTTGGCCAAATTGACATTTTTATATTTTTATTGTATGAATTCCATTACCATGCCACTTATTTCCAATATTATTTATCTTGTAAACCTAATATTTGCATGCCTATGTGAAGGTAAAATATGGAGAAATTTATTATAAAAAATAACATCTATGTACATTACTCTGCTATAATTTTACACTGCTATAATTTTTCACGGTTCTACTTGGGAAGAGACAATGGATGTTGCTGAAAAGGGAATGAGTAAAATAATGGCATGGCTAGAACAAAATCTCTTAACTCTGAATGTAAATAAAACGCACTTATTAACTTTTCATGTCACTCAATCAAGTAGGCCAAATGTTGACTCACTTAAAGTACACAATAACAAATGCAGTGTCTCAGCGGCAGCATCCGAGTCCGCCACAGACTGTAACTGCAACACCATCAACAGAGTAGAAACAACGAAATATCTGGGCGTCATAATTGATCAGAACCTGAACTTTAAAGCACACATTCGAACACTCGCCAAAAAGACTCGAAAATTCATTTATATCGCTAAACTATTAAGAGCTAGCGCTCCAAAAAACATCCGCATTCTGGTTTACACTTCACTGTGCCAGTCTGTCCTGCAATACTGTGTCTGTGTCTGGGGTAGTGCTGGAAAGGCGTGCATGCTCGAGTTGGAGCGCGCGCAGAGGGCCGTGCTTAAAGTGCTTTTGGGAAGGCCGCGTCGTTTTTCTACGGACGAACTGTATAAGGAGGCTGGGGTCTTACGCGTACGTCAACTGTATGTCCTTGGGTCACTTCTAAACCTCATAAAACTCAACAAGAATCGCTCTAGTTGTAGTAAAAGAGGTAGGAAGATCGCGGAAAGAATACCACTCCCTAAAATCAAAACCCTCTTTGCAGCCCGATTTTCGCCATACTTACCAATAAGAGTATTCAACGCTATTAGCAAAACATTCTGTATACCCAACAACTACTCTGAGGCCAAAAACAAACTCAAAGAATGGTTGCTAGACCGGACATATGAGGAAACAGAGAATTTATTTTGTAGGTCAAGTTAATACACATTACCCACCACACACTCACATTCACTCACACACACGCACACCCCCTATTACACTTACTCACTTCAACTGTTTTTTCTTGTGGATATATATGTAACTATGTTTTGTTTTCTCAATGTTCACATAATTATCACTTTTGCTTTCTTCCCTGTAAGCATTTTTGTTTTTTGTTCTTTATAATTGTAAGTAATTTTCAACGTCTATAATCATTAGTTCTGTATAATTATTATTACTTATTATTATTTCTGTAATCACATCTGCTAACTAAATTTAGGAATGTTTCTTGCGCTAGCAGAACAAGTCAAATGTTCAACTTGTGTAGTGTCTGGGTCACCAAGATACAGGCTGTGCCTAGTTTGGGACCCACTGTTAATCCTGTGAGTTTTCTGTTGTGTTAGCTAAATAAATGAATTTGAATAAATGAATTTGAATTTGAATTACCCATGTTTGCAAAGAAATAAATTGATTTGATTTGATTTGATTTGATTTGGGCCTTGAGCGTGGAGAGCGAATCCAGAAATTCCGTAAAGAAAATATTCAACCAGGTTGCTATGGTTACGGAAAATAACAGGGTTGTCAACTGAGGTTGTCAAATTAAATAATTAATTATTTGCATAAGTTGATAAAAAATGCTATGCAATAGTTTTACCGCGGCAGTCTCCGAGTGCCACATTTAGTTTTTTTTTTTTTTTGTTTCCCCCGCTCTGGACGGAGCGGAAGGGGGAGTATCAGACTTCTACTGACTATAAGCCACACATGTTTCTTCTTAACCCTTTCTGTTCCGGGGCTGGGTATTTATTTCGACCAGGGCAGAGGGTGTCAGTGCTCTTCTTCAATCAAAACAAATCAAAGTTCTAAGCTGTTTGACCCACATTATTTTCTTGTATTTTTTGTTTAATCGATGTTTATTTATGCTAATTTTTTTTATTCTTTATTTTGTTTTGTTCACATAGCGAACATGTCACCCTCATAGGAACACTTTACATGCAAAACTTACAATCTACGCTTAATTCCTATATTAACTAATTTGTATATTATTCTAGCAGTTTTAGATGTCGGAAAGGCTAGAATCATATTGCATGCTCCTAATTCTAGAATATTTATATTAAATTTTATTGTCTTCCTTGACAGCCAGCTCACGGCCAAATCTGACTGAGACTTTTTTATTTATGAGGTTCTGACTGAGTATGGGCTATTCAAGGTTGGGTATATTCAAGCTGTTTGTCCCGGGTGTCATATGTAAACATTCAAATATCTGGATTTCGCAGCCGCGATCGTCGCCTTCACGTTCTTTCCGAGGTCGGAAAACTCCCGGTTTGTACTGGATGGTCTCCAATTATTGAACCTATCACAGCTTATCGTTGAAGATCGATCCTCGTGGCTATTATTATTTACCAACGAGTTACTCAATTAAACATGTAACAATTTTATCATTTGTGATTGCTGATAAAAAATATTATGTGAATGTAGTCCTAAAAAATGTAATTATGCAGGTCGTAGTTACCGATAATAATAATCGTGGGTATCACGGAGATTTACGACTAAGTCAAAATTCAATAAGCAAAAAATTTGATAAACGGGAACTAGTATCAAAAGTATTACTAAACATAGATCCAGATGGCACGTCATCGAAAAATCGAAACAAGTTTGACTTTGATCAACTGCCGTTGAAAATTCAATGAACTCGGCCCAGCAGTTTTTTGTTTTGATTGATATCCCTTATGGAGAGCTTATGAGGCCATGTTACTGTTATTTTGTTACCACGGACGGGGGGTTAGTTTCATGTTCATACCTTACAAGTACAGATTTTGGCCATGTCAACCCTTAATAAAGTTTGTGAAAATAGAAACAAAGAAAGAACGAAAAACCGGTCCCGTACGTTTCGCATCCAGCGGATCCTCGACACCAGGTCATCATTCTACCCACAGATTCTACCTACCCAACTCAACGTCTTCCGGTTCGCGGTCGCCACTCCTTTCTCCACTCCAGAACGTTTTTTCGGTCCCATCAGCCATCCGCTCTGCGAGCAATGTACCCTTGTCAGGGTATAGGTATACCTCTGCTTAAGTGATTACAGACGTGATTTATAACAATATAAAAATTATCTTTTTTACTTTGTATTATAGATAATGGAGAGGATGAAGACGTTTTGGTTGCTGTTTAGCGTGATAGTGGCATGCTCTGAGGCTGCGAAGATCTTGGTGGTGTTTCCCGTGCCTTCGAGGAGTCATGGAAACCTTGGTGATGGATATGTCAGACATCTACTGAAGGCTGGTCATGAGGTCAGTGCTGTCGATTGAGTTTCACAAATTATTGGCATGAGAAGTATACAGCATGAATAGAAATTATACTCTCGATTGGTTGGCCATATAAGAATAAAACAGACTATAAACTTAACTTTTCTAATCACTTTCAAATTCGTAGCGTACACCATTTTAGTAAAAATACACAAAACATTTTATGAATGTCCTCAAAAGGACGCATTTACAGTTAAAACGATAAGCATATCCCTGTGGTAGACAGAAGACATACTAAGCGAAGTAATGGGTTAATATCGTTCCCCACAATTTTTTCTTACCTTTGCATATCTCTACTTCTAGGTCACGTACATAACGGCATTTACGTACAAGAATCCTCCTGCCAACCTTCGCACAATTGATGTTAGCGCTAACTTCGAACTGCTGCCTCGTAAGTTTTATACTAACTTAATTTCATGAATGACTCCAGAAAACACAATATTTAGTCAAGCAGTACACAGACGGCAGTCAGTTTATCGATTCATCGTAGTTTTTTAACATCATTTGAGTTACTCTATTTCAAGATAGGAAGAAAACGGCACAAAAGGAAGTTCTTATTCCAGTGTGGAAACGTGACAGAACTATACAGGGTGTCTAGCGCCATCTCTTTTTCTCACTGGAATAAGAACTGTTTTAAGACGTAATGGCAGGCCTTCTGGTCTTATTGGCTTATTGGCGGCAGTAGCAACGGCATTCTCAGTGTTGTGGCTGGCAGTTTCGACTGTCCAATATTGTGGCATTGTGTACAGTAGTCTTTACTCACCTATCTTGTTTAATACACTCTCACACACACCTACACCCACACCTACACTCACACACACATCTAAACCCACACCTACACACACCACTCACACACAACATACAATTCTACTCTTGTATAGCATACAGTAGAATGACACAGTCCACTTGAGAATAAGTTTTTGTTGATAAAGACCGTAAACTACCTCTTAAAATACAGGTATACCCTAGCTTAAGAGGTAGAGTTTTATTATTGTACAGAATTTTTGCAACATAAACTATTAATGTATTTCTAATCGAAATAGCAAACTGTATTTCAAACTCTGTATGTTTTTTGATAAATAAAGATTATTATTATTCTCTTTATTTATTTTCCTTACATACTAATTTACATTTTTAAATATTTGTTAAAAAAAGAAAAAAAAAACATTTAAAAATATAAAAAAATAGTAGTCCACCGGTGTCGGGAGCAGGGTCCAAGCCACCGGTGGTTAGGGTTCCAGAGACAGGAACCTCCTCACAATACGGGCCGTATCGAGAAGTACTACCTTCTGAATCAGGCCCTTGATCCAACCGCCAAGTGAAAGTTTTGACAGGTGGTCGTCCATGCTTTTTGCTATCAGGCCATTGGCCGTGACGACTATCGGCACAATGATAGCCGAGTTCACATGCCACATATCGACAACCTCGTGTGCTAAGTCCAGATATTTTAATTGCTTCTCTTTCTCAGCTTTCACGAGGTTCTCGTCATGTGGGATGGTAACATCGATTATCATTACGCGGCGCGCTGATCGGTCTATCACCACTATGTCAGGTTTATTGGCAATAATAGTCCTGTCAGTGATGATAGACTGATCCCAGTACAACGTGACATGGTCTTTTTCGAGAACTGGGTCGGGCACATATCTGTAGTACGGTACCTCAGACTCCACGAGTTTATATTTCAAGGCAAGTTGCTGGTGAATAATCCTGGCCACTTGATTGTGCCTGTGCAAGTACTCGCCGTTAGCCAGACGAGAACAACCAGAAATAATATGTCTGATGGACTCACCCGGACGGTGGCATGCCCGACACACGTCAACCGTCCCATCCCTCATAATATATTTCCGGTAGTTGTTCGTCAACATAACTTCGTCCATAATTGCACAGACAAAACCTTCAGTTTCCCCAAAGAGGTCGCCGAAACGTAGCCAGGACACGGACGCTAGAAAATCTACATCGGGCCCATGAAGAGACCGGTAGAAGCGCCCGTGAAGCTCCTTGCTTTGCCATACTTCCTTGCGGTTATCAGTAGTAAGCACCACAGGTTTGCGCCAGTTCTCGTTAGCCATGGACAGCGGGGTGAGTCCCTTGTCCACTGCGACCACATCTCGGTGCATACCTACATCGGCCTTTAAAAAATATTCTCTGAGACTGCACACCTCGCGGTTTTGGAGGGTCTTCGCGTTTAAAAAGCCTCGACCCCCGCATTTCTGCGGGATGTACAGTCTCATGACCGATGATCGTGGGTGATGCATCCGATTTGCGGTCAGCAATGTACGGACTCTCCTATCCAAGGCATCGAGTTCAGTCTGAGTCCATTTGAGTATGCCGAAAGAGTACATCAAAACTGGCATGACCCAACCGTTGAAGGCGCGCACCTTATTCCCACCTGAAAGAAGGCTATTTAGAACCTTCTTCAGGCGTCCGAAGAAGCGCTCCCTCAACGATTGCTTCATGTCAGCTACGTTAATGCCTAACGCTTCCGATATACCCAAATCTTTATAGCTTTCGGATGAGGAGAGGGATCTGAGGTGTATGGAATCCGATAGCTGAATTCCCTCGTATTCCATAATCTCTCCTCTCTTTACATGCATGACTGCACATTTGTCCACACCAAATTCCATCCTGATGGCGCTACTAAAAGAATCAGTTATTTTTAGTAACTCCATCAGTCGCAATCTGTTGGGGGCAAACAGTTTCAGATCATCCATGTAAAGAAGGTGAGATATGACCTGACCATCTCTCCTCAACCGGTAGCCTAGACCTGAATCCTCCAGCAATGTGCTAAGAGGATTCAGGGCTAGACAGAACCAAAGCGGGCTCAGACTGTCGCCCTGGAATATTCCCCGTTTAATCCATACAGGTTCATCGTTCCCCTGAATCTGTCGACATCCTGGATATCGAAGGACCGTCTTCCATTGCCCCATACACGACTCAAGGAAGGCGCGTAGAGTTGCATCTATCTTGTACAACTCCAGCACCTTCATCAGCCATGTATGTGGCACCGAGTCGTAGGCCTTCTTATAATCTATCCAACATGTCGACAGATCCTTGCGGGCTCGACGAACCTGTTGGCCAATGGCCATGTCGATGAGGAGTAGCTCCTTAGTACCGCGGGACCCGTTCCTACATCCATTCTGAGAAGCAGACATAATACAGTTTTGCTCAATGTGTTTATTAATCAAAATGGATGTAAGAAGTTTATAGACCGTCGACAAACACGTAATTGGTCTATAATTCTTGGGTTCCGCGGGACTACCTGACTTATGGAGCAGGTGGGTAACGCCTGTGGTTAAAAACTGCGGAAGCGACGCAGACTCTAAGACTGACTGGGATTGAGATGCCAGGCAAGTGTGTGAACTTCTGAGCCATTTGAGCCAGAAATTGTGCAGTCCGTCCGGACCTGGTGATTTCCAGTTCGGTAACGGACGAACTGCACTGGCTATATCTAGTGGTGTTATTAAAATAGTTTCCATTTCTGGAATAGGTTCACACACTCGCTCGACATCGCGCAACCAGTCAGCCTCAGTATGACAGACGGGTACCGACCAGATGCTGCGCCAGAATGAATTCGTAGCAGCATCATCCGGGCGACACACGTCCGTCACATTTTGCTCGGGTCGCTCCCAAGTTCGGTATACCCACCTTTCATCGCTCTGGAACATGCGATTCTGCGAGTAACGATCAACCCGCCGCTTATACCGCCGAATACGGTTGGCCCATGCATAAACCTTCTGCTTCAGGAAGTCGATGCGCTCTGTGACACGGGACATGTAATCTTGGGGACTGATTTCAGTTCCCGAAAATGCCCGCCTCACAAAGCGCATCACACGTGGTCGTGTATTGCCCTCCCTGAAGCAGTATAGTTTGCCAATGAGCACCCTGGCCCCGTCGATACGACGCTCGATCCTGCGCTGCCAGGCGGGTACGGCTGGTTTTGGTCGACTAGCTAAGTCACAATTTGGGAATTTAACATTAGCTAGTCGACATGCCGCAACAGCCCCACAGTACAAGATCGAGTGTGCATCAACGAGGTCCTCGCTACTCTCGAATATATTCTTGAGTTGCGAGTCCAGGGCACACACCAACGCCCTATTTCGCTTATGCATGGGTAACCGTGGTAATCGGGGCCTAAGTTCGGTAGGAATAGATCGATACTCGCGAAGCGCATCTTCCAGTGCGCTCCTCAATCGGTCGTTGTACTGGCTACTTACCGTAGCAACCCTATCATCTTCCTCTACAGCAACAGTATTGGGCCGCGATGTGGTCGCGTCAATAATTGACGCTGGTACCGCAGTCTGTGCCTGAGTCAAGATGATACGGTTGCTTAGTACCTCTGAGCGCAGCCTATCAAGTGCGGCGTCGTCCAACATGTGATTGCGCTGGATGACGCGCACCTGATCCGACAGTCGTTGGCTTGACACGTTGACGGTTGGTTCAAGGTCCTGGAATAGAGACAGCATCCTAGCACGGTACGCAGTGAGGTTAGTTCCCCCCTCTGTAGACCCGTAGTATGCGCGCATGACGTTCTCATTTATTGTTCGAGTCCATTTCATGCGCTGCACACAACCACCGGTAGCGGGGACCCGGCTCGGGGCCGGTTGGCTCCTAGGTCCCAAGCTGGTCGGCGGCCGGCCTCTCCCCTGCCGACGCTCTGGAGATGGTGATGGTGTTCGTGATGTCGTCGGCGGAGAGAAATACTCGTCGCTCGAGCTCGACGCTACTGCCGCCACCGGTGACGCAGGTGATCCGAGTTCCGGCGGTGGCGAGGCGGAGCTTAGCGACGAGTCCGGGGATGGTGGGCGTGCGCGTCGTCTAGCTGCAGCTGCTCTCGTAATCATCGTTTTTTCATTATTCGTCTTATATATTGTTTCTTGATGATGTCTGTCATCGTTGTCAATGAGATTGTCAACTTCATTATAACTTCGATTTCTATTTCTTCATTTTGGTTTTTGGCAGATTTAATTTATTTATAGGATAAAATATGAGGAGTTTTAATTGATTCTGTAGAAACTGCAATATATGGGTTTTTTGGAATAAATATTATAAAATAAAATTAGGTTTTTTTCAGACGACGTTATGTGTCAACGAGAGTTGCCAGCTTATTATTATTATTATTATAATTTTAAATGTGATTACTAACAATTTTATGGATATTGTATGTCTGAAATAAATAAATGAATTACACTTGGCTTGGCACTTACACTTACATACATCGGCGCAACACGTTTCTTTATCCATTCTGGATGTCGAATCAGACGCCAAGACATCATTTAACCTTTCTCTTTTCCCGTAATGTTTCCTTCACTTTCTCTTTCTCATTACATCATTCTTCAAACAATCCCTCCATCTTTTCTTTGGCCTTCCTCTCCTTCTCCATCCATCAACATTAATGTCCATCACCTTTTCGTAGGATGTCCTTCAAATACTACTTATCAACCCTATAATTTCATCGTTTCAGCGGACATTATAAACATGAAAGAAATTATGGAGCACAAATCCCAAGAAATGAACTCTTTGTTTATGACCTACATGATGACAGAGTTAACAAAGAAAACTGTCCTGAATGAAGCCGTTCAGAAGTTCTTGAATGATCCGAAGGAATATTTCGATGTGGCCGTCGTTGAGTGGATGTTTGGCGATGCCCCAGCTGGGTAAGACAACGAATATAACATATTTGTTAAGTTAGTAAGAGAGTTAGTTACGATTGTCTGGCAGTTTGAGTACTACTTACCCAAATGTCCTTTCTTTGGTATTGTTCGTCGTGACGTTGAGCTCCAAGGTAGCTCAACTTATAACCTAAGAGTTATAAGTCGAGCTACACGTTAGTTGACAAATTCTTGCACTGACAGGAGAAGGTAACCTGAAATCTGTGTGGTTCTTGCTTCAAAAGATCATCTTAGACATTAATCTACGCAGTCCTCATGTGAGTATACTAAGATTATGTTAGGATGACGTGGCCTCGGCGCAAGGGCAAAGAAGGAACATGGGTTCGGTTTTTAGTCAGTAGAAGTCTGACACTCCCCTTCGCTCTGCCCAAGAGCGGGGGCGGGGGGGGGGGGGGGGTCATTTGATGATTTTCCACCCACAAAAAAAAAAAAAAGGTTCTTAAAAGAGACTAAGTATGAACTGTGACTTTGTTTCGACTGTTTATTCTCAGATGAGCTAAGTACAAAACACCGACGCAACTTGTAAAAGAGCTTTTAAAAACCTATTTTCAAAATAATCAATTATCATTTAACGCTGCTCATTTCTGCTTAGTTTTTCTATGTGAGTCTGACATTAGCTGACTTCTCGGACTGAATAAATTCCCTTAATTTCAGGTTTGCACAAGTGTTCAACTGTCCGCTCATTTGGTCGTCATCTGTGGATCCTCACTGGCAAGTTATGCAACTGGTCGACGAACCGTTGAACCCCGCATATTCGGTCGACTCTCTGATTAGTCCAAACTCACCACCGTTGACATTTTCGCAGCGAGTGTTTGAGCTATGGACTCAATTAAAAATTCAATTAGTAAGATACGTGTAAGTATTACAATTATAATAAGCAATGACACTGCTTGGAATGCACAAGAGAATTTTGTTACAACCCGTTGAGTTTTCACTATCTATATCTATAAAAGCGAAAGGTCACTCACTGATTCATCACGAAATCTCGAAAACCGCTGGACGTACAAAGATGATTTTTGGCAGGGAGGTAGTTTATGGTTAGTAGACGTCCGCTAAGAACGGATTTTGCGAAAGGGCCGGATTAGGGTGGTCTAAGGGCCCTCGCAAGTTTGTATGAAAGTCCTTAATTTTTCGTGCTATAATCTTGATTTTTGGCAGAGACGTAGTTTATAGTCAGTAGGCATTCGCTATAAATTAATTTTGCAACAGGGCCGGATTAGAGTGGTCTAAGGGCCCTCACAAGTTTGTATGAAAGTCCTTAATTTTTCGTGCTATAATCTTGATTTTTGGCAGATACGTAGTTTATAGTCAGTAGGCATCCGCTATAAATTAGTTTTGCGACAGGGCCGGATTAGGGTGGTCTAAGGGCCCTCGCAAGTTTGTATGAAAGTCCTTCATTTTTTGTGCTACAATCTTGATTTTTGGCAGAGACGTAGTTAATAGGCACTAGACGTCTGCTTAGAACCGATTTTGTGACAGGGCCGGATTAGGGAGGTCTAAGGGTTCTCGCCAGTTTGTATGAAAGTCCTTAATTTTTTGAGCTATAAACTTGATTTTTGAGACGGACGTAATTTATAGTTAGTAGACGGCTGGTAAGAACAGATTTTGCGCCAGGGCCGGATTAGGGTGGTCTAAGGGCCCTCGCAAGTTTGTATGAAACTCCTTCATTTTTTGTGTTATAATCTAGATTTTTGGCAGAGACGTAGTTTATAGTCAGTGGGCGTCTGCTATGATTAATTTTGCGACAGGGCCGGATTAGGGTGGTCTAAGGGCCCTCACAAGTTTGTATGAAAGTCCTTAATTTTTCGTGCTACAATCTTGATTTTTGGCAGAGACGTAGTTTATAGTCAGTAGGCATCCGCTATAAATTAGTTTTGCGACAGGGCCGGATTAGGGTGGTCTAAGGGCCCTCGCAAGTTTGTATGAAAGTCCTTCATTTTTTGTGCTACAATCTTGATTTTTGGCAGAGACGTAGTTTATAGGCAGTAGACGTCTGCTTAGAACCGATTTTGTGACAAGACCGGATTAGGGAGGTCTAAGGGCACTCGCCAGTTTGTATGAAAGTCTTTCATTTTTTGTGCCACAATCTTCATTTTTGGCAGGGACGTAGTTTAAAGTTAGTAGACGTCTGCTTAGAACCGATTTTGAGACAGGGCCGGATTAGGGAGGTCTAAGGATTCTCGCCAGTTTGTATGAAAGTCCTTTATTTTTTGAGCTACAAACTTGATTTTTGAGACGGACGTAGTTTATAGTTAGTAGACGTCTGGTAAGAACAGATTTTGTGACAGGGCCGGATTAGGAAGGTCTAAGGGTTCTTGCAAGTTCGTAAGAAAATCCTTAATTGTTTGTGCTACAAACTTGATTTTTGGCAGGCACGTAGTTTATAGTTAGTAGAACTCTGCTAAGTACAGGTTTTGTGGCAGGGCCGGATTAGAGAGGTTTAAGGGCGCTCGCAAGTTTGTTTAAAAGTCCATCATTTTGTGTGCTACTAACTTGCATTTTGGCAGGGACGTAGTAGGTGAGTAGAAGTTTGCTAAGAACCGATTTTACGACAGGGCCGGACTAGGGAGGTATAAGGGCTCACGCGAGTTTGTATGACAGTCCTTCCTTTTTTGTAGTACAATTTTGGCAGGAAGGTACTTTATAGTTAGTTGACTAAGAACAGATTTAGCGAGTTTAGCAACGTGGCCAGAATAAGGAGGTCTGAGGGCTTCCACATGTTTTTAAAAATGTAGTACTGTTTTTTTTTGTACTAACAACCTGAAATTTAACAAGTCTAGAGTTTAGGAGTAGGAGATCTAAGCTAAGAAATTTGTAAGGAAGACCTGGACTAAGGGCTCCCGTAAGTCCATAATGAAATCCTTGGCTTTTTGTACCTGAAAATTGGCAGAGATAGAATATAGTTAAGACATTTCAGGTAGGAATAGATTTTACGACAGGGCTGGTTTAAGGGAATATAATCGCTTCGATTGGCATTTGGCATTCGATTTGACATAGTACCATCCACAGGCAGTCCAGACAAGAGAGTAAAAATTTCTACGCGAACGAAGTCGCGGGCAACTGCTAGTAATACATAAAATAAGAACCAGAGATGCAATCTTGTAGACGAAAATGTATTCAAGATAATCAGTTGCTTGACATTTAAACCCCATTTCTTCAAACGGTCACGATTCTCTGCAATTTCTTTCCAATTCTCAAGGACAATCAGTTCATCCCGCCTTCGAAGTTTGTCGCGACCCAGTGTCATATTACATTGAGAAGGTTTGATACAAAGTTAACGCAATGTTTCTACAATTTTAGTTGGCTTGACGGTCTTCAAGAAAAAACGTACAATACACTATTTGGCCCAATTGTTGAGAAACGTGGAAGAAAACTCGCAACTTTCAATGAAGCCAGGTACAACGCATCCTTGGTGCTATCCAACGCATATGTAACTACGACTGGAGGAGCTTCTCTTCCTCAGAGCCACAAGTATATCGGAGGTTACCATATTGATGATACTGTGAAGCCGCTACCTGAGGTAAGGATGATGTTTGACAGGACAGAATTATCTGTCATTGAAGGCAAGATTTAAGCCATAAAGATTATCATCATCATTTCTGCCGAAAGACGCCACATTGCCCGGCCCCTCGTGTCTCGTATCCAGCGGATTCTCGCAACCTTCACCAGGTTATCGGTTCACCTAGTGGCAGGACATCTGTTCTGTAAACAATGTGCCTTACCCACTGCCACTTAAGCCTTAAGTAATCATCATCAGCAGGACTTTGTAACAGAGATAAAGAAAAAAAAAATAGGTTTTTCACATCTAAACTTATGATGATGTGTTTATAGGACTTGAAAAAACTTATGGACAGCTCAAAGGATGGAGTGATTTACTTCAGCATGGGCTCAAATTTGAAGAGTAAAGACTTACCCAACGAGGTCAAGGTCAGTCTCCTGAAGATGTTTGGAAGCCTGAAGCAGACTGTGCTATGGAAATTTGAGGAGGTTTTGCCGAACCTGCCTAAAAATGTGCACATCCTGACGTGGGCACCTCAACAGGAAATTCTTTGTAAGTTTCTGGCTCTTACCTCCTATTACATGGAGTTTTGGAACGCAGGGCACCCGATACCCTTTGAAGAAAACAGGCTTAACATGTTTTTTTATTTTATTTTCAGCTCACCCCAATCTGGCTGTCTTCGTAACGCATGGTGGTCTTTTGTCAACGACTGAAGCCATCCACTTTGGAGTACCAATCATCGGTATACCAGTGTTTGGTGATCAGTTCATGAATGTCGATAAGGCAGTCAACAGAGGGTTCGCGCAAAGAGTTGACCTTGCTTATACAATGGTTGATAAGCTAAAGGACAAGATAAAAGAAGTTATAAGTAATAAAAGGTGTGTATGATGTAGGATTATTAAACGAAACTCTATAGACAGGCATGTGTGAGTCATTTGTACGGTAGAAACTCTGTCTTCTACTAAATTATCTACCTACGATAGATTATATCAAGCCGCAGGAGTATACTAAAAGAACCAAGAATAGAGCTGATCAACACTTTTACATATGAATTTGAAGAGCGAGTGGAGCAAGCTCGGAATATAGTTGTGATCTCTCCGAACCGAAAAGCGTGAGGATAATTCAACGTAAACTTCTCAGTTTAGGTTATAGATAAAACTGTCTACTACTCGTATAGGAACATACTTCATTCATGTCGAGCAATTGATAAAGAAATATTATCTTTTTATCAGGTATGCTGACAAAGCGAAGGAGCTATCGTTCATCCACCACGACCGTCCCGTGAAGCCAGGTGTGGAGCTGGTGCACTGGGTGAATCACGTGGTGAACACTCGCGGCGCCCCGCACCTGCGCTCCCCTGCGCTGGACTTACCCTTCTACAAGAGAAGGTTCCTAGATCTCGCTGCGCTCATCGCAGTCCTAGTCTTAGCTGTTTATATTCTGTTGAAGCGCGCCTGCGCATATATTTGTCAGTCGAAGAGAAAACCAGGAAGTCAGAAGAAGAATAACTGAGATTTAAATGACTTAAAATAAATTATAAGAAAATCGACCGGGACACTTTTCTTAACCATCGCCACCCCCTTACCTTGTTTTCGAGTGAATTATCAAAGTTTTGGGATTCTGAGGATCTTCATGATAAAAAAAATGTACGTCTGCTAGTCCGGTGGTAAACGGGCGATGATGGGTTCAGTAGTGCTATTGCGTATCTTTTTAATGACAGTGGCTATCATAAGTGTCCATAGATTAACTGTAAATTGGTTATGGTTTGGTACATTTTTTTCTTAAAAACTCACCATTTGACAGTTATTTGAAAGACACTATATGTTATCCACTGTCATTAAAAGATACGCAATAGCCCTGCAGTAGGGCTATCGCGTATCTTTTGTCCGTGGCTATCATATAGTGTTCATAAATTAACTGTCAATTGGTTATTGGTTTGGTACATTTTTTTTTAAACTAACCGTTTGACAGTTATTTGATGGACACTATATGATAGCCACTTTCATTAAAAGATACGCAATAGCCCTGCAGGTCGAGGAGCTCCTGCGCACACTTTACAATGTACAGTCTGTAGAAGACCGACAGGCAGGCAACATTACGCTGATGAGCTACGCGTGAAGCGTAGTTAAATGAGACTTGCATATACCATGGAAGCAGACAACGAAATTAAGGAGGCCAATTGTCAGCAGTCGGTGAAACGCTGCCAATGGAGATGATTACCATCAGATGATTACCATAGCTGTCAAACGAGAACCTAACAACAATAATGCCTAATAAAGTAATAACAATGCCTTGTGGCATTAAGTCCGCCTATGTACCACTCTTGTGCATGAAGTTTAAATAAATAAATAAAACCTAGATAAAGGCGTCGGTCCAGTGGTCACAATCGCGACCTGCTGAACATGAGGGTTCGATTTCGAGGTCAGGTAAATTCTGATTAGGATTTTCTATCAAGAATTTCTCAGCAGCCAACGAATTCTGGATTTGTGCTCTGTTGGTGACACCAGGCTCGCTTCCTCAGTTATGTTAAGTGTAATAGGGGTATTACAGTGCGATCAAATTATCTTGGCAGCTCTGAACATAGGCTTTGCGAAATTTTACGCATGTAAACTTGGGAATAAAACTGTTATTGCCAGATAAACCAATACTTAAACGATCAGAAAATATCTAATTTAAACAGTGAGAAATAGAAATAAAATAAATATCATAACACTTTTATACATTCGTTGTAACAAAATGACCTGCACGAAGTTCGGAGCTGCCAAGATAATTTGATCGCACCATTGAACATAACTGGGAAAATGTAGGCGCTCCACTGCTTGCCCTTCGGTGATTAAAGGCTTAGTGTTAAGTTACGTAATAATAGTATCATTCCGTCAAAAACCTACGAAGATACTGTATCGGTATTCTGTGGTATCGGTCAGGTAAACAATTCAAATACAAGTTTTATCTACTTAAGTATATTTTTTACAAGGTGATATTAAAAGAAGTGTGACCAAAGATTAGGTCGTGTCTTTTAAAGCAAAGACGATATAATATCACTATCACTAGTAATCACTACATAGTATAAAACAAAGTCGCTTTCTCTGTCCCGATGTCCCTTTGTAGGCTTAAATCTTTAAAACTACGCAACGGATTTTGATGCGGTTTTTTCTAATAGACAGAGTGATTCAAGAGGAAGGTTTTAATACTTTTTTTGCACCCGTGCGAAGCCGGGGCGGGTCACTAGTTTAGTTAGAAGGAATAGTGCCCACCTAGCTCTATTGAGTGTCAATGACTTGAAGAATATTCACAATAAGGTAAGCATACTTGGTACCTAAATTATTTATTAGTATGAATGAACTCTGCTCTTAAAACGGTGAAGGAAAAGATCGGGAGGAAATCAGCATGTCTTAAAAAAATCAAAGACTTGTGACATCTACCAACCCGCACTGGGCCTGCGTGGTGAATTATAGCCCAACCCTCTCCTAAAGAGGAGGCCCGAGTCCCTACAGTAGGAACATTATAGGCTGATGATGATGATGAACTTAGACTGACCGGTATCCTCGTGAAAAAATATAATGAACAGAAATAAAAACCTTTGTGATCCATATAAATAACCAGAACTATGAAAAGAGTTCACTAATCAGTCATTGCACTTTAAAATCAGATGTAAAAACAAACGTCATGTATAACAAAACAAACAACAAACTCTTGTAACAAAACAAAGCCAATGCAGAGTACATTGTAAAAAAAACATAGCAGAATATTGGCAGTTTGAACGATTGCAGCTCGAAAAATACAGAACTGGCTGGGAGCCGTCAATCACAGACAACGGCCTGTATCCAAAAAGGTTTTCGTTCTTATTTATTTTTAAACCGGTTTTCCGCATGACCAGTGCATAGCAACGAATGTCAAAGAACCTCCATTGTAATATTTGACCCAAGTTTGGAACAAAATCGAGTTGAACTTATCAAATATCTTTTATCTATTATTATTTATTGAAACAATAATATTAGTATTCAAGTAACGTGTTATTGAGTAGGTAATAATGAATAAAATAATCAGTCGCATCAAACCCATGGAGTAGGAAAGTGGTGTCAGTAACGTTAACAATACTATAACTTGGAGTTCTTATCTAACTGGCCAGTGTTAGTTGTTTGTTACTTGAACAGTAGCCTTGAACTCAGTGATGTGATCATAATATTAATACCTAATAATATTTGTTTGTGGACCACTCGTGTTATTGTAAGTATTCAATAGAGTTTCATATTTCTAAATGACGGAAAAATGATAAGTGAATGAGTGTGTGAGGGTTTACATGAATCCCGTCGGGGCTGAGGGTTGTTCGAAAGAGATACTGCGGCCTCGGCACAAGGGCTAAAGAAGGAACATGGATGGTTTTTAGACGGTAGAAGTCTGACACCAGCTCTGACCCAGAGCAGAAAAAAAAAGGTTTTACAAGAATGATGGCATGCAGTTCTGTAAAGGATTAATTGTGTGAAGGATGATATGGCTAGAAATGAGGTGACTGATGACGAGTATTAAGGAAGCATAGAAGAGATAGATATGCTGCGCTGACCCTGAATAAATTGGGATAGGTAAGAGCAGGAAAATGATTAATGCTCCTGGTATAGGCAAAATAAACAAACATAACATATGTATGTGTTAATGAATAAATAAATAAATTAATTACTGTGTTTAAATTCTGAGGCAATAATATTGAATGTTAAGTAATATGAATAGGTAGAAATTAGGAACATTATGATTTAAAATGACATGGTCACTAGCATTATCATTAACACTGAAAGCGGGATATTAACGGAATATCGAGGACTCAAAACAAACAGTAAACATAGTAAATATCCCGTTTATAATATCAGGGTTGATTTAAGGTCTATTTTTATTTTACTTAATATGGCTAGGTATGGGGGAGTTCTCTGGGAGTTCTATATAAGGGTTAAATAAAGAACGCAGTGTGTGGTAGTAAATTAATAATAATTTATTAATAATAAAAACAATAAAGTTGTAAGTTTAAAGTGATTCAGTATTTCTGAATAAAACATTCCCGATTTATCTTTTTTTTTATATCGCTCTTTTAATGCCCAGTACCTATCGTACGCGTACCGTACTATATTTATAACGTCTACGTGAGATTGTGTTATCATCAGTCTGTTTGAATGTGATAATTTTATGTCACAGCAAACTTTATTTATGTAACCTAGGTAAGTACGCGATACTGTTTTGAAAATAAATTCTTATGGGCTTAAAACAGGAATTTATCATCATCGGCCTAGCCTTTTCACAACTATTAACTATTTATGATGGGCTAAGCTTCCAGTCTAACCGGATGCAGCTAAAAAACAAGGTTTTACATGTAGCGACTGCTTCTCTGAACTTCACATCCCTCATGAAAGAAAGAAAAAAAAAATATTTGTAGTCAGCGACATGACCTGCATGCATACAAAATGACAAAAGAAGAATACAATGAACATGCAGCACCTAACAAAATATATTTATATGTAAATACAACAGGACGGATCAAACTAAAAATTAAACGCTTGCACGTCGACGAAAAAATGTAGTTTTACTTAGTACAAATACCAGCTAAAATCAAACTCGTCATCTAGGCTCTAATTATTATTTGAGGAAACAACGCTCTAAAAACACGCCTGAGAATCAAATTAAATTTATTACCTACATTATTGTGTCCTTTTTAAATCACAACATACCTTAGGTGAATAAATTGATCTAGCACATCGAAATAATTTACATTAAGTCTTCTTTCGTATCGGCGCGACTACTTGAAAAAGGGTGAGGTGGACAGGGAGGAGACGGCTCATCCTACATACAGTCGTCACCTGTCTAGCCTTTGCCTAACTCGTTGAGGTCGGCATCCATTCCAACCGGGTGCGCCAAAGTTCACCTAAAATTTCAACTCCGATAATTGGAAATCCGAAAATGTTCTTCCTAACATTTTTCATCCTAACAATCGCAATTCCTAACTTCTCTGTTTCTAATGTTTTAATTCCGAAGCATTCAACTTCATAATGTCTGTAGCAATAAACATCTATTTCACTATTATTTGTTTTCCTATATTTTCTCAACATAACCATCTTTTACACTATTATTCAAAGTCATATCTTTTTTTGTTTATATTACTTTTTATTCATAATAATCAGTATTATAAAAGGTCCCATTAAAATAGGTGGACAAAATTTTAGAAATCATTCAGACCGCTAAAATAAAGACAATAGCAAAAAAAATATAAGAATAAGATATAAAATACCTACTTTTATAGGATGAGTTTGTTCTAGAGTGCCGGCAATTTATTATTTTAAGTCAAAATAAAATCACTTTATATAATTATAGTGTATTTTTTTTGTTTAGATGTCTTTAGTTAGGCTTACTAAACGCTGTGTTATTTGTCCACCTATTTTAATGGGACCTTATATACTATGCAAAGATATCCATAGGTTAGGTTAGGTTAGAACTGTGACCAACTACGCGCGAGCCGAGCGAGCGAAGCGAGCGGTGCCGCGGCAGCGGCCGGCGAGCGCTACCTCGAAATTGGTCGCGAAATTTTTCTAAGTATTTTTTTCATAGTGCCCCCAAGACGACACTCTGACCTGAATTTCATTCATTTATTTTATTTCAAGACAAAAATCAGTGAAACGACCTTTAATCATTCTAAACAGTTGTATGAGTGAAAATATTATGGTAATTATGTTTAGGAATAAAAGCGTTAGGATAAAAAACAGTAGGAGTTTAAATATATTTACACTAATGATATTATGAATTCCAATTTTCGGAAACATGAGTGTTATGAACATCGTCGGTAGGACTACAAACAGTATGAATGAAAACTTTAGGATGAAAAATTTTAGGAAGAGTGATCATTCGGATTACAAATCGTTAGGAAGAACAATTTCGGATAAAGAACTTTAGGTGAGCCAATATGGACCCATTCCAACCAGATGCGGCAATACATCGACTGCCTATCTGACCTAAGGCTGGTTGTTCGACTTTCAGGCAACTAATTACCTGTGTAACGACTGTTAAGGATCAAATGACAGCCGGGACTAACAACTTAACATGCTTGCCAAGAAACTCGGTATGAAATGAGTGGTCCCCCATCCAAGGCCCAACCTAGGCATGTGGTGTTATACAAACTACCAAATTAAACCCCTTTCTGTATGGGACCAACATCGCAATCAACTGTTATCAACTGTCCCATACAAAATTTCAATCCCTTATACCTACTCGGTCCAGCACCTGGGCAGTCTGGCTTAGCATTGATATCAGGCGTATCTTTTTACAACGGTATAAATAACATAATAATAATACTTTACTCACCAACTGTAATCTCAGTCGAAGTCCGTGTTTAACCACATGTAGTGATAAGAATGCAAAAGCCTAGTCATAATGATTTTGAATATTGACTGTTTACCTGCCACAATACTGTACATAAATAAAGTACATACCTACTTACATAAACTCACACCTTTTTCCCATGGAGGTAGGTAGAAACCGCAGAATGCCACCTGCTACAATCCTTTTTTTGGTTCAGTCTGTGCTGCTGGACAAAGGACTCCCTCATGCCTTTCCAAGTTTGAGTCCAGATCGTCACGCCAGTGTTGCTTTGGCCTGCCTCAGTTGCGATCCTTACATACTCGTGTTGCCTCGTCCTCGTTCGTACATTTGGTCATACACGCACCTGTCTTTTCTGAAGAGCCTCACCAATAAGATCAGTGTATGTCTTTCTAGGGCATCTCCTTTCGGCTTTTTAATCATCATCATCAGTTTATAATGCTCCCACTCCAGGGACTCTGGCTTCCCCTCAAGGGAAGGGATGGGCTATAATCTACCACGCGTGCCCAGTAGGGGTTGGTAGATGTTGCGTCTTCGGTTTCCTCACGATGTTTTCCTTCACCGTTTTGAGAGCAGTGGTGATAAAATAAATTACACAAAGTAACGCGCTTGGGTTCTGCAAAAAATAATGCAAATAAATAAAAAAAATGTAAATGTGAAGTGAGGATTAAAAGCGAAGGGACTGCTTTTATTAACAGTAGCTATCTACAATCAGGCTGTTGATGATGCTTAAAAAAAACTCAAAGACGGCCTATGATTCCCTTTGCCGACATTAATTACTAATGAACAGAACAAAAAATAACCTTGAAATCTTATCGCTGCGAAGTCGCAATTAACCACAAAAAAGAGTGCTAACAAAAAGTCTATTGGTCTTACAGAAAATGGCGGCGCCAAACGCGGCGGTATATTTTTTGCTGTGCCTCCTAATTTGTTCATCATGTGAGGCGTACAAGGCCCTGGTGGTGTTCGGTATGCCTGCGAAGAGCCACTCGATCCTCGGCGATGGAGTTGTCAGACAGTTGCTGAAGGAAGGGAATGAGGTTGGTATAACTGAGTTTAGGGATTTTAAGACACGGAAAATGTGATTGTTCTGTCAGTCATAGCTACCAAGGATTGTGTTTTAATTCCAGTTATATACAGTGAAACTTGGTTAAGTAGGACCTGGATAAGTGAGAAACCTCCATAACTGGAACTCATGCTGAGGTCCTATATGAGACAGATATTTATATCTGAGACACTGGGTAAGTGGAATACCTCTATAAGTGAGACAAATTTTCAGGTCCCTTGAGGTCTCACTTAACCAGGTTTCATTGTATATATTTAAATATAATTGGCGAAATGTTGCAATTGATTGTTTTTGTATGTTATTGAGTGCGAGCCTTTTAGTTTTACTAGTCACTCCAGACTCCTGATATTCCAGACTACGTGCTTGCTGAGAAATTCGTAATCAAAAAGCCCTATAACACTTTGCTCGACGGTCATCCCATCCAGGATCTCATGTACTCACTAGGCCGCGACTACTAAATCAACTTGTCAAAAAAGATACTAAATTGGTAGCTTCTAAAGCACTGGAAGCTCATTGGTTCTGTTTATAAGAACTTTCAATTTTACAAATGATTAACGCCCAAATACTCAAACGTCACTCAATTATAAGTTGCACTTAAATCTCGTGCTGTCTTTGTTACTTTAACGCAGAGTGACAGAGATAGCAGGAGTTTTGAGGACTACTTATAATTGAGTGACGTTTGAGTATTTGGGCGTAAGTTAATTATACATATTCACGATACATCTAATGCTAAGTAGATGTTTACAAACAAATATTTGAATGTTCCAGGTAACATATATTAGAACGTTTGAATATAAGAATCCTCCGCCAAATCTTCGACAGATTGACGTCAGCAGTAATAGCAAAATGATGCCAGGTACATGTTGATTTTACACCTTCACATTTTGAGTCATTGGTCAACTGGACCCACTTGAAATGGACCCGCGGGATCAGTCGAACAAGTAACATTTTGACTTGGTCGATTTGTTCACAGTTTGATGCGGGTAAGTGCGTGTTTACGTACGCGCGACGCGACGCGCGACGCGATTGGCGATTAAATTCAAACATATGGCGGTGTATGAGTGCGTTCACGGAGAAGCGATTTTATACGCGATTGTTTGAATTTGAGGCGGAGCCCGCGGCGGCGCCCGTTGCGATTATCGCGGCGGCGCCCGCGGCGATTATCGCGGCGACGCACGCAGCGGCAATTCTCGATGAAGCGATACCCGCGACGGAACTTTTTTTTTTTTTCTGATTCATGGTTTTCGGGGTCGCTGATTATGAAAATGAGTTCAAAATGAAAATCCAAGATGGCGCCGAAAAAATTTTAGTTTTTCCATCATGGGTGTCGTAAGTCGTTTATATGGTTTTCGGGGTCACTGATTACAAAAATGAGGTCAAAATGAAGACCAAGATGGCGGCCAGGAAAATTTTTGGTTTTACCGTCATGGGTGTGGTTTTCATGGTTTTTGGGGTCGCTGATTACGAAAATGAGGTCAAAAGGAAAATCCAAGATGGCGGCCAGGATTTTTTTTGGTTTTTCCGTCATGGGTGTGGTTTTCATGGTTTTTGGGGTCGCTGAATACGAAAATGAGGTCAAAATGAACATCCAAGATGGCGGCCAGGAAAATTTTGAGTTTTTCCGTCATGGGTGTCGTTTTCATGGTTTTTGGGGTCGCTGATTACGAAAATGAGCTCAAAATTAAAATCCAAGATGGCGGCCAAGGAAATTTTTTTTTTTCCGTCATGGGTGGTTGACTGGCCTGTTGGTCTAGTGGTTAGTGACCCTAACTGCTATGCCGGAGGTCGTGGGTTCGATTCCCACCCAGGACAAATGTTTGTGTGTTGAGCACGATCATTTGTTCTGTGTCTGGGTGTAATTTATCTATAATATGTATGTATTTAGAAATATATAAGTATGTTTATCAGTTGTCTAGTACCCATAACACAAGCTCTGCTCAGCTTGGGACTAGATGGCGTTGTGTGATAGTTGTGGAATATTATTATTTTATTATTATTATGGGTGTCGTTTTCATGGTTTTTGGGGTCGCTGATTGCGAAAATGAGCTCAAAATTAAAATCCAAGATGGCGGCCAGGAAATTTTTGGTTTTTCCGTCATGGGTGTGGTTTTCATGGTTTTTGGGGTCGCTGATTACGAAAATGAGCTCAAAATTAAAATCCAAGATGGCAGCCAAGGAAATTTTTGGTTTTTCCGTCATGGGTGTCGTTTTCATGGTTTTTGGGGTCGCTGATTACGAAAATGAGGTCAAATAGAAAATCCAAGATGGCAGCCAGGAAAATTTTTGGTTTTTCCGTCATGGGTGTGGTTTTCATGGTTTTTGGAGTCGCTGATTACGAAAATGAGGTCAAAATGAAAATCCAAGATGTCAGCCAGGAAATTTTTTGGTTTTTCCGTCATGGGTGTGGTTTTCAAGGGTTTTTGGGGTCGCTGATTACAAAAATGAGCTCAAAATTAAAATCCAAGATGGCGGCTAGGAAAATTTTAGGTTTTTCCGTCATGGGTGTCGTTTTCATGGTTTTTTTGGTCGCTGATTACGAAAATGAGGTCAAATAGAAAATCCAAGATGGCAGCCAGGAAAATTTTTGGTTTTTCCGTCATGGGTGTGGTTTTTATGGTTTTTGTGGTCGCTGATTACGAAAATGAGCTCAAAATTAAAATCCAAGATGGCGGCTAGGAAAATTTAAGGTTTTTCCATGAAAACCACACCCATGACGGAAACACCAAAAATTTCCATGGCCGCCATCTTGGATTTTCATTTTGACCTCATTTTCGTAATCAGCGACCCCAAAAACCATGAAAACCACACCCATGACGGAAAAACCAAAAATTTCCTGGCCGCCATCTTGGATGTTCATTTTGACCTAATCTTCGTATTCAGCGACCCCAAAAACCATGAAAACCACACCCATGACGGATAAACCAAAAAAAATCCTGCCCGCCATCTTGGATTTTCATTTTGAGCTCATTTTTGTAATCAGCGACCACAAAAACCATGAAAACCACACCCATGACGGAAAAACCAAAAATTTCCATGGCCGCCATCTTGGATTTTCATTTTGACCTCATTTTCGTAATCAGCGACCCCAAAAACCATGAAAACGACACCCATGACGGAAAACTCAAAATTTTCCTGGCCGCCATCTTGGATTTTAATTTTGAGTTTATTTTCGTAATCAGCGACCCCAACTCATTTTCGTAATCAGCGACCCCAAAAACCATGAAAACCACACCCATGACGGAAAAACCAAAAATTTCCTGGCCGCCATCTTGGATGTTCATTTTGACCTAATCTTCGTATTCAGCGACCCCAAAAACCATGAAAACCACACCCATGACGGATAAACCAAAAAAAATCCTGCCCGCCATCTTGGATTTTCATTTTGAGCTCATTTTTGTAATCAGCGACTCCGAAAACCATGAAAATGACACCCATGACGGAAAAACCAAAAATTTCCTTGGCCGCCATCTTGGATTTTCATTTTGACCTCATTTTCGTAATCAGCGACCCCAAAAACCATGAAAACGACACCCATGACGAAAAAACTAAAATTTTCCTGGTCGCCATCTTGGATTTTAATTTTGAGCTCATTTTCGTAATCAGCGACCCCAAAAACCATGAAAACCACACCCATGACGGAAAAACCAAAAATTTCCTGGCCGCCATCTTGGATGTGCATTTTGACCTCATTTTCGTAATCAGCGACCCCAAAAACCATGAAAACGACACCCATGACGGAAAAACCAAAAATTTTCGTCGGCGCCATCTTGGATTTTCATTCTCATTTTTGTAATCAGCGACCCCAAAAACACTACTTTATCAGCAATACCTAAAACTAGTCGGTTTGATTGAGAACGCCGCGTGCTTTGCTACCCGCTTGAAAAGTCGCCGCGATAATCGCGGCGGCCGTCGCCGCGGGCGCCGCCGCGGGCGCCGCCGCGGGCACCGCCCCGCGTCTGTATGAACAGCGTAGTACATTACCATACGTTTGTGTTTGCGCGTGCGATGATATCTGCCGCTGCACGCATCGCGTGTCCGTAAACACAAAAATCGCACGACGCGCCGCTCGTCGCGTCGCAGGTCGCGCCGCGCGTCGCGTCGCGCGTACGTAAACATGCACTAAGTGGGTCCAGATGATCAAAGACTTAGAAATTTGTTACTTAGAAAACTATCTTTCAATCCTTATTGACGTGTGGACGTTACATTAGACGATACTGTTACCAACCCGGGTAAAACTTGGATGATGCAAGCACAGGTATGGTGATTGGTAAAAGCAGAGGCCTATGTGGTCATTAATGGGAGAAGTGGGTATTATGCGTATGTATAGTCGTAAATTTAAAACTACTGACTTTTTATAAGCTTTTCGCCCCTGGCTGGAAGCCTTACACTCAAGGTAACCACAGGATAGTCCGGATAAGCAGGAGAAAGCATTTTTTTGTAGCGTGGGTAATCATGAAATGACTCCTTCCGCTCTGATGGAGTGTCAGATTTCTACTGTCTAAAAACTATCCATGTTGTGACCCTTTTGTGTACGAGGCCGCAGTATCTCTTTCGAACAACCCGCAGCAGCAGGAGCAAGCCTCAAAGTCGACCTGCGAGTTGTCATTACAAAATAACATAATATTTTAACATTATTTTAATGTTTGACAGTTGACTCAATCAACATAAAGAAATTAATGGAGAAAACACTGACGTCAAGTGACCATCAGACCTTCGTAAGGAGGTTGATGCTGAAAATGGCGGCATCGACGGCAGAAAACGAAGACGTTCAGAAGCTGCTGAACGATCCGAATGAACACTTTGATGTGGTTATCGTAGAGTGGATGTTTTCTGAACTTATTGCTGGGTACGTAGAAATTACAATCTTTTTTAAAATGACACATTGGACCTGGATCACAATATTTGGGAATCATGGCGAAGGTCTTTGCCTACAGTGAGATGACACAGACTTATCATTCTGTTGTCTTCATCCCAATTCATTTGGACGTCTTCTTATGAGACACCTCCATTCCAGAGGAGCGTTGGCGTCATGCAGGCGGACGGACATAAAATCTTCGCCAAAACCCTAGCAGTATGGAATGACACAGACTAACAGTAACTAATGTCATGATAGCCCAGATGTTAAGGGGTCGCCTCTTAAGCACGAGGGTTAAAATCCGAGGCAGGTACCAATGTGACTCCATATAAAGATATGTATTTGCTAAGTTTATCTGGGAGATCAACAACACTGGTGAATAAAAACGTCGTCAGGAAACCTAAACTTATCAATCAATATAAGTTTATAACCTATTATAAGACATTTACCCAGAAGTGGGACAGAAATAGGCTGGTATATTATTACAATAGTCGTAGAGGACGACGGACGAAGAAAGATCAGTGAGTGACCAATGATCGGCTGGATGTTAGACTAACATAAAAATGATGCAGGTTTAAAGTTACCAATTTTTCCTTAGTTACTGATGGGTCTCATACTATCTCTTTTCCTAGACAATTTATACGTTCTAAAATGAATATTTCTGTGCTATTGTTTCAGTTTCGCAGCAATATTTGACTGTCCTCTGATTTGGGTGTCTCCCGTAGAGGTCAACTCTGCTATCCTTAGCCTCATCGATGCAGCTCCCAGTCCTGCTTATTCCACTGATGCATTGTCTGCTAATATGCCACCATTTAGCTTCACGCAGCGAGTCGAAGAGCTCTGGACTAGGATCAGGGCAAAATATAACGCATTTATGTAAGTAAGAGTATGTAGCGATATATGACATGAGCAATGGTCACTTGATATGATAGCATAATCTTCAATAAATTTGTACTAATAAAAGGTGCTTCTAAGGGGGCTATTACTTTCCCGGCCGGCAAAATTGCCAGCAATAGCAGGTATACTATGCAATATTGCAGTAATGGCCCGGCCATATAGCCATGTATTAGATATAAATGTATGTACGGTACGGCCAACAGAATAGGGGATCGGACAAAAAAAAACTAATTAGTCCGTCAGATAGATTTCCAAAAATTATTGGACACGTATTTTTTCTTTTTTCACGTAAACTTAAAATGATGACGATACAGTGCTTCGAAAACTCGTGTGACGTCATATGATAGTACATTTTGACGACACAAGTGACGTTTCAAGCCCCACTCCAAGATCTTTGACGCGTTTTATCTTCGTAATTTTTTATTGATTTGATAAAACAAAAAACATATTATTTTGACCCAGTCCGATCCCCTATTATAATGTTGAGGGTTGTCACGTGATCAATATTTAATTTACGGGGTCATTATATCTTAACCACTTTGATGAACTGTCAGTGTCATAATAAAATTATTATGGAATGTTGACCCTGATCGTTCTTGAACTCCATTTAAATGTGTTTATCTGGTTCAACTGTTGGTGAAATTCGCATTTAGCGTCGCATTTCAAATCACTGTCTATGAGGAGATTATATCCCATAAAACCTTAAAAATTTACTTTTTTAACTAAACATAATTTAAATATCTAACCAATTCTACTCCGTGATTCTTCTGGTTCAAAATCAATTAAAGCATCCTTACTTCATTATTACAGGTACTTCGATGACATGCATATACAAGAATACGAGAGGTTGATAGTACCCTCCATATTAAAGAGGGGTCGTCAAGCCCCTTCATTCTATGACGTTAGGTCCAATGCATCTTTGATTCTGGGCAATTCACACGTGTCTATGGGATTAGCGTTAGGTCTACCGCAAAATTACAAGCCTATAGGAGGATACCATATTGATGAGGATGTGAAGCCTTTACCAGAGGTATGTTATAATATACTACAGATCTTTGGAGTAGGTATTAAAAACGAAAGGACACTATTGACAGCATTAGAAAGACATGTGACATTCACCAGTAGGTACTGGGTCAGCATGGTTGATAGCCCAATCATTTTCAGTGATTGGAGGCCTATGTCCCAGCCGTACGAACATGATCATGTACTACTAGTTGTCGCAAGCGGCTTCAAGCGGGATAAAATTATCTCACGGGAAGATAAAATAGGGATAAAACTACTCTATGTGTTAATCCAGGTTATAAACTATTTGTGTACCAAATTTTATCCAAATCCGTTCAGTAGTTTTTGCGTGCAAGAGTATCAAACATCGATCCATCCATCCATACATACATACCTACAAACTTTAACTCGCGTTTGTAATATTAGTAGGATCATATTAGGAAAATTTACATGTCAGTTAATATATGCAATTAATATTATAACCAACGATTTTCTTACAGGACTTAAAGAACATTATGATGAGTGCCAAGAACGGAGTCATATACTTCAGCATGGGATCGAACTTGAAGAGCAAAGACTGGCCAGAGAAAGTAAAAACTGAACTCCTGAAAGTGTTTGGGGAACTCAAACAGACTGTGTTGTGGAAATTCGAAGAGGATCTACCCAATGTGCCCAAAAATGTTCATATATTGAAATGGGCACCACAACCAAGTATTTTATGTGAGTTATTGGCCATTTTTCTTCCGCATGAAGCACTTAAATGAGGCGGAAGCACCCCCATGGGAACTATTACGGATTCGTGAAAAAAACATCAGTTATTACAAATATGTTGGGTTAATACGTTTAGATGTTTTGTATTTATAGAAAAGTTACTATTGGTGGCTGTTACCAATATTTGAAATTCATGGGTGTTTTAGTAAACTTAAAATGATTAATTAACCTTTTTACACTTTATATGCAAAGTGAGGCCATATTAGAGTGTTTAGAGTTTTTTTTTGAAGGGTGGGAAATCATCAAATTTGAATGACTATTTCCTCTCTAGGCGGAGCAGGGGAGTATCAGACTTCTAATGACTGAAAACCACCCGTGTTCCTTCTTAGCCCTTTGTGTCCGGGACCGCTGTATCTCTTTCGAACAACCCAGAGCCCCGGGACAACCCATAGCCTCAGAATGTATAACTTTATGTGTGTACTTAAAATCAGTTTGGTTTTCAGCTCATCCAACCTGCGTTCTCTTCATAACCCACGGAGGTCTCCTCTCGACCACAGAGACAATCCACTATGGTGTCCCCATCATTGGTATACCAGTCTTCGGAGACCAGCCTATCAATGTCAAGAGATCTGTAAACAAAGGCTTCGCTTTACAAGTAAACCTGTCTAATGACACTGCTGCAGACTTGAAAGTGGCTATAAATGAAATTCTTCATAATCCTAAGTAAGTTTGATTATTTTTACGACTTTTGATTTATGCGACTTAAATCTTGTGATTGTGAACTTGTGCCTAGTGAAACACGAGATAATCCAGGATTTTTACGGTCGATGGCCTTTGATAATTCGCATATTAGGCAGATCAAACAGACTGAGAGACAAAAATAAAAAATAAACTATATTTTTGTTATAGTAGTAAGTATTGTATTTACTTTCATACACATTCAGTAATAAACTATTATTTTGATATAACCAACAGATACTTTTAAACTGGCGGAAAGATATTGGATAGCCAAGGCACAAATACCCCTAAAAGGACAAAGATTTGAAAAAGACTCGGCATTGAGTGGTTAAATTTTGAAGAAGAGAGTCAATGGTCAATCAAGTGGAAATAATGTTTTTTCTACGCCTCCGCTATTCTTTTCTGATTAATTTCGTAGCGAGAACCGTTTCTCTGGGACTTCGTCGAGCGTCATTGTCTCGGCGCTCTTCTGGTGGTCGCCATTGATGATTCTGGCTTACAGGAGTTACAGTGGTTTGGTAACAGTGTGGGGCTTTTGTCCAAAAAAAAAGAGAGTCAATTACAAATTATTTTATTATTTTACAGGTACAGACAAAAGGTAAAGGAGCTATCCTACGTGTACCACGATCGTCCAGTAAAGCCAGGTGCAGAACTGCTGCACTGGGTCAAACACGTCGTCAACACTCGTGGAGCCCTTCATCTGCGATCCCCTGCACTTCATCTACCTCTGTACCAGATCCTTTATCTCGATCTGGCAGCGTTGCTATCTGTTGTTTTAATTGTAGTTTTTGTACTGTTAAGATTTGCGTGTAGTATTGTGTGTTCGAAGAAGAATAATGTAGTTGTTGGTAAGAAGAAGAAAAAGAATTAAATGGGAATAGAATATTCGAGTATAAAGCTGTTTTTTTTTGGAATTTGTTTTTGCGGTAGGTTGATGATTATTTCTTAACATTATAATTATCAATTGTTGTGAGAAAATAACAATATATAACATAACAACACGCTTGTAATGCCCGAAGGCAGAGGTATCACTAATGTTACACCCACATTTCGCCTGTCCCATGTAACAGGGGGCAAGCCTATTGCCAATTGCCATCGGCGACGATGGAATGACAGTTTGCGATGGCTTTTAAACAAATTCCGGGCTGTTATCGAGAAATTCCTTATGGAAAAACCCAATAACACTGTCCTACCTGGGAATCGGACCCTGGAATGCATGCAAACCGCATATTACTTATTGAACTGTATAATAATAATGAGAAGTACTTGACTGCTTGATGAATCGCGTCGAAGTGATATTAGGTGCTCGAAGAATATTAAACGGCTCTTATGTTCTTATGTACTTTGCATTGTGGACAATATAAATATTTAATAACGCCATGCCTATAATATGTTTATTTGATAGTGTAGGTTGTGGCAAGCATCATAGGTAGAATGAATTGAAGTCATAGCTCGATTATGATTGATCCTTAGAAAAACAGAGCAGGCATGGTTTCGACGGCACGGCTGGCGCAATGGCTGAACGATTTACTGCTACGCTGCGTGTTGCGGATTCGATCCCCGCAAGGAACAAATGTAGCCAACAGATAGTTATTTCGGATGTGGGTGTTTGTGAATGGGAGTGTAAATGTTTGCAAACGCACCCACGATTTAAGCGACAACGTGTACCCAGTGTAGGGTAAACAACAACCCAACAACAACAATAGAACAACCCTCGTTTTTTTTAAAAAAAACGAGCGTTTTGCAGGTTGCACCATCGATGATGCTGCGTGCGATAGCATTCCCGCTCTGTTGCTTGCTCTAGCAAATGATGGTTCTGAGTAACAGAAAGGGATATGAGAATGTGATTCTGTGCTGCCAGATGAGGTTCATCCTTTAATACTGGAAGCCGACCCCAACATAGTTGGGACAAAGCTAGGTAGATGATGATGATGATGACACTTTAACCGCACTTTACAGGGAAGAATCAAATGTCTCTACCATCCATTTACACGTGTAATGAACATAACATGTATTGTCTATAAACAATGCTTGCTACCAGTGTCTTTTTTTTTTTTTTTTTTGTTGGGTGGAAAATCATCGAATAACCCCCCCGCTCTTGGGCAGAGCGAAGGGGAGTGTCAGACTTCTACTGACTAAAAACCAAACCCATGTTCCTTCTTCGCCCTTGTGTCGGAGCCGCGTTAACCTTTCGACAAACCACAGCCCCGACGGCCACCACCGACCAGTGTCTGTCTTGTAGATTTAGTAGACTAAATTATTAAGTATTTAAATATTTGAAAATAATATTGCTTGATAAAAAAAAAAAAAAAAAAGACACTCAGAAAAGTCACTCAGTCAGGCTGTGTCGGCTCTTAGCTTCGGTATTGTACCTATTAATTGGTGAATTACTGCGGATCTAAAATGGCCATATGAAAAGTCCATTTTACGCTATTTAATGCAACTCATGTTATGATCTGCTTAAGTAGCCATTTTAGACACCCTGGTCTCTGTCACAATACTTCCTTTATTTGTTATTACCAAAGACCCTTTACTAGAAACTTGTAGATAAGTGGTTTCCAGGTGTTTTTGTGGTCTTAACAGTTCCTACAGCATCTGCTAGCGCAAGATTTTATTTACAAATCAGCCGAATGTGTGCTCGCACTAAACAGTTAGGCCCTTTTCTCAATGTTACCTGTCGTATATTGGGTGATTGATAACATATTAAAAAGGCGTGTAGTCGGTACTCATGAAAAGTTTTGCTCATCATCATCATCATTTCAGCCAAAAGACGTCCACTGCTGGACATAGGCCTCCCCCAGGCGTCGCCACATTGACCGGTCCCTTGCGTCTCTCATCCAGCGGGTTCCTGCAACCTTGACCAGGTCATCGGTCCACCTAGGGGGAGGCCTTCCAACGCAACGCAAAGTTTTGCTATAGGAAATAAAATAATTCCCGAAAAGGGATTACAATCAATATTTTCAGTGTACTAGAATATAAAGATTTCTGCCTGTTACTTATTAGCTTGTTTGACTGTACAAACCCCAGCACAGCAAGTTACCCAAAGCTGTAAAATTTTCCGATGCAACCTTGAACCTAATGCTTTAGCTATTAAGTTGAAAATATATTAAAGAAATTTAATAGATTTTAGTAGGCTTAATGTGTTGCTGTCTGGACGTTTAACAAATCAACCAAACAATGAGAGCTCCAAGGCGGTCTACCCGGCAGCTGTCTGAGTGATTTAATAGAGCCTACAAACCTATATAAGACTAACCAGGTCTAAGGTTAGGTTAGGTAAGGCCAAGACAGCGAGACGAGACGAGTCCAGGTATATATTTTTAGTAAAAAAGTTATAATATATCACACGTTATTTATTATATTCTGATTATGGACTGGCGGGACCGAAATGTGTAACCAAAAACCTACATCTTTTTGCAGCGATTTTTGAGGCACTTTGACTTTCCCCATCACCTAGGAAACGTAAATCTTTTTAATAAATCCAGCTTGGCGTTTATTTTGAGGAAATGTATTTTTTTTTTAATTTTAATAACCTTCTTTTAGTACTAAAAATAATAAAAATCAACAGTTCTGCCATGTAAACTGTGCGAGCAATAGCGTGCAGGCTCCGGGTGTCCCTGACATCTCTTTGCTTTTTTACTTAATTACAATTCAATTCTACCGAACCGCCAACTCTAGGGTACACAATAGTTAAAATAAATCCAGACTGTGGCCTAAAAAGTTATAAAATATTGATAAAAATAGTATTTATTGCATCAGGGATGACACAACACAATATTTACTCATGAGATTTACTACTTTATTGACGCAATAATATAATGTCTTGGTCATGATCATGTTTGAAAAATGTAAAACGTGTTGTTATGTGATGATAATATATTTAAACTCATCAATAGCAAGCTATTTTTGATAGGCAAAACCAGTGACGGATTAAGACTACTTGATGCCCTAAGCAATCCACGTCTGTGGGCCCCCCTCTCCGTATGTCAACTAGAATTGACCGCCTAAAAACATTAGTTTTTGAAGTGAAACTTATTTATAGACGATATTATTTATATTCGGATTTTTTGTCACGAAATGGCATTACAGCCGCTTGGGGGAGAGATATCTCAGGTACTTTTTTTGATGGATAATCCATTTATTGAGGAAGGCTCTACGAATGACCAAAAGGAGCGGAGCATTCATGAAAAAAGTTGCTGTAACGGGAAGAAAATATTCCTTTTTGAGACCTTCTGTTGCTTGCGCTGCGTATACGGTTTAAGTTACGCAAATATCATGTATAGTGGAATTGTTCCTCTTTAAAAGTTCTAAAAAAAGTTCGATTCTGATATTTGGTGACAAGTTTGGACAAAGGAGAATGGGCTTATTGGTACACCCCTCCAATAGCAATGAGATATACGTCGTTGGATAGCTCTTTTCAATTGAAACAATATTTACTATTACAGTTTTGTTGAAATGTTTGTCCGTTTTGAGTTATAGCTCAAAAACAAAAGTAAAAATGGATACCTATTAACGTTATAATATCTTAGTGTGTAAGCTAAAATTACATCAATGTCGTTGTATATAACGTAATTCGTAATTATCATAACAAAACATAACATCACGCCTGTAATTCCCGAAGGGTTAGGCAGAGGTGTAGGTGCCTAATAGTAGGTACACCCACTTTTCGTCAGTTATGTTTAAGTCCCATGTAATAGGGGGCGAGCCTATTGCCATCAACCTGGCACAAATCCAGACACCATGGCTGCTACCAAGAAATTCTTGAGGGAAACTCCAATAACACTTTGTCCGACCAGGGAGAATGTATGGAAGCTGGTACACCCCTCCAATAGCAATGTCATATACGTCGTTGGATAGGTCTTTTTAAATGGAACAATATTTACTTTGACAGTTTTGTCGAAATGTTTGTCCATTCTGAGTTATAGGTTAAAAACAAAAGTAAAAATTGATGATATTAATATTGTGATATCTTGGTGTAAAAAGGGAAATAACACGTCGTTGTATAATAATATATATTATTATAGTATAATAATGTAATTCGCAAATAACATAACATACCATCACGCCTGTAATGCCTAAAGGGTTAGACTGAGGTGTAACTTATAATAATACACCGATGTTTTCGGCAGTTATGTTTCCCATGTAATAGAGGGTGAACCTATTGCCATGAACTAGGCATAAATACAAATTCCTTGACTGATACTGACAAATTCTTGAAAGAAGAAGAGCAAATCCAATAGGTAACAATTTACCCGACCCGGGAATCGAACGCAGGGCCTCATGTTCAGCAGTCGCGCTTGCAACCACTAGATCAACGAGACATTCAAAAATTATCAATTAATAAAATGTAAGTAAACAGATGAGTACTTTGTGTCGGAATACTAAAAACTTTTTTTAACTTTGGTTTTTGAGATATAACTCAGGATGGACAAACTATTTCGGCAAAGCTGTCATAGTAGATATTGTTCCATTTAAAAAGACCTATCCAACGACGTATAAGACATTGCTATTGGAGGGGTGTACCAGCTTCCATACATTCTCCCTGGTCGGACAAAGTGTTATTGGGTTTTCCCTTACGAATTTCTCAGTAGCAGCCACGAAGTCTCGATTTGTACATAGTTGATGACAATAGGCTTGCCACCTATTACTTGGATATTAAACATAACTTGGATATACTATCAGATACCCCTCTACCTAACCCTTCGGGGGCTACCGGCGTGATGATATGTTATGTTATTTGCGAATTACATTATATTATTATACAACGACGTTAGTGTTATTTTCCCTTACACACCAAGATATCACAATATTAATAATATGATTTTTTACTTTTGTTTAAGTATAACCTTTAACTCAGAATGGACAAACATTTCGACAAAACTGTCAAAGTAAATATTGTTCCATTTAAAAAGACCTATCCAACGACGTATATGACATTGCTATTGGAGGGGTGTACCAGCTTCCATACATTCTCCCTGGTCGGACAAAGTGTTATTGGAGTTTCCCTCAAGAATTTCTTGGTAGCAGCCATGGTGTCTGGATTTGTGCCAGGTTGATGGCAATAGGCTCGCCCCCTATCACATGGGACTTAAACATAACTGACGAAAAGTGGGTGTACCTACTATTAGGCACCTACACCTCTGCCTAACCCTTCGGGAATTACAGGCGTGATGTTATGTTTTGTTATGATAATTACGAATTACGTTATATACAACGACATTGATGTAATTTTAGCTTACACACTAAGATATTATAACGTTAATAGGTATCCATTTTTATTTTTGTTTTTGAGCTATAACTCAAAACGGACAAACATCTCAACAAAACTGTAATAGTAAATATTGTTTCAGTTAAAAAGAGCTATCCAACGACGTATATCTCATTGCTATTGGAGGGGTGTACCAGCTTTCATACATTTTCGCCCATTCTCTTTTACGACAATTTTTTTGTGTTATCACAATTAAAATCTCTGATGGTGGCCCTGCCAGAGAGAGTGACACGCATTCGAATTGCCGAATGCACTAGCGGGCAGGGAGTGGGCAACTGGGCAAGCGGGAGCGGGGTTATGACTCACCCGGGCGCAATAACTTGGCACCTGGCTCGTAATTTCAATGGAACTAAATTTATGATGGAAATTGTTATTTTAGTTAAAAATATAATAAAGCCTGACCAGAAAAATAAAGAAACCTGCTCTGGGGGCGCTACATGTATGCATATGTTTACGTTTCTTTTTTGCACTCAGAAATAAAGACAAACGTCATTTGAGCCAGGTGTCAAGTTATTGCGCCCGGGTTGTAAGCCTGACTCTTGTGTCAACTTAAAACGCGCGAATTTTCAAATTAGTCCTAGAAACTTTTTTGGTGTGGTTTTTGGTGACATGAGAGTGAGACGTGATGCCCTAAGGATGGATTTTTTTGTGCTTCTTCTGGTGCCCCCCCCAGACGTGATGCCCTAGGCAATTGCTTAATTTGATTAAGGGTTAATCCATCACTGGGCAAAACACGTCCTTGACGACAGTGTCACACAATGATAGAGACACTTTTGTGTAGGCAGTTGGGCAGCTATATTAGCTGTAGAAGTGTAGATCCGATGACTGTTGAGGGAGACGTATTTTTAAGTTGAGACTGTGAGTGGCCTCAGGCAGAAGTGATATAGTGAGAAAATAATTATCTGAACATAATTGACGTAACAACGCGCTTTAGAAATGACTTTTTTCAAATGGGTAGTATTTAAACGAGTGACTGTAAATTAAATTATTAAGTGACAACATTAATTAATTTGGGTCATAGAATTACTAACTGAGCGACTGGCTGCGAGTTACGAGAAATCAACAGAACAGCAACTAACAAAAAAAAAATAGTTATTTAAAAGATAAAATGAGTAGCTTCATAATATTTGAGCAACCTAATATTTGTTTCAGTGTCAACGTTACGTCCTGCATTTTTTCAATATTTAACAAATGATTTTTTTATACTGAGCGGCATTTTAAATCTTAAATTAAGTGTTTCGAATAGAAAAACCTTTTAACTGCCGTAGGCCCAGTTGACGGAGCCCCGCATCGCGGGGCTTCTACTTCTGGGTGGTTTGAAAACAAAATAACCACGAAGGGGATTCTAACCTAACCTGTCCGAGTCGGGGTGCCCCAAGTCCGGAGCTCGCTTCGCTCGCTCTTGTATCCAAGTTTTCCTAGTTGCGGGTTCGCAGGGTATGTCGGGATCTCAGTTCGTTCACTTCCCTAACCGCCCTGTTTGTGTGAGTGATTAAGTTTGTATGTGTGAAAATAAAACGCAAGGAATTTTGAATTGCAATTATGTAAATATAAAGTAATAAACAATTTGTTAAAAACAAATAAATTTTTACTTTATATTTTTTTTCTTGTTTTACTTATTGTCACAAAAACGGGCATGATTCTTTTTTTTTCTTTTAATTTTTTTTAAAACTTTTTTTTCAATTTAAAAAAAAACAAAATCACATCTGTTTTTGTTACAATAATTAAAACAAGAAAAAAAATCTAAAGTAAAAATTTATTTGTTTTTAACAAGTTGTTTATTACATAAACAATGAAAAATTTTATAAAACAATATTTTTTTATATATATCGAAAAGAAAAAACAAATACTATTGATTTTAAAAAAAATATTCCTTAATATTAATTAGAAGTGGGAGAAAATAATTGTTAATCAACAAATACGTTTTTAAGCAATAAATTTATTTTTTTAAAGAAACATTTTCATATTTAATAAGTTTAAATAATATTTAGTCATGAAAGGTCCGAATGGAGCGTGGATTGCGCAAACCGGAGTACGCGTTTTTGGGCGTATTTTCAACCGGATGGGAAAGTTATAAATATTGGTCTTACAATTCCGGAAGTTAAAACATTCTTTAGGAAATTTTCTCTTCTTTTTGAATCTTTTTTTCAAATTTAAAAAATTGTAATTCAATTTTGAGATATTTGCAAAAAACTAAACCCGTTTTTAATTTTTTAGTTAATTGTTAATAACTTTTGCAATTTTTGCAAGCGGAACTTCATTTACTTTTGAAAATCATCTGGATGCCATTCCGAATCGAATGACACCTCAATCATAATTTTCGGAGACTGCTGAAAAAAGTTGATCAAAAATGCACTTGTTGCCTAGACTAAATATAATAATAATAATAATAATAATATTCCACAACTATCACACAACGCCATCTAGTCCCAAGCTAAGCAGAGCTTGTGTTATGGGTACTAGACAACTGATAAACATACTTATATATTTCTAAATACATACATATTATAGATAAATTACACCCAGACACAGAACAAATGATCGTGCTCATCACACAAACATTTGTCCTGGGTGGGAATCGAACCCACGACCTCCGGCATAGCAGTTAGGGTCACTAACCACTAGACCAACAGGCCAGTCATAATATTCGTCGTTAGTTTGGTTATTTTTTCGCTTACTCATTTTCATACCACTCAAGTTATTAAAAACAGTATATCATCAGCAGTCGCTACGTTATTTTTAATTCGCTCGTTTTTTAATTCCCCTTTTCAAATTACTCCTGCTCTGGGCGGAGTGGAAGGGAGTATTCAGACTTCTACTGACCAAAAAGTACCCATGTTTCTTCTTAGCCCTTTGTGTCCGGGGCCACGGTATCTCTTTCAACCCGCAGCCCAACAACCAGCATCTAAATGTTATTAAATTTTTTGGCTTTTCTTTAATAACAAAGAAATAAAATAAAAAAATCTCTTCCAAAAATAAACACAATCTGTACTTAGGTTGTAACATATACAGGGTGACTGAATCTAGACCCACCATAGCAAAATCGCAAATAGGGGAGGTCATTTGCTAATTATTAGACCTTACTTTCCCTAGCTAAAGTTTTATAGTTTAGGAGATATGTTAATTTTTATTGTTATCCACTGAGACGACCGTTTCTACTGGTACGACAATAATTACAAATAATAATGTTTTTAGTTTAACTAGCAATTTTTTTTAATATTTCATGTTTGTTACCGTTGGAAAGGTGACGAACTAGAGAATTAATTTAAATTAAAATGAATGATTGAAACCTTTTTTTACTTTTTTTCAACCCTAGTTTGAGGAAAATTCCGAGTTTTTTTTAATCGCCTATGTTTTTCTACACTAATATTATAAAGAGGAAAACTTTGTTTGGGTGTAATGAATAGGCTTATAAACTACTGGACCGTTTTAAAAAATTCTTGCGCCCGGGTGAGTCATAACCCCGCTCCCGCTTGCCCAGTTGCCCACTCCCTGCCCGCTAGTGCATTCGGCAATTCGAATGCGTGTCACTCTCTCTGGCAGGGCCACCATCATGAAGTTATAGATAAATATGGAGGCCACACTTAGAACAAAAGTTTGCGTCAAATACCTACGATTCTCTATCTCACTCTCTGTGGGCTGACCTCTCTTTCTAAGGTGGACGATAGTATTGCTATCTCGTTATTAAAATCTCCTTATTCATTTTTAAAAAGAGTCACCACACAAATGTAATCAGAAGTTAAATACTGTCAAATAATGTGCTAATAAATAAAAAGCTAAACTAAGGTTACTGAAATTAAAATTCCACAATAGTATGCCACGAATGCTTGACAAGGTTGGCGAATCAGTGAATTATTTTGCCATTTCCTAAGGATGTGGTAATGTGGCAACATTGGCCCCACATGTCAACATAAATCGTACCAATATGGCGGTTGTTTACTTTGCGGTTCACAGTTTCGTTTGAGATATTTGCCTGTAATCAAAGTTATAATTGAGAAAATGGTGCAAACTTGTGTAGTGCGTGGTTGTGGTAGTACGTGGTGTCCAGGAGGCGATATAAGATTTCACGCGTAAGTGTTTAAATCGGGATTTTTGACACTGAATAATTGTAAACATATTTCTGCATATTTCTTTGTATTTTCAATTAATTACTTCATAAAAGCTTGACCTATGATTTAGTCAATGATAACTTAGATAACTATGTAAAGACCAAACAGTTTTACATTGAATTTCATGGACTTTCTGCAATTTTATTTGTTTTTGTTTTTAAGGAGTCATACTGAAGTAGTGTGACCATATTGGGGATATATCTGGGACTTTCCGTGGGACCTTCATTAATTTTATAGTCATAATCATACTCGCTTTATTACATTTTATTACTTTTTTCACACACCGTGTTATTTCTGTTAGTTGTTTGAAATAACATAACATTTTCGTGAATTTTTAACAGTAGTCAAATAGCCAATTACTATTTAAATAATACAGTAAATGTAATGAATAATATAAAATTATGTTCTGATTTCACACTCTTCTGGTTTTAGGTCAACAGCGAAGCCCAGGTCTCTACGAAGATTGATAGGGGCGTACAGGTGTAAATAAAATCAACTGAAGAAAAATACTGCAGAAGAAATCTAAGATTCTTAAGCAAAGAGTTTTACGACAGACTAAAAAAATCAGGACATGTCTTCGTTAAATATTATAATAAAATGATTTTAATTTAGAAAGTGTTTTTGTTTCTTTTTGAGGTTTTATACATATGTATTACCGTTCCTATTATAGCCCCGTATTTAGATGAAAATACATAATATTAAAAATTCCACAGTGGTAAAAAACCTTAACACTGACTTACCCAGAAATCTTTAAAAAAAATCATTTTATATTATGTATCATTTTCATTAGTCTACAAAATAAAAGAAACATCTATTTTCTTTTTTGCGATTTCATGATTTTATAGTAAGAGTTGTACTGGGCAAAAATCTCTCCCAAATCCTTCCAGATTCATTATCTTGAGCCACCCCACCAGCCCTTGCGGTAGGCAACCACCGTGGTCGTGTCACCACCTCTTCTGTCATTATGATTTACTAGCTTTTGCCAGCGGCTTCGCCCGCGTGAAAATGGCGATTTTCCATACAAACTTTCATCCCCTATTTAACTCCCTTAGGGGTTGAATTTCAAAAAATCCTTCCTTATTCCTTGTCTAGATTATAAAGGGAACCTCTGTGCAAAATTTCAGCTTTCTAGGTCCAAGCGTTTGGGCTGGGCGTTGATGAGTCAGTCTGTCAGGACTTCTCTTTTTATTTATATAGATAGACTAGCATTTGCGTGGCTGCGCGAGCTGCGCGCAGCTCGCGGGGCGTGAAGGGGGGGAGAGGGGGAGCTTTGAAAAAAAATTTCGACTAACGCATTGCTCCTTTCAATAAATCTGAAAAAAAAAAAATGTTTCAAGTCTCTTAACTTCCGAGATCCGCCTTACTCCCTACCTACACCTACCTACTACCTACCTACCACCTACCTATACCTACCTACTACCTACCTACTACTTACCTATACCTACCTACCTACTACCTACCACCTACCTACACCTACCTACTACCTACCTACCTACACCTACCTACCTACCACCTACCTACCTACTACCTCCTACTACCACAAAAAAAACATTACCCTAAAGTTTGCTTGTAGTCCTACCTACGACCTACCTACCTACTACCTACCTACCTACACCTACCTACTACCTACCTATCACCTACCTACTAATCCTACTACCACTAAAAAAACATTACCCTAAAGTTTGCTTGTCGTCGCCCCTGAGTAACGCTTCACCCACTCAACCTTCGTTACGCTAAGGAGGTCGCCGGCTCGCTTCGCTCGCCACCTCCCCCCTTCGCTTCACTCGGTCTCGCAGGTTCGCTCCACTCAGGACCAACGTACCACCGGAAAGCTATCATGACATTATCCCTACGCTACGGGGGTCGCCGGCTCGCTTCGCTCGCCCGCTCCCCCCTTCGCTTTACCGGTACCACCACAGGATAGGCTCCTTTCAATGAATCTGAAAAAAAAAATGTTCCAAGTCTCTTAACTTCCGAGATCCGCTTAAAGGGGGGAGAAGAGTGGAAAAGGGGTCGATTTTGAAAAATGGTTTTTACTTCCCCGAGCCTCCTCTATACGAATCCCTAAAATAAAACACGTAAAATCTCTTTATATTTGAGATCCGCCTAAAGGGGGGTTGAAGGGGGGCAAGGGGGTCAAATTTGAATAATGGTTTTTACTTCCCCAAGCCTCCTCTATACGAATCCCTAAAAAAAAACACGTAAAATCTCTTTATTTTTGAGATCCGCCTAAAGGGGGGGTGAAGGGGAGCAAGGGGGTCAAATTTAAAATGGTTTTTACTTCCCCGAGCCTCCTCTATATGAATCTGAAAAAAAAATCGTTCCAAGTCTCTTAACTTTCGAGATCCGCCTAAAGGGGGGGAGAAGGGGGAAAAGGGGGGCCACTTTGAAAAATGATTTTTACTTTACCGAGCCCCCTCTATACGAATCCCTAAAAAAAAACACGTAAAGTTTCTTTGTTTCCGAGATACGATAGGGAGGGGGGAGAAGGGGGGGGTGGGGAAAGGGGGGGTTTGGGACTTTTCCCATACTCACGAGAGTTGCTTGTTTACGAATCTGTCAAAATATACCCACCTCCCCATCCACCATCTGGGAGAACAATTCTGTCAGTGAGTCAGTGAGTCAGTGGTCTTGTAGTTTTATATAACTACTAGTATTTGCGTGGCTGCGCGAGCTGCGCGCAGCTCGCGGGGCGTGAAGAGGGAAGAGGGAGCGCTTTGAAAAATGATTTCGACTAACGCATTGCCCCTTTCAATGAATCTGATATACCTACCTAAATACACCTACCTACTACCAACCTACTACCTACCTATTCCTACCTACTACCTACCTACACCTACCTACTACCTACCACCTACCTACACCTACATACCTACTACTTACCTACACCTACCTACAGCTACCTACACCTACCTACTACCTTTCTACACCTACCTACACCTACCTACACCTACTTACACCTACCTACACCTACCTACACCTACCTACACCTACCTACACCTACCTACACCTACCTACACCTACCTACTACCTACCTACACCTACCTACTACCTACCTACACCTACCTACTACCTACCTACACCTACCTACTACCTACCTATACCTACCTACCTACCTACACCTACACCTACCTACACATACCTACTACCTACCACCTACCTACCTACTACCTCCTACTACCACTAAAAAAACATTACCCTAAAGTTTGCTTGTCGTCGCCCCTGAGTTACGCTTCACCCACTCAACCTTCGTTACGCTAAGGAGCTCGCCGGCTCGCTTCGCTCGCCACCTCCCCCCTTCGCTCCACTTGGTCTCGCAGGTTCGCTCCACTCAGGACCTACCTACCACCGGAAAGCTATCATGACATTATCCCTACGCTACGGGGGTCGCCGGCTCGCTTCGCTCGCCCGCTCCCCCCTTCGCTTTGCCGCTGTACCACCACCGGACAGGTTTCTACGCCTACTATAATATTTGTTCAAACACCTAACGGCTATCTCTAACCGTTATGAAGTTACAGCCCTTTTAATTTTAGGGGAGGTTGGGGAGGGGAGGATATACAAATTTCAACGTCCCTCAAATAGATTTAGGTAAGAATCAAAATTTTTTTCAGGAGTAAAAAAGAGGTGAAGAGGGAGGGGTGGTGAAGGGGGGAGAGGGGGGAGTTTCTAAAAATGATTTCGACTAACGCCATGCCCCTCTATATGAATCTGAAAAAAAATTCGTTCCAAGTCTCTTAACTTTCGAGATCCGCCTAAAAGGGGGGAGAAGGGGGGCAAGGGGGTCAAATTTGAAAAATGGTTTATACTTCCACAAGCCTCTTCTATACGAATCCTTAAAAAAAAACACGTAAAATCTCTTTATTTCCGAGATCCGCCTAAAGGGGGAGTGAAGGGGGGCAAGGGGGTCAAATTTGAAAAATGGTTTTTACTCCTCCGAGCCTCCTCTATACAAATCCCTAAAAAAACACACGTAATGTCTCTTTATTTCCGAGATCCGCCTAAAGGGGGGGTGAAGGGGGGCAAGGGGGTCCAATTTGAAAAATGGTTTTTACTTCCCCGAGCCTCCTCTATATGAATCTGAAAAAAAAATTGTTCCAAGTCTCTTAACTTTTGAGATCCGCCTAAAAGGGGGAAGAAGGGGGGCAAAGGGGGCCACTTTGAAAAATGATTTTTACTTTACCGAACCTCCTCTATACGAATCTGTAAAAAAAAACATGTAAAGTCTCTTTGTTTCCGAGATACAATAGAGAGGGGGGAGAAGGGGGGGGAAAAGGGGGGGTTTGGGACTTTTCCCATACTCACGAGAGTTACTTGTTTACGAATCTGTCAAAATATACCCACCTCCCCATCCACCATCTGGGAGAACAATTCTGTCAGTCAGTCAGTCAGTGAGTGGTAATTTAGCTTTATATAGTATAACTAGTATTTGCGTGGCTGCGCGAGCTGCGCGCAGCTCGCGGGGCGTGAAGTGGGGGAGAGGGGGAGCTTTGAAAAATGATTTCGACTAACGCATTGCACCTCTCAATGAATCGGAAAAAAAAAATGTTCCATTGCAGCTCGCGGTACTACCTACCTACACCTACCTACACCTACCTACACCTACCTACTACCTACCTACACCTACCTACACCTACCTACACCTACCTACACCTACCTACACCTACCTACACCTACCTACACCTACCTACACCTACCTACACCTACCTACACCTACCTACACCTACCTACACCTACCTACACCTACCTACACCTACCTACACCTACCTACACCTACCTACACCTACCTACACCTACCTACACCTACCTACACCTACCTACACCTACCTACACCTACCTACACCTACCTACACCTACCTACACCTACCTACACCTACCTACCTACACCTACCTACTACCTACCTACACCTACCTACCTACACCTACCTACTACCTACCTACCTACTACCTACCTATACCTACCTACTACCTACCTACACCTACACCCACCTACACCTACCTGCACCTACTACCTACACCTACCTACACATACCTACTACCTACCACCTACCTACTACCTACTACCACTAAAAAAACATTACCCTAAAGTTTGCTTATCGTCGCCCCTGAGTTACGCTTCACCCACTCAACCTTCGTTACGCTAAGGAGGTCGCCGGCTCGCTCCGCTCGCCACCTCCCCCCTTTGCTCCACTCGATCTCGCAGGTTCGCTCCACTCAGGACCTACCGACATACCTACCACCGGAAAGCTATCATGACTTTATCCCTACGCTACGGGGGTCGCCGGCTCGCTTCGCTCGCCCGCTCCCCCCTTCGCTTTACCGCTGTAGCACCACCGGACAGGTTTCGACGCCTTATATAATATTTGTTCAAACACCTAATGGCTATCTCTAACCGTTAAGAAGTTACAGTCCTTTTAATTTTAGGGGAGGTTGGGGAGGGGAGGGTATACAAATTTCAACGCCCCTCAAATAGATTTAGGTAAGAATCAAAAATTTTTTCAGGAGTAAAAAAAGAGATGAAGAGGGGGGGGGATGAAGGGGGGGATAAGGGGGAGTTTCTAAAAATGATTTCGACTAACGCAATGCCCCTCTATATGAATCTGAAAAAAAATCGTTCCAAGTCTCTTAACTTTTGAGTTCCGCCTAAAGGGGGGGGTGAAGGGGGGCAAGGGGGTCAAATTAAAAAAATGGTTTTTACTTCCCCGAGCCTCCTCTATATGAATCTGAAAAAAAAATCGTTTCAAGTCTCTTAACTTCCGAGATCCGCCTAAAGGGGGGGAGAAGGGGGAAAAGGGGGGCCACTTTGAAAATGATTTTTATTTTACCGAGCCCCCTCTATACGAATCCCTAAAAAAAACACGTAAAGTCTCTTTGTTTCCGAGATACGATAGGGAGGGGGGAGAAGGGGGGGGAAAAGGGGGGTTTTGGCAATTTTCCCATACTCACGAGAGTTGCTTGTTTACGAATCTGTCAAAATATACCCACCTCCCCATCCACCATCTGGGAGAACAATTCTGTCAATCAGTGAGTCAGTCAGTGGTAATTTAGCTTTATATAGTATAACTAGTATTTGCGTGGCTGCGCGAGCTGCGCGCAGCTCGCGGTTCTGTCGTGCTTTTGAGGAGTTTTATTTACCCTTGTAAAATTTTGAGAATCCCTAGGAATCCTTAAATGAATTGGAAAATCCATTAGAGTCCAAGATTTTGTAAATTGTATAAAATCTTTTAAATATTTTGAGAACCCCAAGTACATAAATGGTCTTTTAAGTAAATCAACTGAACGATTTTTTATTCCTTCAGTTGATGTACATAAAAGTCGGTACAAATAAACTATAATTATTATAATGTTATTCCATAAAAGTGATTAGGTAAATAATGAAATAAGTTCCAATTTTATGCTCTAATCGTATGCAATGTATAGTATAAATAAACCTTAAACGTGATGTCAAAAAGAACCCTAGTCTTCCACTTTTCAAACTCTAGACCCGAAAGGTTTCTACTTCATCGAACTCTTAAACGTAGTAAGTCCAGAGAAAGCCATAAGAAAACCTATTATTGTTTGAATGAACTCGTACATTTTTTTTATCGCCATCTATCGTGGTCTTGGGAACTATTATTTTATTTTGAAAAGAAAATTCGTCATTACTAAGTAATAAATCATTATGATAGGCACTTACCTATTTCAAATGCTTTAATTCTTACCCACCGCCCACTTGGGTGAATCGTGGAAAGTTTTCTTACAACGGTTTACCAAGGTGGACCTCAGGGAGGGGGACTGTGGGTATTTTTTAGTAGTGATGACCAACTACATGGACCGGACCAGCTATTTGGACCTCTCAAGAAAGCTTAGCAATATTAAATTTATGATGATTCAGTTATCTTATATTTTAACAGTTATGTCAATGGCTGTGTTGTTGATTGAGTAAAATGTATCATGTGAATGTAAGGATAGTTATTAAAACCTATGACTAATGCCCGGTTTCTGAGGCACTTTATCTGTGGTTTATCTATTCATATGCGTACATTTGAATAGATAAACCACAGATAAACCATAGATAAAATGCCTCAGAAACCGGGCATTAGTTATTCGAAAAACACATTTGATTCCTCATCGTTTTCACAGGCGATAGTAAACAAAAAAAAAAACAAATGCAATGGTGTACGCCCATGTTTATGGGCATTGCTTGATCACGATAATAAGAGTGATGAGTGTTAAACATACCTACCTATTATTAAACTGCTTGATTATTGATAAATTAAATAAAACTATGTTTTACTTGTTACGATATAAATATAATTTGAAACAGTTCCATGTTATTTTAATAAAAAGTATATTTAGAAAACATTATTATAAGGCATCTTCTCCGGTACCTACATTTGTACATTAATTTCTAAATTATTGATAAAAAGTCTTTTTTGCCCGTGGTCCCGGTCCCTGGAAGGGACCACAAGTATTTTTTTGTCCGTGGTTTCTTCTAGAAATATATACCTACTGCCGAATTAAATTGTACTCCATGACGCGCGCTCGCTTCGCTCGCATATTAAATAACAATGATATCTTCTGTCCCCGAATTGCCGGGCATCCGCCGGCCTCCTTCGTCGGCCTACGGCCCGGTACCCATGCCGCCCATAAAGGATACTGTCGCGAGACGGTCGTATTATAGGAACACGAAGAAAAAAAAGGGACCACGGAATTTTCCAGTATTAAAGGGACCACGAAGAAAAAAGCTCCATGGTTCCTTCCAGTGACTAACTACTAAGGAGTTAGGCTCTGGATTCTGATCAGAGTTGGCTTACTGCCGAGAACATGCTTCGGTTAGTGATGAAGTCAATAGAACCGAGTGATTGCGAATTCGTCGTTGAAGTGAGTTGTCATACCGATGTTGGGGGGTCAGTAAAGTGTGGTCGGTGTGGGTATAATTGCTGGGATGTCTTGCGTTGTCTGTGGCGCGAAAATCAGGATGGGAATCGATGTCAAGTTGTGGAATGTGGATGCTATCTGACTTCTGGTGGATCGGTCGGGACGGATGATATGCCCGTTAACATGGCTATTGTAAGTGGCATGAAAGTTGAGCGCTGACTTGAGACGCCGTGACTGCGCGGTAACGATAATCGCTATCGCGCAGTCCACATGGGTCTCAAGTCAGCGCTCACCATCCACGCTGATATGATTTGTTGTCTTATCGGTAATAAATCGCACTGGCCAAGGTGTAGGTCATCGGTCATCGGTTCATTCATTTAATAGGTTATTTTATTTTTTCTGACTTGTGGTGGATCTGTAGGGACGTTTGGTAAGTCCGTTAACATGTTGTGTTAAAGTTGTTGTCTTATCAGTAATGAGTCCTAGTGTGCAAAGGTGTGGGTGGAGTCATTGTATTGATTGAATAAGATAAATGGCATGGAGCTATGATACGAGTTATGTGGCAGATACCAAATGTCTTAGTTACTTTGTACTAAAAAGTAAAAAATAAAAAAGCCGTGGACTGCTGTGTTGCACGAAGGTGTGGGTTTAAATATCAGATACCAAATGTGTCAGTTACTTTTAACTGTAGATTTCTGTTATATTCCGAAGACCAAAATTTCAAATGATTTCAGTCTAACCACTTGGGAGATCTCTGATGCCTTACTGTTGAAATAAACATGTTATAATGTCAGTAAGTCAACAAAGTTCTTTGAGGACCTGTACATTTGCTAAAATTTTCTAAGGATTTATGTTATATTTCGAAAACAAAACTTTCGAATGATGTCAGTCTAACCACTTGGGAAATCTCTGTCATGCCATACTGTTAAAATAAACGTGATATAATGACAGTATGTCAACATAGTTTTTTGAGGACCTGTCATTTGCTAAAGATTTGTTTTATCCCGAAAACAAAAATTTTATATGATTTTAGTCTAACTACTTGGGAGATCTCTGATGCCTTACTGTGAAAATAAACGTGTTATAATGACACTAAATGAACAGAGTAATTTGAGGACATGTAACTGTACATTTGCTGAAAATTGCTAAGGATTTATGTTATATCCCGAAAACAAAAATTTCAAATGATGTCAGTCTAACCACTTAGATCTCTGATGCCTTACTGTTAAAATAAACGTGTTATAATGACAGTAAATCAACAGTAAAGCTGCAATGGCTCTCAGGGTTGCCAGCTGAAAGTGATGAAAACGATCAAATGTCATTCAACGAACCCAAATGTTGCCAGCTAGTCAAAGTCTTCATTCTAAAAGTCTTTACTTCTATTTTCATGTTTTCGGGCAAAATCTAGGAAAAAACCAAAAAAATGGGGAAAAATTTTGCGTAAGGTAACACTCCACAACAAAATACACAATCGCTTCATACAACACAATCCGGTCGGGGTATGCCGGCTGTCCCATTTGTCGAGTCGAAAATTAGGATTTTTCATTATTCTTACAAGATGGCCGCCACACTGTCCGCCATCTTTTTTTTCTGAAAAGTCATAATTTTCCTGAAATCTCAGGGAATAGGCCACCAACTGGTGTACTTGGTGTTGCCAAGTTTTAAGTTTAGTAGAACAAAAGAATTCGCCAAAGTCTGTTCTGATCCGAAAATTCAAGACCCAATGACTCTCGGGGTTGCCAGCTGAAAAGAATGAAAATGGTCAAATGTCATTTGAATCACCCCATTTTTGGTGTTTATGTAAAATTTCCATTCGACATGTCGTTATTTCCACTATTCATGTTTTTGGGAAAAATCTGGGAAAATACCCTAAAAATGGGGAAAATTTTTGCGTAAAGTAACACTCCACAACAAAGTACACAATCGTTTCATAACAACACAATCCGGTCGGGGGATGCCTGCTGTCCCATTAATCGTGTCGAAAATTAGGATTTTACATCATTTTTACAAGATGGCCGCCACACTGTCCGCCATCTTTTTTTTCTGAAAATTCATAATTTTCCTGAAATCTCAGGGATATAAGCCACCAACTGGTGTACTTGGTGTTGCCAACTTTTGAGTTTAGTAGAACAAACTAATTCGCCAAAGTCGGGTCTGACCCAAAAATTCAAGCACCAATGGCTCTCGGGGTTGCCAGCTGAAAGTGATGAAAATGGTCAAATGTCATTTGGGGGACCCCATTCTTGGTGTTTATTGTAAAATTTCCATTTAAAATGTCGTTATTTCTACTTTTCATGTTTTTGGGAAACATCTGGAAAAATACCCTAAAAATGGGTAAAAATTTTGCGTAAGGTAACACTCGACAACAAAATACACAATCGCTTCATACAACACAATCCGATCGGGGGATGCCGGCTGTCCCATTTATCGTGTCGAAAGTTAGGATTTTTCATCATTTTTGCAAGATGGCCGCCACACTGTCCGCCATTTTTTTTTCTGAAAAGTCATAATTTTCCTGAAATCTCAGGGATATGGGCCACCAACTGGTGTACTTGTTGTTGCCAACTTTTGAGTTTAGTAGAACAAACTAATTCGCCAAAGTCGGGTCTGACCCAAAAATTCAAGCGCCAATGGCTCTCGGGGTTGCCAGCTGAAAGTGATGAAAATGGTCAAATGTCATTCGGGGGACCCCATTCTTGGTGTTTTTGTAAAATTTCCATTAAAAATATCGTTATTTCTACTTTTCATGTTTTCGGGGAAAATCTGGGAAATTTCCCTAAAAATGGGGAAAAATTTTGCACCAGGCCACACTCCTTGACGAATTACATAACCGGTCCATACAACACAATCCGGTCGGGGGATGCCAGCTGTCCCAATTATCGTGTCGAAAATTGGGATTTTTCGGCCTTTTTACAAGATGGCCGCCATGGAATCCGCCATCTTGTTTTTCTGAAAAGTCATAATTTTCCTGAAATGTCAAGAATATAGGCCACCGATTGGTGTACTTGGTGTTGCCAACTTTCGAGTTTGGTAGAACAAACTAATTCGCCAAATTCAAAAAGTCCCAAAAGTTAAAAAGTTTAATATTTTTTGGGGTTGCCAATTAAAACGAACCAAAATGGTCAAATGTCATTTGTGGGACCCCAATGTTGCCGGCTAGTCAAAGTCTCTGTTTAAAATGTCATTATTTCTACTTTTCATGTTTTCGGGGAAAATCTGGGAAAATACCCTAAAAATGGGGAAAATTTTTGCACCAGGCAACACTCGTCAACAAAACACACAACCGCTCCCTACAACTCGAACCTGTCCGATGTTGCCAACTACCCGAAAAATGGATTCGAAAAAAAACGAAATTTCCAACTTTTTACAAAATGGCCGCCGCAGCGTCCTCCATCTTGGATTTTCACAATGTCATAATTTTTCCCAATTGCCATTACAATTACCAACAAATTGGCAAACTATTTGTTGGCGGTTCTAGAATTTGGTAGAAGAAAACAATTCGTCAAAGTCGAGTGAAAAAAGTCGACAATTTCAAAACATCCTGGCGCGGCCGCCATCTTGTTTTTTTTTTTTTTTTACTTTTTTTTTTAAATGGTTTTAGATTTGGTATAGGACCTCTGAGTCGAAATCCATCCAAGTCTTTCCCCCACCGAAACCGGAAATGGACTCGCCCTCCATCTCGGATTTCAACTTTCCCTATAATTTTCCTCTACTCGATTGGTCAGATAGCACATTTTTGCAAAACATACCCCTAACCCATCTCTCACCCATTCCGAGAAACGACATGTCAATGAGTCAGTCAGTGAGTGAGTGGTCTTGTAGTTTTATATAACTATAACTAGTATTTGCGTGGCTGCGCGAGCTGCGCGCAGCTCGCGGGTCGTGAAGAGGGGGAGAGGGGGAGCTTTGAAAAATGATTTTGAATAACGCTTTGCCCATTTCAATGAATCAGAAATAAAAATGTTACAAGTCTCTTAACTTTCGAGATCCGCCTAAAGGGGGAAAGGGGGCAAATGGGGCGACTTTGAAAAAGGTTGGAGAGGAAAATGGGGCAAAAAAGGGAGGTTTTGCACTTTTTAGCTACTCATGTGAGTTACTTATACGCTTCACCCACTCAACCTTCGTTACGCTACAGAGGTCGCCGGCTCGCTTCGCTCGTCACCTCCCCTCTTCGCTCCACTCAAGACCTGCTTACCACCGAGGAAAGGCTATCGTGACCTTATCCCTACGCTACGGGGGTCGCCAGCTCGCTTTGCTCGCCACCTCCCCTATGTCGCCAGCTAGTCAAAGTCTTCATTTTAAAAGTCTTTACTTCAACATTAATGTTTTTGTGCAAAATCTGGGAAAATACCCTAAAAATGGGGATGTTTTTTTTGCAACCGGCCACAATAGTTAACGAAATACATAACCGGGACAACACAATCCGGTCAGACGGTGCCGGCTGTCCCATTTATTGTGTCGAAAATCGGGATTTTTCATCATTTTTCCAAGATGGCCACCACACTGTCCGCCATCTTGTTTTTCTGAAAAGTCTTAATTTTTCTGAAATATCGAGGATACAAGCTACCGACTGGTGTACTTGGTGTTGCCAAGTTTTAAGTTTGGTAGAAGAAAAGAATTCGCCAAAGTCGGTTCTGATCCGAAAATTAAAGCTCCAATTACTCTCGGGGTTGCCAGTTGAAAATGATGAAAATGGTCAAATATCATTTGAGAGACCCCATTCTTGGTGTTTATGTAAAATTTCCATTCAAAATGTCGTTATTTCTACTTTTCATGTTTTCGGGGAAAATCTGGGAAATTTAATTAAAAATGGGGAAAAAATTTGCACCAGGCAACACTCCTTGACAAATCACATAACCGGTCAATACAACACAATCTAGTCGGGAGATGCCAGCTGTCCCAATTATCGTGTCGAAAATTGGGATTTTTCATCATTCTTACAAGATGGCCGCCACACTGTCCGCCATCTTTTTTTTTTGAAAAGTCATAATTTTTCTGAAATTTCAATGATATAGGCCACCAACTGGTGTACTTGGTGTTGCCAACTTTTGACTTTAGTAAAACAAACTAATTCGCCAAAGTCGGGTCTGACCCAAAAATTCTAGCGCCAATGGCTCTCGGGGTTGCCAGCTGAAAGTGATGAAAATGGTCAAATGTCATTTGAGGGACCCCATTCTTGGTGTTTATGTAAAATTTTCATTCAAAATGTCGTTATTTCTACTTTTCATGTTTTCGGGGAAAATCTGGGAAATTTCCCTAAAAATGGGAAAAATGTTTGCACCAGGCCACACTCATTGACGAATCACATAACCGGTCCATACAACACAATCCGGTCGGGGGATGCCAGCTGTCCCAATTATCGTGTCGAAAATTGGGATTTTTCGGCCTTTTTACAAGATGGCCGCCATGGAATCCGCCATCTTGTTTTTCTGAAAAGTCATAATTTTCCTAAAATATCAAGAATATAGGCCACCGATTGGTGTACTTGGTGTTGCCAACTTTCGAGTTTGGTAGAACAAACTAATTCGCCAAAGTCAAAAAGTCCCAAAAATTAAAAAGTTCAATATTTTTTGGGGTTGCCAATTAAAACGAACCAAAATGGTCAAATGTCATTTGGGGGACCCCAATGTTGCCGGCTAGTCAAAGTCTCTATTTAAAATGTCATTATTTCTACTTTTCATGTTTTCGGGGAAAATCTGGGAAAATACCCTAAAAATGAGGAAATTTTTTGCACCAGGCAACACTCGTCAACAAAACACACAACCGCTTACTACAACTCGAACCCGTCCGATGTTGCCAACTACCCGAAAAATGGATTTGAAAAAAAACGAAATTTCCAACTTTTTACAAAATGGCCGCCGCAGCGTCCTCCATCTTGGATTTTCACAATGTCATAATTTTTCCCAATTGCCATTGAAATTACTAACAAATTGGCAGACTTTTCGTTGGCGGTTTTAGAATTTGGTAAAAGAAAACAATTTGTCAAAGTCGAGTGAAAAAAGTCGACAATTTCAAAACGTCATAGCGCGGCCGCCATCTTGTTTTTTTTTTTTTTTTTACTTTTTTTTTAAATGCTTTTAGATTTCGTATAGGACCTCTGAGTCGAAATTCATCCAAGTCTTTCCCCCACCGAAACCGGAAATGGACTCGCCCACCATCTTGGATTTGAACTTTCCCTATAATTTTCCTCTACTCGATTGATCAGATGACACATTTTTGCAAAACATACCCCTAACCCATCTCTCACCCATTCCGAGAAACGACATGTCAATGAGTCAGTCAGTGGCTTTGTAGTTTTATATAACTATAACTAGTATTTGCGTGGCTGCGCGAGCTGCGCGCAGCTCGCGGTATTACCTACCTACACCTACCTACTACCTACCTACACCTACCTACACCTACCTACACCTACCTACACCTACCTACACCTACCTACACCTACCTACACCTACCTACACCTACCTACACCTACCTACACCTACCTACACCTACCTACACCTACCTACACCTACCTACACCTACCTACACCTACCTACACCTACCTACACCTACCTACACCTACCTACACCTACCTACACCTACCTACACCTACCTACACCTACCTACACCTACCTACACCTACCTACACCTACCTACACCTACCTACACCTACCTACACCTACCTACACCTACCTACACCTACCTACACCTACCTACACCTACCTACACCTACCTACACCTACCTACACCTACCTACACCTACCTACACCTACCTACACCTACCTACACCTACCTACACCTACCTACACCTACCTACACCTACCTACACCTACCTACACCTACCTACACCTACCTACACCTACCTACACCTACCTACACCTACCTACACCTACCTACACCTACCTACACCTACCTACACCTACCTACACCTACCTACACCTACCTACACCTACCTACACCTACCTACACCTACCTACACCTACCTACACCTACCTACACCTACCTACACCTACCTACACCTACCTACACCTACCTACACCTACCTACACCTACCTACACCTACCTACACCTACCTACACCTACCTACACCTACCTACACCTACCTACACCTACCTACACCTACCTACACCTACCTACACCTACCTACACCTACCTACACCTACCTACACCTACCTACACCTACCTACACCTACCTACACCTACCTACACCTACCTACACCTACCTACACCTACCTACACCTACCTACACCTACCTACACCTACCTACACCTACCTACACCTACCTACACCTACCTACACCTACCTACACCTACCTACACCTACCTACACCTACCTACACCTACCTACACCTACCTACACCTACCTACACCTACCTACACCTACCTACACCTACCTACACCTACCTACACCTACCTACACCTACCTACACCTACCTACACCTACCTACACCTACCTACACCTACCTACACCTACCTACACCTACCTACACCTACCTACACCTACCTACACCTACCTACACCTACCTACACCTACCTACACCTACCTACACCTACCTACACCTACCTACACCTACCTACACCTACCTACACCTACCTACACCTACCTACACCTACCTACACCTACCTACACCTACCTACACCTACCTACACCTACCTACTACCTACCTACACCTACCTACCTACACCTACCTACCTACACCTACCTACCTACACCTACCTACCTACACCTACCTACCTACACCTACCTACCTACACCTACCTACTACCTACTACCTACCTACACCTACACCTACCTATACCTACACCTACACCTACCTACACCTACCTACACCTACCTACACATACCTACTACCTACCACCTACCTACCTACTACCTCCTATTACCACTAAAAAAACATTACCCTAAAGTTTGCTTGTCGTCGCCCCTGAGTTACGCTTCACCCACTCAACCTTCGTTACGCTAAGGAAGTCGCCGGCTCGCTTCGCTCGCCACCTCCCACCTTCGCTCCACTCAGGACCTACCTACCACCGGAAAGCTATCATGACATTATCCCTACGCTACGGGGGTCGCCGGCTCGCTTCGCTCGCCCGCTCCCCCCTTCGCTTTACCGCTGTACCACCACCGGACAGGTTTCGACGCCTACTATAATATTTGTTCAAACACCTAATGGCTATCTCCAACCGTTATGAAGTTACAGCCCTTTTAATTTTAGGGGAGGTTGGAGAGGGGAGGGGAGGGGAGGGTATACAAATTTCAACGCCCCTCAATAGTTTAAGGTAAGAAAAAAAAAAGAATTCAGTAGTAAAAAAAGGGGTGAAGCGGGGGGGCGTTGAAGGGGGGAGAGGGGGGAGCTTTGAAAAACGATTTCGACTCACGCATTGCCCCTTTTAATGAATCTGAAAAAAAAAATGTGCCAAGTCTCTTTACTTCCGAGATCCGCCTAAAGGGGGGGTGAAGGGGGTCAATATTGAAAAATGGTTTTTACTTCCCCGAGCCTCCTCTATACGAATCCCAAAAAAAAAACGTAAAATCTCTTTATTTCCGAGATCAGCCTAAAGGGGGGGTGAAGGGGGGCAAGGGGGTCAAATTTAAAAAATGGTTTTTACTTCCTAGCGCCTCCTCTATATGAATCTGAAAAAAAAATCGTTCCATGTTTTTTAACTTTCGAGATCCACCTAAAAGGGGGGAGAAGGGGGGCAAGGGGGGTCACTTTGAAAAATGATTTTTACTTTACCGAGCCTCCTCTATACGAATCAGTAAAATAAAAAAAATACGGGTCTCTTAGTTTCCGAGATACGATAGGGAGGGGGAGGAGGGGGGGAAAAAAGGGGGGGTTTGGCACTTTTCCCATACTCACCAGAGTTACTTGTTTACGAATCTGTCAAAATATACCCACCTCCCCATCCACCATCTGGGAGAACAATTATGTCAGTGAGTCAGTGAGTCAGTCAGTGGTAATTTAGCTTTATATAGTATAATAACTAGTATTTGCGTGGCTGCGCGAGCTGCGCGCAGCTCGCGGGGCGTGAAGAGGGGGAGAGGGGGCGCTTTGAAAAATGATTTCGACTAACGCATTGCCCCTTTCAATGACTCTTAAAAAAAAATGTTCCAAGTCTTCTTGAACTTCCGAGATCCGCCTAAAGGAAGGGGGGTTGAAGGGGGGCAAGGGGGTCAAATTTAAAAAATGGATTTTACTTCCCCGAGCCTCCTCTATACGAATCCGTAAACAAAACAGAACACGAGTTTAAAAAAAAGGGGTGAAGAGGGAGGGGGGGCAGTGAAGGGGGGGAGAGGGGTAGCTTTGAAAAATGATTTCGACTAACGCATTGCCCTTTTCAATGAATCTGAAAAAAAAAATGTTCCAAGTCTCTTACCCGTTCAGTGGCCCCCCCGCCTCACTCAGTATGACGTCAAAGGCCCGACCTTGTAAAAAAAAAGGTGCGCCGGCGCGCGCCGGCCGGCCGGGCTCTTATCTTAATTTTTTGTTGACGTGTTATAAACAATAGACGCTTCAAGTAATGTTTTTGTTCAAGCTTATGAGAGACCCTTTCAAGTGGTGTCAAGTGTTTGTTAGTATTACGTCTCAAATTTATTATGTTATTTCGTAAACATTGACGGGTACGGGATAGGGTTGTCAAAAGACATTATGTGAACTTTAAAAATTATTATTTCAAAAAGTAAATCGATACCATATATATTTTATGGCTTTTATTGGTGGAAGGGTTCTATTTACGTACGATAAAATAAAAATAAACATAGTTGGTAGTAGAAAAATATTATCATTTTTTTTTTTTTTTAACCAGTATTTATTGCCGACGGGGAATAATTTAATCACTTAAATTAAATAATTTATCACAAATATACTGTTTCACGTAAATTAAAAATTTTGCTACTATCTGAAAGATAATTTAATAATGTAACTTACTTGTAAGTATTATGCTGATAGGTTTATACAATAAATTAAAATATGGAATTAATTAATTAATGAATTAAATAAAAAAATTGCACTCGACATTGTTTGTTTATTTTTTTTTATGAATTTTGAGGTAAACAAAATACATACGATGTTATTGTTTTCTACAAGAACCGCCCCTATGACGACCCCCTGACCAAGAAATACTCTCTTTAATTAAATTTATTTATTTTTAATGAATTTTTAAAAAATATAATTTTGAATTTCGCGGGCCGCCATGTTTGTTTTTTTTCAAGGTTAGGTTGAACAAAACTTAAAATCTTAACTTTAATTTACTATCTTTTGTATATGTTTTTGCTGAAAACTATTGTCTAGTAAATATCCAATGTGATAACTATTACTTTGGATACGGAACTGGTCTTAAAATTTCATAAATTACGAAAGCATTGTGACAAAATTCTAACACCGTTATAAGCACCCGTAAAATCACTCAGAAGTTAAAATATACTTACCTTTAGGTTAATATCCGGTTGCACACACATACACTGTATTATAATTAATCACTTTATCACTATTTTATTCATTATCACTCACTCAAAACCAATAAATTACTTGAAAATACACGGAGCATCCGTCAATCGCACACGTCATTCAGCGGATTTCAAAGACTGACATTCAACTTTTTTTTTTAAATCGAATTGACCATAGTAGTATAGTGTTGCCGTGTTTTTAGTATGCAGAACTTAATAAAGAATCGACTAAAAGTGAGAAAAAGGATTGAAACGTCATGTCATAGAACTAAATGGGTACTATCCGACGCCATGCTGCAAAAAGTACAAGAGGGCTCGATAGTAACCAGGTGGCGCTCGGGCTGTCAAAACGGCATGGCTGATTCGTGACCGGTTGGCGCTTGAGCGGTCTACGTGGTAGGTAGGTGGTAGGTAGGTGTAGGTAGGTGGTGTCATACGTGAGATTCATATAGAGGAGGCTCGGGGAAGTAAAATCCGTTTTTCAAATTTGAACCCCTTGCCTCCCTTCACCCCCCCCCCTTTAGGCGGATCTCGGAAGTTAACTACTACCTACCTATCACCTACCTACTACCTACCTACTACCTCCTACTACCACTAAAAAAACATTACCCTAAAGTTTGCTTGGAGTTACGCTTCACCCACTCAACCTTCGTTACGCTAAGGAGGTCGCCGGCTCGCTTCGCTCGCCACCTCCCCCCTTCGCTCCACTCGGTCTCTTAGGTTCGCTCCACTCAGGACCTACCTACCACCGCAAAGCTATCATGATATTATCCCTACGCTACGCGGGTCGCCGGCTCGCTTCGCTCGCCCGCTCCCCCCTTTACCGCTGTACCACCACCGGACAGGTTTCGACGCCTACTATAATATTTGTTCAAACACCTAACGGCTATCTCTAACCGTAACGAAGTTACAGCCCTTTTAATTTTAGGGGAGGTTGGGGAGGGGAGGGGAGGGTATACAAATTTCAACGCCCCTCTATAGTTTTAGGTAAGAATCAAAAACTTTTTCAGTAGTAAAAATAGGGGTGAAGAGGGGGGCGTTGAAGGGGGGAGAGGGGGGGGGGTGAAGGGAGGGAGAGTGGGGAGCTTTGAAAAATGATTTCGACTAACGCATTGCCCCTTTTAATGAATCTAAAAAAAAAATGTTCCAAGTCTCTTAACTTCCGAGATCCGAAGGGGGGGGGGGGTGAAGGGGGGCAAGGGGGTCAAATTTGAAAAATTGTTTACACTTCCCCAAGCCTCCTCTATACGAATCCCTAAAAAAAACACGTAAATTCTCTTTATTTCCGAGATCCGCCTAAAGGGGGGGTGAAGGGGGGCAAGGGGGTCAAATTTGAAAAATGGTTTTTACCTCCCTGAGCCTACTCTATACGAATCCTTAAAAAAAAACACGTAAAATCTCTTTATTTCTGAGATCCGCCTAAAGGGGGGGAAAAGGGGGGCCACTTTGAAAAATGATTTCTACTTTACCGAGTCCTCTCTATACGAATCCCTAAAAAAAACACGTAAAGTCTCTTTGTTTCCGACATACGATAGGGAGGGGGGAGAAGGGGGGGGAAAAGGGGGGGTTTGGGACTTTTCCCATACTCACGAGAGTTGGTTGTTTACGAATCTGTCAAAATATAACAACCTCCCCATCCACCATCTGGGAGAACAATTCTGTCAATAAGTCAGTCAGTCAGTGAGTGGTAATTTAGCTTTATATAGTATAACTAGTATTTGCGTGGCTGCGCGAGCTGCGCGCAGCTCGCGGGTCGTGAAGAGGGGCAGAGGGGGAGCTTTAAAAATACCTACACCTACCTACACCTACCTACACCTACCTACACCTACCTACACCTACCTACACCTACCTACACCTACCTACACCTACCTACACCTACCTACACCTACCTACACCTACCTACACCTACCTACACCTACCTACACCTACCTACACCTACCTACACCTACCTACACCTACCTACACCTACCTACACCTACCTACACCTACCTACTACCTACCACCTACCTACTACCCCTAACAAAAACATTACCCTAAATTTTGCTTGCCGTCACGTATAACACCACCTACCTACACCTACTTACCACCTACCTACTACCTACCTACACCTACCTACCACCTACCTACACACTACCTACCTACACCTACCTACCTACTACCTACCACCTACCTACACCTACCTACACCTACCTACTACCTACCTACACCTACCTACTACCTACCTACACCTACCTACCACCTACCTACACACTACCTACCTACACCTACCTACCTACTACATACCACCTACCTACACCTACCTACTACCTACCCACACCTACCTACTACCTACCACCTACCTACTACCCCTAACAAAAACATTACCCTAAATTTTGCTTGCCGTCGCCCCTGAGTTACGCTTCACCCACTCAACCTTCGTTACGCTAAGGAGGTCGCCGGCTCGCTTCGCTCGCCACCTCCCCCCTTCGCTCCACTCGGTCTTGCAGGTTCGCTCCACTCAGGACCTACCTACCACCGGAAAACTATCATGACATTATCCCTACGCTACGGGGGTCGCCGGCTCGCTTCGCTCGCCCGCTCCCCCCTTCGCTTTACCGGTACCACCACAGGATAGGCTCCTTTCAATGAATCTGAAAAAAAAATCTTCCAAGTCTCTTAACTTCCGAGATCTGCCAAAGGGGGGGTGAAGGGGGGCAAAGGGGTCAAATTTTAAGAATGTATTTTACTTTCCCGAGCCTCCTCTATACGAATCCGTAAACAAAACTGAAAAAAGGGGTGAAGAGGGGGGGGGGGTGAAGGGGGGGGGGGAGGGGAGCTTTGAAAAATGATTTCGATTAACTCATTGCCCCTTTCAATCAATGAATCTGAAAAAAAAAATGTTCCAAGTCTCTTAACTTCCAAAATCTGAAAAATGGTTTTTACTTTCCCGAGCCTCCTCTATACGAATCCCTAAAAAAAAACACGTAAAGTCTCTGTTTTCGAGATACGATGGGGAGGGGGGAGAAGGGGGGGGAAAGGGGGGGTTTGGCACTTTTCCCATACTCACGAGAGTTACTTGTTTACGAATCTGTCAAAATATACCCACCCCCCATCCACCATCTGGGAGAACAATTCTGTCAGTCAGTGAGTCAGTGAGTGGTAATCGAGCTTTAGATGGCCACCACACTGTCCGCCATCTTGTTTTTCTGAAAAGTCATAATTTTTCTGAAATATCGAGGATGCAGGCTACCGACTGGTGTACTTGGTGTTGCAAAGTTTTAAGTTTGGTAGAACAAAAGAATTCGCCAAAGTCTGTTCTGATCCGAAAATTCAAGACCCAATGACTCTCGGGGTTGCCAGCTGAAAAGAATGAAAATGGTCAAATGTCATTTGAAGCACCCCATTTTTGGTGTTTATGTAAAATTTCCATTCGAAATGTCGTTATTTCCACTATTCATGTGTTTGGGAAAAATCTGGGAAAATACCCTAAAAATGGGGAAAATTTTTGCGTAAAGTAACACTCCACAACAAAGTACACAATCGTTTCATACAACATAATCCGGTCGGGGGATGCCGGCTGTCCCATTAATCGTGTCGAAAATTAGGATTTTTCATCATTTTTACAAGATGGCCGCCACACTGTCCGCCATCTTTTTTTTCTAAAAAGTCATAATTTTTCTAAAATCTCAGGGATATAGGCCACCAACTGGTGTACTTGGTGTTGCCAACTTTTGAGTTTAGTAGAACAAACTAATTCGCCAAAGTCGGGTCTGACCCAAAAATTCAAGCACCAATGGCTCTCGGGGTTGCCAGCTGAAAGTGATGAAAATGGTCAAATGTCATTCGGGGAACCCCATTCTTGGTGTTTATGTTAAATTTCCATTCAAAATGACGTTATTTCTACTTTTCATGTTTTCGGGGAAAATCTGGGAAATTTAATTAAAAATGGGGAAAAAATTTGCACCAGGCAACACTCCTTGACAAATACAATACAACACAATCTAGTCGGGAGATGCCAGCTGTCCCAATTATCGTGTCGAAAATTGGGATTTTTCATCATTCTTACAAGATGGCCGCCACACTGTCCGCCATCTTTTTTTTTTGAAAAGTCATAATTTTCCTGAAATTTCAAGGATATAGGCCACCAACTGGTGTACTTAATGTTGCCAACTTTTGACTTTAGTAGAACAAACTAATTCGCCAAAGTCGGGTCTGACCCAAAAATTCTAGCGCCAATGGCTCTCGGGGTTGCCAGCTGAAAGTGATGAAAATGGTCAAATGTCATTTGAGGGACCCCATTCTTGGTGTTTATGTAAAATTTCCATTCAAAATGTCGTTATTTCTACTTTTCATGTTTTCGGGGAAAATCTGGGAAATTTCCCTAAAAATGGGGAAAATGTTAGCACCAGGCCACACTCCTTGACGAATTACATAACCGGTCCATACAACACAATCCGGTCGGGGGATGCCAGCTGTCCCAATTATCGTGTCGAAAATTGGGATTTTTCGGCCTTTTTACAAGATGGCAGCCATGGAATCCGCCATCTTGTTTTTCTGAAAAGTCATAATTTTCCTGAAATGTCAAGAATATAGGCCACCGATTGGTGTACTTGGTGTTGCCAACTTTCGAGTTTGGTAGAACAAACTAATTCGCCAAAGTCAAAAAGTCCCAAAAATTATAAAGTTCAATATTTTTTGGGGTTGCCAATTAAAACGAACCAAAATGGTCAAATGTCATTTGGGGGACCTCAATGTTGCCGGCTAGTCAAAGTCTCTATTTAAAATGTCATTATTTCTACTTTTCATGTTTTTGGGGAAAATCTGGGAAAATACCCTAAAAATGGGGAAATTTTTTGCACCAGGCAACACTCGTCAACAAAACACACAACCGCTCGGTACAACTCGAACCCGTCTGATGTTGCCAACTACCCGAAAAATGGATTTGAAAATAATTGAAATATCCAACTTTTTTCAAAATGGCCGCCGCAGCGTCCTCCATCTTGGATTTTCACAATGTCATAATTTTTCCCAATTGCCATTGAAATTACCAACAAATTGGCAGACTTTTCGTTGGCAGTTTTAGAATTTGGTAGAAGAAAACAATTTGTCAAAGTCGAGTGAAAAAAGTCGACAATTTCAAAACGTCATAGCGCGGCCGCCATCTTGTTTTTTTTTTTTTTACTTTTTTTTTAAATGCTTTTAGATTTCGTATAGGACCTCTGAGTCGAAATTCATCCAAGTCTTTCCCCCACCGAAATCGGAAATGGACTCGCCCACTATCTGGGATTTGAACTTTCCCTATAATTTTCCTCTACTCGATTGGTCAGATAGCACATTTTTGCAAAACATACCCCTAACCCATCTCTCACCCATTCCGAGAAACGACATGTCAATCAGTGAGTTCGACTAACGCATTGCACCTCTCAATGAATCTGAAAAAAAAAATGTTCCAATGCAGCTCGCGGTATAACCTACCTACTCCCTACCTACACCTACCTACAACTACCTACCTACCTACACCTACCTACCTACACCTACCTACCTACACCTACCTACTACCTACCTACACCTACCTACAACTACCTACCTACACCTACCTACCTACCTACACCTACCTACTACCTACCTACACCTACCTACACCTACCTACACCTACCTACACCTACCTACACCTACCTACACCTACCTACACCTACCTACCTACACCTACACCTACCTACACCTGCCTATACCTACCTACACCTACCTACACCTACCTACACCTACCTACACATACCTACTACCTACCACCTACCTACTACCTACTACTACCACTAAAAAAACATTACCCTAAAGTTTGCTTGTCGTCGCCCCTGAGTTACGCTTCACCCACTCAACCTTCGTTACGCTAAGGAGGTCGCCGGCTCGCTTCGCTCGCCACCTCCCCCCTTCGCTTCACTCGGTCTCGCAGGTTCGCTCCACTCAGGACCTACCTACCACCGGAAAGCTATCATGACATTATCCCTACGCTGCGCGGGTCGCCGGCTCGCTTCGCTTTACCGGTAGCACCATTTTAGTCCCCCGAGCCTCCTCTATACGAATCCGTAAACAAAACAGAAAAAAGGGGTGAAGAGGGGGGGGGGGGTGAAAGGGGTGAAGAGGGGGGGTGAAGGGAGGGAGAGGGTGGAGCTTTGAAAAATGATTTCGACTAACGCATTGCCCCTTTTAATGAATCTGAAAAAAAAAATGTTCCAAGTCTCTTAACTTCCGAGATCCGAAAGGGGGGGGGGGTGAAGGGGGGCAAGGGGGTCAAATTTGAAAAATTGTTTACACTTCCCCAAGCCTCCTCTATACGAATCCCTAAAAAAAACACGTAAATTCTCTTTATTTCCGAGATCCGCCTAAAGGGGGGGTGAAGGGGGGCAAGGGGGTCAAATTTGAAAAATGGTTTTTTCTTCCCCGAGCCTACTCTATACGAATCCCTAAAAAAAAACACGTAAAATTTCTTTTTTTCCGAGATCCGCCTAAAGGGGGGGGAGAAGGGGGAAAAGGGGGGCCACTTTGAAAAATGATTTTTACTTTACCAAGCCCCTTCTATACAAATCCCTAAAAAAAAACACTTAAAGTCTCTTTGTTTCCGAGATACGATAGGGAGGGGGGAGAAGGGGGGGGAAAAGGGGGGATTTGGGACTTTTCCCATACTCACGAGAGTTAGTTGTTTACGAATCTGTCAAAATATACCCACCTCCCCATCCACCATCTGGGAGAACAATTCTGTCAATAGATCAGTCAGTGAGTCAGTGGTAATTTAGCTTTATATAGTATAACTAGTATTTGCGTGGCTGCGCGAGCTGCGCGCAGCTCGCGGGGCGTGAAGAGGGGGAGAGAAGGAGCTTTGAAAAATGATTTCGACTAACGCATTGCACCTCTCAATGAATCTGAAAAAAAAATGTTCCAATGCAGCTCGCGGTACTACCTACCTACACCTACCTACACCTACCTACACCTACCTACACCTACCTACACCTACCTACACCTACCTACACCTACCTACACCTACCTACACCTACCTACACCTACCTACACCTACCTCCACCTACCTACACCTACCTACACCTACCTACACCTACCTACACCTACCTACACCTACCTACACCTACCTACACCTACCTACACCTACCTACACCTACCTACACCTACCTACACCTACCTACACCTACCTACACCTACCTACACCTACCTACACCTACCTACACCTACCTACTACCTACCTACACCTACCTACCTACACCTACCTACTACCTACCTACACCTACCTACTACCTACCTACACCTACCTACTACCTACCTACACCTACACCTACCTACACCTACCTACACCTACCTACACCTACCTACACCTACCTACACATACCTACTACCTACCTACTACCTACCTACTACCTCCTACTACCACTAAAAAAACATTACCCTAAAGTTTGCTTGTCGTAGCCCCTGAGTTACGCTTCACCCACTCAACCTTTGTTACGCTAAGGAGGTCGCCGGCTCGCTTTGCTCGCCACCTCCCCCCTTCGCTCCACTCGGTCTCGCAGGTTCGCTCCACTCAGGACCTACCAACCATCGGAAAGCTATCATGACATTATCCCAACGCTACGGGGGTCGCCGGCTCGCTTCGCTCGCCCGCTGTCCCCTTCGCTTTACTGCTGTACCACTACCGGACAGGTTTCGACGCCTACTATAATATTTGTTCAAACACCTAATGGCTGTCTCTAACCGTTATGAAGTTACAGCCCTTTTAATTTTAGGGGAGGTTGGGGAGGGGAGGGTATACAAATTTCAACGCCCCTCAAATAGATTTAGGTAAGAATCAAAAATTTTTTCAGGAGTAAAAAAGAGGTGAAGAGTGGGGGGGGGGGTGAAGGGGGGAGAGGGGGGAGTTTCTAAAAATGATTTCGACTAACGCAATGCCCCTCTATATGAATCTGAAAAAAAATTCGTTCCAAGTCTCTTAACTTCCGAGATCCGCCTAAAGGGGGGGTGAAGGGGGGCAAGGGGGTCAAATTTGAAAAATCGTTTTTACTTCCCCGAGCCTCTTCTATACGAATCCCTAAAAAAACACACGTAATGTCTCTTTATTTCCGAAATCCGCCTAAAGGGGGGGTGAAGGGGGGCAAGGGGGTCAAATTTGAAAAATGGTTTTTACTTCCCCGAGTCTCCTCTATACGAATCCCTAAAAAAAAACACGTAAAGTCTCTTTGTTTCCGAGATACGATAGGGAGGGGGGAGAAGGGGGGGGAAAAGGGGGGGTTTGGGACTTTTCCCATACTCACGAGAGTTGCTTGTTTACGAATCTGTCAAAATATACCCACCTCCCCATCCACCATCTGGGAGAACAATTCTGTCAGTGAGTGAGTCAGTGGTAATTTAGCTTTATATAATATAATATAATAATAATAGATAATAGATAGAAGATCATTAATTTCGTATTGCTACAGGAACTAAACTTTTATACTGGCCATGGTCTATATTCTATTTCTGTGCGAAATTACGTACGTATACGACCTAAGACTTTTTTGCGTGATTGAAAATGACAAACTGCCAAAAAAAATCAGGAACTTTCACACTCTAAGCTTCTTTCGTAATTTATCATTGGCATCTTTCATCAATCTAGAAGTGAACAGAGATGTGGATATATTAATTTAATCAAACACAAGTTATGAAAAGGAACTACGTAATGTCCTAGGTAAAATAAAATAAAGGTTACCCTACTTAGAAAGAGAGGGTCAGCCCACAGAGAGCGAGATAGCGATGCATAAGTTTTGCTTCAAGTAGGTATTCGAAGTGTGGTCTCCATATTTATCTTTAACTTCATGGCCACCATCAGGGATTTTAATTGTGATAACACAAAAATTTTGTCGTGTCCAAACTTGTCACCAAATATCAGAATCGAACTTTTTTTAGAACTTTAGAGGAACAATTCCACTATACATGATATTTGCGTAACTTAAACCGTATACGCAGCGCACGCAACAGAAGGTCTCAAAAAGGAATTAAGGTCTTAGTAAGTATTCGTTGGTAATTATTATGAGGTTTTCGTATTTTAGTCTGTTTGTATGTATTTAAATATCTATTAGTTTATTTAATTATATCTATATAGTATATGTATATTAGTATGCACCGATATATATAATATGTTTGCCAAATGGTATTATCCTTATTATTATTTATTTTTTTGTACTCTACCACAGTACTGTCCTATTTAACCCTAAGGTTGACTGGTAGAGAATGCCTTGTGGCATTAAGTCCGCCTATGTACCACTCTTGTACATGAAGTTTAAATAAATAAATAAAAAATAATTTGTAATTTTTTTGATGCAGAAATAAGTAATATTAAAGGTCGCGCCACGTAAGAAGAGCGCTGGAGGTCAAGCTGCGCATTAGGCGATTTATCGGTCTATTTGGCGGTATGAGGTAGGGACGGTTGCCCCAGACCGGACGGTTGTCAGTCTGTCTGCGTCACGTTCATTCTCAAAATACCATCGCGCGCAAAAGTTTTACGAAATGGTTTTACATAACAATTGAGAAAAAATATTTATGACGTAAATTGTTTTATAAAGAGAGAGGCCGATAATAATATTATTGACTAGCTGATGCCCGCGGCTTCACCCGCGTGGATGTCGTTCAAATTATATACTAAAACCTTCCTCTTGAATCACTCTATCTATTAAAAAAACCGCATCAAAATCCGTTGCGTAGTTTTAAAGATTTAAGCATACAGACAAACAGATAGACAAAAATAGCGACTTTGTTTTATACTATGTAAGGATAATTTAAAACAATGCATGAAACGGACCGCAGAGGCAACAAAATTTTGCCAATCTACAGTGAGAAGAATTGTGTTTTTAATTGAACAAATTTACAACACACACACAAAATGTGTGTTTATTTTATTTAATGACATTTTATTTAATATATTTATCGATGTCAACCTACTAATAAGCAATATACGAAGCCGCAAACGAAAAGCTAGTTCAAATATAAAACAATAGGCCTAGTAGTTTCGTGCGCGAGTGTACCCATGCGCGAACACACCCCCCGCTTTCCTCTCAGCGTTCTTTTTATGTGGCGCCAACTATATCAAGGAATAAATTATGATAGATACCGGCTATCAAATTTTGACAATATTAAAATTTAATTGTATTAATTTTAATTTAATAGTTTTAATATTTGTACGCTGCTGGCCGCAAAACATAGAGAGATATATTAAAAAAAGACCTTCAGTTGGAAGGTACCTACTTGAAGATTAATCAGCACTTTATACACATACGGTCTACAATCGACAAATATTGATTGTATCTAATGTGTTATTCATACATGTGTACCTATTGTTGTATTTTACTAGTTTTAAAGATAACAAGCATGGGTAGTCTGGGTTCTGTAACAATTACGAAAGTTTAATATATGGTTAGTTTTAATTTTGCAACGTCTTGTGCTTTTTGGGCCACATATTTATCTTTCCACTAACTTCTCCCTAGAAGTCGACAGTTACGTGGGGGTTATCTTTGATAAGCTACAATACAGCTGCTACAGTACCACACAGGTTGAAAATAGGTGGATTATAATAATTTTACATTAGAAGCCCTAAAATTCTGGAATTTGGTGGTGCCCGATTAGACTCGAAACCAATTCCAATATATTTGGGAAAAGGCTGGGCAGATCCTAATTACATTTCTGTAAACTTAAACAGACGGCACGTTTTTAAGTTTACAGAATTGTTATTAGCAATTCAATTTTTTTTTTAAATTATAAAAAAAATTAAAACATGAATCACTATTACCTAATTTAATTCGATCATATTTTTACAGATGAAATAGTGGAATATAAGAAATGTTTAAACTAACATGACACCATACGATGCACAAAAACAATCTTACAAATACACACATTGTAATTCTAAATATATTGATAAACGTTTTACTATCTCCAGTTACGTCGACGGATCTCTAAACGACATCAACAAAAAGCCTACGCGAAGATCCACAAGTATATCACAGACAATCACGCGCAGCATTCTAAATTTAAACGCAGTCGCTTCGGTCACTCCGCGGTTAATGTGACCACTTTTAGAGCGCGGGAAACGAATCCACAATAACTTAAAAAAATATTTTAGAAAATTATCTAAGAGGATTTTAATTAATCAAGAATATTATAGTGTGTTCATTACAGTGATAGGTAATTATATATTCCATGATCGTTTTGTTACATAAATAATAAAACATTATTTGGTAAATAAATAATAATCCATCTTAAAAATTAATTGGTTTAATTTATCAACAAACAGAATGTTTGGGTTACTTACATTTGTGTTAATACTAAAGAATAAAACCATCAGTACCTACCTAAAAAACGGCCTAATTTAAATAGAATAAACTAAGTATAAAACTAATTATATTATTACGTGTTGTTACCAAATCAACGCTTCATTTAAAAATCAAACGGTTGTTAAAAAGACATTTTTATTAAATTTTCAGAAAATGGAAAAACTGAAGTGTTTATTGTTCGGTCTACTACTAAGTTTCTCCTTATGTGATGCGGCTAGGATCTTGGCTGTCTTTCCGATTCCAAGTCCCAGCCATGGGATTCTTGGAGACAACATGGTCAAGCACCTTCTTAATGGAGGACACGAAGTAAGTAACTTATAACAATCAATCACTATAAATCGAAGCATATATAACCAATATTATTGAACTTTAAACTGGAATCGCTGATGTGGGAAAAAATACTGCTGGCTTGAAGTGAGATTGGGCGGGCCATGTCTGTAGGATGGATCAAGACCGATAGGCCAGAGTCGTCACGCAGTGGATGCCAGAAGACGGGCGTCGAGGCCTCCCTCGGCGACGATGCGTCGTCGCCGAGGGAGGCCTAGAAAACGCTGGCGTGACGACCTAGAAGCGTTTTTGCTCAATTGGACGGAGAAAACCGCACAGAGGGATGAGTGCAAGGCTATGGGGGAGGCTTTTGCCCAGCTGTGGGACAATATAGGCTAGAAAAAAAAATTGCATATTATATACCAATATTGTTTATATCTGAGGATAATAACGGCGACTAGGATCAATCTTCAAGTTAACCTGCGCTAGCCTAGGTTGGTCTATGAATTGGTGACCACCCAATATAATATACAGAGATTCCTCTGTGTCGGGCCCCACCGGCTTAAGCCGAAGCCGGCCCGGCTGTCATTTGTAGATCTTTGTCAGTTGTTATAGGGAAGTCAGTGGCCAGAAAGACTGACAATCAGTCTTACCGAGGTATCGTATTACGTATTACACAGTAGATAGCAATTGGGTTGTGTAGGTCAGATATGCAGTCGCTCCATGTAAAATACTGGTTTTCAGCTGCAAAAAATTTGCTAAAAACACTTTTTGTTTTGAAATTTTTTTCATGGTTACGATTTTTTATACAAACACTGAACCATTCATTTGGTGGCGTATAATCCCTGGTTGTTATAACTACAAAATATTTTTTTATAAACTCCAAAGGTTGATAATTGCCTGTTCAAGTGCTAACTTTATCCATAAAAAACAGCCTGTTCAAATATAGTTACATCATCGCAACACTTATGTAAAGTGTACTTTGTTTATGTACATATAATATTGTGTATAATTATGTACCTATTTAGTTATGTGACATATTTAGTAAGTAGTTTGTGATGTAAATAAAGTAAAACTAGCTTTCATTCGCGGCTTCACTAGTGTAATGTTTACTTTTCAGTTACTTTAACAATAATTACAATTACGTGTTACAAGCGGCTTCGCCCGCTAAAACTCGAAAATTATACTACAGGGAGATAAAATCGGGATAGAAACTATCCTATGTGTTAATCCAGGTTATAAACTATCTGTGTACCAAATTGTATTCAAATCCGTTCAGTAGTTTTTGCGTGAAAATGTAATAAACATCCATACTTACATACTTACAAACATTCGCGTTTATAATAATAAGTAAGATTTTAGCTTTATTACTACAAATTTATCAAAATCTGTTTAGTAGTTTTTGCCTGAAAGATTATAATAACATTAATCCTCTTTCATAAAACTTACGCGTTTATTATATTAGTAAGATTAGGTCAAAAATGTCACTACATTAACAGCACACAGTTTATTACGATAAAATAAAATATAAACGTGGAAAAAAATTAAGCGATAAGTAATAGTTTTATTATCGTCTCGTCTCACTCGCTTCCTGGTCAACAAAATAATAATATATTATTATGTGGTTATTGTACCACAGGCAATAATATGATTGTAAATCATACATTACTATAATAGTAATTTATTACCAATTACGATTTGGTACAGCTAAGTAGTATCGTCAATTCTGATTATAGAGTAGTCATGCACTTTGATAACTGATTACAGTAATTGATGAGGTGATTACAGTATATATTAACGTAATAAAAATGCATAATTACGCACAATCTCAACGAGGAAATGAGATTTGAGATTTTTTTATCATCAGTAGATAGATCTGGAAATCTTTTAACCGATTGTGTTGTGTAGAAATAATCTGGCCAAATGGGGTATCCTCGATCCATCCTAATCGAATTGTCAGTGTGAAGCAGGATATGTGCCACCTCCTATCCTGCCCATCCTGCACAAATAAATAATAAATAATAAAATCTTTATTGCTAGTAAATAGGTACAATAAAACTCCTTAGAAACTAATTTGGCTAAAATTAATGTGCACTTATGTGTCAAAGGAGTGCTTTGGCACTCGTACTAGGATTACCCTGTATCACGAATGCCATCACCTTCCTCCGGACCAGCTAGGTATGTTACTTAACACAATTAAATTTGTTTTAATCTGCACAAAAAGTAACTATAAAAAAAACAAACTTATACAAACAAATAATAGAAAAAATAAAAGAAAAGTTAAAATACTAACAAAGGGGTACGTGAATGTATGTATTTTGTTTTTTTTGTGGTGTGTGAGTAAGTGTGGTTGTGTACGTGTTGTGTGTGTGTGTTTATGTGTGTGTAGTGTATGTGTGTGTGTTGTGTGTCCTGAGTTGAGTATGAGTTGCAAGAACAGATAGTTAACCCACCAATTGTAAAAGTCTCTCAGACTCAGCACAGGCTCTTTGGTAAATTGACCCCACCAACCACATGCACTTTTTAAGATTTACAGGAAGCAAATGCTAGAGCTGGTTACATACTGGTCTTACACGATTTGAGCTCATCGACTGGTAAAGAAGAATAGATAATAAGCAGTTTCTTTAGTTCATAACCAAATAAATTATTTAATTTGACCGACTTTTATAAAAGCAAGAGGTTATGCATATCAACAGTATCTTTTTTTTTCTCGTGTTTGTACACCGATTTCTCAATGATTACTGGTCTAATCTAAGAATAATCATGAATATCAGGTTCACGATTATTCTTAGATTTGGTAGATAAAACTTGCGGAGTTATGCCATATAAATTTTTGTAAATTTTACTGGTGTAGTTTATGAGTTATCTTTTGTAATACGTATTTTTTCTGCTTCTTCTATGTTAGTAACTTCACGTTACAAGGTAAAATTTAAATATAGATATTTAACAAAATAACCAACCAACTTCACAACAACGAAAGTTATTATTTTTTTTTATAAAAATCCACTTATTTACAGTCGTGAATTAAAAAATAAAGCTGATTAGTATTTGAGATAAAATCGAATGAATGACTGGCTTATGACTGTGCTCTTCTGTTGAATTACAAAATAATGTACCTAATAGCCCACTACTTACTTACTACTACTACTGTTACTTTGGTCCAGTCCCTTGTGCTCCCCATCATCGACTATGCTGATGTTTGTTACTCTGATCTTTCCCAAGAACTTCTCAATAAATTGGATCGTCTCCTTAATAATTGCATTCGGTTCATTTTTGGCCTTCGTAAATACGACCACATCTCTGCATACCGTTCTCAGCTTAAATGGCTGCCTATCCGGCTCAGAAGATCCCTCAGATCTCTTTGCACGCTCTTCACCATTTTAAAGGATCCATGTGCTCCCAATTACCTAAAAAAATATTTCAATGTGCTGGGCAGTTCACACAGTCGTAACCTTCGAGCGTCCAAGAACCTATTGCTTGAAATTCCCTCACACCGTACTGGCTTTATGTCCTCTTCATACGCTGTCTCAACTATAAAGCTTTGGAACGCGCTACCGCTTGTGATTAAAAAGGCCGAAAGCAAAATGGCTTTCAAAAGAGCAGTTCGGAAGTACTTCTTAAAATCGGACTAAATTGCTAATAATCAAATCTCTTAGACTGTTTTGTATGTATTATAATATATATTAGTTTATTATATTCTGTCTGTATCTATAATAATATGTATTAGTATGTACCTATTTATGTATATCAATTTATATAACAAAATAGTTGTCTCCTTATTATTATTATTTTTTATTTTTTTTTGTACTCTACCACAGTGCTGTCTTATTTGACCCTAAGGTTGACTGGTAGAGAATGCCTTGTGGCATTAAGTCCGCCTATGTACCACTATTGTACATGAAGTTTAAATAAATAAATAAATAAATAAATAGCCGATTAGGGTAACGGTCCTCTTACCAGTGTTATCACTGGCCAGATGTTGTTTAATTTTGTGTTATTGTTGCTTAGGCCAAAAAGAGTAAATCCCAGCTGTCAACGACACATGCTTTGGTTTTGAAATGATACCTTTGTAATCTTGTATTATACCTAAGGTTTCTTGTGAAAAAACTGAGATTTATGAACGTTCCTTAGCTATTTTATTTGTTTATTCAGAAATACATTTAAGCTTACAGTTTTTTATAAACTAATATATATTGGCATCATATTAGATTTTGTGGAGATCTCTATGTTACATTTCCCGAAAAGACAATAATTATGTCCAAAGGATGAATACGATTATTCTATGAAACATTATGTTTTTGTTAACAGGTGACATACATAACGCCATTCGTCGAGAAGCAGCCAAATAATACGAAACTGCGGATAGTAGATGTCACGGGAAACAAAGAGTTTTTCGGTGGTAAGTGTATTCTATTCAATTAAGCCGTGTTTATTTTTTGTATAATAGTGAAGAACTAGCTGTGCCTCTGTGCCTTTAATCCTATACAATGTATTCATCAGCACAATTTTCAAGTTCCTTATACTATATATTGAGTCTTACCATTAACCTTGATTTTTTACCCCAAAAACGTCTTTTTTTGCTAAAAAAAATTGCCGGCAATAATTTGATAAACATTATGTTTGATTGATGGCTTCCTGAAGAGTTCCTTTACTTTATATTATGTGCGAAACCAGTATATTAAATTTTTATCGAATCACAGAGCACGGATGGTTTTAGTCAGACATTCTCTTCTGCTCCGCTCAGAGCGGGAGTAGTCATTTAATGATATCATTTCATTCAAAAAAAGTGTGCTCGATACTAGAATTTGTATATTCGAAATCGATACATTATGTGATGTACATATAATATTATTTATATCGTACTTATCCCTCTAAGAGTCTAGACAGAATTCAAGGAATACTTTTGTGTCTCCCTTTTGTTATTTCCATAACTTGTACCTGTTCGTTTGTATCGAAACAAAATATCGGTGTATCGTATTTATCGGTATCAATATAGAAAGCATAGCATTGGATCGCGATGTGTATAATAATCGAGTTTCGCGCCAAATTGAGTTAATTATATTTTCGGAATTTGCAGTACGAGACCAATATAACATATAATATTTTTTTAGACAGTTTTTACGTATCTGTGACGTAGCCGCTTTTAATACTAAGCCTACTTGCAATATCTAGGTCGTAAAACTATTAAAATTAAATCTTTAAACACGTTTTTCTCGTAATCAGGTTAAACCTAGTTATTGTACTTTTTGTTAGCATGGCAGCATAAGGCTGCGGTTCCACTGAGGCGGAGAGAAGCAGACCGAGCATGCAGAGCATGGCTTAAAATAAAAGAGATGTGGATTTCAAGCGATGTAATTGGTGAATCGTGGCACAGCTCGTCTCCGCCCCGCCTCAGTGGAACCGCAGCCTTACTGTCCACTGCTGTACAAATTATACATACGTGTGGAACGCCTTTGGTTTTTGAACAAGCAGTTACTTTAACACTTAGTATGTTTTACAGAAGTAATGTTGGACGTAAAAGCGATCATGAATGGAGTGATGGACCTTTCTGACACGGACCTCATGTTCGATATAATGTCGGGCATGGCCGAGTTGACGTTAAGCAATGAAAATGTACAGGCTTTCTTAAAGGACCCAACGAACAAATTCGACGTCATCATTGGAGAATATATGTTCACCGATTTGTATTCTACGTAAGTAACTATTGATTTACTAGTTCAGTCTAAAACTCTAAAAAAATCCGAAAAAACTGAAAATGCACTGTTTATTAAAAAAACTGTCCTTCATGGAAAAGTAAAGTTATTGCAAAGCATAACCAGATCTAGTCGTAATAAAATCAAGGTTATGTACATTATTCTGACTTATCTTAAACATGCAGAAGGAAAATATCACAAAAATTATGATGGAATTGAGAATGAAGCTGTTAACTAAACTGTAGAGAAAATCCGATGTCATCAGTGATTTTTATTTCTTTACCAAAGTATTCTAAACTAAATTGTTTTTAATATTTTGAACAGGATTTTTTGTCAAAAATTCGGTAACCTCCCCACAGTTTGAGTGCATCGGATTATAACGCGTTTGTATAAAGTTTTTACTTGATTAACCAAAAACGAAAATAATATTTTTACTTCGATTACATCCGGGAAACTTATCCATAAGTCCTTCGAACGAATAAAACTCAAAATCAAATCACTAATTTCAATTTACCATTACATTATCAAAAAACAAAAGAAAAGCGAAGCTGCAGTCACAGTCACAAGGCAAAATAACTTGTGAAAGACACAGTTGACTGTCAAAGATTGCATTTTCACTATCATAATATAAATCATTTACAGATTGCCAGCGATACTACAATGCCCGTACATCTGGTTCTCCACCATCGAGCCACATTGGATGGTTCTAAACCTGGTGCATGGACCTCTGAACCCAGCCTACAACAGTGACTACCTGAACGCTCGAGTGCCACCTTACTCGTACCTACCGAGAGTTAAGGAGTTGTGGACGCTGTTGAAAGGACTTTATAAACATAATGGGTAAGCTTTTCTAATTTTATTCAGGTTACCCAAAGGGAAACCAACGGAACCGTAGAGCCACCGCTGTCTGTCCATCCGTCTGGCTGTCAGCGGGCTGTACCTATCTCATGATCCAGAATAGGTAGACAGTTTGAAATTTTCACAGCATGTGTATTTCTGATAAAAGGATAAATAACAAAAAAAAAATGAAAGGTACTCCCCTACTACGATGGTACGAAATCCTTCACGTGCGAGCGACTCGCACTTGACTGTTTCTTCGTCTATTCGTTTGTTTTTTATCCAACTACGGCAAAACCAAAAAGGGGAGTTGAGTGTGTAATTTTAGCCAAGTTTAAAATGATACAGTTACCAATAAAGATAAAGATTAAAATACTGTGACACTAAAACTGCCGGCCGCTTCGCTGTCGATTACACACTACTAAAATTCAAGGTTACTCGACGAGCTAAGTGTCTATGCAAACAATATTATGTCACCAAACGATTTCGGCTCCAACGAGTTTTTTCATCGTACAGAAAAACTGGACGAAGTGGTATTTATTTCAAAATAATCTTAATGTCCTTTGAAAGTAGCATCAATCATTCGTGAAGCTGACTTTTACAGTCATAGTTTAATAAGGTTTTAATAAGTTTTATTTTATATGTAATAGGGGATCGGACAGGGTCAAAATAATATGATTCTGTTTAGTCCGTAAGTTAGATTATCGAAAAATATTGAATACGTGTTTTTTGTTTTATCAAATAAATAAAAAATGACGAAGATAAAACGTGTCAAAGATCTTGGAGTGGGGCTTGAAACGTCACTTGTGTCGTCAAAATGTACTATCATATGACGTCACACGAGTTTTCGAAGCACTGTATCGTCTTCATTTTAAGTTTACGTGAAAAAAGAAAAAATACGTGTCCAATAATTTTTGGAAATCTATCTGACGGACTAATTAGTTTTTTTTTTGTCCGATCCCCTATTGTCTAAGATTATTTTGTGTATTTTATCTACGGGCTGGTTTCGCTCAAAAATTAAATCCCCGTGACTCTTCAAAAATATATAGGTACAACACTTATAGACCGCATATAATCGATGATAACAAAACTACGCTAAACTCAAGCAAGAAGTATTACGACTACTTGCCATTATCATAATTACTATGAATAATCTCTGCATACGTAAGTAGTTTATAATAATATTAAATAATCATAAATAGCTCGACCATTATCATCATGACTTGCTGAAATTCAGTCCTCACTGTAAGTACTTGGTTCCTTCATTATTTCAACAATATTGGCTGACTTCTATTTATTCTATTTATCTTCGGGGACGCCGGCAGACACCAGACGGGCGATCAGTCCTTTCGTTGTGGATTATTTCGCCCAGTTCCCCATTTTGGTGGATCCCCTTCATGGGTTACTGGTGGTCGGCATCGCGAATCTTCCTGTTGCCTTGCAGAAGCTCACCAGTTGTTCGGTAGAGATTTCTGCAAGCTTCTCTTCATTAATCTCATCTGTTCCTAGGATTTCCCATCTGAGTAGCTCATACATTGTGCATTCCGCCACAAGGTGGAAACTTGTTTCTTCTGCTTCTCCACATGCTGGGCATATGGGATCTTCCTTTACTTTCATAATCGTCAGGTGTCTATTGAGTCCACAGTGTCCTGTTGCGATGCCTACTACTAGTCTTATGTTTCCCCTGCTCATTCTGAGTAGCTTGTGGGATTTCTTTTTATCATATGACTTTAAGAAGATTTTCGATTGTCGACAACCTTCTGTTGCATTCCATCTTTTATTTGACTCTCCTGTGGTTATTCTATGGATGATTCCTTTTGTTATATTATGTGGGATCGGTAGCCTGGGCTCTGGTCCCACAAAGGTTTCATCCGCTCCTTTTCTGGCTAATTCATCTGCTATCTCATTCCCTTCGTGTCCTTGATGACCAGGGACCCATGCGACTGTTACTTCTGCTTTTTCCGCTAGTTGGTTGAGTGCTTCCTTACACTCTTTAACCAGTGCAGATGTGACTTCCACTTTGTTCAGTGCTTTGAGTGCTGCTTGACTATCACTATATATAACTATTTTGGAAAGATCACCTGCAAGGGCGTTTCCAATTATTCTGGTACATTCCATAATGGCATGTATTTCTGTCTGGAACACACTAGCGCCTGTTCCTAGTGAGAATGATCTATTTATCTCCAGTCTTGGTATGTGTATCCCAGAGCCGGATAGCTTAGTTGACTCTTTCCTTGATCCGTCTGTATAGCAGACCGCCATAGAGGGATCACTCTCAATTGTCCATTCTTCTCTTGTGCCTATATGTATTCTATACTTTTTGTCGAAGATCTTCTCTTTTTTTATTAAGTCATTGTTGGCCATAATCATTGATAGATTGTCTTCGTACAGGTTTGCTATCTCCGAGTGACCTTTGTCCATAAAATTGCCTTTCCAGAGGTTCAAGCTTTTCAGTTTGAACCACTGCTCCAAGGCTCTTTTCTTTACTTGTAGACTAAGCGGTATCATTCCTAGTATGACATCCAGGGCCGCTGAGGGAGTCGTCCTCATTGCCCCAGAGATCATTAACCCGGCCATTCTTTGAACTTTTGCTAGCTCTGTGCTGTTAGTCTTGATTTGTGTTCTGTGCCACCATACTATTGCTCCGTGTATAACTCTGGGTATGATGATGGCATTATATATCCAGGCTACTATGGCCGGTTTCATTCCCCAGGTTCTACCTATAGCTCTTCTGCATTGTAGTAATGCAATTTTTGCTTTCTCACATGTTTCTTTTATATGCGTCTTGTATGACATGGTTTTGTCTAAGATCACTCCTAAGTATTTTATTTCCTTAGTTACTTCTATCCGTTCACCGTCTATGTGTATTGGTGATAACTCCTTGTATTTCTTTCTTTTTGTAAAAAGGACTAGCTTCGTTTTAGTGGGGTTGAGGTTCAGTCCCCTTTCCCTACACCATTCGAGGGTAGCCCTAATTCCTTTCTTCATTACGTCACTTATGGTGCTAAGTACTTTTCCAGTAATTAATAGCACTCCATCGTCCGAGTATGCTTGTAAATATATGTGCATCTCGTTTAGCTTCTTAAGCAAATCGTCAAGTAGCAAACACCATAGGAGCGGCGAGATGCAGCCTCCCTGGGGAAAGCCTCTCATCGCTCTCACTGTGATGGTATTGTTACCTAATTCGGCCTGAATTGCTCTGTGTCTTAGTACGTTTTCTATCCATCTTGACATGTAGCTTGCTATGCCTTCCCTTTGTAAAGCGGCCTTGATCGCTGTGGAGTTGGCTTTGTCAAAAGCTCCCTCCACGTCGAAAAAGCAGCCCAATGCAAATTCTTTGTTTTCTAACGCTCTTTCGATTCTTACCGCTATGTTATGGAGAGCTGTCTCCGTGGACTTGCCCTCCATATATGCATGTTGATTTCTCTGTAGCGGTGTGTCACTTTTTTCCACTTTGTTTCTAATGTGTCTGTCTATTATTTTCTCTAGGGTTTTCAGCACAAAAGATGAGAGACTGATGCACCTAAAAGATTTTGCTTCCTGGTACGTCGTCCTCCCAGGCTTGGGGATGAAGACTACTCTAACTTTTCTCCAATTTTCAGGTATATAGCCTGTGGCCACACTACTTCTGAATAGAGCTAGTAGATCTTTGTTAATATACTTGTATGCCTGCTGTAATATCTTCGGGAGTACACCGTCCGGGCCAGGTGCTTTGTATGGTTGGAAGGATGATATACTCCAATCTATTTGGTCTTCTGTAATGATTTCCTCGACCTCAGCTTGTGTCACTTCGCCTCGGTTTTCGGTCATCATTGTTTCCTCTTGATAAGTTTCACATCCAGGGAAGTGACTTCTCATCATTTCGTTCAGTATCTTTTTTGGGTCGGATATGATCTCTTCCCCTATCTTTAGGCTTCCTAGTTTGCATGCTTTGTCTTTCGACAGCACCTTGACTATTCGCGCGGTATCAGTGTGTCTACTGATATTTTCACAGTAGGCGTTCCACCCTGATCTGCTTTCTTTCCTGCACATTTGTCCTAGTTTGTTCCTTAATTCTCTATATTTGTCCCAGTTCTCATCGCCCCCTTTTCTGAGGGCAGTTCTAAGAGCTCGACGCGTGCTTTTTCTGACCTTCCTTAGTGTTTTGTTCCACCATGGTTGGCCTTTACCTAGTTTTAGTTCCTTAAGAGGGCATGCGCAGTGGTAGGCTTCTGTTAATGCCTCCTCTAGACGCTTGGCTTCCTTTTCGAGTTCCTCTGCTGTGTCGTAGCTTTGTTTTTGGCTAGGAGACCATGTCTTTATTTTTGAGTCAAAAATCTCCCAGGAGGCTTTCTTTGCATTTCTGATCATTACTTTCTCCATCTCACAGTCCAGACTGAAGATGATCCTACGGTGATCCGAGTACGAATCCTCCTCATCGACTCTCCAGTCTTTTATGTGTTTGCTTATGCTGCTGGATGCCATCGTAATATCCAGCACCTCAGCTCTTGACCTGGTTATAAAAGTGGGTATGTTACCTACATTTATTATTTCTAAATTACTGCTTATAATAAAGTCTAGTAGCAAGTCACCTTTTTTGTTGCAGTCTGTGCTACCCCAAGCCACATGATGTGAGTTGGCGTCGCACCCCACAATAATCGGAATATTCTTACCTCCATACTTATTTATCGCCCGTTCCAGTTCTGGTGTTGGCGGCTTGTAGTTGGTCTCACTTGGAATGTATGCTGACATTATGGCTGCTCTGCATTTCCCTCCACTTGGTGGGGAAAAGTCAAATTCCGCCACAATGAGGTCTCTGTAACATTCCACTTCGATTAGTCCTAATGTTTTAGCTCTGCTACTGGCAAAAATGCATGTTCTGGGATTCGACTCACCTCCCTTAAGGTAGATGATGTCTCCTCCCATACACCCCATGCCGACCACTCTTCCTTTATGGATGTATGGTTCTTGTAGCAGAGCTATATCTATGTTATTCGCAGCCATGTATCGGCAGAGTTCTGCCGTAGCCTCGCGGCAATGGTGCAAATTCAACTGAAGTACCCTGAGGTGTTGTGTGTTTTTGTTTTTTGTGTTCATAAGTGTGTGTTGCCTGAAGTGTGTGTGTCTGTTTGTAGAGTTATTTGTTTGTTTGTCTTTAAGTGGTTGTGTCTGTTTCTTTGTGTTGTGTGTTTGTGTGTGTGTTAGTCCGACTCGCTCTCCGAATGGTCAGACCGCCTCGCCGCCTTGGTTCGAGTCCTATAGCTCTCCCCTATGGTGGTCGTTTGCGGTACTGGCCTCGGCTCGCGAGTGAACTTGTCCTGAGTGCTGGACGCCTCACCGATGTCCCTCTGGTCGGGCCCTAGAGATTTCGCTAAGAGCTCTTCGTCTTTGCGAGAACTTCCAGAGCCCGTACTTTCGGTCTGTGCGGCGTCCGTCTGAGTGGCCTTGTCTGTGTGTGTTGGTCGGTTTGGTACACTTTGTGGCTTCTGCTTTAGTAACCTGGCTTGGACCTGAGTGGCTTGAAAATTGAGCCAGACGTACCCAGGTTCGTCGCTGATTACATCCTGCGGAACCCCCAGCACGAGGCGCATACCCAGGGGCTGCATTTCCTTGTGAAGGAGGGTCCACTCGGATATCCTCAGTTCCGTCCTGTAGTCATTCTGGCACTTAATCAGCCTAAGGGGGTCCTGCGGCATCTTTCTGCTAGTGGGAACCCAGATGGCTACCCTACATCTGCTCAAAACTGTACACCTTATAGGGACGTCGTTATATGTTCCGAAGTCACAGCCCAATATCCAGTCCCTTGCCTCCACCGTCATTGGTGTCACAAGGAAGAATCCTTCCGACACCAACCCCGAGGTCGCAAAGGACAGACACCTGCCCGAGACTCCTCCATACGCCGACGCCTCTATAAGGTCCGCCATTTTGTCCTTGATTAGGGTCGCCGCAGCGTCGTCCAGCTTGACACCATCCTCTCTGTGTACGGTAACAGCGAGCTCGTTTTGCTCCCTAGCGGAGCTTCGCGAGAACTCTGTCCGACTCTGACCAAGATTCGGTCGTTTTGCGGTTGGACGCTGTGACGGCCCTTCACTTGGATCTGTACCTTGTCTTTTTACCTTTGGCGCTCGCGGCCTCGCCCCGTCTCCACCCGCTCCGGACGCCTTAGCGGCCGTGGCCGACGGAGGTTGTGACGCTAGTTCGGTGCGCTTTTTGGTTTTCATCCTTCTCCACTTACTTTTGGAGTACCTACCTTCCTCCGCACCAGTCTCAGCTGGCGCAGATGGAGGCTGGCTCCCCGCAGCACCCGGGCTAATACTAGTTAGCTCAGGCGTGGATGGACTTCTGTCCTCTAAACTAAGGTTTCCTAATGTTAAACCCGTGGACGGGTTGTGCGAGATATTGTCCCCCCCAGAATACGTGGGACAGCCCGGGCCGTGAAGCGGCGCGGGGAAGGATTCTCCGACGTTGTCGGTACCTTCCTGGGGTAATTCCTTTTTCATATTCGCACTTGCCATAATTATGTGTCTGTAACCCTAGACTGGGGGATCTTTGTGGGAGCTTTGGACCGAAAGGAGAAAGGGAAATAGGAGGGAGGGACTGGGCGTAGGATCATGGGAATAGGGTGTGGGACTACCCTAGGCCTGGTATCTGGCTTTCGGGAAGACAGTCGCCTGGGAGTTTTTGTTGCGTCTATTTCTTATGGAACTAGACCAAAAACAGGGTGGCAACCTCGTGAAGGTGAATCTCCCAGACTTGCCTTGAGGATCTACACGACCGTGGCGCTCCCCCTCAAGACCCCGCCACCCTACCGCCTCTGAGGGAGGCAGTAGGGTAGGCCTGTGTTTATGTTACCAGGCCATGCGTACGCAGAGCATGTCGTTATAAAGTCGCAAAAGCATAAACCCAGACCCTCCCCATTGGCTGACTTTGTATTATAAGTTGACCATAATCATCTGCCTTTTAACGTTTCCAACTCTGGGACCCCAGTCCCAGAGTTGGAAACGTACAACGTAAAGGTATGTCCCAACATACCTGTACATGCCTCTTTGTGTGAGGAAATGGGTCATAAAGATTAACCGGTTAGATATATAACGCATTTGTTTGATTAACCATTATACGGGATCCCATAAAATATATGGGTACCAATAACATTTTGCGGAACCAGAATGAAAGGAATATAGCACAGAGCGTGGGCTAACTCCGTCACTTTCGTAAAGATTTTTATGTTCAAAAAATTATTTTGTGCGTGAACCGGTTATTGTAACATAACATCATTTATTTCGAGCAACAATGTCCCAAAGATCTATTAGACTGGCAAACAAGATACGATAGTGACACTTCACTTGTTGTACTGTACCCGACAAAAGATACGGGTTGTTCAGGGTGTTTCATCTAGCCCTAAAAATAACCCTATTACACCACTAGACGGGTAATCTTTTGGGTTCCTGCTTACGACATATAAGTAGTTGGTCTTCATGTCCCTTGCTGATACGAGAATGGTAGATAAGGCTTGCACTAGTCAGTCAGGTCAGTCCCCTCAAATCTAAGTGGTTCATCCTTTTAATTACCATTTCCCTAATCTGTATATCGCCTCATGTGAGTTGACCAAGATTATGTCTTTGAAAGAGACTATGATTTATGAATTTGTTTTGGCTGTTTCTTTAAGAGTAATCCTAGCGAAACACCGTCTCAATAGTAAAAAAAAATACTTGTAAAAACCTATTTAAATAATTTTTAAACTTTTATTATTTTATTTTCCAGCGTTTTCTACACTAGAGAAGAGCAAATATACAAGAAACTGATTGCACCCATCGCTATTGAGCAAGGCAAACCTGTGCCTAACTACAATGAGTTGAAATACAACGCATCTCTGTTGCTAGGCAACTCGCAGGTGGCTATTGGGAGCGCAGTACCGTTGCCACCAAGCTACAAGCATATTGGAGGATACCATATTGAAGAGCCAGTGAAGCCTTTGCCAGAGGTAGGTGATGCTATTTATTTCTTCTGTCTATTAGTAGAATCTGGTGCTTTGGTCCAGTGGTTCACTACAAGTCAGTGAATCTTGCCAAAGTCGTTGTCTGGATGGGTGACCACTGACCATTCATAACATACCGTTTTCTTCGTGCATCTTTGTTTAATTTGATTTATCATTCACAAACGTTATCTATTTAGTCGATTGCACCAAGTTCAATAGTTCCTATATACTTATATACTTAGTTAATTTATTTATTTACTACTTTGGTAGAGCATATTATTATGTCATAAATATTAAATTAAGTTCTTTTACTCGGTCTGCTCGCACTTTTATTTTTTATCAACTTGGTTCCCTATAATTAATACATAAATGCAATTGTCTCAGGATTTGAAGAAAATAATGGACAATGCCAAGAATGGTGTTATTTACTTCAGTTTGGGATCAAACTTGAAAAGCAAGGACTTACCAGATGACCTAAAGCAAGGCCTATTAAAAGTATTTGGAGCACTGAAACAGACTGTGTTGTGGAAATTCGAGGAGAAACTACCAAACTCACCGAAGAATGTTCACATAGTCCAGTGGGCACCGCAGCAGAGTATTTTAGGTAAGGTATTCTAATCTATCGTGTGGTTAGTGCTTAACCTGGTGTAGAATTTGTATGCCACCCATTTACCTCTGACTTGGCTTACATGAAAGATAAGGTACTACGAGTGCTTAATCAATCAATCAATCAATTTATTTATTATCAGGCTACTGAGGCCCATAGATAAAATACATACAATTAACTTATACAATAATAAACTAATACATAAATTAAAAATTATTCATAATCTACTTAAAACTATACACGTAACGATGCCGGCGTCGTGTTTCTCAGCGTGGTGTCGCCTAGCCGACCTCTGAAACGTCGAAATAGGACACCTGTCGGCCAAAAGTCCTCTTTTAAGAAGGTCTGAAGATGGTGAGTTGGAACACGTATCACAAATGACGTAAAGTTGGTGTTGTCGCGACTCCAACCTTTCGACCCTCAGAGTCCAGTTGGTCTTAATTTTCAGGTACTGCACAACTTCCTCAATTTTTGTGGAGTGATGCAGACGCGAAATATACAGCCGCGTCGAAGGCACAGCAGGGCGCAGCAGCATGTTAGGTCCGGTCGGTGCAGTACCGCACAGGTTCCGAGAACAGGGCTTCTTCTTCCTCTTTTCTACTTTAATGAAGCCCTCTTCATCAACTAATGCGAAGGTGACCAAAATTATAAAGAAAGGCATCATAAATCATAAGGTGTTGATCGATCACCTTGTACAAAATAAAGGTGCCGAAGAGACAAGACATGAAAATAGCCAGTGGGATGCCAGCGTCTATAACATCTACAATATTATTATAAATGATGAGAAATTACTTGACTCTGACCTATGCTTATGTCTTAATGCCTGAACGGATGCGACTACGAATAGATATGGGTTAGGACATAGATACATTTTTATCTTAGTAACACGATCCTGGTTGGGGTGATGTCAAACTCGCGGGCCAAGTCGCTGGCAAAAACTATGCTACCAAGTAAAAACAAGATGATGTCTTAATTAGGACAATGCATATTTATAAATCTTATGATAATTTAGATACGATGTGTTTTGGTAGTGGACGAACGCGATATGATAAAACCAAAGTCCATGTCTAGATATTCTGTATCTGTACTATTGCAGCGTGTATCAGGAAAGGGTAGTCTGACCAGACAGACCATCAAACTAGATAGCTGCATTCTCCATGGTACGATCATTGCAATCGTGAAAAATACTCAACGGTCTCATACAAAATTTCAATATCAGCAGATCTTAAATATATGAGGCTACTGATTTTATTCGGGGATACGATATAGGTAAGGTTGGGTAAGGAATTGGTTCATTTTGATGATCATACCACATCTTCACATAATATATGACCAGTGACCACACCTTGTCGGTCAGAAAGTGTCACGGCAGACCTCGTAGAAGATGGCGGGACGAGAGACAAAACCAACCTACAGTGGTCCATTAGCCCTGGTTCAATACCACTGGAAGTCATTGGTTGGCCCAGCAGTGGGATGACGCGGGCTCACAGTATCAACATCAGTATAGCACCTGCAACGTAACTTGGCAAGGTTTCGAAATTCGAATTCAAAGTTCGCGCATCGTACCCTTTGTGCCACAAAAAGTGGTCACTTTTATTGCTTGTCATTATTCTATGGTTATTGACATGACATGACATGACATTTATTTTTAATAATGAAGTTAAAGAAAGGAGAAGACTTTGTGACATTTATTAGGTGTTATAAATAAAAAAATGCATTTAAAAGTAAAACAAAATTTAAAACAACTAACAAAAACTAAATTTAAAACAACGACAACTCAAAATCGTAACAAAAAGAAATACCTAACAAAAACAATACAACTTTCGTGCACCGCAAGTGTAATCGGGAGCGAATGGAACGTATGCATTTGAATGCACCAATCACACGCGCGGATGACGCTACCTCATACCCCGCACCCCGCTTGACCGCAAAAGAGACCTAAAAATGACTTCTGCGCATCTAACGACTCTTGCCAAGTTACGTGTCGGGGACTATATTTTGCTGTAAAACTTTGCTAGTACTATTCGGACAATAAGGTTGAATAGTGTAGAGCTAGCTATTACATATATTAACAGTCATTCACAAAAAACAATGTAATAATACACTATACCACAAGAGTAAGGTACTTATGAAAATACTCGTGGAGCAGTAATTGTATGGTAGGTTAAAAATAATTGAAGATGATGTGTGTATTTTTTGTACGTATGGGTAGCAGATGGCTTTTGTCGTTAGTCGAAGTAGCTAATGTTTAAAAAAACAATGCCAAATGATGTTTTATTGTGTGTTACGTTTGCTATTATTATGGCCGATGAAATAACTACTACTGCTACAGAAGCTACTACTACGAAGGTTTAATGTTTACTGAGGAGGTTCCCTACAGTAAGGAACACTACACTGCAAAAATATTGGCGTATTTTTGCAGTGTCTCATTTCCTTTGCATACTTTCAATGTAATTTATGTGCGTTTCTCCTTTCTTCCAGCTCACCCAAACCTGGTTCTTTTCGTCACCCACGGAGGTCTCCTCTCTGTCACCGAAGCTATCCACTTCGCAGCTCCCCTCATCGCTATTCCAGTCTTCGCAGACCAGTTCCTCAATGCCAACCGAGCCCAACAGAAGGGTTATGCTATCAAAGTTGACCTCACTTACCATCTGCATGAGGATCTGAAGGTGGCTTTGGATAAAGTTCTTGGTGATCTTCCGAAGTAAGTGAATATTTTTTTTGTTTTAGAATATTTTAGGATATTTGGTTTTCTTTCTTGGAGAAAATGTTCCGTGTGGTGTCGGACGTAAAGAATAGCACCATCCCATATCTTCCCGTGGGTGTCGTAAGAGGCGACTAAGGGACTTACCAGAGAATGGGCAGCAGCGTTCTCTGTGCCTTTGTAACAACCATACTGCGATCGCCAACCCGCCTGCCAAGCGTGGCGATTATGGCAAACCCCCCCAAAAAGCCTGGGGGAGGCCTATGTCCAGCAGTGGACGTCTTTTGGCTGAAATGATGATGATGATGGGTCACTATTCAAAAAATTGTAATAAAAAAGTAATGTTAAGTAATAAATAAAAATAAAATAAAAAAGCCTTTTATTTCCTAAAAAACATGCTACAATTTAAACCTAATAATTTTCCTAAAAAAACTAATTAAAATATAATGTTAAGTATTCTTTCATAAATGGATCTGACTTTAGTTTTTGATAATGTACTTGCGGAGGTTGTCTCTAGGAGCTCCATTTGGTCCTCTTTTGTCTTTGGGGATACAAGGTCTAAAATTTCGTGTCAGTTTTGTTGAATAACTTCTGCTTGTCATGCTTATAAGTATACTGTCATAAGCATACTGATACTAAAAATTATCGTTACAACAAACTTGCAATTTATACTGATCATATCCCTTTCTTCCACAGATACACCGCAAGAGTACAAGCTTTATCAATAGCATACCATGACAATCCAATGAAGCCGAAGGAAGCTCTGAACTTTTGGGTGAACCATGTTGTCAAAACAAAAGGAGCCCCACACTTGAGATCAGTGGCACTGGATGTACCATTGTACCAGCGAGTGTACCTAGATTTTCTTGCAGTGGTTGTGTTATCTTTAATAGTTTTATTGTTAGTAGTTAAGAAGATTTGCTGTCTACTGACAGGAAAGAACAGTGCGAAAGTGAAGACGAATTAAGTTACACAAATTAGTGGTATGGCACAGGCAACAAAAAGGATAAATAAGCAGGCAACTTAACCCATTTTGTGTGTATACTGAGCAGTCCAAGGCTTCAGTGTTACGAAAATTAAGCAATGTTGCTGCACTTGATAGTGAAAACAGTGTTTACAGTTTCAACAACACTGAAACATGTGACTGCATCTACGTGTCTACAGTTTCATCATCATCAGCCTATAATGTGCCCACTACAGGGACTCAGGCGTCCTCTCTAAGAGAGGGACGGGCTATAATCCACCACGTGTGCGCAGTGCGGGTTGGTAGATGTCACATGTCTTCGATTTTTTTTTTGGTTTTAAGACATGCCGGTTTCCTCACGATGTTTTCCTTCATCAACACGATGTTGTCTGCATACCTCTCTCATCCTTTTGTTGCATGTACCATAAATATTTACGTTAAATAAGAAAGTACAATGTTTTGTACTAGATTGTGATTTACTAGATTATTTGTTTACTTACTTGAATGTGTTGAATCATCTTTTTAAATGATGTTTATATAAATGTCTGTACTATCTTAGGTATAATAATATCTCTTTTCAAGGCATCTCTTACTGACATAGTAACTGCCTACCATGTGGTCATCATTATTATTGTGGTTTCTATTGGTGGGTTATATTATATGAACTAAATGTTTTTTTTTTGTTTATTATCTTTCTGACCTTGTCCCATTACTCCCATTTCACTTAAGGTTGGTGCAACATAATATTTCCTCGTATTCCTGTCAGCTGATACGATATCATTTACTTAATTCAAAATAACATCAGATTTGAGAATATCCCTTCATAGCCCTTTGTGTCCCGGGTCGCAGTATCTCTTTCGAATAGTCCCACAGCCCCAACAGGCGTCAGCCCTTACGGCCCCCTTCCATGTTGCTGACATCTCTAAAACGCGGAACCAAGTTCTTTAATACTAAAAGAACATTCGATTAATCCTCAAGTTTTGTTTTGTGAGGGTGCTTCACTGATTAATTTGGTTGTAACCCTACGTTTAAGATTAAATTTGTAGGAAGTAGGAAATTACTTGGCTTCTGATATTCCGTTGTATATTTTGATTGAGTGTTTTGTTATGTGTGGAATATATGTTATGTTATTTAAAAACCTTGTGTTTCTCTTGCATTGAAGTTATTCTTCAAAAATATCCCTATGCAGTTTAATAGAAACTTGTTTACTTCCATATATTTGTCAAGAAATGGTCCAGTTTTAATAGGTACTAGAACGGTTTACATTAATAGAATCAAAATAGCCATCTGTCGAATGACTTTTTAAATATTGATTAAATAAATATTACCGTTCATATCTACATCTACACTAATATTATAAAGAGGAAAGATTTGTACCTATTTTTGTATGTTTGTAATGAATAGGCTCAAAAAGTACTGGGCCGATTTCAAAAATTCTTTCACCCTTGGAAAGCTACATTCACCCTGAGTAACATAGGCTACTTTTTATCCCTGTATTCCCACGGGAACGGGATCTACGCGGGTGAAACCGCGGGACGTCCGCTAGTTATTAATAAATCATTAGTGTCAATTAATTAATGATTTACAACATAATTCGAATAAAATAACTTTATCAATCAAGTCGATGTTCCGAATCAATTTATCAGTATAGATATATGTAACTAATAAATCATCTTTCATGTAGGTGTAATATAATTATAGCTTATACGGATTTACCCGACAACCTGTCCTCCCAGAGACGGTGGGACGAGCCACTCTGCAGTATTGTACGTAATACCCTTTTAAACACGTCAATCAATGCTGTGGAGCGTGCTCGTCTGCTGGCTTTGGGAGAGTGGGAGTCGGGCTTGTGGCTTCAGGCACTCCCGTCATCCACCATTGGCACTATGATGGATGACTCATCCTTCCGGGTCGCTACAAGTCTACGCTTAGGCACACCTTGTGTTGCTCCGCATCGTTGTCACTGCGGTGATGCTGTCGACAGCCTCGGACACTATGGCCTGTCCTGCTGCAGGACCAGAAGCGCTGGTCGCATTGCATGACACGCCAGTATTAACGACATTATTCGTCGAGCTCTTTCCAGCGCCGGCGTACCAGCGGTTTTAGAACCTAACGGCTTGGTACGTGACGATGGGAAGATACCAGATGGCATGACGTTGGTGCCTTGGAAGGTGGGTAGGCCTTTGGTGTGGGATGCAACTTGTGTAGACACCCTTGCGCCATCTCACGTTGCAAGCACGGCGGGCTGTGCGGGCGCTGCTGCTGCAGCTGCTGAGTCTCTCAAGCGGCGCAAATACTGTAACCTCATTGGTAATTATAGTTTTGAGCCGTTTGGGGTCGAGACGCTCGGGCCATGGGGATTGGGGACCGAGTGCACGTGTCCTTTTCAAGGAAATCTCGCGCCGTCTAGTCGGCACTTCGCGCGACCAGAGGGCTGGCTCATTCTTAGGTCAAAGGATTAGCATTGCCATTCAACGTGGCAATGCTGCCAGTCTTCTGGGCACGTTCCCGGTTGTCGGCGATGCGGAGGAGTACTAGGACGCCTAAGTGTCTTATTTGGTCTTTGTATATTTATGTAAGTATTAACTTTTAGTTTAAATTTTTAGCATATATTGTACATAATTATAGCTTTAGAAAATACTTCCTAATCAGGTAGACAGATTTTATTTCCAAGATAAGGCCGTATCCAGAAAGAAAGCTGGCAGCCTACCAGCGCTTATAGGAACCGGTCCATGCAGGCGCCGATAAGCACTGCCGCTGGCAAATCGGCGCCGGCTACCAGCTTTCTTTCTGCATACGGTCTAAGACATGTTGGCAGAGGAACTGACGACTAATCGTGCGTAGATAGACAACGTTGCTTAACAAAAGTTCCGCGCTAAACAACATGTCGCGCGCCAAATGTTGCATAGTGGCTACGAGGCTTGGGTCTCATTGAATGATTTTCTCTTATCACATGCCACTCTTCTGTTACCAGAATCCACTTTGACTATGATTGCCGAGTCATGGTCTCCACTTAAAAAGACAAACGGCTTCTCAAATAGTCACGGATTCTGCAGCTATTATGGCCGCCTATTCGCCAAATTATGTCTCTTCGGTTTGCAAACTGTTCGTTTCCGGCTGATTTCGTCACATGAAGCGTGCCTTGAATTTGTGGACCAAACTGTCTGGTTAGTGTTACCCTAATGACCTTGGTCTTAAAATACTGTGGTATGATATGGGTACCGTATCTTTTAAAACGCAATTTCCCATGGTCGGGTTATATTCGGCGCAATCGAATCGAATTTGAAATGATTTCTTGTTGATTAATTTGTCTGTAGGTACGTTTAAAAATATAAGTTTTGTAAAGATCTTTGTTTACAAAAAATATCGCTTCTATAGCGTGTGGAGTATATGAAAACATACTCTACGTCTACGTGGCATATGGTCCTGACAGTAATATGTAAGGGCGAGACACGCATTAATTAATTTATCTGTCAGCCAGAAAATATTATTAATATTATCTTTTGTGTTGTACTTTCCTATTACTTCAATAGGAGATCTTATTGAAGTAGTAGGCAATTGCTGATAATGCGTGACTCAATGTTAATTGGTATCCACATTAGACTGTAGGCGACAATTATTTATTTTCGCTGTGTAACCGTAGAAACAGGTTCACTGGAGCGATAGACCATATTTTTTTGTTGGTAAGTAGTCCTACTGATCGTTTTCCGTCATGGTGGCCAATGTCAATGGAAACTAGCCATTGACCCCTCCAAGATTAATGGCATTGTTATAGTGCACAAGTCTGCCTCATTGGTCTATTTGCAAGACTGCTGAGCTCCATGCTCGCTTTGATTCCCGGATCGGGCAAATCTCGGGCTATTGCACATAAGTGACAAAATGGAGTTGTACTTTAAAAAAATAAAATCACATGAAATACATTACATGTATTTTAGAAACAATGTATAAGACTATTGAAAGGACTAATGCGATTACAATAAGGGTACACAGCGAAGCTCTTGACGGCTGGGCACAGGTTAATGCCCGAAAAGATTTCGTAAATTGAAGATACTTAATTATGTTCAGTCATAGATACCTGTTTCTGCCAAAGACTGATATATTATTATATTGGTTTCTGCCGCCAAGCTGCGTTGCTGTGTTCGGCTATCCGAAATAGGCCCGGAAAACATTTGTTGGGTATGTGGGTACTAAACATAGGTTTCCGTACGGCCGCCACATCAAAGGGTTCTAAACCCAATTACCATACCGGTTTAACGCTTGAATTTCGAATTTAGGAGTTTTTTTAAAGCAATAGATTTAGTCGTTTTTTTTTATTCGAAGACATTTAATATAATTTATGTCATCTATCCACCAACCCGCACTGGGTCTACGTGGTGGATTATTATAGGTACTCCATTCCTTCTTATAGACAGGAGGTCTGCCGGCGTCCCAGCAGTGGTAACAATTATAGGCTGATGATGATGATTCGGTTTTTACACTGTTAAAAATTATGTAATTTTACTAAAAATTATGTAATTTTACATGCAAAAAATTATATAATCCTGTAAAATTTCCGAAAAATCTGGGAAATTTACGGGAAAATATGAAATTTTACATAATTTTCGTCAATTTTACATTTTTTTATGTAAAATTTCATATTTTCCCGTAAATTTCCCAGATTTTTAGGAAATTTTACAGGATTATGTATTTTTTTTGCATGTAAAATTACATAATTTTTTACAGTGTATACGATATTGTAACTACTTATTGTTTGATAACTATGAAAAATTGTTTCTAATTTAGATTCAGTAAGCTCTTATAGTAGACCAGTGCCGAAGCCTTCAAAAATGGTAAAAAATTAAAAAAAATTACAGTAGGATGAAACCCAATGGAAAAAGTAGAGAATATAACAAAAATTTAAGGACAAATAAATTACGGTCGATCTGAGGTCGGGAAGTGGGGGTGGAATCGAGATAAACCGCTTTCCCCCCTCAAAAACCCCCGTTTTTGAGGGGGGAAAGCGGTTTATCTCGATTTCCGGCAAAACTACAAGTCCTATGGAAAAAAATGTAATGGCAAAGTTGTAGAGCATAAAAAGATCTACAACTTTGATTTTAACACTTTTTTCACATAACCTCAAAATTTAGGTGAAAAATTCAAAAAACCAAGTTTTTGGTTTTTTATTTATATCTTTTTCAAAAAAAAAATTTTTTTCTACGAAATTTGGTGAAGACTTACTTTATTATGTCCCAAATACACTGTAATTTATTTGATTTAAAATATTTATTTTTTCGGCTTATTTTAACTTAATATCAAAAAAGCACCCTAATTTTCAATCGAAAATTCTGCCGTCAAAATATCAGCTTTTTTTTAAAAGTCGGTAGGCGTTGTGTTCCTTATAATCTCTACTTTCTGATGATGTATAAAAAATATACATTGCAATGGTAAATTTTCTCAGAAAATGCAAAATCAGCTGCCACGAAATAATAGGTAGTAAGGGCCAAACCCTCCTAGCCCCTTCCCCACTTCTCTGTGAAATACCTTTTGGTGGGCCAAAATTTTCCGTAGGTCTCCACGATATATAAATTATCTTAAAATAACAATAAATAGGCATAAAACAGCAATAAATACGCTTATAATTTCTTGTCTAGGCCTTATTATTTGGTGTGGGTATTATTTCGCAGCCTACTGTAATTTTTTTTGGTTTCAAAAAATATCGACCCTGGTCTATAGACCTGCGGATTAATATCGGATTTATCAAATGGTCAACTCTAGATAAATATACTAATACAATTACAGAGAACTACAACAATATTCTAGGGGAAATGTTTGTTGACTTTTTATCAATCAACAGTCTCTTTCAATTTAACAACGTTTGTAATAGTGACAATAGAACACTAGACCTAGTTATAAGCAATATGCATAATCTAACTGCCTCCCATAGCTCTGATCTTCTTACTCAACTTGATCCCAGACATCCTGCCCTACTTATAACAATATCACAGGGAAACACGAAATATTTACGCTCAAAAAATAACATCCGTCCTAATTTCTACAAATGTGATTATGCAAAAATCATGTCAGACCTACTAGCTATTGACTGGCATCTTGAATTCTCTAAATCCGACGGTATTAATAATCTTCTTTCCATATTCTATGCAAAACTAAAAGAGTTAATCGACAAGCACATACCAAAACATAGTAGTAAAAATTCAAAATATCCGTCTTGGTTTAGTAAAGCGCTCATAAAATTACTGTCTGAAAAAGAGAAGTATCGCAATAAATTCCGAAAATACAACAATCCTCGAGACAAGTTGAGCTTCGATTTACTCAGAACCCGTAGTCATATTATGATCAACCAGAATTACAGCGATTATAAACACCATATTGAGGCAGAAATATCAAAACACCCAAAATCATTCTGGCGCTACATTAAAATCAAACGTAACAGTAAATCAACGATTCCAGCCAGAATGTACTTGCACGACGAAGTAGCTAGTAATGGAACTGACATTGCTAAGCTTTTTGCTTCTCATTTTTCTTCAATTTTTACCGACCCTAATGGCAATGTGACAACAGACATCAAAGAATCAGACGGAGTGTTTAGTAATATCAAATTGACACCAGAAGAAGTTCTAGAGAAAATAAAAAAATTAGATACCACCAAGGGTGCCGGCCCCGATTTAATTCCACCTGTTTTCGTAAAGTCGTGTGGTATAGCTCTTGCAAAGCCACTGTGCCTGTTATTTAATCGATCTTTAGAGTCAGGAGTATTCCCTGACGAATGGAAAAAGGCCCGTATTGTGCCTGTGCTCAAAAAAGGTGACTCTAGCGACATCAAAAACTACAGGCCGATTTCCATACTTTCATGTTTCTAGAAGCTATTTGAAAGTCTCGTTTGTCCCATTCTAACAAATTACTTAGATGCCAAGCTTTCTGACAGTCAACACGGATTTCGAGTTGGGAGATCCACCGAGACCAATCTGGTCAGATAGTTGTCAGATATTTCTGAAGCGCTTGATAACAGGCACGAAGTCGATGCAATATACACGGATTTCAGCAGCGCGTTCGACAAGGTGAGCCATTCACTCATGATAGCTAAACTCAAGCTCAGTGGTGTCCACGGATCGCTGTTGAGGTGGTTCGCATCATATCTCATAAATCGCTCCCAGTTCGTTGCCGTCAATGGCTATGTCTCTTATGAATTTCACACCCGATCCGGAGTCCCACAAGGCTCGCATCTTGGCCCAGTCTTGTTTTTATTATTTGTAGATGACATCACGAGTCAAATTAAACATTGTGAAGCTTTGCTGTTTGCCGATGACTTAAAAATTTATAGAAAGGTCACGGGACCGGCTGACAGTAGGCTTGTACAAAGTGATTTAAATAATATTGAAAATTGGTGCATAGCAAACGACATGGCTCTAAACACTCAAAAATGCTTCTTCATACGTTTTTCCAGAAAAAAAAACATCTCTCCCCACCTCATACACACTGTGTAATTCTACATTGTCGAAGGTACGTCAAATACGTGATCTTGGTGTTCTAGTCGACGACGAGTTGAGTTTTAAACCACACATCAACGATGTTGTCAAGAAGTCAGCACAGATGCTGGGATTCGTTAAACGCAATACCCGAGGCTTTCAACTTCCAAAGACCAGAATTGTTTTGTTCAATACTCTTGTGCGTAGTCGGTTAGAATATGCTAGCGTTGCATGGAATCCGTTCTACGCTATTCACCCGCAAAAACTTGAGAGAATTCAACGAGCTTTCACAAAACATCTTGCTTTTACATCCAGAAAAATTAGCCATCGCTGTCCATACGACCAACGCCTACAATTTTTCCACATAAAGACGCTGCGAGACCGTCGCCGTTCGCGCGATCTGATTTTTCTGTACAAAATCGTCAACGGAATCGCAAAATGCAGTGATCTAGTCGAGCGTATTCCGTATTCAGTCCCTTCCCCCCAGATATCAAATCACCAGACTGTTTTACATTCCTTTCCGCAGATCAAACCTTGATCTCAACGCTCCCTTGCTACGAATATGTAGAAACTATAATAGATCTTGCACATCAGAAACCGATTTATTCGGTGTTTCTCTCAACAAGTTTAGAAGATCAGTCTCTGAGGTACGGGAGTCCACTAAATTTACCTTCAAACAATTATATTTTGTAAATTCGATCCTGTATTTGCTAGAAGCATTAGTATGTAGTTAGTTATAAGTATCATCATTATTCATAATTATAATTTCATTTAGTTTTAAGTAAAATTCATAATTGTGTAATCAAATTGTATTATTTTATTACTATTTTTTTTTTAATATTTTGTTGTCATTGTGGTGAATGCTGTGTATACCTATTATGGGCTTACATACCAGCACTTTTGTTTTGTAATATTTAATTTTTATATTTAACTCTTTAGTATGTATTGCTGTTGGTGTACCTAATAAATAAATAAATAACCTGAGACATTTTTATTGCCCGTAAATGCGGCCAATTAAACATTCAACAAGTCTTTTTTTTGTTGCATTTCGGCGTCGTCGATCAGACAATTTCCAATTTTTTTTTCAACAATAACAAACAACTTCTGTTTGGATTTATTGGAATGCTAATATTACTGATTGTTTTGTGCGAGATGACAGAGATCAAATTAATGAAAGGATATCAGGAATCAAACAATAAAAATAAAGATCATCATTTATTTAACACTTAACATCACCTTTAACTTATCTTTGATAGCATTAATCTCATACAGGAACGGCATTTTTTGACTAACCGACGAAATATTTTAATGTATTGAATTGTTTGTGTAAAAATTTTCTTTACCTACAGCATGTTTTTAGAGTACAGACGCTTGCACTATGATCCGGAACTATCAAATGTTCCTCAACAACCTTGAGCCTAATACCTCAGCAATAAAGCTGAAAATTCATAAAAAAAAAATGACATATACCTAGTCTGTGTTGAAATTGCAACTTTCATACGCAGTTTTGTGCGCAATCTCCATTTATACTCTGATAGTAAACTAAAAACGGTGGTACACACGGCTTCACAAGCTGTTCAAATCCAGTATAACATGGCCTTGCTTTGTATAGATTTCCCGTATAATGAGAGATCCGTATAAACTGCTTAAGCAAACTAAGAACACAAAAACCATAATAGACCATGCATGTACTAATATATGGAACGCTAAGGTACACATGGCAATAATTGAATCAACACTATCAGACCACAAACAAATCTACCTGGAACTCAAACAATACAAACAGACCCTAATACGAAAAGTCCAATATGATGCAATAGATTACAAAGCTCTGTGTGAGAACATGCTAAAATATGTCTCGACAGAAGAAATAAACCGCTATGCCATTCTTGAACAATATATAATAAAGAATATAAATGAATCAAAATTAAAAATATTAAACCTACCACAAAAGGACTGGATCAATAAAACAGTAATTAATTATATTAATGAACGAAATCAATTATGGCGTGGTTGTTTGATGGATCAAGAAAATGTTCAACTGCAATCTAAATATAAAACTGCTAAAAAAAGAGTAGAATGTAAAATAAAAGAAGATAAAAAGAAATTCTATTATGACGCTTTTTCAAACTGTAGGAAGAACCTCAAAAAAATGTGGAAATTGATTAACACCCTAGCTAAAAATAAGACAAACGATGTCTGTACTCTTCCTAAACTGACGGTTGACGGCAAAGACATAACAAACGGTAAAGAAATCTGTAACGCGTTTAATAACTATTTTGCTACTATTGGCTCTCTGTTGGCTCAGAAATTAACACAAACTAATTCTAACCCACAAATTACATTGAATACGCCAGATACAGACCTTCAACTAACCACTTTAGAACATTGTACTGAAGATGAGATATCAAAAATAATAGATAATTTGGATAATGATACCAGCAGTGGGATTGATGGAATCACAACAAAATCTATAAAATGTATTAAGAACCTAATCTTAACTGACCTAACTAATTGCATAAACGTTTGCTTTGATAGTGGCGTGTTTCCGGACAGTCTTAAAATAGCTAAAGTTACCCCTGTATACAAGTCGGGTACTAAAACTGACCCCGGAAACTACCGACCAATCTCAGTGCTGCCTGTTATATCCAAGATATTTGAAAAAGTTTTATATACACGCTTATCTAAACATTTAATTGATACTAACTTTCTTTACTCGCACCAATATGGCTTTCGACCACACTCCAATACACTTTCGGCTGCTGTTGATTTAATTACTAAAATAAAAGAAAACATAGACAAGAAAAAATTAGCTCTAGGTGTCTTCATTGATCTAAAGAAAGCATTCGATACTGTTAGCCATATTATCCTTCTGAAAAAGCTAAAAATCATTGGAATTACTTCTACAGCCTACAAAATGTTTGAGTCTTATCTTGCTAATCGGCAACAGATCGTCAAATTAGATAAATTTACAAGTGACCCGGCCAATGTACAGTGCGGAGTACCTCAGGGATCGGTCCTAGGACCATTGCTTTTCCTCATATTTATTAATGACATTAGTACAGCTGGACTGACTGGAAATGTGTCACTGTATGCAGATGACACATGTCTTTTTTACTTTGAAGATTCCATCACTGATGTCATCTCAGATGCACAGAAAGATCTTGATATGTTGAATATATGGCTTAGTCAAAACCTCCTGACTATGAATGTTAGTAAAACTGCCTACATAATTTTTTCAGCAAAGAATAAAAAAATACCATCATTTCCAATTCTTATAATAAATAATCAATCGTTACGAAAGTCAACGCATGAAAAGTATTTGGGCCTAATAGTGGACAGTAAGTAGAACATTCAGACCGCATATTGACTACATAAAATCTCGAATACTCCCACTAACCGGAGCCATACGTAACATTGCAAAATGTGTACCCTACAAGCTAAGACATACTATTTACAACACGATAGTCAAACCACATCTGGAATATCTGATCCAAGTATGGGGACAAGCTGCAAAAACAAATCAACAACACCTACAACGAACACAAAATAAAATCATCAAAGCCCTCTTCAATTATAACTACTCTACTCCTACAGAATTACTCTACAAAAAAACCAAATTATTTAACCTACAACAATAGGGGATCGGACTGGGTCAAAATAATATAATTCTGTTTAGTCCGTAAGTTAGATTATCGAAAAATATTGAATACGTGTTTTTTATTTTATCAAATCAATAAAAAATAACGAAGATAAAACGCGTCAAAGATCTTGGAGTGGGGCTTGAAACGTCACTTGTGTCGTCAAAATGTACTATCATATGACGTCACACGAGTTTTCGAAGCACTGTATCGTCTTCATTTTAAGTTTACGTGAAAAAAGAAAAAATACGTGTCCAATAATTTTTGGAAATCTACCTGACGGACTAATTAGTTTTTTTTTGTCCGATCCCCTATTGTATACATACCATGCATGCATGACTATCCGAAAGATCCTTAAGACCAACATACACACAAATATTTCATTCACACAAAAGACTCGTAGATATAATACCCGTAATCAAGATGACCTAGAAGTACCAAGAGTGAGAACCCTGTGTGGCAGAAAAACTATACAGTACGAGGGTGTTCGGCTATACAATAAATTACCCAAAAAAATCAGAGAGTGTACAAGCATACCAACATTTAAAAAAGGCCTATGAAATTTTATATTAGACACATAAGTTTAGCTTTTTATATCGGCGTTGTAACGCCCTTTAACCTACCTACCTACCTACCTACTACCTACCTACTACCTACCTACCTACTACCTACCTACCTACTACCTACCTACCTACTACCTACCTACCTACTACCTACCTACCTACTACCTACCTACTACCTACCTACCTACTACCTACCTACCTACTACCTACCTACCTACTACCTACCTACCTACTACCTACCTACCTACTACCTACCTACCTACTACCTACCTACCTACTACCTACCTACCTACTACCTACCTACCTACTACCTACCTACTACCTACCTACCTACTACCTACCTACCTACTACCTACCTACCTACTACCTACCTACCTACTACCTACTACCTACCTACCTACTACCTACCTACCTACTACCTACCTACCTACTACCTACCTACCTACTACCTACCTACCTACTACCTACCTACCTACTACCTACCTACCTACTACCTACCTACCTACTACCTACCTACCTACTACCTACCTACCTACTACCTACCTACTACCTACCTACTACCTACCTACTACCTACCTACTACCTACCTACTACCTACCTACTACCTACCTACTACCTACCTACTACCTACCTACTACCTACCTACTACCTACCTACTACCTACCTACTACCTACCTACTACCTACCTACTACCTACCTACTACCTACCTACTACCTACCTACTACCTACCTACTACCTACCTACTACCTACCTACTACCTACCTACTACCTACCTACTACCTACCTACTACCTACCTACTACCTACCTACTACCTACCTACTACCTACCTACTACCTACCTACTACCTACCTACTACCTACCTACTACCTACCTACTACCTACCTACTACCTACCTACTACCTACCTACTACCTACCTACTACCTACCTACTACCTACCTACTACCTACCTACTACCTACCTACTACCTACCTACTACCTACCTACTACCTACCTACTACCTACCTACTACCTACCTACTACCTACCTACTACCTACCTACTACCTACCTACTACCTACCTACTACCTACCTACTACCTACCTACTAAAACGTCAAAGAAACGTCAAACATCGATCTATGAGATTTAATTCAAAAATATTATATTTAATCAATAAAAGTGGCCTAAAAGTACAGTAATACACTCTGAACAAGTTTTAACTTCAGTGACAGTGTTATCAAGGGTTGGGGGTGCAAAACGCGTTGAAGAAGGCGATAACTGTGCATAACGTATGTTTTCACTTAAACATACAACATCACCATAAAACCAGGTTTGGCTGTAAACTATCTTTAACAATAAGTCTACGCACGAAATACTGGGTCACAATAACAACAATTCCTAGCAATAAACAGTCGTGCATAAAAATTTTTACTAATGTAAACAAGAAACAGATGACTCATTAACGGTGCATTTGAAGAACGAAATTGACAAACTATTGACCAATCAGAGAAAGTTGACTGCGACTTGACATAAGTATCTTCGTTCGGAAACCTGACTTCACTGTACTGAACACCAGCGTTTTGAGACGACGTTCCGTTACACGAATAACTAATAAGACTTAGAATATTAAAATTTAGAAAATTGATATCGTCATCTTGGTACAAAATGGAGGCATGCAGCAATATCACATATCGTAAAATACAAAGAACCAGTTCTCTAAATGACATCAGCAGAGACTGTTCCATACTATTCGATGCGACAATGACCAGTTTGCCAAACACCTCATTGAATACTAGTCAAACTGTAATAGACTTAAACGAAAAAGTTAAGCAATTATCGGACGACCTTCTGATATCTCATCAAGAAATTGAGAACCTTAATTCTGAAAACTTTCGTTTAAAATCAGATCTGCAGAAATATGTTAAAGTTATAGATGCATACAAAACTATAAATCTAGTAGACAAAAATAAGGTTACGCCTAAATCTGGACGAAAAATTAAACTGAAACAAAAGACTGACAGAACACCGAGATTAAAGACAGTTCTATATGAAGATGAAATGACTACGCCGGTAACAGAATGTAATCTGACTTCAAGCACCAAATCAAATTCTACCCACAACATAGAAACCAAATCTACGCCGCAAAAGGAAACTATACCTCTAAGCAGCAAGCCGATATATTCTCAAGATATCAAGCTAAGAAAATTGTGTGTGCTGAGTAATAGCTCACAGAGGGGGAGGCTACAAACTGTAGAAGATAACTTCGCCAGCGACTTTAATTATTGTAGTTACTCTTTACCCAATTGTAATATAAAACATCTTTTAGCCGGCATAGAAGTAAAATTAAGAGATTTTAACTTAAATGACTACTGTATTATTGTATTAGGAGAAACTGACATCAGAGACAATGATAACTTCATTGATTTAGTGAGAGAAATCAATGAAGGTTTAGCGAATTTAACACATACTAATATAATAGTCAGCGCGCCCACGTATATACGGGGGGCACCCATTTATAATTACAAGGTAGAATTATTCAATAACCTCCTCTGCAGGGACATACAAAATAATAAATACGCATATTTTTTCGACTCCAACTATGATCTAACATTTGACATGTTTTCTAGCATATCGGGTAAATTAAATAGAGCTGGAACACTAAATATATTTAAAAATATTATGGTTAAAATTAAAATTGACATTAAATTATTCCCTGTAGAAGTCCATCCACTACATGATAGCACAACTGGACAAACCTCTCAGTTTTTTCGTTCATAATAATTTGGATAATAATTTATGTAATTATAGTAATAATAATGTACGTATTAATATTTTTCATCAAAATGTATGTGGCATTAATAATAAAAAAGATGACCTGGAAATATATGTCAGTGAATTATCAAAGAAACTTAACTTTTTATGCATATCTGAACATTTTCTAAACGACACTCTTGCAAAACAATTTAATTTCTTTAATTACAAAATAGGGTCATACAATACTAGACACAAAAAGAACAGGGGAGGCACGATGATTTTGACATTAAATGATAGAAATGTAGAAGAATTAGAAGTGTGTAAGAAATTATATAAAATGAATACTTTCGAAGTGTGTGGAGTTAGAGATACTGAGACAAATTTGTGTGTTGTTTGTTGTTATCGAACTCCTACAATTAGTAATTTTAACGATTTCCTGGACAGGCTTGAACAACTGCTGCAGCTTTTCCTCAATAAACTATGCATAATTTGTGGTGACTTCAACATCGATGTTTTTAAAAATGATCCTAGACATGTTTCTTTTGTATCGTTACTAACTTGTTACAATTTCAAATATTTGATAGACTCTCCTACCTTTCGGAGAAATAAATCTGAATCATGCATTGACAACTTTTTGACTAACTTGCCTGACAGTTACGTAGAACATACGTCTGTTGATCACAATGGGTTATCTGACGGACATGCTGGTCTTTTCTGTACATTAAGCTTGGAAGAAGTTACGTATAAGAAGCGGATAAACTATATTCGTCTTTCCAAAAGAAAATATAATGACAAGAACAAAAGTGACTACAGGAAAAAACTATTAGAAACCGACTGGAGCACGGGTGTTAACACTTTTATCACTCAGTTCAATTATATACATTCTTCAATCTTTAAAAAGTGTAGAGTGAAAATTAATGTCAAAAGAAATAAATGTTCCAAGTGGATAACAAATGGGATAAGGATAGGTAGTAAAGTAAAACGTTTCCTTAACACAATTAATAAGATGCAATGCGACAATTCTATTCTAGAATATCGGAACAGGTATATCAGAATGTATAGAAAAGTAGTTAGCTGTGCAAAAAGGAATGCTGTTGGGAAACAAATTGAAATGGCTCCTAATTCTAGCAGAACGATATGGAAAATAGTTAATCAACAGCGCAATGCTACAATAGACCGGAACGAGGACCCCATTATACTTAAGGTTAACAACACTGTTACTAAAAATGCTCTAGACGTGGCCAACATATTTTCCAAATGTTTTGACAAGACAGTTCACTTAGAAGCTTGTGACCAAAGATTGGCAATGACATATCTAACTGAAAGTGTCAGCCGCGTAGAATCCAACATGACCTTTGACGTAGTAACACCTTTAGAAATTTTTAATATGATAAAAAAGATGGTCAATAAGCCGTCAGCTGGCCATGACGAAATTCCTTTGACTATAATTAAAGAAAATATTGACTTATTAGCGACTCCTTTAGCAACTTTTTATAACGAATGCATTAATGAAGGTATATTCCCGGATCAACTCAAAATCGCTCGAGTGCTGCCAATCTTTAAGAAGGGTTCAAAGATGGATCCTGGGAACTATAGACCAATTTCCCTGTTACCTGTTTTATCAAAAATCTTTGAAAAAATTATTAAAGAAAGGCTTTTGAAACACTTGAAGATGCACAATGTCTTAAATAAACGACAATTTGGATACCAAACATCATTGGGAACGAGTGATGCTGTTGAGGCATTAGTTGACGAGGTTATATGTAACTTAAATTGCAAGCATAAAGTGGCCGGTATTTTCCTTGACCTCAGTTCTGCCTTCGATACAGTAGACCATGACATTCTCCTGGCCAAATTGGAACACTATGGTTTAAGGGAGAATGTTTTAAAGCTTTTTAGCTCCTATTTGCATAATAGGCGTCAGTACACAGAGATAAAATCGGTGGTAGATGGTGAGGAAAAAATCTTTAAATCCAGTCTAATCACTGTACGCCGTGGGGTCCCGCAAGGCTCTGTTCTGGGTCCAATCTTTTTTATAATATTCTTAAATGACTTGATTGAGTATATACAAAGACATTTTAATGACATAAAATTAATAATTTTTGCTGATGACACAAATGCCATAGTTTCTGCACACGACATATTAGAATTAGAATCCAAAATTAATACTGTGTTACAGGCTTTTGAAAAGTGGTTTGGCACAAATAATTTAAAAGTTAATGTAAATAAAACAAAGTGTGTATTATTCAAGCCGACGGTGCGAAATAACGCTAACATTGAGGTGGTATCTTGTGGTAACAAAGTCGAAGTAGTTGATAATGTCAAATTCCTAGGTGTTCATATTGACGCATTATTAAATTGGAAGGTTGAGATATTGTCTATCACAAAGTCTATTAGCTCGGCATGCTATGCAATCAGAACCCTGAGGGAAGTACTAACTTTACCTCAACTTAGGAGGGTGTATTTCGCTTTGGTTGAGTCTAGGCTCAGATATAGCATTCAGTTTTGGGGCAACAGCTACAAATACAATATCCAGTCAGCATTTGTTATTCAAAAGAGAGCTCTAAGGACAATGCTTCGCATGAGACAGATAGAATCGTGTAAGGAACACTTCATAAGACTAAAAATTCTAACCGTGCCATGTCTCTATATTCTTGTGTTGCTAACTAACTTTGTTAAGAATTTGCACAAATACGAAACTGAAGAGCAAAGACTGGCTAGGGATAGTACTCGTAGGAAGGACTTACCCTACTACACAATTCAACCAAAATTGAAAGTTGTTCAACATAGTCCCAGATACCAATCGGAATGGTTATACAACAAGTTGCCAATAGAATTTAAAAGCATTACCAGTGTAAATTTATTTAAAAACAAATTAAGGAGATATTTATTGAGGAAGGGCTACTACAGTATAGAAGAGTTCATTGACAATTAAAGTTGACAAATGTACTTATGCGATATTTACTTATTTTCATTTTAAATTATTATTATTGTTCTGTGTTTTTGTTTAATTTTTTCGTATGTAGCCAGTATAATCTTGTTGTTGTTCGACATGAATTAATTTTGATTTTAATTATTTTTTATCATTACTACATATCTAATATTAATATAATTTTAAGATTTTTTTTCTACACAATGTATTTTGTTATGAAATAAATGACTATGACTATGACTATGACTATGACTACCTACCTACTACCTACCTACTACCTACCTACTACCTACCTACTACCTACCTACTACCTACCTACTACCTACCTACTACCTACCTACTACCTACCTACTACCTACCTACTACCTACCTACTACCTACCTACTACCTACCTACTACCTACCTACTACCTACCTACTACCTACCTACTACCTACCTACTACCTACCTACTACCTACCTACTACCTACCTACTACCTACCTACTACCTACCTACTACCTACCTACTACCTACCTACTACCTACCTACTACCTACCTACTACCTACCTACTACCTACCTACTACCTACCTACTACCTACCTACTACCTACCTACTACCTACCTACTACCTACCTACTACCTACCTACTACCTACCTACTACCTACCTACTACCTACCTACTACCTACCTACTACCTACCTACTACCTACCTACTACCTACCTACTACCTACCTACTACCTACCTACTACCTACCTACTACCTACCTACTACCTACCTACTACCTACCTACTACCTACCTACTACCTACCTACTACCTACCTACTACCTACCTACTACCTACCTACTACCTACCTACTACCTACCTACTACCTACCTACTACCTACCTACTACCTACCTACTACCTACCTACTACCTACCTACTACCTACCTACTACCTACCTACTACCTACCTACTACCTACCTACTACCTACCTACTACCTACCTACTACCTACCTACTACCTACCTACTACCTACCTACTACCTACCTACTACCTACCTACTACCTACCTACTACCTACCTACTACCTACCTACTACCTACCTACTACCTACCTACTACCTACCTACTACCTACCTACTACCTACCTACTACCTACCTACTACCTACCTACTACCTACCTACTACCTACCTACTACCTACCTACTACCTACCTACTACCTACCTACTACCTACCTACTACCTACCTACTACCTACCTACTACCTACCTACTACCTACCTACTACCTACCTACTACCTACCTACTACCTACCTACTACCTACCTACTACCTACCTACTACCTACCTACTACCTACCTACTACCTACCTACTACCTACCTACTACCTACCTACTACCTACCTACTACCTACCTACTACCTACCTACTACCTACCTACTACCTACCTACTACCTACCTACTACCTACCTACTACCTACCTACTACCTACCTACTACCTACCTACTACCTACCTACTACCTACCTACTACCTACCAACTACCTACCAACTACCTACCTACTACCTACCTACTACCTACCTACTACCTACCTACTACCTACCTACTACCTACCTACTACCTACCTACTACCTACCTACTACCTACCTACTACCTACCTACTACCTACCTACTACCTACCTACTACCTACCTACTACCTACCTACTACCTACCTACTACCTACCTACTACCTACCTACTACCTACCTACTACCTACCTACTACCTACCTACTACCTACCTACTACCTACCTACTACCTACCTACTACCTACCTACTACCTACCTACTACCTACCTACTACCTACCTACTACCTACCTACTACCTACCTACTACCTACCTACTACCTACCTACTACCTACCTACTACCTACCTACTACCTACCTACTACCTACCTACTACCTACCTACTACCTACCTACTACCTACCTACTACCTACCTACTACCTACCTACTACCTACCTACTACCTACCTACTACCTACCTACTACCTACCTACTACCTACCTACTACCTACCTACTACCTACCTACTACCTACCTACTACCTACCTACTACCTACCTACTACCTACCTACTACCTACCTACTACCTACCTACTACCTACCTACTACCTACCTACTACCTACCTACTACCTACCTACTACCTACCTACTACCTACCTACTACCTACCTACTACCTACCTACTACCTACCTACTACCTACCTACTACCTACCTACCTACTACCTACCTACTACCTACCTACTACCTACCTACTACCTACCTACTACCTACCTACTACCTACCTACTACCTACCTACTACCTACCTACTACCTACCTACTACCTACCTACTACCTACCTACCTACTACCTACCTACTACCTACCTACTACCTACCTACTACCTACCTACTACCTACCTACTACCTACCTACTACCTACCTACTACCTACCTACTACCTACCTACTACCTACCTACTACCTACCTACTACCTACCTACTACCTACCTACTACCTACCTACTACCTACCTACTACCTACCTACTACCTACCTACTACCTACCTACTACCTACCTACTACCTACCTACTACCTACCTACTACCTACCTACTACCTACCTACTACCTACCTACTACCTACCTACTACCTACCTACTACCTACCTACTACCTACCTACTACCTACCTACTACCTACCTACTACCTACCTACTACCTACCTACTACCTACCTACTACCTACCTACTACCTACCTACTACCTACCTACTACCTACCTACTACCTACCTACTACCTACCTACTACCTACCTACTACCTACCTACTACCTACCTACTACCTACCTACTACCTACCTACTACCTACCTACTACCTACCTACTACCTACCTACTACCTACCTACTACCTACCTACTACCTACCTACTACCTACCTACTACCTACCTACTACCTACCTACTACCTACCTACTACCTACCTACTACCTACCTACTACCTACCTACTACCTACCTACTACCTACCTACTACCTACCTACTACCTACCTACTACCTACCTACTACCTACCTACTACCTACCTACTACCTACCTACTACCTACCTACTACCTACCTACTACCTACCTACTACCTACCTACTACCTACCTACTACCTACCTACTACCTACCTACTACCTACCTACTACCTACCTACTACCTACCTACTACCTACCTACTACCTACCTACTACCTACCTACTACCTACCTACTACCTACCTACCTACTACCTACCTACTACCTACCTACCTACTACCTACCTACTACCTACCTACTACCTATCTACCACCTACCTACCTACTTCTACCTACCTGCCTACCCAATTACCTGCTAAAAAAAATAAAAAGAAATTGTGTGATGCCATTATCTTGTCACATATAGCACTTTAAGTTTGTTTCCATGTTTGCTTGGTATGTGTTTGGCAGCTGGACTTGTTTGTTTTGTAAATTGTGATCGCTTACCCTCATATTTTGTTATTTTTTACTATGAACTTAAATTTCTGTACCTTCAGATTATGTTATTTTTTTAGTATACCAGTAAGTGAATTATTAGTAATTCTTGTTAAGGAATATGTTCACAAACCATTATGTTATTTTATGTAGATAAACCTTCGAGATAAACCTTGGTGTTTACCGTTCGGTCTCTTGGATGGCTTGAACGTCGTATCTAATGTAAACCTACCTATTGTTAATTTTAGTTAAGTTTCTCTTTTAAGTGAACTGTAAATGTTCTTTGAGAAATAAATGTCTTTAAACCGAAGCATAGCCTGATTAATTCCGTTTCTTCTGATCATTCATCTTAGGACTCTTCTTGAACAATTTACCAACAAAATAGAAGAAAACAGATACAGTAGCCAGTATTACTGCTATCAGATCCAGGTACAGTCGTTGGTATAAGGGAACGCTCCAGGCTGGAGAGCGGAGGTGACGAGCCCCCTTTGTTTGAACCACGTATTCTACCCAGTGGGCCAGTTCTGCTCCAGGCTTCGTCAGACGATGGTGGAAGATGAAGGATAGCTCCTTTGCTTTTTTGGCGTAGCTGTGGAAAAAAGTACTTTTAGAGATGGTCTTTGTTGGTCTGTCGTAACTGTGACTATTAAACGATAGTTTTTTTGTTAAAGAATTTTGGATTTATGCCAGGTTGATAGAAAGAAAGAAAGAAAATTGTGTTGTTGTGTTGATAGTAATAGCCTTGCCTCCTTCCTTTCTGTCTTCTTCTACTGGATTTGTGAACTAAGTTTGTGTTATGAAGTATAACTAAAGATGACATTATCCATACATCATCTATACAAATAAATATGATTGAAGTGTCTGTTAGTCACTTTTGTTTGTCTGTCTCTTTGTTCCAACTATTCTCCGAAACGGCGAGTCTGATTGTGACGAGACTTTTACTGACAAATATGTGTCATATTGTATTTAAAACAATAATCAAAACCTTGGAAATTGTTATCAAAATCCAATTCAAATAGTCAAGAAATATTTCTAAAAATAATTTCACGCGGACGAAGGCCCGGTTTCCACGACACCGGAGAGGACCGGAGACGAGAGGAGATTCTTGCCGCTCTATTACGAGAAAAATGTTATTATACTGTTCAAGATTTTGTAAATGAGAATTTTTAATTTTATTTGTTTTTTTTTTAATGTTAGTTTTGTTTTTTATTTGATTGTTTTATTTAGCTTTAAGAATTTTTGTTTTTTAAGAGCATTTGGATTTGAAAGTATGCCTACACGGCAAAACATAGCGCTCAAATATGTTAAACTAACACCAATATGTAAATACCTATGTTTAACAAATAAAGATTCTGATTCTGAGATGTGCGGAAATCGGCCAATCACGTTAGCCAAAATTTACATCTGGCCATATTCCTTCCTGTGATTGAACGAATTTGCAGCATCTTCTCTCCACTCTGCTCATCCCCGCTTTGGAGAAAACCGGGCCTCAATGGCAAAAGCTAAGAAAATAATATAATACTTACGTATCATCCTTCAACATTACATCAATAGCAACTCTCAAGTCCTTAGGTAGATTGTGACTGAGTGGAACCCTCAGAGCGTATTCATTTTGCACAGCTTTCTCCACATTCGTGAACTGGTCGAAGAACACGGGTACTCCTATGATTGGGACGCCGAAGTGGATGGTTTCTATTGAGGACAGGAGGCCTCCGTGGCTGATGAACATCTTGACGTTGGGGTGAGCTGAAAGAGGCAATAAGAAATAGTTATATTATCATCGATTTTTGTATTATTTTGAATGTTGTAATGGGTCTGACAAACGTTTTTTACTTTACATGCCAAATAAATCTTCAAAAATTACGAGCAAATCTGTGTTTTTACTTTTTTCATATCTTAAAAAATGGCTGAGATATTTACGATCAAAATGCGTATTTCCGGCCGTAGGTTTTAAAAACGCGGGTGGGCGCTCACTACCCGATGACGTCACAACTCTTGGTCATTCGACAATCGCGCTCTCGTTTGCACGCCGGTGCGCAGTAAAAATCAAAATTATAAAGCTCTCTGTGGTAAAAATGGAAAAAATACTGTATTATGCCTCGGTGCTTCAAGTCAACAGTTTAAACATGATAAACTCTTTTTTTATGTGCCTGAGGACCCAATAAATGAAGAATAAGTGGATGACAGCCGTAAAAAGAGTTGATTCAATAGGCCCTAAAACTAAAGCGCACTGCTGTGAAGACCATTTCGATTTTTTTTTTTTTTTTCATTTAGAAATAAAATTAATCAAAAAGTATTTGCCTACTTAAAAAACTGATACCTAATAACGTACGTACGTAACGTACTACGTAAATACATATTCTGTATATGGGTAAAGGGTAAATACTAACATTTTCCTTTAGTTTATACTAATAAAACGCATAAAATAATTATTGACAACCATAATAGGTAGGTACCTACTGTACTAACTAAATGAAATATACACTTTCAGTTAGGTTTAAGTTTGAATAAATACCTACTCAGGAGTAGGTAACGCTTAGTTAGAACATACATACTTTTTCATCGTTAGGTACTCAACGATTTACGGCAGCCATAATATCCTGATTTTTCATGAAATATTATTTATTTATTATTTATTTATTTAAACTTCATGCACAATAGTGGTACATAGGCGGACTTAATGCCACAAGGCATTCTCTACCAGTCAACCTTAGGGTTAAATAAGACAACATTGTGGTAGGGTACAAAATATCTAAAAAACAACATCAACTCTAAAAACTAAACTATATAGGTACTTATATAATTATACTAATACATAAATATAAAAATATAGAATAAACTAATAAATATTTTACAAATACCAAAATAAAAAACGAAAATCTTAACAATAGGCAATACCATGACTCGACTTATTTGGTCTGACTTAAATAGTAGCTCCGTACTTTCCTCTTAAAAGTAAATTTGCTTTCAGCTTTTTTAATGCCAAGGGGTAGCATTCCAGAGTTTTATAAATGACACAGCGTAAGAGTTTGAAAAAAAACAGGTGCGATGTGAAGGAATTTGGAGAATGAGAAATATTCACCACCAAACTATCCACTCTTGGCAGATTGTTTGACTGACATTTTAGAAAACCTTCTTCATTCTATACAAATACACGTTTCACTTTAAAGTAATCGGATGTAAAGGATAATATTATTATTACTTTGAAATACAAGCACACTATAAGTACGACGACGACGACGAGGCAAAAGGAGTATTATTTAGGATCGTAGCAAGTGGCGTTCTGTTTCTGCCTACCCCTATGGGAAAAGGGCGTGAGTTTATATATGTATGTGTATGTATAAGTACTTAAGTACGTACTTAATAGGAAAACGAAGACGATCGAAACAAAATGAAACGAGAGAGACGCGCCTAATTTATTATGGTCAACGCACCGGAATAAGTACCGCGCCGTGTCGCGGTCGCGGGCTGAGCCGGGTTGTGACGTATTAGTATGAGCGCGCGTAATCTCGGAAATTCAAAAAAGTACTTAAACTTCTCGTCGTTATAACTTCGGAAATACTGCATGTATCGAAGTAAAATAAAAACTAATGTAATGTACACGTTCTACGCTCCGATTTTAGATGTATTTGATACTAATATTTGGATCATTCTCATTAGTTCCACCAGCAATTAGTTCCATGGAACTAGTGAGACTTTTTTTTCTCAGTAGTTCCATGCACTTTGATAATGGATCAAATGAAACAAAACTTAATCAAACTCGTCTCACTAGTTCCACCGTAGTTGTCCCATGGAACTAGTGAGAACTTTTTTTTCTCAGTAGTTCCATGCACTTTGATAATGGAACAAATGAAACAAAACTTAATCGAACTTGTCTCACTAGTTCCACCGTAGTTGTCCCATGGAACTAGTGAGAACTTTTTTTTCTCAGTGGTTCCATTGTTCTTCTTATTGGAACAAGTGAAACTAAAGTTAATCAATATCATTCTCATTAGTTCCACTTTTTAGAAAAATATCATCTAATATGAATAAAGGAATAAAACGTAAAAAAATATAAAAACATAAGTAATTTAATGTTGTTGACCATTCATTTTATGTTAAAAGTAGAATAATATGATGAAAACGTTGAGAATAGGAAATTAATACAATAAAATTAAAAATAATTTTGTGTAAACACCTCCTCCTCCTCCTTGCGTCGTATTCCCTCCCTTCGATATCACTTTCTCCCGTACGATTTTCCTCCATTTATTTCTGTCTCGGGCGGTGTGGAGGGCATTATGAAACGTAGAGTTGAGCGCGGTGCGGATCTGGTCGGACCAACGTATTGGGCTGCGTCCACGAGGCCTTTTCCCGTCTACTTTGCCGGTCACGATGAGTTTCTCGAGGTTGCCACTGTCTTTCCTTGCAATGTGACCGAAGTATTCCAGGACTCTGCGTAAACATTCGGATGACAGCCGCGAGGAGATCTTGAGTTCACGCAATATGGAGACGTTAGTCCGGAATGCTGTCCAGGGGATACGGAGCATCTTCCTCCAGCACCACATCTCAAAGGCGTCAATGCGTTTACGGTCTGCAGCTTTCAGTGTCCAAGTCTCAGCGCCATAAGAAAAGATCGAGAAAACTAGAGTCCGTACCAGATTGGTTTTAGTTTTTACGGAAATGTTGCGATCTCTCCAATTTTTTCCAAGCTGAGACATGGCGCTCTTAGCCATGCCAATTCTCCTGCGTACTTCCTTCTCGCACGAACCATCGTTGCTGATGTTGGAACCCAGGTATATAAAATTGTCCACTGTTTCTAGGCCCAACGCGCCAGTGAGTTCCAACTTCCCAGATCTATCCACCACCATGACCTTGGTCTTGGACCTGTTTATGGAAAGTCCCATCTCCTCGCTAATCCGCTCCATTTGGTCCAGAAGTGCGACCATTTCAGACTCGTTTGCTGCAAGTAGAGTTGTGTCATCGGCGTAACGTAAATTGGTGATTTTCACACCACCAACTGTTATGCCTCCCTCCCAATTCTCACAGGTACGTCTCACAATGTACTCTCCATAGGCGTTGAATAGAATGGGCGACAAAATGCAACCTTGCCGTACTCCTTGGCGGAATTTAAAGGGTTTTGAGAATGTTTTATCGACTCTTACGTTACCACCCCCTGACTTGACTCATACAAGGTACGAAGTAGGGCGATGAGATGGTTTGGTACTCCAAGGTCCTGCAGGACATTCCACAAACAACTCCAGCTGACTGACATTGAGAATCTGCTCTCGAGTGCCCCTGCCCTTCACGAAACCTGCTTGCTCCTGCGGAATTTGCCAGTCCAGGTAATAGCGGATGCGGTTGTTGAGAATATGGAGCAAGATTTTGCTGGCATGTACAATGAGGGACAAAGTTCGGTAGTTGCCGCAGCTCTTGGTTGACCCTTTCTTGTGCAGCGGAAGAATTACGGATTCCGACTAGTCCTGCGGCCATTCACTGTTTTGCCATATGTGTGAGCAGATTCGGAACAAATTTGTAAACACAAATGGAAATAATTTCAGGTGCTATTAGCATTCCTCATTTTTTGGACAAATTAAGATAACATACCTACGTCTGTATCGTAATTTGTTCAGAAAATGAGCCTGATTAAGTAATTACGTTCTTGAAATTACGTCGTTGGCCTGATTTGTTTGTAAAAATGATTAACATTAAATTACTTAATTTTTTATATTTTTTTGCGTTTTATTCCTTTATTAATATTAGATGATATTTTTCTAAAAAGTGGAACTAATGAGAATGATGTTGATTAACTTTAGTTTCACTTGTTCCACTAAGAAGAACAATGGAACCACTGAGAAAAAAAAGTTCTCACTAGTTCCATGGGACAACTACGGTGGAACTAATGAGACGAGTTCGATTAAGTTTTGTTTCATTTGTTCCATTATCAAAGTGCATGGAACTACTGAGAAAAAAAAGTTCTCACTAGTTCCATGGGACAACTACGGTGGAACTAGTGAGACGAGTTCGATTAAGTTTTGTTTCATTTGTTCCAATAACAAAGTGCATGGAACTACTGAGAAAAAAAAGTCTCACTAGTTCCATGGAACTAATTGCTGGTGGAACTAATGAGAATGATCCTAATATTTTGACCCTTTTGTGTTCCCCATTGGGTTATAGAGGTCTTTCCTAAAAGTTGCACATTTATAACGGCTTTATGAGCAAATAAATCACGAACCATTGACTTAAAAAAACGTCGATAATAATATTTTTTTGAAACTATCATTTAGAGGACCACCTGCTTTCCAAATTCCAACTTTGTGGTTCCAGCAGTCGCGGAGTAAAATGGCTTTGACAGAACAAATTTACAAGGGTTTCGTATTTTGTCATTAAGCAACGCAACTCTAAAACCAATATTACGATAAAACGATTTATTGTTAAAAAAAAAAATATATTGAAAAAGAACTGAGAACCGTTTTTATGAATCTGATATAATTAATCGTTTAGTGTTCTGGGGGTCTAAAACGGCCACCTTAGCAGATCATAATAGGAATTGCGTCAAAAAGCGTAAATGACCTTTCATAATAGTAACAGCGTCTGGAACCATTAAGGAAAATAGATCATAGGTAAGTAATAATAGGAAAACAATATGAATTGCGTTAAATTCGTAAAATGGTCACAGACGCAGTTACTATTTTGAAAGGTCAATTCATATTCTGATCTGCTAAAGTGGCCATTTTAGACCCCCTGGTCATACATCCAGTAGCATTAATCCATTGAAAAGCAAATCACATAACTTATAAGAAAAAATATTTACGTAAAATACGTGCTTTGGACGTGGAGTTGCAAACACCAGCCCATTATACAATGCAAACAAATTAGAAGTCTTGTTCAAGCCCTCCACACTATTCCCAAACCACACTACTCCCGAAAGCCAAAATCAACAGTGTGGCACGACCACCAGAAAAGCTCCGAGACAATGAAGCTCGAATAAATCCCAGAGAAACAATTAACTGTCTTGGGTCCCGCTACGCGAAATTAATCAGAAAATTATGGTAGTTTTGTTCAGCTGATTACCTAAAATGCTGGGCTGCGGTGCCCAATGTACAATGTGAACGTTCTTCGGAACATCTGTCAAGTCAGTCTCGAATTTCCAAATGACAGTCTGTTTTAGTTCCCCAAACATTTTAAGCAGTGCAGCGACCAGAGGTCTTGGCAAATCTCTACTCTTCAAGAATGATCCCATGCTGAAGTATATCACACCGTGCTTGGCATTGTCTATGAGGTCTTGAAAGTCCTGAAAAAGGGTGAAGATCTCGGTTTATTGAACTATCAACTACTTCCTACAATCCGCCCTCTGTACAGTCACCATTTTAATTTCTGTACTTTCAGGTGCTTTTTTTGGCGCCATACAATGACATAAACAAAAATTACAAAATGTCATATAAAAATACGACATTTCGTAAGTTTCAATTTTAAAGCATATTGTTCTAAAGCACCTAGGGACTTACTTTTTACAATAAGTTTAAAATACTGAATACATACATTAAGTCATTGTAATCATTAGTTTTGAAATGATCATAAAGAACTTAGTTACCGCACTTAAAAGATTGGAAGAGGTTATCAATGTGAAGCGCATTTTATTATAATACGTCAAGACATCATGACGGCTTCTCTTCCGTGGGTAAGAATATTAGGTATTTAGGTAACCATTGTAGTTTACTGAAAGGCACTTTTTTTTTTAAATTTAGGGGACCTGTGTGGACTTGTTGTGTGTGTGTATGTGACCTAAGCAGCCTCAGTACTTTGGGTCATTTACACTATAGGGTATATCACCAAACTCTCGAAATGTTGTGGTAAAGGAAACATTGTAAAGAAATCTGCCTAATTATTCTAGCATTAAAATTGTTGTAATAATAAGCGGTAACCCTGGACACGGCTCATATTGTTAGGAGGATCCTTCCTCGAGAGCCCTGACCTTGGACCCTGTTCCCGATACCGATAGGCTACAGTTTTTTTTTTTAAATATTATTAAATGTGAGTGGATAACTAAATAAATGTACGAGTACATTGGTAGAAAATGTTGAAGTGAAGTGATTTTCATAATAATACTCTTTCCAATCCCAACCTTAGGCAGTGGCTTCACAGGTTCCTCAATATGGAATCCACCGATGTACTTGAAGTTCTGGGGAGTGCTGGGCCGATCACGAACAGCATCGTGCTCATTCCCGAAGATCAGCGAAGCGTTGAAGATGACATCTTCATAATCTGGAAGTGTTCTGCCACGTTTGGCAACCAGTGGTCCGAAGGTTTGCTCGTAGATCTTGCGTTCCTCAGGTTGGGTAAGGAATCTGAAAATGAAGGAGAATATTCGTTTATCCTACTAATATTATAAACACGAAAGTTTGTAAAGTATGGCTGGATGGATGGATGTTTGTTACTCTTTCATGCAAAAACTACTAATCGGATTTGGATAAAATTTGGTACACAGATAGTTTATAACTTGGATTAACACATAGGATAGTTTTTATCCCGATTTTATCTTCCCATGGGATAATCTTCGAGTTGTAGCGGGCGAAGCCGCTGGCAACAGCCATTAAAATATATATCGCAATCTGTGCATGAAAAAGATAAGTAATCTTTATAGGACGTTTTTAAATGGGTTATGTAAATTATATTGTTACGAGGTAAAGTTACGAGAACGTTTTATATATTGCTGATTTTTGTATTGATCGAAATACTGATCATTAATCTTCAATCAGATACCATAACGAAAGTTAAACCGAAAGTGCTTGTGTAATACCACCAGATTGATGATAAATTAAAATTGCCACAAGCATTTTTCCAGTAAATATTACCAAATTAATGCTTTGACTGCCTTTTTTTTTTTGGTGGGTGGAAAATCATCGAATAACCCGCTCTTGGGCAGAGCGAAGGGGAGTGTCAGACTTCTATTGACTAAAAACCAAACCCATGTTCCTTCTTCGCCCTTGTGTCGGAGCTGCGTTAACCTTTCGATAATCCACAGCCCCGACAGGACGCTTTGACTGCCTGAAAGCTAAATATAGCTTTATCCAGTTGTACTGGAAGCCGAAAAGGCTGGGCAGATGATTATTATGCTGATTTTTTTCTATATGCTCGAAGCGCTCCATGTAAACGCAGTGCAGCTGAATACCAGCGTATTTAACTGCATCAGGTTAGACTTTAAAGCGACTCCAACAAAGTTGATTTTAACTTTGACTTTTTGAAGCTCATAATAAAGATTTAAGACTTACGTTTTAAGGAACTGCCACTTGATCCTCGACCACAACTCATCGACTCTCCCCAGGAAAGACAGAGGAACCATGGTGGGAGACAGGTAGTTTGGGTCATAAGCAGGGTTCGTACCACGATCGAGCATTCGTAAAACTTGCCAGTAGGCACCCATGGAGTACAGCCATATCATCGGACAGTCGTAAAGAACTGCCAGCCTGAAAGCAAGAAACAAATTAGATAAGAAGAACATTCACTCTTAAAGTAACATCGGTACAGGGGTTTTAGAAAATTTTCCTTTAACAATTTGCTTCAGTCTAACTGCGCTACTGATCAATTCATCAAAATGTTGAACCTAGGTCTCTTTCAAACTCGGTTTAATTTAATATTTTGTATGTATTTTGTTTGGAGACTGAGTAGTCATCAAATGACTCCTCTCGCTCTGGGCAGAGCGGTAGGGAGTGACAGACTTCTACTGACTAAAACCACCCATGTTCCTTCTTAGGCCTTTCTGTCGAGGCCGCGGTATCTCTTTGGAACAACCCGCAGCCCCGACGGGCTTTTATGGCATTCCTTAAATTGTGCATAGTAGTACATCAGAGAAAAATGTTTTTTTTACATAATATGATAAAAGAATACTTCGTCGTAATCTTGGTTGAATCAAAACTTGAAGTAATTGTTACTGTTTGCCTTGATCATCCCACAGCTGGTCAAAGGCCCCATGACTTCCTTTCTTTGAACCCAGAGTTATCTTTTTGACCGCCACAGTCAAGTATAACGACGAGCCAAAAAGTACCTCGACAGACTTAAGGTACTTTTTTGCTTGTTCGGCTTGTCGTCGATACGTGACTGTGGCGCTCAAAAGGTTAATATATACCAAAGGCCGTTGGTTTTCTCCAGCTGCCATCTTCTATGAGATCTGTCGCCATTCCTGTTACAGCTAACATTACTGTTACTGTTAACATTACTGTTACTGTTAACATTACTGTTACTGATAACATATTTTTTTTTCTCTTACCCAGCATGAACTTCGGATTCGATTAAATCAACCACTACAGCATCAAAGCGTTCATTGGGGTTCTGTATCAGTTGTTTTAGTTTTTCATTCTGATAGGTTAGCCTTGCAGTTTCTTGAGCAAACTGTTGGATCTGTAGGGCATAGTTTTTTTCAACTTGATTGTTAAGTACGTAATCTATTTTTAGTGTTTCATCATCTGCAAGTAAGCATAATTGTTTGTGGTTAGGTATTCTTGTTCATAGCTTAAATTCTCCTTAGATTTTAAGGCGGGGTTGCAGTACTTTTTAAGATTTTTGAACCTATAAAAATCGAACTAAATACGAGTTTTTTTAATAAATAAAAATTGAACATACTCTCTAGTACATCGTAAAGATAGAAACGCGATTTAGAATGATCGGCTCGATACTTTTTTTCATCAAACATGACTCTAAATCACAATTTCAAACGTGTACTGCTAAGACATTTCATCATGAATTTATAATTATAAAAGTTATATCAATAGATAGAACTTTTTATTTTGAAGTAAATGTTGAAAACATATTGTATAATTTCTTTATAGTTTTTCTCCAAGAAGCAAAAAACAGTCAAAATTTAATATCGCTCGCGCGGCAGGGCGGGGGGGCGAGGTCGTGCGTACATAAAAACAAAGTACTGCAACCTCGCCTTAATTGAGATTGCTCGGAAATCGGCTTCGAGTTTAACGTCTTCAGTAACATCCATAAGTTTATGTACAGTCACGGACTATAAATGATGAGCCACTTGCCACCATTCGTATTTTAGCCGTGTAATGCAAATCGGGTTTAATCGGTTATATTCGTACACAGTACAGAGTGACTACCTAAAGTCGACGAATTGCAGGTGTAGAAACCGTAACCTAGCGACAATTTTATTGTTTTAGCGTAGCCATAGTAACGTTGGTGTACGGAGAAATTATAGTTGGTATAATTTAGACATCGGAAAAACTCGAAACCACGATTTTATCCGAACGCGTAGCGTCCAAGATGACATTCACGATAATTATGATTATGTATTATATTATAACATAGATAACACCTAACTGCCGCCATCTTGCAAGAAGTTTTATTTGCTATTTCTGCTAAAGAGTTTACGTTTTAGCTATTATAAATGTCATAAAATGTGCTAAGCAAAAAAAACACTATATTATTTGAATAATTATTTTATTTTGTATAATAAGAATCAAAACTGTTGGACTGTCTTAATATCTTGTAAATGCTCCCTGGCTGTCTATTACAGCTTGCAGTCGTGATTGCATGGAGCTAACCAGACGAGTGCAAATATCAGTCCCTCGCATGTTCTCCCATACTTCTTGACAATGTTGAGCCAGATCTTCCTTTCTTCGTTCATTACGGTGATCCCATCGCTGCACCATTAAACCCCACAGATTTTCTATGGGATTCAGGTCCGGGGATTTAGCTGGCCATGGAATCACCGTTATGTCTGGATGTGCTTCAAACCAGGTCCTGACAGTCCTTGCTCGATGTATGGCAGAATTATCGTGAACAAAATTAATATTTTCCATTTCGTGGTGTGGATACACAATCCTTACAGACGGAAGCATAAAATCTTCCAAAATCCTTATATAGTTCACGGCATTTGCACGAGGTGGTAGTTGAACAAGCTCGCCTACACCTTCGGAGCTCATCCAACCCCACATATTAACAGTTATCCTTCCTGATTCCCTATTTGGTATGACGTTATCTGCATCATACCGTGAACTGTTATATCGCCATAGGTGTAAGCGGCCATGATCGCTTGATTGGAATGACTTCTCATCACAAAAAATAGTTGATGACCAATCGAAATTTAAAAATCGGTGTGCAAAATTTACACGTGCGGTTTTATGAGCGTCTGTCATATCGACTTTGTAGGCAGGAATCCTATGATGCAAATTCATTGAGTGAAGATGCCTTCGGATGGTTCTGGGATTCACATCAAAACGTTCCGCGTAACGCTGCGTTGGTATAAATCCATCAACTTCATATTCGCGGAGCATTTCAGTTCTCTGAGCTTCGCTTAATGCAGAAGGGCGATGGTTGTTTCGGCGACGATCATTTATATGTCCTTCTTCGGCGTATCGTCTTACCCACAAAGAAACGGTGTTTCGCTAAAAAAATAACAACTTTCAAGTTAATGGACTTAGATAATTACCTTTTTAAAAAAATTCAAAAACATATAGAATGAGTGAATAAGCTCACCGTCAAGTGCAGATCTCTCGAAATTGCACGAATGCTCAGACCCTGCTGATGCATTGTTATGATTCTATAGCGAATTTCTTCAGAAATTGCAGCTGGCATTTTCGCGTTAATAACTACGGCTACGATTCACCAAAATTCGAAATTTTCGTCTCCAAATCTTTTTTGACATCGACATTTCAACTGTCACTCTGTCTTCGGATAGGATTTCAGAAATAAAGAGTATCTAATGAGGACTATTTCAAAGGAGGTTAGTATCAAATAGATGGGATACACGTAAGCACCGTTGTATGGATTTATCATTGACAACTTATAAAGTCATTTTTCAACCTCTATGGATAAGACTATTTCCGATTATTAGTCATTTGTCATTTTGTTTCCGAGCATTCGGTTTGAGTTCGTGTTTAATCGTGTAATCTCGTGAATGTATAAAACTGCAAAATTGGAAATCTTGAAAGTGGCTTATCAATTATAGTCCGTGACTGTACCATGTAGATATTTGGGTTAACAGAGCATAATATAGTGTCCCATCGTTAGTTCCTGATACTAAGAGTCAGGTACCACTAAAAAGCGTATTAATATCGGCCTAGCTTTAGTTTAAATAACATGTATATAATTTGTGTCAAAGTGATGTCTCAAATGACCATCAACAACTATCTAATCTAAAGAGTTAAATTAATAAACCGTGCAAACCAAATAAATGACACAATATAGTGGAATGTCACAAAATATATATTTGCACTAAACTCTTAACTAAACTGTACAGAAGTAAAGAATCCTGTCCGGAAAGCAAGTGTGAGACCCGGTTTACACCAAAGCGGAAAGGAGCGGAGACGAGAGATGTGCGGATATCGAACAATCACATTGGCTAAAATATTTAATAATATTTATTTAATTTTTTTTTTATTGGAAACAAAAACGCAGTTTACAAAAACTCTGTGTTCGATAACAACTGCATTAGTATAAAACTGTGTCGCAGTCATTTAACGCCCACCTCCAAAAAGTCGAGGCAAAAGATGGGCAAAAGCAAAGCTTTGCAAAATGAAAATATGTAGGAATAAAAACTATGAATAAAATTATAAACTAAAAATTAAGACCAAAAATAAATAATATGAGATAATACTTAAAATTACTCATTTACATTTACAATAGTTCCACTACCTACGTAATATGTTTTGTGTGTGGAGTGAATGTGTGTATGTGTGTGTGTGTGTGTGTGAAGGAGGTGTACGTTTGTGTAAGAGGTGTGAGTTTGCGCATTTTATACATATAGGACATCTAGACGGGATTTCTGTGATTGATCGAATTTGGCACATCTCTCCGCTCTGCTCGTCTTCGCTTTGGTGGATTCCGGGCCTGAGATCACAACAAACAGATAGAAGTGCAACGTACATAAATATAGATATGGGCAAGAAAATGATGATGATTATTGGTATTAGGATAATGATAATGAAGACTTACCTTTAAGTAAATCCAAGTTACTACTGATATCAACTTGACGGAAGTTTTTAGTTGGCGGGTTCTTCAATGGAAAAACAGTAACGTAGGTCACCTAGAAACAATATAAATTATTATTACATTGACGAATCATCACTCAAAAGACAATCGTTGATAAATCTAAGAGATTTTGTTTGTTGAAAAGGGAGAGAGAATGATAACCGAGACAGGTGATGATGGAATCATAAGTAGCAGGAAAGAGAAAGAATTATAAAGCAAAAGAATTGCCTTTTCTGCCACTTAATACTCAGACTTTTAATTAATTGGTCTAGTCACAGCAATATTGTGGAACCTGTAGCTCACATTAGTACAAACAACTTCGGGTTGCTAAGCGCTAATTCACTTAAACTACAAACATAAAAATGTTTAATTTTGATCAATCGAGAACATTTTATTTTATATGAAGAAAAAAATGCTGGATGAACTAGGTACTCCGCATTGAACGAGCTATCATTAATGTGGCCATAATGTTCAATAGAACAGCAATCGAGTCTAGTTGGCCTTGTCAGTATATAAAACAATGCTTTGGACCAGACGACCTTGAGATGGATGGATCCTATTAATCAGTTTTGTTGCTCCTACTATCACAATTACATCTGATCCGCCTATAATATTGTCAACCTTTTATTAGACCCTGTTTTGAGACAAAACAGTTTTATCATTCGTTAAAAGGAGCTGACCTGCCACTAGGTGGACCGATGACCTGGTCAAGGTTGCAGGAACCCGCTGGATGAGAGACGCACGGGACCGGTCAATGTGGCGACGCCTGGGGGAGGCCTATGTCCAGCAGTGGACGTCTTTTGGCTGAAATGATGATGATGATGATGAAAAGGAGCTGATGTAGGCTACTGAAAGTGCTTACCTCATCGCCAAATTTTGGGCCGACTCAATTTAAATTGTCATCGACACGCTAAGAAGATCCGTTAAATGCATCTTGGGTAACATTATCCAAGATGCATTTAACACTAAAAGCGGAATATTTACCAAGTTTACTATGTGAATGATGAATGTTGAAAATAGTTAGTAACCATCATTATCTGTTTGGATAACTTCGACTATAAGATTCTTGTTTGTAGTCACCTACAGACAGTCGCATTCAGTCTTATCAAGGCAAATAAAAAATAAAAAAAGTCAACAATTAACATGCTGTTAAATTATCATCATCTAGACGCGGATATTAATAATGATTACCTACTTGTTACTGAGATTTTTCTTCTCTCTCTCTGTTTGATTCCACATCAAACTCGTTTGGCCAGTAAAAATCTGAGACCCTTTTTCTTTTTGTTTGGAGGGTGGGAAATCATCAAATGACTCCTCCCGCTCTGGACCGGACAGAGCGGTAGGGAGTGTCAGATTTCTACTGACTAAAAACCACCCATTTCCTTCCCCGTTCGTTCCGTTCGGCCCTTTGTGTTGAGGCCGCAGTATCTCTTTCGAATAACGCACAGCCCCTCAGATACCCTCACTACTGGATATAATGTATCGCCGGACCGGATCCATACATTATTAACGGATAGATACACCTCATTCATGAGAATCGACTCAGCAGTTTAGGCTCATACATACCAAGACTATTAAAACCATAACCGTTTCTTTTGGTTTTGCGACAGTCGGGTAAGAGACAACAAGATTATCACTATCACTACATATTATTATAAAACAAAGTCCTGAGTGAGTCCTGAGTCCTGTTTGAGTTTATCGCGAACAGACAGACATATCTGTCTGTTAGTTCGCGATAAACTCAAAAACTAGTGCCGGCGGAGGACTTTGTTTTATAATAATATGTAGTGATAGTGATAATCTTGTTGTAACTCGCGCGATAAACTGATTTTCATGCTGTTTTCACCAATGGGTAAAGTGATTCTCGAAGAAGGTTTTAGACGTTTTAGTATATAATCCACGCGGACGAAGCCGCATGAAGCAGCTATTATCTAATAATTATATAATGCTGTAAATGTTATCATTATTATGCGGATATTATTAGCTATATATGTATTTAATAGATGGTAATTACCTGATATTTCTCAGGTATCCAATTATGCGTGTCAGGCATTCTAGCTACGTTTCTTATTAAGATTAGATATTTGCATTGCCTATATTTACCTACTAGCTGACCCACGCAACTTCGTCTGCGTCACATAAATATAGCATAAAACCTTTCTCGATATCGACTATCCGACATAAATTAGGCTAAATCGTAACAAACAAAAAATCTTATCTTTCCTCTTTATTATAATAGTTTAGATGGTTTAGATGAGCTTAGATTATATTAAAGTGTGAATTACTATAGGTATCTCTTACTGTTAAATATACTATAACACTATATACTTGTAAACATTATGATGCAGTAAATATTTTGAATTTGAATTTCCCGGAGGCCAGCCAGAATCCCCCGTACCTACATTGCGACGCGCGAAATATTTTGCCGCGCGGATATTTTTACATTGCGATATATTCTAAGATATTTGTTTAAACTCTATAGAGTAAAGGGCACAAATATTCTATATTAAATTTCCGTTCTAGCAAACACATTTATTTAGATATAGATTAATACCACATGGGTTAAATAAGCTTCGCAAAAAATAATTATTTTTAACCTAACAGTTTAACTGTAAAAAAAGGTTACAGTGAGTCAATCTTAAAAGATAGATTAGAAATTTTAAAGAGGAACAATTCCTTCATACATGATATTAGCGTAACTTAAACCGTTTCCGCAGCGCACGCAGCGGAAGCTCTCAAAAAGGAAATACCTTTTCCCGTTTTTGTAACATTTTTCATTTATGCTCCGCTCCTATTAGCCGTAGCGTGATGTTATATAGCCTATAGCCTTCCTCGATAAATGGACTATCCAACACAAAAAGAATTTTTCAATTCCAACCAGCAGCTTCTGAGTTTACCGCGTTCAAACAAACAAACAAACAAACTCTTCAGCTTTATAATATTAGTATAGATGACAGTAGTTATTTATATCAGAAAACTACGCAGTTTAACAAGTACGATACCTATGAGCCGGTTATTTTAATATTTACTATTTCGATTCAATTATGTATTAGCATTTTTTTTTTTGTGTTTGGCCTTCAGGAATTCGTCGCTGTGATAGTCTTATACGTCTAATCGAGATTTTTTTTGTAAATCTAACATATACCCAATAATTATATTCAGTTTTAGCAAGATGCAACAAAAAATATAATTAATCACTTTTTAAACGTCAGGTAGATTAGCTAATATATTTTTTGTAGAATACAGCGTATTTTTTGGTATGCTCTAACTATGATGGAAAAATTACCAACCGAACATGCCTGAGAGATTTTTCGCGGCATGATTAGCAAAGTCGGAGGCCCATTGACTGCATAAAAACACGTACAACAGGTATTAACCAAACAATAAAAAAAGAAGAAAGTACTCTATTAAAACAGTTTAATTATATTTAAAAAGTCACTTACGGGATATCTTCCGTGATTTTTATTTGTTATGAGTTCCCGATATTTTAACCCGCGATCATGGCGCTTGCAACAGCGTCGAAATATCGGGAACTCATAACAAATAAAAATCACGGAAGATATCCCCGTAAGTGACATTTTAAATATAGTTATGAACCGTGAAAGCTTAAAACAGAGTTTAATTATATTTTATTAAGTACCTCATGTCCAGCGTTCAGCAGATGCCTCACAGCACCTGCGCCTAATATACTTAAACTTTTCACAGGACACGGAAATAAAACCAACACTTTAAACGCTTCAGCACTACAGAGAACGTAGGCCAAAGAAAATAACACTAAAAACTTCATTTTAGTACAGTTTTAGTTTACTAATGCATAGAATTTTTGTATTACTTAAATTGTATTTAGGGCGCGTCTTCTGTTCGCAAGCGCAATGCCAAAGGTACGATTGGATACGAGTAATAAATACGGCTGGATGTGATATAATCTAACTATAAGATTGTCAACAGACAGTTGTCGTAAACGATGCTTAAATCATTATCAATATTAATGACGGCACGGTTGGCGCAGTGGCTCAAGCAATGGACTGCTGCGCTGCGTGTCGCGGGTTCGATCCCTGCACGGAACAAATATTTGTATGACCTACAGATAGTTGTTCCGGGTCTGGGTATTTCTGCATGTGAGTTTAAATGTTTGTGAACGCACCCACGATACAGGAGAAATTCCTAGTGTGCGGCAACGTTTCAATTAAAAAAAAAAATGATAAAACGATTTTTAAATCGTAACGGTAGGCAAAATAATTTTATTGTAACGAGCGTTTAATGCAAGAGAATTAAATCCTGGAAGGAATCTCCATAGTCAGTTTTAAAAACGTTTTTGGTTTTACAGTCGTACAAATTGTGTCACTTTTCTACATTTTTTTTAACGATGTTGACGGCATGTATAGCCAAGTCAGAAGCCTGTGGGTGGCATAAACACTCTGATACCAGCTTTTTTTTAAATTGTGTCACTTTTCTACAATTTTTTTTAACGATGTTGACGGCATGTATAGCCAAGTCAGAAGCCTGTGGGTGGCATAAACACTCTGATACCAGTTTTTTTTTTAGTTTAGGCACTAACCACATTATAAACAAGGAATAAAGTACCTACTATAAACTATAGTTAGAGAGAAAACTTGAGTTAGAGAGGAGGACTAAAATAGAGAGGAGACCTGAGCTAGAGAGGAGGCCTGAGTCCCTGCAGTGGGAACATTATAGGCTGATGATGATGATGATACTCTTAACTCTAGTACAAACGTCAGTAGTGTTTAATTTTAGTAATTAGTACACAATATGTGTGTATACCAAGATTATGTCTGGATCTTAAAAAGACTATGACCTCGGGGTTGGTTTAGGCTGTTTCTTCTCAGAGTAGTTAAGGCCCCATATAGTTTATAGAAAAAGTTTGAAATAACCTATTTGCAAAATAAACATCATATACCTGTGTACCTCATGTCCAGCATTCAGCAGATGCCTCACAACACCTGTGCCTAAAATACTTAAACTTTTCACAGGATACGGAAATAAAACTAATACTTTTAACGCTTGAGCACTACAAAGAACGTAGGCTAAAGAAAATAACACTAATAACTTCATGTTAGTACAGTTTTAGTTCACTAATGCATAGAAAAATCTGCTAAAGCATATAAATATTGTATTATTCAAAGCGCGTCTTCTACGCGCAAGCGCAAGGCCAGAAGTAGGATTGGATAATAAATGCGGCTTGATGTGAAGTAATCTAGGATTGTCAACAGACAAAATAATGTTAGTTACGGTTGGCAAAATAATTGTAGTTAGCGTTTAAAGCAAGACTTGAGAATCAAACCAAATTATTTTATTTCACAGTCCGCTCGCAGCTTCGTCTGCAAAAATTGTGATAGCTATTATTCAAAAGTATAATAATTAAATGTATATACCAAAAACAAATTAATAATGTATCTTACAATCAGTGACTTCTTTTTATAATTGGGTTGTTAGTTCTGAAGATTACCCCATCCATACAAACACAACATTTTTACCTCTGATATAGTATAGAAATTATGAAAAGTCAAAATATAGGTCAAACTCAAACTAAAACTCAAAGCATTTATTTCAATTAAACCATTATGCATGTGTGCATGGTTCATGTTTTTCTGTTTTTTATTAAGGGTTTTGTGTTTTTGATTAAGCGTGTCAAACAAATTTTGAAAATATTAAATTAAAATCACTACATATTATAAAACAAAGTCCTCCACTGCGTCTGTCTTTCTGTCTGTTCGCGATCAACACAAAAACTACTGCACCGGTTTTCATGCTTTTCACACCAATGGATAGAGTGGTTCTCGAAGAAAAGGTTTTAGTAGGTATATAAGATATCGCGAAGGGCATCAGCTACTTATTATATAAATCAATAGTAACTCATCTAAAAAACGGAATTCGAATATTTATAAGCTTTCCTCGTTGACGGTACCTACTCTATAGTCATATTGCCAAGGTTGTATCAAAGTAAATACAAATAAAACTGTTACTATTGAACTTAAAACACATCTCATGTTAAATATAGATAACATTTCGGGTGTTTGAAAACCTGGAATCTAGCAACCAGGAAATTAAGATAAATTCGTTAGTCAAGTTTGTTTTTACCCGACTTTTTATAGACAGGATTTAATTTGACAGATTCGCTCTATTGCATCGAAAAGTGATCACGTTTCTGTTGCATGACTTTTCAATTTTTTTTTATTTTTTATTAAAAACGTTGCCCCACACTAGGAATTTCACCTGTATCGTGGGTGCGTTCACAAACATTTAAACTCACATACACAAATACCCAGACCCGGAACAACTATCTGTAGGTCATACAAATACTTGTTCCGTGCGGGGATCGAACCCGTGACACGCGGCGCAGCAGTCCGATCGCTCAGCCACTGCGCTAACCGTGCCGTCGAAAATAAATAATATACAATAGGGGATCGGACAAAAAATAACTAACTAATCCGTCAGATAGATTTCCAAAAAATATTAACCACGTATTTTTTCTTTTTTCACGTAAACAAAAAATAAAGATGATACAGTGCTTTGAAAACTCGTCTGACGTCATATGATAGTACATTTTGTACCTTCAATTGACGTTTCAAGCCCCACTCCATGATCTTTGACGCGCTATAACTTCGTCAATTTTTATTGTTGTGATAAAACAAAAAACACGCATCCAATATTGTTCGATAATCTAACTGGCGGACTAAACAGAATCATATTTTTTTGAGTCAGTCCGATCTCCTATTCTAGCTTATGCTCACGGCTTCGCTCACGTTGTGACCAGTGACTATAATTATGTTAATTGACTAAATGTGAAAGATTGGTTAATATAGTACCTCCGAATGTATTTTAACCAAAATACATATTATTCAATGGAACGAACATTTCCATGGTGATTAGATTATAATTGTTACGATTTAGAAGCCGACTCATGTGTGAAAAATGCTTGGGAGTGTCGTGGCGACGCCGAAAGAGTCAAGCCATGGCAGCTGAACAACAAAATAAATATCACACAATATTTGTTAGACATTTGTCACTTTTATTGCTGTGGCTTTGCTAAATCCTGATTCGATAGCGATATAACTTATCAGAATTAGCTTCAAACACATAAGTCTCCTTTTGGGCTTCGCCGCAGTCGGATAAAAAGAGAATTAGCTCTTTAAGTATGCAAATGTCAATTACGATAAACAACACCAATTTTACCCCTAAAGTTAAGCTCAAGTAAGTACCCCAAAATCGCCACAGAACTTGGCATCCCCTATAATAAGTATATTTCATGCTTTGTTTCTTCGTGTATTTTAATTTTGGTTTTCAAATAAGGCCTTCCTGTTCTAACTTTCTTATGACAAAGTGTGGAGGGAAAACCTATAATTTGGGACCTTTTTTTTTTTTTTTGGTGGGTGGAAAATCATCGAATGACCCCCCCCCCCCCCGCTCTTGGGCAGAGCGAAGGAGAGTGTCAGACTTCTACTGACTAAAAACCGAACCCATGTTCCTTCTTTGCCCTTGCGCCGAGGCCACGTAATCTAGTACAAAAATCCGCGGCCCCGACGGGCGTCGGCCCTTGCGGGCCTCTCCTTGCCATACCGGTTTAACGCTTGAATTTCGAATTTAGGAGTTTTTTTAAAGCAATAGATTTAGTAGTTTTTTTTTATTCGAAGACATATATTATAATTTATGTCATCTATCCACCAACCCGCACTGAGGTCTGCCGGCGTCCCAGCAGTGGTAACAATTATAGGCTGATGATGATGATTCTGTTTTATACGATATTGTAACTACTTATTGTTTGATAACTATGAAAAATTGTTTCTAATTTAGATTCAGTAAGCTCTTATTGACCTGCGGATTAATAACCTGAGACATTTTTAATGCCCGTAAATGCGGCCAAATAAACATTCAACAAGTCTTTTTTTTTGTTGCGTTTCGGCGTCGTCGATCAGACAATTTCCAATTTTTTTTTAACAATAACAAACAACTTCTGTTTGGATTTATTGGGATGCTAATATTACTGATTGTTTTGTGCGAGATGACAGAGATCAAATTAATGAAAGGATATCAGGAATCAAACAATAAAAATAAAGATCTTCATTTATTTAACACTTAACATCACCTTTAACTTATCTATTGGCTACCATTGATAGCATTAATCTCATACAGGAACGGCATTTTTTGACTAACCGACGAAATATTTTAATGTATTGAATTGTTTGTGTAAAAATTTTCTTTACCTACAGCATGTTTTTAGAGTACAGACGCTTGCACTATGATCCGGAACTATCAAATGTTCCTCAACAACCTTGACCCTAATACTTCAGCAATAAAGCTGAAAATTCATAAACAAAAATGACTTAAACCTAGTTTGTGTTGAAATTCCAACTTTCATACGCAGTTTTGTGCGCAATCTCCATTTATACTCTGATAGTAAACTAAAAACGGTGGTACACACGGCTTCACAAGCAGTACAAAACCAGTATAACATGGCCATGCTTTGTATAGATTTCCCGTATAATGAGAGATCCGTATAAACTGGTTTAGCATAGCCTGATTAATTCCGTTTCTTCTGATCATTCTTCTTAGGACTCTTCTTGAACAATTTACCAACAAAATAGAAGAAAACAGATACAGTAGCCAGTATTACTGCTATCAGATCCAGGTACAGTCGTTGGTATAAGGGAACGCTCCAGGCTGGAGAGCGGAGGTGACGAGCCCCCTTTGTTTGAACCACGTGTTCTACCCAGTGGGCCAGTTCTGCTCCAGGCTTCGTCAGACGATGGTGGAAGATGAAGGATAGCTCCTTTGCTTTTTTGGCGTAGCTGTGGAAAAAAGTACTTTTAGAGATGGTCTTTGTTGGTCTGTCGCAACTGTGACTTTTAGACGATAGTTTTTTTGTTAAAGGATTTTGGATTTATGCCAGGTTGATAGAAAGAAAGAAAGAAAATTGTGTTGTTGTGTTGATAGTAATAGCCTTGCCTCTATTACATGGGACCGACGGAGACGAGAAGAGATGTGCGGAAATCGGCCAATCACATTAGTCAAAATTTACATCTGGCCATATTCCTTCCTGTGATTGGACGAATTTGCACTTCTTCTCTCCACTCTGCTCATCTCCGCTTTGGAGAAAACCGGGCCTCAATGGCAAAAGCTAAGAACATAACATAATACTTACGTATCATCCTTCAACATCACATCAATAGCAACTCTCAAGTCCTTAGGTAGATTGTGACTGAGTGGAACCCTCAGAGCGTATTCATTTTGCACAGCTTTCTCCACATTCGTGAACTGGTCGAAGAACACGGGTACTCCTATGATTGGGACGCCGAAGTGGATGGTTTCTATTGAGGACAGGAGGCCTCCGTGGCTGATGAACATCTTGACGTTGGGGTGAGCTGAAAGAGGCAATAAGAAATAGTTATATTAATTATTAATTAATTGGGTTATAACATGTCGACTTCTTTTCTAAAAGTTGCAGATTTATAACGGCTTTATGAGCAAATAAATCACGAACCATTGACTTAAAAAAACGTCATAATAATATTTTTTTGAAACTATCATTTAGAGGACCACCTGCTTTCCAAATTCCAACTTTGTGGTTCCAGCAGTCGCGGAGTAAAATGGCTTTGACAGAACAAATTTACAAGGGTTTCGTATTTTGTCCTTAAGCAACGCAACCCTAAAACCAATATTAGGATAAAACAGATTATTGATAAAAAAAAAACAAAATATTGAAAAAGAACTGAGAACCGTTTCTATGAATCTGATATACTTAATCGTTTAGTGTTCTGGTCATACATCTAGTAGCATTAATCTATTGAAAAGCAAATTACATAACTTATAAGAAAAAATATTTACGCAAAATACGTGCTTTGGACGTGGAGTTGCAAACTCCAGCCCATTATACAATGCAAACAAATTCGAAGTCTTGTTCAAGCCCGCCACACTATTCCCAAACCACATGCCACTTCCGAAAGTGTGGCGCGACCACCAGGAAAGCGCCGAGACAATGAAGCTCGAAGAAGTCCCAGAGAAACAAATTAACTGTCTTTGATCCCCGTAACGAAATTAATCAGAAAATAATGGTAGTTTTGTTCAGCTGATTACCTAAAATGCTGGGCTGCGGTGCCCAATGTACAATGTGAACGTTCTTCGGAACATCTGTCAAGTCAGTCTCGAATTTCCAAATGACGGTCTGTTTTAGTTCACCGAACATTTTGAGCAGTGCAGCAACCAGAGGTCTAGGCAAATCTCTACTCTTCAAGAACGATCCCATGCTGAAATATATCACACCGTGCTTGGCATTGTCTATGAGGTCTTGAAAGTCCTGAAAAATGGAAAAGATCTCGGTTTATTGAACTATCACCTACTTCCTACAATCCACCCTCTATACAGTTTTAACCATTTTAATTTCTTTAGTTTTATGTGACTTTTTCGCCGCAATGCAGTGACTTACAAAAGAAAATTACAAAGGTCATTTTGTAAATACAACATTTGTAAGTTTCAATTTTAAAGCATATTGTAATAAAGCACCTACTTACTTTTACAATAAGTTTAAAATACTAATACATTATGTTGTAATCATTCGTTTTGAAATTATCTAAAAGAACTTAGTTACGGCTCTTATAAGATTGGAAGAGGTTATCAATGTGAAGCGCATTTTATTATAATACGTCAAGACATCATGACGGCTTCTCTTCAGTGGGTATTATGTATGTGTTTAGGTAACCATTATAGTTTACTGAAAGGTACATTTTTTTTTAAATTTAGGGGACCTGTGGACTTGTTGTGTCACCGACCTAAGCAGCCTCAGTACTTTGGGTCATTTACACTCATATATCACCAAACTCTCGAAATGTTGTGGTAAAGGAAACATTGTAAAGAAATCTGCCTAATTATCCTAGAATTAAAATTGTTGTAATAATAAGCGTTAACCCTGGACACGGCTCATATTGTTAGGAGGATCCTTTCTCGGGAGCCCTGACCTTGGACCCTGTTCCCGATACCGATAGGCTACAGTTTGTTTTTTAAATATTATTAAATGTGAATGGATAATTAAATAAATTTACGAGTACATTGGTACAGTTGGACAAGCTAATAGGTATACAGCCAGCTAATTTGCATTTACGCTTATACAGATACATTTAGAGGCTGATGCCAATGATGTTTACTTATTAGCTTGTTCGACTCTACAAAATAATGTGTGCAAGTGCAGTGATTTTCATAATAATACTCTTTCCAATCCCAACCTTTGGCAGTGGCTTCACAGGTTCTTCAATATGGAATCCACCGATGTACTTGAAGTTCTGGGGAGTACTTGGACGATCACGAACAGCATTGTGCTCATTACCGAAGATCAACGAAGCGTTAAAGATGACATCTTCATAATCTGGAAGTACCCTGCCGCGTTTGGCAACCAGTGGTCCAAAGGTTTGCTCGTAGATCTTGCGTTCCTCAGGTTGGGTAAGGAATCTGGAATTGAAGGAGAATATTTGTTTATATATTATAAACCGTCCTCCGCACGCCCACATCGCTGCTTGTCACCGCAAGGACACGCGCACTGGCGCTGGCGCTCACTCGTTGTCATCGTTCGGCACGACTTAGGTTGGCAACTTAGCACGGTACTCACGCGTGCGCAACAAAACAAGAAAGCTGAGTGAGTAAAACACCTTGTTTACATTATTACTCATAGATCTGAGCGCAACACCTACAGTGCGTACACTTACTGTGAAAGAAAAACCGTCTATACTCCTACTGTCCTGGGCCTGCAGTCTCTACACTAATAACGACGCTACGAATGTCGTTAAGTCGAGAAATCGTAAACTTTCTGCAATAGAATTTCAGCTTTATTTCAACAGCATAAGGTTCAAAATCTATTAAAAAAAGTTTACGATTTTACGACTTAGCGACAGATTTTTATCGTTATTTAGTGTAGAGACTGCAGGCCCTGGTGCTTTACTCCGCACTTAGCACAACGCAGCTATGCTGTTGAATAGGACACCCCCCGCCTCACCTGCCCCACTGACGCCGACAGCAGCGCCTGAGAGCTTTCGTAGTGAGACACCTACGAGTACGTTCTCTGCGGCTACAAGGGACTCCCCGCTGCAGCACTGCGAGTCGGAGCCTAATCTCCATGCATGTACAGTCAATGTAACTGAGCGCAAGAAAAGAAAGTATGAAGGTGGAGATTTGGATGTTACAGCGTTCATTAAGGAAATGTTCTCAACTTTCTCTAATCAACAAGAAAAACGATTTCAAGATTTAAAAACAAGCCTAGAAGTCATGTCCAGTAAATATGATGATTTCTTGCGTAAAATATCTACTTTGGAGAAGGAAAGGAAAGAGGATAAAATCTTAATTAAAGAATTAGAGGAAAAATTGGAAGTTTCTGAGCGAAAGTCCCGTGGAACAGGCATAGAAATTCGGAACATACCGAAGCAAAACGGTGAAACAAAAGATAATCTTTGCAAGGAAGTAATGCAACTGGGACAGACCTTAAGTATCAACATTGACTGTTCAAATATTCGAGACATCTATAGACTGAAATCGAAAGATGCATCAAATCCTGTTGTCGTGGACTTAACTTCCGTATTGTTGAGAGATAAAATTGTGAAAGCTGTCAAGTACTTCAATAAATCACGCCCAAAGGGAGAAAAGTTAAATACTACTCACTTGGATCACTCATACCAACCAAAACCACTATACGTAACAGAAACTTTAACTCACAAGACTCAGAGATTATATTTTCTGGCCAGGCAGTTTAAAAGAACTCATGGATATGACTTTTGCTGGACTACTAACGGGTTTGTTTACCTCAAAAAAACTGAAGACTCAACTCACATACGCATAAATCAGGACTCGGATCTCGATAAATTAAGAAACTCAATATGACTATTTCATGTTGTAAAGCTCATTCTCGGTTTGCTATTGTTTTATTTTATAATGCATGTTTTGTTCTCTTTTCGAATTGTAAGTTTTTTCTGTTTACATTTTAAATCACTTAATTTTTTACCAGCTCTAAATGCAAGTAATTTTTGTTTACCTTCTACCACACTATACAGTTTTACACTACACTACAAAGTCAACACATTTCTCTCTGAATACAAACACAACTACACACACAGTATTTACTACAACTCAACAAACATTCAAAATCTTCATTTTGTTTTCCTATCACACGGTCATTTAGCTACATTAAAACCTTATACAATCCCACTTATTTTTAGCACGCTTTATAATTCACGAGTACTTTATATACACACATACTTCACAAACATAGTTCACGCAAACCATTATAAATCTACTAGCTATCTCATTGCATTCCAAATTCTATTCTCTAAACGCGACCATATTTTCTTACAACACTTTTTACTAACATCAAATTCAATAATATAATTAACCTAACAGAAAATCTCGATGAACTAACGGTATCGCAATCTCAAGAAACAAACCTTGAAGACTGCCATAAGTTGATATCACTGCACCCTAATCGTTTACTAATCTTCACGCTTAACATACGCAGCATAAGCTGTAACATGCCAGGGCTGGAAGTTTTATTAACAAGAATGAAGCTGAAATGTGATGTGATTGTACTGACCGAATGCTGGCTCTCAAGTTGTCCAGTTATACCAATTCTTGCAGGGTATTCTCATGTCGGGACTAAAATAAACCCCAAACAAAATGATGGAGTAGTAATTTACTATGAGGAAAACCTTAGCTTAACAATTGAGGAGCCTCAATCACAGGAAAGTAATTGTCTGGTCGCAAAAATAGACAATCGCATTGCGATACTAGCTTTTTATCGGTCCCCCTCATTCAAAAACATTGACCAATTTCTTTCATCCCTAGACACACTACTACACACAGTGTCAACCTTTAAACAGATTTTGGTAGTAGGTGACATCAACATAGATATTAGTCCTAGCAAAATAAACCTAAATGGGGAACGCTACCTGACTTTAGCGGCTTCGCATGGCCTCCTACCAGCTCACACTCTGATAACCCGATATGAAAGCAGTTCTTGTTTAGATCATGCGTTAATTAAGACTGATTATCCTGTTAGTACTCTAGTACCTCAAACTACCCTGACGGATCACTATCCTGTTTTACTGTCTTTGACTGCTAAGGAAACGCGTCAATATGCAATAACAACAATTACTAAAGTAGACTTCACAAACTTAGAGCAAGACCTTATAAAAACTAATTTTGACCCAATTTATCACCTATCTAACCCAAATCTATCTTTAAATTACCTTACAAACTGTCTTCAACAAGCTATAATGGACAACACCAAACATATTACTCTCTCTAAACGTCACAAAATCATTAAACCTTGGATGACAAAGGGGCTGCTACGATGCATAAGAAATAGGGATAAGATGCACTTGAAATCAAAGCTTACACCAAATAATTTCATTTTAAAAGTGACATTCTCGCGATACCGAAACTTTTGCAATGGGTTGCTAAGAAAAATTAAAATGGAGTATGAAAAAAATCAACTTCAAGATGCGCAAAAAGATAATAGAAAACTATGGAAAGCCATAAAAGAGATCACACACACAAAAAAAGTAACAAATCATCCGAAATAACTATTAACCCTATCAAACTCTCCTGAAAATTCATTGCACGAAGTTAATAGTTATTTCGTGAACGTAGGAAGTTCACTAGCAAACAAAATTTATCAGCAAAACGCGCACTGTGTAAACAGTACACAAACCAATGCACACACAGCTACTAGTAGTCCGCATTCGTTTGTTCTGCTGGATACAGCTGAAGAAGAAGTTGAGCGCCTCATTCTCGACCTTAAATCGGACTGTGCCAGTGGAGGTGACAATATCAGCAATCAATTTCTGAAAACGTATAAAAACATCATTGTTCCACCGCTGACAAAGATCATAAATGATTGTCTGCAGAAGGGAGTGTTCCCTGACGTCCTTAAAAAAGCCGAAGTCTGTCCAATCTATAAGAGTGGGGACAGAAATCGTATCAACAACTATCGACCTATATCTATTTTACCAGCAATATCCAAAATACTAGAAAAAATTATAAATTCACGGTTAGTTAAATATTTAGAAAAACATAAACTGCTCTCATCTAATCAATATGGCTTTCGACAAGGAAAATCAACTGAGCAAGCAGTAAATAAACTCATTCATTTTGTTACTTCCAACTTAGATAAAAAGAAAAATGTCTCACTATCTTTCTAGATCTCGCAAAAGCATTTGATACGATTTCTGTAACCCTCTTACTGGATAAACTCGAAAGGTTGGGAATTAGAGGAACTCAACTACAACTTTTTGATAGTTACCTATCAGGCCGATCTCAGTGTGTTCGTGTTGGGAATTTTAAAAGCTCTCACCTTCAGATTACACACGGTGTGCCACAGGGTAGCATACTGGGACCCAGTTTGTTCCTTGTGTATATAAATGGTCTCACGAGTCTTGACCTCACCAATGGTGAAATCATTTCTTTTGCAGACGATACTGCCCTTACTTTTGCTGCCAATACATGGGAAGAGGTTTTCGGTGCTGCACAGCGGGGCTTTGATATCGTGGGAAAGTGGCTTCAGAGTAATATTCTTACATTAAATGTGGACAAGACCAAGTACGTCTGCTTTAGCATAAAAAAACTTACTGGAGATGGCATCACGCGAAATATCATATCACACGAGTGCCACTCTGGAAAAAATTGCAAGTGTCCCTCACTGGAAGCCGTGCATACAGTGAAATATCTAGGAGTTAATATAGACAGCAATCTCAATTTTAAGGAACACGTTAGGCTGTTATGCGGAAGAATACGTAAGCTCATCTATATTTTTAAGAACCTCAGGCACATAGCGGATTTAAAGTTGCTGAAGCAGATGTACTTTGCTCTTTGTCAATCGCTTCTAACATATTGTCTATCATCCTGGGGAGGCACATCAAAGACAACTCTGAAGTCTATCGAGATCGCCCAGCGTGCAGTACTGAAGGTTGCGACGTGCAAGCCTATCCGTTTCTCTACCACTGCATTATACGCGGAATGGGAGGTCTTGACCGTGAGACAGTTATACATTCTGAGCATTGTCCTCCTACAGCACAGCAAACTAACTTACAACCCACTACTCCTCCAAAAACGAAGAAAGGACATAGTGTGCGAGAGAACTCAGTTGTCTAAAACTAAATTTGGATTTCGCTTTGCCCACTCCATTGGTCCATTCCTTTACAATAAGCTGAACAGAATACTAAATATATACCCATTAACAAAAATGCAATGCAAGATAAAACTAGCTGAATACCTAAAAAGTCTAACCTATGAACAGACTGAACTTCTCCTATACATAGCATCCTAACCATTGTAATGTATTAATAACAACATGCATCTCTTATCACAAACACACAAACGTGCGCACGCTCACTCACAACACAACACACACCACAACACACACACAACACAACACACACCACAACACACACACAACACAACACAACACACACCTCATACACGTCCTCTTACACATCAGTCACGTACATTGTCATCTCACACAAATAAGAGGTCCCACATGCAAATTCTACAGAAACTGTTTTTCTTTTAATAAGTTAATCTAATTAAATAAAAAATGTTTAAAATTATGTTTAACAATTATGAAATGATACTGGCACTTATATGAAATGTCTAACGCTCGAGGGGTTTGGCGCTGATAGTCGAAATACAGGCTCCGCCTAGTTCGGCTACAGATGACTGCACCACTTACACTATGTACAACCTGCCTGTTTAAATATTTTGTAAGTTATGTCTAACTTTTCTTTTCTTTGAATAAACAAACATAAAACACGAAAGTTTGTAAGTATGGCTGGATGGATGTTGGTTACTCTTTCACGCAAAAACTACTGAACGGATTTGGATAAAATTTGGTAGACAGATAGTTTATAACTTGGATTAACCTAGAGGATAGTTTTTATCCCGATTTTATCTTCCCATGGGATAATTTTCGAGTTGTAGCGGGCGAAGCCGCTGGCAACAGCCAGTAAAATATATATCGCAATCTGTGCATGAAAAAGATAAGTAATCTTTATAGGACGTTTTTAAATGGGCTATGTAAATTATGTTGTTACGAGGTAAAGTTACGAGAACATTTTACATATTGCTGATTTTTGTATTGATCTAAATACTGATCATTAATCTTTAATCAGATACCATAACGAAAGTTAAACCGAAAGTGCTTGTGTAATACCACCAGATTGATGATAAATTAAAATTGCCACAAGCATTTTTCCAGTAAATATTACCAAATTAATGCTTTGACTGCCTGAAAGCTAAATATAGCTTTATCCAGTTATACTGGAAGCCGAAAAGGCTGGGCAGATGATTATTATGCTGAATTTTTTCTATATGCTCGAAGTGCTCCATGTAAACGCAGTGCAGCTGAATACCAGCGTATTTAGCTGCATCAGGTTAGACTTTAAAGCAACTCCAACAAAGTTGACTTTGACTTTTTGAAGCTCCTAATGAAGATTTAAGACTTACGTTTTAAGGAACTGCCACTTGATCCTCGACCACAACTCATCGACTCTCCCCAGGAAAGACAGAGGAACCATGGTGGGAGACAGGTAGTCTGGGTCATAAGCAGGGTTCGTACCACGGTCGAGCATGCGTAGCACTTGCCAGTGAGCACCCATGGAGTACAGCCATATCATTGGACAGTCGTACAGAACTGCCAACCTGGAAGCAAGAGTCAGATTAGATCAGTAGTGGATTTCAGAAAATTTTCCTTTAGCATATTACTGTAGCCTAACTGCGCTACTGATCTGTTGAACCTTTTTTTTTTTTTTGGTGTGTTGAAAATCATCAAATAAGCCCCGCTCTTGGGCAGAGCGGAAGGGGAGTGTCAGACTTCAACTGACTAAAAACCACCCATGTTCCTTGTTCACCCTTGTGCCGAGGCCACGTTATCTTTTTCGATAATCCGCAGCCGATCTGTTGAACCTTACTTTCAACTTTTTGATAAACATGTCCTTTTAAATTCTGCTTTTCATTATTCATTACCGTATGCCTTGTGCATTTTTTACGTAGAGAAAAAAGAACATACAGTCGAATCGAGAACCACCTCCTTTTTTGAAGTCAGATAAAATAATACTTCGTCGTTATCTTGGAAAAAAAACTAAAAAGTACCTAATTGTTACTGTTTGCCTTAAGAGTTCGTATGATGCTGTTTTGGTGATATTGGGCGATCTAGATCTCGGTATCTATATGACCTAAGAATTCGGTATTTGGACACCATTAAACTTGGACTTATAATCTTTAAATCTGTACAAGCGAAAACACGATTGGATGAAAAAACCTCGATAGAAAAAAAATACTAAAACAACTCGGTTTGCACTTATTTAGAGTTGGATCTCTGAAACCTTAAGGAATTTAGTGACGATTTTTACATAATAGATAGGTAACTATATTATCTCAAATCGTGCAGATTTTTTTTTTTAATTTTCTACGTGGTTTTCTCGTAATTAGCATTCCTGTGATTGGCGCTTACGTTATTTTATTCTAAGCGAGCGCACATTCTTTCTGTCTCACGTTTGGAACGCGGTAGTAATAGCGCTGTCCTTTTCAATTTGTTCAATTCAGACATTCAGTCTGCTGCGGCATCTGTTGCGAGACGAACCTATGTTTGGCGACATTACAGACAGCGAACTATTTTCTACGCAATTATTTTGTTTAGTGGTAGGCAATATAGGTACCTATAATAAAGTTTAGGGACAGTATTTACTGTAAAAAGGAGTTGAAAACGTTTTGTGTAAATATCGTCATAGTCGTAGAATAGTGACGGATCTGACAAATATTAAACTTTCCAGGGTAGCCATTTCAAATAATTATATTCGTTTTTTTGAGATAACTTTTTTAATTTTAAATCTATAACTTTGAAAATTGGCATACTAGTGAAAAATAGGGTTTGTTTTAAAATGAATTTAAAATAATAACTTATAATTGAACAGTTTTCCCGAAAAATCACATGCTTCATTTTACGTTGGAGTCAACACAGTCACATAGTATTATCCGACATTGTTCTTCGGAAAGTTCGTGTTCAAAGAGTGACGAATGTGACTTTCCGATCATGTTCTATTGATTTACAGGGTAATATTTTGGCGGATGTGTGTTCCGTCATATTCTACTTTAACCATGAGTAAGTAGGTAGGCAGGTGGTCTGTATGTAAATAGGTAGGTTGCGGTTGGTAGGGTTTCACAAATAAAACACATTATAATTTGGTTTAGTTTTTGGACCCTTTTTTAATCAATGTAATAAACATTAAGCTCCAATTAAGTAATTATCAACAGCATTATTTACTAAGAAGACCAAACCCAAACCGCCTTATTACAAAAGGTAATTAAACCTAGTTTAACTTAGACCTGGTTTATCTCGCATGCTGTCACTTTCTTTTGGATATTATTGAAGTGAGACGTCATGCGAGATAAACCAAGTCTAAGTTAAACCAGGTTTAACTACGTTTTGTAGTAAGGCGGCAAGGATCTAAACCTATTTGAACCTACCTAATTAATTCATCATTTTAACCAAAAGACGTCCACTGCAGGACATAGGCCTCCCCCAGGTGTCCCCGCATTGACGGGTCCCGTGCGTCTCGCATCCAGTGGGTTCATCAGGTCATCGGTCCCCCTAGTGGAAGGCCTTCCAACGCAAAGTCTTCCAGTTCGCGATCGCCACTCCAGAACTTTTCGGCCCCATCGGCCATCCGTTCTGTGAGCAATGTGCCCTGCCCATTGACACTTAATTCTGGCAATTCTTCGGGCTACGTCGGTAACCTTGGTTCTCATGCCGATGTCCTCATTTCTGACTCCGAGCGAGAGGGCTATCCCTCTCCATTACCCTTTGGGTGACTTTGAGCTTCCTTATGAGGCCCATTGTGAGCGACCACGTTTCGGTCCCGTATGTAATCACTGGCAACACACTGGTCATAGACTTTCGTCTTGAGACACTGGGGTAAGTTAGACGAGAAGATATCACGCAACTTCCCGAACGCTGCCCAGCTGAGTCGAATTCGACGATTTACCTCTTTCTTGAAATTAGACCTACCCAACTGGACCGTTTGTCCCAGGTAGACAAATTGTCCACAACTTTGAGTGTAGAGTCTCCGATCTTTATAGGAGTGGGGTTTTACATGAACATTCAACATAACCTTGGTTTTATCCATGTTCATTTTAAGACCCACTCTTTTTATTTTAAGAAACACCTTCATTCCACATATAGCAATAACATTGATTATTAGCTATAGACAGCTGTATTGATTGATGGACAGTTGCTATAGTCTGCATTATCGTGAGTGGGACAGCAAAAATCGTTACATACTTCATAACGGGTTTCATGGCACAGGTGTTTGTTCATTGTTTTCAACAACCGGGGTAATCGGTTAAGGTGACAGATCTGATATCAAGGTAGAGGTATTTAGAGGAATTAAGAAGGCTACGTTGATATTTAAGAGGGAGACTACACCATGCTGATTTTCTGACGGGAGTAAAGACGGTGAGGATGCATTTTGATACACAGCCATAAAAGGATCTTCTCCAAGAACACAAGTAGGTGATGGTGCGTTCTTGTTCATATTTTCATCTGTAGATTTTATGATTTCTCTTGTTCCTTGTAGGTCTTCGTCATCTGAAAAGACATCCTTATAGAAAGAAAGAAAGAAAAAATATGATGATGATGTGATGGTGAATGGCATTCCGAAAAGATATGATTATGATAATAATATAGATAATTATACTCGTATTATAATTAATTAAGGTAATAAATAATTATATATCTTGACTGGTAATTAGTGAACGACACTTACCAGTCAAGATTTGATCAACGTTAATGATTACTTAGGCCATCACCAAGTAAAGGTTTTGACAGTTTTTTGACAGTTTTTGTATGACAAAACTGTCAAAACCTTTACTATGTAACAGCCTAAGTAATCATTCACGTTCTCTGAGTACGGCAGTTAGACACGTGATTGTACTTATTTATGATAACAAACAACTTTCCCAATGATTTTTTACTCTTTCACTTTAATCATATTAACAACATCGGAATACATGCGCGCGCACGCCTGTGTCTTCTCAGCTGTTTGACTCCTGAGAGGTCACAAGCGGGCGCATTAAAAATATTCTAAAGATTACAAATTATAAAATTTACTTCTTTTTATTTATGCAGGTAAATTATTAATCAGATTAGATTATGTTCTTGTAGAAAAATACATCAAATATACACAAATAATTATTGTTTTTCAGTAGAAAAAAGGTGGTAGTGAATTTGGTTCTAAGAACAAAGTCGGATCGTCAAATAAGACCGTTAGTTAAAAAGGTGTGTCCGCAGAATATCGTCGGATAAGATCGCGCGACACTATCATGTCCATAGAAAAATGAAGTATAGTTATATACAACTTGAAACTTAAAATTGACAAATTTAACACCAACACAACATAATGTTATAGTACTATCACATAACAAATGAATATTTTTATGTAAACTAAGTTTTAAATTGATTCTTAACGTTCCATAGAAAACCGACGGATAGGCAGAACCGACGCTTTAATTGTTAACTTTGCAAAAAACTAATCAATACATGAATTAAAAAATGTAAGTACGTGTCACTAACTTACCTGGAGTCCCTGGTACGTAGTCTTCCTCATCAATGCACTCTTGGTGAGATCAATTCGTAATTTGTTCTGTTTTACTTATTGTTCAACAAGTTTTAACATAAGTTTTGATCGTCCAGTTTTCATTGTGGCAAAGCTTTTAATAAAATACGTAAAAAAATAAACTAAGTAGGCATGAAATAATTAATAAAAAGGCTAACAAAGATAAACTAATGTAATTGTTTATGAATAGTCTAATTCAGTGCATCGCGATGAGCGAGTTCGACGAATAATGACGATTGAGCAGATTCGTCGGGCGCGGGAGGGGGTGGTGCGAGATCCCTGCGCGTCGTACATGGACGAGTATACACAAGCGTCACTTTACTATGAGCGCCTATCAAATCCGTCAGTTTACCAACTGATTAATTTGAAAACTAAAATACATACAATTTTTTCTTTAATGCAGTGATAATAATTAAACAGTGTTGTATTCAAATATGGTAAAAAGTGATTTTCGTATTTTTTTCAAAACCGACATTATTCTACGATCATGACGATATATTATATACCTATCTTTTAATGATGATTGTCACCCACCTGATGATGGACTCCGAAGGTAGGTATAGGATCTCGGTGTCGGCACTACATAGAACCATCGTGTTTGGACTCATTTGAAAGGTCTAACGGAGATCTTGTTGACTAATGATGTCACCCACCTGATGATGGACTCCGAAGGTAGGTATAGGATCTCGGTGACGGCACTACGTAGAACCATCGTGTTTGGACTCATTTGAAAGGTCTAACGGAGATCTTGTTGACTAATGATGTCACCTACCTGATGATGGACTCCGAAGGTAGGTATAGGATCTCGGTGACGGCACTACGTAGAACCATCGTGTTTGGACTCATTTGAAAGGTCTAACGGAGATCTTGTTGACTAATGATGTCACCCACCTGATGATGGACTCCGAAGGTAGGTATAGGATCTCGGTGACGGCACTACGTAGAACCATCGTGTTTGGACTCATTTGAAAGGTCTAACGGAGATCTTGTTGACTAATGATGTCACCCACCTGATGATGGACTCCGAAGGTAGGTATAGGATCTCGGTGACGGCACTACGTAGAACCATCGTGTTTGGACTCATTTGAAAGGTCTAACGGAGATCTTGTTGACTAATGATGTCACCTACCTGATGATGGACTCCGAAGGTAGGTATAGGATCTCGGTGACGGCACTACGTAGAACCATCGTGTTTGGACTCATTTGAAAGGTCTAACGGAGATCTTGTTGACTAATGATGTCACCCACCTGATGATGGACTCCGAAGGTAGGTATAGGATCTCGGTGACGGCACTACGTAGAACCATCGTGTTTGGACTCATTTGAAAGGTCTAACGGAGATCTTGTTGACTAATGATGTCACCCACCTGATGATGGACTCCGAAGGTAGGTATAGGATCTCGGTGACGGCACTACGTAGAACCATCGTGTTTGGACTCATTTGAAAGGTCTAACGGAGATCTTGTTGACTAATGATGTCACCCACCTGATGATGGACTCCGAAGGTAGGTATAGGATCTCGGTGACGGCACTACGTAGAACCATCGTGTTTGGACTCATTTGAAAGGTCTAACGAAGATCTTGTTGACTAATGATGTCACCCACCTGATGATGGACTCCGAAGGTAGGTATAGGATCTCGGTGACGGCACTACGTTGAACCATCGTGTTTGGACTCATTTGAAAGGTCTAACGGAGATCTTGTTGACTAATGATGTCACCCACCTGATGATGGACTCCGAAGGTAGGTATAGGATCTCGGTGACGGCACTACGTAGAACCATCGTGTTTGGACTCATTTGAAAGGTCTAACGGAGATCTTGTTGACTAATGATGTCACCCACCTGATGATGGACTCCGAAGGTAGGTATAGGATCTCGGTGACGGCACTACGTAGAACCATCGTGTTTGGACTCATTTGAAAGGTCTAACGGAGATCTTGTTGACTAATGATGTCACCCACCTGATGATGGACTCCGAAGGTAGGTATAGGATCTCGGTGTCAGCACTACGTAGAACCATCGTGTTTGGACTCATTTGGAAGGTCGAACGAAGACCTTGGTCACTAATGATGTCACCTATCTAATGATGGACTAGTAGGTAGGTAGTAGGTAGGTAGTAGGTAGGTAGTAGGTAGGTAGTAGGTAGGTAGTAGGTAGGTAGTAGGTAGGTAGTAGGTAGGTAGTAGGTAGGTAGTAGGTAGGTAGTAGGTAGGTAGTAGGTAGGTAGTAGGTAGGTAGTAGGTAGGTAGTAGGTAGGTAGTAGGTAGGTAGTAGGTAGGTAGTAGGTAGGTAGTAGGTAGGTAGTAGGTAGGTAGTAGGTAGGTAGTAGGTAGGTAGTAGGTAGGTAGTAGGTAGGTAGTAGGTAGGTAGTAGGTAGGTAGTAGGTAGGTAGTAGGTAGGTAGTAGGTAGGTAGTAGGTAGGTAGTAGGTAGGTAGTAGGTAGGTAGTAGGTAGGTAGTAGGTAGGTAGTAGGTAGGTAGTAGGTAGGTAGTAGGTAGGTAGTAGGTAGGTAGTAGGTAGGTAGTAGGTAGGTAGTAGGTAGGTAGTAGGTAGGTAGTAGGTAGGTAGTAGGTAGGTAGTAGGTAGGTAGTAGGTAGGTAGTAGGTAGGTAGTAGGTAGGTAGTAGGTAGGTAGTAGGTAGGTAGTAGGTAGGTAGTAGGTAGGTAGTAGGTAGGTAGTAGGTAGGTAGTAGGTAGGTAGTAGGTAGGTAGTAGGTAGGTAGTAGGTAGGTAGTAGGTAGGTAGTAGGTAGGTAGTAGGTAGGTAGTAGGTAGGTAGTAGGTAGGTAGTAGGTAGGTAGTAGGTAGGTAGTAGGTAGGTAGTAGGTAGGTAGTAGGTAGGTAGTAGGTAGGTAGTAGGTAGGTAGTAGGTAGGTAGTAGGTAGGTAGTAGGTAGGTAGTAGGTAGGTAGTAGGTAGGTAGTAGGTAGGTAGTAGGTAGGTAGTAGGTAGGTAGTAGGTAGGTAGTAGGTAGGTAGTAGGTAGGTAGTAGGTAGGTAGTAGGTAGGTAGTAGGTAGGTAGTAGGTAGGTAGTAGGTAGGTAGTAGGTAGGTAGTAGGTAGGTAGTAGGTAGGTAGTAGGTAGGTAGTAGGTAGGTAGTAGGTAGGTAGTAGGTAGGTAGTAGGTAGGTAGTAGGTAGGTAGTAGGTAGGTAGTAGGTAGGTAGTAGGTAGGTAGTAGGTAGGTAGTAGGTAGGTAGTAGGTAGGTAGTAGGTAGGTAGTAGGTAGGTAGTAGGTAGGTAGTAGGTAGGTAGTAGGTAGGTAGTAGGTAGGTAGTAGGTAGGTAGTAGGTAGGTAGTAGGTAGGTAGTAGGTAGGTAGTAGGTAGGTAGTAGGTAGGTAGTAGGTAGGTAGTAGGTAGGTAGTAGGTAGGTAGTAGGTAGGTAGTAGGTAGGTAGTAGGTAGGTAGTAGGTAGGTAGTAGGTAGGTAGTAGGTAGGTAGTAGGTAGGTAGTAGGTAGGTAGTAGGTAGGTAGTAGGTAGGTAGTAGGTAGGTAGTAGGTAGGTAGTAGGTAGGTAGTAGGTAGGTAGTAGGTAGGTAGTAGGTAGGTAGTAGGTAGGTAGTAGGTAGGTAGTAGGTAGGTAGTAGGTAGGTAGTAGGTAGGTAGTAGGTAGGTAGTAGGTAGGTAGTAGGTAGGTAGTAGGTAGGTAGTAGGTAGGTAGTAGGTAGGTAGTAGGTAGGTAGGTAGTAGGTAGGTAGTAGGTAGGTAGTAGGTAGGTAGTAGGTAGGTAGTAGGTAGGTAGTAGGTAGGTAGTAGGTAGGTAGTAGGTAGGTAGTAGGTAGGTAGTAGGTAGGTACCTACTACCTACCTACTACCTGCCTATTACCTACTACCTAACTATGACCTACTACCTACCTACCCGGTTTTATTTATTTATGGAAACATTTGTTTTGAATAGTTATAGTTTATTTTCGACGGAACATTTATTTTTGTTATTTATGGTACTACCTACGATATTTGTGTAAGTACCTACGAATGTTTGTCTTTTATTTTTTTATGGGATTTTTATTGTATTTGTAATGGTACCTATATTGTATATTCTGAATATACTTACATATTAAACTGTTTAATAAATAAACATTGATGATTAATTACATAAAACATTTTATTTCATACTAACCTTTAAGGTTTATAGATTGAGTACCTACCTACTTACTTACCTACTTTTATCTACGTGAGGAATGATAGATCAGTCTGGATCTTCGATCAATAAGTTTCGAGTCCACGAAAAAAAAAAACCTCTAAGTTTCGAAACTTGAATCTCGGCCCTAGTACCTACCTATCTATTATTTTACCTACTATTATGTATAGTGTTTAGGTGTGTCATTAGTTTGTACCTAGGTAATAATAGGGTTATGGACGGAGCTTCAAATAAGTATACCGACAATAATTTATTATCCTCGCTTGATTGTCAGCTCCGATCCGTCGTCGTACCGTGAAAATAGGTACTTCCATGAATTTCAACTTTATTTGAATGATTTTTTTACGAATACGTTTTATATATAATTATATAATATGAACCAAGCTGTCGACCAGTTGGGCGGTCGGGGCACCGCAGTTCAAACTCGTACTCGACTCACACTCGATCGCGGCCTGTGCGCGGAGCGCGCCGAGCTGCCGATGCCGCGCCGGGCGTCAAGCCACCGCGTATTATGGAAGAGGGGGCGCGGGCGAGAGGTACGAAATCGCTCGCGTTGGGCTATAATGCGCGCTCTTAATCATCTCAGCTGATCATAGGCCCCATGACTTCCTTTCCTTAAAACTAAAAAAGGACGTAGTTTTAAGGAAAGGAAGTCATGGGGCCTGATTTTTTTCTCTTACCCAGCGTGAACTTCGGATTCTATTAAATCAACCACCACAGCATCAAAGCGCTCATTGGGGTTCTGTATCAGTTGTTTTAGTTTTTCATTCTGGTAGGTTAGCCTTGCAGTTTCTTGAGCAAACAGTTGGATTTGTAGGGCATCGTTTTTTTCAACTTGATTGTTAAGTACGTAATCTATTTTGAGTGATTCATCATCTGCAAGTAAGCATAATAAATTGTTTGTGGTTAGGTATTCTTGTTCATAGCTTAAATTCTCCTTAGATTTTAATTGAGATTGCTCGGAAATCGGCTTTGAGTTTAACGTCTTCAGTAACATCCATAAGTTTATGTACCATGTAGATATTTGGGTTAACAGAGCATAATATAGTGTCCCATCGTTAGTTCCTGATACTAAGAGTCAGGTACCACTAAAAAGCGTATAAATATCGGCCTAGCTTTAGTATACATCACATGTATATAATTTGTGTCAAAAAGATGTCTCAAATGACCATCAACAACTATTTACTCTAAAGAGTTAAATTAATATTGGAATGTGGTTATCTAATACATATAACACATAATCACAATCACATAAAGTAAATAATAAACCATGCAAACCAAATAAATGACTCAATATTGTGGAATGTCACAAAATATATATTTGCACTAAACGCTTAACTAAACTACAGACTTCTGCTGGAAGCAAGAGTTATTTTGAGATAACTCTTGCTTCCAGCAGAAGCCGAGTTATCTCAAAATAATATATATAAGCGAGCCCACATAAATTGGGAAATAAATAAGAAAATGGAACGATGAAGCTATGAATGGACTGTGTTAAGAATGATATGGTAAGAAAGGAGGTGTCTCATGAGATGACGAGAAACAGAAGCATGATTCAAGATTCAAGATTCTTTATTTGCATGAAAGATGGTACAATAATATGGTCTTAAATATAAAAGGTTTCACATATTTCGCTTACTTAAATCAGCATGCAAACTTAAAATTAAATTAAAACACCTAGGACTCGTAATTTAGGTATTACTTTGTTACATATAACATGTTTTAAGAAAAATATAATATCATTATTAACAATCATTGGAAATTTAAACGAATAAAATCCTAAAATTGAAAAAACAAATAACTCAACCAATAAAATAAAAAAGACACCTAACAAAAACAACTAACAAAACATCAATAGAAAAAAAAGCATGGAAGAAGAAGACATGCTGCGCCGACCCCAAATGAATTGGGATGAGGGCAAAAGAATGATGATGATGAGATAAGAAAATGATGATGATGATTGGCAGGAGGATGATAATGAAGACTTACCTTTAAGTAAATCCAAGTTACTACTGATATCAACTTGACGGAAGTTTTTAGTTGGCGGGTTCTTCAATGGAAAAACAGTAACGTAGGTCACCTAGAAACAATATTAATCATTAATTAATTGACGAATCATCACTCATAAAACAATCGTTGATAAATCTAAGAGATTTTGTTTGGTGAAAAGAGAGAGAGAATGATAATGGAGACAGGTGATAATCGAATTCCAATAGCAGGAAAGAGAAAGAATTATAATGCAAAATAATTGTCTTTTCTGCCACTTAATACTTTACTCAGAATAACTTTTAATTAACTGGTCTATAAGTCACAGCAATATTGTGGAACCTGCAGCTCATACAAGCCCAAAAAACTTCGAGTTGCTAAGCGTTAATTTACTTAAACTATACACAATTACACATACGAAGTTTTATTTTGATCAACCGTAAACTTTTTATTTTCTATAAAAAAAAATATCGCTGGACGAACTACTCCACATTGAACGAGCTATCATCAATGTGGCCATTATGTTCAATAGAACTGCAATCGAGTCTAGTTGGCCTTGTCAGTATTTATAACAATGCTTTGGACCAGACGACCTTGAGATGGATGGATCCTATAATCAGTTTTGATGCTCATACTATCGCAATTACATCTGATCCGCCTAATAAATTATCAACCTTTTATTAGACCCTGTTTTGAGACAAAACAGTTTTGTCATCCGTCAATTGCATCTTGGATAACATTTTTATCATTTACACTTTATCGGGATATTTACCATATTTACTATGTGAATGATGAATGTTAAAGATATGTGTATTAATAAAATTGTTAGTGACCACAATTATCTGTTTATAAACTTATATTTTGGATAATTTTGACTATAAGATTCTTTGAGTGTTCGCTTTAACATTATTTTCGTATTGTAGTCACCTAGAGTCGCATTCAGTCTTATCAAGGCAAATAAAAAATATAAAAGTCAACAAGCTTACATGCTGTTAATGTTATCATCGTCTCGACGCGGATATTAATAATGACTGCCTACTTGTTACTAAGATTTTTCTTCTCTGTCTGTTTGATTCCATATCACAATCATTTGGCCAGAAAAATCAGAGACTTACTGGATGTAATGTATCGTATAAAATATAGCGTGTGCTGTATGGACCGGATCCGTAGGTACAAAAAGTTTTTTTTTTTTTGATATCGATGTAGTTTAATGAAACGATTTAATCACTGACGATGAATTGGTGTTTTGTCATATCACTAGATACTTTTAGTAAGAAGCCGTAATAAACAAGAATACCTATGCGACATCTTCCGGGATTTCGTAAAAACCCTGATATCCTCATTTCCCTGCGACATATACACTTCATTCATCAGAATTAGGCACTACGGTGGAACCGTGGAACATTATAATGTTTCAAACATACAAATACATAGCCTTCTCAAACCATAACCATTTATTTTCGTTTTGCGACAGTCGGGTAAAAAGACAACAAGATTTTATTATCTAATAATTATGTTGTAAATGTTATCATAATTATACGTATATTAATAGTTATCTATTTGCAGTTATATATCTGTTCGTGTGTTTAATAGATGGTAATTAAGTACCTGATATTTCTCAGGTATATAATTACCTATGCGTGTCAGGCATTCTACCTACGTTTCTTATTAAGATTTGATATTTGCATTGCCTCTATTTACCTATGACAGTAGTATTCATATCAGAAATCTACGCAGTTTAACAAGTAAGATAACTTGAGCCGATCATTTTATTATTTACTATTTCGACTTAATTATGTATTAGCATTTTTTTTTGTGTTTGGCCTTCAGGAATTCGTCGCTGTGATTTGTGACGGGTAGGTATATGTATGTAATGTATGTTGGGTATATGTTTATACCCAATAATTACATTCAGTTTTAGCAAGATGCAACAAAAAATATCATTAATCACTTTTTAAACGTCAGGTAGATTAGCTAATATATTTTTTGTAGAATACAGCGTGTTTTTTGGTATGCCATACTTAACTAAACTAATAGGGTTGTTGACTAATTTTTGGAATCGCTTTTATTTTAAAGATAGACCCTGTAAATACACACAAAAAAAATATTATCTGAAAAATTATGACATATTTTAATAAGAAAAAACGTAAATAAAAATAGTTTTAAATATTCCGGCTAAAACGCTCTAAACTGTCAAATGGCTGTGATGACGTCACGGGCCGTTTTGAAAACTTTACGATCTGTCAATCCTTTAAAAAAACTCTAAAATGAACACGACGATTTACTAATGTTGTGCAGTGCCGATGTGCAAAAGTACGTCAATCAGTATGCCACAAAAACTTTTCATAAGCGTTCCAAAAAGGGCAGAAATAAGGAGAAAATGGTTAACAATGGCTAGAAGACATCCATCATCATTGTCAACAACAAGTAGGTACCAGTTATTTTTGTGAAGATCACTTCGATGTAAGTTTTTTTTTTTTTTTTTTTTTAGGTAGGTACTTAACTAATTGTTTAATTTAAGTCTAATTTCAGCTTTAAAATGATATGGAAAATTATATACAATATTTATGGAAAATATATATATGGAAAAATTAACTACAATGGGTGTGGTATCTCGAATAATGACGAGACCTGGTTGTTTACCTACAAAGCTTTTTTTTGTTTTTAATACAAACGTTGCCCTACGCTAGGTATCTCTCCTGAATCGTGGGTGCGTTTACAAACATTAAACTCACATATACAATTCAAACACCCAGACCCGACACAACTATCAGTCTGTAGGCCATACAGTTCCGTGCGGGGATCGAACCCGCGACACGCAACATAGCAGTCCAATCGTTTAGCTACTGTGGCAACCATGCCGTGGATTGTTTCTTAACATACCTACTATAAAAATCTCTCGTGACGTCATCGCACTATGATTGGTGTTTGCAGTCACGTGATAATGGGTATGAAATAACGCAATTTAAAATAATTTAATTTAATTAAAGACAAACAATTAGTTTTTTAAATTATTAATTTAGGATTCTAAAAACTATCATTGATTTGTAAAACTTAAATTTATATGAATTTGTAATATGTGTCAACAACCCTATTAGATTTATTATTCAATAAGTATAATAATACAAAAACTCCTAGAATAAGTTGTCCGAAAAATGCATAGTTTCGAAGATATCTAAGTTTTATTGATAAATATGACTTTCAATTTCACTCAAATCAATCAGCTAATAAAATTATCATTATCGTAGGTCACGTCTGGGTGTTACATTAATAATCGTGACTTTATCGAATTATTTTGTATGAATAATTAAAACAAAAAGAAACTATGATGGAAAAATGATTCATGGGCCAGTACTCCATAACTGTTTGGTATCGCTTGCTTTGGTAAACGAAAACATCGTGACCAACCGAACATGCCTGAGAGATTTTTCGCGGCATGATTCCCATTGACGGCATAAAAACACGTAGGTACAACAGGTTAGGCACTGACCACACAATAACGAAAGATGAAAGTGCTCTATTAAAACTGTAATACATTACAAGGCAAAACTACACTAAACTATACATATTAGGTTAGCTAATTTAATAACAATTCCAATATACCTCATGTCCAGCGTTCAGCAGATGCCTCACAACACCTGCGCCTAATATACTTAAACTTTTAACAGGACATGGAAATAAAACCAACACTTTAAACGCTTCAGCACTACAGAGAACGTAGGTCAAAGAAAATAATACTAAAAACTTCATTTTAGTACAGTAAAGTTTAAGTTCACTAATGCATAGAATTTTTTTTATTACTTAAATTGTATTTAGGGTGCGTCTTCTGTTCGCAAGCGCAATGCCAAAGGTACGATTGGACGAGTAATAAATACGGCTTGATGTGATATAATCTAAGATTGTCAACAGATAGTTGTCGTAAACGATGTTTAATCATCATCCAAACTATAATATTATAAATGCGAAAGTAACTCTGTCTGTCTGTCTGTCTTTGCTTCACGCCTAAACTACTGAACCGATTTGTGTGAAATTTGGTACAGACATAGTTTGGAACTTGAGAAAGGACATAGGATAGTTTTTATTACAAGAAATAAAATAAAAAATAAAATTTATTCCGGACATACAGCGCCATCTATTGGTCAATGGTCGCGATAACCGACATCGGGCGCGGTAACCGACATTCACGCGGACGAAGCCGCGGGCATCAGCTAGTTATCAATAAATGATAAATAATGTTTAAATCATAACGGTCGGCAAAATAATTGTAGCGAGTTTTTAATGCAAGAGAATTAAATCCTGAAAAGAATGTCCATAGTTACTTTAAAAAACATTTTTGGTTTTAAAGTTCTACAAAATAATATTGTCGCATTTCTGCAAAAAATTTCAACGATGTTGACGGCATGTAAATCCAAGTCAGATAAATTCAGTCAAATTCATTCAATAAAATTGAATTGAATTCATTCAAACTCTGACACCAGATAAATTCAAATTCAAATCGTTTATTGCAATCCTTAATGTACATTTTTACATGTGGTATAAAATCATTTCAGACGCAATTATGGACCCTGTCGGGCACAGCAATTTTCTATATAAAATAATTAGAGAGAGAGGAAGAGCGCTTTGCTTCTTTTAATATTAAGTTGGTATTATTTCTATACCTATCTTATATCTATTAATCTGTATATCTATATTTATTTACTTATTCTATTAATATTATAGCAGTCTATCTATTCTTTTATTATTTATTTAGTTATATTATTAAATTACTTATTTATTTACTTAATTGGTTTCAAAAGTTTTTATTTTATTTTGTTAGTACCTAGTTAAACGTTATAATTATGTATTATTATCGGATTTATCCGTTAAATATTCGTGAATTGTATAGTAGCTTTTTTAATTAAGTATTGCTTTAATTTATTTATAAATATATTGGTTTTCTTTTGTTGCTTTATGTTTTCTGGTAATTTATTATATATTTTTATGGACATGGGTTAGGCATTAACCACACATTCGAGGAGAAATGAACTGTATACCCAAGTTAGAGAGGAGACCTCAGTTAGAGAGGAGGCCTGAGCTAGAGAGGAGGCCTGAGTCCCTGCAGTGGGAATGTTATAGGCTGATGATGATGATGATGATACTCTAGCACAAACTGTTTAATTATTTTATTAGTACGTACGTAATTCGTACCTCTGTTTCGGCTGTTTCTTCTCAGAGTATTTAAGTACAAAACGCGGCGCCCATTTAGTTTTAAAAAAAGTTTAAAAATACCAATTTGCAAAATAAACATCATTTGTCAGTACCTCATGTCCAGCATTCAGCAGATGCCTCACAACACCTGTGCCTAAAATACTTAAACTTTTCACAGGATACGGAAATAAAACTAACACTTTTAACGCTTCAGCACTACACAGAACGTAGGCCAAAGAAAGTAACACTAAAAACTTCATTTTACTACACTTTTAGTTCACTAGTGCATAGAAAAAAACTGCTAAAGTATAAAAATATTGATATATTCAAAGTGCGTCTTCTACGCGCAAGCGCAAAGCCAGGAGTACGATTGGATAATAAATGCGGCTTGATGTGAAGTAATCTAGGATTGTCAACAGACAGATGTCAGTTACGGTTGGCAAAATAATTAAAGCAAACGTTTGCATGACTTGAGAATCAAACCAAATTATTTTATTCACAGTCCGCCCGCAGCTTCGTCTGCAAAAATTGTGATAGCTATTATTCAAAAGTATAAATATACCAAAAACAAATAATGTATCTTACAATCTGTGACTTCTTTTCATAATTGAGTTGTTAGTTCTGAAGATTACCCCATCCATACAAACACAAAATTTTTACCTCTTTATGATATAGTATAGAAATTATGAAAAGTCAAAATATAGGTCAAACTCAAACTAAAACTCAAAGCATTTATTTCAATTAAACCATTATGCATGTGTGCATGGTTCATGTTGCTCATTCCTTACGGAGAAACACCGGCAAGGAACGCCATGGCTACTTTAAAAAAAAATAGATGTCTCGTTTTATACAAGATATGCGATCGTCGTAATAAAAGCCTATAAACAGAAACAATATTTTTTGCGGTAGCTGAGGCATGCTTTTTTATTTCCATCAACGCAGCCGCTGATTGAATGTTAACGTCAAGGCCAAACTGCTCACTAAAGTGATGTTTGTTCAAAACGACTTGTTTTTCTGTTTTGTATTAAGGGTTTTGTGTTTTTGATTAAGCGTGTCAAACAAATTTTGAAAATATTAAATTAAAATCACTACATATTATAAAACAAAGTCCTCCGCTGCGTCTGTATTTCTGTTCGCGATCAACACAAAAACTACTGCACCGGTTTTCATGCTTTTTACACCAATGGATAGAGTGGTTCTCGACGAAGGTTTTAGTATATAAGATGCAGGCGAAGGGCATCAGCTAGTTATATTATATAGGTAAATCAATAGTAACTCATCTAAAAAACGGAATTCGAATATTTATAAGCTTTCCTCGTTGACGGTACCTACTCTATAGTCATATTGCCAAGATTGAATCAAAGTAAATACAAATAAAACTGTTACTATTGAACTTAGAACACATCTCATATTAAATATAGATAACATTTCAGGTGTTTGAAAACCTGAAATCTAGCAACCAGGAAATCAAGATAAATTCGTTAGTCAAGTTTGTTTTTTACCGAATTTTTATAGACAGGATTTAATTTGACAGATTCGCTCTATTGCATCGAAAAGTGATCATGTTTCTGTTGCATGACTTTTCAATAAAATAAATATACAATTCTAGCTTATGCCCACGGCTTCGCTCGCGTTGTGTTCAGTGACTATAATTTTGTTAATTGACTAAATGTGAAAGATTTGTTAATATGGTACCTCCGAATGTATTTATCCAAAATACATATTATTCAATGGACATTTCCATGGTGATTAGATTATATTACGATTTAGAAGCCGATTCATGCGTGAAAAATGCTTGGGAGTGTCGTGGCGACGACGAAGTCAAGCCGAACAACAAAATAAATATCACACAAATTTTGTTAGACATTTGTCACTTTTATTGCTGTGTCTTTGCTAAATCCTGATTCGATAGCGATATATCTTAACTTATCAGAATTAGCTTCAAACTCATAAGTCTCCTTTTGGGCTTCGCCGCAGTCGGTTTAAAAGAGAATTAGCTCTTTATGTATGCAAATGTCAATAACGATAAACAACACCAACTTTACCCTTAGAGTTATGCTCAAGTAAGTATCCCTAAAATCGCCACTGTAACATGGCATCCCCTAAAATAAGTATATTTCATGCTTTGTTTCTTCGTGTATTGTTATTATTGTATATTATTATTTATTATTATATTATTACTGTTCTAACTTTCTTATGACAAAGTGTGGAGGGAAAACCTATAATTTGGGACCTTTAAATAGCGTTTGCTATGGCAGCGTGACGTAATACTTTCTAATTGGTATTTACAAACACAACTGAATGCCTTATTTTGCCAAAATATTATTTCGAGCGATGTAAGTAAAAGCGGTGGGAGAACATTTATCATCATTAGGTACCCTTATCGCCATTCATTTGGGGTCTGCGCATCATGTCTCTTCTTCCATACTTCCATACTCGTCATGTCATCAGATCTCTCAATAAATAGTAAATTGACATTTACGATTCAAATATTTTACGAAGACTATAATTTTCATTCATCATCAGCATTTCAGTCAAAAGACGTCCACTGCTGGACATAGGCCTCCCCCAGGTGATGCCACGTTGACCGGTCCCGTGCGTCTCGCATCTAGCGGGTCCCCGCAACCTTCACCAGATCATCGAACGACTATAACTTTACTTTAGGAGTCCTTAAATCATCACGCGTGATTTCTTGTTTCCTGCTTGAGCAGTCAAACTAAATATAGAACCACCAGGGGATACACTTGGTAACCACCGTCTCGATTGCTAAATTGATGCAAAAGTGTTGATCGCACAAATGTCAAATAGAGGTGACTTGTATAAGACTGCGAAATTGGTGTTGTTGTTCATGATATAAGTAGCAAACGAGCTCACTGGCGAGCGGTCTACGGAAAGACCAAAGCTTTGGCATTATTACCGGACTAGATTCCAACTGCTGAAAACCTCGGGAACGTGGACATGAGTTGCTAAAGCTGACCTGGAAGGCTGGATGTCTTTTAATACACTCCGTACCCAGGTTTATTTAGATGATTATGCTTACGAATCTTACATATTTATGTAGGTTTTCTTTTTATGTAAGTCCGCTACATATTATCGAATTATTACTTTAATAGGCAGTTAAAAACAAGACAGATCAAAGAATGCGCTGTCATTTGGATAATTATCAACTGACATCATGTAGATTATAGGTATTACGTAAATATAAAGGAAGAATAATTATTATTTTATCTTATTTGTGTATTTTTATCTAGTGTGTGTAATTAGGCATGCTCGTTATCTGCACGATAGACATTTTACATTGATGTTATGTGTACTTTATTTTTAAGTATGATGAATGTAAGAATTCAAACAAACAGGTGATAATTATCTTTTCGAACTCTTTTTATTAAGCCGCTCTGTGACTTTGTGCATTCCTGTGCAAACCATTGATAGTATAAGTTGGTTATAAATAAATAAAAAAAATAAAAAAAAAGTTGATGTGGCACTCGGAGACTGCCGCGGTATAGTACATTACTGCAGCGGCCAGCAACAGAGGCATTGATGGACGAACGTGTAAATGTGGGCCGAGGCGAAGCCGAGGCACACATACGTAAGTCCATCAATGCCTAGTTGTGGCCAAGGCTTGTATAGTACTTTTCTCAAATAATGCGAGGAAATTAAATACAATTTACTTTTCAAAATCACATACAACAATAATTTTTCACGCGTTGAAGAGTTCAGCCAATTCGAAATTTAAATAAAACCTTTAATAAGTCACCTCCTTGGTTGCTATGGTTCAGAGTAAAAGATCGTTCCATTTTTAAATAACACGACAGATATGAGTTTAGTATGTAATTTATTTGGCCGCTAAACACGACAGATATGGATTTTCATACAACTTTTGCCGGCCGCTGGTCGCATGTATCTGGCCAGTACAGCAATTTCGATTTATCTCGAAGAAGGTTGTCAAAATAATGCTCAAATTTCCAAGCATGAAAAACACCACTCTTCGTGGTTTGTAAAGTTTTTGAAAGTTGTGAATGACAATGTCAGTTAGGTGACAGTTGTGATGGTCGTGTACACGGGTCGTGTATTTAATTCAATAAATAAAGCTATTGCATAGCATTTTTTATCAACTTATGCAAATAATTATTTATTTATTTTATTTATGCAGTATTTTTTAAAAAGAATTTCAATTATATAAGTAAATCAAAAGTAACCTTCATAGACTAAGCTAGTAGGAAACTCTATGACAGAAAATTTAAAAGAAAAAGTATTGACAGCTTGTCAGCCTGACGTAAGTGTCATAACATTGAAAAATATGAAAATTATTTATTTTATTTTAGATATTTTATAAGAAAACGAATCGTTTTCTAAGACCGATTCGCAGAATAGTAATGCAAAAACCAATAAAACGTATGATAGATGCGTAATAATAATAAAATGAATGTATATAGAGTACTCGAGGAGTACTCACTCATTATCTTTCACTATTTTTTCGTGACTTTCTTCATTAATAAATGCACTTTGTTAATTCATATTTAAACACTTTGTACACAAATTATACGAGTAAGAATATTTTAGAAGGAGAAAGCAGAGAGACAAAACAGAAAAACTTTACACCTTTACAACGTGAGGTTATAAATTAGACAACAGTTGACAACCTTGTTATTTTCCGTAACCATAGCAACCTGGTTGAATACTGAATCTTGAATATTTTCGTTAGGGAATTTCTGGATTCGCTCTCCACGCTCAAGGCCCGCGATAGAAGCTATGCAATAGCTTAAAAAGATATTTAAAAACCCAAGGTTTTTAATATATCAATGGTGCAAACCAATAAATTGTAAGAAAATGGTAGGCTATTGTGAAAGGAAAAGTAGGTAGGTACACTCAATATTGTTTTATCTTTTATTTTATTTATTGTCCTTTTATTCACACTTCACATAATTAAAGTCATGATAAGAACACACAGTTTTCCATAAAATTGTCATCAACATCATTCTTGTGCCCTTATCTCAGGAGAATGATCATGATGATGTGACAATTTTAAAGAAAACTGTGAATAACACAAACATTTGACATTCTGAATTGCGTTTAATACTTTACATAGGTAACCTTTTTTCTACATCAAAACTTTTATCAACTGTGTTAGATCATGCTGAAATTATATACTATTAACGACACTAAAGCTTCTATCGACTACTTAATTTACTCGTAAAATTATATAACATAACATCACCCCTGTAATTCCGGAAAGGTGTACTTAATGGGTTGCGGATTGTCGAAGGGCTGCGGATCGTCGAAAGAGATGCCGCGGCCTCGGCACAAGGGCGAAGAAGGAACATGGGTGTTTTTTTAGTCTGACAGTCTTTATTTGATGACTTTCCACCCACCATTAAAAAAAAAGAAAAAAGGTGTACTTAATAGGGCTTAGGTGCAAAACGTCTTATTCGCAAAATATCTACTAGTGTAGTTCGGTTCAAACTTAATGGCGGCTTGGAAGTTAGCTGCAAGTGATGGTCTGCTCAGGTATGACGGTTCAAACTTTAATCCGGCTCGAAAATTCAAAAGTAAAGCTGCGCATAACACAATTTTAGATATCGGAGAGGCACAGAGGACGCATCATCTCGACTTTATAATGCCCAGACATTGACTCGTAGCTAACTTCCGAGCCGCCATAAAGTTTGAAACGAACTATAGTAAAATATTTCTTTCTCATAATGTCATTTTCGCAGAATGTCGCTTTCCCACAATGCCTCTTTCGCAGAATGCCTCATTCGCAAAAGTACACCAAGTACACCAACATTTTGCCAGTCCCATAAATATGAAGGCCAGTCCAGTAAAATCTCGCCTATCGATCATCTGCATAAAACGACTCCTACATTACTTCGGACACGTGGTAAAGAGGCCTGATAGCTTGGATAAACTTATTGTGGCTGGTAACGTAAAAGGAAAATAGGCCGTGGAAGATCACCAACCCGATGGATAGATGTGTTGTGGGAAGTCTGCAGAGTGAATAATAATAATAATAATAATAATATTCCACAACTATCACACAACGCCATCTAGTCCCAAGCTAAGCAGAGCTTGTGTTATGGGTACTAGACAACTGATAAACATACTTATATATTTATAAATACATACATATTATAGATAAATTACACCCGAATAACCAGGCATCTAACCGCATGGCCGAAAACTGTCCAGCATGGAGGATGTTGGTGGAGAAGGCAACCACCCCCAGTCATGAGGAAACAATAAAGAAGAAGAATTGAAGGCGAGCCTATAATTTACTACTTAAAAAACTAAACAGATGAGTGGATGGATGTTCAGATGGGGTCCATATTGGCTCACCTAAAGTTCTTTACCCGAAATTGTTCTTCCTAACGATTTGTAATCCGAATGATCCTAAAATTTTTCATCCTAAAGTTTTCATTCATACTATTTGTAGTGCTACCGACGATGTTCATAACACTCATGTTTCCGAAAATTGTAATTCATATTAGCATTATTGTAAATATTAAATATATTTCTAACTCCTACTGTTTTTATCCTAACGCTTTTATTCCTAAACATTTTTCACTCATACAACTGTTTAGAATGATTAAAGGTCGTTTCACTGATTTTTGTCTTAAATGAATTCAACTCAGGTCAGAGTGTCGTCTTGGGGGCACTATGAAAAAAAAACAGAGATATTTCGCGACCAATTTCGAGGTAGCGCTCGCCGGCCGCTGCCGCGGCACCGCTCGCTTCGCTCGCTCGGCTCGCGCGTAGTTGGTCACAGTTCTAACCTAACCTAAGCTATGGATATCTTTGCATAGTATATAAGGTCCCATTAAATATGTGGACAAATTTTAACACAGCGTTTAGTAAGCCTAACTAAAGACATCTAAACAAAAAAAAAACACTATATAAAGTGATTTTATTTTGACTTAAAATAATAAATTGCCTGCACTCTAGAACAAACTCATCCTATAAAAGTAGGTATTTTAATGTCTTTTTCTTATATAATACTGATTATTATGAATAAAAAGTAATATAACCAAAAAAGATATGACTTTGAATAATAGTGTAAAAGATGGTTATGTTGAGAAAATATAGGAAAACAAATAATAGTGTAATAGATGTTTATTGCTACTGACAGTATGAAGTTTAATGCTTCGGAATTAAAAATTTGAGACAGAGTAGTTAGGAATTGCGATTGTTAGGATGAAAAATGTTAGGAAGAACATTTTCAGATTTCCAATTATCGGAGTTGAAATTTTAGGTGAACTTTGGCGCACCCGTTCAGATGACCGCGATTAAAACCTGGCTGAGACCCTCGCAGACTTGGAAAAAATTGCAAAAATGGGAGGAGTCAGTGGGTGACTCCCAATGATAACGATGATAATGAAAACTAAACAACAAACATCTCATCAACTTCTCTTCTCTTTCTTCTGATTTTTCCACCATTTACTCAAAGCATACTTCACTGCTTTCTTTACCACAAACATAAGTACAGCTAAAACAACAGCTAGATCTAGATACAGCTTCTGGTACAATGGGACATCGATCGCAGGGGACCGTAGGTGGCGAGCACCGCGGTGACGCACTATGTACTCCACCCAATGCGCTAGCGCACGACCCGGTGGCATCTCACGGTCGTGGAATAAGGTTGAGAGTTCTTTGGCTTTTTTTGCGTACCTGTGGAAGATAGAGAGAAATATATTAGTTTAAGATTGATGCGACAAGGTAGCCTGCGAAATTCAATTTTCTAACGTTTTTTGAAATAAAATGAGATTGGCGGCAATAACAAATTTTTATTTACTAAGTAATAATGACTAACATCACCAATAAATGTAGACAAAGAATAAGGAAGGATTTTTCTAAATTCAACCCCTAAGGGAGTTAAATAGGGGATGAAAGTTTATATGGAAAATCGTCATTTTCACGCGGGCGAAGCTGCTGGCAATAGCTAGTTTAACATACGACTTAACACTGACCAGCAGGGCTATTGTGTATCTTCTAATGACAGTGGATAACTAATATTGTCTATCAAATAACTGTCAAATGGTGAGTTTTTAAGAAAAAAATGTACCAAACCATAACCAATTTACAGTTAATCTATGGACGTTTCTGATAGCCACTGACGTTAAAAAGATACGCAATAGGGGGGCAGGAAATTGAAAAAAACGTAATAACGAATTTCGCGGGCTACCTTTCGCCTTCACCTTAAAATTTAGAAACAACAATGTTGATGGATGGAGGGAGAGAGGAAGAGAAAGAAAAGCATGATCGTGAAGGACTATGTGAGGAATTAAATGAAGGAAAAGGCAGTAAATGATAGCGAGACGATTGACAGGGGGGAGAATGGAAGTTATAACCGTGATGCACCTAATATTCCAAGGGCAGGAAAATGATGAAAACGAAGAAGAAACTATACAAATGTTTGGAATAGCTGATTTGATCCATCAAATGTTGAAATAAATGTCGCGATTGCAGGGTTACCCTGTAGATTAACAGTCATTTTAAACACACCCAAGTTTCGGTAATGATAATTTGCAAACAAAAGGCGAATAACGAATCATTTCTCGAATGGGTAATTTGGTTTACAAAGTGATCACTTGAATCGTTGGTTTAATTGTTTTGTTCAGTTGGTTCCATATTGGTTTTATTACTATAAGGTCGAGGTTGGGTGGTAGGTTGGTTGGTTCAAGGTCGGTTTGAGTACCTCGTTGGTCTAATGGTTGCAAGCGCGACTGCAATAAGCTCGCTCCCTATTAAATGGTACTTACTGCCGAACTCAGAGATATAATATAATGATTGACATACTTTTGTATGACAAAACTGTCAAAACCTTTACTAAGTGATAGCAGTAATCATTACAGCTTTCTGAGTACGGCAGTTAAACATAACAGGTGAAGTAAGGGTGTACTAATGTGTAGGTACACATTAGTACACTCTTAGTCTTACTATAAACATCCACATTCGTAATAGGTAGGTAGGTACCAATGCTGTCTTTAAGTTGTCCTGCCACTCATATTCAAACGTAACTTGTAGGGTCGGTCAAACTGTACATACAAATTGCGGACACGTCAACGTCTACCTCTTTACAAATACTATAATATTTGTGAGAGTCCGGTGTCCGCAACCGGTCTCCAAACTGTCAATACCTCTTTTACGTATTTCGAAAACCACCAAGAAAATACTGGTGCTGTGATTTTCAGGTTACTCATTGATGGTTTGAGTTTTGGTCTTTCAGTTTCCACTTACGTATCATTTGCAAGAACCTTCCTGACAGCGGCATCCAGTTCTGGTACCATCTCCTCAGCTAACGTCACATGGATCCCGAAGCCTTTGGTCTCCACGGACCTCATATTGAGGACCTGGTCTGCCATCACCGGAATACCGACTAGAGGTACTCCATAGTGGATGGCTTCTGAAGTTGAGAGCTGGCCACCGTGTGTGATGAATAGCCTTATGTTGGGGTGAGCTGAAATAAAAATATATTATTGTGTTAATTGCAAATTGGGATATGACTTTAATTTTAGATTCTGAAAATGTTGGTTTCAGAATATGTACTTATAAAATGTATCGACGTGGATGAGGCAAAAGGGTCGAAAATTCGTAACAAACCTGCTACAATCCCTACATCAACCACCACCACAGAGCGCAGTGACGGAGGTCACTGCGCTCTGTGGTTTCTGCCTAGGGTCCATGAGAAAAAGGAGTGAGTTAATATATGTTGGCATAAGATTTATGGCGTAAACAATTCTAGTATTTCTGGAAGTTCGAAAGAGAAATCCACTAGTGCACGTTGACTTCCCAGGGGTCTCGATGCATAGTTACTTCTATCTTACTAAAACTTGACAGGTTTAATAAATATGAAGAGGAAACAATGCTGATACTGTTACCCTACATGCTCCCATTGCTGGGCAAAGGCCATAAATTGGCCTCAAGTGGTTTCGATCCAAGGTCAATGTGGACCACTGGTCGCTATCCTTCTCCAGATCGTCCTTTGAATATATTTTTTGATAAAAGACGAGGTAACTTACTGGAAGAGCTCGTCGCTTAACAAGAACTGTCACTCGGATCGACTTTAGGTTAAGCTGCGCTTGCTTAGGTTGGTCTGTGGATGGGGGACCACCGAATACATACCGAGTTTCCTCCGTGCCTCGGAAAGCACGTTAAGTTGTTGGTCTCAGCTGTCATATATAAAGATCTTTGGCAGTCGTTACAGGTAGTCAGTGACCTGAAAGTCTGACAACCAGTCTTACGAAAGGGTATCGTGTTACCCAATATTAACTGGGTTGTGGAGGTCAGATAGGCAGTCGCTCCATGTAAAATATTGGTATTCAGCTGGTTAGTATTGGAAGTCGACCCCAATATAGTTGGGATAAGGCAGATGAGGACGAGGAAACTCACGGAAATTGACAAGCTTACCCAAAACACTGGGCTGCGGTGCCCAAGTAACAAGGTGAACATTAGCTGGTATATCCTTCAGATCGCTCTCAAACTTCCAAATGACGGTCTGCTTGTATTTGCTGAACATGTTCAACAAAGACCTCTTCATCTCATCCGACATGCCATCACTGTGTATGATGGAACCCATGCTGAAGTATATGACGCCGTCTTTTGCTTCGTCCATCAGTTTTTGGAGATCCTGGAGGGAAGAAAGAAGCCTTTGGTTAGATAGATGATGATTCATGATATCTGGTGTTGTAAAAAAATGGATACGGCTTTGGCGAACAGAGGAGTAGTTTGTAATATTTTTTTGAAAAGGAACTATCCTCCGAATAGACTAGTATATTGTCTAATAGGCAGGAGCCCATAATGTCATCATAGACAAAGAAAAAAACAAACCAAACTACTGAACCGATCATGATGAAATTTCTATGGGACCAATCAATCAGGTTTAAAAAATACATCGAATTTAAAATCAAAATTTCCATGGCTCTCGATCCTATTATCAAAGGTTGGAATTGATGACGATAGTATTTTTGATTTAAGCTGTCTTTACGGTGACCAGTTGCCATCGGGACTCAATCACAGCCTCCAATTCAAATAGGACAACTATTCTTGAAAACCGAACTTACACCTGCACCGATAATCCCCCAGGATTTCCTTCACAAATATGTATTTGGGCACACTAAACGTTTTAAACGTGCCACACAAACAAGTTCGATTCGCTGCAGTAAGCAACTACCACAGCATAAGATTACAGCAGCTGGATAAAAATCCTCAGAGACGTAGCGTTTCGCTTGATTCCCTATTGTTGCACTAAGTCCTTTGAACGGCTGCGAAGATTAGAGGAATGAATTCTGTCCGCGTTGCTTTTGGCTCGACTCAGGCGTTCAGATTTTATTCTACCCTTGGGAATTAACGTGATTACGTATTAAAAGCGTCGGTGAGAAACGGTTTGGGGCTTGGGGGTTTGTGCTAAATAATTTTCTAAGGCTTAGAAAGTGGTTGTGATGAAAAAACAACTTTGAGATAAACGTTTTAAAGTTTTTTTTTAGGTTTGATCCAGATGTAATAATATAAACAGTTAATAATTAATTACAAAACACAAATACAAGTTTCTCATTACCATATCATTTTTTGATGCTGTAAAACTGTTTCAGAAAAGACTGCAATTTCTGTACACTTTTACTTGATGGAATTTTATAGTTCAGTTTGCTAATATTTTGCAATTAGGCAAAGCGTATCTCAGCGCCTGCGTCCTTGCTTTAGCACTACACTGTCTCGCAATCATAATTTCTGCGACTCGCAGAAATTTAATGCCTCATATTTCCAATATAATTTTATTTTTGTCCCACAAACAGGTAAAACTGATAATTTTGAGAAATGTAATAAAGCTTCTACATCCGGTCTAGTCTTTTATATGACCGGATGTATGAACGTCGACGAGGCAAAAGGAGTATAAAAGGATCGTAGCAGCTGGTGGCTTTCTGTGGTTTAGATTCTGCCTACATCCATGTGAAAACGGCGTGAGTTTATGCGTATATTATAGCTTCAAAGTCAGTTAAGGACCTATACCATAGTAAAGCCCATTTTAAGGTCACAATACATCCGATATGCGTTTTTCTAAAGTAACACATATACGTATAAAACAGAAATACATACAACAGTGGGTTCTTTTCCAGATAAGTCAAAGTATTAATTATAAGAATAATTTATGACTGCCCCGTTAGTCTAGTGGCCACAAGCGAGACTGCTGTGCACTTGTGCACAGTTCGATCCCAGGTCATCGTGGGTTCGATTCCCAGGTCGGGCAAAGTGTTATTGGGTGTTTCGTGCAGGAAATTCCCAGCAGCAGTCAAGGGGTCTGGATTTGTGCCCGGTTAATGGCAATGGGTTCGCTTTCTATTACTTGGCACTTCAAAATTAATGTGGATGTACCATTAGTTACACATCTGTCAACCCTTTGATAACAGGCGTGATTTTATAGGATTTATAGGCGTGATTTTTTTAGGCCTATGTCCAGCAGTGGACGTCTTTTAGCTGAAATGATGTGATTTTATGTTATGTTGTTTTTGGGTTAACCCGTTTCCGAAATATTGCAGTTGTCATTACCTGTGGCAAAGGTTTGGTCTTGTCAATGTGGTATCCAGCAATGTTCACTGTATTCTGAGGCAGTTTCTGCGCTCCTCCTATGGAGGGGTGGGAGTTAAGGAACATCAGGGATCCATTGTATACGGCATCACCGTACGGAGGCATCGTCACTCCTCGCTTGGCTGCTATCTCTGGGTAATAGCTGTTGTAGACCCATTTCTCAAACTGGTACAGTGCTAGTCTGGAATATGGACGGAAAAACGTTATTTAAAAATATAATTATATTCTGAAGTAAGAAGTTTTTTTTAAATAAAAGTCGAACTGGTACTGTTTCTATAATTATTGTTAATTCTGGTATTCTGGGTTTGTTGATTTTGGAAAAGAATAAGCTGTACCACTAAGAAATTGTATGAATGACGAATAAAGCCGCCTATCATGAAGAAATAAAACTATATTGAAATCAACAAAACATCTTAGAGCATTGTTAGGAGGTTATGTACACCGTTCAAAATATACGAAGGCAGTGTTTCCATTTATTTTAACTGAATCTTTTTGCGACAGTTTCGCTTTCAGTGGTTTTTTAGTGTTTATGAATGATGTAAGGCAGTAGGTACCTATTCATTTACAGAAGAAGAAGAGGGTTTGAACTTAGAAGATGTCGGTACATAGATGGCTGTTTTTGTACGATGGGAGATCATCACATGACTCCACTCGCTCTGGGCGGAGCGGAAGGAAGTGTCAGACTTCTACTGACTAAAAACCACCCATGTTCCTTCTTAGCCCTTTGTGTCCGGTGCCACGGTATCTCTTTCGAATCATCCGCAGCTCCGACAGGGTACTTAGATGGCTCACGGCTCCATAGAAGTGGTTGATAGGAAATCTATACCCCAATTCATATAGAAAACTAGGTTTTGACAGCGGCTTCGCCCGCGTGAAAATGACGATTTTCCATACAAACTTTCATCCCCTATTTAACTCCCTTAGGGGTTGAATTTCGAAAAATCCTTCCTTATTCCTTGTCTACATTATAAAGGGAACCCTTGTGCAAAATTTCAGATTTCTAGGTCCAAGGGTTTGGGCTGGGCGTTGATGAGTCAGTCAGTCAATCAGTCAGTCAGTCAGTCAGTCAGTCAGTCAGGACTTCTCTCTTTATTTATATATATATAGATAACACCTTCACTTACAGCTGCACGTTTTTCTTCACAACTTTGTACAGGCTCTTAGCTCTCTGCCAAAAGGTTAGCGGTAGTTTGTACTGAGAGAAGAGGTCTAAAGTGTACGCTGGGTTGGGAATACCATCCATTATTCTCAGGGCATTCCAGTGAGGTTCCGTCGAACATACCCAGATCAAGGGACAGTCGAATAGTGCTGGGATTCTGTGAAGCAAGGAAATGATAGAACCTTATTAATCATATAAATTGATATAAGAAAAAGAGTGTTTTTTTTTTAAACATTTATTTAAAGATAATGTAGTACAGAGGTGGAACTTAATTTTAAACTCGGCAAGCTATTACGTTTGATGGCGAGAGGCGCTCATTTTCAAAAACAATAAACCATCTTACTCACTATACTAACTACTAACAACTATTTAATTAACTAACTACAACATACTATTCTAGAATGTTAGTAACAATTTAACTTATAAACTATGTTAGTTCTAAATATTAACAGGTAATAGGTACTTAATTATAGTTACATGTTTGATTGCTTGTTTGGTGTTAGTTTTACTAAATGTACAATCCGTCTCTTAAATATGTTGGTAAGTTCTATTTTAAAACAACAACCTTATAAAATACATAATATTATATAATATGCCTGGAATACCCGAAGGGTTAGGTCGAAGTGCACCTTATTTGTGGGTGCACTACTGCACCTACATTTCGCCAGCTGTTTTTAAGTCCCATGTAATATATATATCTTTCCTATATATTTTTATGTTTTGTTTACCTAAGTGCCTAACATCGTAAAAGCTGATAAGAGCCCAAGAAGGAACCACTGGCTCTGAAGATACAGGCTTTGCCTAGTTTCGGAGTCAGGGATACATAAACATATTTGTTTAAATTTAAGCCCAGAAATTGTGATCAGATGTCCAATCTTCCTGTTAAGTCAACATATTATGTACACCTTAGGATAAGACCACAATTGTATTAAGGGTTGTGAATAAAAACTTTTATTATTATATTTTATTTATTATAGGGAGTTATGTTTCGGCGGTCGGGATTTTAGTTAAAAAAATATTTATTTAATACAATATTAATTTAATTACTAATACAGGATATTGAGCTGGTGGCTAGTATAAGACTGAATATAATACAACAGAAAAACAAGTATCTCTGATTTCCGGTAAATGCATAGTTGCAATACGATGCATGCTGACGGTGGCTGTATACTCGGCGTAAACGCATGTTACGATGAGTTAACTAGGGCCAGTCTTTTTTTTTTGGGACAAGCCCGCCACACTATTCCTAAGCTACTGTAACTCCTGAAAGCCAGAATCAAAAGTGGCGCACACGAGCCCCCGTAGCATGGCGATTCTATCTCTATTCTACCAAGAATAAACAAAGATTTTTCCATACAATTTGACATAAAACCTTGCTACAATCTGTCATTTTGTCGATTCTTCCGTCGACAAAACCCGTTTCTTCGGTGGTCATGCTAAGCCGGCAGAAGCGCCGAGACAATGAAGCTCGACAAAGTCCCAGAGAAACGATTTAACTGTCTTGGATCCCGCAACGAAACTAATAAGAAAATAATAGCGGAAGAGTAGGAAAAAAAAAAACATTTCCACTTCGTGGGCGAGCCCATGACTTTTTTTTTATTGGGACAAGCCCGCCACACTATTCCCAAACCACTGTAACTCCTGTTAGCCAGAATCAACAGTGGCGACCACAAGAAAAGCGCCGAGACAATGAAGCTCGACGAAGTCCCAGAGAAATGATTTAACTGTCTTGGATCCCGCAACGAAATTAATCAGAAAAGAATAGCGGAGGAGTAGGAAAAAAAACATAGTTTCCACTTCGAGCTGAGTAGCGAGCCCATGACTGTCAATCGTGGACAAATTCAAACTCCTTGGCTGTTACTGAGAACTTCCTGATGTATGAACCCAATATCACTTTGCCCGAATGCAATCCAAGACTTAATGCTGAGCAGTTGAGCTTGCGACTACCAGACCAACGAGGTAGTCCTTACAAAATTAATAAAAACCTCTATATGGGCTGAATATTATTAAAAACTTCACAAAACAAAACAACTTACCCAGAATTTACTTCAGTAAAGAACCATTCTAAGATCACAGCATCAAACTTCTCTTTGGGGTCACTAAATAACGCGACAACACTTGGCTCCGCCAAAAAGTTTTTATGTATCGTGAAAACAAAGTACAGAAAAAGAATTGATTCTCCAAAGTTTTCTTTGCCAACTAAGTTCTTTAGTTTGAAAGATTCATCTGAAAATGTAAAGGTTTTGGAAATTTGAGTACTGCTTTAGAAATCTGTGTGTGTGCATTGGGTCCATATTGGCTCACCTAAAGTTCTTTATCCGAAATTGTTCTTCCTAACGATTTGTAATCCGAATGATCACTCTTCCTAAAATTTTTCATCCTAAAGTTTTCATTCATACTATTTGTAGTCCTACCGACGATGTTCATAACACTCATGTTTCCGAAAATTGGAATTCATAATATCATTAGTGTAAATATATTTAAACTCCTACTGTTTTTTATTCTAACGCTTTTATTCCTAAACATAATTACCATAATATTTTCACTCATAAAACTGTTTAGAATGATTAAAGGTCGTTTCACTGATTTTTGTCTTGAAATAAAATAAATTAATGAAATTCAGGTCAGAGTGTCGTCTTGGGGGCACTATGAAAAAAATACTTAGAAAAATTTCGCGACCAATTTCGAGGTAGCGCTCGCCGGCCGCTACCACGGCACCACTCGCTTCGCTCGCTCGGCTCGCGCGTAGTTGGTCACAGTTCTAACCTAACCTAACCTATGGATATCTTTGCATAGTATATAAGGTCCCATTAAAATAGGTGGACAAATTTTAACACAGCGTTTAGTAAGCCTAACTAAAGACATCTAAACAAAAAAAAAAACTATATATATAGTGATTTTATTTTGACTTAAAATAATAAATTGCCGGCACTCTAGAACAAACTCATCCTATAAAAGTAGGTATTTTATTTCTTATTCTTATATTTTTTTTTGCTATTGTCCTTATTTTAGCGGTCTGAATGATTTCTAAAATTTTGTCCACCTATTTTAATGGGACCTTTTATAATACTGATTATTATGAATAAAAAGTAATATAAACAAAAAAAAGATATGACTTTGAATAATAGTGTAAAAGATGGTTATGTTGAGAAAATATAGGAAAACAAATAATAGTGTAATAGATGTTTATTACTACAGACATTATGAAGTTGAATGCTTCGGAATTAAAACATTAGAGACAGAGAAGTTAGGAATTGCGATTGTTAGGATGAAAAATGTTAGGAAGAACATTTTCGGATTTCCAATTATCGGAGTTGAAATTTTAGGTGAACTTTGGCGCACCCGTGTGCATTACCTATACTATGCAGAATAATTAACAGGAGCATTACATAGGAATACAGATTTAAAATTGAAAATATTTGAGAGTACCAGCTAGTAAATCGAGGTATTTTTAAAATTGGCCTACCATCATCAACCATCAATCTTGACCTCAATTTTGTACTGCGGTCCGAGATGAGGTCGATAATGAAACAAGCTAACCCAGATTATGCCTATAATTTGCGACTTAGATTGGGTTTATTTTTTGCTGAATTTAAGTTGAGTTGACGATATTATCTAAAACCTTAAACTACAGAAATATCCATTACATTATGTTATGTTAAAGGACTGAAACTGGGACTGGATTGAAAGTGAACATACCACTAGACGAATGAAAAATACATGTCAACATCCGGAAAATTGAAACTCAAATATAAATCTGTAAGTATAATGTAGCAGTACACATAACAATTTTTTTTCTAGTATCTATGTAATTGTTAATGACATAATTATCATAACAATTTTGTATAAGGATAATCAGTATTTAACTTACAGGTTGCTTCATCCGGTACAATTGAATTAACTATAGCCGAGATATTGACTTCTCTCAAGTTAGGCACCACTTTGCCACGCGGAAAAGATGTTATGTGGACGACCTGAAAGAAAGAAAACCATTTTGTTATTCTAAGTTTGATCGTGACCTAATAAATAGCATTAGGACACAATAGCAATAGCTAGCACGAGGCCTAGTGGTGGCGGCCCCGACTTCGAACAGTAAGTCGTGGTTTCGAACCCAGGCAGACGCATTACTTTGAGTAGTATATTTCATCACCACTGCTCTCAAAACGGTGAAGGAAAACATCGTGAGGAAACCGACATGTCTTAGAACCAAAAAAAACGAAGACATGTGACATCTACCAACCAGCACTGGGCCCGCGTGGTGGATTATAGCCCATCCCTCTTCTAGAGAGGAGGCCAGAGTTTCTTTAGTGGGAACATTATGCATTTGCGTGTCAATGTGCCTTACACCCTGTATAGGAACGATGTAAAAATATTTTTTCTCACAATGCCATGCATCTGTTGCACAATTGTACCTTAGAGCAAGGATGTGGAATCAGCATAAGTCGAGGTTAGTACTAGAATCTAATCGGAGCTAAGATCTTGTTGAAATTCCTCACTTTTGTTATCTCGTCTTTGTACTTTGGAACCTAAAGGTGGTAATTTACATAGGTTCATGCATTCATTAACTCATGCCCTTTTTCCATGAAGGTAGGCAGAACCCACAGAACGCCATCTGCTGCGATCTTTACATACCTTTTTTTTTTGGAGTTTGGAAAATCTTCTAATTACTCCTCCCGCTCTGGGCAGAGCGGTTCAGACTTCTACTTACTAAAAACCACCCATGTTCCTTCTTAGCCCTTTATGTCGAGGCCGCGGAATCTCTTTCGAACAACCCGCAGCCCTGACGGGCGATCTTTACATACCTTATAAATACACCTTTTAACGACTATACATTTTGCTATTATGTTTATTTGGCTTCGGGATTCATATCTCCTAGCGGGCACTGCGCTACTTCTTTCCAATTCACAAAATAGTAGTTTATGCGACTGTGCATAAGGGCATTACAACACAAGTGTGGGTTTAAGAAACGAGCCGAAGGCAAGTTTCTTAATAGCATCACACGAGTGTTGTAATGCCTAATTATGTACAGTTGCATACACTAATTTATCTACCCAAATATCATAAGGGCTCTATGATGGGTTCAGGAACCATAGGGAAATGACCAGCATTGTTACCAGTGTAATGCAATAAAAAACTGGCCAAGTGCGAGTCGGACTCGCACATGAAGGGTTCCGTACCAAAACGGTATGCTATAATAATTTATACAATTTCTTCTATGGGCCAATGAAACTTGATCTCTAGATTGTATAGGCGCTCATACGATTCAGGGACCAAATTATATTGGTTAACTGCTGTTTCCATCTGTTGTTTCCATCCAAGTTCAAAATGATTTTCCTAGAAAGTCCACTTTGTCGGCGTGATTGATACACATATTGGTACCAAATTTCAGCTTTCTAGTGCTAACGGTCACAGAGATTAAGCGAGGACGGACGGACGGACAGACAGACATGGCGAAACTATAAGGGTTCCTAGTTGACTACGGAACCCTAAAAATGTAGATGTTCAGATGTCTTTTTGATGGTCTTAATGTAGATAGCACACTCACTTGAATTTGACACCTGTTCCAAATTTAAACTCATAACCTACTGTTTTCAGTAGGTTATGAGTTCATAACAGTTCCGTTTATTTCTGCTGGTTGGTATTGCGGGTCATATGGTTTCCGAGATACGATAGGGAGGGGGGAGAAGGGGGGGGGAAAGGGGGGGTTTGGGACTTTTCCCATTCTCACGAGAGTTGCTTGTTTACGAATCTGTCAAAATATACCCACCTCCCCATCCACCATCTGGGAGAACAATTCTGTCAATAAGTCAGTCAGTCAGTCAGTCAGTGGTAATTTAGCTTTATATAGTATAACTAGTATTTGCGTGGCTGCGCGAGCTGCGCGCAGCTCGCGGGTCGTGAAGGGGAGCTTTGAAAAATGATTTCGACTAACACATTGCCCCTAGTATTTGCTCGGTGCTGCTTGCAGCTCGCGGTTTTGTCGTGCTTTTGAGGAGCTTTAGTTACCATTACCCTTATCCTTAAATGAATTGGAAAATCCATTAGAGTCCAAATGGTGTTTTAAGTAAATCAACTGAACGATTTTTTATTCCTTTATTTGATGTACTTAGTCGGTACAAATAAACTATAGAATGTTTGCTCTAATCGTATGCAACATAATTATAGTATAAATAAACCTTAAACTTGATGTCAAAAAGAACCCTAGTCTTCCACTTTTCGAGGAGATCGTGGCTTAATAAGAACTGCCACTCAGGACGATCTTTAGGTTAAGCTGTGCTTGCCTAGGTCGGTCTGTGGATGGGTGACCACCCGACATACCGAGTTTCCTCCGTGCCTCGGAAAGCACGTTAAGCTGTTGGTCCCGGCTGCCATATATAGATATTTGGCAGTCGTTTCAGGTAGTCAGTGACCTGAAATTCTGACATCCAGTCTTACCAAAGGGTACCTATTGTATTACCTAGTAATAACTGGGTTGTGGAGGTCAGATAGGCGACTGCCTATCTGACGTTAGACTGGGAACCGACCCCAATATAGTTGGGAAAAGGCTAGGCAGGTGGTGAGTCTTCCACTTTTCAAACTCTAGTGAAATGCCAAATAAAGCTCAGAAGAGACCCGAAAGGTTTCTACTTCATTGAACTCTTAAACGTAGTCCGCCTTATTACAAAACGTAGTTAAACCTGGTTTAACTTAGACTTGGTTTATCTCGCATGACGTCTCACTTCAATAATATTCAAAAGAAAGTGACAGCATGCGAGATAAACCAGGTCTAAGTTAAACCAGGTTTAACTACGTTTTGTAATAAGGCGGAGTAAGTCTAGAGAAAGCCATAAGAAAACCTATTATTGTTTGAATGAACTCGTACAATTTTTTTAGCGCCATCTATCGTGGTCTTGGGAATTACTATTTTATTTTGAAAAGAAAATTCGTCATTACTAAGTAATAAATCATTATGATAGGCACTTAACTACCTCTATTACCCAATCGTGGAAAGTTTTCTTACAAAGGTTCACCAAGGTGGACCTCAGGAAGGGCGACTGTGTGTATTTTTTAGTAGTGATGACCAGCTACATGGACCGGACCAGCTATTTGGACCTCTCAAGAGAGCTTAGCAATATTAAATTTATGATGATTCAGTTATCTTATATTTTAACAGTTATGTCAATGGCTGTGCTGTTGATTGAGTAAAATGTATCATGTGAATTTAAGAATAGTATTAAAACCTATGACTAAGTTATTCGAAAAACACATTCGATTCCTAATCGTTTTCAGAGGCGATAGTAAACAAAACTGCTTTATTGATAAATTAAATAAAACTATGTTTTACTTGTTACGATATAAATATAATTTGAAACAATTCCATGTTATTTTAACATAAAAAAGTATATTTAGAAAACATAAAAAGGCATATAAGGCATCTTCTCCGGTAAGTACATTTGTACATTAATTTCTTAATTATTGATATAGTCTTTTTCGCCCATGGTCCCGGTCCCTGGAAGGGACCACGAGTATTGTTTTGCCCGTGGTTCCTTCTAGAAATATATACCTACTGCCGAATTAAATTGTACTCCATGACGCGCGCTCGCTTCGCTCGCATATATATATAACACTAATATCTTCTGTCCCCGAAGTGCCGGGCCTCCGCCGGCCTCCTTCGTCGGCCTACGGCCCGGTGCCCATGCCGCCCATAAAGGATACTGTCGCGAGACGGTCGTATTATAGGAACACGAAGAAAAAAAAGGGACCACGGCATTTTCCAGGGACTACGGGCGAAAGAATAAAGTAATTTACAATCAAAACATTTTGATAGATTTTTTACTCTGGATGTCGATTGTCGATGCTGATTGTGACCTACTTATTTTAAAACTATTTATTACATGGTTGTTGTTAAGTATGTATGTAGATGGACTGTTAAATGTGGCGACACCTGCGAAGATGTTCATCTGGTGATGTTCTGCTGCGACATCAGTAATAAAAATAATTCATACTTTGATTTTGGCAGATGAAATAGTTTGACAGCTGTCAACGCTGTCATGGACGTTTCTTTGAACGCAGTTAAGATGCGAGGTGGTGCATTTTCATAATCTTTTCCCAATATATAGGTACTATATTGAAAATTTTTAAATACTGCCCATATCACCATTTATTGGAAGGAGCATAGATAGTAATTTGTACCTTAGTACATGATTTGGCCAATAAAATACCTCCTTTAAATTCTAATAAAGTAACATTTATCCTTTGCAGATAGTTCAACAGTTTCATGTATATTTAGTACATCGTATAAATACTTGTACATATTCATAGAAGCTTTTTAGTAAATAAAGTTATTTGACTACATAAGTACATAATTTCACAATCTCTGAATAATGCTATCTGTCAAGTAAAATCTATGATAATGAAGAATTTATTTAAAGTAGAGATGGAAATATTTTTTATCCATCGGATGGATAGCGACCATGAAATAAGCCCTAAGGCTCCTAGGCTAAGGATTATAGAAGGCTTTATGGGAACCTATCTGCTATTATTATTGTTTCTTTCTATTTCCAATGTCTTCATGTAAAGATACATTTCAAACACAGTTCAGTTTAGATTTAGGTACATATTTCCCCGTTTAGAAAATGCTCTGTGGTACATATTAGGTCTTTACCTATGAAATTGCCGTTCTGCAGTACTGGCCATTTCAAATCAAAATAATTTTTGTTAAAGAAGCTGATGATACACAATCTACGGCTGAATTAGCAGCAGCTTTCGACGTTAGCGTGAAAACAATATTGGTCCATTTGCGTCAAATTGGCAAGGTAAAAAAGCTTGACAAATGGGTGCCCCACGAACTCAATGATCGCCAGCGCGAAGTACGCGTCGAGACGTGCCTTGCACTGCTCAACAGACACACAAATGAAGGAATTTTGAACCGCATTGTTACCTGTGATGAAAAATGGATTCTGTTTGATAACCGCAAGCGCTCAGCAAGTTGGTTGGATCCTGGTTCAGCACCTAAACGAAAACTTACCCCTAGAAAAGTGATGGTCACTGTTTGGTGGTCTAGCGCCGGTGTGATTCATCACAGCTTCTTACCAAACGGGGTGAGCATTCCTGCAGATGTGTACTGTGAAGAACTGAACACAATGATGGAGAAGCTGGCACATCTCCAACCAGCATTGGTCAATCGCTCGTCTCCGCTGCTCCTGCACGACAACGCGCGACCTCATACTGCACAGCAGACGGTCTCCAAGTTGCAAGAACTGGGGTTGGAAGCTCTCCGTCATCCGCCCTACTCACCAGACCTTGCGCCTACAGACTACTACTTTTTCCAGAATTTGGATAACTTCTTGGCGGGAAAAAAATTCAATACCCGAGAGGCAGTACAAAATGCCTTTGAAGAATTTGTTGCCTCCCGACCAGCTGATTTCTTTAAGAAGGGCATCAATAAACTGCCACTGCGTTGGCAAAGATGCATTGATTAAATGGGTGATTACTTCGATTAATACAAATAAAAAATACATGAAAAAAAATCGTTTAAATTTTTTCAAACAAAACGGCAATTTCATAGGTAAAGACCTATTATTATGTATATTTCAAATGTGTGTTGGTAAATGTTTTTTGTTTAGCATATGTACAAGTAAGGTATTAGTACGGAGTGTGGATCCCTTGCGGGTAAAAGTCTCCTCCAAGTTTGTCCACGTAGGTAATTCTAATGTGTGGTGATCATCCACAACATACAGCGCAAAAGGCAGGGTTCTTATCAATTGAGCCGTAACGCCTGACTGTAGTACAAAGCAAGGATGCATTAGCATCAATAATTATTGTAGATATATGATATGATGATTATATAATTATGTCCCATGCACATCCAATGCCAATGGCTAGGTACCTACCTACATAATTTTGTAAGGTAGGGAGTAGTACCTACCTACTGTTGAAATTGACGGAGGTGGCCTCATTTTAACTTTCCTTTCATCAACAATAGGACAAGTAGGTATGTTACAGCCTCCCCCTGTTGAGATTTCCTCAACATCATCGTGGACAATTTGTGGACCGACTTTATTGTAGTGTCCATATTTGAGCAGTAGGTAGGTATAGATAAAACATTACAGATAGGAGACGCATTGGTTTATGACTCGTCTTAAAACATAGATCAGATTATGCTCTGTGCTTCAACTATTGGTACTCTCCGGCTGAGCTTTCTCTTGTAATTGTGTACCTACCTACATATTTTATTGAGCGATCATTGTTTTTTAGTAGGTAGATAGGTATTAAAGCTGTTTGCGAGAGCTCGCCTGCGGAAGTATTCACCATGCTTATTTCTATCGTCAAGCAATATCCTGTTTCGGTTTGAAGGGTGTGGGTGCCGGTGGTTACTTCTGGCACGTAAGGCTTAGCATCTATAAGCCTCAAGTTGATGAACGCAGAGCAGTGCATCGTAGGACACATTCTATAGGTACGTGCCTCAACTGCGAAGCAAAGAGTTACCATTTAATACCAATATTGACCATAATTTGCTTGTTCCGTCAGTTTTAGTAGATAAATCTACAAGTAAAGGTAGGCAGAACCAAATAAGTAGATAGGTACGTAGGTATATCTTTGTTGTCCAAGTCTTAATAAGTTAGGTTACATAATTATCTATAATTATTAAGTATCTCTCTCTGTGCTTTTTGTATCGACCGTACTGCGATCGCCAACCCGCCTGCCAAGCGTGGCGATTATGGCAAAACCCCCCTAAGCAAAAATTACACTTAGGGGAGGCCTATGTCCAGCAGTGGACGTCTTTCGGCTGAAATGATGATGATGATTAAGTATTAATTGTGATGCCCTTATACTTACTTACGTTAGTTGTTATCCCAAGATTTCACGATGCTCTATTCTAGAAGTAGATTTGTCAATAATTATAATACTTAACCCAGTTTCTCATATAAATAGGTCAGGTAAAGATAACAGTCCTATCTGTATTAGTAGGTTCCTATTAAAAGTACCTGTTTATGTACCTATACCTCAGTCGGATTATTCGTTTGAATGACCTCTTACGGTAAATTTTTGGGAAACTTGGGATTTTTCATCATTTTTCCAAGATGGCCACCACACTGTCTGCCATCTTGTTTTTCTGAAAAGTCATAATTTTTCTGAAATATCGAGGAAGCAGGCTACCGACTGGTGTACTTGGTGTTGCCACCTTTTGACTTTAGTAGAACAAACTAATTCGCCAAAGTCGGGTCTGACCCAAAAATTCTAGCACCAATGGCTCTCGGGGTTGCCAGCTGAAAATGATGAAAATGGTCAAATGTCATTTGAGGGACCCCATTCTTGGTGTTTATGTAAAATTTCCATTCAAAATGTCGTTATTTCTACTTTTCATGTTTTCGGGGAAAATCTGGGAAATTTACTTAAAAATGGGGAAAAAATTTGCACCAGGCAACACTCCTTGACAAATCACATAACCGGTCAATACAACACAATCTAGTCGGGAGATGCCAGCTGTCCCAATTATCGTGTCGAAAATTGGGATTTTTCATCATTCTTACAAGATGGCCGCCACACTGTCCGCCATCTTTTTTTTTTGAAAAGTCATAATTTTCCTGAAATTTCAAGGACATAGGCCACCAACTGGTGTACTTGGTGTTGCCAACTTTTGACTTTAGTAGAACAAACTAATTCGCCAAAGTCGGGTCTGACCCAAAAATTCTAGCGCCAATGGCTCTCGGGGTTGCCAGCTGAAAGTGATGAAAATGGTCAAATGTCATTTGAGGGACCCCATTCTTGGTGTTTATGTAAAATTTCTATTCAAAATGTCGTTATTTCTACTTTTCATGTTTTCGGGGAAAATCTGGGAAATTTCCCTAAAAATGGGGAAATTTTTTAAACCAAGCCACACTCCTTGACGAAGCACATAACCGGTCCATACAACACAATCCAGTCGGGGGATGCCAGCTGTCCCAATTATCGTGTCGAAAATTGGGATTTTTCAGCCTTTTTACAAGATGGCCGCCATGGAATCCGCCATCTTGTTTTTCTGATAAGTCATAATTTTCCTGAAATGTCAAGAATATAGGCCACCGATTGGTGTACTTGGTGTTGCCAACTTTCGAGTTTGGTAGAACAAACTAATTCGCCAAAGTCAAAAAGTCCCAAAAATTAAAAAGTTCAATATTTTTTGGGGTTGCCAATTAAAACGAACCAAAATGGTCAAATGTCATTTGGGGGACCCCAATGTTGCCGGCTAGTCAAAGTCTCTATTTAAAATGTCATTATTTCTACTTTTCATGTTTTTGGGGAAAATCTAGGAAAATACCCTAAAAATGGGGAATTTTTTTGCACCAGGCAACACTCGTCAACAAAACAGACAACCGCTTGGTACAACTTGAACCAGTCTGATGTTGCCAACTACCCGAAAAATGGATTTGAAAAAAATCGAAATTTCCAACTTTTTACAAAATGGCCGCCGCAGCGTCCTCCATCTTGGATTTTCACAATGTCATAATTTTTCCCAATTGCCATTGAAATTACCAACAAATTGGCAGACTTTTCGTTGGCGGTTTTAGAATTTGGTAAAAGAAAACAATTTGTCAAAGTCGAGTGAAAAAAGTCGACAATTTCAAAACGTCATAGCGCGGCCGCCATCTTGTTTTTTTTTTTTTTTTTACTTTTTTTTTAAATGTTTTTAGATTTCGTATAGGACCTCTGAGTCGAAATTCATCCAAGTCTTTCCCCCACCGAAACCGGAAATGGACTCGCCCACCATCTTGGATTTGAACTTTCCCTATAATTTTCCTCTACTCGATTGGTCAGATAGCACATTTTTGCAATACATACCCTTAACCCATCTCTCACCCATTCCGAGAAACGACATGTCAATCAGTCAGTGAGTGGCTTTGTAGTTTTATATAACTATAACTAGTATTTGCGTGGCTGCGCGAGCTGCGCGCAGCTCGCGGTTCTGTCGTGCTTTTGAGGAGTTTTATTTACCCTTGTAAAATTTTGAGAATCCCTAGGAATCCTTAAATGAATTGGAAAATCCATTAGAGTCCAAGATTTTGTAAATTGTATAAAATCTTTTAAATATTTTGAGAATCCTAAGTACATAAATGGTCTTTTATGTAAATCAACTGAACGATTTTTTATTCCTTCAGTTGATGTACTTAAAACTCGGTACAAATAAACTATAATTATAATGTTATTCCATAAAAGTGATTAGGTAAATAATGAAATAAGTTCCAATTTTATGCTCTAATCGTATGCAATGTATAGTATAAATAAACCTTAAACGTGATGTCAAAAAGAACCCTAGTCTTCCACTTTTCAAACTCTAGTGAAATGCCTAATAGAGCCCAGAAGAGACCCGAAAGGTTTCTACTTCATCGAACTCTTAAACGTAGTAAGTCCAGAGAAAGCCATAAGAAAACCTATTATTGTTTGAATGAACTCGTACATTTTTTTTATCGCCGTCTATCGTGGTCTTGGGAACTATTATTTTATTTTGAAAAGAAAATTCGTCATTACTAAGTAATAAATAATTATGATAGGCACTTACCTATTTCAAATGCTACCCACCGCCCACTTGGGTGAATCGTGGAAAGTTTTCTTACAACGGTTTACCAAGGTGGACCTCAGGGAGGGGGACTGTGGGTATTTTTTAGTAGTGATGACCAGCTACATGGACCGGACCAGCTATTTGGACCTCTCAAGAAAGCTTAGCAATATTAAATTTATGATGATTCAGTTATCTTATATTTTAACAGTTATGTCAATGGCTGTGTTGTTGATTGAGTAAAATGTATCATGTGAATGTAAGAATAGTTATTAAAACCTATGACTAATGCCCGGTTTCTGAGGCACTTTATCTGTGGTTTATCTATTCATATGCGTACATTTGAATAGATAAACCACAGATAAACCATAGATAAAATGCCTCATAAACCGGGCATTACTTATTCGAAAAACACATTTGATTCCTCATCGTTTTCACAGGCGATAGTAAACAAAAAAAAAAAGACAAATGCAATGGTGTACGCCCATGTACATGGGCATTGCTTGATCACGAAAATAAGAGTGATGAGTGTTAAACATACCTACCTATTATTAAACTGCTTTATTATTGATAAATTAAATAAAACTATGTTTTACTTGTTACGATATAAATATAATTTGAAACAGTTCCATGTTATTTTAACAAAAAGTATATTTAGAAAACATTAATAAAAGGCATCTTCTCCGGTACCTACATTTGTACATTAATTTCTTAATTATTGATAAAAAGTCTTTTTTGCCCGTGGTCTCGGTCCCTGGAAGGGACCACAAGTATTTTTTTGTACGTGGTTTCTTCTAGAAATATACTGCCGAATTAAATTGTACTCCATGACGCGCGCTCGCTTCGCTCGCATATTAAATAACAATAATATCTTCTGTCCCCGAAGTGCCAGGCATCCGCCGGCCTCCTTCGTCGGCCTACGGCCCGGTGCCCATGCCGCCCATAAAGGATACTGTCGCGAGACGGTCGTATTATAGGAACACGAAGAAAAAAAAAGGGACCACGGAATTTTCCAGTATTAAAGGGACCACGAAGAAAAAAAGCTCCGTGGTCCCTTCCAGGGATTAACTACTAAGGAGTTAGGCTCTGGATTCTGATCAGAGTTGGCTTACTGCCGAGAACATGCTTCGGTTAGTGATGAAGTCAATAGAACCGAGTGATTGCGAATTCGTCGTTGAAGTGAGTTGTCATACCGATGTTGTGGGGGTCAGTAAAGTGTGGTCGGTTTGGGTGTAATTGCTGGGATGTCTTGCGTTGTCTGTGGCGCGAAAATCAGGATGGGAATCGATGTCAAGTTGTGGAATGTGGATTCTATCTGACTTCTGGTGGATCGGTCGGGACGGATGATATGCCCGTTAACATGGCTATTGTAAGTGGCATGAAAGTTGAGCGCTGACTTGAGACCCCGTGACTGCGCGGTAACACGGTCCACATGGGTCTCAAGTCAGCGCTCACCATCCACGCTGATATGATTTGTTGTCTTATCGGTAATAAATCGCACTGGCAAAGGTGTAGGTAGAGTCATCGGTTCATTCATTTAATAGGTTATTTTATTTTTTCTGACTTGTGGTGGATCTGTAGGGACGTTTGGTAAGTCCGTTAACATGTTGTGTTAAAGTTGTTGTCTTATCAGTAATGAGTCCTAGTGTGCAAAGGTGTGGGTGGAGTCATTGTATTGATTGAATAAGATAAATGGCATGGAGCTATGATACGAGTTATGTGGCAGATACCAAATGTCTTAGTTACTTTGTACTAAAAAGTAAAAAATAAAAAAGCCGTGGACTGCTGTGTTGCACGAAGGTGTGGGTTTAAATATCAGATACCAAATGTCTCAGTTACTTTTAACTGTAGATTTCTGTTATATTCCGAAGACCAAAATTTCAAATGATTTCGGTCTAACCACTTGGGAGATCTCTGATGCCTTACTGTTGAAATGGGTCCCCAATAAACATGTTATAATGTCAGTAAGTCAACAAAGTTCTTTGAGGACCTGTACATTTGCTAAAATTTTCTAAGGATTTATGTTATATTTCGAAAACAAAACTTTCGAATGATGTCATTCTAACCACTTAGGAGATCTCTGATGCCATACTGTTAAAATAAACGTGATATAATGACAGTATGTCAACATAGTTTTTTGAGGACCTGTACATTTGCTAAAGATTTGTTTTATCCCGAAAACAAAAAATTTTATATGATTTCAGTCTAACTACTTGGGAGATCTCTGATGCCTTACTGTGAAAATAAACGTGTTATAATGACACTAAGTCAACAGAGTAATTTGAGGACGTGTAACTGTACATTTGCTGAAAATTGCTAAGGATTTATGTTATATCCCGAAAACAAAAATTTCAAATGATGCCAGTCTAACCACTTAGATCTCTGATGCCTTACTGTTAAAATAAACGTGTTATAATGACAGTAAGTCAACAGTAAAGCTGCAATGGCTCTCAGGGTTGCCAGCTGAAAGTGATGAAACGATCAAATGTCATTCAACGAACCCAAATGTTGCCAGCTAGTCAAAGTCTTCATTCTAAAAGTCTTTACTTCTATTTTCATGTTTTTGGGCAAAATCTGGGAAAATACCCTAAAAATGGGTTTTTTTTTGCTACAGGCAACATAACTTAACGAAATACACAACCGGGACAACACAATCCGGTCAGAAGGTGCCGGCTGTCCCATTTATCGTGTCGAAAATTGGGATTTTTCATCATTTTTCCAAGATGGCCACCACACTGTCCGCCATCCTTTTTTTCTGAAAAGTAATAATTTTCCTAAAATCTCAAGGTTATAGGCCACCAACTGGTGTACTTGGTGTTGCCAACTTTTGAGTTTAGTAGAACAAACTAATTCGCCAAAGTCGGTTCTGATCCGAAAATTCAAGCCCCAATGACTCTCGGGGTTGACAGCTGAAAGTGATGAAAATGGTCAAATGTCATTTAAGCCACCTCATTCTTGGAGTTAATGTAAAAAATTCCATTCAAAATGTCGTTATTTTCACTATTCATGTTTTTGGGAAAAATCTGGGAAAATACCCTAAAAATGGGGAATTTTTTTAAGTAAGGTAACACTGCACAACAAAGTACACAATCGCTTCATACAACACAATCCAGTCGGGGGATGCCGGCTGTCCCATTTATCGTGTCGAAAACGGGATTTTTCATCATTTTTACAAGATGGCCGCCACACGGTCCGCCATTTTTTTTTTCTGTAAAGTCATAATTTTCCTGAAATCTCAGGGATATAGGCCACCAACTGGTGTACTTGGTGTTGCCAACTTTTGAGTTTAGTAGAACAAACTAATTCGCCAAAGTCGGGTCTGACCCAAAAATTCAAGAGCCAATGGCTCTCGGGGTTGCCAGCTGAAAGTGATGAAAATGTTCAAATGTCATTTGGGGGACCCCATTCTTGGTGTTTATGTAAAATTTTCATTCAAAATGTCGTTATTTCTACTTTTCATGTTTTCGGGGAAAATCTGGGAAATTTCCCTAAAAATGGGGAATTTTTTTAAACCAGGCCACACTCCTTGACGAATCACATAACCGGTCCATACAACACAATCCGGTCGGGGGATGCCAGCTGTCCCATTTATCGTGTCAAAAATTGGGATTTTTCATCATTTTTCCAAGATGGCCACCACACTGTCCGCCATCTTGTTTTTCTGAAAAGTCATAATTTTTCTCAAATGCCAAGAATATAGGCCACCGACCGGTGTACTTGGTGCTGCCAACTTTTGAGTTTGGTAGAACAAACTAATTCGCCAAAGTCGGGTCTCACCCAAAAATTCAAGTGCCAATGGCTCTCGGGGTTGCCAGCTGAAAGTGATGAAAATGGTCAAATGTCATTTAGGGGACCCCATTCTTGTTGTTTATGTAAAATTTCCATTCAAAATGTCGTTATTTCTACTTTTCATGTTTTCGGGGAAAATCTGGGAAATTTCCCTAAAAATGGGGTTTTTTTTTGCATCAGGCCACACTCCTTGACGAATTACATAACCGGTCCATACAACACAATCCGGTCGGGGGATGCCAGCTGTCTCAATTATCGTGTCGAAAATTGGGATTTTTCGGCCTTTTTGCAAGATGGCCGCCATGGAATCCGCCATCTTGTTTTTCTGAAAAGTCATAATTTTCCTGAAATGTCAAGAATATAGGCCACCGATTGGTGTACTTGGTGTTGCCAACTTTTGAGTTTGGTAGAACAAACTAATTCGCCAAAGTCAAAAAGTCCCAAAAATTAAAAAGTTTAATATTTTTTGGGGTTGCCAATTAAAACGAACCTAAATGGTCAAATGTCATTTGGGAGACCCCAATGTTGCCGGCTAGTCAAAGTCTCTATTTAAAATGTCATTATTTCTACTTTTCATGTTTTTGAGGAAAATCTGGGAAAATACCCTAAAAATGGGGAATTTTTTTACACCAGGCAACACTTGTCAACAAAACACACAACCGCTCGGTACAATTCGAACCCGTCCGATGTTGCCAAGTACCCGAAAAATGGATTTTAAAAAAATCGAAAAATCCAACTTTTTACAAAATGGCCGCCGCAGCGTCCTCCATCTTGGATTTTCACAATGTCATAATTTTTCCCAATTGCCATTGAAATTACCAACAAATTGGCAGACTTTTCGTTGGCGGTTTTAGAATTTGGTAGAAGAAAACAATTTGTCAAAGTCGAGTGAAAAAAGTCGACAATTTCAAAACGTCATAGCGCGGCCGCCATCTTGTTTATTTTTTTTTTTTTACTTTTTTTTTAAATGCTTTTAGATTTCTTATAGGACCTCTGAGTCGAAATCCATCCAAGTCTTTCCCCCACCGAAACCGGAAATGGACTCGCCCACCATCTTGGATTTGAACTTTCCCTATAATTTTCCTCTACTCGATTGGTCAGATGACACATTTTTGCAAAACATACCCCTAACCCATCTCTCACCCATTCCGAGAAACGACATGTCAATGAGTGAGTGAGTGGCTTTGTAGTTTTATATAACTATAACTAGTATTTGCGTGGCTGCGCGAGCTGCGCGCAGCTCGCGGGTCGTGAAGGGGAGCTTTGAAAAATGATTTCGACTAACACATTGCCCCTAGTATTTGCTCGGTGCTGCTTGCAGCTCGCGGTTTTGTCGTGCTTTTGAGGAGTTTTAGTTACCCTTGTAAAATTTAAATTAATTGGAAAATCCATTAAGAGTCCAAAATTCCAAATGGTCTTTTAAGTAAATCAACTGAACGATTTTTTATTCCTTTAGTTGATGTACTTAAAAGTCGGTACAAATAAACTATATAATGTTTGCTCTAATCGTATGCAACATATAGGTAGTATAAATAAACCTTAAACGTGATGTCAAAAAGAACCCTAGTCTTCCACTTTTCGAGGAGCTCGTGGCTTAATAAGAACTGCCACTCAGGACGATCTTTAGGTAAAGTTGTGCTTGCCTAGGTCGGTCTGTGGATGGGTGACCGCCCGACATACCGAGTTTCCTCCGTGTCTAGGAAAGCACGTTAAGCTGTTGGTCCCGGCTGCCATATATAGATATTTGGCAGTCGTTACAGGTAGTCAGTGACCTGAAATTCTGAGATCCAGTCTTATCAAAGGGTACCTATTGTATTACCTAGTATTAACTGGGTTGTGGAGGTCAGATAGGCAGTCGCTCCATGTAAAATACTGGTATTCAGCTGCATCCGGTTGGACTGGAAGCCGACCCCAATATAGTTGGGAAAAGGCTAGGCAGGTGGTGAGTCTTCCACTTTTCAAACTCTAGTGAAATGCCAAATAAAGCCCAGAAGAGACCCGAAAGGTTTCTACTTCATTGAACTCTTAAACGTAGTAAGTCTAGAGAAAGCCATAAGAAAACCTATTATTGTTTGAATGAACTCGTACAATTTTTTTAGCGCCATCTATCGTGGTCTTGGGAATTACTATTTTATTTTGAAAAGAAAATTCGTCATTACTAAGTAATAAATCATTATGATAGGCACTTAACTACCTCTATTACCCAATCGTGGAAAGTTTTCTTACAAAGGTTCACCAAGGTGGACCTCAGGAAGGGGGACTGTGTGTATTTTTTAGTAGTGATGACCAGCTACATGGACCGGACCAGCTATTTGGACCTCTCAAGAGAGCTTAGCAATATTAAATTTATGATGATTCAGTTATCTTATATTTTAACAGTTAAGTCAATGGCTGTGCTGTTGATTGAGTAAAATGTATCATGTGAATTTAAGAATAGTATTAAAACCTATGACTAAGTTATTCGAAAAACACATTCGATTCCTCATCGTTTTCACAGGCGATAGTAAACAAAACTGCTTTATTGATAAATTAAATAAAACTATGTTTTACTTGTTACGATATAAATATAATTTGAAACAGTTCCATGTTATTTTAACATAAAAAAGTATATTTAGAAAACATAAAAAGGCATTGGCATCTTCTCCGGTACCTACCTACATTTGTACATTAATTTCTTAATTATTGATATAGTCTTTTTCGCCCATGGTCCCGGTCCCTGGAAGGGACCACGAGTATTGTTTTGCCCGTGGTTCCTTCTAGAAATATATACCTACTGCCGAATTAAATTGTACTCCATGACGCGCGCTCGCTTCGCTCGCATATATATATAACACTAATATCTTCTGTCCCCGAAGTGCCGGGCCTCCGCCGGCCTCCTTCGTCGGCCTACGGCCCGGTGCCCATGCCGCCCATAAAGGATACTGTCGCGAGACGGTCGTATAGGAACACGAAGAAAAAAAAGGGACCACGGCATTTTCCAGGGACTACGGGCGAAAGAATAAAATAATTTAAAATCAAAACATTTTGATAGATTTTTTACTCTGGATGTCGATTGTCGATGCTGATTGTGACCTACTTATTTTAAAACTATTACATGGTTGTTGTGCCAAATTGTAAGGCAGGCTGTCTTCAACAATATGTCCAATGATGATGTAGTATGTGCGGGCTAACTGCTCTGCCAGCTTCATCGACTGCTGACTCTGGATTGCACTGTCTGGAAAAACACATCACCTAATATAAGTGCATCTTTAAAACAAAGTCGGGTTTGCTAGAATACTTATAACGGTTTAGGCGCAAAATCTCGAGTCTCGAGATCGTAACTGTCAAACATTTAGGGCGACTTTTAACAAATCTTATCACTACGTAGTATAAAATAAAGTCGCTTTGTATGCTTAAATCTTTAAAACTACGCAACGGATTTTGATGCGGTTTTTTTTTAATAGATAGAGTGATTCAAGAGGAAGGTTTATATGTATAATAACAACCATTTGCACGAAGCCGGGACGGGTCGCTAGTTTAAAATAAGTTTAAACGTATTTAGTTAAATTTGTTTTCATTTGTAAGTATTATCTATCAAATGACATTGACCACGACAGGAATGATTTAATTCGGAAAAAAATATCAAAATATAACTTATTCCGGTTACGGTTTTATATAATCTTTCGTTTCTATTCCATGTATAATAAAATGGTATCTTCTTTTTGGTTTACTATGAATATTATAAGTTACATCCAAGTGGGCCTAAAACAATGGTCTCCTTTGACAGATCGTTAATCGTGTTGAACTTGTGGTGCAAGACAACTTGTGTTGCTAAACAGAATTTTGTCCTTAAATAAAATTTTAAACATGTTTATCCGTTTGGTAAAGGTCGCCCTTAATGTTCATCCCGTAGATACGGTAAACTCTCCCCTCAAACTAAAGAACGTATTTAAATATAGGTTTCGAATCGACAACATAATTATCACCACAATATTCGGATAATGGCATATTTTAGATTTAATAAATGTAGTAATAATAATGTCAGTAATGGGAAAAGATTGATTTATAATGTAATATTGGTTGTCAAATATTTATGCGTGCAATCAGAAATTTATTTTGTGTACAAATTCATGCATTCAACCGTTGGTTGGAAGCATTTGAAAAGTTTTGCAAGTGTACAATTTGTGGCTATACTTACAGCAGTAGCTGTATGATGGCTGGTCTCCTGAAGTTGTGATGAGTGCAGTTACCCTTGTAGCTGGCTGTGGTGGCTCAGCATTCTCCAATGCCGGTGCTCGCCGCTTTAAATACTCCTCCAGGCTTAGTTGTATCTAATTTGCAGGAAAGAAAACAATAATAGAGTAACAGCCAATCAGTGAGACACAATATTTTTTAACTACTGGCTCTAACTGTGTATGTTTTATTAGAACAACTTAGGTATCTTACTCGATTTGAATGATGATGTAGTATGTGCGGGCTAACTGCTCTGCCAGCTTCATCGACTGCTGACTCTGGATTGCATTGTCTGGAAAAACACATCACCTAATATGAGTACATATATTCTATAAAACAAAGTCGGGTTTGCTAGAACACATAACTCGAGATCGTAATTGTCAAACATTTAGGGCGACTTTTACTAAATCTTATTTAAAATAAGTTTAAACGTATTTAGTTAAATTTGTTTTCATTTGTAAGTATTATCTATCAAATGACATTGACCACAACAGGAATGATTTAACTCGGAAAAAATATCAAAATATAACTTATTCCGGTTACGGTTTTATTTTTTATTCTATGTCTTTTTTTTGGTTTACTATGAATATTATTCGTTACATCCAAGTGGGCCTAAAAAAATGGTCTCCTTTGACAGATCGTTAATCGTGTTTAACTTGTGGTGCAAGACAACTTGTGTTGCTAAACAGAATTTTGTCCTTAAATAAAATTTTAAACATGTTTATCCGTTTGGTAAAGGTCGCCCTTAATGTTCATCCCGTCGATACGGTAAACTCTCCCCTCAAACTAAAGAACGTACCTATTTAAATATAGGTTTCGAATCGACAACATAAAAATTCATGCATTCAACCGTTGGTTGGTAGCATTTGAAAAGTTTTGCAAGTGTACAATTTGTGGCTATACTTACAGCAGTAGCTGTATGATGGCTGGTCTCCTGAAGTTGTGATGAGTGCAGTTACCCTTGTAGCTGGCTGTGGTGGCTCAGCATTCTCCAATGCCGGTGCTCGCCGCTTTAAATACTCCTCCAGGCTTAGTTGTATCTAATTTGCAGGACAGAAAACAATAATAGAGTAACAGCTAATCAGTGAGACACAATATTTTTTAAACTACTGGCTCTAAGGGTCAACTCACACCGAAAGAGCGGCGAAGGGCAGCGAAGCGGAGCGCAGTTTCAGTTTCGTAGGAATTTTAACTTTATTATCATTACCATAATACTTATTATCGCATGAGAAACTCGAACGAGTCGCGCGGATGCCCGCGGCGCCGCAGGAATTCCGGGGAATTCCATAAACGAAGCTCCGATAAGTATTATGGTAATGATAATAAAGTTAAAATTCCTACGAAACTGAAACTGCGCTCCGCTTCGCTGCCCTTCGCCGCTCTTTCGGTGTGAGTTGACCCTTACTGTGTATGTTTTATTATAACAACTTAGGTACTTACCTTACTCGATTAACATAATTCTAAATCGTAACTAAACTACACACATCAAAAGTGTCTAGGGATCAACATATATTTTTGCAATAACTTTTCTCCTGATTGATATTAATTAAAATTTTCTTTAAGGATTCATCAAATAAAGTGTTTTCGTTTGTCACAGTAACGATAAACCAAGTCACCTTTGCATTAATAAAGAAATTTGCCATTTTCCTAATAAAGGGATTTTTGACATTTGAACCACTAACATTAAAGTTCGAAAAAAAGACTGAAATAACAGTTTTCTTTAAAATTTTATTGGGTAACTTAAACAATTAATAATCCGTGTTTCTACCGCGAACACTAACAACACAAGAACATCGGTTTGGCATACTCAAAATGAGTTCATCCAAATCACGCTGTGGAATGGCCGCCCATGTTCGTTGCAACAACAAAAAAGGTCTTCTTACGACTGGATACCCTCCATATTCGGCAGAGCTCTTCTCTGTAGCATATCCCATGCATGCTCAATCGGGTTCAAGTCTGGCGACTGAGCAGGCCAGGGCAGGACATTGATGTTAGCTCCAACAATAACCGCCATGATGTTAGCTGTGAGGCTTCATCACTCTTCAGGGAACTTAATTAGCGACCAAACAGTCAGAAACCGCTTGCATGAAGTGAACCTTCATTCCCGAAGACCGCTACGGGTACCACCTATAGCAATGCACAATCGTAGGATTCGATATCAATGGGCTCTTGAACACAGAAATTGGGCAGAAGAACAATGGCGTTTCGTGTGCTTTTCTGATGAGTCTCGTTTTGGTATGAGACCGGATACAAGACGTATACGACACTGGAGAACCCCTGGACGCCAACAGCGATTAAAATCCTGCCAGGAAGTTCATCCTTATAGTGGTGGAACCATCATGGTATGGGCGGGTATTTGGATCGGCGGAAGAACTGAGTTGATTTGGATCAGAGGCAACCTCAACGCTCAAATTTATGCTGAGACGATTGTATCAGACGTCATCGTTCCTCTACAAGTGCAAATCGGTCCCTTATTTCAGTTAATGCATGATAATGCACGACCGCACACGCGCAAGAGTTGTAAGACAGACTCTCGCCGCAGCTAACATCAATGTCCTGCCCTGGCCTGCTCAGTCGCCAGACTTGAACCCGATTGAGCATGCATGGGATATGCTACAGAGAAGAGCTCTGCCGAATATGGAGGGTATCCAGTCGCAAGAAGACCTTTTTTTGTTGTTGCAACGAACATGGGCGGCCATTCCACAGCGTGATTTGGATGAACTCATTTTGAGTATGCCAAACCGATTTTCTTGTGTTGTTAGTGTTCGCGGTAGAAACACGGATTATTAATTGTTTAAGTTACCCAATAAAATTTTAAAGAAAACTGTTATTTCAGTCTTTTTTTCGAACTTTAATGTTAGTGGTTCAAATGTCAAAAATCCCTTTATTAGGAAAATGGCAAATTTCTTTATTAATGCAAAGGTGACTTGGTTTATCGTTACTGTGACAAACGAAAACACTTTATTTGATGAATCCTTAAAGAAAATTTTAATTAATATCAATCAGGAGAAAAGTTATTGCAAAAATATATGTTGATCCCTAGACACTTTTGATGTGTGTACATCTATAATAAGTATGTATATCCATAACTACAAACCTTTTTCCACACCACCTAGAGAGGTAAGGTTTCAGGCGCGTTTTATTTACGTGGCATCCCCCCGAAGAGGCCTAATCTACCTAAACTACATCTATGTACCTACATACATTATACTACACTTAGGTAGGTAGCTACAACACTTCTAGGATTAGGTATTGAAACAAACTACGGTGTGAAATTGTGTTTATTGAAAACAACTACACCTATCTACTGCTGTATTAGGTAGGTATAGAGTTCTAAAAACAATTTCCGAGCTAAACTACATCTATATTAAGTATATCCAAAACTACAAACCTTTTTCCACACCACCTGGAGTGAGGGTGTGCGTTACGCCAGCAGGAAAGTTGTTCATAGAGTGATATGCGAGGCAACTTACAACATTTGAACGCGACTGTACGGACAACGCTTAGATATAATACGTCTAATAGAGAAGGCCATCCATTGTACTAATCCACCGCTTTTTTGTATTCATTCGAATTTGTCGGATAGCCAGTCGTTGTGTACATGTTTTGTTTTTTGTTTATATTTCCTGAATGCGCAACATTCCAAACTGAAAATTTTCGCTATATATTTTTGACTATTGGCACATATTGTTAGTGTACACCTACACATCTTGGGTTGAGCCGGTTTCTTGTATTTTGCCATCAAAGTTATTACACTTTAGTTTTGACTTTTAGCAATATTATTCAATAAAGCTTGCATGTGCACTTTTGAAAATTTCTATTGTTATTATAAGCGTCAAGAAAACCGAATACAGTTTTCAGCAAGGTCATACGTAATCTCATTTAGGCGCTACGATTTTTTTTCGGGTTTTCGAAAACGCCTGATTACTTGAAAACTGTAAATATTTTCCGAAAACAAATTCTGTCACTAATTGGCACCACTAAGAGCTACTCGTGTATGGTTTATTCTATAGGCGCACATTCAATGGGTTTCGAGATACACGATTCTTCGAAACGTTACTGCAGCAGGAAATGCAATATCTCGAAAACCTGAAGAAGCACCAATTATTATATTCGGCGTACATTCTTACACGAACATAAGCAATCTGCCCACAAAAAAAAAATTCTCTCCGATCACTCGTTCAGAATTTTCCTGCTGGAACAACGTTACTGCAGCAGGAACCGTTGTATCCGTTTTTTCACAAAACGACAAAGAGCACTAATTTTTTATGTTGCGCACATTTACAGCAGATTGGGAACTATGAACAACTTTCCTGCTGGCGTAACGCACACGGAGTGAGGTAAGGTTTAAGGCGCGTTTTTTTTTACGTGGTATCCCCGAAGAGGCCTAATCCACCTAAACTATATATGCTATGCTACATAGGTACATTATTCTACACTTTTCTAAAATCAAAGTAGTCTAATTAGGTACATTAAAATATGTTTACTTAATATTATTAAATAAACTGAATTAAATAAATATTATGTTAGTGTGGGTGTGTTAGATTTTAATAACAAAAATAATAAATTTCCACTTGACCATCACTCTCTAATCATCTTAATTACATTCGTTTTCGTTCACGCAGCACATAGGTATACTTACTTATATTATTATTATTACATATATTATTACTATTAGAACAAATTATTGTAGGTACTTAAATATTATAACACACATAGAAAATAGTTACGAGCATGATCATAATAATAAATAGAAAAAAAAAATAGTAATAAGTAAGTACCTAAAAATAAATACTCTGTGTGTCAGTGTCATTGATAAATGTGATATAGTATGATATGATTAAAGTTATACAAATACGTTCAAATATATTCATAAACACAAGTTCACCACTTTCACAACATACAATATACTCTTATTATCCTTCTTTTCACATATACACACACACATACTACCCCTTGACTTCATTCATAACCCTTTTAATCAACATTTTACATACACACTGCTAGCAATTTCACTTATGCACAGACACATACTTCCCCTTATCTTCATTCATAACCCTTTTAATCAACATTTTACACACTTTGCTAGCAATTTCACATATGCACACACACATACTTGCCCTTGATTTCATTCATAGCCCTTTTAATCAACATTTTACAATTGCTAGCGATATACATAATACGGAATACGTGCGTGCAAAGTGTATGTCATGAAAAATATATAAATATAAATCTATGATTATAACAAATTTTCATTGATAATCATGACAAACAAACACTCCAACCTAAACTATCCTTCTTAATTATAAATAAATAAAACGGAACGTAAATGGTAGTTTGAGATGAATACGCGTACAATGCGAGATCGTCATTGAACCATGCTAATACTGGTCAGTAGAAAATCTGACCGACTGTAGATCGGGAACGGTTGGTTGCCCGGCCAACCAATGATCTGCAAGTAGTTAGGCTCTGGATTCTGATCAGAGTTGGTTTACTGCCGAGAACATGCTTCGGTAAGTGATGAAGTCAATGGAACCGAGCAAATGGTTGCGAATTCGTCGTTGAGGTGGGCTGTCGTGCCGATGATGAGGGGTCAGTGGGGTGTGTTCGATGTCGGCTGGTTGCTGGGATGTCTTGCGTTGACTGTGGCGCGAAGGTCACGATGGGGGTCGATGTCCCGGCTGTGGATGCTGTCTGACTTGTGGTGGGCCGGTTGGGGCGGATGATGTGTCCGTTGGCATGGGTGTTGTGGGCGGCGTGAGGGTTGAGCGCTGACTTGAGACCTCGTGACTGCGCGGTAACGATAATCGCTATCGCGCAATCCATATGGGTCTCGGGTCGGCGCTCGCCATCCATGCTGATATAATTTGTAGTCTTATCAGTAATAAACCGCACTGGCAAAGGTGTAGGTAGAGTCATTGGTCCATTCATTCAATGGGTTATTTTATTTTATCTGACTTGTGGTGGATCGGTAGGGAGGGATGGTCATCATCATCATCATTTCAGCCAAAAGACGTCCACTGCTGGACATAGGCCTCCCCCAGGAGGGGGGGGGTTTGCCATAATCGCCACGCTTGGCAGGCGGGTTGGCGATCGCAGTATGGTTGTTACAAAGACACAGAGAACGCTGCTGCCCATTCTCTGGTAAGTCCCTTAGTCGCCTCTTACGACACCCACGGGAAGATATGGGATGGTGCTATTCTTTACATCCGACACCACACGGCATGTCTGTTAAAATGAGGGAGGGATGGTATGTCTGTTAAAATGAGTAAAAGTTGTTGTCTTATCCATTGAGCTATTACTGCTTACGTATAGAGAAGACAGTGCGAACAAAATCTGTGTCATAAGCGCGGCAGTGCGGGGCGCGCGGGGGCGCTCAAGAGCGAAAACGCGACTGAGTGAACTGCAGCGTGTGCACCGCAGTTGAACGGACACAAATTTTGTTGTCGTAGTGTGCAAAGGTGTGGGTGGAATCATTGTATTGGTTGAGTGAGGTAAATGACATGGAGTTATGATATGAGAATTATATGGCAGAAAGTAAAAAAATAAAAAGCCGTGGACTGCTGTGTTGCACGAAGGTGTGGGTATATATGGCAGATACAAAATATCTCAGTTACTTTTAACTGTACAGTAAAAAATATAGAGCCGGGTACTGCTGTAGTACGCGAGAGTGTGAATGGGAATGGCAGATACCAAATGTCTTAATTACTTTTTACTAAAATGTAAAAAATAAAAAGCCGTGGACTGCTGTGTTGCACGAAGGTGTGGGTTTAAATAGCAGATACCAAATGTCTTAGTTACTTTTTACTATAATGTAAAAAATAAAAAGCCGTGGACTGCTGTGTTGCACGAAGGTGTGGGTTTAAAAGGCAAATACAAAATATCTCGGTTACTTTTAACTGTACAGTAAAAAATATAGAGCCGGGTACTGCTGTAGTACGCAAGAGTGTGAATGGGAATGGCAGATACCGAATGTCTTAATTACTTTTTACTAAAATGTAAAAAATAAAAAGCCGTGGACTGCTTTAAATGGCAGATACCAAATGTCTTAGTTACTTTTTACTAAAACGTAAAAAATAAAAAGCCGTGGACTGCTGTGTTGCACGAAGGTGTGTAAAAAATAAAGAGAAAATACCATTATAGGTAAAAAAAAACACATTTGAGAAAAGATTAGGTTTTTGAATTTATATAGTTAGTAAAGCGTATCTTCTGTCAAATGACATTGACCACAACAGAAATGATTTGACTCGCTAAAAAATATTATAACAAAATCTTATTTATTATGATTTTAAGATTCCGGTTTCGTTTCTATGTCATCTTTCGTTTAATACTATAATAAAATGGTTACTTTTTTGTGTAATATGAATAATATAAGCAACATCGAAGTGGCCCTAAAAAAATGCAATAGTAAAGCAAAAGTAACTTGGGTTGTCTTTATATAAAAGCTTGTCACTATTGTTGTGATCATCATTTATCGACTTGACATACGCGTTAGGTTTACAAGGTAGCCAGAGACGTTTCGTGATGAGGGATCTTCTCGACAGTGTTATTAGTATAATTTAAAAATTTGACACACACATTAGGTTTTATTTATTATTTAATAAAACAAATTTAATAAAATAAAACAAGGTAGTCAGTGTATTTAATTGTGAGAAAGTTTTCGTTGAAAAGTGACAAGTATGTATTATAAATGAGGGTGGTTAGAGTATAACCCTTTAAAACATTAAAAAACAGGCCACGTTAATCGTGGGATGAAGTAGTTGAAAAGATAATGAAATGATTAGTAAAACGGAAAATATTAAAAAATTAGAAAGTTCTGAAGGCTTGAATTAGTTTGAAGTTGGGGGATCTCTGATGTCTGCCTTACTGTTAAAATAAACGTGTTATAATGACAGTAAGTCAACAGAGTTCTTTGAGGACCTGTACATTTGCTAAAAATGCTAATGATTTGTATTTATACCTCGAAAACAAAAATAAAAAATGACCCATCTCGATTCAAAAGGCACTTTGACTCTGCTTGGAAAGTTTTCTTACAGATTCACATTTGCATTATGTGCTTTCTAGTTTTTTTCTTGGCTACCAATTTACATTTTAACATATTATAGAGCAATATCATAATTCATATTAATTATAATAACTAAGTGTAATGTACGTAATAGTTCTTTTTTTTTTTTACACATGCCCTTTTTTTTGCATGATTTTTTTTTTTTACACAGGCCCTTTTCTTGCATTTTTTTTTTTACACATGCCCTTTTTTTTGCATGCTATTTTTTTTGTTTTTTACACATGCCCCTTTTTTTGCATGCTATTTTTTTTTTGTTTTTATACATGACCCTTTTTTCATGTTTTATATATATATTTTTTTAGTTTGTTTTCGCATTACATTTTTTTTTAACAATAATAAGCTAAATAAAAAATACAATATATATATTATAATTAAAAAATCCTATCAAGTTGCACTCTCCGGAGGAAATGAAGGTGGAGGTTTAATTATGTAGTATTTGGAAAGGACTTGGGCGACACTGCAAGCGACGGGCCAGGGCTGCTCTGTCGACGTGAAGATCAACTTCGCAGATTAAACGTGAGAATCAGTTTAGTAGCGTGGACGTGGAGATCAGCTTCGTGATGTGGACGTGTAGATCAGCTCCGACACCGTATTTCAGTAGTCAAGGTGTTGACGTAGCTTTGTAGTTCAGGCTTCAGCATAAGGTCAGTGTTGAAAGAGGGCTCTTGGGCGACACTGTAAGCGGCGGGCCAGGGCTGCTTTGTGAAGATCAACTCCGCAGATTAAACGTGAGAATCCGCTTAGTAGCGTGGACGTGGAGATCAGCTTCGTGATGTGGATGTGTAGATCAGCTCCGACACCGTAGTTCAGTAGTCAAGGTGTTGACGTAGCTCTGTAGTTCAGGCTTCAGCATAAGTCCAGTGTTTAAAGAGGACTTTAAAATAATGAAGGGACACGTCAGTGTCAGTATCTTATTGTTTACTATAAGTATGGACAAACTCGATGGTTCATCATCAGAACCCAGTTGTAGACTGCTGGAATTGCGTCCCGCAACCACCTTTTATAATGAAAATCTTCAATATTTTGCTTCCAAAATCTTTTTATGAAGTTGATGTTGGACTTCATTTTGACATCTCATCTGCCAGTCATTAAACCAGCCGGTGTATTCAGCAAAGACGTATTAAAACCTCCACAATCGAATCTGAGAGAGTGCTAATTAATTTTATAAATGTAAGTTAGTAATGTGAGCTAACAAATTGATAAAAATAAAGTAAATTATATAAAACAAAAATAACCTTCTTAGACTAAGCCAGTAGCGAAGAATAACAAAATAAAATAACAACAACGTAATGTACTTTAAAATTAATCAGAGTGAAATTTGAAATGAGAGTCCAATTGAAAGTTTTTAGGCTTCTTTCATGCGCAGCTTAAGAGTGAAAATAGAAGCGACAGTTAGAGTAACGGTAAGAGACAGAGCGAAAAGATTAAGTGTCTTAAGATCTTGACTACCTTAGTTTTTATTAAATAAAAATAAAACTTATTGTGTATGTCAAGTCGGTAAAATGATGATCACAACAATAGTGACAAGCTTTTATATAAAGACAACGCAAGTTACTTTTGCTTTACTATTTCATTTTATTAGGGCCACTTCGATGTTGCTTATATTATTCATATTACACAAAAAAGTAACCATTTTATTATAGTATTAAACGAAAGATTACACAGAAACGAAACCGGAATCTTAAAATCATAATAAATAAGATATTATTATGATATTTTTTAGCGAGTCCAATGTCATTTGACAGATAATACTTACGTGAATATGGGCAGAGTTTTCGCTTTTATTAAAAACTATTTTATGAAAGTGGCATTTGCTGGTCGTTATGTCAATTATGCAGTAAGATTTCAACGCAATGTGCGAATAGACTGCTACAGACGTGCAGCAACTTGTATGTGAATTTCAAGCGAGGTGAGTGATGATAAAGGCTCCCTCCCACACACAGGCGCGTTTCTGCGTTTTCGCGTTTCTGCGTCCCACGATATTGCGATATTTGTTTTTAGTGCATTATGTATTGGGACGCATGCGATCCCACACTGCCGCGATAATAATCCCGCAATAGAAGTAGGACGCAGTAACGTAAGTGAGTTTCTGCGTCCCGCGATATTACGATATTTGTTTTTAGTACATTATGTATTGTGACGCATGCGATCCCACACACTACCGCGATAATAACGTCGGGACTTTTGCATTTCTGCTTTACTTTGTTCTGCGATATGAGTTCTTAGAACATTTGTTATTGGGACGCAGAAACGCAAAAACGCGCCTAATATCGCGCGATAATAACGCGCCTGAAAAAAAGGTGAAAATCTGTGTCACAAGCGCGGCAGTGCTGGGCGCGCGGGGGCGCTCAAGAGCGAGCACGCGACTAAATGAACTGCGGCGTGTGCACCGCAGATGAACGTAACACAGATTTTGTTAGCACTGTCTTCTCCATACGTAAGCAGTAATAGCTCAATGAATAAGACAACAACTTTTACCCATTTTAACAGACATACCATCCCTCCTTACCATGGAGCACAATAACCAGTGGAGAGCGCGTGCGGGGGCTACCGCGGGCGCTAAACATACGCTATATCAAGCGTACGCGGCGAAATTTTGATCAGTCGCAAAAATTTTAGGCTAACGTACGAACGTCACGCGCTCCCGTTTTGAAAGCATATAAAACGAAAAGTAATGCCTATTTGTGCAATTAAATGGTGTGGAAAGTGTACTTACTACAACTTAAAGTTACACAAAAGATGGGATAACATTTCACAGTTAGGTGGTTTTCTATTCAATTTGATCAAAACAATTAAAAAATAATCAAATAATTGCTGTCTCTTTCTGGTACACTGATTTGCACATACGCAACTTTGTCTCTTTCTTTCTTGATAGTGCTGGTCGAGTTCGCAGTATCGCGACGATTTATGTTATCGATATAATTTAAAATATAAGTTCTTAAAATACCTTATACTTTTTGTTTCATTAATGCTATATTTTCAAACATGCTTAAGCCCTTGGCTTTCCTCGCAAATGTGTAGAATACTGGTATAAACTTGTACCTACCTGATAACAGTAAATAATGTAAGTGTATGATATCTCTGCCTGCCTTTTACACAAAGACGCGTTGCTTGGAATCTATTTGAATCATTGCAATCCTAGACAATTGTTTTTTTAAATGTTTTTACACAGGCCAGTGTATGGAACCGACGTTATCAATTTTAGTTTTGGAGTAAAGGTGGCCAAAACGCGCATCGGCATGTGAACACATTGCTAGCAGTGGCGTGCCTGCAGAAAAACGGATTTAACTTATTTTGTACCAAAATAAGTTAAATACAAATATCTTGAAAACTGAGCGTCCAAGGCAAAAAATTACCGAAATTTTAACCCCCCTTTGCTAACCCCGTGATATCATGATCTTAACACACAAGATTAATTTGAACCAATTTGAAGTCCTTTTACTTCTATTAAAATGTAAAAAAAGAATTAATTTTTTTTTTCTTCAAGTTTAATAATCACCTGTTTTATTTCAAAATCGACCCCGTAATCACTGTATTGCAAACAAATCGTTATCCCATTGAATGAATGGACCAATGACTCTACCTACACCTTTGCCAGTGCGGTTTATTACTGATAAGACTACAAATTATATCAGCATGTATGGCGAGCGCCGACCCGAGACCCATGTGGATTGCGCGATAACGATTATCGTTACCGCGCAGTCACGAGGTCTCAAGTCAGCGCTCAACCCTCACGCCGCCCACAACACCCATGCCAACGGACACATCATCCGCCCCAACCGACCCACCACAAGTCAGACAGCATCCACAGCCGGGACATCGACCCCCATCGTGACCCTCGCGCCACAGTCAACGCAAGACATCCCAGCAACCAGCCGACATCGAACACACCCCACTGACCCCTCATCATCGGCACGACAGCCCACCTCAACGACGAATTCGCAACCATTCGCTCGGTTCCATTGACCCCACCACCAACCAGAGCACGCTCCCGGCAGCAAGCCAACTCTGATCAAAATCCAGAGCCTAACAACTTACAGATCATTGGTTGACCGGGCAACCAACCGATCCCGATCTACAGTAGGTCAGATTTTCTACTGACCAGTAGCATGGTTCAATAACAATCTCGCATTGTACGCGTATTCATCTCAAACTACCATAACTTCCGTTTTATTTATTTATAATTATAAACAGCTTAGACCAGAGTTATTATTCGACATAACGCTCAATGTACATCTGATATAAACACAGGTTAATAAATATATATTTTTCACAGTTAGTGTAATGTAAATAAAATATATACCAATAAATGACATGATATTACATTAATATAAAAAAGCTAAAACAAATTAAATAAAAAACGCTCATTGAATAGCAATGTCAACATGATTAATAACGATTTTACTTACAAGAATTGCCGCCCCACCCAAATAGGGGTGATTAAAAAAAAATTACAACAATAATTGCGGAATAACGACATTATTTACAAAAGGTTTATTATTTATAACACGATTTTTATCAAGCAATAGCTTTAAATCCCGTCGGTTGCGAACCCTACCTAACGCGACGTACAACTGTCCGTGGCTAAAGACATCGGATCTTAAATCTATCCCTACTTTTGTGATTGTTTGCCCCTGACTTTTATGTATTGTCATCGCGTAACAAATTTGTAATGGAAATTGACGACGGATCATTTCTATGGGGCTATTTGAGTCTATTGGTGCTTTAAAAGTTATGCGCGGAATGAAATAATCTTCATTATCGTCCGGTTTTCGTACCCTAATCAGACGCGGAGAATGACCTACTACTATAACTTTAGTGCCGTTTACCAAGCGATCCGAGAAACTAAGGTTTCGCATTATCATGCAAACGCATCCTACCTTTAGTTGCAAATCATGCTCGGGAACGCCTTTCGGTTGCATTCTATTAAGAGTGTCCGGTCCTAAGAATAATTCGTCCGCGTCATCGGTTGCCGTTCGATCTACCGAATAGAAATGTATTACTTCACCGGGTACGCGATCTAAAATGTTTGAATTTATTTCCTTAACGTTAATATTATAATTGCACAAAATTGCTCTGTGGCAGCAAACGTCTGGTTCATCTAAAACGTCTGAAAAAACAAAGTCTATTAAATCGTCGAGATCTGTGACAAATTCAATGGGTGACACGTCAATTAGGTTTTGCGTGACTCTACCGGTTTGGACTGGAACTGAGACTATTGAGTTAGAGCCGATATTCAATAGCTGTTCCGAGAATTCTTCGTCTTCCCTAGATCTTTGCGCGGTTGATAATTTAAAGATTTTAATTTGTTGCCAAATCCAAGACGTTTTTACAGAGCAATTGACTATGTCGGCATTATTTCGCGCGTTCGGAACCACCGGTGGAATTTGACGGAAATCTCCTGCAAAAATGACAATTTTACCGCCGAAAAGTTCATCGGTTTGCATCAAATCGCGTAACGAACGATCGAGCAAGTGAATTAGATATTTATGAGCCATCGGCGCTTCGTCATAAATAATAACCGAAGCGTGGCGTATCAACTCTGCGCGTTGGGAACCGTTCGTTATATTCCAATACCCGTGATCGTCTACAAGATCTAACGGAAATTTAAACATACTGTGAGCCGTAGTACCGCCTTCGTAATTCTGAGCCGCGATGCCCGATGTTGCCGTACACAAAACTACATTATTACGCGAGCCACGGACATGTGCTGCGACCACGTTGAGTAAAAGCGTTTTTCCCGTACCGGCAGGGCCATCGATAAATATGGAACTGTTGTTTGAACGTTTAAAGACCGGGTCTTCTACAAGTTTGTCGACAAACTCGAACACTGCGCGCTGATCGGTAGATAAGCGAGGCTGCCATGTTTCGACGTACGCATTTAACCTGCCCGCACTGAATTCGATCTGCTCTCGACCTAACTCGGTGGTATCGTCGCGGATATTGGGCAGCCCCTGCTCTACAAGGCTGGTTCCGTGTTTACGCAAAAGTCTGTCAATTTGTATGAGGCTCATTTTATAGGCCCTGTCGGTATCATTTGGCATGCGCTCGAGGTAATCTTCGCTAATTTGGTTTTTGTGTTTTTCCCACAATAAACCGACCGGAGCGCCGTTTACGGCCAAGAGGACGAAAAATCGACGAAGTCGCGGTCCCGTTAGAAAGTTGGCAGCTTCCTCGAGAGCTCTCTCGTATTCGACTTCGTCATTCGCGATGCCTACATTTCGAGCGACTTCCTGAAACGTTTGACAATCCAATCCTCCGATTTTCAAAAGATCACTATAGCCGCGGCACGGATATAAAGCCAAGAGCATTCGTAAATAAAATTGTTCACCCCTATTTGGCGCCACCCAAAAAAGACGAGCTACATTTACCCCCCGCTGCCTTTTTGTGACGAATTTGTTTTTGAATTGGTGGACTTCCACATTTTTTGTTGTTGGGCGTTTTGAGTGTACGATATATTTTTCGTAAAAGTCCAAATATGTCAGGTTTTCGAATTCGTCTCCGGCCGGCCGGTTAAAATAATCTAGCAGAGCTGAACTACTGCTCTGAGCGGCGTCAGCTACCGAGTCTTGCCTAAAGAATACGCATTGGTAGTTTTCGAGGTGGACTGGCAGTTGTTGGACAGCGGGTTCGCGCATCGTTAGATCGTACTCAAAAACTCGCCACGCGGCATCGCAAGCACCTATGTATCGTTTCGTAACGTACTGTTCTACTTCGTTGTTTCTATCTTCCTCGGCAACTATCGTGACACGCGCCTCATCTTTACCTTTCGTCATGTATTTAAATAAGTATTTGACGATTTTTCGAGCCGAGGAAGCTTCTAAATTCGCATGACAATCGTACTTCAAGAGGATGGCTGCATTATAAGGAACTACCCAAAGATCATTGACAGTAACATCGCGGTTTCTGAATTTAATTATTGCCTCGTTGTTACTACTTCTACGTAGGTGGATGAACCCCTTGTCGTCATGGTGCGTTACTTCGGTTTCGCGTTTTGGAAAGTACTTGGAGCACTTCTCCTTCGTACTATCCCAACATGGAAGGTCAGTCCTGTGAAGCGGCCCACAGGGACCGTGTATCATATGATTCAGGACCATTTGGCGCAACTTGCCTTCGGCTTCGGTTGCGTTCGGGATATCGGCCCTGACAAACTTGTCTATGTCTGAATTCTGTACGGGTCCCCCACCATCCACGCGGAAACATATATGTGCGTGGGGTAACCCTCGTTTTTGAAATTCTATCACATAAATAATATACATGTGCTTACCGAACCATGCGCCCGATCGCAGGTCTTTCAGTAGCTGTGCTAATTTTAAACTAAATACTCGTGCGCATAGACTCGCATGTGGCTTGTGCCCCGGTAACAATGATTGTTGAATTTCTTTCCATTTTGGATTGCAAGTGATCGTTAAGAAAAATGATGGGGTACCTAGTCTGTTAACTAACGCGATCGCATCCATGTATTTGGTTTTCATGTAACGTGGCCCCCCCGTAAACGTGTTTGGTAAATAAATGCGACCTGGAACTACGCCACCCTCTCCTTGTACAGTTTCGTCTGCGTTTATTTGGCGTGCCGATGTTTCGACATTGTCTTGCAGTTCATGCAGAGGTGCCAATCTCATCGAAGATTGGTTTTGGATATTACTAATGTAACGTAATCGTTCTTCCTCGATACGACAATACATATCCACTAACCATTCTTCTGACAGTCTACCGAAATTATGAAAACGCGGCTCAGACAACAGCAAACAGCGAACGTATTTGTTTTGAGTCAATTTCGCGTTTTTGTTGTCAAGTTTGTTTATGTACCACCCCGGGGTGGCGTGCGGGTACAATAGCGGATATTGAAACGTTTCATACAATGGATGAAAGACGTCGACCGTGTGGGGTTTATTCGCGCCCGTTTTCCAAATGGCAATACACCGAGGGAGAAACCGTTCCCTTTCTGTGCTGATAATCGCGGCAATCTCGTTTCCTAATGGCATATCACCGAGGATATTACCGTGAGTTTGACGCGTAGTACGTTCGAACCTTAAATGCGCTTCTTCAGATGATTCATTATGCAACTGTTTGAAACAGTCAATCAAGGGATTGACTTCGTGCAAGAAATGATTGATTTCCGTGACGATTTGACGGTCTAACCGCAGACCTGCCGCGAGTCTCTGGCGTTCTTCGTTGTCCTCTATATAAAGACCGATAGGATTAGTGGTGTCCGTGTAACCCAAATCAAAAACGCGGTGGTATATTCTACCTTGAATTTTGATAAACGCCAGTCCGGTATCGGGATGTTGGAAACCGTGAGAGACTCCTAACGCGCTGAAGGCAAACAAGTTATTGTACGCGCGAGGACACTTGTTGAAAGAGTCACTGTTATAAAAACTTTCCGTCAACGGGGGAAAGTTTTGAACGTTATAAGACCCGCTGCCACAACACCACTGGGTTCGCGTTTTTTCTTCGAAAAACAGACAAGTGCCACAATGCAAACATTTAAAAACGTCATCGGCTTTTAAAGACGGTGTGTGCAAACCATACAAACGTACCGCATTTAATTCGTCCCCACTTTTAACCGCAATTAAATTTTTTGAATTTCGCAACGATGGCTCGATATTTCGAACAGCTCGATGACGTTCAGTGGCAAGTCTATTTACATCTGGGTTAGTTAGCGCGTATCTGGCGACCGATTGTCTGTGCACTTCCGGATGTAGAGCCGTATAACGCTCAACGGCTTGTCTGTGCACTTCCGGATGTAGAGCCGTATAACGCTCAACGGCTTGTCTGTTCACTTCCGGATGTGTTTTATTGTATTTTTCGACCGCTTTTTGATGTGAATTATCATTTGCCCTGATTTCTTTTTTAGGTCGTCCAGCCAATTTTTTTTGTAACCGCGGATTTGCAGCGATTTTCTCTATGACAACCACCGGCCTTTTCGCGTTTAATTTTAGGTCGTTTTCTATTATTTTTCGTTTCAATGTCGAATTTAGCGGCATTTTTTCTAAAACAACAACCGGTTTTAACGTGGATAATTTGGGGTCATTTTGGGCTACGCTGGGAACCGATGCAATAACAAATGGGGGAGTTTGTAGGTTTTCGATATCGAGTACTGTAAGTCGATGTATGCTGTACTGTCGTTGATCGAATTGAGCGCTTACAAACAAAAGTTGTGCTAAAGCATTAATACCGAGACATTGAAATAAACGTGCTACATTTATATTTGGATTTAGGTGGTTGTTTTTTCCGGTGGCGTCAACGGCATGACTATTAAACAGGAAATACCTATTATTGCTCTTCCAAAATGACACGGTGGAATTTTGACCAGTAAACAGGAAATTCATGGTATTTTCATCGTATTCCGGATTAAAACACGTTAACAAATTAATTTTAAGATTTTCGATAGCATCAAAAAATTTTTGTTGATTTGATGGATAAAGTCCATTTGCTACCCATGATATATTTATATTTGCCGAATAATTTTGAATTTCAACATGGGGGGGCAACTCCTCGGGGTCCAAAAAAACCTCTCCCGTCGGACGTGGGGTATTGCAATAAAGAATATCGCCACATGGGAGGATAATATTGTCAATATCAGACGTTGTGAATGTCTCGCGGTTCTTAACACAGGAATAAATGGACGCAATACACGACATTGCAACGCACTGGACGCCCTTACCCTTGAACCTCATTCCACCTTGATGAGTTGTCCCTGCTGCAATGCACTTCACTTCCGACGCTTCATCGGCAGCATCCGCCGAGGGTGGAATGAGATTCGCACTTAACTGATCCGATGTGGAGGCGCTGCTAGCGCGTCTTCCACGACGTACCTTCTTCGGACGACCGACGTAGCGAAGCATGACGATGATGACGTAATGCGAAATTCTGTAGATAAAATTAGTTAATTAAAATACGTTTACAAAATTGGGGTTGCATTAATAATTCGGATTGCGATTTATGGGGGGGGGGGGGGGGGGCGGAGATCGACGGAGGGGGCAACCCTCTCCTCCACTCCCGAGGCGCGGAAACCTAGTTTTTTTTCTAGTTTCGAGTTTGAGGTTAGGTTGATGTACTTTACCAGCTGTCAACATCAAAATTTAGAGTCGCTGCTCCGGCTTCCAAAAAACACTTCACAAAAAACAAAGAACTCGGGGTTGGCAGATTGGGTTCTGTGACCGTTTTACTATCATCATCATTTCATCAGCCGAAAGACGTCCACTGCTGGACATAGGCCTCCCCTAAGTGTCGCCACATTGACCGGTCCCGTGCGTCTCGCATCCAGCGGATCCCCGCAACCTTCACCAGGTCATCGGTCCACCTAGTGGGAGGCCTTCCAACACAACGTTTTCCGGTTCGCGTACTAACCATACATTAGAATTTTTCTGACTAAATAATGACCTGATGATGTTGGTTAACTGTGATTGGGATGCCCCAAGTAGGTTCAGAGATGGTAAAAAAATAAAAAATAAACAAAACAATAAACAGCCCTTAATAACATTACAATGCAACAATAAACTAAATGCTCAATGTCATAAGACTTGATTCTTATTAAACCCCATTCCATATAACAAGCTTTTTTAGGTTAAATAAGGATTAGTTTCCATTAGTGGACAACGATTTAAGGGGCGGTGAGAGGGGAGAAAGGCGGTAACCTCTGTATCACTCCCACCCTGCGGAGCCCTATTGTTATGGAGATATCCATGGTTAAAGTTTTGAGGTTAAAATAGGGATTTAGAACCTGTTACGACTCCATGACACGCGCTCGCATATTAAATAACACTCTTTGACTTATGTCCCTGAAGTGGCCGGGCCTCCGCCCGCCGGCTTCGTTCGTCGGCCTACGGTCCGGTACCCATGCAGCTAATAAATAATACCGTCGCGAGACGGTCGTCGCCCGTTTCGCGTCAGTGTCATTCTGGCACCCGGGCTCGAAATGGCGTGCTATTTTTCAATTTGATTAGAAAAATAGAAACTATAAATAATTATATCTCGTAAACCGTGGGCGTCCGTTTATTGAAAATTTGTCAAAAGCTTTTTATTCATGTGTACTATCTACAAAAAAAATATGAACTTTGAAAATCCTTGTCCACTAATGGAAACTTTTTCCTGAAAATGTATGGCAGAAAAAAGATTGGCGGAAAATGCGTTTCGTTTCATGAACAAACACTTTTTTTTTATTATTGTTTGTACATTTTAATATTTAATAAATAAAAATAAGGGTTAAAACAACTTTTAAGTAGTTACAGTAACGCAAAATAACGTTCTGTTACACGTAACAAGAAACACGTGTAAAAAAAAACCAGCATCTCCGCTGAGACCAACCCCTTTATAAATCAACCCTTAACAATGCCAAATTCGAGATGCGAATTCCTAAACTAATGCCAACCCGAGTTAGTTGATAGCTCATGTGTGTCTGCTAGACATATTGGGATTACAAACTAAACACTAATGTTTATCAGAATAAGACTGCCTATGGCATTCTAAATTAGTCAACTTTTAACAAACACAGAATTATTTTTTTTAAATCGGTCTAGTAATTTTGATATTTCCATCACCAGTTGTATTTCAGTACATCGCTCTGCCTAGAACGCAAGAGTTGGCGAGCAATAGCAGGTGGCTTCGAGTTTTCAAATTAGAAAATGAGAATGGAAAGTTATTATATAGATTATTCACAGACATTTTTGTTTTATTGTAATCTATCCAATCATGTAAAATAAATAAAAGCTTCATTGTACTCTAATCGCCAATAAATGGTGAAAAAAAAAACTATAAACATAGGTACAGTGCGATCAAATTATCTTGGCAGGTCTGAACATAGGCTCTGCGAACTTTTACGCATGTAAACTTGTGAAGAAAACTGTTATTGCCAGATAAACCAATACTTAAACGATCGATAATCTTCGTGCAGGTCATTTTGTTACAACTAATGTATAAAAGTGTTATGATATTTATTTTATTTGTATTTCTCACTGTTTAAATTAGATATTTTCTGATCGTTTAAGTACTGAACAACATTAACTCACTCTTATGCCTTAGCCCAAGGGCTCAGATACAACGCAAATAAGAGTGAGTTCATGTTGTTCAAGTCAGGAACCAAAGGCTACTCCCATGTTCCTCAGCTTCCGTGTACGATTGGCAGATACACACCAATTATATTTGTACGCCTCCTGGCCTCCTGGCAGCAGTTTGGTGCATTATGTAATTCTCTACTGTGTGAACCACCCGCTTGCAAGTGGTGTTAGAAATTATGAATATAGACTTACCTTCTTATTAGAATCACAGTTGGTTGGCATTTATAACCTCCCGTCCGCTAATAAATCTCCAGGAGATTTAAAACAATGGCTTTTTAATTGTGTCTTTAATAAGGCGTATGAGCTCATAATTACAAGTACGTCCATGTTCATCGAAAATTAACAGTCTGATTATTTAATAATGCCTGTTTTAACACATTTTCATGTTCACCAAAGCAAATAAAGGATGTAAAATGGGTCAGTGGGTCGTCTTAGGGGCGGATTTTTTGCAAACTACTTCTTTTTAACTTCTTTGTATTACCTGGGCCTTGATGCGAACAATTTTATGAGTAAAATAGTTTGTAACTAAGACCTACTAATGAAACGATTTACATAAATATTCCAATAGAAAAACTTCCGAAAGTTTGTCAGGTAGTAGATGAGATTATCTGTCATTCATGTCAGGTTTAATGCAACCATTTAGAGATGTTTCGCATTTGTACGGTTTTTTACGTGCTAGTGCTACTGTATTCTAATCATTGTCTTTCAATTCACGCCTAATGTTTAAACAACTGTCGGATAATGTATATACATACTTGGTAATTATAGGTACTGGTTGGTGAACAGGCACAAGAAATTTATAGAGAAATCAGATGAAAAAAGCAACTTGAAATCCAAAGTAACGAAGCGTTTGGCGCGAAAAGTTAGCGTCATTTGATTTTTAACAAGAAGCAAAAGTACATAGCCGTTTAAAAGCTTTAATATAGCTTGGTTATTATACTGTTTGTGAACAGGGACAAGAATCTTATGAGAAATCAGATAAAAAAATCATTTTTATAGCCAAACCGACGATAGCGTTTGGGTTATGATACGGTGCGAAAAGTTGGCGTCCTAAGATTTTTATCATTAAAAACAGTAGATTTGTTTTTAACCTAATGATTACAATCATCTAATTGCTATTACTATTACACTAATGTATTTTTGGCTACTATCGAATAATTAAAATAAAAGTTTATAAAAATATGACATACCTGAAACCAGTTCTCAAATTAATGGCCGAGCCGCTTCCGCGCCAGTGTTACCAACTTTCAATAATAATTACCCCTAAAGTTCGTGTCAAAAACCCCTAAAATCGCCTTAATTATTGAGTTATCATAGAATTTTTAGATATCAATTCCACTTGGCGGCGCATCACCCCTTTAGGGTGGATGAAATTTTTTGGCGTTGGCGGCTCTTCACCACTAAAGGGGCGATAGTGCCGTGTCGTCGTATTATTGCTTATTCTCTTTAATCCTCTGTGTTTTGGATCGGTTTTCTCTTTTCTATTTGAACGATCGAGAAAATCTGCCTTAAAAAAAAGCAACACTGGCCGTCAAAAATGATTCTGTGGTTAAGAAATTGTTTATCAAAGTCAGTCTGGTCTGTGGTGAAAATTGTGAAAATTTTTCAACAAAATTAAATAAATTATTACGACTATACAGTTTCACGAAACTTAAAAATGTAGTTACTATCTGAAAGCTACATTCATAGAGGAACTTATGCGTAAATATTACGAAACATAAAACAAACACACAATTTAAAACAAAACACTACGAAAGCATTCCGACAAAAGTCCGTTGCGACTTACACGGCACCGAAAATCACACAGAAATTGAAATATTACCTCTGGGAAAACCCCGTTGTACACACATAGCCTATATTATAACTAACCAAATAAATCAGTAATTTACCCAAAAATACTCACAAAAATAGCAAAATTTTGCAAAAATACAATGTTTTTCTGGAACAGCTGTTATGTGTCGGCAAATGTTTTGTGCCTGTTAATAAATATGTTTTACTATGAGGTGTGTTTGTATTTTTTTTTCATAGGAAGATAGAACCCTTCCACCAATAAAAGCCATAAAATATATATGGTATCGATTTACTTTTTGAAATAATAATTTTTAAAGTTCACATAATGTTTTTTTTTCAACCATTGTCAATATTTACCAATTTCTATAATAAATTTGAGACGAAATGTCAACAAACACGTAGCAGAAAGGGACATTAATAATTATGCTTAAGCAAAAATATTATTAATATATTATTATTATTCACTCTCGACAACGAGTAAACAAAAAAATGTTTTGTTGAGTGCGGCCATCTGGCGCGTGGCGTTACGTCATTGCGTGCGCCGCTGGGCGCGGGAGAATTTCGAATGATTACACAATTAATACATCTGTCATCTGTTTAAAATGGCATGTATTTAAACCGTTATCTGTATATTCCCTTTTATCGAACAAAATATTTTAAAGTTACACCAAAAATACTGACTTGCACACAAATTATCTCAAATTATGCACACTAAAGAAACCAAATTTAGTATCTTTTTTAATAGCATTTGCAGAACTCTTTTACAGAACGAATAACTATTATCAAAATAGTATATCTAATAATTCTTTAGTCTAACAAACATTTTAAAACTTTTTTAAGGAAAACCTACACCTGATTTACTCCATGACGCGCGCTCGCTTCGCTCGCATATTAAATAACACTAATATCTTCTGTCCCCGAAGTGCCGGGCCTCCGCCGGCCTCCTTCGTCGGCCTACGGCCCGGTGCCCATGCCGCCCATAAAGGACACTGTCGCGAGACGGTCGTATTAGATATCAGTTTTAGAAATTCCGTAGTAAGATTGTACAATAAATTTAGAGTGCAAGTTAGTATTTTTGATAAGCAATTAGTATTTTTGTTTTACAAATCATATATCCGATGTACTAACTACATTTTTGGTGTGAATTCGATAAAAAAAGGTCATCTCGTTTTGTGTGATTTTTTAGACTTTTTTGTAGGAAATCAATTGGTTTTTTTGGTATGCATTCAGTTAATTAGTGGAGTTACCTAGTGTGCTGAAAAATTAAACAGATGTGCATTTATATATAACCCGTTTAAAATCAGTGTCAGAGCGCTTTCAAGTGACTTTTGTCCCTTTTCGTTTTTACCGCTGAGCGTTTCTAAGTGACTTTTGTCCCTTTTTCGCTTTTGCGTCAGCATGTCGACATAAATATCTATTTCATTCTATCACATGAAGTTTCAATGGTTTTTCTCTTTTCTACTCGATACTTTATAAAATTATTCATGCTAAAAATACGACAATACTTTTCCACTATGGTTAATTCCATTTAAAAAAAAAAGTCGAAAGTCAGTCGTTGAAATCCGTTGAATCTCGCGCGCGAGAGGGAGAGAACCTCTCGTCGTCCCAGCCGCCGCGGAAGGCGCTCCGGGCGTCGGGGGCCACGCGATGACCTCCGGCCACCGTAGACGCGGGCCTGTGATCGGTGAGTAACGGGCTAGCTCGCCGTCCGGCTGTCGTCATGACGGCAACAGACCGTGTCGGTGGCGCGTTCGTGTTCCACGCGCGCCTCAAAGAGATGTCAGCAAGGAGGGGCCTGCAAGGGCCGACGCCCGTCGGGGCCGCGGATTTTAGTACGAGATGACGTGGCCTCGGCACAAGGGCAAAGAAGGAACATGGGTTCGGTTTTTAGTCAGTAGAAGTCTGACACTCCCCTTCGCTCTGCCCAAGAGCGGGGGGAGTCATTTGATGATTTTCCACACATCCAAAAAAAATGGTGGGAAATCTCCAAGTGGGTAGTATAAATTTTTATTATATTGTATAATTTAGTAGTAGCAGTATTTCTACTACTATTAGTCTATTAATTAGTAAATGAAAAAATCCCTGAAAATACCCATAAAAAAATCCCATTTCACTTTTTTATTCCCTAAATCTGGGGGGAAAACCCCTAAGTTGGGAACACTGGCCGCGCTTTTGTTTGACCCAAAGAGTAAAGTATATAATGTTTGACCGCCAAGACAATAAGGATGGTGATCCAAGATCGATAATCGAAGAATCGATTTCTCGGGCCAAAAATCGTATTTTTAAATCGATATGTGGTACTGAATCGATTCAGTGAATCGATTTTTCACCCTTGAATATTTTTTTCACACTTGATATTTTCTGAAGTATAATCCTACACTTTACCAGCAAGAACAAAAAATCTCTATTAATCACAACGTTCACTCAATAGACATGATTTATATGCTTGGATCCCAGTAGACAGACTGTTGTTTTCGAAAAGCTTAGATATTATGCATTGGGAACTGTAAGTTATTTATTTTTTTAACTTTTTAATGTAACAAACTACATTTACAAAATAAACGTTTTCTTACCTGATCTGATACTATATTAAGGTACCTAATGAAAATAATAATTATTATTGAATTACCTGATTTTAATGATAAGAGATTGTTTATTAGAGTATATTTCTTGTTTTTAATAAAATGGATGAACTTGAAAAAGGAATTGATTTTTTAGAAATCGTTCTCGACTTTTTTGTGAATCGATTCATCAGATTACGATTCAAATCAATTCAAAAATCGATCTTCTTCGGAAAGAATCGCAATTTACCGCGAAAACGCATCAGCCAGCCATGTCAATGTGTCAAAGTGAATGACGTCACACGCCGTGCCAAAACAAACTGATAAACGAAACCCTGTTCTCGAAACAAACAAAGGGAGTTAGAAGTTTTGTTCGCGTAACTTTAATTAAAAATGAATTCTTCTTATTACAAATACTGAATCGTGTCCTAGTGTGAAAGCACAACTACAAAAACGCCTAACAAACTATTTATTTATGTGCCAAACAATGTAAAAATCCCTCTCCTAGAGAGGAGGCCTGAGACCCTGCAGTGGGAACATTATAGGCTGATGATGATGACTTTTGTGAAGATTATTTTGATGTAAGTACAACAACAACCTATTTCTAAATCCAAAGTACAAAAGGAATGTTGCAAAATAACTATTTTCTAGTTAAATTTATAAAGTGAGGTTAAGTTGTTTTGCCTCAAGTAGAATCGTACCATTTAATGTCATTTATATTTAATGCAATATGTTTTTCTGTTTTTCTAGTTACCAAATGATATGGTTAAATATGGAGTATCATATTATGGGATCAGTATCACAAGTGAAATGAAATGAACATGAAACCAGGTTGCATCCCAAGTAAATTTGAGTGTCAAGAAGACAGGAAGAAACGAACGTGTCTCAGCATACATAGGACGGCCGTATATTATAAAATAACAAAGAATGATGACAATCACAGAGTGTCTAAATGATTCACAAGAAAGTGTTTCGCCAGATGTGACGCAAGGTTCATCTCTCAAAGACACTTCAGATACTATTTCAAGTATGTAAAAAAAAAAAAAATATTTATACCTGGTTTAAAATTTGTTGAGCACCTTGTTACTATTGTTCTAATTTCTTGTGTTTACTTTTTAGATTATCAAACAATTGGAGAAAATATTTCAGAAACTTTATCCTTGAAGTCAGTAGAAAAATCTGTTCAAGCATACATAACACACAAATTCTGAAGTAAGGCTGTACAGACCAAAATAAAGTCCATAGACCAGGCATCATCACCTTTGAAACCTTCACTAATATCTTGCAGTACGTCTCCATTTAAGGCTTAGACCATAAAACAATGTAGACCATCCATATCCAGCTTAAGCAAAACTACTCGAAATATATTCATTGAAGAAAAGCATTCCGACAACAATATTTCTTTATATACACTATCTGTAACAACTGGCAGTGAGTCACCATCAGTGTACTCATTACAAATAAAGTCATCATCTGACTGTAGTGAATTTATTAAAGAAGACAGAAAAATAGAAGCATCAGAGACTATATCACAAACATTAAAGAAAATTGAGAGAAGACCTCAATTATATATTGGTGTTCCAAGTAGTTGTTACTATTTGATCTAATCAATAACGAAATTAATATTCCCAAACATCATTTGTTACATAATATATTTTATTAAATATCCAGGAAAACAGTTGGGAGCACAGAATCCACGGTTAATACTGTAACCGTATAATTGGAAAGCGTACTGTGGGTTGCTGTGCTCACATCATGACTATTGTTTGGTATATGGGGTGGGCTGGACATCAACAAGATATTTCAGCACCTGCCTCCTGCCTAGATCTCTTATTAAGAGAAAATTATGAAAATGAGGAAATGGAATAAAAGAAAATAAGAATGTTATTGGTTTTATTTCAAATATCCCTAGTAGTTAACTAACTTCCCATTAGCATACACAGGATCGAATTATCAATTCTTTATAATAATATTTATGTTATGTTACTGCCTATAAGCCTTCACAATGAAAACAATAATTGAAGAATCGATAATATTATTATTTCAACTGCCTATCTTGACGATTATATTTTACTATATGACGACAATCAAGTCATACTTTATGGTGCTATCGTCTGTCGTAAAAGTGTAGTTATTTTCAGGTTCATCATCTTCCTGCCCTTATCCCATTTTACTTGGGGTCGGCGCAACACGTTTTTTTCTTTCACTCTCCCATAAATCGAAAGGGTTCATCATTATAATTATATTACTTTCCTTGGGGTTTATTGAATAACGATTTAGTCACTCGAACGTCCCGGTGTCTTTTGACACTCTTCGTTAAGTATGTATGTAGATGGACTGGTAAATGTGGCGACACCTGCGAAGATGTTCATCTGGTCTGGTGAGTGGTGATGTTCTGCTGCGACATCAGTAATAAAATAATTCGTATTTTGATTTTAACAGATGAAATAGTTTGACAGCTGTCAACGCTGTCATGGACGTTTCTTTGAACGCAGTTAAGATGCAAGGTGGTGCATTTTCATAATCTTTTCCCAATATATACTATATTGAAAATTTTTAAATACTGCCCATAACACCATTTATTGGAAGGAGCATAGATAGTAATTTGTACCATAATACATGATTTGGCCAAAAAAAAACCTCCTTTAAATTCTAATAAAATAACATTTATCCTTTGCAGATAGCTCAACAGTTTCATATAAATTTAGTACATCGTATAAATACTTGTACATATTCATAGAAGCTTTTTAGTAAATAAAGTTATTTGACTACATAGGTACATAATTTCACAATCTCTGAATAATGCTATCTGTCAAGTAAAATCTATGATAATGAAGAATTTATTTAAAGTAGAGATGGAAATATTTTTTATCCATCTGATGGATAGCGACCATGAAATAAGCCCTAAGGCTCCTAGGCTAAGGATTATAGAAGGCTTTATGGGAACCTATCTGCTATATTATTGTAGCTTTCTATTTCCACTGTCTTCATGTAAAGATACATTTCAAACACAGTTCAGTTTAGATTTAGGTACATATTTCCCCGTTTAGAAAATGCTCTGTGGTACATATTAGGTCTTTACCTATGAAATTGCCGTTCTGCAGTACTGGCCATTTCAAATCAAAATAATTTTTGTTAAAGAAGCTGATGATACACAATCTACGGCTGAATTAGCAGCAGCTTTCGACGTTAGCGTCAAAACACTAATGGTCCATTTGCGTCAAATGGGGAAGAAAACTGTCCAATAGTTCCACGTAGAGGGCGCTGTACATTGGCTACAAAAAAACTGTCTAACTCCATAGAAATTGAACAATATCTTAATATTTTGTGACTTTTTTCAATATTATGGGTCGTTGTGTAGCCTTTGGATGCAAAGAAATAGGCGTTGTCAGATTTCCAAGAAATTTGCGCATGAAGAGAAAGTGGGAAAAGGCACTGAAACTAAAAAAAATCAAAACAAGTAATTTTTCGAGGTTATGTGGGAAACATTTCAACGAAACAGACTACGAGACACAGAACACTGCTACGAGACCACGTTTAAGGCGACAGGTTAGTACAATACCTAATATTAATTCTGACTTTTTATTAATAATTTGAATGTGTGGGAGAAACAAGGGTCGAACGTTGACTTGGTTTCTCCCACTTCAAGTCAACGTTCGCTCATGGGGGATTTAAGCCGCACTGATATATTCCAAGTATTAACATTACCAATATTGTTTCAGGCTTTCCACTCCAACGCAATATTTTGAAGAAATCTGCTGTGCCCTCTATATTTTGTTGGAATGAATCACAGAGTGTCACCTCAGCTCGAACTGAGCGATTGCAACAGAGAAATGCAAGGCGTTGCTTATTATCAAGCCCTTTAATATCAAACGAACAGTGGTTCGTTTGATATTAAAGGGCTTGGCAATAAGCAAGCTGGTAGATGGCAGTGGCCATCTACCAGCTTTGATCTTATTCCAGACATGAACTTATAAGAATTGGTTCTTTTCAAATAACTATACATTTTGTAACATTTTAACAAATGATGTATTACCTTAGTTTGTTTATTATAAGATCATTAAAAAGCAAAAAGTTACTGAGTGAAGTTTATTTTACAACTTGTAGAACCATAATATTGCCCAGAAAACAGCTAAAAGTCGATAAAATGTTAAATCTATTGTAACTTTCGACAAGCTCCGCTTTCTTTACTTGTTGCGTTGCTCCTCGTTTTTTTCAATTCCTCCTTCAACTGGGTGATACGCCAGGTATCATACATTGTGCAGCGACAAATTGAGTTAAAAATCCCGCGCAAATACTTAAAAAATCGTCCACACAATGCAAACGTTTATTTCAAAAAATTTGACATGTATAGCCAAACACCAGCGCCATCTTGCGGCGAAGTTTCCAGGAAACAACCCCATTGGCAAGGTAAAAAAGCTTGACAAATGGGTGCCCCACGAACTCAATGATCGCCAGCGCGAAGTACGCGTCGAGACGTGCCTTGCACTGCTTAACAGACACACAAATGAAGGAATTTTGAACCGCTTTGTTACCTGCGATGAAAAATGGATCCTGTACGATAACCGTAAGCGCTCAGCAAGTTGGTTGGATCCTGGTTCAGCACCTAAACAATGCCCTAAACGAAAACTTACCCCTAGAAAAGTGATGGTCACTGTTTGGTGGTCTAGCGCCGGTGTGATTCATCACAGCTTCTTACCAAACGGGGTGTGCATTACTGCAGATGTGTACTGTGAAGAACTGAACACAATGATGGAGAAGCTGGCACATCTCCAACCAGCATTGGTCAATCGCTCGTCTTCGCTGCTCCTGCACGACAACGCGCGACCTCATACTGCACAGCAGACGGTCTCCAAGTTGCAAGAACTGGGGTTGGAAGTTCTCAGTCATCCACCCTACTCACCAGACCTTGCGCCTACAGACTATCTACTACTTTTTCCAGAATTTAGATAACTTCTTGGCGGGAAAAAAATTCAATACCCGAGAGGCAGTACAAAATGCCTTTGAAGAATTTGTTGCCTCCCGACCAGCTGATTTCTTTAAGAAGGGCATCAATAAACTGCCACTGCGTTGGCAAAGATGCATTGATTAATTAATGGGTGATTACTTCGACTTACTACAAATAAAAAATACATGAAAAAAAATCGTTTAAATTTTTTCAAACAAAACGGCAATTTCGTAGGTAAAGACCTATTATTATGTATATTTCAAATGTGTGTTGGTAAATGTTTTTTGTTTAGCATATGTACAAGTTAGGTATTAGTACGGAGTGTGGATCCCTTGCGGGTAAAAGTCTCCTCCAAGTTTGTCCACGTAGGTAATTCTAATGTGTGGTGATCATCCACAACATACAGCGCAAAAGGCAGGGTTCTTATCAATTGAGCCGTAACGCCTGACTGTAGTACAAAGCAAGGATGCATTAGCATCAATAATTATTGTAGATATAAGATTAATATTGTAAATGTGAATGTAAGTTTGTTTGTTACGTTTTCACGCAATGAACTTTGTACACAGATTCTTGGAGGTATTAGAAGTAAACAAAGCGAGCAAAGCCGCGGGTAAAAGCTAGTGAAATAATAAATTTTATGATTTTTCAGCATTATAATTATGTCCCATGCACATCCAATGCCAATGGCTAGGTACCTACCTACATAATTTTGTAAGGTAGGGAGTAGTACCTACCTACTGTTGAAATTGACGGAGGTGGCCCCATTTTAACTTTCCTTTCATCAACAATAGGACAAGTAGGTATGTTACAGCCTCCCCCTGTTGAGATTTCCTCAACATCATCGTGGACAATTTGTGGACCGACTGTATTGTAGTGTCCATATTTGGGCAGTAGGTAGGTATAGATAAAACATTACAGATAGGAGACGCATTGGTTTATGACTCGTATTTAAACATAGATGCTCTGTGCTTATTGTGCTTCAACTATTGGTACTCTCCGGCTGAGCTTTCTCTTGTAATTGTGTACCTACCTACATAAAATATTTTATTGAGCGATCATTGTTTTTTAATAGGTAGATAGGTATTAAAGCTGTTTGCGAGTGCATCGTAGGACACATTCTATAGGTACGTGCCTCAACTGCGAAGCAAAGAGTTACCATTTAATACCAATGTTGACCATAATTTGCTTGTTCCGTCAGTTTTAGTAGATAAATCTACAAGTAAAGGTAGGCAGAACCAAATAAGTAGATAGGTACGTAGGTATAAGTCTTAATAAGTTAGGTTACATAATTATCTATAATTATGAAGTATTAATTGTGATGCCCTTATACTTACTTACGTTAGTTGTTATCCCAAGTTTTCACGATGCTCTATTCTAGAAGTAGATTTGTCAATAATTATAATAACCCAGTTTCTCATATAAATAGGTCAGGTAAAGATAACAGTCCTATCTGTATTAGTAGGTTCCTATTAAAAGTACCTGTTTATGTACCTATACCTCAGTCGGATTATTCGTTTGAATGACCTCTTACGGTAAATTTTTGGGAAACTTGGGATTTTTCATCATTTTTACAAGATGGCCGCCACACTGTCCGCCATCTTTTTTTTCTGAAAAGTCATAATTTTCCTGAAATTTCAGGGATATAGGCCACCAACTGGTTTACTTGGTGTTGCCAACTTTTGAGTTTAGTAGAACAAACTAATTCGCCAATGTCGGGTCTCACCCAAAAATTCTAGCGCCAATGGCTTTCGGGGTTGCCAGCTGAAAGTGATGAAAATGGTCAAATGTCATTTGAGGGACCCCATTCTTGGTGTTTATGTAAAATTTCCATTCAAAATGTCGTTATTTCTACTTTTCATGTTTTCGGGGAAAATCTGGGAAATTTACTTAAAAATGGGGAAAAAATTTGCACCAGGCAACACTCCTTGACAAATCACATAACCGGTCAATACAACACAATCTAGTCGGGAGATGCCAGCTGTCCCAATTATCGTGTCGAAAATTGGGATTTTTCATCATTCTTACAAGATGGCCGCCACACTGTCCGCCATCTTTTTTTTTAAAAAAGTCATAATTTTTCTATAATTTCAAGGATATAGGCCAGCAACTGGTGTACTTGGTGTTGCCAACTTTTGACTTTAGTAGAACAAACTAATTCGCCAAAGTCGGGTCAGACCCAAAAATTCTAGCGCCAATGGCTCTCGGGGTTGCCAGCTGAAAGTTATGAAAATGGTCAAATGTCATTTGATGGACCCCATTCTTGGTGTTTATGTAAAATTTCCATTCAAAATGTCGTTATTTCTACTTTTCATGTTTTCGGGGAAAATCTGGGAAATTTCCCTAAAAATGGGGAAAATTTTTGCACCAGGCCACACTTCTTGGCGAATTACATAACCGGTCCATACAACACAATCCGGTCGGGGGATACCAGCTGTCCCAATTATCGTGTCGAAAATTGGGATTTTTCGGCCTTCTTACAAGATGGCCGCCATGGAATCCGCCATCTTGTTTTTCTGAAAAGTCATAATTTTCCTGAAATGTCAAGAATATAGGCCACCGATTGGTCTACTTGGTGTTGCCAACTTTCGAGTTTGGTAGAACAAACTAATTCGCCAAAGTCAAAAAGACCCAAAAAATAAAAAGTTCAATATTTTTTGGGGTTGCCAATTAAAACGAACCAAAATGGTCAAATGTCATTTGGGGGACCCCAATGTTGCCGGCTAGTCAAAGTCTCTATTTAAAATGTCATTATTTCTACTTTTCATGTTTTCGGGGAAAATCTGGGAAAATACCCTAAAAATGGGGAAAATTTTTGCACCAGGCAACACTCGTCAACAAAACACACAACCGCTCCCTACATACCGAACCCGTCCGATGTTGCCAACTACCCGAAAAATGGATTTGAAAAAAATCTAAATTTCCAACTTTTTACAAAATGGCCGCCGCAGCGTCCTCCATCTTGGATTTTTACAATGTCATAATTTTTCCCAATTGCCATTGAAATTACCAACAAATTGGCAGACTTTTCGTTGGCGGTTTTAGAATTTGGTAGAAGAAAACAATTTGTCAAAGTCGAGTGAAAAAAGTCGACAATTTCAAAACGTCCTGGCGCGGCCGCCATCTTGTTTTTTTTTTTTTTTTTACTTTTTTTTTAAATGCTTCTAGATTTCGTATAGGACCTCTGAGTCGAAATTCATCCAAGTCTTTCCCCCACCGAAACCGGAAATGGACTCGCCCTCCATCTCGGATTTGAACTTTCCCTATAATTTTCCTCTACTCGATTGGTCAGATGACACATTTTTGCAAAACATACCCCTAACCCATCTCTCACCCATTCCGAGAAACGACATGTCAATGAGTCAGTCAGTGGCTTTGTAGTTTTATATAACTATAACTAGTATTTGCGTGGTTGCGCGAGCTGCGCGCAGCTCGCGGGTCGTGAAGAGGGGCAGAGGGGGAGCTTTGAAAAATACCTACACCTACCTACACCTACCTACACCTACCTACACCTACCTACACCTACCTACACCTACCTACACCTACCTACACCTACCTACACCTACCTACACCTACCTACACCTACCTACACCTACCTACACCTACCTACACCTACCTACACCTACCTACACCTACCTACACCTACCTACACCTACCTACACCTACCTACACCTACCTACACCTACCTACACCTACCTACACCTACCTACACCTACCTACACCTACCTACACCTACCTACACCTACCTACTACCTACCTACACCCACCTGCACCTACCTACACCTACCTACTACCTACCTACCACCTACCTACTACCCCTACACCTACCTACTACCTATCTATCACCTACCTACTACCTACCTACTACCTCCTACTACCACTAAAAAAACATTACCCTAAAGTTTGCTTGTCGTCGCCCCTGAGTAACGCTTCACCCACTCAACCTTCGTTACGCTAAGGACCTACACCTACCTACACCTACGGTTACCTATGGTTTTTGAACGCATTAGAGAGGGTTTATGATATTTGGGTAGATAAAGGACATTTAGTTGCTTACGTCGGCAGTTATGTCTCTTAACTTATCGCCTAATGAACCTTATGATATCAGAAGAAGAAGTGTGCCGTAATTCATCACGTGAGTCTAGTGTGGGGTGTTGAATGTCACATTTTCTTCGAATTTTCTAAATTAAGACACGTCTGTTGATTTACAAAGATTTCTTACACCTTTCCTTACTTGAGAGCAATGATAAGAAAGACCATATAAACGACTAGCGGACGTCACGCGGTTTCACCCGCGTAGTTCCCGTTCCCGTAGGAATACAGAGATAAAAAGTAGCCTATGACACCCAGCAATAATGTGGCTTTCTATTGGTGAAAGAATTTTTAAAATCGGTTCAGTAGATCCCGAGATTACCCCTTACAATTTAACAAATATACAAACACACAAACTTTACCTCTTTATAATATTATTATTATTATTTCCTTTATTTAACTTTATACATATAAATTATATTTTTAAATATTCCTATACAAAGTAATATAAAAAAACATTTAAAAATATAAAAAATAGTAGCCCACCGGTATCGGGAACAGGGTCCAAGCTACCGGTAGTCAGGGCTCCAGAGAAAGGAACCTCCTAACAATACGAGCCGTGTCCAGGAGTACCGCTCTCTGTATCAAGCCCTTGATCCAGCCGCCCAATGAGAGCCTCCTCAGATGTTGGTCGAGGCTCTTGGCAATTATGCCATTGGCTGAAACGACTATCGGCACAATGATTGCTGAGTTCACACCCCACATGTCGACAACCTCGCGAGCCAAGTCAAGATATTTAATTTGCTTATCTTTCTCAGCTTTCACGAGGTTCTCGTCATGCACAATCATTGCGCGCCTCTCTGATCGATCCACCACCACTATATCAGGTTTATTGGCTACAATAGTCCTGTCAGTGATGATGGATTGATCCCAGTACAATGTGATACTGCCATTTTCGAGAACTGGGTCGGGCACATATCTGTAGTACGGCACTTCCGATTCCACAAGGCTGTATTTCAGAGCAAGTTGCTGATGGATAATCCTGGCTACAAGGTTGTGTCTATGCAAGTACTCTCCGTTAGCCAGACGAGAACACCCAGAGATAATGTGACGGATTGATTCGCCCGGACGGTGGCATGCCCGACATATGTCAACCGTGCCGTCCTTCACAATAAATCTCCGGTAGTTATTCGTCATTATAACTTCATCCATAATTGCACAGACAAAACCTTCGGTTTCTCCGAAGAGTTCCCCGGATCGTAGCCAGGCTACGGACGCTAGGAAGTCTATGTCGGGCCCGTGTAGGGCCCGAAAAAAGCGTCCGTGAAGCTCCTTACTCTGCCATACCTCCATGCGGTCGTTAGTGTCAAGCACTACAGGTTTGCTCCAGTTCTCTTTAGCCAAGGAGAGCGGGGTAAGGCCCCTGTCCACCGCGACAACATCTCGATGCATCCCCATGTCGGCTTCCAGAAAGTATTCCCTGAGACTGCATATCTCACGATTGTGGAGAGTCTTAGCATTTAAAAAGCCTCGACCTCCACACTTCCGTGGGATATACAGTCTCATAACCGAAGAACGTGGGTGATGCATTCGATATGCCGTCAACAATGTACGGACCCGCCTATCCAGGGCGTCTAACTCTGTCTGAGTCCATTTGAGTACGCCGAAAGAGTACATCAAAACCGGCATGACCCAACCGTTGAAGGCACGCACCTTATTTCCGCCCGACAAAAGACTATTAAAAACTTTTCTCAGGCGGCCAAAGAAGCGCTTCCTCAACGATTGCTTCATGTCGGCAACGTTGATGCCCAGTGCTTCCGACATACCCAAATACTTGTAGGTTTCGGTTGCTGAGAGGGATCTAAGATTTATGGTATCCGTGAGCTGGGTTCCCACAGATTCCACAATCCCCCCTCGCTTTACATGCATGACCGCACACTTGTCCACCCCGAATTCCATCCTGATGGCGCTACTGAAAGTTTCAGTGACCTTCAGTAGCTCCATCAGTTGCAAATCGTTGGGGGCAAAGAGTTTGAGGTCATCCATGTAAAGGAGGTGAGATATAACCTGACCGCCTCTCTTCAACCGATAGCCCAGACTTGAATCCTCCAGCAGCGTGCTAAGAGGATTCAAGGCTAAGCAGAACCAAAGTGGACTCAAACTGTCGCCCTGAAATATACCCCGCTCTATTCTTATCGGCTCGCTATTCCTCTGGATCTGTCGACATCCTGGATAGCGAAGGACTGTCCTCCATTGCCCCATACACGACATCAGGAAGGTGCGTAGGGTTGCATCAATTTTATACAACTCTAGCACCCTCATGAGCCATGTATGTGGCACCGAGTCATAGGCCTTCTTATAGTCTATCCAACATGTCGACAGATCCTTTCGGGAACGGCGAACCTGTTGGCTAATGGCCATATCGATAAGGAGTAGCTCTTTAGTACCACGGGACCCGTTCCTACATCCATTTTGAGAAGCGGACATGATAGAATTGTCATCAATGTGTTTGTTAATTTTGGTTCTCAAAATTGATGTAAGAACTTTATAGACTGTCGGAAGACAAGTAATCGGTCTATAATTTTTGGGCTCCGCGGTACTACCTGATTTATAGAGCAGGTGGGTTATACCTGTTGTCAGGAATTCGGGCAGCGACCCTGACTGTAAGGCTGTCTGGAAAAGAGTCGCCAGGCGAGCGTGCGACCTTGTGATCCATTTGATCCAGAAATTGTGCAGCCCGTCCGGCCCTGGAGATTTCCAGTTAGGCAACGGGCGGACTGCACGAGCAACGTCTTGGGGGCTGATAGTTACCGCCCCCATTTCTGATACTGGATCGCACGCTCGCTCGACTCCTCGAATCCATTCACCCTCAGTATGGCTGACAGGCACCGACCAGATGCTGCGCCAGAACGAGCTCATGGCATCATCATCCGGTAGGAGCCCGTCAGCCACACCTTGGTCCGGTCGCTCCCAAGCCCTGTATACCCACCTTTCATCCCTTTGGAATGTGCGATTCTGAGTGTACCGCTCCACCCGTCGCTTATACCTACGGATACGGTTCGCCCATGCATACACTTTCTGCTTCCAGAAGTCGATGCGTTCTGTGATACGGGACATGTAGTCTCGAGGACTGATATCAGTCCCCGCGAACGCCCGCCTCACAAAACGCATCACTCGAGGGCGAATGTTGCCCTCCCGGAAGCAGGTTAGTTTGCCGATGAATGCCCTGGCCCTAGTAATGCGTCGTTCAATCCTGCACTGCCATGCTGGTACAGCAACTTTCGGTCGTGTAGCTATGTCATCTGGAAACTTGACATGAGCTACACGACACGCCGTTACAGCCGCACAATACAGGATTGAATGAGCATCAGTAAGGTTTTCGCAATTGTCAAAATAGCTTGACAACTGCGAATCCAGAACAGCCACCAGCGCCCTATTTTTGTTGTGCATGGGCAAACGAGGTAAACGCGGTCTAAGTTCGGGATTCATGAAGCGATACTCCAGAACCGCACCCTCCAAAGTACTCCTTATCTCCTCATTGCACTGGGTACTTACATCAGTAACCATGTCATTACTCACGTCGTTTTCGTGGTTAGATGTTGTGGTTGTTGTAGCCACAGGCTGTGGAGGTACCACAGCCTGCGAGGGTGTAGCGTGAGACGGTGTAATGACATGGCTACCCTGCATTTCAGTTCGCAGGCGATCAAGCACAGTGTCATCCAACATACGATTACGCTGGATGACCCGTACCTGATCCGACAATCGTTGCGCCGACACGTTGACAGCTGGCTCAAGCACCTGAAACAGAGAGAGCATCCGAACACGGTACGCGGTCAGGTTGTCTCCTCCCTCTGTAGCCCCATAATATGCGCGCATGACGTTCTCATTTATGGACTGAGTCCATCTCATGCGCGACACATTTCCACCGGCAGCGGGGACCATGTTCGGGGCCGGTTGGCCTCGAGGTCCCAGGCCCGCTGGTGGCCGTCCTCTTCCTCGTCGTCCGCGCCGCGGTGGTGATGGTGATGGCGGCGGTGATGTTGATTGTATCGACGGCGACGTGGAGAAAAACTCATCACTGGAACTCGACGCAGCTACAGCTACCGGTGACACGGCGCTCACGCGTGTGGCGCGTCCCGGCGGCTGCGAGGCGGAGTTTAGTGACGAGTCCGGAGATGGTGGGTGTGCTTGGAGTCGCTTAGCCCGGCTTCTTGTTAACATAGGTGACGTCTATCAATTGCTTCGTTCTGCATGATTTTTATTTTTCGTAGGATTTAACGTAAATGGTGATTGTGATTTATTGTCCTTTTTTTTCTGGTGGTTTATATTTCCAAAATATTTTATTGAACATGTTTTCTGTATTAAAATTCGTCAAAAAAGATTTAAAATTATTGGAAAATTTATTATTATTATATTATTATTATTTGTTTTTATACTTTTACGTATCTCGGCTTTATTACCGGAATTATAGAATAGTACGGGCCGGAGCCAAGTACTATTCCTGGAGAGTGGTGATGGGATGAGATGATGATATAGTCGGGTTGTGTGATGATGAGTGAGCATTAAACTGTGTCTGTGTGGTGATTGAGGGTTGAGTACGTGAGGTGGAGATTACTGTCTCATTTTCATTATGTAAAAATTTTCTCACAATCCTGCAGGTATTAAGGATTGCGGCCTTCTGAAGGCTTTGATACGTGTATGGTGGTAAATCAAGTGTTTTTAAAGACTGGTGGAGCTGTTTAGGTATAACACCTGTTGTTGATAACACAATAGGGACTATAGCGACATTGTTAAGATGCCACATTCGAGTTATTTCAATTTTAAGGTCGGTATATTTTGCGAGTTTTTCTGCTATTGTGTTTTGAAGGTTGTGCTTATTTGGTACGGCGATGTCTATTATTAACGCGGTTTTATTACATTTGTCTAATAAAGTGATGTCTGGTCTATTGTAGTGTGTTGTTTTGTCGGTGAAGATACCTCTGTCGAAGTATAATTGATGAGTGGCGTTTTCAAGACTAGTTTCGGGCTGATATTTATAATAAGGCACTGGCGGTGTGGAGATGAAGTTATATTTGATTGCTAATTTTTGATGAATTATGTTTGCTATTTGATCATGTCGGTGCTTATAATCAGTCTGGACTATTGCTTTACACGCACCTGTGATGTGCTGAATGGTTTCCGAAGAACTATTGCATCGCCTACATATGTCTATTGTCTGTGGGACTCTCATTATGTGTTTCTGATAATTGCGGGTTTCTATGACCTGGTCCTGTATCGCTATCATAAACCCTTCCGTCTCAGGGAACAGTTCTCCACGCCTTAACCATTCGTTCGACGCTAACTTGTCGACGTTTGGTAGATTAAGGTCGTGTCGGTGTCTCCCATGTAGTGACTTTTGGGTCAATTCAGCAATTTTTGTCTGTCGGTCAGTCTGTTGTTCATTACTCTGTGTTGTCCTGTCATACATGTTCAAAGGGGTAAATTTTTTGTCATTATACGCTATTGCTTTGTGTAAGGTTGAAGTGTAGCTTTTAAAATCAAAGTATTTTCTTAATGTTGTTATTTGTTTGTTATGTAGGTTAGTGATATCTATTATTCCCCTGCCACCATCGTTTCTTGGTAGTGTGAGTCTCTGTACACATGACCTAGGGTGGTGTCTCCTGTGTTTAGTGAGAGTGGTGTTTATGATCCTTTGTAAGTTTTTAAGATCAGTCTTGTTCCATTTTATGATGCCAAAGGAATAGGTGAGAATGGGGATGGCATAGGTATTAATAGCTTTAACGGTGTTTTTAGCGTTTATCTGAGTGTTGAATATTGTTTTTAACCTGTGCTTAAATTTCTTAGTGAGTGTAGTTTTTATTTCCTTATGCAGAATCTGTTTAGCCTGTATATACCCTAGATATTTGTACGTCCCGGTTTCGTCTAATGAATCTATTGTCTCGCCTGTCTGCATTTGGTATGTATGTGTATATGTTACTCCTGCTTTTATTGAATTGATTTTACATTTATCAATCCCAAACTCCATAGCTATATCTTTTGAGAATTGTTCAGTTACATCGGCTAATTCATATAAGTCATCAGGGGATGATGCATACAATTTGATGTCATCCATGTAAAGGAGATGGTTTACTTTACAATATTGTTGGTCAGTCGGTATTTCAGTCATTGTATCAATATATTGGAGTTGGTAACCGGGTAATAATGCATTTAGTTTGTTCGAAAGCGGGTTTAATGCTAGACAGAACCATAATGGGCTGAGTGAGTCTCCTTGAAATATCCCGCGCTGGATCTTAATGTATTCTGTTTCGACTGTTCCTGTTGATGTGTTCAGTTGTAATCTTGTCCTCCATTTTTCTACAATATAACCTAAGCAATTGATGAGTTGTGGGTGTATTTTATAAATTTTTAAAACTTCGAGTAACCACGAGTGTGGTACTGAATCGTATGCTTTCCTATAATCTATATACATAGTGTGTAAATCTATTTTGGTACGTTGGACATGTCTATGTATTACTGCATCTATTGTCAATTGTTCCTTACATCCTTGACTTAACTTTTTGCACCCCTTTTGTTCTTCTGTTAATATTTTCTGTGTTTCAAGATGTTTATAAATGATGTGACTAATGCATGATGTCATTATTTTATATATGGTTTGCAGACAAGTAATTGGCCTATATTTTGCTGGATTAACTGAGTCACTAGGGTCTTTTGGTAGCATGTAGGTCTTACCTTCTGCCATATATGAAGGGATCGTTGTGGGATCTTTAATGAAACTGTTAATATGATTAAATAAATGCGGATGTGTATGTGTAAATTTTTTGTACCAATAGTTGTGTATGTAATCTGAACCAGGCGCTTTCCAATTGTGTATTTTTGTTAGGACGTCATGAAAAGTTGCTACATCAACTTGCTCAAAGATCATCGCTTCAGTGTTAGTATGTATGGCCTGTTCTGTTTTAATCCATTCCATCTATCTTACCAGATTCGTGTATTCCTAAATATTTATATGTCCTATCTATTCCTAGTTGTTCAAATGTATCTCCACTCAGTAGTATATGTCCTTCACCTGTTCTATTATTCCTGTGTCCTGATCTAATGTGTATAGTATTACATTTATTTAAACCGAAACTCATACCTATATCGTTTGTGAATATTTCAACACTGTCTAATAAAACTTTTAAATTGTTTTTATTGTTGGCGTACACTTTTAAGTCATCCATGTACAATAAGTGATTTACCCAGAAGCTATCTTTAAGTTTGTATGCTTTCATTTCATATTTATTTAGGATTAATGAGATTGGATTAATTGCCAGACAGAACAACAAAGGTGACAGAGAGTCTCCCTGGAATATGCCACGCTTGATGTAAATGGGCTCAGTAGTTAAGGACTCGGTGGTTCCACGGGCTGTCATGATCACTTTCCATGTAGGCATAGCAATTTCAAGGAAAGCCTTGATCATGGGCGGGCATTTGTAAATATCAAGAATTCTCAGAAGCCATTCGTGTGATACACTATCGAACGCCTTCTGATAATCTATCCAAGCCATACTCAAATTTTTCTGGGACTGATGTGCGTCCTCCAAAATTGCTTTGTTGACCATGAGGTGGTCTTTACAGCTCCGGGCTCCGCGGCGGCAGCCTCTTTATATATTATTATTATTTCTGTTTCGGTTTTCCGATACTCGACCTTACGTCGGTTTTGGAATAGATATCCCGTCCCGCATCCCGCAGGAAAAAAGATATCTATTTCCCCCTATCTTCTTCTTCGCGTGCGGATTGTATTTTGTGTGGTTGATGTATGACTTTGTGTATTTGGTGTGTGTGAGGTACTGACGGGTGATTGCAGAGAGTCTACTGTGTGTGATGATTGCTGTGTGTCTGGTGTGGTCTCTTGTGTGTGAGGTGTACTCTCTTGTGTGTGAGGTGTACTATTAACAAAAACAGTGTCTCCCAATACCTTACTGAGTATGGTGTTTGTGTGTATGGATGCTTGTTTTTGTAGGATTGTTATGTCTATTGTTGTACTCAGCTGGTCTATGTATCTATGTAAACTTTTACTAATAATGCCTGTAGCTCCTACTACTATTGGGATAACTGTAGTTTGAGTATTCCATAAGCGCCGAATTTCTGTCTTCAAAAGGTGGTATTTGCTTAATTTTTCTATTTCTTTAGCTCCTATGTTGTAGTCTGAAGGTACTGCTATATCTATTAAAAATGTGCTATTGTTGGTCTTGTCTACATATATTAAATCTGGTCTATTATGTGTTACGGTAATATCAGTCTGTATAGGTATTTCCCACATGATTTTAGCCTGTCCATTTTCTTTAACTTGCGGCTGTGTTAACGCTTCTTTCCACCAAAGACTCGACACCTCGATATTATGTTTCCTTGCCAAACACCAGTGGACATACTGAACCAAGCTGTTGTGCCTCTTGACATAATACGTGCCCGCTAACTTTTCGCATCCTGAGATGATGTGCTGCATCGTTTCGTCTTTGCTGGCGCATAGGCGACATTTACCATCTACATCCATTTTTAAAATGTCACGTTGATGTTGACGCGTCATAACAGCCTGGTCCTGTATGGCAAATATTGCTGATTCTATGGAGGGTGAAATTTGTTGCTTCTTCATCCATTTGAACGAATTTTCTTTGTCTATATTAGCTTGGTCCAAAACTGCTTTAGGAAACTGTCCATGTAATTGCTTATTTCTCCATTTATCGTTTTGCTTCTTGATTATTGCTTGTTTTATTTCTGCGTCTGTATGTATATTATTATTTTGTGGTAGTTGTAGTTCTCTTTCTATTTCTCGTGCTTCATTTATTATTGAATATTTATCTTTGGTTTTGTCATGTTGAACTATCACCTTTATTAAATCGTCATTCTCTCTTTCCAAATAATGTTTATATTTAAGTATCTGTGTTTTATACATATTTTGTGTATTTATTAACCCCATACCCCCTTCTATTATCGGTAAGTATAATCTTTCTACGTCTGCTTTTTGTCTGTGTGCTTTTTTTATTGCTAATAATTTCCTAGTCTTTATATCTATTGCTTTTAAATCACTGTTCTTATAATTTATAATTCCAAATGAGTACAGTAGAACTGGTATAGCAAACGTATTTACCCCTTTTATGATATTTCGTGCGCTTAAATGTGTGTTCAGTAGCTTTTTAGTCCTCTTAAAATATTCTTTTGTAACCTGTTCCCTAATTTGACTATGTTCTATCTTACCAGATTCGTGTATTCCTAAATATTTATATGTCCTATCTATTTCTAGTTGTTCAAATGTATCTCCACTCAGTAGTATATGTCCTTCACCTGTTGTATTATTCCTGTGTCCTGATCTAATGTGTATAGTATTACATTTATTTAAACCAAAACTCATACCTATATCGTTTGTGAATATTTCAACACTGTCTAATAAAACTTTTAAATTGTTTTTATTGTTGGCGTATACTTTTAAGTCATCCATGTACAATAAGTGATTTACCCAGAAGCTATCTTTAAGTTTGTATCCTTTCATTTCATATTTATTTAAGATTAATGAGATTGGATTAATTAATTATTATTATTATTATATATTATATTATATTATAATTATATATTATTATATTATTATTAAGTATAGATTTAATAATTAATATTATTATATTATTATAGATTAGTATATTAGTATAGATATAGAAGTATAGATATAGATAGGTGCACTGTGTAACGGTTGATATGGCAAGAAAGGAGGTGTCTGATTAGATGACGAGTAAATGAAAATTATGAAAGAAGTAGACATGCTGTGTCGAGTGAACTAGGATACGGGCAAGAAAGTGATGATCATCATCACTTTCTTATGTACTTATGTACTCGGGGAGCCTGTGGTTCAGCTACACCCAAAAGGCCTACAATGCTCTGCGGATCCAGTACAACAACGCGTTTAGGGTGCTGTTAATTGCGTCTGCCTCGGTTCTGTAGCGCGTCATCTATGTTCGCTGAGGCACGTACCGACTGCTTCAATGCGGTACGGCGTAAGAAAGTGGCCTCGTTGCTGAACAGAATCCGTGGCAGCCCCAACAGCATTCTGAGAGCTATAGTCGGGAGGCATGACAGCCCGCTGGTGAGGTCATTAGTCACCTGCACTCTGTCTTTGTTTTTAGTTAAGTACTAACATAGGTTAAGAATATTGTTACTAACTCAAGCATCTTTAGTTAAGTACTAATATAGGTTTTAAGAATATTGTTACTAACCCAATGGATCTTAGTTGTCTAAATAAATAAATGATTATTATTATTATTATTATCAGCTTAGAGCAATCCACTACTGGATATAGGCTTTTTTTAATCTTGCGCCACTCAGCTCGATTTTCGGCAACTCTCATCCAGTTGCTACCAGACTCTGCGAAAATCATCGCTCCACCGAGCCTGAGGGCGTCCCACCATACGCTTACCGATTCGCGGTCTCCACTCAAAAACACGTCTACTCCAACGAGAAAAAAAAGCAAGAAAATGATGATACTGATGAAATTTATATTTAAAAATATTAGATCTTGGTCCCTACCTCATGACCAGCTTCAAGCAGCCTGTTGACAACTCCATGTCCCAATATGCTGTGGCTCTTCGATGTCATAGGGTAACAAACCAGGAGTCGTAGAGCCTCACTTGATACAAGCAGGCTTAGTAAAACTAAGCCAACTGTTGTTTTGTTCTTCATCTGAAATAATAAGGAAATTGGTGTTACGTTAAATATGTAGAAAAATGCTGCGTATAAAGTAGTGAAACTCCTGTTACTGACAGGCTAAGTAAACGTAGATAATTACTAGCTTTTAATAATTACTAGCTTTTGCCCGCGGCTTCGCCCGCGTGGGTGTTGAAATATCTCAACAAACTTTCATCTCCTACTTAACTCCCTTAGGGGTTAAGTTTCTAACAAAAATATACTACAACCTACCCCGAGGGTAGGTTTTAGTATATTAAAAAAAAAAAAAAAAAAAAAATATTAATAAAAATATTTTTAAATAAAATATACTAAAGTATATTTTTGTTAGTAACTCTATTGGTTCTCTTCATTAGTGAAAACAGCATGAAAATCGGTGTAGTAGTTTTTGAATTTATCGCGAGCAGACAGACAGACGCGGCGGAGGACTTTATTTTATAATATGAAGTGATAGTAAACTAAACTGCCCCGTAATTGTCGTTGTTCTAGTGGTCGAAAGTGCGACTGCTGTGCATGCGGTCGTGGGTTCTATTCCCAGGTCACATCAACTGTTATTGGATTTCTGAGTCTGACGGAGTCTGGTTTTGCGCCCGGTTGATGGCAATAGACTCACCCCTCTTACATGGGACTTGAAAATTACTCGCGTAATGTTGGTGTGTTAGGGATAACAGGCGTACTGTTATGTATGTAAAAATACTGCGTTTATAGCAATAAAGCGGGTGCGCCAAAGTTCACCTAAAATTTCAACTCCGATAATTGGAAATCCGAAAATGTTCTTCCTAACATTTTTCATCCTAACAATCGCAATTCCTAACTTCTCTGTCTCTAATGTTTTAATTCCGAAGCATTCAACTTCATAATGTTTGTAGCAATAAACATCTATTACACTATTATTTGTTTTCCTATATTTTCTCAACATAACCATCTTTTACACTATTATTCAAAGTCATATCTTTTTTTTTGTTTATATTACTTTTTATTCATAATAATCAGTATTATAAAAGGTACACTTCAAACGTAAACAAAAAATACTGGCGACCCGACACTTTTATAAACAATCCTAACTAATGATGGCGGCCGCTCGGGCATAGAGAATTTGGTATGAAAAGAATCGTCGTTTCACTGAGTAAAAATATAACAGAACAGTTAGTCGATTTTTTAAATTTTTCATAGATAATTAGTAAGTTTTAATGGTACAGTGTGGCGCGGATCTCTTGGGTCGCTCTAGTTACCTGGACAGACAACCGGAAAAAGTTTTAGGTCGCTCTAGTTACCCGGACATGTCAGTGGCTAATGATATTATGAATTCCAATTTTCGGAAACATGAGTGTTATGAACATCGTCGGTAGGACTACAAATAGTATGAATGAAAACTTTAGGATGAAAAATTTTAGGAAGAGTGATCATTCGGATTACAAATCGTTAGGAAGAACAATTTCGGATAAAGAACTTTAGGTGAGCCAATATGGACCCCAATAAAGCTGCTGCAGTGGCAAAATAAACATTGACAACGTAAATTCCAACGATTTTTATAAGTAAATACAGGTGTTCTATAGGTATCAGGGGTGTTTGTCGAGTCTTTAGACTCGTAGATTGATTCTACACGACTGCAGGCCCAGGGATGAGATCCGAAAACGGATCTCATCCCTGGGCCTGGGGCTGCAGCCTCTACACTAACAACGACGCTACGAATGTCGAAACCTTATGCTGTTGAAATAAAGCTGAAAATCTATTAAAGAAAGTTTACGGTTTAGCATTTCGGTTTCGTTTTTCGCGCCAACCATAATTTAGTATCGATTCCTCACATATTGATATATACTATAGGTACAAGTGTCATATTTTACACATAATATATGATTAAATAAAATACATATTTACTTTATGCCCTCGTGTGCAAGTTTCGTCGATTAATTTTAAAATCGTGTTGTCTAATATTTACAGAACTGCCATTTTGGCATAGTCAAATTAAACAAAACTTGAATATTAAATTAAGAATAATAAATTTGAATATTAAATTATGAAAAGAAAAAATTAAAACAGAATGGACCCCGCCTGCTTCCAAGTTTTGTTTAATTTAAAATGTGCTTGTGTTTTGCTTTTCAGTTTTTTCAGTCGGGTTTTTTAGTTTTTTAACTACTTTTTTTCGTATCATGATAAGCGATTTGATGCGAAAATCACAAACACTTATCGTCTAGGAAGTGTTGATATGAAGTAACATATTTTAATGCAGACATCTTTAAGTGCATAGTGATAATATTACACGAGGCAAATAAGTACCTCAACAACGTTTTCATTGTATACTTTATTTGTTGCAAAGATTATTGCAATACTCTAAGTTGCCAACATGTTTCTCGCAGCCTCAACATGTTGATGGAACATTGCTGAACTTAACATCTCGGTAAAAACAAGGCTTTGAAGCGGAAAATCCGAATCATCTAACGTCAAATTGTGGATTAAGCGAAACTGTTGATGTGATCATAACACAACAAGTTCGGCCTTGGCCTCAGGCCTCAACTAATAAAACACGATTGGGTTCAATCAAATGGACGCCGCGCGGCCGTCCCAAATCTGCTAATACGAGCGATTTCGTAAGATCGATCACACGAAACACCGTGTTGTTTTATTACAAGTCCAAAAATAAACGTGGCTAGCTATTAAAACGAAGATTCAAAACACACTTTGTTCGTCGATGTATATACATAGTTACCACAATTTACATACAGTCTACAAACAAGCAAGTTTTAAATTGATATTTTTACTCATGGCAAACATCCCAATTCTATGCTAACATGATTGTCAAAGTCAAATAAGTTTTTACTACAATAATATCATAATATTATACTTTTGCTGTTTTGTACTCTGCCAGTAAGTATGTCAGCCATTATTTTTGTTAATTATTTTAATTTTTAATTATTATACTTGATAAACAAAAACAAATACTTATATTAACACTAGCGATTAGGACACGTAAAGAAGATATTCTTAATAGAGAGAAATTCGTAACTGTGATGTAGCAAACAATAAAAAAATTACTTACTTTTAAAAATATTAATTTTACAATTAACAAAATATTATACACACTTTTATCAGTATTAATTAATGAATAAGCTCTGTTTACAACAGACTTCCTCGTATTTATTTAATTCACAAACTGTTCCATGACTTGCGTGTAGCACCATTGATAGTTCTGTGCGTACTGAAACTGAAATAGCATTTGTGTAGTCACACAGTACATCTTCCTGTTTAGGTACTTATATCGAACACACATGCAAATCTGATGATTCAACTTTAATCCTTAAATTCCAAAAACATTTTAACCATTCACGATGACTGGTAAATTAAATGATTTAATACTGATGAAATTAAAACAAAAATTGCTAAGGCATACCTAGGTATTTCTGTCAGATTTTTTTAGTTCCCCGTGATCTTTCGTTGAAATAAATGCATATTACTTACCTGGGTCTACCTTTTTTAGTAGAACTTTTTATATCCGAATTTTATTTTGCATAGCAGTGGATGGCAGAATCTTCATTTCGCAGAAAATCATTTGGCGTACACTCATTTACCATAAATTCAAAACGCATGATTTTGTAAGTCAGAATCATCTTTGAGCATAAACTTCATTTCCAGAACCATCATATTGCCGAAAGTTCCCAATCAGAATCGTCTTTTGGCATACATTTCTTTTTGATACATAAGTGTAACATGCAGCAGGCATGGCTTCTGTCACGGCTCCGGCGCTGCGGTGCTCCGGCGGTCCCACGCAAGCTTATCGTCGCAGATGGTTTTAACACACACCACCGCAGCCACCTGCTCCTCAACTTCGCGCCTACGCGGGCTTACATTACACTCTCGGGGTAGGGCAGAAGAGACTACGTAGAGTCGGTTTTGCAGCGATTTGTTTCTGTCACTAACTTTTGTAGCTTAGGTTTTAATTTTAATTTAGTTCAAAAATATTGTAATAGAATTGGCAATATGCCTTATAAAATTCTACCAAATAAAATTCTGCCATCTTAAAAGTATGCCATTGAAAAATCGGCCATTTAAACATTCTGCGAAATGATAATTCTATTAAATAATTGTTCTGCCTTAAACACATTCGTACAAAGAAGAATATGCCAAGTGTGTTATGCCAAATAAATTTCGGAGCATCAAGTTTCTGCCAGATAGATGGTACCCTACCTACCTAACTATAGCAAAATCGAGATTACCTATTGTTACTTATGAATTGTGAGAAGTCGATTTCACTGAAATATTTATTAGAAATATAAAGTTACACGTTTACAAATAAAAATAAATAGATCATTATTTATTTTTTATCCTTTGATCTGACATTTTCTGTTTTAATGTTTTAATTATTTCACTATTTTTGTCAGTTAATTTATCATCATTTCATCAATTAATCAGTTGTGCCATAAAATTATTGTAATGTGTTGTATTAATATGGGTCAATGACCTGAAATAAAGGATTTTTATTTTTTTTTTATTTTTTATTAAGTATCTGCTGTGGTTTGTTATGCTTGTAGTTTTAAATAACAGATTTTGATGATATTTCTATATTTTAGCGTAATTATAATTCATAACCTTTCACCTACCACTTTTGACACTTAGTATATATATATATACATATAGTACTCCTGACCGTTTTTCGGCCACGGCGGCCAATCTCAGCGGAGATTAGCCATCTGCGCGGGAGATATTATAGTGCACAAGTGTGTGCGCAGGCACAGGTGCACTCTCGGTTCCCTTTCTCTCGTAGTCCGATGGGACGGCAATCCGACACGACCGGAGAGAGATCAGGCGCAGGACCAACGGCTTAACGTGCTTTCCGAGGCACGGGGGTATTATACCGCCAACTTCCAAACTCCGGGCTACTACTCACTACCTGAACTGCCTCGTTGGTCTAGTGGTCGCAAGCGCGACTGCTGAACGTGAGGTCCTGGGTTCGATTCCCGGGTCGGACACTTAGTACCTATGCAGCAGCATCCGCAAAACCTGGAAGCCGATTCCAATTTTGGAAAAAGGTTAAGCAGACGATGATGGAACAAGAAAACATGTTGCACAGACCCCTTATTACATTGGAATGATGGCAGAAGAATGACGATAATGATTTTGACCTTTGATTTTTTAAAATCTAATTTAGACTCGCGTTCGACCACCATCTCACTTTATGGTAAACGAAGGCCATGTCGACAGGCCGCGGATTTTAGTACGAGATGACGTGGCCTCGGCACAAGGGCAAAGAAGGAACATGGATTCGGTTTTTAGTCAGTAGAAGTCTGACACTCCCCTTCGCTCTGCCCAAGAGCGAGGGGGGGGGGTCATTTGATGATTTTCCACCCACCAAAAAAAAAAAAAAGCCACGTCGACAATGGACCACGCTTTTCTATACAACTATCCCATTCACCCAAGACTTTACGATCTGATGAAGACACACACTGATCTTATTGGTGCCGTCGGAAAGGACTGGTGCGTAGTACTCGTAACCGGCGTGCGTGTATGGCCAGATGTAATGAATGTGGACGATGCAAAAGGAGTATGTAATAGTTGAAGCAAGTGGCGTTCTATGGTTTCTGCCTACCCCCGTAGGCCCGTGGGAAAAGGGCGTGAGTTTATGTATGTATGTTTAAGATCTGCATAAAACTGGTTCCCTACCTCTTCCCCTCTTTTCCTACCCCGACCTTCAAACTTCCATCATTCACTGCACTTATGTGTACCATCTGTTTAAGGGACCGGTTTACGACTGGCCCGTGGACTGCAGTAGACTAACCCTTTTTGTTTCTGCGAGTTGGAAGTCTATCGCAATGGTGCCGGTTGTTAATGGCTTTTGAAAATCCAGTTTTAAGTTAAGTATTTTATGTTTGTTTTTATTTTGTTCTAGTTTCCGGCTTTTGCTTTTCAAAAGACTATTTAGTAAATGATCAGGCAAAATGGTCTTAAAGTGAAAATTCACTATAGTAACTGCGCCTGTGATAATTTTATGAATTTTAACGTAATTCATATTATTATCCTATTATGATTCTGCTAAAGGGATCATTTGACGAGCAGTGGTGAGCAGTGGTGCCCAGTGGTGGCGGCCCCGACTTACGAACAGTGAGTCGTGGGTTCGAACCCCGTCAGGAGCATTACTTTGTGTAATTTATTTCATCACCACTGCTCTCAAAACGGTGAAGGAAAACATCGTGAGGAAACCGGCATGCCTTAGAACCAAAAAAATTGAAGACATGTGACATTTACCAATTCGCACTGGGCCCGCGTGGTAGATTATAGCCCACCCCTCTCCTAGAGAGGAGGCCTGAGTCCCTGCAGTGGGAACATTATAGGCTGATGATGATAAAGGGATCATTTTAGGCCTCCAGAATATGGGTATGAACTTGTAAGAGGTGAAAGGAGGTATATATATATATAAGGAGGTATAAATAGCAGGTGGTAGTAGTTACATAACATCACGCCTGTAATCCCCGAAGGGTAAGGCAGAGGTGTACCCATTCGAACACCCACATTTCGCCAGTTCTGTTAAAGTCCCATGCATGCAAACATTGGCATCATATCGCCATCAACCGAACTTAAAACTAGACTCATAGTTACGACCGAGAAATTCCTGATGGAATAACCCAAACACAGTTTGCCCGACTCGGGGATCGAACCTAAGCTAATCGAACATAAGACCAACAAGGCATCATAAAAACAATAGGTACAATCGATATGATCAACAAGGTCGTTCGGTCCGTGAACACGGTAACGGTCGAATGTATTTTAACAATGTGATCTTTAAACGGTTTTTCCTCGTAATATGTCCATTGTCAATCCAGGCATATACCTAGGTACACCTAATATCAGTCATCTGAGTGATCCCACTCATCATTCATGTAAACGGGGACGGCCTTGTGGTTAATGCATCGTTATGCGACACTGAGGTCACGGCTTCGATCTCGGGAGTTCACCTCTGCAATTATTATGCAGGTTATCCTTTACAATTCGCAGTTTTGCACGTACTACATAGGCATAGATGTATACTTATATCCACAGCCTATACCTATTTAGTAGATACAAAACTGTGAATAGTAATAGAGAAACGTCAGACAAAGAACTTTCAGTCTTTAAGTTACAAAGAGTTTATATATATATATATATATTTATATTTATTTATTTATTCGTTTATTTTTTATTTTTATTTTTAGTTCGATCGTGCCCATCGGGGCTGTGGGTTGTTCGGCCTCGTCACATAGGGCTAAGACGGAACATGGATGGTTTTTAGTCAGTAGAAGTCAGACACTCCCTAGGACCAAAGTTATTCAAATAATCACGCAGTTCTATAAGTCCTTATACGATCAATGACTTGGTACAATAGGTAGACTCATACGTGCCTACCTATTTATTGAATGACGTCATTGATCGTAAAAATGTTAATGGTTGTACAAATAACAATGCCCTTGCTCTTTGAACATGCGATTTAGGCGCTTTTATTTCGTTTTGTAAAAACTAATCGGTCCAGTCGCAAACACAACTGCTGAGCTAGAGGTCCTGGGTTAGATTCCTGGGTCGGGCAATGTGTTATTGGGTTTTTCATCAGGAATTTCTTAATAGCACCGACGGAGTCTGGATTTGTGCCCGGTTGGATGGGTTTTTTTGCGCTTGCAACCTCTAGTCAAACGAGACATTCAAATAGGCACAGTAATCACTACATAGTTTAAAACAAAGTCGCTTTCTCTGTCCCTATGTCCCTTTGTATGCTTAAATCTTTAAAACTACGCAACGGATTTTGATGCGGTTTTTTTTAATAGATAGAGTGATTCAAGAGGAAGGTTTAATACCTTTTGTGCACCCGCGCGAAGCCGGGGCGGGTCACTAGTAAATTATAAAACATAGAAAATGATTGAACATGAGAGATAAAATAATACTGACTGTATAGCAATAAAATGGATAAATCAACGACAATTTACGATTCATCTCCACACGGCCATCGAAATAAAAGCAAATACTCGCTAGCTGCACTACAGAATGAATAAAAGTACCTAGTTCTACTTCTTATCACGACCATCTTCATATTTTGTGAGCCCAGAACTTCGACACGGCTAGCGGCTGCACATAATTATACAACTGTACCTTTTTTTTCAAGACTCAAGACGAAAGTCTATGACCAGTGTGTGTTGCCAGTGATTGCATGCTGGACCGAAACGTGATCGCTTACAATGGGCCTCATCAGAAAGCTCAAAGTCACCCAAAGGGCAATGGAGAGAGTTATGCTCGGAGTTTTCTTGCGTGATCGAATCAGAAATGAAGACATTCGCATGAGGACCAAGGTAACCTACTTAGCCCGAAGAATTGCCAAACTTAAGTGGCAGTGTGCAGGCGGGGCACATTGCTTGCAGAACGGATGGTCGATGGGGCCGGAAGGCGACCGCGAACCGGAAGACGTTGCGTTGGAAGGCCTCCCACTAGGTGGACCGATGACCTGGTGAAGGTTACTGGGATCCGCTGGATGCGAGACGCACGGGACTGGTCAATGTGGCGGCACTTAGGGGAGGCCTATTTCCAGCAGTGGACGACTTTCGGCTGAAATTATGATGATGACCTTTTTTTTTGGAGGGTAGGAGATCATCAAATGACTCCTCCCGCTCCGGGCCGAGTGGAAGGGAGTGTCAGACTTCTACTAACTAAAAACCACCCATGTTCCTTCTTACCCCTTTCTATCCGCGGGATCTCTTTCGAACAATCCGCAGTTCCAGCATAACCACTGTACCATAGACTAAATTGAAGATCGGTTTAATCGCACCTAACAACAAAATCCAAATCAGTCAGTTTAATTAAACAGCCACAAGTATTTTCGTTTAAATCTAAACAGTCTCAAAGGCTTCACAGATAGTTCTATCTGCAATTCTGCATGTACCTTCTACCGTCATAGTGGAAAGCAATTTGAAACGCCTGGTACTCCGTTCATAGTAATCTGCAGACGGACGCCGCTGTTTCAAGTTGCCTTATAGTTTGTTAAGGCGCTAAAATTGAACTAGATGTACCAATTGTACTTGTACTGTCTTGTTGGAATTTCAATTCTAGCGCTGTTCTATCGGTGTATAGATATGGGCATTGAGATTTCGAAACTATGTAATTGATATTGTCCACATTCAGACAGGGTCAGGATTGCGGGTATTTTCCATTGTTATTGAAAGCATATCATTTAAATAGTTATAGTATTTACTATATAAATATAAAATAAATCATACACTACAAGAGCAATATGAATAAAATTTACATGAGACCAAAGCGCGAGCTTTAGCAAAAAAAAAAAAAAATATCTATTTTATATTAAATTAATTTTATTTTATAAAACGACATCATCCGACAAGCTCTTGTTACCGTCGGCGTCCCAGCTGTCTTAGAGCCAAATGGCTTGGCACGCGACGATGGCAAAAGACCGAACGGCATGTCGTTGTTTCCTTGGAAGATGGGTAGGCCTTTAGTGTGGGACGCAACTTGCATCGATACTCTTGCGCCATCGCATCTTCCAAGCTCTTCGTGTTGTGCTGGCGCTGCCGCTGCGGCTGCAGAGAACCTCAAGCGGCGTAAATATGGTAACCTTTGTGGAAACTATATTTTTGAGCCGTTTGGGGTTGCAACTTTAGGGCCGTGGGGTCCTACTGCACACAGCCTTTTTAAGGATATTTCAAAACGCCTTGTTGACGCTTCCTCCGACCCAGGGGCTGGCTTTTTCTTTGGCCAGAGGATAAGTGTTGCCATACAACGCGGCAACGCTGCCAGTCTCTTGGGTACTTTACCTGCTGACAGCGTTGAGGAGGAGTTTTTCGATGCCCTATTATAGTTAGTTTGTTTTTAGGTTAGTTTATATATTTAGTATAGTCTTACATTTATAAATAAATATTGTTTTATATCTATCTTCTATCTATCTATCTATCTATCTATCTATATAAATAAAAAGAGAAGTCCTGACTGACTGACTGATTGACTGACTGACTCATCAACGCCCAGCCCAAACCCTTGGACCTAGAAAGCTGAAATTTTGCACAGAGGTTCCTTTTATAATGTAGACAAGGAATAAGGAAGGATTTTTTGAAATTCAACCCCTAAGGTAGTTAAATAGGGGATGAAAGTTTGTATGAAAAATCGTCATTTTCACGCGGGCGAAGCCGCTGGCAAAAGCTAGTTATCTATATAAATAAAAAGAGAAGTCCTGACTGACTGACTGACTCATCAACGCCCAGCCCAAACCCTTGGACATAGAAAGCTGAAATTTTGCACAGAGGTTCCCTTTATAATATAGACAAGGAATAAGGAAGGATTTTTCGAAATTCAACTATGGGTTGAATTTCGAAAAATCCTTCCTTATTCCTAGGGAGTTAAATAGGGGATGAAAGTTTGTATGGAAAATCGTCATTTTCACGCGGGCGAAGCCGCTGGCAAAAGCTAGTATAACATATAATTCACAGCCAAAAATTGAACCTCCTCTTTTCCAAAAAGATAAATATAAGAAAAATATGTAAGTTTATAGTGAAAAGTCAGCCTTAAAGCAGTTTTAACAAATACTTTCGAGATCAAATCGTATAGTTTGCATAAACCGTATTGGCAGAGCATTTTACGACCACACACTCCAGCAGTCGAATGAACCAGATGGGAAATTGAAGTGCTAATACCTACCAGTTCGAAATCTGTGGTAGTATGGAGTAGTTTATGGCACCTTTATAGGCACTTTTCTACGTTTTATGAGACCTTGCTGAGGTTTATAGTGCAAATAGTGCTAACAGATGAAGTATTGATGAAACTTGTAGTTTTGTAGGCTGTTAAAACGAATTTATTTCGGAATAGAAATAAAAGTGTCAGATAAAAATCAGCAAAATAAGTTTTTTGGAAAGCTGTAATATTTGTGCCCATTACTGCCCCACTGCTGGGCATTGCCCTACGCTACAGGACAATACTGTTATTGTTGTATTGTCCAACTTCTCTTCTTAGCGTGTCGATGGCAAATCTTCACAAAATATATTAAATAAATTTGGCCCAATATTCAGCTACGCGAACTCCACTCGCTGATGCAGTCATTAGATCGTCAGGTGTACAGGTGTCAGGGCATGCAGCGCAAGATGAAAGGTGGGCCATTGTCTGTGGAGATACGCCGCATACGCACTTGAGATCTGAACCGTCCGTCAACCCCCATCTGAAGAGATTGTCTTTGCTACGGCCGACCTGGGTTCGGAGTCTATTTAGAGATTTCCAAGTCGGCCACGGCAAAGCATGTCCAGGTGGTAGGCTTTTAGACGGCTTGATAAAACCGTCAGGGGGCTTAAGCAGGTCTTGCCAGAGCTCACGTCTTGCTGTGGAAGCATTGCTGATAGCTGGACTAGTTTTTTCAACACATCCAAAAAAACTTTGCAGGCTTTTCAGCCTCTGAGGCACTAAGACGTGATAGTACATTGGGTGGCGTGAGTCAGCGTGTAGCTTGGACCTCTCAGTGCAGCTGGCTATGGTCCTCCGAACCTTTGGGGGCGCAATCCCAGTTAGTGGATACAGCATTTGTACCGGGGTCGGTTTCAGGCAACCACTAATAATCCGGCACGTCTCATTAAGAGCTGTGGTCGGCATGGGCAGAACGCATTGTCCAACGAAAAATTGCCGTTTGGTCCCGGCAATTTGTAGATCTTCGGCAGTCGTAACAGGTAGTCAGTGGGCCGAAACTCTAACAACTAGTCTTACCAAGAGATATCATATTACCCAGTCCAAACTGGGTAATATGATACCCCTTGGTACCTATACCACTTATTTATTTATATATGCAAGGTAGCTTCACAGCTTACAGTAAAATAACTTAAAATTAAACAAAACAATACGCCATTTATTTGAGGATCAGTGAGGGAAAGTTATAACAATAAGTAGTTCTGAGCATGAGCTAGAAATTATCTTAAAGGCGCTACCAGCAATTTCTATGTCATTGGTAGAAAACCACATGCATGTAAAACGAAACTAAAGGTTTGATGCGACACTGCTTTTCAAAGTATGAACGAGTTTCTCTCTACTACTTTATATTGTGTATGGAAAATAATGAACTCGTCGTTGATAGTTCTCAAACTTTAGATTACTAGCACTTCTCTCGCGACTTCTTCTACAAAAATTGTGATAGTTCGGTTATTAAGCATGTTATAAACATAATGTACGGATATTCCCTACGTACAACCTTACAAACTTTTTAGTAAAGATTTAGTAGGTAACTTGAAAGGTATCGACATGTCATACTGTTGCCCAGTTGAGGGTTGTGGAAGTCAGATTGGTGACTACCAATCTGACTTCCACAACCCTCAACTTCCACAGCTCCTTGTAAAATATGTACTAGTTTTCAGTTGCGTTCTGCTATACTGGAAGCCGACAAGACAACAAGCGTAGGTCAGTAAAAACGATGATAGCGCGATCAATGCGCGCGTAATGTTGATAGCGCGATGTAGAATTTCTGTCGATCGTTGTTAGTACGCAGGTGTTGCGATAGATGTCGCTAGTCGCCACACTCAGTACTTAAACATTTTTAAGTAAAGTTTTTCTTTCAAATTCTGCCATCGATATAACATAACATGGATCTCTTCTATGCCGATTATTGCATTTAACTATAAACAATTATTTATTTTTTTTTTCTAATTCAGTTAATAATTTCATTAAATTATTTGCATGCCTGATATAAGAACAAGGAATGCTGTACAAGGCTCGCCCATTCTATTGTTACATATTATTTTATGTACCTGCAATCTATGCAAATAAACTTTACTTTAATTTACTATCAATGTAACACCTTAGTGAATAGCACTATAGCAGTTCTTCTAGAAAAACTTTTAAATCCCGGATAAGGTGCAACATTGAAAGCATTCGAAGGCAGGTAGTGCTAAAGGTTTGATGAGCTGATCACTTTGTTCGTAGATCTCGGCATTCCAATACAGTTAACGGTTTTATTTAATCAGACTTGTCAGTAAAACGGACTTTATTTTATGTTAAAGCTTTATGTTACGGCTTCAGTATTGTTCTTTGTTTTTTATGGAATTACGTAAAAGGATTCTGTGTTTTGCATGTTTTACTTAGAAGCATGTGAGACTGTCATTCATATATTTTTTAGTATTCTCAATTTGGATGAGGAAAATAACATAACTTCACGCCTATACTCCCCGAAGGCTTAGTCAGAGGTGTACCTTCTCGCCGTCCGTCCGTCTTTTGACGACGACAGGCCGTGTCGATGGCCCGTTCGTATTTCACGCGCGCCTGAAAAAGATGTCAGCAAGCAGCCCGTTGGGTAGAAGTCTGACACTCCATTTCACTCTGCCCAAGAATAGGAGGGGTTATTTTAATGATTCCCACGATCCAAAAAACAAAAAGAGTTGTACCTTACAAGTACATCCCACCTACATTTCGCCAGTTACATTTAAGTCCCATGTAATAGGGGGCGAACCAATTCTCTTAAATTTGTCACACATCCATGACTACGTGGCTGCTTGGGAAAACCCAATTACATTTTGCCCGATCTGGTAATTGAACCCTAGATCTCATGGTTAGCAGTCGCGCTTGTGATTAGTCAACCAACGCGGTAGTCACGAGAAAAATTAGTATTTTATTAAGTTTGGAATTAATTTGTGTGTTTCGTCCTGTGGAATTATGGAGGACTGGTGACCTGACACGGCGTAAGTGAGTATGAACGAACGACCGCTGCCCGTTGTATAATCATTGCGCTGGTTGAATAGCTTATATTTATATATGTGCAGTTATGTTTTAGGTCCATTAATTAGGAATTTTCTTTGTGTGGCATTCCAATGTGAATAAGAACCAATAAATAAATATGATCTTGTTTTCCGGGTTATTGCACAGGATAGACAGGTTTGGAAAGGGAAGGCCTTTGAAAACCACCAGTGGGACTCACAAATAAATTAACAAAAAAAAAATCTCATTATGAAGCAAAATATTAATGATGACGATTTTCGTAACTTAATGTTATTCCAGAAACTTAACCACTAAACAGTTAGAATCAATACCTCATATCCTGTTCACGTCTCGGTTAAATATAAACAGTTCGAAAACAGCTACGTTTCTGTGCTAAAGGTAGGTAGGTAAATACTATGCTGCAACATCGGACGTCCTAGTCAGTGCGCCTTCAGCCCGAAAACTGATGGCGGTTCATCGTCTTGTATTATTGAGTTTCAGGGTGATATACAGACAGGAAGGGTAGGTAACAAAAGTTGAACATACTTTTTTATTATTTTTGCAAATGAATAAAATGTAAGTGTCTTTTTGTGATATCAAAATGACAGATTTTTCCTGAATTCACTTGACAATATATACGGCACTTATAACAAAAACATATATTTCTAATTTGAGTCTGCCGTCTCACACTGGTCCCAAATTAAAAAAAAGTGGACATTGATAGTAGACCGCTGATATTTTTTTTTATTGTTGATATAATGATAACAGATAAGGCAAAAAAATATTATTGTCCTACTTCAAATACTTTTCTCTAAAAAAAATATTTCTTTTTTTTTTTGTATGGGAGTGATTACATTTTACTCAATTTCTCAAAAACCTTAAGCGATGTCGAGATGGCATTCACATATGTTAGAAAACTAATAATTCTGAGTATTTGGCTCGAAGAAACTTATTGCTTATCTCTGCGTACTTTCGAGATAATAGTGACAGAAAATAGAGATTTCTCAAGAGAATATAGACCCAAATATTAATCTTTCACCATAATATTTTTTCAGAATCGTTTGTGAACATATTCAACTTTATGTTTGCAGCTTTATTTGTCTTCATTTTGATTGTTTTTTAGAACTGATGAAAGTACTCCTTCAGAAAGGTCATAGCTTTTCAGTCATTAGTGAGCCCCCATAACCTCTTTTACAGAGAAGTCTCTTTTTATTTATTTGACATTACGCATACATTATAATTATGTGCTAAAGTAAGGCTATGATTAAAAAAAGCAAACAATTAACATTATAAAAAATTGTTATTTTCTGTCACTATTATCTCGAAAGTGCGCAGAGATAAGCAATAAGTTTCTTCGAGCCAAATACTCACAATTATTAGTTTTCTAACATATGTGATTGCCATCTCGACATCGCTTAAAGTTTATGAGAAATTGAGTAAAATGTAATCGCTCCCATACAAAGAAAAAAGAAATATTTTTTTTACAGAAAAGTATTTGAAGTAGGACAATAATATTTTTTTGCCTTATCTGTTATCATTGTATGAACAATAAAAAAAAATATCAGCGGTCTACTATCAATGTCCACTTTATTTTAATTTGGGACCAGTGTGCGTCTGTCCGTTGGATCCGGCTAATCTCCGAAACGTTATAATGTCTAATAACCAAGTTACGTGTCGGGAGCTATACTTCCGCATTCTGGTGTACCTGCTGGTAGTTTCGAAGACTAATGGAAAAAAAACCGGCCAAGTGCGAGTCGGACTCGCGCACCGAGGGTTCCGTACAAAGGTATTATGGACCTGAGTGTTTGGTATGAATTTCAATTTAATACCTCTACGCGTTTATGAGGAAATGGGTAGTAAGTTTAAAATTATTAAAAAAAAATATATTATGTGATGTAACTAAAAATTTATGGTTTTCGTAATTTTTCCTTTATCTATGCTATAAGACGTTGCTTCGTACCAAATTTCAAGATTCTGAGTTCACGGGAAGCACCCTGTAGGTTTTGATTCCCTTGCAAGTGTCGAAAATTTGCGGCATAAACGGCTGTATCTTTTGATTGCGTTGGCTTAGAAGTTTGATTTTTTCACAGCTTCAAGGGACAGTAGACCTAAGTAATTGATATAAATTTCAGCTTCATACCTCCACGCGTTCCTGAGAAAAAGGGTCTTGACAGACGGACGGACGGACGGACAGACGGACAACAAAGTGATCCTTTAAGGGTTCCGTTTTTTCCTTTTGAGGTACGGAACCCTAAAAAACATTGTATTAGAAAGGTATATAGATTTGAATAAGAGATTCCTATTAACAATATACAATACCTCCTTCATATTCTGGCCTCCTGGTAGTTTTTTTTTATAAAAGGTCCTTTTATTTTATCTTATACTTTTTATATTCATGACTCTAATACTTAACCATTCTGTTGTCCTGGTAGTTTCGAAGACTTTACTATCCAGGTAAAAAAAAAAGCTGCATGGTATTAGAAAGGTATATATATTTATAGATTTGATTAGGAGATTCCTATTAAGAATATAGACAATACCTCCTTCCTGTTTCTGGCCTCCTGGTAGTTTGTGAGACTTTACTACACCAATCCTTATAATTTTAAATTATAACTTCTTTTCGTTTGAAAGTAGAAAAAAGAAAACCAGTTTCGAAAAATATTATGCATAACTTCTTAACTCTGTACGCGGGATCCGTTTCTACATTTTTATTTTTTATTTCTTGTAGCCACGGATCCCGGGATCCGTGGACAAAAAATTTAATTTTTTTTTTGTAGAAACGGATCCTGGGATCCGTGGAGACAAATCGCCGGGATCCGTGTTACGTCAAATCGGATCCCAGGATCGGTGGAGACAGACCCAAACGAACTGGCAAAATAGATTAACTCGTTCGATAATTATGACACCTGTTTAAATCAGACACTGTTTGAATAAAACTAGCTATTTACTAAGGACATCGGTGGGGCAACTCTTTTTTAACCCTTAAATTGGTAAATGAATTAATTTCTAAAAAAATAATGTATTTTAGTTATTTCCTGGTTTACTATGATAACAAAAGACTGAAAAAATTGTGAAAAAAAAACTGAATATTACAGTTTTCGCGAAAATCGATGTACTCCAGGGAGTACATTGCCAACTATAGTGAGAAGTATGTCTTCTTGTGATTGTACTAAGTTGAGCAAAAAGTCGAGAGTGAAAGCTTTTTGCGTTTAGATCTAGGGATCGGCACAGGTGAAGCTTCCGATGGACTTTGGTACTGATGACAGCAGAACTTCTCCAGATGGCACTCCATCTGATTCGATCCGGTAATTATTGGATTCAATGTTGGTTTGGCATTATATTATTAGTGGATGGAGATAGAAAACCCCTTGAAGCATTGGTGTTAGGGGTACTTTACAACTTTGTATGTGTAATTGACTTTGAAAGACTGAACATTCTGAGCTTGGTGGAGAAAGTGTAATTCGTCATCCGAACTAGAACTGTCATCGGATCATAGATTTTCTTTCGGGATCAAAGCTTAAAGTTCATGTGATCGTGTCAAGTTCAAGCCTGCATGATAAGAAAAAATACCATACTAATACAACTTAAAATTGGTGTCATTTTACACCAAAACAAACAAAAAAAGGCCTTTTGTATTTCTCAGTATACTTGGCAATGTATTTCGTGTATACCGAAGTCTATTTAGCGCGTACTTGGCAACGGTATTCAGGGAGTACACACAAAGTGCCAAACTCATAAAATTGCGATTACGTAATTTACACATAAAATTACGCACGATTGATATTGTTTATAATGTCCCTGTGCAATGTAAAGCCTAATAAACACAAGTCCAATTCAAAAAGGCGCAGAAAAACCCTTAAAAGGTTTCCTGTGACGCAGTGACATCAGACCACTTCGAAGATATTTTGAATTTGATGAATCATTTTTGATTTTATCACATCCTAATATTTTATCTACCAAAATACACAATTATGGCAAGCTAAAAATAATAGCAAAAAAAATTTTTATTTAGGTTATTATTATATCGATTTTTCCAAAGTCTTTGGTGGAGTACACTGCCAATTTAAGGGTTAATGATCCGTTAAAGCTTTTCTTCAACAAAAAAAAAAATGTTCTCTGAATGAATGTAGTCCGTCCCACCTTTTGTTTTCCACTGCTAACTTGACAGCCCACCCATTGTTGAATAGGTATTTTCTAAAAATGTTGATGCTGTAAGTTCCCGGCATACGTGTGTCACCGAAGTGTAACAGACATTTGTATTGATGAGTGAGCACGGCGCGAAATCCAATGTTTTCATATCAGACCATTGAATAACTCGACCTGAAGTCGAAATACACGTAAAGAGAAAGAGTTTATTTTACTGTAGTTTTCCTACATTTCGTTTCGTTTTCGATTTTTGCTGAAATGGAAAAGGTAAGGACTTTTCGTGAATTTCGTGGAACGGCAGTTTGTAGTCCTTGATTTTTAGCTAGGTAGGATGAAAATAATAAGATTATCAGGTTTTTTTTTTTGTTAGAAAAAGTCTCCGTTATATTTGTTATTTGTTTTGTGTTGATTCCTCGGTTATTACCTTATTCGGTTTCCTTAGAGCAGAAAATTAGGAAAGTCCTTTTAACCACATTAAGTAACTAATGTAGCCCATTAGATCATGAAAGTTATTTGTAATTTATTGCAATATGACTTTATAAGCTAGAAAGAACTGGAAGACCGAATCCGCGCCTCTTACGCGGGATCTTGCGAAGTGGGAGGAGGCGTTTGCCCAAGAGTGAGAACAGTGCATCCTAGAAAAAAGAAGGCTGGTAAGTGAACTTGATTACGGGGATAACTAATACTGTATGAATGAGGCAGAAAAAGATATGCCACGCCGACACAGTCTTATTTTGTTCTGTCTCCTACTCATATGTAGGGAAATTCAATTTTGTTTTGTTGCTACTCCTCCGCTATTTTTTTAATTAATTTCGTTGCGGGATACAAGACAATTCAATCGTTTTTCTGAGACTTCGCCGAGCTTTAAAAATGTCTCAGCGGTTTTTTGGTGGTAGCCACTGTTGATTCTGACTTTCAGGAGTAGAATAGTGGCGAGATGGTACCAAAATAAAATGTCAGACCGACCTCAAACACGGTTATAATGATGGTTTACTCAAACAAATAAAATATATTACCTAAATAAATTCTCATTCAAAACCATTTAACTTGAACACTTAATAAACTGTATTCCAATGTATTCTAAAAACCTTAATCAAGTAACACGAGCTGCTCATATTAAATTCCCTCAGATAACGTTGTCCAGTCGGCGGAAAACCAATCGGCCGCCACGAACTGGCAATCTCTGGCCATGCCGTTTAAATTAAAACGGTCTCCGATTGAATCGATACGGACCTAAGAATACGTTCACAATGAACAGGGATATTTAAAGTCAGGGCTTTATTAGGAGCAGAAGGGGCCATTAGCCCAGCAAAAGAGCCTATTTGAAGCAGTGGTTGACCTCCCTATCCTCAGTATGAGTCATCGGTTATAGATTTGAACACAATTACAGGATACTAATATTCCATCATCACTGTACAGTTCTTGAGCGAACAATAAGTAAATCATAGTGGCTCAGTCGCAAAATGTCGCTTTCGTAGAATGTATCTTTCGCAAAATGTCGCGTTAGTAACGTAGAAAAAAATTTTGCCAGGTTTATGATTGACTGGTAATGTAAAAAAAAAACGTGTTGCGGTGATCTAAAATAACATGAGACAAGGGCTGGAAGATGACTGCACTGTTCTTGAAACCTGAAATAACAATAAAGTGACTCAAAAAGTGAGTGGCATCTATCAACCCGCACTCCTCCATACAGAAAAGTGACCTTTGTTGGAGTGAGTTCCAGCTGTGGAAACGTTAAATACTGAATAATCATAAAAATGTTAACGCTTGGCTTTGCTTTCTTTGAATTGCGATCACAAGGATAAGATAACGTACAAACGCACAGTTCGTTCACACACGCATCATCATCATCTGCTACTATTCCCGTTAATAGTATTAATAGTAGTATCATCTGCCTAGTTAGCAGTATTTTACATGGAGCGACTACTTATTTACTAACATAATTTCTATTATAAGGCCAAGTTGACTGACTGAGAATCAATGCACAGGCCAAACCCGTAAGGCTACAAACTTCTCATTTCGCACACGTATTCCTCTTATGACGTATCACGTAGGCATCCACTAAGAAAGGATTTTTCAAAATTCATCCATGAAAGGGGTGAAAAAGGGAGCCAAATTTTGTATAAAAAATCGACATTTCCACGCAGGCATTTTCAACATTTTATAAACATTTTTTTTTTCCAGGACAGTACAAATAAACACACAGACATATCTCTTCAATATTCCAATTCGAACAGCCTTCGAAAGAAGCCACGAATAAACCTTAAACAAATGACAGTTTCCCACAAACCGGTGTGGATTTGTCCCAAGCGTGGCAACATGCGACCCTTTGCATTTCAAATAAGGAGTCCATGTGGCTCGTTGTTTTAGGGCGGGCGGAATACGCCTACACTCTCCAGTCACAGTGGGCGAGCCCGTTGTGTAACGGGAGGAATAGTTTTATTGGGAATAGAATCAAGTAGGAATAGATCCCTTAATGGAGGTCACTTGTTGTTGGTGCTACCTATTGAAAGATACACGTATTTTAAAGCAAACAACTCTCAGAAACAACTGTTTATGGTTGTGGTTCGGGGATTGTTTTTTGTGACGTACGTAGTTGTTAAAATGATTTATTTCTCGTAAGTATTTAATAAGCAAAACATAACTTCATTATAATCCCTGAAGGGTTAGAGTGAGGTGCACCTTTTTTTTTTTTTGGTGGGTGGAAAATCATCAAATGACCCCCCCCCCCCCGCTCTTGGGCAGAGAGAAGGGGAGTGTCAGACTTCTACTGACTAAAAACCGAACCCATGTTCCTTCTTTGCCCTTGTGCCGAGGCCACGTCATCTCGTACTAAAATCCGAGGCCCCGACGGGCGTCGGCCCTTGCGGGCCCCTCCTTGCTGACATCTCTTTGAGGCGCGCGTGGAACACGAACGCGCCGCCGACACGGTCTGTTGCAAAGTACAACACAATTTCGCCAGTTATGTATCTGTTATATTCCAATCCAGACTCCTGGACAAATTCCTGGTGGCAAAACCCAATAACACTTTCGTTGACCCGGGAATCGAACTCAGCACCTCATACTTAGCAGTCTTGTTGGCGGCCGCACGGCTACTGAGGCCATGTTGAATCATATATTAATAATGGTAATGTAGAAAACATACAGAAGTTTTCTTCTCTTGCAAAAGAGGTCGTAGGTAATTGTTTGAGTTCGTTAACTCAAACAAATAAACTACGAAATGAAAGTCTTTATTGAAACGGTTTCGTTGGTCTAATTTAGTTTTCGCTTACAGTAAAGACCTGGGGTCCATGCTATCGTGAAAAAATGGTACTGCAAAAATATTAGATTTCCCTTAGTCACCTGAATAGGGATTTTAACAAAAAAAATCTAATTATTATAGTCCGTCAGATAGATTTCCAAAAAATATTAGACACATGTTTTTTCTTTTTTCACGTAAACAAACAATGAAGACGATACAGTCCTTTGAAAACTCGTATGACGTCATATTCTAAGACATAGTATGACATTTATTACATGTCGTCACCACCTCCCACTCAAATCTTTGACGCGTTTTATCTTCGTCAATTTTTATTGATTTGATAAAACAAAAAATACGTGTCCAATATTTTTCGATAATCTAACAGACGGACTAATTAGAATCATATTTTTTTTAGTTAGTAAACATCCCTATTCTGTATTTAACCATGCATGTATGTGATGTAACAATATTTTGCTTTAAAAGAGAGTCCATGGAGTTTCTGGCCTACTCTTTTTCTCATAGAGATCCAGAACTTTTACAAGTTATAATCCCTTGTGACTGAAGCTTTGCTTCATTTGTATTTTTGATATTCTGACATGGTTGACAAAATTTTAGAACTAGCGGGAAACAAATCCCTCTAGCTCTATCGTAGGACTGCTCAGTAGAACTAGTGGGAATGGTCCTCAAAAGTGACTGTGATTGTTTTATTTATATAAATGCATTGCTTTTGCTTTAAAATCTCACCACCACCTATGTTGTACTTGTACCTACATAATGTCTTTATAATACCTTTGTTCACGACAAACATTTCCAGCCCAGTGTACCTCCATCAGTTTACCCACTCGCCGATTCTGTTACCTCATGCGGTTAGACACACCAAGAGGCTTGTTTGTCTCGTCCCTCCCTCCCTCTGGCTCTCCCTTGTACTCGTTACTGGTTTAACATAAACTATTTGAGGCCGACAACTGTCTTCATTGGAATAACTACTAGGTATCTTGTTGGTATTGTTATTTTGTTTGGGGTATAGTAGTTTGTTTAAATGTTTTTCAAGATTAACAATAAAATACACGGTTTATTTTGAGTCGTTCTGAAATCGAAAGCCATACCTACATTTGATCATCGAACTCGAATCGATTGGGACCATTATTATTATTATTATTATCAGCCATTTGTGTCCCACTGCAGGGCAAAGGCCTCCCTTCCCTCTTTCCACTTATCCCTATCCAGTGCTCCGGTTTTCCAATCTCTGCAAAAAGAATCCAGTTCGTCCCGCCATCGCCTTCTGGGCCTGCCGCGTTGTCGTTTGCTGCTGATTGGGACCCATTGCGTGGTTGTTTTGGCCCACAGCTCCTCCGGCATGCGGCAGATGTGGCCAGCCCAGTTCCATTTGAGCTTGGCAGCCGTGTGACATACATCGGCAATTTGAGTTTTGGAACGCAGTATCGAGTTTCTTACGTGATCAGTGAGCTTAACTCCAAGGATACTGCGCTCCATTGCTCGCTGACAGACCCCGAGTGCGGACTTTTGATGCTTGGTTAGTGACCATGTCTGCGCTCTATAGGTGAGAGTAGGAAGAATGCACATGTCCATGAGTTTTCTCTTCAGGGAGAGAGGAAGAGGTCCCTTCATTATTTGTTTCATCGACCAATAGCTCTTCCAGGCGTTCTCAGTGCGTCGAGCAACTTCTTTGTCTTGTCTTGCCTGGAAGGAGACTATTTGGCCGAGGTAAATGTACTCATGGACATACTCAATCCTCACACCCCCAACTCCTATGGTGCGCTTGGTGCTGTTGGTCATCACCTTGGTCTTCTCCATATTCATCGCGAGTCCGACCTCGAGGCTGGCACTGCTCAGTTGGTCGAGCATTAGGCCTAGCTCGGCTGCCGTGGAGGAGAAAAGGACAATATCGTCGGCGAAGCGGAGATTTGTTAACCTTCTGCCGCCCACGATGATGCCCTTGTCCCTCCAATTGCTACTTAGTTTTTTGAAGACTTCTTCAAGCGTGATTTTTAACAAATAACAATAATGAAAATATTTTCTTCAATGTTTCATAAAGTTAATGTCAATACGAGAAAAGGAGAAACATATTATTCTGTTGAATTAAGCTATTACTTTATATTAAAGACCTACTTCGTGCCATAGGTCGCCGCTGATTCATCCGTAGTGCATCTGTAGGTACTTCCATGACCATTACTTCCATGACATCTTGTTAATCTGGATTCTCGTGTGGGACTCCTAGGTTTCTAAAACTATATAACCATTTAGGCAGGCAAAAACTTAATCAAAAACAAAACATATTTTGAGACTACTACAATTCAAAAGATAAACTTAGAAACTATTGTAAATACTTAAATACGATTACAAAGGACAACCACATACATCTAATTCTATAAGTACACAAAAATGTCCAGAAAAATAACCAGAATTAGAATAAGTGTTAATTATTTTTTCAGTCTCCTTATTTTTAATAGCACGGTCATTTTCGAAGGGACTGTTTCATTTTCTTTCTTCATCAACTTCTTAAAGCACCATTAATATTAAACGACCATCTTAAAACTTAAATATAGCACTCCAGTTTTAATAAGCAGTACAAAACAAAGTGCAGTCAAACTCAATGTTACCATAAGGAAAAGTTTCGCGTCGACGGAACAATGAAATTTTTTTAATTTCGTACTCTCTCTCTAACTAGCTGGGTTGCAAACTGCGGGCAAAAAATTCGGTAACAATTTATAAACATTTCACCTTGTTATGCTGACGTTGCTAACTGCTCTGTGGTAATACTGGACTAATTAAATTGCACTGTGACTTTGACAGCTGTCGACGACAGTACCAAAGTACTAAGTAGTAGTAAGTGCAGGAGCTAGCCTGAATAAATGTTTGGAGAATTTTAATGTGCGAATTTTCATAAAGCAGTTTGTAATTTGAATACCGGTTTATATGTGTTTGTAAATCTGTATGACGTGTAGGTATCTAAAAAAGATTAAGACGAGTATTTTAAGCTGAAAAGTGTGTTTTTTGATTACTTTACAGGTATTTTATGTAAACGAAGTCAGTCAGTCAGTCGCCCTGACCTTATTGTTCAACTCATATTTAAATAAATAATTTTGCTTGAACAGGTTGGTTCCGTTATATAGGACATTTTATCATCAAAATTCATCGCACACTTTACTAAATTCAAAACTTGTAAGTACTTAGAGCCAAATATCGGTAATAAGATCACAACATTCTCCTGCCCTTATCTTAATTTAATTAAATCTGTATCCATATTTCTCTTTATAAACTGTATGATATAACTGTACAGAAACTGTATGAGATATAATGTTATGTAATAGTCCCTTATTAATACAACCTTTTGTACCCTTCGCTGATCTGCCATCATTAGGGAATCAGTATAAAAGGTTGGTTTTGAACTTATTAACCAATACTAAAGTCAATAAATGTATAGAAATACCAAACAAAGAAAAAGATAAAATATCTTAATAGGCAAACCATTTAAAGTCACTTAAAATGCATTGAAATTACTATTCATGGATGGCATCGAGAGAATTTAATTTAATTGAATATTGATTTGTGGCTGAGGCGAGTTTTATTTGATTACGTGCTTTGGAATAATATGGCTAACTGTAAAATCATTTTGATTGTTTTGTTATAACTGTTTTATACGAATTTAATAACATAAATTAAGGATCCTGCAGTCAATTTTTGTATATTGTGGTACATGTTTGTATTGGGGTATTTAAAACAAACCTAAAGTATTATACCAAACGATTTTTAATCAGTTATAATTACTTATATGAAGCATTTTGGCGCTGTTTTTTTATGGTGTTTAAACGAAAGTTATTGCGCGTGGATGTTACAAAGTGTTCATGATAACATTGTTATTTTGTTTGTGTCACAACTTTTTGAAACAGTGTCACGCTCCTGGTCTAAGCTCTTGAAAAGCAGACGGTCTAAGTTCCAGTAAAGGAAATGCGCTTCACCGAACACCTTTCATTTCGCACCAGCAGCGCGACGACTTCATGCCTTTTTGTTTATAAAGGCTGCTTAAGGAAACGTCTGGGTGGCTAATGTGATACCTATACTGAAGAGTTTCCGTAAGGACTGCATCAGATGCAAACGGCAGGCTGCCGTTCCTTATGGCGTTCTATGGGGGAGGCCTTTGTCCAGCAGTGGACGTCTTATGGCTGATGATGATGATGACCAAGAAGCTTGCTCTCACATTTCTATTATGTTTCAGTCCTAAAGGACTTGAGAGTGAGGATACAAAAGGGTTGTAAGTCTAGAAAAGACACATTATGTATTGAATGCTACCGAACAGATTATATGTCAATCTTGATAAAGCCGAACCGCGAAACGCTTTGTCAGCCATTGCCGCTTGTGTAGGCATTCAGCTTTAGCCCTAACCCTTCGTGGAAATACAGACTTGATAATATATGCTGATAATACATATAACATCACGGCCGTAATCTTCGAACGTTTGGTCAGAGGATTACCCAAAGCACACCCACATCATTGCGCCAGTTATGGTTAAGTACTATATAATCGAGGGTGCGCCTATTACCACAAACAGGTCTTTTTTTTTTTGGTGGGTGGAAAATCATCGAATAACCCCCCCCCCGCTCTTGGGCAGAGCGAAGGGGAGTGTCAGACTTCTACTGACTAAAAACCAAACCCATGTTCCTTCTTCTTCGCCCTTGTGTCGGAGCCGCGGTAACCTTTCGATATCCACAGCCCCGACGTGTAAGGTTAATTAGCCAACGTGTGGGTATTTATATAAAATCCTATCCAGTATGCAACCATGAATACAATACTAAATTGGTAAATTCAGTAAATATTATAACTGTAGTTATTTTTATTATCCGAGTTGAATATTAAGTCGATTATTTAATTGTATCGAATCAGAGTTAATATGACAACACTGTATGACATTTTTTGACGTCTTGAAAGCAAGGCAGAATGAAGGTATTCGATTTGTACGGTTGAACCGAACACTCATCAGAATAAAATCTATTTAAATTGTTGTAATCATCGTTTAATTTGAGATAGAAAGATTTGATCCTTTATCTCAGAAGTGACATAAGCCAATCACGCCTACAATTTTGAAGAAAATAGCTACGAGATTTTGTTGCCTACAAAATAGCTGGTTATTATCGGAGTAAGAAATGGATAAAACTAGCGAGCGTAAACGTCGTCGTGACCGAAGCAGAGAATCGCGAACAAGTACCACGCATAAACGGATGCAGCGAAGGCAGAGATCGAGCAATCGTGATGGGTCGTTGGAATCTCTTCATAGTGGAGCGGCCTCCAGTTTCCGTGAGCCCCGTTTGAGACGCCGCCGCCACCAACCGAACCGGAGTCGCAGCCGAGACGGGAGTCGCAGTCGAGACGGGAGTCGCAGCCGAGACGGGAGTCGCAGCCGAGACGGGAGTCGCAGCCGAGACAGGAGTCGCAGCCGAGGCGGGAATCGCAGCCGAGACGGGAATCGCAGCCGTGACAGGAATCGTAGCCGGGACGGGAATCGCAGTCGCAGCAGCAGCTATGAGCAGCGTCGACGGCGTCGTCCCAGCCGGGGCTCAGATGAGAGTCGCAACAGGCGAAGCCGCAGTAGACACACACCTCCACTTCCTGGTCACGTTCGTAAAGGGCTTCGCTCTCATTGCTCGTCCACTGACAGACCTGTTAAAGTCTAAATTCGACTGGAAATGGACGGCAGAGGAGGCGGAGTCATTTAGAATTTTGAAGGAAAAATTAGTTGAACGACCTATATTAGCTTTATACGACCCTCATTTAGAAACCGAAATTCATACGGATGCTTCGAAGCTAGGTATTGCAGGGATTCTCCTACAGCGGGGTACAGACGGTTTACTTAGGCCAGTGGCGTTTTACAGCCGTAAAACGACAGTAGACGAGCAAAAATTTCACTCATTTGAGTTGGAGACTTTAGCGGTTGTCGCATCTTTAAATCGTTTCCGAGTCTATTTACTAGGGCTAAGATTTAAAATAGTCACCGACTGTAACGCACTTCGTACCACCTTAACTAAGAGGGATCTTGTACCGCGTATATCTCGCTGGTGGATCCAGTTTCAGGAGTACGACTGCGAAATTGAGTACAGACCGGGTTCACGTATGGCTCACGTAGATGCCCTCAGTCGTGCCCCTGTCTGTGAGCCAACCGATGCAGATACGGAGCATGTTCTTGATGTTTTACACGTAGACGTCCGTGACTGGATCGCTACTGTACAAGGTGATGATAGCGAAATAAAACGTATAAGAGACATCTTAGAAGACGACAACACGAAGTTTGTAGCTGACGTGCGTAAGAATTATCTGTTGAAGGGTAGTTATGTGTATAAAATTTTAGACGACGGATTGCGATGGGTAGTTCCGAGGGGTTGTAGATGGCAAGTGCTGCGTATGAACCACGATGAGGTGGGACATTTTGGTTTTGAAAAAACTTTGAGTCGTATCAGGAGCATATTTTGGTTTTCAAAAATGCGTAGATTCACTAAAAAATATGTCTCAGCTTGTCTGGAGTGTGCACATCATAAGGCACCTGGTGGTCCCAAAGAAGGAATGCTTCATCCCATACCTAAGTTGGAGAAACCATTCCATACACTCCATGCCGATCATCTGGGCCCATTCATTCGCTCTAGGAGAGGCAACATGTATTTGCTTGTCATTATAGATGCCTTTACAAAATTTATTAATATACGGGCTGTAAAAGATACTAAGACGACTACTGCAATTAAGGCATTTAAGGAACATTTTAGTTACTTCGGCGTTCCTTCTCGTCTTATAACAGATCGTGGCTCTTGTTTCACAAGTGCAAAATTTAAGAATTTTATGGAGCAATTAAAATTAAAGCATATTTTAAATGCAGTCGCTACTCCAAGAGCGAATGGACAGGTCGAAAGATTTAACCGAACCATAATTGATGCTCTGAGTACAAAATGTCATGGCGGAAATGACAACTTATGGGACGATTACATCGGTGACATACAATTAGGTATTAATACCACTATTAATAAGACAACAGGAAAGAGTCCCTCTGAGCTGTTGTTCGGTTGTAGATTGACCAATGCTTCGGAAAACGTATTGACTGACGTAATTGCCGAAACAACTGAACGAATTGATGGTGATGAGTTAGTACAACTGAGGTCGAATGCTAGGGAAAGAATAGAAAAACAACAGGAGTATGCTAAAAAGCAGTTTGATAAGCATAGGAAGAGTCAAACAAAATATAGCATAGGTGATTTAGTCAGAGTAGAAAGGACCGTAATAGACAAAGATCATGTAGGAAAATCACATAAACTCATTCCCAAATTCCAAGGTCCCTATCGAATCCTCAAAATATTACCTAATGACAGATTTCTCGTTGAAGACACCCCAATAACAAGAAAGGGTAACAAGAGGTATGAAAATGTTGTTGCGCTCGATAAAATTCATCCCTGGATGAACTATAAAGGTTACAGCAGTGAAAGCACTGACAGTGATCAGAGTGAGGATACAGAACTAGAGGTAGAGAAAGAGTGATCTATTATTCAGTTCGGTCGCTGACAATAATATTATAATAAGCTAATTTACATGGGTTGGTCAACTTCCTTGATGAAAATGAGTAGAAATTGCGTGTCATTGTTAAGGATAAACACATACATGAGCAATCAGTGCAGATAATGAATGGCATTGAGAAATCGATGTCGCATATATGATTGCAAGATAGTGAGTAAGATTATACGACGGAGCACAATTTGTCATAAGAGGTCAGTGCAGATTATGAATGGTACCAAGATAACGGTGCCGCACAGTTGACCGAAGATCGTGACAGATTGTGCAAGAAACAAAGAATGAGAATGCAGTTCCTGCTTCATGAATATGAATTGTGATAATGATTTTTGACTAATCTTTACATTTGACTAATAATAAAAGAGCTAAATTGAGATAAATTTCGATGTAAAATGAGTCTAAAGACGAGATTTTGATTGTGATAAGAATTTGTGACATTCATAGATTACGTTAATTAAGAGAAGAACTTAAGTTGAACTATAAGTATGATTCGAATTTATTTTGTGATAATGAATTATTGAAGAAGTAAATTACATGTAGATTAAGTGATATTCATAGATTGTTATAAAAATATTGTACCCTACTTTAACTGAAAGGTATTATTACCTACATTGAATTATAAGTATACATAATTTGAATTTATTGTGTGATAATGAATTATTAAGAATTCAATTAGATGTAGACTTTGTGGTCATAGATGATTATATAAGAATATTGAACCTTAATTAAACTGTTTAGAATTATTATTATATTGAACTATAAACTGTATAAATTAAATTTATTTTGTGATTATCAATTATTATTGAAAAATGTAATTAGATGTAGAAGTATGTGCTTATCCAGTTATTACTTATATTTTCTTGTTGTTTTTTTTATTTTTATTATGTATTATCAAGTTAGTTTATTAATTGTATTTATACCAAACAAGTGAGAGGACTCACTTACACAGGATGGTCGAGTTGTAAGGTTAATTAGCCAACGTGTGGGTATTTATATAAAATCCTATCCAGTATGCAACCATGAATACAATACTAGATTGGTAAATTCAGTAAATATTATAACTGTAGTTATTTTTATTATCCGAGTTGAATATTAAGTCGATTATTTAATTGTATCGAATCAGAGTTAATATGACAACACTGTATGACATTTTTTGACGTCTTGAAAGCAAGGCAGAATGAAGGTATTCGATTTGTACGGTTGAACCGAACACTCATCAGAATAAAATCTATTTAAATTGTTGTAATCATCGTTTAATTTGAGATAGAAAGATTTGATCCTTTAGACGGGCGTCGGCCCTTGCGGGCCCCTTCCATATTGCTGACATCTCTTTGAGGCGCGCGTGGATACGTACGCGCCCCCGACACGGTCTGTTGCCGTCATGACGACGGCCGGACGGCGAGCTAGCCCGTTACTTACCGCGGTCCACAGGCCCGCGTCTACGGTGGCCGGAGGTCATCGCGTGACCCCCGACGCCCGGAGCGCCTTCCGCGGCGGCTGGGACGTTGACAGGTTCTCTCCCTCTCTCGTTCCGCCACCTCCTTCGCTAGCATCACTGCTTCGCAGAAGGAGGCGACGGCGTCCCATTCCTCTTCGCCCCGGACCATGGCTTGCACCAGGGACCACAAACAGGTCTCACATCCGGATACCGGTTGCCACTGAAATAATCCTGAGAGAAAATCCCAAAAACTCTATTTGTCCGACCCTGGAAGCAAACCCAGGACGTCATGCTTGGCAGTCACCCTCGAAAACTAAACCAACGAGTCAGATAATGTAATGTAAAACATTGAATTTTTCCAGGGAGGCTAGAAATCTCTCTTTTCACTAGTGCCTACGTACTTCTGACACGAGAAATAACCGTGTGTGTAGCAAAAGCCCGATGTAGTTTGAAACTCGAATAGTACTTTAGAAAATGACCGTAGCATCTTTAATACATTATTTTGAGCCCGAGCTTTGGTTGATGTTTCAAAAGAAGAACCTCTAATTTACTAAAGGAAAATAGAACTTGCTGTTCTCTGCGATTTTCTCTGCTACTATTTAAGAGTTCCTGCCGGGGCTCTGCGGGTTGTTCGCAAGAGATACCGCGGCCTCGACGTAAAGGGCTGGGCTAAGAAGGAACATGGGTGGTTATTAGTCAGTAGAAGTCTGACACTCCTCCCGCTCCCCATGGGCAGCGCGGTATGGAGTGTCAGACTTCTACTGACTAAAAACCACCCAACTTCCTTCTTAGCCCTTTGTGCCGAGGCCGCGGTATCTCTTTCGAACAATACTCTTCCGCGACGGGTAAAGAGCCTTGAGTTTTATTGACTACATTCAATCGTCACTAAAAAGTAACTTTAAGACCAAAGTGAAATCGACAGTTGCAAACTCCAGAAAGAGAAAGACATTTTAGTAGATTTGTTCTCAGCATCCTTCAGAATCTGAATCCGCATCACTTTCACCACAAGTAACGAGCGACGTTTGTATTTCCCTGCAGAGCTTGCCATAATATTTGCGTAACTCTTCCGTATCCGTATCTGCTAGGCCACGAGATACACGCACAAGCGACACACGCGTGTTGCAACAGCTCCGACGGTAAAAACAGATCGCTTAGGGCCCAATAAGCGATTTTTTTCATTTCAGAGCATGAGATCATGAGTTTAATTTTCGGGTTGGATCAATTAACTCAACTACTAAATCCTAGGATTTTCATTTCGCAATTTCAGTTTGGTCCCTCAGTTCACACGCACATATTGTTATCGGTTTTATCCATCAGGAGTTTCTCAGTAGCAGACTCGAAGTCTTGTGACCGGTTGATGGCAATAAACTCGCCCCTTATTAAATGGGGCTAAGATTTAAAAGTGGAAATGTGGGTGTACTATTCGGTAAACCTCTGCCTAACCTTTCAAGGATTACATGCGTGATGATATGTTTTAAACGCGACACTCACGAAATTACGATAATTTTGCGAGTTTATGATTATGGTCATTCATCCAAAATAAAAGAACATTGCCACCGTGTTGGGGTCGCAAATGCTATGACACTAATTCTCTGCCCTTTTGGTCGAGTATTCGCAAACGCAACTACTGAGTTTGGTTCCCAGGTCGGGCAAAGAATATTGGGATTTTCCATCAAGAATTTCTCAGTAGCAGCCACGAAGTCTGGATTCAGGTAGGCTCTCCCCCTATTACATCAAACTTAAAACATTTGAAAAATCCATCAAATTCAAAAAAAATGAAAGAGAAAGAAAGAAAAGAAAGAAACATGATTTATTGGTTTCCCACAGGACAAAAACAAATTGACAAAAAACTACAGGTAAACCAAGTAAACATATAAGTAACACTTAAAATTAGGACACATTCATTAAATTTAAATTGTAGCCAACTTAAATTAATCCCGTGCGAAGCCAAAGGGCCACTATCTCAGCATGGTGCTGTAACATTTATGACAAATGTCACAGCGCTGGTTTTCTGTTTTCGGGCCCAAAGGTGACGCCACGTTCACAGAAAAAAAAACAAAAAGAATAAAATAACTTAAATAAGTAAGGTACAAATGCATGACATCAGGTCGTGAACGAGGCATATTGAGTCGATGTTCGGTCCCCGCGGGTACAAAAACAATCTTCTCGTTGAATCTAAGAAGGATGTTGTTCTAACTCCACAGAATAATGGGGAAAATATGAATAAAGCACTATGCGGCAGGTTGTTCGCAATTATAGGAAAGGGTTTTTTTTGCATTTATTATGGTTACGTTTGTTTGAACTTGTTTGGTGTCGAAAGTGCAACGAGGCTTGCGACTGATTCAGGGGTCAATTCTTAGGTTGACTTTCTATTCAACTTTTTTTCTAGTTTTTAGGTTTTATTTTAATAATTTCTTAGTTATAACCTAGTCTTAAATTTATTGCAATTCGGCCCCTATTACACGGACTTAAATATAACTGGGAAAATGGGAATGGTATAACTGTCAGTGTATATCGGTTCGGAATACGAGTGTTTAAAAATTACGTTGACCTACAACTACCAGGTACAAAATTTTGAAAAAACAAACTGCAGTTGTTCGTGACTTTCGTTTCCGTGTCTTTGGTCTTTGCCAGCGACTTCGCTCGCTACAACTCGAAAATTATCCCACAGGAAAATAAAATCGGGATAAAAACTATCCTATGTGCTAATCACAATGGGTCCCAAACAGCAGCAAACGGCAACGCGGTAGGCCCAGAAGAAGATGGCGGGACGAAATCGACTCTTTTTGCAAGGATTGGCAGTTAACATCATTGGATAGGTATAAGTGGAAAGAGGGAAGGGAGGCCTTTGCCCTGCAGTGGGACACAAATGGCTGATAATAATAATAATAATAATGTGCTAATCCAGGTTATAAGCTATATGTGTACCAAATCCGTTAAGTAGTTTTTGCGTGAAAGAGTAACAAACATACACACTCACAAACTTTCGCTTTTATAATATTAGTGTGATAATAAGTGTGCTGTGATAATATTAGTAGGATAACATCAGCTATCTCTCAGTAAAAGCCTGTAAAAAATGCTGTCATGGTCACCCGAGTTGATTCTTACCACGTTGGTTCTTGCTCTTAACACCGGAAGTGCTAGTTACCTAGCACTCATCTGAAGTAACACGATAACTTTATTAAAATCCCTTGCGATCCGAGCTCTTTTGTAAAACAGGTAGAGTATCTTTGCAGGGGATCGGACAAAAAAAAACTAATTAGTCCGTCAGATAGATTTCCAAAAATTATTGGACACGTATTTTTTCTTTTTTCACGTAAACTTAAAATGAAGACGATACAGTGCTTCGAAAACTCGTGTGACGTCTTAAGATAGTACATTTTGACGACACAAGTGACGTTTCAAGCCCCACTCCAAGATCTTTGACGCGTTTTATCTTCGTCATTTTTTATTGATTTGATAAAACAAAAAACACGTATTCAATATTTTTCGATAATCTAACTTACGGACTAAACTGAATCATATTATTTTGACCCAGTCCGATCCCCTATTTTCGAGATAATTTTCTGTGATAATTTCCATGCTGATACATAATTTTGATCTGGACACAAATGGGCTTTTTGTGTATAAATTATAAATAATAAGTATGTGGAACAGAATGTGAGTGTGGTACCCCAACAGGATATGCCACACATTCTCTCGTTCCCGTCTTCTACAACTGCACGCTAGAAGACTTGTGCGAAGCAGAGTTGTCCAGGTGGTCACGTACAGGGTCGTACAGAGTTTTGACATCGACTCGATAAGAAGAAGAAGATCACGCCTATGAAGAAGATGCTTGTATTTGTTTTTTTTTTAATCTAGCATTGTAACATAACATCACGCCTGTCATTCCAGAAGGGTTAGGCACAGTTGTACCTAATAGTTCTCCCACATTTCGCCTGTAATGTTTAATTTCATGTATTACGAGGCGAGCGTGCTGCTATCAACGGGGCGCAAATCCATACTCCGTGGCTGCTACTTAGAAATTCCTGGTAAAAAAAAAACTCAATAAAACTTAGCTCGACTAACTAAGCAGTCGTGCAGTGCTAAACGTTATAAACTCAAAATCAAAGCATTTATTTCACTTAGAAGGCACTTTTAAATGTCAGAAAAACAAACAAATAAAACGAAGCTACAGTTACAGTCACAAGGTATAATAACTTGTGAAAGTACTGTAGTTGCCCATTCCCTAGCGTAGATCTCTATGGAGAAGAACGGGCAAGAATCTCCATGGACACTCTTTTGAATCAGAATATTGTTTCAAAATCTTGGTACATCATAAATGTTGAGATGGTGAAATATTAACGATAATATTCATATAACAATTCATATACCAATTCATATTACGATTCAAAGTCAAAGTCAATGCATTTATTTCAAGTAGGCCGTTACAGGCACTTCTGAATAGTCGAATTAAACTAACTGCGGCACTCAGAGATATCCAACGATTACTCAAGCCGCCACCCAGCAATGGCCTGACATACTTTTGTATGACAAAACTGCCAAAAACCTTTACCAAGCGACGTCTCAAGCAACCACTGAAGCTCTCCGAGTGCGGCAGTAAACTACTGAAGCTAAATAAACTAAGCTACAGTCCCAGTCACAAGGCATAATAACTCGTGATTGTACTGTAGTTGCCCATTCCAAAGCGTTGGTCTCATGAGAAGAATGGCAAGAAACTTCAAGGACACTCTTTTAAAATCGTTTGGGTTTACAATATGTTCAAGGTATAATACACACATGAAGACTATGCAAATTAGTGTCTGAGATGGTCTTTTGAAGAAAGCACCACACAGATTTGAGTGGACCCGTCCAGTCAGTGCAAGCATTTGTCAGTTATATCGTGGAGCTCGACTTATAACTCAAGGAGCTCAACGTCACGACGAACAATACCAAAGAAAGGACATTTGGGTGGGTCGCTTATAGTACTCAAACTGCCAGACAATCGTTAAAATTACATAAAAACCCACACGGTCCTCACATTCACAATATAAAAATAATAAAATACATGAAGACTATGCAGATTAGTGTCTGAGATGGTCTTTTGAAGAAAGCACCACACAGATTTGAGTGGATTCATATAACAATTCATATTACTATTCATATTACAATTCATATTACGATTCATATTATGATTCATATTAAAATTCATATAACAATTCATATTACAATTCGTATTACAATTCATATTACGATTCATATTACGATTCATATAACAATTCATATTCCAATTCATATTACGATTTTGTATTAAGATTCATATTACAATTCATATTACAATTCGTACCCCTACTCTGTCCTTCTCATACTTAGAAGACTGTTCATTCGTCCTTCCATATTCAGTCCATTCTTTTTTGGAATGCGCTTCCTCTTCATTTCATATTACAATTCATATTACGATTCATATTACGATTCATTTTACAATTCATATTACGATTCATATTATGATTCATATTACAATTCAAATTACGATTCATATTTCAATTAATATTACAATTCATTATTTACGATAACGATTACTTTATTTATTATAACGATTCATATAATGATTCATATTGGAATTCATATTCATATTCCAGTTCGTATTACAATTCAAATAACTATTCATATTACAATTCATATAACAATTCATATTACGATTCATATTACAATTAATATTACGATATAACAATTCATATTCCGATTCATATTACAATTCATATAACAATTCATATTACGATTCATATGTATAGCAATTCATATTATGAATCATTTGCGATTCATATAACGATTTTGTATTACGATTCATATTAAAATTCGTATTACAATTCATATTACAATTCGTACCCCTACTGTCCTTCTCATACTTCTGACTGTTCATTCGTCCTTCCATATTCAGTCCATTCTTCTTTGGAATGCGCATTCTGTTCATATTCATATTACTATTCATATTACAAATTTACAATTCATATTACGATTCATATAGCAATTCATATTATGAATCATATAACGATTCATATTACAATTCATATTACAATTCGAATAACAATTCATATAACAATTCATCATATCACAATTCATATTACGATTCATACGATTTTACGATTCATATTACGATTTTGTATTACGATTAATATTACAATTCGTATTACAATTCATATTACAATTCATCATATTGCAATTCATATAACAATTCATATAACAATTCATATTACGATTCATATTACAATTCAAATAATGATTCATATTTCAATTAATATTACAATTCATGATTTACGATTACGATTATTTTATTTATTATTACGTTCATATAATGATTCATATTCATATTCATATTCCAGTTCGCATTACAATTCATATAACAATTCATATTACGATTCATATGTATAGCAATTCATATTATGAATCATATAACGATTCATGTGTATAGCAATTCATATAATGAATCATATTACAATTCATATTACGATTCATATTACGATTTTGTATTACGATTCATATTACAATTCGTATTACAATTCATATTACAATTCGTACCCCTACTGTCCTTCTCATACTTCTGACTGTTCATTCGTCCTTCCATATTCAGTCCATTCTTCTTTGGAATGCGCATACTCTTCATATCATATTACAATTCATATTACGATTCATATTACAAATTATCAATTCATATAACAATTCATATTACGATTCATATAGCAATTCATATTATGAATCATATAACAATTCATATAACAATTCATATAACAATTCATATTACGATTCATATAGCAATTCATATTATGAATCATATAACGATTCATATAACGATTCATATTACAATTCATATTACAATTCATATTACAATTCATCATATTACGATTCATATAACAATTCATATCACAATAATTCATATAACAATTCATATTACAATTCATATTACGATTCATATTACAAATTATCAATTCATATAACAATTCATATAACAATTCATATTACGATTCATATAGCAATTCATATTATGAATCATATAACAATTCATATAACAATTCATATAACAATTCATATAACAATTCATATTACGATTCATATAGCAATTCATATTATGAATCATATAACGATTCATATAACGATTCATATTACAATTCATATTACAATTCATATTACAATTCATCATATTACGATTCATATAACAATTCATATCACAATAATTCATATAACAATTCATATTACAATTCAAATAACGATTCATATTTCTATTAATATTACAATTCATTATTTACGATTACGATTATTTTATTTATTAATACGATTCATATAATGATTCATATTCATATTCATATTCCAGTTCGTATTACAATTCATATAACAATTCATATAACAATTCATATGTATAGCAATTCATATTATGAATCATATTACGATTCATATTACGTTTTTGTATTACGATTCATATTACGTTTTTGTATTATGATTCATATTACAATTCGTATTACAATTCATATTACGATTCATATGTATAGCAATTCATATTATGAATCATATTACGATTCATATTACGTTTTTGTATTACGATTCATATTACGTTTTTGTATTATGATTCATATTACAATTCGTATTACAATTCATATTACAATTCGTACCCCTAGTGTCCTTCTCATACTTCTGACTTCATTCGTCCATCCATATTCAGTCCATTCTTCTTTGGAATGCGCATACTCTTCATATCATATTACAATTCATATTACGATTCATATTACAAATTAACAATTCATATAACAATTCATATTGCGATTCATGTAGCAATTCATATTATGAATCATATAACGATTCATATAACGATTCATATTACAATTCATATTACAATTCATCATATTACGATTCATATAACAATTCATATCACAATAATTCATATTACTATTCAAATAACGATTCATATTTCAATTAATATTACAACTCATTATTTACGATTACGATTGTAATATTATTAATACGATTCATATAATGATTCATATTCATATTCATATTCCAGTTCGTATTACAATTCATATAACAATTCATATTACGATTCATATAGCAATTCATATTATGAATCATATAACGATTCATATTACGATTCATATTACAATTCATATTACAATTCGAATAACAATTCATATTACGATTCATATAACAATTCATCATATTACAATTCATATTACGATTCATATTATAAATTAACAATTCATATAGCAATTCATATTACGATTCATAAAGCAATTCATATTATGAATCATATAACAATTCATATAACAATTCATATTACGATTCATATAGCAATTCATATTATGAATCATATAACGATTCATATAACGATTCATATTACAATTCATATAACAATTCATCATATTACGATTCATATAACAATTCATATCACAATAATTCATATAACAATTCATATTACAATTCAAATAACGATTCATATTTCAATTAATATTACAATTCATTATTTACGATTACGATTGTAATATTATTAATACGATTCATATAATGATTCATATTCATATTCCAGTTCGTATTACAATTCATATAACAATTCATATAACAATTCATATAACAATTCATATTACGATTCATATAGCAATTCATATTATGAATCATATAACGATTCATATTACGATTCATATTACAATTCATATTACAATTCGAATTACAATTCATATTACGATTCATATAACAATTCATCATATTACAATTCATATTACAATTCAAATAACGATTCATATTTTAATTAATATTACAATTCATTATTTACGATTACGATTATTTTATGGGTGCTAATTAAACCGGCTTCTTTTTAATAGCAATATTTGCATCTAAAAATCTAACTTGCCTTCTAAATTACTAAGTGAGCCACAATTAACGAGCATCTAAATAATACTATCTTAGCCGCAAGTTATCTTTTTTAAAGCCACTCTAAATACAAGTCAGCATCGTGATTATTTTTTAGCATCTAAATTTGTAACATGAATTCAAACAGTAAACTTCTAAAATATTAATATATGGCATCAAAAAAATATTCAATTAGCTTCTAATTTATTAACTCAGTACGTTTAAATTATAACTCATGCCACATTAACTGAGCATCAAAATTTAATTAAAATTGTCATCAAATATTATATTATAGCCACTAATAGTATGTATAAACTCCTGTCGTGTCATCGAAAGGCTTAAATATAGAAGTTCAGAGTACTTAATGACCTAAATATTGAAGTTCAGAGTATCGAATGTCCTAAAGATCGATTTTATTTACATGTTGTGCTACAAAAGTTATCGACAGAATCGCTTCAGAACTTCATTTTTATCGGAAAACTAGACAATAAATTGTGAAAACATTTCTGCAAGCAACTCGGTAGTAGCGCTCGCCGGCCGCTCCCGCGGCACCGGTCGCTTCGCTCGCTCGGCTCGCGCGCGTTTGGTCACAGTTTTAACCTAACCTAACCTATTTCTCTCAGTTTACAATAACGAATCATACAATCTGCCTGTGACTAGTCAATTAGACAATGGTAAAAACATTTCTGTAACTAATAGGTGTTTTTAACGTAAATATAATAATCTAAAGTGTATCAAAAGTTGACATTTCATATACAATATACGTTGGCGCTCTCTGATTGGTGCAAATGGCCGGTCGCTGTCGTCTCGCGCGCTCGCGCCAAATCTTTCTGTTGCTATTTTCAAGATAAAAGAATGTGATGTATTATTTTACATGCGAAGTTATAATAAATGATGTTGACTACGGTCGCTTCATTTATATTTTTTTGAGGGCCTTGTGTTGAAGCTGTTAAATGTAAAATGGTGGTGAGATATAAATTCCGTGGCTGAGTTAGTAAATTAGGTGCCTATGTATAAATAACAAGGACAAGTTAATATAAATGTTGATCGTCACTTGATGCTTTCTATAGAATATTTAGTGGGCGTTGTAAAGAAGACGAATTAGTATATTAGAGGCTATATAATTTTCCCGTGGCTTAGTTATAAAATTAGAAGTTTGATCCTGTGGCCAATTAAAAAAACTGTGGCTCGATTAATTATTTCTCTTATTTTATTTATTATTACGATTCATATAATGATTCATATTCATATTCATATTCCAGTTCGTATTACAATTCATATAACAATTCATATTACGATTCATATGTATAGCAATTCATATTATGAATCATATAACGATTCATATGTATAGCAATTCATATTATGAATCATATTACGATTCATATTACGATTTTGTATTACGATTCATATTACAATTCGTATTACAATTCATATTACAATTCATATTACAATTCATATAACAATTCATATTACGATTCATATTACAATTTAAATAATGATTCATATTTCAATTAATATTACAATTCATTATTTACGATTACGATTATTTTATTTATTATTACGATTCATATAATGACTCATATTCATATTCATATTCCAGTTCGTATTACAGTTCATATAACAATTCATATTACGATTCATATGTATAGCAATTCATATTATGAATCATATTACGATTCATATTACGATTTTGTATTACGATTCATATTACAATTCGTATTACATTCATATTACAATTCGTCCTTCCATATTCAGTCCATTCTTCTTTGGAATGCGCATACTCTTCATATCATATTACAATTTATATAACGATTCATATTACAATTCATATTACAATTTATATTACAATTCATATAACAATTCATCATATTACGATTCATATAACAATTCATCATATTACGATTCATATAACAATTCATATCACAATAATACATATAACAATTCATATTACAATTCAAATTACGAATTCATATTTCAATTAATATTACAATTCATTATTTACGATTACGATTATTTTATTTATTAATACGATTCATATAATGATTCATATTCATATTCATATTCCAGTTCGTATTACAATTCATATAACAATTCATATTACAATTCTTATTCCGATTCATATTACATTTCATATAACAATTCATATTACAATTCGTAATACACAATTCGTATTACAATTCATATTACGATTCATATTACGATTCGTATTACACAATTCATATTTCGATTCATATTACAATTCATATAACAATTCATATTACGATTCATATTACAATTCGTATTACAATTCATATTACAATTCGTACCCCTACTGTCCTTCTCATACTTCTGACTTTGTTCATTCGTCCTTCCATATTCAGTCCATTCTTCTTTGGAATGCGCATCCTCTTCATATCATATTACAATTCATATTACGATTCATATTACAATTCATATAACAATTCATACTACGATTCATATTACGATTTTGTTTTACGATCCATATTACAATTCGTATTACAATTCATATTACAATTCATATAACAATTCATATTACGATTCATATAGCAATTCATATTATGAATCATATAACGATTCATATTACGATTCATATTACAATTCATATTACAATTCGTATTACAATTCGTATTACAATTCATATAACAATATAACAATATAACAATTCATATAACAATTCATATAACAATTCATATAACAATTCATATAACAATTCATCATATTACAATTCATATTACAATAATACAGGGTTGGCATGTTTAAAACAAGTTGTTTAAAACATGTGTTTTAAACAGTGTTTAAAACAGTTTCAAATAAAACATAGTTTTTTATTAGGTGTTTGAAAACATTGTTTAATTGCAAAAATAAATGAATACTAAGTAGTTATTTTTTTCCTTATTTCCTTTATTTAATCAACTTTAAACAATTTTTACAAAATAATTAAAGTGGCTTTTTAACTTGACATTTAAACAGTTTTTAATATTTAAAATCTTTAATCAAGAAATAGTTAACAATTTTTATTATAAAACGACCACGTACAATCATATTTGTTCGTTAGCAGATTAGACAACATTTATTATTTTTTATTTAGGTATTTAAAAACTGTGACAAGTTTTGCAGCTTTCTCGTTACCAAGTTTGATTCGTACATGCATCGGTTTGAATAAATCCAAAGGTTTTTGTGTTATTGTGAAATGAAAAATCAGAAAGAAAGTCCGCTCTATTCTCCATCGGTAAAGTCCCCCGGGGAATTCCCAGAACTTCCGTAATTCGTGAACGTGATTATTTAAAATATGTTTTGGGTATTCCCCTTATTTTAAGAAAAATTTAGGAGATTTCCCTACTAAAAAAACCGGCCAAGTGCGAGTCGGACTCGCGCTCCGAGGGTTCCGTACAAACAAAGTTTAAAATTACTTAGAATATTTTTATTATGTGATGTAACTAAAAATTTATGGTTTTCGTAATTTTTCCTTTATCTATGCTATAAGACGTTGCTTCGTACCAAATTTCAAGATTCTGAGTTCACGGGAAGCACCCTGTAGGTTTTGATTCCCTTGCAAGTGTCGAAAATTTGCGGCATAAACGGCTGTATCTTTTGATTGCGTTGGCTTAGAAGTTTGATTTTTTCACAGCTTCAAGGGACAGTAGACCTGAGTAATTGATATAAATTTCAGCTTCATACCTCCACGCGTTCCTGAGAAAAAGGGTCTTGACAGACGGACGGACGGACGGACAGACGGACAACAAAGTGATCCTATAAGGGTTCCGTTTTTTCCTTTTGAGGTACGGAACCCTAAAAATGAACGTAGGAACACACAGAATGTATTGAATTATGATAAATTTTTGTCATGCAGTTTTTAAAATAGTATATAAGTGAAATATATCAGGCTTAATCAATTAAAAATTGATGATAACTAACTTAGGAAAAAAAACAAAAAAAACACCTCTTTAAAACATTTTAAACTGTTTGTTTTATAAAATGTAAAAAAAACTGTTTTTTTTCCAACCCTGCAATAATATAATCAGTATTGCCATCGAACCTGGTAGTTCTGCCACCTTTCTGGCCAATTTTCCTGTTGATAGCAATGTATATCTACCTATTTATATAAATGTAAACATTTATCTAAATACACTAAGCCAACAGTACCAAATTCACACTAAAACCCGTGTTGGGCCACCAGTCATTAAACCGACCAGAATCGATAAGGTTATCTAACGGACCAAGCTTTCTCGTTAAAGTATTAATCAGACAAGCTATAGACATTCAACTGTCTAAAAGGAGTCTATAGATTTGATCCAATTTTTGAATCTTCATCATCTTCCTGACTTTGTCTTATTCTATTTGGGATCGGGGTAACACGTTTTATTCTTCCATTCTCCCCTGTCAGAGGTGAATAGAATAGAATAGAATAGGTCACGGCATTATTTACTCCGTTCTCTTTCACACCATTCCTCACACAATCCATGCAATTTTTTGTGGCCTTCCCCTCCTTCTCCATCCATCAACATTAATATCCATCACTTTTTGGTCATATGCTCTTCCTCCCACCTCTTGACATGAATTTGCTCCATCTTTCTAATATTTAATTATATCGATCGATAACATATCGGTAGGTGGACCGATGACCTGGTGAAGGTTGCGGGGATCCGCTGGATGCGAGATGCACGGGGCCGGTCAATTTGGTGACACTTAGGGGAGGCCTATGTCCAGCAGTGGACGTTCTTCTTCTTCTTAGCGTGTCGATGACAATTTAAATTGAGTCGGCCCAAAATTTGGCGACGAGTAGCCTCTATCAGCTCCTGTGGAGTGCAAGTAACGGGACAGGCTGGACATGATATCAGGTGCCCCATAGTTTGTAGGGCAAGACCACATTTACACATTTACCCTGAGCAGTCAGCGAAATCCCACGTTGACTGGCTAAATCCTTTCACCACGATGACAATCCCAAGTGGACGTCTTTCGGCTGAAATGATGATGATGATTATCGATAACATGCAACAGTAATTAACAAAACCTGAAAAATGTATGGCTCATTATTATGAACAAACTATAAATCAGGTTTCACATAAATACTAAAATAATGTCGTATATTCCATGAATACTCTGACGGTCGCGTATAAAATAAGGCGAGGCACTAAACTCCACAAATTAATTAATCTTGATTAATCTGTTTAGTTGCGAACGTTTATTGACCGTTAGTTTTGCTGACAGTTACTTGATTTCCAACATCAATTTGAATTTGACTTCATTTTAGGGGATTGCTTTAATATTTGGGTAAATATTATCAAGGCAAAAACGTTTACTCTTGATTATGGAATTTTGAGATCATTAGGAAAATTACATAAAATAATAATTTGTAATATCATAAATAGGTTTGTCAGCAAAGTTATAAATACATTACTAATTGAACTTTATCGGGTTCGATTGCCAGGTCGAATAATATGCTATTAGGTTACTCCATCACGATTTTTCAGAAGCAGCCACGGACTCTGGAATTGTGCCCGGTTTATGGCTACTCGTCCTCTGAGACTTGGCACTTGGGGCTGCAGGTTGTTCGCGAACAGATACCACGGCCTCGACACAAAGGGCTAAGAAGGAACATGGGTGGTTTTTAGTCAGTTGAAGTCTGTCATTCCCTACCGCTCTGCCCAGAGCGGGAGGATTCATTTGATGATTTCCAACCCTCGAAAAAAAAAGACGTGGCTTACATAACTGGCTAAAAATGTGGGTGTACTATGAGGTACACCTCTGTTTTTTTTTTTTTTTTATTTAAGATGGGTCAGCTCTTGACCTCGAGGCTTGCCTGAGCTTGATGAGGTCTACGATGGAGCGAGCCTTCCCAGTAGCACTGGCTCTCCCGCGCACCAACGGAACACAGCGAACTGTTTGGCGCCGGACTTCGGCGGGAGGGTGGTAACTAGCCAGGCGGACCTTTGCGGGCCCTTCCACCAGTGTTGGGATCATTCAGCCGTAACCGCTAACAAAAGTCAGCGATTCCGTTGCCCGGGGTAGACCACTAGGAGGTAGATCCCACCCACTCCCTCTGTCTAATCATTCGAGAATTACAAGCGCGATGTTCTGTTTTATAGACATTGTGTCACCTAAACAGATACTCGTAATGACTGAAATAGTAAATCAATAGGTAAACACAATAAATTACTATTTGGACACAGGAACAAACTCAAACAATCTCTTTGACCGCATCCCGTCACCCGCGGCTAGGCAGAGTTAACATTTTACAGGTTACGGCAATGAAGGCAAATTAACCTTTTGATCTAATTAGCTTTGATCGAGACGAGATTGTTAGCATTGGGGGAAAAACTTGGATGAGGCTGTCTGGTAAAAGAATGTGGAGACTGGCACAATCAAAGAGAGGCATGTTCCCAGCAGTGGGTGAATTTAAATGTGGGTCATGATAACATTTAATCGTCTTCAGAAAATTCGTCGAAATATGCATCAAAAATGCTTTGAATATGCAGCAAGTATGCAGATTAAAATGGAAACAAATGTTTATTTTTTTCATACAAAAATATTTTTTTTTTATTTAATATATTTTGGACGAAATACCTAAATAATCTGTAGAGCACCTGAATCCTTTTATTTTATTTTATTTCTTTTTATAACAAATTTGAAGACTACACAGATGTTGTATGACCTTCAGAATACTCCAGATAATTATTCCTAATTTGTGTAAGCTTTTTTCTTTCTTTCTCTTTGTTCTTAAATCTTATAAAAAACAGGGTCTTAGATAATCTTTGATAAAATATACCTAGGGCTCACCCCAAAAACTATTAGCAGTACCAACCATTAAGAATAAGCATCGATCGGTACCGGCCAACCCGTAATAAAATGCCCAGTTTACTTTTTACGATTCGAGCCTAACGGATGGGTTCGCGATGAAAATGAATGGCTTTTTATATTGCCGACTATACTGGTATAAATAAACTTCGGTTTTAATCAAAATAACTGCCCAGTTTTATAACTGACGTTATTTTTGAGATGATGTTGTATGTTAATGTGGAGAAATTTGTATGTTTTATGGAGAATTCGGCTTGTGGGAATACTGGGAATTTACCGAAGAATGTATGGGAGGAATCTTGTTATGAGTCGCTGGTCGACATAGTTCACTTAAGCGTGTTATGTAGTATCCTTGTTAGCGGCGTTCCATAGATTATTAAATTAATTATTGATAGAGATAGGAAGCATTATTTGAATACGTCTTCCGGGATATCCTTTGGCTGTTGAACGACTCTTCACATAACTAGATAGCGGGCTGGAATGCTGATTCTTTGGCAAAAAAATAATATTGCCAAAGAATCAATTATCCAAAATTAGTATAAACTTGTATTTTGACATCCTAAAAGTTGTCAAAATACAAGATTGTAAAGTCTGCTTATGGTTTGTAAATAATGAAAAGTGTAAAATTACTATGTCGATACTCGCTATTAAATCGTTATTCTAAATTGAATTAAGTAGTTATTATTTTTCATTGATTGATGCAATACCGTAGTTGTAGTCTGAATTTTTTTTTAGTAAGTAAATAAAATCATATCTCTCTCCTCAAATCTCTTACCTTACTTGTACTTCTAGACTTTAGCAGCGCTTTTAACTCTGTTGATTTCGACATCCTCCTGGGTATCCTTAAATCTCTCAATTTCTCCTCTTCCTCTATTGGTTGGTTTGACTCCTATCTCAATGGCCGCTCACAGCGTGTTCGTCTTAATGAGTCTTCCTCTGATTGGTGTCCTCTTAGCGCGGGTGTGCCTCAGGGTGGGGTTCTCTCTCCTCTTATTTTCTCTATTTTCATTAACTCTGTCACCAGAGTCATCTCTTCCTTCTTCCATCTCTATGCCGACGACTTGCAGCTTTACCGTCATTTCTTAAGGGAGGATGCGGAAGCCGCCGTGTCAGTCATGAACAAGGATCTGGATTTGATTAGCGAGTGGTCGCGGTCCTTTGGACTGCAAATCAATCCTAGGAAATCTCAGGCCTTGATCATCGGCGGCAGGTATATGCGGAATAGGCTCGATGTTGCGTCGCTGTCTCCACTCAGGCTGAATGGAGTTCAGATTGATTACGCAATTAAGGCTAAAAACCTGGGGGTGACAATGGATTCCTACTTATCTTGGACTGCCCATGTTGCTGAAGTTAGTCGCAAAGTGCACTACACGTTCCACTCATTGAAATGCCTCCAGAGCTTCCTTCCCTTGAACACCAAAATCTCCCTTGCGCAAACTCTCATTCAACCCATCATAGACTATGCCGATGCCTGTTATTTGGATGCCACCGAGGAGCTTTTAAATAAACTTGAGCGCTTGCAAAATATTTGTATTCGTTTTGTCTTTAATAAATCTTGATATTTCGTATAAATCATTTTAATAATTATGACAGACAACCATTATGACATTTCATTTATAAGGCCTCTAGCGCGTTTGGACAGTAAAGAGTTTCCAACATACAAACACACACAACATCTCTCCCTTCCTAGCTGCTGCGGATCAAAGGTGCACCCAAGAGCTGGTCGAGGTGTCGGCGCCAGACATAACCGTTGTCGGTACGAACTTCGTAGTGCAGTCGGCCCAAACGTTTTATGACGCTTCCAAACTGCCACCGCTGCGTGGCACTCGTGTAGTCACGAGCCTGTACCCGATCGCCTGGGTTGAACTCTCTGACTTTGACCTCCTGAAGCGCTGGTGCTGTCTCCTTATCTTTTCTTAAAAACATAGCATGTAGTGCCGTGCGTATTTCTCTGCCGAACATAAGCTGGTACGGAGTTTGACCATTAGCATTTGGCGTCCGTCGGAGACGAGTTTTTACTGTCACTAATTTTTCTAATAAGTTACCTCCTTCCCCCTCTAAACTTCGTAATATTCGCTTAACTGTCTGCACAAAACGTTCAGCTTGCCCATTGGTTGCAGGGTGGTATGGAGCGGAGGTCTTATGAATGATCATAGAATTTTTTAGGTATTTTTCGAACTCTTCCGAAACGAACTGTCGACCATTGTCTGAAACCAAGATGTGAGGTGTCCCAAAAGTGCAAAATTGTTCTTTCAATTTTTGTATGCACCAAGAGCTTGTAGTTGACTTGGTTGGTATAATCTCAGTCCATTTTGAAAATGCATCAACAATAATTAAAAGTTGGTATCCGTGCACAGGTCCAGCGAAATCAATATGAAGTCTTTGCCAGGGACCATTTGGCTGTTCCCAATGGTGTAGTGGTGCTTTCTCTGGTTCATTTTGTTGCAATCTACAGGTTCTACATGACTTGACTTTAGTCTCAATCTCGTTGTCAATTCCTTTCCAGTATACGAAACTGCGAGCCAATAACTTCATCTTTACAATGCCTGGGTGACCAAAGTGTAGTTCATCTAGCACTTTTTCGCGAAGTGCTTTTGGAATGAATACTCGTGATCCTCTCAATAAACAACCATCGTGCAAAGTAAATTCATTGTCCTTGTAACCGAGAGCTTTTAGTGATTGACCAGTTTCCAATGCGTGTAGCAAAGATGTACAGTCGGTGTCATTTCTTGTTTCTGTTGCTATGATATCTGGATTAAAATCAATGGTATGGATTTGCTGAAATTGAAAACTGTAATTCTGGTCAATTTTGTTGGTCTTGGTGTTTTCTACTGGAAATCTGGATAAATAATCTGCATTTGAGTTGTTTGCCGAAGTTCTGTATTCAATGTTGTAGTTAAATCCAGATAAGAAGTGAGCGTAGTGAAACAGCCTCATTGTACTCATTGCTGGTAGCGTTTGATGTGGGTGGAAAATTACTGTCAGTGGTTTGTGGTCTGTAACGAGGATGAATTTCCGACCATAACAATAGTAGAAAAACTTTTTCAATCCCCAGTGTATCGCTGTAGCTTCCTTGTCTATTTGACTATAATTCTTCTCGCTACCAGACAGCGTTCTTGAAGCGAATGCTATAGGTCTTTCTGATCCATCTGGAAGTCTATGTGAGAGTACTGCCCCGAGTCCCAGTGGCGATGCGTCTGTTGAAAGTACTAACGGTTTCTTAGGGTCAAAGTGTATCAGTACTCTTTCACTTACTATTTCTTTCTTAATTTGTATAAAAGCTTGTTCACACTCTGCAGACCATAGGAAGCTTGATTCCTTCTTTAGTAGGTTGTTTAGTGGGTTCGTGATCGATGCTAGGTTTGGTATGAATTTGTTGTAAAAATTTGCTATCCCAAGAAATGTTCTTAATTCTGCTGTATTGGTCGGGTGTTCTGTTTTAACTATTGCGTTTATCTTGTCCCTGTTTTTGTGTAGACCTTCTTTGTCGATAGTGTGTCCAAGGTAATTTATACTTGTTTGGAAAAATTGGCACTTGTCTTTGTTTACTCGAAGGTTACTTTCTTTTAGTTTATCCAGTACGAGCTTGAGCCTCTGTAGTAGTTGTTCTTGGTTAGCTCCTTGTATAATTATATCGTCGAAGAAACATTTAACGCCTTCTAGGCCTTGTAACAGTTTATCCATAAATTTTTGCCATAGGCTCGGGGCGACCTTAACTCCGAACATGAGCCTGTTTACTCTGTAAGTTCCTTTGTGTGTACTGAGTGTTTGTAGCATTGCGCTCTCTTCATCCATTACCATATTTAGGTACGCCTGAGTTATGTCGAGTGTACAAAATAGTTTTCCTCCATTCATCTCTGTGAAAATATCTTCAATCACAGGTATTGGATATTGTTCATCTTGAATAATTTTGTTTAGGGTAACTTTATAATCAGCGCATAATCGGATATTTCCATTTGGTTTGACAACTGGTACTACTGGAGTACCCCATTCAGAGTGGTCAACTTTCGTGATGACACCTTGTGCGCATAGTCGCTCTATTTCTTCATCCACTTTGGTTTTTAAAGCGTAAGGTATTCTACGTGGTCTAATAAAAATTGGCTTAGTGTTCTCTTTCAGGTTTAGATGTCCTCTATAATTGGGTATTTCGCCAAGGTCGTTTCTGAATACTGATGTCTTGTAGAGCTCCAGAAGCTGGTCTAATTCTATCTTTTGGGTAGGTTGTACGGCTTTTATGTCTGCTAAGTTAAGTGTCTCGAGTTCTTTCATCCAGCTGCGGCCAAAAATGGGATCAACGTTTTTGTTGATAACGTACAGTTTTCCGTGGAATTCTTTTCCTTGGCATCTGCATTGAACGTATGCCACGCCTGTTGGTTTGATTACCTCTCCAGTATAAGTTCTGAGTTTTAGGTTTGTCTTAAAAATTCTTTTTCCAATGTTTAGTTTTTGATAGTCTCGTAATGACATTGAAGTTAGTGTAGCTCCAGTGTCAAATTCCATTTTTATCTTAACGTGTTCAATATTTACCGTTATCATATATTTTTCAGATGATTCTCCAGATATGATATTAATATTATTCCAGTCATCATGGTCACTTGTCATTGAGTCTTCTAATAGGTTCGTATTCGGTTTATTCTTGTTAAGACTCGTATCAGAGTGGTGCTGAAGGCAAACACGAGCTAGGTGACCGACTTTTTTGCATTTATGGCATGTAACGTTTATAGCGCCACATTTGTTGGATTCGTGATTTGTAGCACCACAGCGGAAGCATTTCCCTTTTAGATCTTTAATTGTAATTTGTCTTGGACTTGGTCCTGGACCTGTCTCTTTCTTGTATGGGGTGATTTTGTTGATGTGGTCACTACTGGTACTTGGTTGTTCATTAGTAATCATTGATGCGTTTTCTGTCTTACCCATTTCAATAGATAACGCAATCTGTGTCAGTGATTTGAATGTGTGTACTGTTCGGTCTTGTAAAATTTTTGTACGTGCATCGCTATCTTTCAATCCCCTTATAAATTGTAGAGATAAAAAACTTTCTGATGTATTTTTCTGACAGTGTTGGCAATTGGATTCACAGTTAGTGGTAAGTTTCTTCAACTCTGCGGCGTACTGCGCTACAGTTTCTTCGGCTTTTTGAGTTCTTGTTATGAATTTATGTTGTAGCGCCCATTTGCTAGGTTTTGGGTCTAAGTAGTCGTCAAGTATTTCAGTAATTTCAGCAAATGACATATTTATTGGTTCTTCCGGTGATGTTAAATCGCAAAGTTTCTCGTGTAGCTCTGGTGATAATGTTGACAGTAAGATATCTGATTTCATGTGTGCTTCCGATATGTCATTCAATCGAAAATATACTTCTAGTCTTTTTTTGAAATTGTTGAAAGTTTCTGATTGTTGAAGGGGTTGAAATTGTATTTTCGGTATATTATGTCTGGATTCATTTTGTTTTATGTGTTCTTGCTGTAGCTGGCCCTGTTGATGACCTCTATTCTGTCTCTGTTTTGTTAAAAGTTTAGTTGTCAACGATGTATGAAGTTCTTCAAAATCGTACCTGTATTCTTGTTCTTCATCATAAGCGTCATCGTTCTTGTCGTCGACCGTCTTGTTCTCGATTTTCTCTTGTACCTCCCGTATAGCCAGGATCGTCTCTTTCAGGCCCTGGAAGCGAGCAGTAATGTCTTCGTCAGACATCGTTGCCCTCTGATCGACATATGTGTCGAGTCGCGTGAGCATCCCGCGTAGGGTGCCACGATATTTTCTTAGTTTGTCCATTTCATATATCTATATTTACAATGTTTATTTGCCTTTTTCTCGTCGCCAATAATAAATCTTGATATTTCGTATAAATCATTTTAATAATTATGACAGACAACCATTATGACATTTCATTTATAAGGCCTCTAGCGCGTTTGGACAGTAAAGAGTTTCCAACATACAAACACACACAACAGTCTTTAACCTTAAAAAGTATGATCATGTTTCTAACTTTCGCAAAATACTCAAGTGGCTCCCAATTCGACTTCGCAGGAACTCTCGGATATTATGTTTGCTATTTAATATCCTTCACAACCCTAAAACGCCATCGTATTTGCGTGGACGTTTTTCCTACTCCCGTCCTTCTGATGCGCCTTGCAGGTCGCATCTTAGGAACCTCCTTAAATCCCCTCCACACTCTACCGACTTCTACTCTTATTCCTTCACTGTACACGCCGTGCGGCTGTGGAATTCACTTCCGCCTGACATTAGGGACTGCCAAACTGTGGCAATCTTCAAAGGAAGAGTAAAAGAACATTATCTTTCAATTTCGTCATAGTTGCATAACTATTTATTATTAGTTATTTCATTGTATTTATAGTAATTGTTATATGTTTTGTCTTTGTATTTAGAAGTACGTTAGTTTATTCTTATATGGTACCTATATTATTTTTAATTAGTTCTGATGTTTTACGTATTCCATTTTCTCTTCTTCTTTTACACACTATGTCTACATCTCTTTTTTAGATTCTCCTTTCGCAGGTATGCTGGAAGAGATTTCTTTAGAAATAAGCATTACCTTTGTACTATTTTCTGTTCCTTTCTTCTTTTCTGTATTTAGTGTGTACATAAATTGTTAAATAAATAAATAAATAAATAAATAAATAAAAGTCACAAACACAAAAAAACATTACAGATTGACCTCATTATTCGATAAATTGACATTGTATTCAATCATTCATGGACGCCCAATTTTAATTTTCTCGTTCTTCATAACTAAAATAATTTCTGACTACAAAATAACAACTTGGAAGCTTACCAAGAGAAAATAAACCAGTTGTTACTATTCCAAGTTTCTTGTTTTATTTAATATCACTCATAATTTGTTCGTCTTTGAAAGCAAAAATTATCTCGAGAGCTGAGTAAGCTTCTTAACTGACTGTACTCGACTTGACAGAGCAAATGCGTTGAATAGCTAGATGTTACTTAGACCTCGACTAGAGTGGATACGTGATGACTAGGGTGGTAGCGAGCGCGATTAGGTGTCCACAGGTTGACTGACTAAAAAAAAATTATTCTGTTTAGTCCGTCTGTTAGATTATCGAAAAATATTGGATCCATGTTATTTGTTTTATCAAATTAATAATAATTGACGAAAATTACCATCGTCGTTGCTATTGCAAAACGCCTGTAGGATGTGGCTAATGGAAAAATAACATTGAGTAAAAAAAGACGATCGCATGCTATTTGTCCCTTCGTGAGAATAGAATAGAATACGTATTTATTCGTTAATGGACAGCAGCAACACAAAAGAGCAGCACATACATAAACAAATAACAACAAACAGCTTAACAATTAATTAAACAGCTCAACTGCGCTGAGCATGCCCTTAGCGAAAGGGTAACCAACTCAGCAAGTCAGCATTATGCTGGGTGTAAAACACTCAGCGCTGGTTTTCAGTAGGCCCCCCGCAGTGACACACGGATGAGGGTAGTAGGGTAGTAAATAAATATTTTTATTCTATTAAATGGGCATTTCTAATAAATAAATAATATTAAATAAATAATTTTCTCACAGAGGATAACATAGTTATATTAGTAGTATTAGAACACGAAAATACCTGCTAAATAAATAAGTACTTATCCGAAAACGAAATACAGTTTATTCATTATTGGCATGACGCACTTCGGGCCGGCCGATGCAGCAGCGACCTAAGCATTTTTATATTGCAAATACCACAATGACATTTAGGAACTTCCTATCATTATAACTTTACTATGAACCTTACAGTGGTTTCTGTATATTTGTTTCTTTAATGCCGCGTTGCCCGCCCATGCTTTTCACCATGTACGAGGCCTTACGACCCTGTTTCTGCTTTATTAGTTGAAAGTCACTGTGTATTTTTAATACAGAGTTCAACATTAAAACGTGACTTTCATAAGTTTGTAAGCTTGTTTTATCTTCTTCGTGTTTGTGTATCGATAGCAATATGTTCAAATACCACGAGGTCCCTTATTGTGTAGCTAATAAATAATAATTTATAATTGGCTTAGAAATACGATCAATTTTAGTAAGACAACTTTAAGTTTTTAGTATTCTCAGTGGTATACAGTCCCCGTTTTACATACAAGGGCCTAGAGAAGTGGCAATCGCTTTAGCTTCATCTTTATAGGTGGTTTATGCCTAACCTGGTGTCAGAGTGTTTCGTTACAAAACGTTCAGCATTTTCAACGCTAGGCATCGTTGAAAATGCTGAACGTTTCTATCTTCTTAGCGTGTCGATGGCAAATCGTCACTAAATAAATTTTATTAATTTGGCCCATTATTCAGCTATGCGAACTCCGCTTGCTGATGCAGTCATTAGATCGTCAAGTGTGCAGGTGTCAGGGCATGCAGCGCAAGATGGAAAGTGGGCCATTGTCTGTGGAGATACACCGCATACACACTTGAAATCAGAACCGTCTATGAACCCCCATCTGAAGAGATTGTCTTTGCTACGGCCGACTTGGGTTCGGAGTCTATTGAGAGATTTCCAAGTCGGCCACGGCGTTTCTGTAGAAATAGGAAACATGAAAAGCGACTGCCACATGAGCAGTGATAGCTTATTGTGTGACTGTCACACTGCCAAGTCTTAGGTCAAGCCAATCTGGTTTTTTTTCGGATTTATGTTTGGATAACATCACGAGGAAACCAAACCAGCATGCCTGAAAGATATTTATCTACAGTAAAGACGGAAAGACACCACCTTAACCTTTTTCGTCATCGTCACCGATCGGGTAGAGTCTCACTTTGTTAAAGCTCTGAGTGTTTATCATAATATAATAGATTTCATACAGAACGTAGGCATTTTTAAGCAAATAAAATATTCCCAAAAGAATTACTTTGCACACTCAGTTTCATGAACAGATTGGTGGTGGCTTACAGACCCGTTTGTTTAACCTATAGTTGACGTTGCCTTTCAAGTCAATTCAAGCAGAAACCACACACACAACACATAGCACCTATGAATGTTATAGACATTTATTGCATATCGCATCAGAGGTTAATATGACCGCATTAGCGCCACACTGGCGCTCAATTGCAGCATAATTGCCAATATTCCGGCAGGCGTCTCAGCCAACTGTCGTTTACATGCATTATTAATTGATATTGACTGTAGGTATAGGTACTATAAGTTTTTAAACTGACATGGTCACTGACACTACTATTTATTAATATCATAAACGGGATATTTACCATGTTTGATTATTGTTTCGAGTTCCCGATATTTCGGCGCTGTTACATGATCACGGATAAACGTAGTGGTATAGGTACTCTTTGAGGTTATGATTGTATGGTGTATGCCCTTGTTAGTAAAAATCATTCAAATCCATTTAATACAGTTATTCTGCCGTGCTAAGCGTAAAAGCGGTCTCTCAGAGAAAGCCAGTTTCGAGAAAATTCAAGTTTTGTAAATATACACAATACACATACATTGGTTTTAATAATACAATAATAGTTTAGTGTTTAAGGATCTAATAGTGCAGGTGAATTTTGACCTACAGATTTATTCGCTTGCTCAATGCAAGATTTTCGTGATGACTGCCTCGCTACTTTAGTGCACGACTGCTGGGTTCGATTCAAAGATTGGGCAAAGTGTTATTGGGTTGTTCCATAAAAACAATTGTCAATAGCAGCCATGGAGGTTGAATTTGTGCCCGGTTGATGACAATAGGCTCACCCCCTTTTACATAGGACTTGAACACAACACCTCAGCCTTACTCTTCGGGGATTACAGGTGTGAAGTTATGTAATAATATTCGATTCATATGTCGGGTTAAGTGATTTTGGGATTTTCATCTGGAATTTCTCAAAATGGGAAATTCCATGGATTTCTCATTGTCTGTATTTGTGCCTGGCTTTGTAATGGACGCTCCCATTACTGGGAACTGGGGAAATGTGTGTATGTAAAGGTATTTGCTTCTATTTCATTTACAAAACACAAAACTTACAGCGAATGAGCATAATACAATCCCGTTTATGTATTTCAAGAAAGTCTAAGAAATACAAGTGTAACTGAATCTATAGTCAGCGAATATAACAGTGGATCCACGTTTTCCTTAGTGTTCAGTTTCTGAAAGTATGACGGCTCATCGTAGCGTATTCGTGAGCAGTGTTGGCATACGTGCGTTCATCGATATTCATCCTTTACGGCGAGTTTTTGGTTTCACGCCGTGCCCCGCATACATTTGGAGCAAAACTTTCGTCTACATAATATTTGAAATCTTACTACTATCTATCACAGATCTGACTTTCTAGTTTTGGTAGTTTGCGCTGCAGCTTGCGCTGAGTTTGGAAAACGTTTGGTCTTGCATTTTTGAATACTTCCAAAAGAGCTTTTGAATTTGTGCCAGAGTTGGATTTTCTAATGTATCCCCTTTCTTTATTGACTCCAGCTCTACAAAACCCAACTAACTTAAAGAGGGTGTATATGTGACCGTCTATAGGTACAGTCGAACAAGCTAATAAGTATACAGCCAGCTAACTTGTATTTACTTTTAAGATTACACAGATACATTTAGCATACAACGGTTTAGGATACAGCGTTTGACATCAGTCGCTTAATGCGAAACACTTGATAAAACAAAATTACAATCAATATTTTCAGTGTTATAGAATTATAAAGATCTCTACCCTGTATATTAGCTTGTTCGACTGTACATCTTTTATTACAAATAAATAAAAATTAAGGTAATTTATAAACTTAATGCTTAAGGAAGTATTATATAGAATACCGAAAAAACTCGTTTTTTTTCGAGACTTCACTAGCATTCAGTAGTCGTAGAAGTCTAAAAGTAGTTGAATTTACTTCTTGTTAGATTACAAGGAGTAAATCCAACTACTTTTATTTAAGATAAATGTCCTGTGTGTCCTGTCCTAGTTCCGTATGGTGTCGGACGCAAAGAATAGCACCATCCCATATCTTCCCGTGGGTGTCGTAAGAGGCGACTAAGGGATGTACCAGAGAATGGGCAGCAGCGTTCTCTGTGCTTTTTGTATCGACCGTACTGCGATCGCCAACCCACCTGCCAAGCGTGGCGATTATGGCAAACCCCCCCTAAGCAAAAATAACACTTAGGGGAGGCCTATGTCCAGCAGTGGACGTCTTTCGGCTGAAATGATGAAAAATGATGAAATGTCCTGAAAGTCTGACAGCCAGTCTTTCCAAAGGGGGGGGGGGGGAAATTGCTCAGTATTAATTGGGCTGTGGAGGTCAGATAGGCAGTCGCTCCTTGTAAAATACTGGTATTCAGCAGCGTCCGGTTAGACTGAAAGTCAATCCCAACATGGTTGGGAAAAGGCTAGGCAGATGATGATGAAAAGGAAAATTGTTAACAAAATTTGATACAAACAGAAAAGTAATATTTTTGTCATAATTACACTTGGACAATTTGGACATTACTTTTGCATAAAAGGAAAATCAGTGTCTTTAAAATTTTAGTATTTGGTACATATCAGTCAGAGCTACGATTGGTTCTCACAAGCATGTTCTGTTTTTCCATATCTGGGCCACTTGGATTTATTTCTGATAGTCAACAAACTGCCTTAACAGTTAAGGTACACACGGCTACACATCAAGCTATACATTTCCAGTATAAGCTGGTCTCGCATTGTATAGGATTTCCATACAGTGCGATATCAGCGTAAACTGGAAATGTATAGCTTGATGTGTAGCCGTGTGTACTCCCTAACCTTAAAGCCTCAAATTTGACCCTTAACTGCTCCTATAATCAATCAATAATCAAATAACAACCCCCAAACCTATTACGTCTATGGTAATAGCCTGGCTACGTCTGTGGGATGTAGCGTGAACGTAAAGGGGTAGCCAGCCCTTACTTACGAGGGTGTAAATCCCGGAGGCGGTTAGTGTTAACACCAATTACGATTGTCCTATGTTACGGTTTGGCAGTCTAGTTTCTAATTGCGTTAGATCTGTGTTATTGTTAAAGTTTAATTTTATTTCTAGTTAATTCTGCGTTTCTTTAAAATCTATCAATGTAAAGGGTTGGGGAAAGGCAATATTGGCTAAACAAAAAATGTATTTCTTGGGTAGTCTTTTTATTAGTAGTCCTGTATTTCCCGGTGCTTGGCAAAAGGGGCTTTTACCCAGCAGTACATACGAGATAATAATAGAGGAAATCTTTTCGAGAAATTGACCGTTCTTCTGCATAGAGATCTTGTGTAATAAGAATAATAACAATATAATAATCTACGCTAGGGAATGGGCAACTACAGTACACTCACAGTTATTACTGACTGTAGCTTATTTTATTTTGTATTTGTTCGACTATTCAAAAGTACATGTAACTGGCCTACTTGAAATAAACGTTTTGATTTTGATAAGGTTGTATAATGTATATTCTATTTCTCAGTATGAGGCTTGTGTCAGTTTATGTGCCCAGTTAATACGTATATACTGCCGTCCTATCACTAAAAAGCAGTTAAGTGACAAAAGTTGTTTTCGAGATAATGGCAAAAAAGGTGCGAATCGTTGTCTCTAAAAAACTATAATACTTAGGATTATCATTCTTGAACGTATCAATTGGTATGGTATTCTGCCTTGTTTCAAGAATTCTTTCTGTTCTGAAACTCTTACCAATTATTTTAAAAGTTGATTTTTATACTTTAGGGTGAATTTCAACAAATGCCATTTTTTTTATCATATCGGTGAACTTTTTCATTTATGTTATTTTTTTATATTTTTCAGGTTTTATGTAATCTTTAGGATATCAAATATCCCCAAATTTAATATCATCAACGTAACATTTAAGACTAAAGAGAAAATTCAGTTTGAATTCTGGTTTCCACCGATATGATAAACCGGCACCGATTATTTTTCTGTACACCGGTATGATAAGTTTATCCACCGAAATGATGTACATATCCAGCGATATGATAATCTATCCACCTTTGAACATCAAACAGGAAATAGTTAGTAGGACCTTACATACTTAACGAAATGACACGGGATCTACCGATATGATAAAACGACTCACCGAGATGATAAAATATCTACCGATATGATAAAGCAATCCACCGATGTGACAAAACTGTGCGTTGATCATGAATCAAAACACCGATATTAGTTAAAAGACACCGATTGATTTTTTCTCATCATTTCGGTGTAAATTATCACATCGGTGGTAATAAAGACCACCGATTACAGCGATATGAGAACAGCGACGTGAGAAATAATACAATTTTTAGTAAATTAGAAAAAATGCATAATATCTAGGATAAATTCAATAACAGTCAATGAAGCTAATTCACTTACTACCTCTGTTAGAACCAAACAACAATAATGAAACTACTCATTACACTAGAAAAATGCAACCACCGATAATATAAAATAATTGTCCGGGAGCAACTGAAATGGCGTACTTACGTTATTGGCGGGAATATGCAGCGATTTGACACACGTCCGTCTTGACTGCGCACTAGCACACACTAACGAGAGAAATAAAATTGGGGTGGGGACGCTGTCGGATTCGTCGATGTAAAGTTAGGTTTAAATTACTTTTGTCCAGCGATATGAGAACATTTCGCAGGACAAGTACGTTTGTGCCTCTCAGTAATAATAATCGTTAATTATGTAATAAAATATGTTATATATTAATAATATAACTAATATTCTATGAAATAGAATAAGTTATATCCTTAACTTACTTATATTTATTAGTGTATATAAGCTTTTTGTTTGTAAAAAAAGTAGAGGGACAGCACCGATTTGAAAAAAATAGAGGTTTATGTATATATTTTCTACCTTTGTAATAGTCCTAGGTAAATTATATTTTTGCCACAACGCAATAACTATCTATTGAATACTAAAAAAAATAATTCAGAACAATATTTCTTTTTTGAAATACTAATTTCACCGAAGACAAAAAAATAAGTCATTTGGGAAATTCACCCTTTAGTTAAGCATTTAATTAAAAATTTTCATCTAATTACTCTACTAAAAGGCCGTTAACCATACCTTAGCGGCTTTTTAGTTAAGTTATTTATTTAAAATTATGACATTTAGTATGTTGGTTGATAGTTATGCAGAAATACTTAACTATAAAGTCGTTAAGTGACGTAACTGCTTTATAGACATGGTATTCGCTAAGATTAAAGTAACAATACCTTTTCTTAGGAGCAGTTATGGGGTTTTAGATGCTTTTAAGCTAATTATGCCAATAATAATTGGAAACTTTGTAAAATGTTAACTACCTTACTTAACTAAAAGGTGGCTAAAAGTATTTCGCTTGTGGGTTAACTGCTTTTTAGTTAAGCAATAATCAGGCAAATGTGAGATTTAATGGCATGTTCTTGTAAAATCCTAAAACATATTTCAATATTTTAAATAAAATATTATGATATAAAGTTACATTTATACCCACATTGCCTACACTACCCGAAGCCACTGGGCTAGACGATCCTTAACATTAAACTCTACTTTTTTTTAAATTGGGTAGTGTTTATTAATATACCAGGGTGTGAGAATTCATGAAGTCATCAAGAATCACTTTGTGATGAATGAAGAGTGGGTGGATACTTCCAAAATACTTGAATAAACGCACTATAAATAATAAGAACAAAATGTAACCGATCACACCCTGGGGTGTGAGAATTCATGAAGTCACCAAGAAATTCTTTGTCATGAATGAAGAGTGGGACAGTGGGTGGAATCTTCTAAAGTACTTGAATGAACGCACTATAAATAATAAGAACAAAATGTGACCGATCAGACTGCAACTCTTATGTATCGTGGCAAGTCGCTGCTCTTGACCCCTAAAAAGTATTTGCAAAAATTGTTGCAGAATCAATGGTTCCAGAAACCCAAAATAATTAGGTTGTCGTTCTGAGAGTGGAACTTTTGAAGTGATCTTCTCTGTTGGCCAACTAGCCAAATATCGGTATTGATGAAACGTCTAATGGAAGACGATTTGTTTTAAGATGCACGTCATTTTTTTTATGTCACTAATGTTAAAAATGGGCCTACTCTTGCTCTGAGGACTGAGACGAGGTTGACGCTGGAACGTGCTAACCCAGAACAAGCTTAGGTATTAACTCGCGACTTAAATAGGTTGGGGTCACTATGAACTAGGGAAACGTTTGACCTTTTATTAGACGTCATGTAAAGGCAATGAACGTAGACAACCAGCTCTTAATATTCTAATCAGCTCCAGTTAAAAGTAACAACAACAGTTCAGAAATAGACAGCAGCATCACATTCAAAGGGAATTTCGGCGCAATAAATCAGAGAGTTGAGGTTCAGCAGTAGCATTTGTAAAACTATAACCCAAAGTTTTTCGTTCTCATGATCTCAAGTTATTGTGTGACGTCTCAAATCTCAAATCACGATGAGAGACTAAGCGTATCTTCGACTCTGAATGGGACTGTGTCGGCCAGTTTTTACATTTCAAAGATGGTCAGAATTCTACTTATTTTGATGCCTTTACTCAAAGTTAGCCAGGAGTAACCCCACTTTTCTTTTGCGAGATGGAACAGCTCAGCAACGCTCCTGATTACGGTTCATTTGAAAATGTTTGTCAGCCAAGACGTTTTCCTCCGACCGATGGCGTTTTCCACTAGGTGCTTTGCCATTATAATTTGTTGCATTAAATCTCAACTGCCACTACTATTTATAACGGGTCCAAGCTAAGCAACCTTTCTTTGTTTGATGGTCTGCATGCACTTGAGGTCTTAGCCTATAATATTCGTCTTACTACTTTGTCATTTGTAACTTTTTGAGTCCAGCTCTCTTTCACCTGTAGATTAAAACGCGATGACCTTAAACCTAGAAAACCTAACTATGAATCTTCGAAGGTGCCCTGACATGACCACTTTGTAACAAAGTTTTTCGTCCAAAGTTGGAAATGCTACTAATATGAGAGCATATGAAAAAGTAGTACACCTAAACTCCTACAAAAAACATAAAATGCAGTCGTTGTGGGTGAAATCAACTGAATAGCTTGTCTTTAACTTTGATATTTTTGATTAAGGGCATTTATTCTTCCGTCACGCCTCTAAATCTGATCCGATTTAATAGAAATGTGACACATTGGTAGACCATGACCTGGAATAAGACTTGAAATACCCCGTAGTGAATCAAAAGCGAGAGTCGGCAAACTGCCTTTTAGCTAAGTATTGGGGCTTAACTGCTTTGTAGCTAAGCAAAATTTATTTTTATCCACCGTTTTCATCAAACGACTACGAAATATTTTCAAGTAAAATATTAAATACTTAGCTAAACAGCCGTTAAAGGCGGATAACTGCATTTAAGCTAGCTTTTTAAAACATATGCATATGAAAAAACTAAACTACAAAGTAGTTATAGTTCTTTTGCTTCTTTATAGTCAAGAAAAGTGAGATAACGTGTTTGTAGTTAAGTAAAAGATCAGACAATTATAGACAAATCCGGCAGTTAAGGTATTTTAACGTATGTTTAGCGAAGAAGTGCGGGTTAGCCGCTTTCAAGTGAAGGAATCATCATAAATTATGTTACTTAACTGCCTGAAAAGTTTTTGTATCTCTGAAACTATTCATATTATAAAAATGTTTCTTAGACAGAAAGATAGAGAATTTTGAACTCTATCACGTTGTATCAAAAAGTAAAAATTGACCATTTGTCGGTTAACTGCTTTCTAGTGATAGGACGGCAGTATAGGCCTAGCCCTCTGTTATACTCGTATTATAAGGACTAAAACTAAACTGGCAAATTATGAGTGTACAATAGAATCGCCACAGACTTGCAGCTCTCAACTTTCTTAAAAGTTATAAGAAATCCAGATAGTTCACTCAATTATTTTATAGATATTGAAACTTTTTGGTGTCTTACCCTTCTCTTGTTTTACATTCCACTAAATATGATTGCGTCGATTATACCAAACCCAATATCTGTAAACCTTCCCGTTACAACCCTAAAACGGCCACAGAAATTCTCACAAATGATACAGTATGTCAACACCCTAACAATATTGAATATCTGTAAAATAGGGGAGCGCAACGGCCTCATATTAAGTGTTCCACGGGCAGGTATGCCAGTAATTTCAACGTCTTTATGATCTTAGAAGAAAGGCAGATAGGATCTTCTCTTCTTATTCGTATTTCTTCACGAGTAAAGAAAATAAAGACAGAAAAAAAAAGGAAGACAGGCAATTTTTTTTTTAATTTGCTTTTTTCGTGCCTAGAATATAATATAAATAAAATATAAAGGCCTTGAAACCGTGAAACAAGAGAGATATGAAATAACCTAGTCTAGTTCACACATCGCTATATTTTAGAGATTGTTGTATAATACAATCATAATCCTAATATTCACATTTTTTATCCCTATAATTATTTTTTCTTGAGCATATAATATTATCATGGTTAGGCTAGGTTTAAAAAAAGAAGAAATTTCTTTCTTTAAATCGATATGAGCCGTCATTATTTTCGGTGTTTATAACAGCAATCATAACTCTTTTCACAGTTGTATTTAGAAAGTATGATCATTCTGCTCATATCACAGTGACAAACACGCTTCCCACATCCCAGTTTCTTCTATAACCTGTGCACGCTCCGGTACACGTGACCGGCATGTCCCCCGGTCACCAATAAAGTAATTACGGGCCCCTCTAATTGCATGCGACGGGTTAGCTAACTTTATTACACAATCTTGTAGTTTGTATTGTAAATTGTGTTCATTGTGATGCGGGTTTGATTGATTTAGATGTGTAGATTGGTTTTGGGGTTATGTTTAGTGAATTATGTTTAACCAGATATCTAAAGTGTCTAAGGTACTCAAATGTTGAGGCGATTGAGTCTAATGTGGACATGGTGTCTTCAAATTTAGCGTTTAAAGATGAACTGTGTTATGATGCAGAAGTTTTCTGAAGAACAATTTTTCTGTTAAAAGTAATAAAATTATAGTGTGTTTGTAATTTCAAAATAATAGCTTTTTATTTGTTTTACATGAAAATAATATAATTAAACTGCAACAGTAACACATTTTTGTTATCAATAAAACACATTTACATAATTTATGTTTTTTTCCGGCTAATCCTCCTATAGATATGTATATAGTGTGATGTTATATAGAATAACTAAGTATACTTTTATTTTAGAATACAAATTAGAAACAAAATCCAATCCAAAAAGGAAAGCAATATTTTTTTATTATTATTTCACACGAAGAAAGGTCGCGGACAACATCTACCTATTTAATAAAATCTCAGATGCAATAACTGCCTAAATAGCGTAGACAAAAGGAAAAAATGGTTCATCAGCAGTAGTGAAATCTCCTAGTACACAATCGGTTAAAGAAGCATTTGACGCTCGTAGACAGAGAATAATAAGCACCTACTTATCTTTAAATTGCAAGAACACAGCTACCACCACATTTCTGCACGTCTGAATCTCCCGGATCTTCGCTGCAAATAAAGGGATTTTTCATCCAGACCGCCACTCGACAATTCTGTAATCTAGCGCAAGCAAGGTGAAACATTAGTTACAGTGTGCCAACATGTTGCACGATTTATAGCCACTTACTATCTTCCGCTGACATTTGAAGGAGATTAGTATTTCTTCGTTCGTAATTGAGTGCACGCCAATTTGACAAAAAAGGGATTTGGGGGTATGAGGAACAGGGTGTAAAGTTCCTCATCCCCCGTTGAAAAGGGAGGATCCTCCGACCGGACGGGTGTTGTGTCCGGCGGGCTAACTGCCCGACAGTTGTAAGTCGGGAACTCCTATATAGGCTTATGACGCGGATAATGTTGATAGCGCGATGTAGGAACTTCTGTCGATCGTTTGTAGTACGCAGGTGTTGCGATAGATGTCGCTAGTCGCCACAGGGACATTTTTTTAATACAAATGAGAAAGTTCTAAATATTTTTGTTTGATTGTATCTTCTTCTTTTGGTGCTTCACTAATAAGCGAAGGCTTTTTTTAACGATAGGATATCATGAAATTGCTCCGCCCACTCGGAGTGGAAGCAAGTGTCAGACTCATACTTACTAAAACCCATCCTGCTTATGCTCTCTGCGTTCCAGGGATGCGGTAACTCTTTTGAACAAATTCCACTGGCACTGGCCCTAGTGGGAGCCATTTATTGTGCTGACAACTCTTTGATAACTGAAGGCTATATAGCCATCAACTAAAACAGCTTTGCAGAATTTGTGACTGGTCTATTAAATAATTTTGTTTCTCAGTCAAAACTTTTCCTCATCAACGTCGTTTTCCCGCTAATGAGCCCATTAGGTATCATTAGTTACAGTAGAACAAAAGACCCGAAGAATTGCCTAAGTTAACGAGCATGGTGATGATTTTCGTGCCGAAAGACGTGTCCGAGCGACTCTTTAATTGTTTTACGGGCTGCATAAACTAAAATGCAAAACAATGTTAGTTTGTTTCTTGTGTATCGTTTTATCAACTTATTGGGTCTTGCGAGGGTTATAGGCATATCTACAATGCACAATATAGCGAAAGAGAAAAACATAAAGCTAAAACACAGACGGAGCCGCGGGCGATGCTTGTAAAATATAAATAACAGAAGACTAAAATGTATGTTTCTTAGAATAAAGACTAATATCAAACAAATGTATTTGACACAAAATCCCTCCTAAATAAGGGACGCGCATACAAATAAATTAAAGCTAACATTCTCCTAGGCTGTAAATATTTAAACGTTTCCAAATTCTAAAATACTCAAGTAAATAGTAAGAAAGCAAACATTACTTAGTTAATTGTAAGCATAAAAGGTTCATTAAACATTTAAGACACAAGTACAAATGTAAGGACTAACTTTGAGTTCTTGTTAATTTATTCACATACCCAATTAATTTGAAAGTCTGCTATTTTGCATAAACATCATAAACGATTGAATTTGTTTTGATTAAACACAAACGTTTAGTGTTTAATTAATTATAGACTGCAAATAAAACATAAAACCGTATTTAAATTAGAACTGAAATGAAGACTGCCTTGTTGGTTTTCTTTTAATCTATTGCATAGATTCTATCGCGGGCCTTGAGCGTGGAGAGCGAATCCAGAATTTCCCTAACAAAATATTAAGATTCAGTTTCAGTACTCAACCAGGTTGCTATGGTTACGGAAAATAACAAGGTTGTCAACTGAGATTGTCAAATTAAATAATTGTTTGTCTCTTTGCTTTCTCCTTCTAAAATATTCTTACTCGTATAATTTGTGTACAAAGTGTTTTAAATATGAATAAACAAAGTGCATTTATTAATGAAGAAAGTCACGAAAAAATAGTGAAAGAAAATGAGTGAGGAGTGAGTACTCTATATACATTCATTTTATTATTAGTACGCATCTATCATAAGTTTTATTGGTTTTTGCATAGGATTTGTGCCCGGGTAATGGCAATAGGTCCGCCCTCTATAATATGGGACTTAAATATAACTGGCGAAATGTGGGTGTACTATTAGGTACACCTCTACCTATCCCTTCTGGGATTACAGGCGTGATGTTATGTTGTGTTAAATTAAAAAGAATATTTCAACAACCAAATGAGTTCGACCTTTTTAATGTTTGGCTAGGAACTCGTATTTTGTCTAGACCCAATTTCAGAAAGGGGTTCAACAACCAGAATATTGAACCAGCAATTGAACAAATTAGGGTTAGAACGACCATAAAAATAGGCATCAAGCTGTGAAAATATGAAAATTATTCCTGATAGAAAATATTACACTTTCAGACTACGAGTATTTGCGAACTAGGATGGGGTGAATGACCGAACCCGGACTAGAAAGGATTAATTTTAGGGTACATAAACTCGATGAAATAGGTCGTATTTGCAGTAAATTTGTGCGTTGAGTTTGCTTGACTATGTCAGGAAACATTTTAGACAAACTTTTAGATATTAATGGTGTGGCTTAATATATGTAGATTTTCACAGCTTGCTTGGCCGACTACATGTTTTTAAGGTTCCGTACCTCAAAAGTAAAAAACGGAACCCTATAGGATCACTCGTGTGTCTGTCTGTCCGACCCCCCCCCCCCCCCCTTATCTCCAAAACTACTGAGCCCAAAATTCTGAAAAAACATGCAGAAATTAGTTCCACAGGTATAGATTACAGGAAAACCTATAAGAAGTCATGGTACGGAACCCTTCATGAGGCTTCATGTGCAAGTCCGACATGCACTTGGCCAGTTTTTTTAACTCGCAGAGGAATCATGCTAAAAGGGAGAATTCTTAGGGTCGTAAGTGCACGTGCACTGAGCACGGGTGCCTGGCTCGGATTTCCAACAGAGGAAAAAATATGGGTTACCTGCTCCATCAGAATACCCGCTTAGAGTCGGGACTCCAATTCGTTCGTTCATATTTTTTTAGTTATATTTTATAACCAATTGATTTGTGTCCGGTTTATGCCAATAGGCTCGCTCCTAATCTATTACAAACTACTTTTTATTGCATAATGGCCCTGCTCTTGACCTCCATCACGCCTGAGGAAAAGCAATGGATGAGACCTATGATGGAGCAATCGTGCCCAGAAGATGCCTGTTCACTCTTGCTTAAATATAACTAACGAAGTAAAGATGTAATATAAACCTCTGCTTACCCCATACGGAATACCTACAGGAGGCGTGATGTTATGTATGTCATACGAAGACACTGACCTCGTAAAAAAGGGGTTTTATGAGTTCAATGCCTCCGCAGTAATGACGACCAAAGGGAAACAGGAACAGCATCCCAATTACATAACATGATAAACAATTTGATGGAAATTCCTGCATTATATTAAAGAAATTCGTCGTTTATAACGTAAAAAACGTAACAAGTGCCTATAAAATTTGAGGGTTGCCCTCGATTTCCCTGAGATTTCATCATCAGATCCTGACTTGGTGACAAGGGGACCACCAAGAATTTTGAAAATCGGTACATTAATGACGGAGATATCCGGAAACAAACATAAAAAAAACGAATTGAGAACTTCCTCCTTTTTGGAAGTCGGTTATTAAAATGTACGATTGTAGGTTGTTCAATTTTTAATCTATCTGTTTTCAAAACAAAAGTCATAGGAATCTTCTTGACAAGCTCGTTCTATTCATAGACTTCATCCATCGCTTTCAAAAGTCAAAAGCAAGCCTATTTCGCAATAAAAATAATCAAATGAATGGTATTTTATCCGCATTCTTATTATCTTACGAAGGGTATGTGTATCTTCTACGAGAATCAAACCATGTAGAATAGTGAATGAGTCAAGAGAAAATTATAAGAATCACAACTTGAAGTAGAGAAAGAATTTTAGGTAAAGTTCAATAATAAAAGTGGAAACATATAATATATTATATTATATTGAACTAAAAGAATCACCATACACGCTTGTATCCTCGAAGGGCTATGCAGAGGTGTACCCTAATATTTTTCCAGATGTTTTAAGTTCAATGTAATAGGGGGCGAGACTATTGTCATCGATCGGGACCCAATTTTAGACTTCGGGCTGCTACTGAGAAATTCTTTAAGGAAAATCCCAATATCACTTTGCCCGACCTGGAAATCAAATTCAGCAGTCGCATTTGCAACCACTTGATCAACAAGGGAGACAACTAGTGTCATAGAATTTGCAACCCTAACAAGGTTGCATCATACTTTTGTTTTGAATGAATGAAGGCAAAAGGCAGCCTCAGTTTGTAAATGTTTTGCAAGTCTACCAAAACTAAGGCAACTTTAGTAGTCAGATAACGAGGCAAACCACTCCTGTCTTAACAAATTGTACTCTCACCTTTACAGCCGGACGTACAGTCTACCGCACATCCAGAGCAGCAATTTAACTTCGACAGCGCTTCTACTTGTAACAGCAAAAGGGATTTTTGTAACTCCTGCATGTGGTTGACCGTACCAGCACTTAATGCTTTAATGAGCCATCCAGATTATATGAGCTCTAATGGACCTCAAGCTTTCAAAGTAGGTTTCATTTCGTTGATGCACTAATGGATCTAGGCTAAAGTTCAGATATGTCTAGATTTTTGGTGATTTACGTTAAACGTTCGAGTTGATTGAGTACTATTATTTGAACTTTATTTTTAAGCTTTTGGGTAAAATAAGGAATGAGTACATACATAAGAGGAAGTCTGAAAGTGGCACCGGCGACTGAAAAGTTGTGATATAGATATGAAATGCGTATGAATATAAATAGAGAGGCTATAGTATTCAAAGAAATTGTTTCTTTGCTCTTCCACTTATAATAATATAATAGGTCTTTACCTATGAAATTGCCGTTTTGTTTGAAAAAATTTAAACGAATTTTTTTTCATGTATTTTTTATTTGTATTAATCGAAGTAATCACCCATGCAATCAATGCATCTTTGCGTGCATCGTGCAATGCATCAACGCAGTGGCAGTTTATTGATGCCCTTCTTAAAGAAATCAGCTGGTCGGGAGGCAACAAATTCTTCAAAGGCATTTTGTACTGCCTCTCGGGTATTGAATTTTTTTCCCGCCAAGAAGTTATCCAAATTCTGGAAAAAGTAGTAGTCTGTAGGCGCAAGGTCTGGTGAGTAGGGCGGATGACGGAGAGCTTCCAACCCCAGTTCTTGCAACTTGGAGACCGTCTGCTGTGCAGTATGAGGTCGCGCGTTGTCGTGCAGGAGCAGCGGAGACGAGCGATTGACCAATGCTGGTTGGAGATGTGCCAGCTTCTCCATCATTGTGTTCAGTTCTTCACAGTACACATCTGCAGTAATGCTCACCCCGTTTGGTAAGAAGCTGTGATGAATCACACCGGCGCTAGACCACCAAACAGTGACCATCACTTTTCTAGGGGTAAGTTTTCGTTTAGGGCATTGTTTAGGTGCTGAACCAGGATCCAATCAACTTGCTGAGCGCTTGCGGTTATCAAACAGAATCCATTTTTCATCGCAGGTAACAGTGCGGTTCAAAATTCCTTCATTTGTGTGTCTGTTGAGCAGTGCAAGGCACGTCTCGACGCGTACTTCGCGCTTCCATTTGTCAAGCTTTTTTACCTTGCCAATTTGACGCAAATGGACCAATATTGTTTTGACGCTAACGTCGAAAGCTGCTGCTAATTCAGCCGTAGATTGTGTATCATCAGCTTCCACAATCGCCTTTAATTCGTAATTGTCGACCAAAGTCTTCGGACGACCGCGAGGTTCATTTTTCAGGTCGAAATTTCCAGAACGGAAGCGAGCAAACCAATAACTGGTGGTGCGTTGGTTTGTAGTGTTAGCTCCGTAAACGTCGTTGATGTTGCGTGCCGCTTGTGCCGCGTTGCTGCCACGACGGTACTCATATTCCATAATTACTCGAATTTTTAACGTATCCATGATGACGAAAAAGATTGAAATGCGATGAAAATGTAACACTAATCAATAAACAAATGACTACTTTTGGAAAAAAAAATCCATGTTTTTAAAATAAAATTAATTTGAAATTAGAATTCTTAGCCAAACAAAAATTATTTTGATTTGAAATGGCCAGTACTGCAGAACGGCAATTTCATAGGTAAAGACCTAATATTTATGAATGACTGTGTAGGATGTATCAGCTAGAAAGTTGGTGACTACTGAGATGACTACAGTAATATAGAAGTATGGAAAAAGATGACATGCAGTGCTGACCCCAAATAAATTGAGATATGAGCAGGAAGCGTGATGATGATGATGATGGCTGTGAAATAGATCCCTGTAAAACTTAACTATTCGATATTAAAGTCTACCTAATCATCATCATCATCAGCCTATAATGTTCCCACTGCGGGGACTCAGGCCTCCTCTCTAGGAGAGGGATATAGAGGGATGTAGTAGAGGGCTATAATCCACCACGCGGGCCCAGTGCGGATTGGCAGATGTCACATGTCTTCGAATTTTTTGGTTCTAAGACGGTTTCCTCACGATGTTTTCCTTCACCGTGTTGAGAGCAGCGGTGATGAAGTAAATTACACAAAGTAATGCGCCTGCCTGGGTTCGAACCCACGACCTACTGTTCGTAAGTCGGGGCCGACACCACTAGGCCACCGCTGCTCCCTAATAGTATAGTAAAAGTCTACCTAATAGGCATAAATAATTTAATCGATTATAAAACATTTAGGTATTTACAAAGCAGTTGGTCGGCCATTGAAATAACTATTTCTAAAACTTTACTAAAAGGTTTTCAATACATTTTGTCAACTTTGCTTTGACTTCGTTTTAATCGAATTCAATTTTAAGTGACAAAGACTTTTAGATGCCTGGACTATTCAATATCGGTACTACTAAAACAAAAAAAAAAAAAAAATGGCCGCCGTTGTGGTGAGACGTTAAATTTGAAAAATATAATCAAATTAATAAAACGAAGAGATTCGAATGTCAAGTACCAATATTTTTACAATAAAAACTCAAAGAAAAAATTCAACCTATATAAATTGATAGCCGTGTCTTCCCTTTTCGCCACAAATCAACCACAAATAACTACGTTCTTTGGTGACATTTCACTCATGTGTTCGATACCACGAAAATTCTGTATTATTATTATTGGTCATATTGGTACAGTCTTTCGCACAGCCACTGATATTTATTAAACCGTTTTTGTTGAAAACGAGTCGAAGAAAGTTGCGAGAGACAAAATATACTTGTGATTCTTCAAGTTTTACTGACAGTCCAAGACGCCGACGCCGCGCCACGCCGCGCGCCGTAGCCCTGGTACCCGTTGCTAGGGCTGCGCAGAAATGACAGCGAGTTCGGCGCGATGCTCCAGGCCGTCTGCGCTGGTCTGCGCGACTATACCGTCATCTGGACAGTTGTTTTGTCATTTTGTTTTCTATTTGTGTTGTTTATTTAGTGCATAAAATTTTATAATTTATATTTATTTAAGTTAGCTGGTAAGTTTTTTTTACATGTTTAATAATGACTGTAGTGACGCCGCACGGAGTGCCAGTCAACCAATCACATCGCTGGATGACTTAGTGAGATGCCCACACTGTTCCCAAGCACGCTTTTTTAAGGGTGAAAGAGGCTTAAAGGTACATTTGGGGAAAAAACATAAACCCCAGAATGTACCTTCTTCTTGCCCTACAATACCCACTCCGTTTACACCTGATCCACCACTTCAACCCTTTTGGAAATATCTTTCAAAATTAAAAACTTCAACTCCTGTTTTAAAGAGAATTCCTCGTGGCGCGCGACCTTCAGTTGCGTCAAGTTTGGCGCGTTGTGTCCGCCTCGCCGCCCGAGAGAACTCACAAAGTGCTTGGGAGCAATTACTCACCTTCCCGTTTAGAATTCTACATGTGCAAAAAAATTTGGCAAATAGAAAAACATTAACCGCACAAATTAAAGACAATTGTAACATTTCGGCCCAAAGTTTTGACCCAAAATTTTCAGCACATCTCCCTCAAAGAGGTTTATTGCAACATGTAGAATCTAAACTAAACGAGGGTGATATCAGTGGTGCAGCTAGGATTATCTTTAGCAGCGATGTGGTTGCGCCGTACTCTCCAGAGACCCTTACAGCTCTGGAGAGTAAACACCCAGCCCCGGCAAATGACCTCACCTTCCCTGACCCCCCCGATCCAGAAACTAACACATTGCAAATTACAGCTCAGCAAGTATGGGCGGCAGTCTGCTCCTTTCGAAGTGGCTCCGCCGGCGGCCTCGACGGCCTGACCCCGCAACACCTGAAGGACCTTATCTGTTCAGGCGCCGGGGATGCTGGTGAGTCCCTTTTGAAGGAGCTGACGGCCCTCATCAACCTTATGCTCTCCGGCGGTGTGAACGAAGCTGTCATCGACATTTTGTACGGGGCCAACCTGTGTGCCCTGCGCAAGAAAGATGGCGGCATTCGTCCCATTGCCGTAGGTTCAACATACCGTCGTATCGCAGCCAAAATTTGCTGCGCCTTTTACAGTGAATCACTGGCCAGCAAATTCCAGCCCCTACAACTGGGCTTCGGTTCAAAAGGGGGCTGCGAGGCTGCGGTACACGCACTGTCCACTTTCCTCCATAGTGATAAAGGTGAGGTCATTCTTAAAGTTGACATTAAAAACGCCTTTAATTCCGTAAACAGGGATACCCTGTTGGCAGAAGTTCAAAAAGAAATACCCAAAATTTACAGTTTTCTTTATCAATGCTACAGGAACCCCTCAAAATTACTTTATAAGGACAACCTTTTGGAATCAGCTGTTGGTTGCCAACAGGGTGACCCTCTTGGGCCAGTCATTTTTAGTTTAGCAATTGATCCAATTATTCGACAGCTAAATTCTAAATTCAACGTATGGTATTTGGATGACGGAACCTTGGGAGGTGATGTTGATACAGTCTTGAAAGATTTAATTTTTTTAAAAGATAATCTCAGTTCTATCGGCTTAGAACTGAACCTTTCAAAATGCGAGATTTACATTCCTGAAACCACGAACAGACAGTCTACCATCTCTAAATTTAACTATATAGCTCCAAATATCAAAATTACAGAAAAAAAATCTCTTCACCTCCTAGGATCTCCAATTTTTGAAGAATCTTTTCCGTCATTCATTGAAGAAAAAATTCAAAATTTTAATGAGGTTTCGGATAGGCTTTTCAAAATTACCATCCATTCGGCTTTCACTATTATTCGATACTGTTGTTTTGGCCCAAAATTTACGTATAGCCTCCGCTCCTCTCACCTTTGGAGGCATCCACAGCTTTTAGAAAAAGTAGACCAAATTATCAGGAACACTCTAACTTCGTTACTTAATGTGGCCCTGGACGACCGAGCTTGGCAGCAAGCCTCACTTCCCATTCGCTTGGGTGGTCTCGGTGTCCGCAAAATTTCAAGTATTAGTTTACCAGCCTTCCTTTCCTCGATCTACGGTACAGAAAAATTAACCAGGAATATTCTTTCTTCCTCACTGGTTGATTTTGAGGTACCGTTTTTGACCGATGCGTTGAACGCTTGGAAAATGGCTTGTCCCAATACGGATTTACCCGACAACCTGTCCTCCCAGAGACGGTGGGACGAGCCGCTCTGCAGTATTGTACGTAATACCCTTTTAAACACGTCAATCAATGCTGTGGAGCGTGCTCGTCTGCTGGCTGTGGGAGAGTGGGAGTCGGGCTTGTGGCTTCAGGCACTCCCGTCATCCACCATTGGCACTATGATGGATGACTCATCCTTCCGGGTCGCTACAAGTCTACGCTTAGGCACACCTTGTGTTGCTCCGCATCGTTGTCACTGCGGTGATGCTGTCGACAGCCTCGGACACCATGGCCTGTCTTGCTGCAGGAGCGCTGGTCGCATTGCACGACACGCCAGTATTAACGACATTATTCGTCGAGCTCTTTCCAGCGCCGGCGTACCAGCGGTTTTAGAACCTAACGGCTTGGTACGTGACGATGGGAAGAGACCAGATGGCATGACGTTGGTGCCTTGGAAGGTGGGTAGGCCTTTGGTGTGGGATGCAACTTGTGTCGACACCCTTGCGCCATCTCACGTTGCAAGCACGGCGGGCTGTGCGGGCGCTGCTGCTGCAACTGCTGAGTCCCTCAAGCGGCGCAAATACTGTAACCTCATTGGTAATTATAGTTTTGAGCCGTTTGGGGTCGAGACGCTCGGGCCATGGGGACCGAGTGCACGTGTCCTTTTCAAAGAAATCTCGCGCCGTCTAGTCGACACTTCGCGCGACCAGAGGGCTGGCTCATTCTTAGGTCAAAGGATTAGCATTGCCATTCAACGTGGCAATGCTGCCAGTCTTCTGGGCACGTTCCCGGTTGTCGGCGATGCGGAGGAGTACTAGGACGCCTAAGTGTCTTATTTGGTCTTTGTATATATGTAAGTATTAACTTTTAGTTTAAATTTTTAGCTTAATTATTTTTTATTTGTATATAATTAAAAAGAATTTAATGTAAACCTTTTCATATTTTCTACGATTTATCTTCGTCGTTTATGGAGACGCAGTTTATGAGGACTGAATTGATGTACTTATTTATTAATTAAAATAAAAATAGGTACTAATTATATCAGAATATAGAGCGAAACATTTACTGTTTGACAACTCCTTTTTAGTCTTTTAAGCAAAAGAAGAGATAGTAAAGAAAAGAAAAAATCAACCAGGAAGTTGTAAAACTCACTGTGAACAAATTTTAATTAATTAAATAAAAACCGCCAAAAAGAGACCAAATCTTGTTTCTTACCATTAAAGGTCTAATTAACGAAACTTCGTGGAAACAGTTGGTTTTCAATTTACTTGAATAATTAAATTTTTAAAACAAATTAACTTTGTTAATTAATCCAGGCTTGGACTTTTTCCAGGAAAGGTTTAACCATTAATTAGTTTAGGAGATAGATAATGAAAGATCATCATCATCTGCTTAACCTTTTCTGGACTATGTTGGGGTCAGCTTCCAGTCTAACCGGATGCAGCTGATTACCAGTATTTCACATGGAGCATCTGCGGATTATCGGAAAGAGATAACGCGGCCTCACAAGGGTGAAGAAGGAACATGGGTGGTTTTTAGTCAGTAAAAGTCTGACACAGGGAGTGTCTGACTTTTACCTCTTAGTTATTTGATGATTTCCATCCCCAAAAAAAAGGCAACACTGATCTTCTCAGAGGTGACACTAGAAGCAGAGGACCTACCATATAAACTCTTGGAAAGTATATAATTGAAAAATCAGTTTTACATTGAAGATGTTTTAGGGTCCTCGCCCAGGGCGACTTTTTGTAGCGATGCAGTCACTAGATGCTTGCCCTCGCCTACAAAACTAACGCTCGTCAGTAGCGATGGGCCTTAGGGTTCCGTAACTCAAAAGGAAAAAAGAACCTTTATAGAATCACTTTGTTGTTCATCTGTCAAGTCAAGACCCTTTTTCTCAGTATCGTGTAAAGGTATCAAGTTGAAATTTACATCAAATAGCTACAATCTCTTTCAGCCGTCATGCTTGTACGTCAACGCGATAAAAATATATGACCGTTTATGTACGCATAATTTGCGATTTCACAAGGGAATTAATACCTTTTTTTTTTTGGTTGGTGGAAAATCATCAAATGACCCCCCCCCCCCCGCTCTTGGGCAGAGCGAAGGGGAGTGTCAGACTTCTACTGACTAAAAACCGAACCCATGTTCCTTCTTTGCCCTTGCGCCGAGGCCACGTTATATAGTACAAAAATCCGCGGCCCCGACGGGCGTCGGCCCTTGCGGGCCCCTCCTTGCTGACATCTCTTTGAGGCGCGCGTGGAACACGAACGCGCCGCCGACACGGTCTGTTGCCGTCATGACGACGGCCGGACGGCGAGCTAGCCCATTACTCACCGTCCACAGGCCCGCGTCTACGGTGGCCGGAAGCCATCACGTGGCCCCCGACGCCCGGAGCGCCTTCCGGGAATTAATACCTTGGGGGTACTTTCAGCTGACCTAGAATATTTGGCAAGAAACAATGTCTTACAGCACATGCAAAGGAATAAAATCAGAAACGTAAATAATGTAGGTAGTTTAGTAACAGAACACCTTACTTGCCCGGTTTCGTCTATGAAAGAAGTCGTGTGTTGTATAAAATACGATTTAATATAGATACGTAATTTTGCAAATGATTTAAAAGGACAAGCCATTCAGATTTATGTATTAGGATTTGCGTTTGCAGCATTATCTTTTAGAACAAAAGAAATATAAAGAATTTATTTTATGAGAACAAGTGACTACATCTTACACCGTGCACTGTCAAAATAATTACTTATATCTAAAAATCTACCTACTGATTGCACAGGGTAATACAAAAACTAAAAAACCCGACTGAAAAACTGAAAAGCAAAAAAACAAGCACATTTTAAATTAAACAAAACTTGGAAGCAGGCGGGGTTCTATTTTAGTTCTATTTTTATTTCATTTAATATTCAAATGAACCCCCGCCTGCTTTTAAGTTTTGTTTAATTTAAAATGTGCTTGTTTTTTTGCTTTTCAGTTTTTTCAGTCGGGTTTTTTAGTTTTTTAACTATTTTTTTTTATTTCCAACTTTTTAGTTCTTTTGCGTTTGTTCTTCCGTTGGTCGAGTAAAATTCTTACTTTTGTGCTTGTTTATAGGATTTGTCACGTTGAATTTTTTTAAACATATAATACATACACGTGTGTTATAATACATATAACACACGTGTTATGTATTTTTGTAATCTCCTTTTAAAACCCTTTATTTTGATACCCTACTCGAAGGTATTGGAAAAAAAATAATCCGCGATTTGGCCCCCAAAATCCGCAATTTATTTTGTTTTTTAATTTTAATGTAGCCTATAACACTCGCGCCATCAAGACAAATCTAACGACGTATATTTCATTCAAATCCCTTTATCCGTTTAGGAGTTATGAGGGAACAAAGAACCCTCCTTTTGGGCTTCGCCGCAGTCGGGTAAAAAGGATGCCTTGTGACTAAAACAAATCGATTTTAAAATTAACTGAAATGAGAAAAGTACCGATACCTACATTTCTATTTCAACTTTTATTGAAATCGCAGCGCTTCATACATCAGACTGACCGATCCTTAAAAAAAAATAACTGAAATGAGAAAAGTACCGATACCTACATTTCTATTTCAACTTTTATTGAAATCGCAGCGCTTCATACATCAGACTGACCGATTCTTAAAATTAAAAAATTACATTCCAAGAATATTGAATTAATTAAAATTTATAAAAAAAGGTCTTTTCAATTCTAGAAACAAGACTAAACAGCAAAATCCACCCAATGATGGCTGAAATAAAATATCTGATAGAGAATACACGTCTGAAAAGAAAAAGTGTCGAGAATATTTTTAGTACCTACGTTTCGCATGGTATGATACGAATCGGTGTGAATGAGCTCCAACAGTATAATCTCCTATGTTCATAGCTCATTTAACAGAGACCTTTAACATGAAAGAACTTTCGATTTTCTGATTTCCCACACCAATGAACACAAAATAAATGCGCATTTCTCATTTTTTTTGACGACAAGAGAAACTCTTTACTCGTCAAACACTTGAATATTCTTCGTTGACGAATATTCACATTTTCTACTTTAAGATGTCGTAGCAAAGGATCAAATTCCACTGACGGAAAATATATAATAACCATGAATATTATTTTAGCAAAATGTACTGGTTTTCATATAAGTAGGCAAGTGTTTGTCGAGACATGCTCCTCGATTTAAGTTGGAAAGCTGAAGAAAGTCTTCTATAAGTAAGTACGGGTAGATATTATTATCTTTAGAAAGGCACTGTATTTACTGCTGTGGGACAAGACTGTATATGGCCAGAGCTATATTCTCAAACGGAAATTCATGAGAAATAGATTACCGCACTAGGCAGATTGAGCTATCAAGGTACTACTGTAGAATTATATAATAATTATTTTATATGAAGCGCCTGCTTATCTGATTTTCACAACCCAGTGCCACATCGACACCCTGCAATACCACACAAAACAAACAAACAAATAATAACATTAAAATAATTATTAGTACAAAGACGAACAAATAGTAGTTATAATTCAAAATATCTCGTCAGAACACTACAAAATAATGAAACACCAACAAATTATAAAAGAGAAATTAAGAATTTTAAAACACCTCAGCTGTTACAAAAAGAAATAATGTTCGTAGTTTATTATATTAATATAAAAGATGTAACGACCGTAATGTTGGAGACTCCTGTGGTGAAATAAACTTGGCTAACAGTGTTGAAGAGTTTCCAGGGAATGTCACAGATAGTGCAAGAGCACGACTAAGCTTGACCTTTACCCATTTGTTTACCAAATAACAAAAAATAATAAAAAAACGAGTAACATATTGCAATTTGGTTGTCTGATAAAATTCGTTCAAGCCTATAGGTTTAACTGAAATTGAGGTTCTTTTTTACTTCATCGCTATATTAACGAAACGAAATGATTATTAAATGAACTGTCCATATTGATTTCGTGTCAAAAACTCATGCTTGGTAGTTATGGTTTTCTCTATCCGTTTGATCCTTAATTGTATGTATAAATGGCGAGTAGATACTAAATAACTACTAACTGATCTGTCTTCAACTGAAAAATATATTAAAAATTAACTTTTTGCTGTGCTCTTGACTTTAACTGATTATATGATCTGCACACAATATGGAATGCAAATAAAGATGTATGAGTATCAATAAATGCTTTTAGTACAGTAAAAAAATTATAGTCTTAATAAAATCGGACAAAATTTACGGTTGTCGTAATTTTAAATAGTCCTGAATTAATTTCACCATGCCACTCATTCGTGGCATATTTATATCTTACACTAGCTGATGCCCGTGGCTTCACCCGCGTGAATGTCGGAACTTGACAAATTAAGTACTAAAACTTTCCTCGAGAGTGGTTCTCGAGGAAAGTTTTTCCATTGATGAAAACAGCATGCAAATCGGCGCAGTAGTTTTTGAGTTTATCGCAAACAGACAGACAGACAGAAGCAGTGGAGGACTTCGTTTTATAATAATATGTAGTGATTAAGATTCTTAAAAAAAATATTCTGTAAACGGATGGGTGAAGGTCGATCTTAGTAGAGCTCTAAGACTGAGAGAGGAGATCGAATTAGCCCCGCACCTCTGTGGCTACGAAACAATTTAATTTGTGAAATTTTGACAAAGTTGAGAAGTCCTTTAGGTAGTAAGAAGTTGAGGGAAAGTTCGACCCGCTGCAGAATGAAGTGCTAAGTTTTTGCGACGTCTTTTTTAATTGGATTAGTATTCAAGATAAATTAGTAGAACGTGCAAGAAAATTCTGCCTATAATATTGATGACACCAATTTTATTTTGAAGAGAGAATATGAGACGCGCCTTAAATATATTATTTACTATCAATTTAAGAAATTCTAGAGATTTTATTTCAGTTCTTCTAGCAAATGTAAAATACCTACAAGTTATATTTTATCTAAATCATAAGAAAACAAAGTCCTAGAATATTCTATATCGAAAAGATTATGTTAAAATGTGTATGTCATGTATAAAATATCTAATCTAATTTACTGAGACTTATACTAGGGCAGTGTTTACACGACATCGTTCGACCGTTCGGCCAGCGGTGAAGCGGATCTTATATACTCGTATCGCAGTGGCTTGTCCTTTCCTTATCCTTACATCCTTACATAGTATAAAACAAAGTCGCTATTTTTGTCTGTTTGTTTGTCTGTATGCTTAAATCTTTAAAACTACGCAACGGATTTTGATGCGTTTTTTTTAATAGATAGAGTGATTCAAGAGGAAGGTTTTAGTATATAATTTGAACGACATCCACGCGGGTGAAGCCGCGGGCATCAGCTAGTATTAAATAAAGAGAGAGATGAGATGGATGATGAGAGATGGCGGCCAAGACTTACAAACAGTAAGTCGTGGGTTCGAACCCAAACTGGCGCATTACTTTGTGTAGTTTATTTCATCACAGTTGCTCTCAAAACGGTTCACAGTGACCTTCAGGAAAACATCGTGAGGAAGCCGGCATGTCTTAGAAACAAAAAATCGAAGACATGTGACATCTACCAACCCACACTGGGGACGTGCGATGAATGATAGCCCATCCCTTTCTTAGAAGGAGGCCTGAGTCCCTGCCGTGGGAACATTATAGGCTGATGGTGATGATGACATCGCCATTCCGAAATTCACTGCACCGCCTCCACCCGACCACGCGGACGAATCGCATAATTATCTCTAAGCATGCATTAAATGTCTAATCATACTTTTTTTTTGGTTTTAAGAAATAATCAAATGACTCCTCACGCTCTGGGCGGAGCGGAAGGGATTGTCAGACTTCTACTGACTAACAACCACCTATGTCCCTTTTTAGCCCTTTGTGTCCGGGGCCGCGGTATCTCTTTCGAACAACTCACGCAGCCCCGAAAGTCTAATTATACCTATACTGATTCTATGCAAAATCATTATGAAAATCATCAATCTTCCTGTGACTAAATTCTGTTATTTCACTATTTGTTGAACTAATACCTTCAAAGCCACAATTCTAATCGATAGGCTTAGTGCACTCACCGCAATCGATCTCACCGAGTGGACGCTGTCTGAAACAGGTTTGTGGTCTGAATTGTCCAAATTACGATTCCTATAGTAGAATCTCTATCACAATAACTGTTTATTTATTGAAAACAGGTACACCAACAGTACATGCATTTCACACTGAAGAATAACAATAAACTGGCTAGGGTTCTGCATAGCTTTTCACATACAATAGAATCGAACATATCGTATATCGATCTCGCTCACTTTCATAATGCCAAAGGAAGATAGACTTGTCGAAATCGAAACCGAATCGAAGTGTTGTGAGTAAGGGGCCTGATGGAAGTACCAATTACAGGTATACACAACATTCTCAGATACATAAAATATCATAGTAAAGTAAACAAGTTAAATTTAATAATAATAATTTATTTATTCAAATTAGATAACAGTGATCCATTTTTTTTTTTTTTTTTTTTAAACATGAAATAGAAAACAAAACATTTTTGACTTAAACTAATGAGATCAAATAATCGTAAAATTAAATTCAACTTACACAAACAACAATGGGAACTGTTAAGAAATAAGAACCATTATATCAGCCATAACGAAGATGGATGAATGTTGTTAAAATTTGAATTATGGATCTGTAAAAAGTTAACCGTGTTCAAGCCTAAAACTATAAGTCCGCTCGAGACCGTCCATCTTTCTACGTCGTTAAAAAATCGAATAAGCTAATCAATCTTATTGTTAGTCGTTCTAGAAGTACTTTAAAAGTATTATTTGTTGTGTAGTATAAGTTATTTTTTAATTCGTCAGATTAGGTATTCATATTTTCAAAATATGACACTGTTTTATGTCATTTTAACTTTATTAATTAAATATTGTTAATAACATAGGATTATGTAGAACTTACAAAAAAAAATATATACTAGAACAAAGAACCTAAAACTAAAAACCATAGTAACTAAAATATATTATTACAAGGAGTCCCTTTAGGCAAGGTTCCGAAGATACTGGCAGCGTTCCCCCTTTGAATAGCTAGACTAATTCTTTGTCCGAGGTACTAAAATTGTTTTTTTTTTTTTTCACCTTTATTAGAATCTAAGTGTTGTTGGTATTGCGGAGTGGAGTGATAAACACAGTTGGAAAGAAGTGAAATATTTAATATATATTATTATAAAATTACACATGACATCTTTACATAGGAAAAATTGTTGCCGAGTGACAAACAACGAACACACGCTTTCACATTTGAAACTGAAGTATATTCTCTAGGTGGCCAGCGTTAGCTCTTCCAACACCCCCCCATAACGTGGGCATCATGATGGCTTCATGCCACACCAAGCTGACGGGTGAACACCTCGTGCTTGACACAGCCCAGGGGCTTAGTGAACACATCTGCCAACATCTCATCCGTAGGGATGTATACAATTTCTACGTTAAACCTATCTATCATATCTCTAACGTAATGAAATCTTATTTCTATATGCTTGCTCCGTCTGTGATGAGTGTGATTGATAGCAAGCTGTATAGCAGATTGATTGTCACAATACATTACTATTTTACAACAAGTCGTCATTAGCAATTCCTTAATTAAAGCTTGTAGGAACACCGCTTCTCTACTCGCTTCGCTCAAGCTGCAATACTCCGCCTCGGTGGACGAAAGCGATATGCAGGACTGTTTGTAGCTACCCCAAGATACCGAATTACCGCCGTATTTAAACACATACCCCGTGTACGACTTACGATCAGGATCTGCCGCCCAATCCGCGTCAGAATAACCCTCAAGAACGGGATCTACATTCGACTTCTTAAATACCAAAGCCTTTTGCTTAGTACCTTTAAGATATCGCAGTACACGCTTAGCTTGATTCCAATGGAATTCCGTATAACAACTGTTAAATTTACTTAAATATGACACGGCAAACGAAATGTCAGGTCGCGTAGTTACACATAAATACATAAGACTACCAATCAACTCTTGATACGGAAACTTCGTTACAATGTTATTTGTAGCATTATTAGAACTCTCAATGACCGAACTAACATTAGTTATCATGGGAGACTTTACAGGCTTACAGTCTGTCATGCCAAAACGATCTAACATATTGTCAATCCGCTTTTCCTGACTTAGTTTGATGGAAGTTGCATCACGTTCTACCTTTATACCTAACATGTTTCGTACCGGGCCTAAGTCTTTGAGTTTAAAAACATTTAACAAAGAACTTTTTAACGTCTCAGCCAGACGTCTGTCATTATAGAACACGAAAAAATCGTCAACATACAGAGCGATAAAAACAATCGACTCACCTGATCTCTTAGTGAAGATGCAGTCCTCTTGTTTACACTGTCTGTATCCCAAAGAAAGTAAGACATCTTTTACCTTTTGGTACCAGGATCGCGATGCTTGCTTCAACCCATAAACAGCCTTTCGTAATCTATAGACTTTGTTCTCACTCCCAGGGCATATGAAACCTTCCGGTTGTTGCATAAAGATTTCCTCCTGCAAATCTCCATTCAGGAATGCTGTCTGCACGTCTAAATGATCAATCTTAAGTTTCATTTCTACTGCCAGAGATAGCAACAATCGTATAGAACAATGACGAACGACCGGTGAAAAAGTCTCTTGGAAATCTTCACCATATCTTTGAGTAAAGCCTTTAGCTACCAACCTTGCCTTATAACGTGTAATGTGCCCATCCGAGTCTCGTTTAAGTGTAAAAATCCACTTATTTTTAACGACGTTCTTGTCAACCGGTTTATCAGTAAGCTCCCAAGCTCCGTGTAAGACAAAAGAATCGATTTCCTCTTTCATGGCCTTCTGCCATAACTCTTTGTCTTCACATTTCAAAGCTTCTTTGACAGTACGTGGCTCTATGGGCTCTGTCACATTACACACGTTAGTTATGCTACAGGTTGTCTTAGGCATACGTGGACGTAGGTTATATCGTGTACTAGTAGACTCTGGTGCCAATTCAGGCGAAGTTACCGAATCTTTACTAGCCTCGCGTTCACACTCCAACTCAACAGGATGATTTGGTGATTCTGCAGGAACTGTATCTGGCTCCGCCTCAACCGACGTAGTCTCCAGCATCTCCCTCTCATCATCACCTCCTGTAAGATAAATAGGTTCAAACTCACGTTTTGGCCCTATTTTAGTATGTCTCCCTGGAAACACAGATTCGTTGAACACCACATCACGTGATACAACGATCTTATTGTCATCAGGGTTGAACAAACGATATCCTTTGACGTTATCACAGTAACCTAAAAAGATTAGCCTTCTACTTTTGGGGTCTAACTTTTTACGTTTACAGTCATCTACATGAGTAAATGCCTCGCAACCAAAGACACGCAGATTTTTAAGGCTCACTTTCTTACCACTCCACACTTCCTCTGGTAATCTACCAGAAAGTCTCGAGCTTGGCGATCTGTTGATCAGAAACGCCGCAGTGTTTACAGCCTCTGCCCACATCTTGTCATCGAGATTTGCATTATACAGTAGACATCTGACCTTGTCAAGTAAAGAACGATTCAGGCGCTCCGCGGATCCATTCTGCTGACTAGAATAGGGTACCGTCAGCTGATGTACAATGCCTTTCTTTTTAAGAAATTCCGTCAACTCAGCATTAACGTACTCAGAGCCATTATCTGTTCTCATTACCTTGACTTTAGCACTACACTGATTCTCTACCAGTCTAATAAAATCTTTAGTGTACTTACACACTTCACTCTTCTTTGCAATGGGATAGACGAACACCTTCCTGGAGTAGTCGTCTAGAAACGTGAGGACGTAGCGCTTGCCTCCGAGAGAAGTAGTCGGCATCGGCCCCATGACGTCACTGTGAATGAGCGCTAGCCGCGCCTCGGCCACCTGTTTGTTATGATTGGTCACAAAGGGAGCGCGGGATTGCTTACCCTTAAGACACACATCACAAACTTTCTTCTGAGTAGTAACCTGCAAGTCAATATCATTAGCTACCTTCCTAAGTGATGCCAAGCTGTCAAAATTAATATGAGCTAAACGTTGATGCCATAACATCATATCCTTAGACGTAGATGACGTAGTCAGATTGACTTTACCCACAGAATGGAGCCTGTAAACTCTCCCAACTTTCCTAGCATATAAAACTACTTTACCATTTTTAAGTATGTTACATCCATTTTTATCAAAAATAAATTTAAATCCCGTTTCAGCAAGGGTAGACACAGATATTAAATTAACATTAAGGTCAGGTACAAGCATTACATCTTTTAAAGTAGTATCTATCGTATGTCCACGAGAGTTAACCGTAAAATGTACGTCACCTTTCCCATTCACATCTAACTTCTTGCCGTTAGCAACACAAACCTCCTTAGTCGACGACTCATCAAGAGCTTGAAACCATTCTTGGCGTCCTGACATATTATCTGTCGCTCCAGAATCAATAATCCACGAACTATCAGTGTTAAGTGCAGACAACACCATGGAAGTCGACATCGCTCCATTACGGTTCAATTGAGAACAATCCTTCTTGACATGTCCTTTAGAACGACACTTCCAACACCACAACTTGTTCGTACTTGACGAGGTACTAGCGTGTTTTGATGTACTTGAGGCATTTTTCTTCTCGCCTCGAGAGCTAGCCTTTTCATTACTACGATTCCGTGTAAATAAGCAGCCATCGCCATTATCAGCGGCGCTCCCTTTCCATCTCTTATCTTGAAGTAGTTTTGTTTTTACCATATCTGTAGTTATGTTTATACTAGAATGTTCCAGAGCCATTATCATTGGGTCATAATCTTGAGGCAACCCTTAGAGCATAATAGCAGCCAGAAATTCATCATCAAGTGGTTTCTTCATGCTACTGAGTTGTTCAGCAAGTGACAAGATCTCATTTACATAAATCTCCATGCTATCGAACTTTTCTAGCTTAATCGAGCATAAAGTTCGCAGACACGACAATCTCCTTTGCAACCCGGTATCATCGTAAGCCTTCTGCAAGGCATCCCATACATCCTTCGCAGTTTTCGCCTGCACAATGTGAGAATAGCACGATTTTTCAACACTCAAACATAGCCTCGCTCGAGCTTTCTCCTCTCTACGAGCTAATTTGTTAGCGTTCTCACCTGAGGTTTCGTATTTTCCAGTAATACATTGCCACAAATCCTCGAATACTAGTATATTTTGCATTTGAAATGCCCAATCGCGATAGTTGATGGTACCTTTCAGCTTTTCCATCGTAACTTTCGAATTAGTATACTCATCCATATTTCGAGTAAAATAATAATATTTTCACAAAATATTTACACTTCACACATGTAGCCCATAACCTGTTGTTGGTATTGCGGAGTGGAGTGATAAACACAGTTGGAAAGAAGTGAAATATTTAATATATATTATTATAAAATTACACATGACATCTTTACATAGGAAAAATTGTTGCCGAGTGACAAACAGAACGAACACACGCTTTCACATTTGAAACTGAAGTATATTCTCTAGGTGGCCAGCGTTACTCTTCCAACACTAAGTCACCTGATTTTTATCGTCTTCTATTGTTAAATCTAAATATGTTTGAACAGATTTTTATCGCCTTCTTTGGCTGTAATATCTTTGACTGTAATCTGTATCACAATAACTGTAAGAAATAGGAACCATTATATCAGCCATGACGAAGATGGATGAATGTTGTTAATTGGAATTATGGATCTGTAAAAAGTTAACCGTGTTCAAGCCTAAAACTATAAGTCCGCTCGAGACCGTCCATCATTCTACATCGTTAAAAAATCGAATTTAATAAGCTAATCAATCTTATTGTTAGTCGTTCTAGAAGTACTTTAAAAGCAATTGTTTGTTGTTTAGTTCCATTATTTATTCATTATATTATATTTTTTTCAAATAAATTGTTATTTTTTAATGTTCATTCCATTGCCCAGTGGTTGCGGCCCCGACTTACGAACAGTTGGTCGTGGGTTCGAACCCAGGCAGGCGCATTACTTTGTGTAATTTATTTTATCACCACTGCTCTCAAAACGGTGAAGGAAAACATCTTGAGGAAACCGGCATACCTTAGAACCAAAAAATTCGAAGATATGTGACATCTACCAATCCGCACTGGGCCCGCGTGGTGGATTATAGCCCATCCCTCTCCTAGAGAGGAGGCCTGAGTCCCTGCTGTGGGAACAATATAGGCTGATGATGATGATGATGAATGATCATTCAAACTAAGTCACTGTTTTATGTCTAGAATTTTTCATTTCAACTTTATTAGATTCTAGGTCGCCTGATCTTTGTCGTCTTCTGGTAATTTTTGGATCTTGCACACGAATATTGCTTCTATTTCCATTGCCTTTAGAATTCCCTTCTAACCCGAGGTGCTAATCAATAGGGTTTGTGCACGTTAGCCGCCTCGCTGCAGTCTATCTTGGTCAGTTTATACTGACTGCGGATCGTACCTGCCAGACCTTGTCCAATTTTGGACTGGCCGCTGGTGATGAATCTGAATTAGTTTGGGATAACAAATTAAGTCTTTCACGTAAATAGGCTTCTTCTGGGTTTCACTCGTTTCATCGTCGACCTCATCTCTGCTCTAAGGACAAGATTGAGGTCAAGAGAAGGCCCATCTCATATTAAAAAAAAAATATCAAAGTCAAAATATTTTATTTCACATAGGCCTACATGGGCACTTATAAAACGTCGACAAAAACGTACAGTCGTACAAGGTGCAGGATGGTTGTTTCCCGTGGAAAAGAACCGGCAAGAGACCGGAAAAGAATGTTTTGAAATAATTTACCTGCTCTTGATTAAATCTATTATATAAATATTATAAATAAAAAAGAGAGAAGTCCTGACTGACTGACTGACTGACTCATCAACGCCCTAAAGGCTCCCTTTATAACGTAGACAAGGAATAAGGAAGGAATTTTCGAAATTCAACCCCTAAGGGAGTTAAATAGGGGATGAAAGTTTGTTTGGAAAATCGTCATTTTCACGCGGGCGAAGCCGCTGGCAAAAGCTAGTATATTTGCAAACTCGAGATTTGCCTCGATATAACTTTAATCAATCAACTTCTTCAAAGCCTTCCTTGTTCTTTTATTTATATTACTCTTATTTAATCAAAGTTTTTGTTTTATTTTCATCCACTTCACCTGGGGGCCTAAAATGTCCACTTTAGCAGATCATAATATGAATTGCGTTAAAAAGCGTAGTAAGGACCTTTTTTTTAATAATATATAGTTACTACGTCTGAGATCATTTTACGAGTTTTAACGCAATTCATAATAATGTCCTATTATGATCTATTTCCTGTCTGGCCATTTTAGACGCCGTGATTCTTTCTAGAGAATCCCGTTTAATAAATTATCAAGCTAGAATACAGCTGTTCGCAGCACATCTATGGTTATATCTAGAACTTTTATTCACTTTTCTTTTAAACTTGGCAAGCGTGTACTGCCGGGTACAGCGTACCTGAACCGGATAGTCACGTTTTAGTTTAAATCGAGTTATTTTCCTTTCTTTAGGTTTTGATGAGTTAATTCAACCGGGATTGTGATATTGCTTTTTCTATTTTATTTATATTCACTTCGTTTATTGGAAAAAAATGAGGAATTTACGTAACACAATATCAACCTTCTAACCTCTGTAAGGGTTAAACAGAAGAGTCATTATATAATTCTTTCAAATTAATGACAAAATTCAACATGATTTTTTTTGTATTTTTTTTTAGTTTTTTTCTAGTGATCGCAAGAGCAACTAATGTTCATGAGGACCTTTTTTTTTGGTTGGATAAATTATCAAATAACCCCTCCCGCTCTTGGGCAGAGCGAAAGGGAGTGTCAGACTTCTACTGACTAAAAACCACCCGTGTTCCTTCTTAGCCCTTCATGTCGAGGCCGCAGTGATTTCCGGGACGGACAAAGTGTGAGCAGCCACGAAGTCTGGATTTGTGGCCAGTTGATGGCTATATACTATTAGGTATACCTCAGTGCCTAACCTTTACATTACAGGTATGATATAATGATTTTGTATATCATTGTGTGTTAAATCAAATTTTATTCTTTTAAAATTAGCAAAAATACAACCTATCTAAAAATACTCTACTTAGTATCGATATAATTAAAAATAACTAACAATTTACGATAAAACGTATTTTTAAAAAAATAGCTTTAACAGTAATCCCGATTCATTATTCAAATTAATTAGCAATGAAAAGCTCTAGGCAGTAAAAATCGAGCATAAAAGCAAACTAAGGCTCCGGACTTATCTAGGAACGGGGAAAAAGGTTTCTTTAGTGCTTTCAAGATATTTACGGCATTAGCTTTACATTGCTTGGGCTTTGCATAAAATATTGTCGTGTAATTGGGCGTTACAGTTGAATAGTTCGGGATTTTGATATTGATTAGACTTTTAATTCGGATTCCAAATTTGCTAATAAGTGTTTGTGTGGTTTTATTTAAAGACAGTTTTATATCCCATCACAAAATGCTAGCTTCAAGTTACGTACTCATATCTATAATTATATTTCAGTGCTTGTGGCACATCTTATTTGTTTATGGGGCATGCAGCGGTGCTAACCTGTAATTAATTGTTACACTAACCTTAGATATTATATACTTACTTATTTAAAAATGTTAACAGTGTAAACAATTGTTGGTTGGCCAATAAAGGAACATAAATAAAAGGAAAATAAATAAATTACGACAGTAAATAGGGCAAAAAAAGCTTTTTCTTGTATGTCTGCACGGCCTAGTTCATTTTTCTCCAAACTATGCAATGTATTGGGCCTACCACACGCACAGGCTTCACCACACTCTTGAAAACTGAATAACCATTACCAACCACACCCGCGATGTACTGTGTGCACTGTGTCATCGCACAGGTAAAAGTGTGGTGAAGCTTGAACGTGTGGTAGGCACATGTGTCTACTATGATGGCAAAGCGATCGAATGGTTTATTATACTTAACTTACGCACCAATAATCTCTACCATTTCAAAATTGTAAAAAGTTGTAATTGGAGGCGCAGGGATTTGACCCCAGGACTTTCAGCATGCGAAGCAGACACTCTACCACTGAGTTACACCCCCTACGATTCTCTGTGTTTAAAATACAACCCGTTGTTGTACTCTATAACATTCTCATTTAATGAATAAATACAATGTTATTAATTCATTAAAACATTGGCTGTAATAACAATGGTGAGTGCTGACACTTATAATTATGAGATATTAAATTATCTTGGGAGCAGCGGTGGCCCAGTGGTGGCGGCCCCAACTTACGAACAGTAAGTCGTGGATTCGAACCCAGGCAGGCGCATTAATTTGATTATTTTTTCAACACAACTGCTCTAAAAACGGTTAAATCCCCCTTGGTGGATTATCCCTCCATGGGAACATTATAGGCTGATGATTATGATGAAGTCATCTTAGCTTAGGTTTTGGCTGCATTTCTAATATACAACTTGAATTTTACTGCGGCTGTACAACGGAAGAACCGGCGTGCCAGCATATTAGCCCGATCCGACAATGCTCTGCGTTCCCTCTCCATGTCTGCGTCGTCCCTCAAATCGTCCGTCACCAGGTGACCCAGGTATTTAAAGAGTACACCCTTTGCAGCTCCACACCCCTTGAATTACCTTAAGGTCTATTTTTTCATTGTAAACCATATGTTTTACATGAATGTGCAAATAATAAGTTTAAACACTATCATTGTTGTTTTGTTATGAAATATAGTGACAATTCTTTTGAAAAGGAAACTATAAAACCGTTATTGTAATTTGTCAGTCCCTTGTCGCCTCAGCGTAATAAATAGACGTAGATTTACAAGTTGTTTCATAAATCAAAGTACATGTTGACTTTTGATGCCTGATTTTGTATTTTATTTGGGTTTCAGTGGTAAGGTGGTAAGTATGACAAATGTATTATCACGAATGTCATAAATCTTAGGATGAGACGATTTTGTATAAATTATTACTTTTTTCTCAAGAAAGGTGAGGGGGTTATGAATGGCAAACTATATTGCGTTGCGAGAGTGTCAGATGTCATAGTGGAAGACACATTTGCGAGAATAGGTATTTTTCGAGTTCCATACCTCAAGAGGAAAAAACGGAACCCTTATAGGATCACTCGTGTGTCTATCTGTCTGTCCGACCATTCCGCCCCCCTTATCTCCGAAAGTACTGAGCCTAAAATTTGGAAAAAAATACAGATATTAGTTCAACAGACATAGATTACAGGAAAACCTATAAGAAGTATATCGTGCTAAAATAACATGGAAATTTCTCAATATCTACTACAATGGTACTGAACCCTAAAGTATGCAAGTACGACTTGCACTTGGCTAGTTTTTTATTACTATTAAAAGCATCATCTGTCTAGCCTATTTTCAACAGCAGCTGGTCAGCTTTCAATTTATCTGGATGCAGCTGAATACCAGTATTTTACATGAATCGACCCAACAACCTTCATAATCAGGTTTGATGGTGTCCTGTCACTAGATCCATAACTTAGTAATAAGAGGCGAAACTGACATAATAAATAAAAAAAAACCGGCCAAGTGCGACTCGCGCACGAAAGGTATCACTACATAGTATAAAACAAAGTCGCTTTCTCTGTCCCTATGTCCCTTTGTATGCTTAAATCTTTAAAACTACGCAACGGATTTTGATGCGGTTTTTTTAATAGATAGAGTGATTCAAGAGGAAGGTTCTAATACCTTTTTAGCACCCGTGCGAAGCCGGGGCGGGTCATTAGTTATCTATAAAAATCGCGTGTGTTGTATGGGAGCCCCCCTAAAATATTTATTTTATTTTGTTTTCAGTATTTGTTGTTATAGTGGCAACAGAAATACAATTTCGACTGTCGAGCTATCGCAGTTCTTGAGGTACAGCCTGGTGGCAGACAGACAGACGGACGGACGGACAGACAGACGGACGGACGGACAGACGGACGGACGGCGAAGTCTTAGTAATAGGGTCTCTTTTTTACCCTTTGGGTACGGAACCCTAAAAATGGTCATATAACATTCTTATAGCGCTGCTAAACTGCTAATAACAGTACGGACAAACAGTTTGAGCTCAATAAAAGTGTTAATGAGGTCATAAGTGTGGCCTACAGGAAGCCACGTGGACTCATATGAGATAATGAAATTCTTTATTAACCATGTTATTGTGAAAGATGGGTTCTTGTGTGATAAATGTGTTATTATTTTTGTTTGATTAGGTTTTATTGTGGATCTAACTACGAAGAATTTAGTTGAGGAAATGTTTGATATAGTATTTAGTTTATTGAATATGTGAGAAAATAAAACAGAATATTTGATTCATAACATAACATCATGCCTGTAATTCCAAAAGGGTTAGGCAGAGGTCACCTAACTAAGAGCACACCCACATTTTGCCAGTTATGTTTTAAGTTCTATATAATAGTAGGCGAGACTATTGTCATCAACCAAGCACAGATTCAGACTCCGTGGCTGCTACTAAGAAACTACTGATGGAAAAACCCAATATCACTTTGTCCGACCCGGGGATACGAACTGAGGAATTTATGCTTAGCAGCTGCGCTTACCACCACTGGCCGTACAAGGCAGTCAATATATTATTAGGAATCAGAAGTGAAATACGTGAACAAAATAAACAATGTTTAATATCGTTTAGATTACACTTTTACAAAATATCACGACAAACATTTTAAACAATAATCAAATAGAAATAGCACTAGCAAAATGGAATAATCAGTACACGAGCAAAAACATAAACCAAAAATAGCGAAGCACACGCTAATGGTCGGGTAGCAAGTCCTTTCCGAGCGCCGTCCAAGCAAAAAGTGACCGTTGCAACGCCGATCGCCTCGTTGTATGAACTTCTGTCGGTTGCCGCACGACGACCGTACGTTGACCGGACGGCTACTGGCTGATGGCGTGACTTTGAGCCAACACGGCCTCTCCTGACGCTCTGACGTCCTCGTCAGCTTCCAACAAGGCGGCTGAGTCTTCGCTGTCTCCTTGATTGCGTGTCTCACAACGCCAGTGGGGCGTGCTGGCACCGTGGAGTGCCACGCACAACTGCGCCTGCAGGGCGCGCTGGCACCGTGGAGTGCCACGCACGACTGCGCCTGTAGGGCGCGCTGGCACCGTGGAGTGCCGCACACAACTGCGCCTGTAGGGCGCGCTGGCACCGTGAAGTGCCACGCACAACTGCGCCTGTTGGGCGCGCTGGCAGCCTGGAGCGACGCGCTTAACACGTCAGTAGCGCGCTGGCAGCCCAGAGCGGCGCGCTGTACACGCCAGTAGCGTGCTGGCAGCCTGGAGCCACGCGCTGTACACGCCAGTAGGGCGCACAGTCGGCCTGCAGCGACGCGCTCGGCCTACAGCGAGGCGCTCGGCCTGCAGCAGCGAGGCGCTCGGCCTGCAGCGAGGCGCTCGGCCTGCAGCAGCGAGGCGCTCGGCCTGCAGCGAGGCGCTCGGCCTGCAGCGTGGCGCTCGGCCTGCAGCAGCGAGGCGCTCGGCCTGCAGCGAGGCGCTCGGCAACGCCAGTAGGGCGCGCAGTCGCCTTGCAGCGCCGTGCACGTTCATGGCATCACTGTGGCAAAGCCCTGGTAACCACTGCTAAGGCCAAGCAGCGTTGCGTTGCGTCCAAACACACGCCACACATCCTTGTGTAATGGTTAGGTACTCTGCAAACAAACAAATTTACAATTACAACAGAATTTTGTTCCGCTCGATCACTCCTGACCAAACTTTAGTTCCATTGGGTGGCACCAAATTCGACTCTCATTAATTAAATCAAATGTACTGGAAATTATCGAAAATACAACACTCAACTACCTTGAGTCATCATTATACCATAGTCGTTCACACCAACCTTAAAAATTCTATTGCAACAAAAACTGCTGAAATCATCGAGTAAAACCTTTAACACCAAGGCTCTCTAACCGAGTAGTACAACAAGAGAGTAATCTCATTCATTAGGAACATTCAAGTCGAGAATAAAATTCAAAGAAACATTCACCAAACAAAACTTGTCAGACAAGAATACCAATAGGCACATAGGGATGTATAAGCACATTGTTAGCATATCACACAGACTTCTTCCACAACACTGTAGGCATAGGCTCCAAGTTTGCATACCCCTCAGATGTCGACTTCCACACACACTGTAGGCATAGGCTCCAAGTTTGCATACCCCTCAGATGTCGACTTCCACACACACTGTAGGCATAGGCTCCAAGTTTGCATACCCCTCAGATGTCGACTTCCACACACACTGTAGGCATAGGCTCCAAGTTTGCATACCCCTCAGATGTCGACTTCCACACACACTGTAGGCATAGGCTCCAAGTTTGCATACCCCTCAGATGTCGACTTCCACACACACTGTAGGCATAGGCTCCAAGTTTGCATACCCCTCAGTGGCTGTTGACATAGACACATTGTTAGCGTATCACACAGACTTTCACACACGCAGCTGAGGCCACGCGCTTGACCAAACCACACGTTCTTATGTAATGGTTACTCCGCAAAGAGACAAATCTACGACAGAATTTTGTTCCACTCGGTCACTCCTGACCAAACATCAATTAGGTCCCACTCTCGTTGATAAAATCAAACGTGGCTAAACTGGAAATTATCGAAAATACAACAATCAACCACCCTGGGTCATGTACCATTGTCGTTTAAATCAATCTTAAAAACATTATTGCGTCAAAAAAATGCCAGGTTCACAAAAATCATCGAGTAAAACTACAGATCTCTAACAGCTGACTAGTAAACAAGTCGATCTCCCGTGTGTATCACCATTTGACTTCACACTACGGTCTTTCCGGACCCTGACCTCAACCAGAGCTAAACGCACAAAATACAACAAACACACCCACTGTCTACTCGAGTTTCCTCAAAAACCTTCAATTTTAATCGGACTACGACTACACAATAATTACTGGTACTGTCTAACACAATACAGCCGATAGAATCTCTTGGCTTGCAACCACAACTTTACTTCATCAAAATTCTTATAAGCATCAACTGATACGTAACTCATTGGCATCCTTCTTAGCCTATCATGTGTATTAGGCAACTTACTTCTTTAATAAAGCAAAACTTATCAGACTTTACAGTGCACCTGTATACGGCCTACGTCTTCACACGAAAACAAGTCAACTGATCTTAATGCGTAGGGGTTTGCATTTACGCAGACCATGATTATTTAAGTTTGATTTGCCAACAACTGCACTTTTGGGTTTCAAATATACGGAAAACAAGACTTTTGACTGTATTTTGTTTAGCATCAGATATACCACAAATCACAACGTTGCCCCACACCAGGAATTTCTCCTGTATCGTGGGTACCTTCACAAATATTTTAAACTCACTTACACAAGTACCCGACTTTGAAAAAAAAACTAACTAGGTCATACAGATACTTGTACTCATAACGTCATTATAGCACAGTGACCATATCGACTTCACGCGGACACAATGACCGAAATTCGTGTTTAAAATGAGTCCACGTGCTGTTATTGGTCAACCAATCGTTAAGCGACGTATTAGCACCACCATGTAAATAACCACCAATGCGTCCGAGGCATTGCCAATCACCCCAGTGACCTTATAAACACACACATAACATCACGCCTGTAATCCCCGAAGGGTTAGGCAGAGGTACCCAGTATACCCACATTTCGCCAGCTATGTTAAGACATAAGCTTAACCATGTAAATAACCACCAATGCGTCCGAGGCATTGCCAATCACCCCAGTGACCTTATAAACACACACATAACATCACGCCTGCAATCCCCGAAGAGTTAGGCAGAGGTACCCAGTATACCCACATTTCGCCAGCTATGTTAAGACATAAGCTTAACCATGTAAATAAGGGTGAGCCCATTGTCACCAACAGGGCACAAATCCAGAAAATAACACTTTGCCCGACCCGGGAATCGAACCCAGAACCTTCATGCTCAGTAGTCGCGCTTGCGACTACTAAACCAACGAAATATTAAAATGGTTCGATCTGACTTGTATCAGGAACGAAAGTAAACCAACAGTCATGTCCGGAGCGTCGCGTCGCCTCAACCGCGAGAGCGGTTACACATGACTTCGCGTCCTCACGCGGCTCCTACGACGATCTCGTTCGCGCTTGGAACGGCGATCGGATCCCGAAACTTGCTACGTACGTGACCTTCCACTCCGCTTATGGTGGCTACAAGATCGCTTAGAACGAGAGGCACTAGTTTTTGAACGCGAACAACTCGATATATCCATTGCTAACTACTACCCGCTTTTATCTAAAATTAAAAGCCTGAAAACTAGTTTTTAACTTGTGGGCGAAAAGATTATTTATCCCACTTCTGATATTAGGAATCAGAAGTGAAATACGTGAACAAAATAAACAATGTTTAATATCGTTTAGATTACACTTTTACAAAATATCACGACAAACATTTTAAACAATAATCAAATAGAAATAGCACTAGCAAAATGGAATAATCAGTACACGAGCAAAAACATAAACCAAAAATAGCGAAGCACACGCTAATGGTCGGGTAGCAAGTCCTTTCCGAGCGCCGTCCAAGCAAAAAGTGACCGTTGCAACGCCGCTCGCCTCGTTTTATGAACTTCTGTCGGTTGCCGCACGACGACCGTACGTTGACCGGACGGCTACTGGCTGATGGCGTGACTTTGAGCCAACAATATTATATTGTGATTCGTGATTGTTTTTTTGTCATGATTACTTATAATTTAGATGAAAAACTGCCCTAAAGATTATTTAAAACAACATAATACATCAATCTTTATTCAAGCTTAGCTTCATATACTAAGCAACGTTAACAGCCTGTCTCCTAAACACATTGAAAATTCTTTTACAGGAAATTAAAAACCACTATCAAATAAACTGTTCAAATAATGTCACACAGGAAATTGTTTGATCGACGGGCAACTCAATTAATTATGTTTTTTTTATTATGATACGTTCAATGAATATACAGAGAATATAATTATGTTTCTAAGAGGTAAATAATTGGAACACAATAATCTGCCTAACCTTTTCCGAACTACGAGTATGGGTCGACCTCCAGTGTTCAGGGATTCAATTGAATACCAGTAATTTACATGGAGCGACTAAACAAAAACTAAACTAACAATTAAATTTAAGAACTAAACCTAATTTACTAACACAAAATATTATAAATAAAACTAGAATTTAAGTTACCTACTGCTCTTGTTGTATGCTAGAAATAAAAGGCTTTTTTATTTTTTTACTAGCTGAACCCGCGCATGCGTACCTATCTACTACCCTACCTACTACCCTACCTACTACCCTACCTACTACCCTACCTACTACCCTACCTACTACCCTACCTACTACCCTACCTACTACCCTACCTACTACCCTACCTACTACCCTACCTACTACCCTACCTACTACCCTACCTACTACCCTACCTACTACCCTACCTACTACCCTACCTACTACCCTACCTACTACCCTACCTACTACCCTACCTACTACCCTACCTACTACCCTACCTACTACCCTACCTACTACCCTACCTACTACCCTACCTACTACCCTACCTACTACCCTACCTACTACCCTACCTACTACCCTACCTACTACCCTACCTACTACCCTACCTACTACCCTACCTACTACCCTACCTACTACCCTACCTACTACCCTACCTACTACCCTACCTACTACCCTACCTACTACCCTACCTACTACCCTACCTACTACCCTACCTACTACCCTACCTACTACCCTACCTACTACCCTACCTACTACCCTACCTACTACCCTACCTACTACCCTACCTACTACCCTACCTACTACCCTACCTACTACCCTACCTACTACCCTACCTACTACCCTACCTACTACCCTACCTACTACCCTACCTACTACCCTACCTACTACCCTACCTACTACCCTACCTACTACCCTACCTACTACCCTACCTACTACCCTACCTACTACCCTACCTACTACCCTACCTACTACCCTACCTACTACCCTACCTACTACCCTACCTACTACCCTACCTACTACCCTACCTACTACCCTACCTACTACCCTACCTACTACCCTACCTACTACCCTACCTACTACCCTACCTACTACCCTACCTACTACCCTACCTACTACCCTACCTACTACCCTACCTACTACCCTACCTACTACCCTACCTACTACCCTACCTACTACCCTACCTACTACCCTACCTACTACCCTACCTACTACCCTACCTACTACCCTACCTACTACCCTACCTACTACCCTACCTACTACCCTACCTACTACCCTACCTACTACCCTACCTACTACCCTACCTACTACCCTACCTACACTACCCTACCTACTACCCTACCTACTACCCTACCTACTACCCTACCTACACTACCCTACCTACTACCCTACCTACTACCCTACCTACTACCCTACCTACTACCCTACCTACTACCCTACCTACTACCCTACCTACTACCCTACCTACTACCCTACCTACTACCCTACCTACTACCCTACCTACTACCCTACCTACTACCCTACCTACTACCCTACCTACTACCCTACCTACTACCCTACCTACTACCCTACCTACTACCCTACCTACTACCCTACCTACTACCCTACCTACTACCCTACCTACTACCCTACCTACTACCCTACCTACTACCCTACCTACTACCCTACCTACTACCCTACCTACTACCCTACCTACTACCCTACCTACTACCCTACCTACTACCCTACCTACTACCCTACCTACCTACTACCCTACCTACCTACTACCCTACCTACCTACCTACTACCCTACCGAAAAAAAAAAAAGTATCCTATGTCCTTCTCCTGGTTCTTAGCTACCTCCCTACCAATTTTCAGCTAAATCCGTCCAGCCGTTCTTGAGTTATAAATGGAGTAACTAACACGACTTTCTTTTATAGATATAGATTTTTATTTATTTATTACATGGAGCGACTGACTATCTGACCTTCACAATCCAGTTAATACCAGATAATATTACACCCCTTGATAAAACAGGTTGTCAGACTTTCGAGTCTGACTGACAAAGATCTACAAATGGAAGGAAACAAAGGCATATCGTGCTTAACTTACCGAACAGAGAAAACTTGGTAAGTCTTGTAACGGGTGGTTCTATCCACGGAACAACCTAACTAAGTGCTGCTTAACCCAAATATCGAACCGAGCGGCTTTTATTATTAAACCAAGAGAACCGCACATACTTGATGTATTTACAAAAAAAGAAACACCTTTCCGAATTCCTCGTTAGTCTAGTGGCCCTAAATGTTCGTGATATCACCATCTCAGGGCCAGTTGAAAAACAGCGTCGGGCACTAGCTTTTGTATTTTTTGCTTTTCAATTTACTTTTTTTATTGTGTGTTGTGTGCACTTATGGCCTGTGCTGAATAAATGTGTTTCATTCGTTCTTTTCTTTCAAATGTGACTGCTGAACATGAAGTTCTGGGCTCGACTCCCAAGTCGGACAAATTATTGTTAGGTACTAGCTGATGCCTGCGGCTTCACCCGAGTGGATGTCGTTCAAATTATATACTAAAACCTTCCTCTTGAATCACTCTATCTATTAAAAAAAACCGCATCAAAATCCGTTGCGTAGTTTTAAAGATTTAAGCATATAGACAAACAAACAGACAAAAATAGCGACTTTGTTTTATACTATGTAAGGATTTCCATGTGGAACTTAAAATTACAGTGTGCGTGGACTATTAACTGGAACATAAATTACCTTTAAAAATATCCATCTAGTAGCGATAAACGTAGCAGTTTCCAAGCTTAGTGCGTACAGCTGTATTAAGGAAATGGAGAAGTATTTTCAATTAACACTTCCATTCGTATTCCAATGAAGTTTTCGTTCGAACAAGAGAGCGCTAGCTAATATCGTACGTTTTGTTATATTTTTTGCGTTTTTTATTCAATGAACTCCGAGAGGTTTGTCTTTTAGCGAATAAATTAAGTGATGAAAATGGTTCAGGGTATTTCCAGTTGAATCGGTTATTATTGGATCCAGAATAATATTTGAAGTATGAAAGAACATTGCCTCTATCTGTGAATTTCACTGGTTTAATTATAAAATAAATTTAGTACCACCTACTTAGTGTGCCGCTAATGCTTCCGTCATTCATACATGAACGCTTTTTTGTTTGGACTGTGGGTAATCATCAAATGACTCTTCCTCTCTCTTGACGAATGACTCTTCTGGGCAGAGCGGTAGGGAGTGTCAGACTTCTACTGACTAAAAACCACCCATGTCCCTTCTTAGCCCTTTGTGACGAGACGATCTCTTTCGAACATCCTGCAGCAGTTAAAAACATAAAACTCTGTATTTTTGGATAGTCGTATAAAAATGAGAAAATATTTTGTTTTCCACAACTGTGTCAAATAGGCCCAGTTCAGCGAACTGTCCCCGACACTGGTTTCAACTTGACCTTATTTAAAAAAAAATAGTTATATTTTTTTTTAATAAATTCACGTGAATCAAGTCGTGGGCTAGTCAAAGCCAGTCTATAAGAAAACCTGTTTTCTTTCTCAAATAATTATCTAAGTGATGTTATCCCTGGATCATATTCATCAATCTAGATAGATTCTAATCTCGCGAATAAATTCCTTCTTTTTCATACTCTTTAGCACATTCGTGTTGAAATCGACTTTTTTCTCCATTACCATGTAAAAATGTAAAAAAGCACGTGACGCACATTAGCGTCATGTCAAGATGTCGGTTTGTTTTGATTGATCTTACTCATGTTAGGTACAGTCACGACCATAAATATTAGGAATGTATGCATTCAGAAACTTTTAAAAATGATTTTCACCTACTACATTGATGAACGTTTTACGTTTTCACGAACATGGTATTTTAGAAGGCATGTTATTACGAAATAGGTTTTATCTCAAAGTGGAGACCATTATTTCATGAGAAAATCGTTTTTGAGATTTATTATGTGTATGCTCTAAAAACGGCGAAGGAAAACATCGGGAGAAAACCGGATGTTAATGTATTTAATGTCTTAGAACCAAAAAAATCGAAGACATGTGACATCTGCCAACCCACACTGGGTCCGCATTTGGTCTGGGTCTGTGTGAGGAGGTGTGAGTCTCTGCAGTGGAAATATTATAGGCTGATGATGATGTAGTGTATAGGTACTTATTAGTGCTTATAACTGTACTACTGAGTGCACTGAGGGTCGACCACTTTTCAACCTTATATTACTTAGGGTTATACCTAACGTAAGGGGTTTTTATACTTGAATGGGATATTGGCTACAGAAGTATGGTTACGAACGGTAATCTTGTTTTCATAATCTTATCTTAATTACCCCAAATAGAATGGTATAAGTGCAGGAAAATGATGACGATGAATCACTTAGAGTCATCATCTGCCTAGCCTTTTCCCAACTATGCTGGGGTCGGCTGACATTCTAACCGGATGCAGCTGAATACCAGTATTATACTTAGAGCGACTGCCTACCTGCAGTCCTGACGGGAAACTTTCCTTCCTTACATACTCCTTTCCTTTTGCTTGGTCCACATTTATACATCTGGGCATACACATACGCCGGCTGCGAGTTCGTAACGATCTCGTGTGTGATTTTGCTAATCATGTATTTTACTACTTATTTTGATAGTAATTATGTATACTATTTAACATAATCTTATAAACTGTAGAAAATGAAAGCAATAAACGTTTTGACGAGCATCCAGCGCTTTCTACTGTTGACATTACAAAATCCTTAATATCCGGCCTAGTTTAGAATTCCAGTACCAAACAAACCGCTATTTTAAGCAAAGTACGGAACAATGACCCAGAAAAAAGTATTCTTCGCGGCAGACAAATTGCCTTGTCCTCCAACTTTCAAAGACTTCATTCTTCCCTCCATTTTAGACATTAGTCGCGTTTAAAACAATTTTTCTTCGTAAACGAGACTTTATAGTTAGTGATACTCAGTGAATGTGCCCGATTGGCAACAGTTTAGCCGTGAAATATCGAAAAACCATCAATTTGCATAGCTATTGGCCTCAATGGGCTCAACTTGACTGTTTTGAGGTCTGCCGCTGCTAATTTGGAAACAAAAGGCTGCAATGTATTTACATTTGATGATCCCTTTTTGTTGGTTTTCTGGTTAAAGAATTGCGATCGGTTTTGTGTTGGGGTATTGAACTTTTATTCATTTGTTGTATCATTTATTATTTATTACTTGAGTCAAAGACATAACCTAGTGCAGTACAAAACATAACATCACGGGAATTCCCAAAGGCCTAGGCAGAAGTATGCCATAATTCGTCAGCTATGTTTAACTAGGCGAGCCTATAGCAATAAACTGGGCAGAAAATCTAATCAGACCAGAAGTTCCTGTAAGAAAAACACAATAACATTTGCCCGATCGAATCGAACCTCTTGCTCAGCAGTCGCGTTTGTGGTCACTGGTTCAGTACAGTGCAATACATAATATTAAGTCGTAACATGAATGCTAAATTACAAAACATTCGAGCAATTCATTAATACATTCAATTTAAGTCTGGAATTCTCAAATATATTTGGGTCGTACCTCTTTCTCTTAGATAGGTCAAACGTTTTACGCTGAAACATTTGAAGCATTTATTTAATTAGGAACAAAGTTTCTTTGCAAGATAAAAAAACGTAATTAAAAATATTTTTAAACTTGCCTTTTTCTTGGTAAGGCGTAGTGTCTACAAGTCTTGTTTTTAAAGTTGAATCCTTTTTTTCATTACTTTCTAAGCCCTTTTTTTAGCTATAAAAAGGCTTCTATTCAGCTTTTTCATAACGTGAGGTACGGCGGTTATTTCTGGCAGTTTTAAGAAGCAACCTAATTTCGTTTGTCATGATTGTCTTCGTGGTATCGAAAAATATTATAAAAAGGCAAAACTTCAAGGCTTTTATAAAATTCTATGAAAGTAAAAGTTTCTTACTAAGTTTAAAGATAGAGATATAAAAAAGTGTTGGCTAGTTTTTTCAACTAAGTACTTTTTATTTCCAACTTTTTAGTTTAACATTAAAAATTTCGCAGACGATTTAACTTGTATTATACGATTTTCCCCTTTTTATACCAGTTGTCACTTCGAATTACTTTATTTCTAAATATTTTGATTTCTCACTCGATTACCTACATTAGAAGAAAATAAATTTTGAACAGTACAATATTGTCTCATTTAAGCCATTTTTCTTTGTTTTTGAACAGTGACTCTCGCCACTAAAACTATCTACGAATAATTTATCAAAATTCGTTCATCCGTTTCGGAATTCAGAGGGAACAAAGAAACTGACACACATACAAACGGACACACAAACACACGAACATACATTATTTACAGGTCAAACTACTATTTTGGGCCTTACGGCAGTCGTAAAAAAACTGACCGGTAACCTAATTCTTCCTTCTCTTCGTGTTGCTGGTACTTCCATTGTTTCGTCGATGGCAACGCGGTGCAGTATTTCGGGGAGAGGTATAGCTTAGGTATAAAAATAATGCCAGTAAAACAAACTTCCCATTTCAATTGAAAAGGGTAAGTGTAGTTTGTTTGTTTATGACGAGATGATGAGAAAAGGTTGACTAACAATTAGCTATGTACAAGGCAGACGAGAAGGGCAATAATGGGATGGGACCCCCTAGAAGAATGTACAGTGCATTAGTGATGTCCTTCAGAAAAGTCAGGTGTACCCGTAACCAGCGTACGTGTATGACCAGACCTATGAACGTAGACAATGCCAAGGAATTATGTAAGGATCGCAGCAGGTGGCGTTCTTACTTTTCTGCCTACATCCATGGGAAAATGGAATAAGTATAAGTACGTATCTACTTGTCCACTCTACTATTTTAAAATATGAAATTACTCCCAAAAACCTAGAAACGGACAATTTGGGAATTAATAAAACGCAAATTGGAAAAGTATTAAAATAATTACGCGCCATTAAAACTGTTAATTTGTTAAGTTAAAATTAAATGGGGGATGAAACGAGTTTTTAATTGGCAAAGGCACCGTGTGTTCGATGATTCGATTAGTGGTGAAAATCATTATAGCTTTGGTCGAATTTTCTACTCGGGTTCTCGTAGTTATATGGGTAATGTTTCGGAAGCGTCCTTTATTATATTGAAGGTAAAACGAACGTAACGAAAATGGGTTTAGTGATTATCCGTCCATCCGGGTAATTCTCTGAATTTTGCGTGCTCAAATTATGAAGTTAACTGTTTAAATCACAGTCACCATATTTATCTACATCATTATCTGCCTAGTCTTTTCCCAATTATGCTGGGAATACCAGTATTTTACATGGAGTGACTGCCTAAGTGTCTCTCTGACCACCACAACACAGTTAGTAGTCGGTAATACGATATTCCTTAATGAGACTGGTTGTTAGACATTCGGCCGACTGGAAAATTAACGACTGTCAAAAATCTACAATTGACAGCCGGGAGCAACGACTTATTATGCTTTCCGAGGCAAGAAGTAACATCAGGTCACTCATCTATGGACCAACCTGAGCAAGCGCGGATTAAACTACACATCAACCACAGCGGCTGTTATAATTGAACCACGAGCTCCGAGTGCAGTGGTGGTCCAGTAGGGTCGGCCCGACTTACGAACAGTTGTCGTCGTGGGTTCGAAAACATGTTATAGGCGAAAACTGGCTTCTTGGAACCAAAAAATTCGAAGACATGTGACATCTACCAACACGCCCTGGGCCCGCGTGGTGATTATCCATCTCCTACAGGGAAGGCCTGAGTTCCTGCAGTGGGAACATTATAGGCTGAAGATGATGAGCTCTACACTGAGCAAAAGTTATTGCTAAGAAACGACTCATTTTTGGTGTGAAAAATCGCAGTTAACGGTAGCGAATGTAATGTAGCACAGTAAAGTTATCACATTTAAAGTAGGTATGTTTGAAAAAAAAAAACATATTGTGTAATCGTTGGAACATTGACCTTTAATATATACCCAACGTGGGCCGTAAGAAGAACGTTCCCATTCCCAGGTATGCTCCAGAAAAAAGAAATGGTGTTTGTACATCTTTTTTAGGCAACGTATCGTTTAAGATTGCTTTGGGGGTAAAGAATATATTACTCAGGAATGATTCTTCCTAGCTAAAGCATTTTAGACGCCGTTTTATTTTGCTAGACGTTTAAATTAAATCTCTAAAGTAATATTTAAGTCGTTTTCATAATAAGTAAGAAAATAAAGAAAGAACAAGTATTTATAAATCTCACACGGGACCAAACAAAAAAACCAGTAAAATAAAAAAATATAAAGTGTAAAGAAAAGCTTAAAAAATAAGAGATAGGTACAAAATATTAAATGAAAATTGGCTTAATATGACTTTCATTTTTACTTAATCTTTGACTTTACAAAACAAGGACGAGTAATAATGGATTCCAAAGTACGTTATAGATCCAGACGTTTTTCATGGAACATCTTTATTTTTAGAATTATGTTAAAATAAATTGAATGTTCACTAATAAAATTGTTTCATCAAAAGAGGCTGACACGAATTGCTTTTAGCAAAAGTTAAACGTTATACAATAATAATACGTGTGTCATAAAAGTTGTTCGAGTTTTACCTACGTTTAATTTCTTACTGCCGTACTCAGAGACGTAAAGATTTTGACAATATAGTGAAGGTTTTATACTATGTCAAATCTTTACTAAGTGACGGTTTCAGTAATCATTAAATATCTTTGAGTACGGCAATTAGTCTCATGTGACTTTTGGCGTTATATTGATGATAATACGTACGTACGAAACGTAGAACTGTGAAGAAATTGAAGCTCGCAAGTTACTATAACGTTAAGCCCACACCTATGTATTTTAATTAGAATACACCTACGGTTCGCCATTTTGTTTCAGTCCCAGTGAGTCTATTACTATCTATCATCCGTGTATTAATGCAGACTCCGTAACAGCTACTGAGAACCCAATAACACTTTTCCGGACCTAGGAATCGAACTCAGGACCGCATGCGTGTTAGGCGCGTTTGTCCGACATCCACCAACGAGGTAGTCTAAAAGTTACTACTAGCAAAATATTCCACAAAACGACTGTGTCCTGTTTATTGACACGGTTTGCGCAGTGATTGAGCGATTAACTGCCATGCAGCGTATTACGGATAAGTTAAATTGTTCACGATGCACGGAAAATTCCTAGTGTAGGAAAACGTTTTAAAATAACCCTCCTTTTGGGCTTCGCCGCAGTCGGGTAATAAAAATAACATAACATGACATCATACCTTGTAATCCTCAAAGCGTTAGGCAGTGGCTTTTTGTTTCGGGGGTAAACTATCAGAAATTTTTTAAAGGTCTTTAGGGAAACCGTGAAGTGTGCGATTTTTAACCGACTTCAAAAAAGGAGGAGGTTCTATGTTCGTGTGTATGTTTTTTTTTTTATGTAAGTTACCTGATTTCTCTCCCATTTGTGGACCGATTCTCAAAATTATTTTTTTAACTGAAAGATTATACTCCTGAGGTGGTCCCATTTTAATTTGGTGAAGATCTGGTGCTGGTCTTCGGATATATACAATGGAACTCTTCAAAAATAGACGGCAACTCTGTCTTAATTGCTGGAATCGCTTGGATGTTTATTGAATATACATTATCATGACGTAACATCACGCTTGTATGCTCTGAGGGGGTACGCAGATGTGTACAATACACATTTTTTTTATGTATGTTACCTAATTTTGTGTATCGCGAATAACTTTGTCGTTTATGAACCAATTTTGATGATTCTTTTTTTACTGGAACGGAGATACTTCAAGGGCCACCACGATATGGAAACCAGGACCTGGTGATGGAATCCCAGAGAAATCGAGGGCAACCCTCTTTCATAGGCACGTATTACGTGTTTCGTGCTTTTTCTGACGCTATACAAGTACCTATTCGCATCTAGCAGTCATCACTTCATGTTGATGAGCTTATGATGGAAGGTACTACTCTTCAATGGTTAGGAGTTGAAAGCAATAATCAGGGAATCTTGAAGGTTAAGGGTTAGGTGTCATAGTAAGTATTTCTATAAGATATTACAACTAAAAATGAAAAAATAAAAAAAAATTGCAAAAAAAAGCAACCGACTTCAAAAACACCAAAAAGTGAAAAATAAACTTCATAAGAAAAATCAGCTTCTGAAGTCGGTGGCAAAAAAACCAAATTAAACAAAGAAATGTCACCGACTTCAGAAGCTGATTTTTCTTCTGAAGTTTATTTATCACTTTTTGGTGTTTTTGAAGTCGGTTGTTTTTTTTGCAAAAAGTTTTTTTTATCTCACTAAAACCACCTCGTTCGTCACCATCCGCATATGAGAGGAAATACCGTTTCCCCTTAAAATACCTTTCCGGAAGGCAGATGTATACCTATTAACATATGTACACAAATTTTTCGTCAGTTATATTATTATGTCTAAGTCCCATGTAATATCAAATAAAACTTGTAAAAAACCTCCAAGACTAAATTAAGCCCCGATAAAACGTTAATAAAGAGGCGCTATCTAAGTTTTAATCTCGTTCTACCCACTGCAATGTTGCACATTGGATTATACGAGCCGCAAGTTCGCTTTCCCATATAAAAATGCATTGCATATTCCCGGCTTTTATGTAAAACAGTTTCTAAACTTAAGCCTTTTTACCGCGGAAAAGGGAAAAAAATGTTTCAACGGAGAAATCTCGTTTTTACTTTATACTAGGATTTGTTCGTTTCCTTGATTTTGCCTGTTCATTGGTACAGTCGTTTTGGCCGGGGAATTCTTGGCAAGCGCGGTTGGAGCCCCGGGTATAATAGTGCCGGTTGAATTTCAAACAGTTCCTACGTTTCGAGTTCCTTGGCTGTGTTCTTAATGTTATAAATTTATTTTTTGTTCTAATTTGGATGTGTGTTCTGTAATGTTACTGGCAGTTTGGGTCTCGTTTGTACCTAATTATTTGATGTTAGTTGCGTAATTGTTGTAATCATCCGTAAACAATGACTGCATGATTTTTTACAAGCAGGGGTGTTCACGAACAGGTCGCCTTATTGTAAATATATAAAGTGTGTAAACGGATCTTATCTTATTGTCGTTGTTCTTAACTTTGTTTTAAGATTAACGCGTGTGAAAAATTTTGAACTTTGACCTTCAATATCTCCGTAACTACATAGAAGGTTGCCAGGTATGTATACCTGGCAACCTTCTAGTTATTTTTATTTTTATTTATTTATTTAAGGTTCACCAACAGTTGCTACAGACATTTTAAACATAGGAATATATATAATTGTGTCTTAAATCTAACTGCACAACCAATTACAGGCAAACACCACATGCACGATGCTCCTTGTAATCGTAGATTTAATCTAAAGACTTAACATTATTATTAACACTTGTAAGGGATACAATTGAAAAAAACAAAACCAAAGAGAATAGAGACTAAAGACTTAATGTAAGTACTTAAATTCTACATAATTATATTAGATACTAAATATATTAGATACAGTTATATATCAGTAGTTATATCTTATATCTTGGTTATGTCTTATAGTCCTCAGAACAAAAAAAAATACTTTGGCTTTAGCCGTCCGGCGGTACCAATTAAAGTCACCGTTACACGATGTAGCACATCTTCATCTATAAAATTATCTGTATAATCTATATTTACCTACTGCCTTTCTTAATGCAGATTTAAATCAAATAAAGGAGAAAACCAAAGTCCATAGAAACTTGGGCCTGGCGTTACAGGGCTGGAATTTGGTCATATATTATAAAATCTAGAAAGGTTTCACGGGCCCAATTTTCACGTCTCCCAGCAGTGGCCAAATTGATAAAATCAGACTGACCGTTTTTTTTTTTTTTTTTATTATAAATGGGCTTGTTCTTGACCTCAATCTTGCCCTAAGGGCAGAGATGATGTCGACGATGGAACGAGCTTACCCAGTAGAAGCCTGTTTACTCGCGACTTAAACAGATTAGGGTTATATGAACTCGGAAAAACGGACGCAGGCAGGGAATTCCACTCCTTGGCTGTGCGCATAATAAAGGACCCAGCAAAGCGTTTCGTTCGAATGTGTGGAATGTCGACTAGGTATCGGTGATACCCTGCAGTACGTCTAGTCTCCCGATGGAAGAAGGGAGATGGTGGGATCAGCTCGTGGAGCTCTTGCGCACACTCTCCGAAGTACAGTCTGTAGAAGACCGACAGACATGCGACTTTGCGACGGTGGGCCAGGCTATGTAGCTTGTTAACCAGCTTATCGTCACCAATTAGCCTCCTGGCTCTGCGCTCTACAGAGTCAAGTGTGGCAAGCTGGTATTTGGCTGAGCCATCCCAAAGGTGACAGCAATACTCCATGCCAGACCGGACTTGAGCTTTATATAATACTGAAAGCTGTCCAGGCTTGAAGTACCGCTTAACCTTGTTTAGGATGCCCAGCTTTTTCGCCGCAGTTTGAGCTTTCGACTCGATGTAGGCGCCGAAGTTCAGATTCGCGCTCAACTTCGTGCCAAGAAGCTCGAGACTGTCAGTAACTTGTACAGACGCACTCCGGAAAGTAGGGGCCAGATTAAACGGACTCCTTTTGGCGGTGAACAGACACACTTGCGTTTGAGGTACTATCCGTTCCTGTACAATTGAAAGAAGCATTTCATCTTCCAATCGTCGCTTTCTTATTGTATTGAAGCCGTCCGTTGCTACTCCGCAATTAATTCACAGACTCATGATGTTAGTAAAGTCGTCAAAACAGCAAAATAATAATAAAATCTCGAGAGATACGGAAAAACACATTCACTTGCGCAAAAACGAGTGACAATAATGACATGACAATTGACAGGCATTTGCGTTTACTAGTGCATTCCGTGGTGCAGGCCGATTTTATCGATTATTTATTTGTTTTAATGATTTTTAATGGTGGTTACGTTAAAAATAAATTAGATTCCAGATTTTGATTTTACATCTATTTTAATAACTAAAAAAGTAATCATACTAATACAATGGAGTATCATTTAATTATTTGTAACAGTATCGATTTCCACTAAATCGAACATATTCTTAGGGTACGCTCTATTGTATAATGACAGCGTTTGTGAAGTTAGTGACTTATTTTAACGAAACAAGTGTTGTATACAAAGCTTGTTTAAAATAAAAAAATAGAATTCTACTTATTTTCTATACTTAGCCATTGCTAATGAGGCTAAGATTTAAATGGGTTAATTAAGCAAAATAGACAATATTTTTGGTACATATCTGATTCGTGTAACGTCAGGCCCAGAAATGGGTTTCTCCTTTACATCTTCATAAAAAACAAGTTACAATAAAATGAGAAAATACCCAACTACTCGGCAACAATCAGCTCAATTCCACAAGAACTACATGTTACTGATAGCCAACACTGGTCCACACCTACCATCTGTCGTCAAATGAGTTACAAGAGTGTACGTGTACGACATCCAGATATGAACTTTGAAGTTCATATCTGGATGTCGTCACGCTTCAATTTTTGTAACGGTTTCATAAATAATATTTTGAACTTGTTGAGGTGTGTATTTTATTCATTCTAAATATTTTATCACCACTGCTCCGATCACGGTGACAGAAAACATTGTGGGGAAAACCGGCATTTATTAGATTTAAATAAAATAAGCCTACTTTATTTACAATTTACAGAACTGAAGTTATAATAAAATAAACACAAGGATCAAAAAGGGAAGAATTACAGGGCGACAAAAAATTCGTCCACACCGCTGTCAACAGGAAAAGTGCCGCGAAGGCTGGCAGTACTCCCATGTTGGTTTTCAGGTTGCCAAAAAATAGGCCAGCCCTCTGGTCACGTGAAAAGTCGACCAACAGCTTGGCAATTTCCTGAAATATTATGTGGGCACTCGGACCCCATGGCCCCAGTGCTGCAACCCTAAACGGCTCAAAGACACCATCATAATCACATCATCAGGTCTGGTTTCTTCCCATCCCAACCCGAATTGATTCAGTGGATTAAGGCATGTTCTCTCCCACAGTGAGTGGGTCAGTGTACTAACAGTAGAAAATATTTATTTGTCGCAGATATGACACCAACAAATTGTTACTGCCGCGTACTGTGGTATCTGTTACATCCACACGTGCATGGCAACCCGATATGAACGTCAACGTTGTTCCAAGTTCCAATGCAACTGTATGTATGACATTTGTGTTACAACAGAGGTACCTGAAGATTGCAAAATGAAGCTTTTGAAGTTGAATATTTATCTGAGATTTTGTTACCGATCTTATTTTTGACGTTCTTCAGAAAGGATAGGTGCGTAGTACTCGTAATCGGCGTGCCTGTATGACCACATGTATGAATGTGGATGAGGCAAAAGGAGTATGTAAGGATCGTAGCAGGTGGCGTTCTGTGGATTCTGCCTACCCCATGGGAAAAGGGCGTGAGTTTATATAATATGTGTAAAAGTGGAACATTTTACACTATTCATTTTAAATGAAATTAATGACCGAATCGATAGTACCTTTATAATTATCATCATTCAACTGAAAGACGTCCACTGCTAGATAAAACTTCTAAACATCACTACAACGACCATTCCTGAGTTTTCCTGGAATAGAAACAGTAACAAAAATATATAACTTTACTATGTTTGTTAATATTGTATGTTAAAAAGCCAAAACATCATTACTAATTAGGCAACCGTATAACATGCCCATATACTTATTAAGCCAACTGATTACCACACAATTAGTTGGTATGGTATGGGCATGTGATGTGGAGAAATAAGGAAATTGTCCTGAGGAAAGTTTTCATAGGTGGATAAGAGTAGAGTAGGTGCACTACTCGACACAGGCATCCAGACTCCAACATACGTTCCGACACACGGAAGAAACACGGTATTAGGCTACGGGTTGTTCGAAAGAGATACCGCGGCCTCGGCACAAAGGACTAAGAAGGAACAAGGGTGGTTTTTAGTCGGTAGAAGTCTGACACTCCCTACCGCTCTGCCCAGAGCGGGAGGTGTCACTTGATGATTACCCACCCTACAAAAACAAGAAAGAAGGATGGTCACATAGTCCCCTCACTCCAAGTCCGCGTACAGGCAGAATTCCTTTCTTAGCCGTGCGAGCAGAGGCTTTAACAAACTAGCTGGTGAGCATGATTTGGACATTTTCAACACCAGTGTTTCTAGGCTTAAGAATGTGTTGGTGAAGAGATTTTTACGGGTGAGTAGGTAATTGTTTTGTATCTGTATGGTTTTTGTTTTTTTTTAAATTCAAATTCAAATCGTTTATTGCAATCCATAATGTACATTTTTACAGGTGGTATAAAATAATTTTAGACACAATTATGGACCCTGTCGGGCACAGCAATTTTCTATATAAAATAATTAGAATAATTATACCTAATTAGAATAATTAGAGAGAGGAAGAGCTTTTTAGTTTCCTTGTTTTATCAATCCTACTTGGTTTCCTAATTTATGTTGTAGCTATTTAGTAATTACTTTATTTTTGTTGTCTTTTTTTTTGTTTTTTGTTTCATGTATTTATTTGTGGAGACTTTTAAATGGCCTTCAAATTCCTATTTTTTAAGAATACTGTTTGTATTAGCTGTAAGTTTCCCGAAGAGAATAAAATAAAATAAAAAATAGGTCACCCTTCAACGAACCGCTCCTGACACGGGTCACTCAACCAGATCGAGCCGTGCGGCTATTATAATTTATCCACGAACCACAAAGTTTAATTTGTTCTAAACTTGCAATAAACGCTGCAAGCACTACCTTCGGTTTAATTCCAAATCCCTCTACTATTCCAATTTAGTACTAAATACACGTTACTTATGGTATTCCCAAACACCCGTGTTCTACGCTAGGGAATAGAGTTTAGCGCGCATTCTGCAGCATAGTGCAATGCTAATGATGTTTGTTCGCCGCTAATTAGCTCGGGACCGGACTGACCCGAACGAGTGTGCGACAATCACATGTTCGACACAAGCTAATTTTAAAGTTGGGTACGAAAATGTTGAGCGGAAAGGATTACATTGCTACGGTGCCACGGCGTACCTGGAAAGTGACGTCATATTTGTAACTGGGTACGCTGTCGTAGCAAATATTTGCTACGACACTCTCTAATGATCAGCTTCATTTATAATTTGGTTTGTAGTGTATTTCATAGTTATTTTATATCCTGTTTAGTGACAACTACAACCAAAATTATTGTACTTAAAGAAATACATTGCTACGTTGTGGTGCTACGGCTTAGCTCAAAAAATGTCTTCATATTTATATTCGGCTACGCCATCGCAGCAAATGTTTGACTTCGGTAAACTATTGTTCATATTTTTAACCCTTTTTAGTATAAGCATAATAAGTCTTTAGTCTTTAGTCTTTGTTCTGTGTCTGGGTGTAATTTATCTATAATATGTATGTATTTAGAAATATATAAGTATGTTTATCAGTTGTCTAGTACCCATAACACAAGCTCTGCTTAGCTTGGGACTAGATGGCGTTGTGTGATAGTTGTGGAATATTATTATTATTATTATTATTAATGTTCTCAGGGCTCCTCTCTATGAGAGGGAATCCACCACGCGGACCAAGTGTTGGTATGTCACATACCTTCGAATTTCTAGGACATGCTGGTTTCCTCACGAGTTTATCATTCTTAGTATATTATTATTATTATAAGTCTATATTGTCCCACTGCAGGGCAAAGGCCTCCCTTCTTTCTTAAAATAGTGAACATATTTACAACTGATTCAACAGAAGAAAAAAAATATATTTATGAACAATTATTATATAAATGTAAATGAAAGTGTATTCCATATTTTCGCAGTAACATCAAGACACAGTTTCCATACCAAATAGGCATAGCTACAAGAAGGCTTATAGGCAAGATTACAATACATTTAGCCTCAAAGGGCCGGCATGAATATTCGGAGGGAATATTGCATGTCAATATGCAGTTTAGCACAGCATTAATGATGTTAGCTCGCTATGAATAAGTTACCTAATGTCGGTGACAAGAGTGGTTTGAAACAACAGCACGTTGAAGTACATAAAATTTTGGGAACGATGATATTTTGAAAGAAAACGGTAATATATCTACGGTCACTAGGTTAGATTTCTTTTTTGGTATTTATACTTAAAATGTGCAGAAAAATAAAGAGCTAAAAATTCATGCTTATGTATGCATAATAACATAATTAGCAAATAAAAGGTGTACGCAATAGATAACAGCAACTAGATACTGGACACCGGTTGGTAGTTGTTAATTAGATAATAAGCTAAGTTTTAAACAGTGCCATTCAAGCCAAATTTTACAACCAATGCTGGTAATGAGCCTGTTGCTTACACATCCTTTTGTTTAGTTTTATGAATAGTAGTTAATATAAAAGCCTCCTGCTTTTATGTTGGTATATAGCCACGATCGCGTCTAGTAGAGGTCCTGAATTCCAAATGGGTCCTGGGTTGGACAAATTGTTCTTCTTCTTAACGTGTCGATGGCAATCTAAATTGTGTCGGCCCAGAATTGGGCTACTAGTTTGACGCTTTCGGTAGCGTCCATCAGTTCCTGCAGAGAACAACCAGCAGGACACGCAGGACAAATTGTTAATGGGTTATTTCATCTGGAGTTTCTCAGTAACAACCACGAAATCTGGATTTGTGCCTAGTTAATGGCAATAGGCACGCTCCCCCCGAAAAAAAAGGCTCACTCCCTCCTTAATATTATATGGGACTAAAACGTAATTGGCGAAATGTAGGTATACTATTTGGTACACTTCTGTCTAACCGTTCGGGGATTACAGGTGTGTTGTTATGTATGGTATAATAAAAGGTTCATGTTTTGCCTGGAATCATGGGCCTCTGTTTTCTGCTGCCATACATCAAATATTACCATCTTCATCAAATATTATCATTCATTTTAATTATTATTTCTTCATATTTTTTCGTAGCCTTGTTTCTATACGACAATTAGTATAAGTATTTCTTCCCGACCAATCTCAATAGAAATTAGTCAACTACACAGGATATTACAGTCAGTGCAATAATGCAAACTCGCGTACATACGAACAGGTGTACAACCTCTTCTGTCAACCAAATAGTCCGATGGGACGGCAATCCGACATGATCTGGGGTATTAGCCCCGGATCACCGGCTTTACGAGCTTTCCGAGGTATAGGGTGTCATACCACGTACTTCCAAATTCCGGGGTGCTATTGAGAAACTCCTAATAGAAAAACGGAATAACACATTACCTGACCGGGGAAACGAATACAGTATCCCTCGATCAGCCATCACACGTACATGAACGTACGGTGTGGTTACATAGTGCAATAAGTTACTCAGGGTACGATCCTCTTTTGTACTCTTTAGGTCTCAACTAAATATTAGTCTTGTTATTATTATTTTAACCCATAGGCAACAGTTTTGTGCCATTGGCTGAAAATTGTACAATTAAGCCATTGGCTGAAACGACAATCGACTTATTATTATTATAAGTCTAATTTCCTTAGTTCTTCTGTGTAATTTAAAGTTATCGGATCAATAAACATTTATTACTATATTTAAAGAAGCTACTGTAACACTAATGATAGAGTGCTATATGCCTGTTATAGAGCCAGTATACTAAAGCGATTGACATGTGGGCGATATGACAAGTAAACACGTACAAAAATTGGGTAATCCCCATTGGTCTTAAATACAACCTACCCCTTTTTAATCTGCTTCCGTGAACCAGTAATATTATTAGAAAAATAACGGATTATTCTAAATGATTCCTTACAGCGACTTCAATCCCTCTTTTCCAGTATTACTCATATTAAATTAATTTTCTCTTCGTTCCGGCGGCGCGGAATAATCCTTCTTAACAAAAATATCTTAATAAAATGTGGAAATGAGAGAATTATGGCGCGTTATGAGATGAGTTCGGGATATAGAAAAGTAGGCTTAGCATGAACATGATATTTAATTAGCAGGGTTATAATAGGCCTCTTGTAAGAAACCTTGGGTTTTGTTGATAAATTATGTTCTACGATTTAAATAATTAATTCTCGTGACTCATCATCATTGTTCCGGATTTATCCTAATTAATTTGTGGTAGGTACGAGTACAACATATTTTCTTGTTCCATATTTCTCAATGATTCGTTATGTCAGTAGCAGTCAACTTTTTTTTTTTTTTTGGTGGGTGGAAAATCATCGAATAACCCCCCCTGCTCTTGGGCAGAGCGAAGGGGAGTGTCAGACTTCTACTGACTAAAAACCAAACCCATGTTCCTTCTTCGCCCTTGTGCCGAGGCCGCGTTATGCCTTTCGATAATACGCAGCCCCGACGGGAGCAGTCACCTCCTTCCTAGCCAATATCATCCAGTAAACAGTTCATTCATCATTATTAACTTTATGCTCGTGACTATCACTCTCCATCATCATCTGCCTAGCCTTTTCCTTACCATGTTTTCTGGCTGCCAGTCATACCAGGTGCAGCTGAATATCAGTTATATTTGACATAGTGCGACTACCTATCTTACAGCTGAATACTAGTACTGTAGAAAGCAGTGACCTCCACAACCCAGGTAATACCATCCATCCATCCATCCTAAGGTTGCCTGGAAGAGATCGCGGAAAGCGATAAGGCCGCCCATTGTATGTTTTGTAGTGTATATTATATTTTCTTTTGTTATGTATTTTTGTGGTGTACAATAAAGTATATATAAATAAATAATACTGATGTCACTACGAATTTATCAAGTAAATGTTGACTGTATACAATATTCACTTAACGACCATTCAAAATATCAGATATAAAACCTAGAACTAGGTACCCTAAAAGAGCACCTGCCTTACAAAAAAAAACTAAAAAGCCTATCCCACGCAATAACTCGTACTGTCAATACCTATTGACCGTTTCCAGCATCTCCTATAAAAACTTTAGTAACCTTTTTCAGGAAAGAGCCTTTTTTATCGGAAAGGTTTTGAACAAAACTGTTATGGCCGCCAAACGGACACCTGTGACTTCTAAAGAGAGGCTACGATGTAATTTGGGATTATAAACGTGATTCCGTCCGTGTTGGGCGAAACATTCAGGTTATACGTGTTGTGTCTGTTTTCTTGGCTGAAATAGGTACTCCGGTACCTAATCTAGATTCTGGGAACACGACGTTTTATGTTTCATTTATTATTCATTGGAATTGTTTGATACGGTCTGATAAATTCGGGTCTATTATGCTATGTTTTTGTAGGAATTCTCTAGTTTTGTTTACACTTGCTTGGGTTTAGGATCGGTTAAACTGTTCTGGATAAACTGCGGACTCGGTATGGGACATGGACACCTCCATTTAGTATGTCAGTGTCTGTATTTTTAGGTCTGGTTCCAGCGTTCTAGTTAACTTATGACACTGCATTTCGTTTTCCTGCCCATACCCCATGTTACTTGCAACAAGTTTTTTCTTCCATTTGCCTCTGTCAACCGTCACGCTATCATGTACCTACTCCTTTTTCTTTCATATTTTTTCTTAAACAATCCATCTCTCATCTCTTCTTTGGTCTTTTTCTCCTTCTTCATTTATCAAAAATTATATTCATCACTCTTTTTTTCACATGCGATTGAATAAATACGAAGACTGCCGAAAAGACACTGCGTAAATTAAGTTTTATTTGAAAAAGACTTCAAAAGTTACGAAAAAGGTTTACTTTTAAAACTTCTGCATGACCTTCACTTAAGGCTGGAATACACATGCTACGTGGTAGCACGAAATCATGCTAGTTTCGAGCAGCTGTCACTTAGTAGCATACAAGTATAGCACGTGTATACGAAAAGAACATGCTTTTTTAAAAGCTTGCTACCTAATCGCAAGCCTGTCTATTTTTCGTGCTAACTAGCACGACGCATAAAACCTCTTTTTTGATATTCTTTGGTTTCACTATTTTATATGTTTTTTTATCGTGTCACCTTTTTGTTGTTTTCTGTCAGTGTCTCCAATAAAACAATGTAAAGCCGCGTCTCCAATAAAGTCACCCCGAAACATTCCTGTAAGGCGCGCGGCTAGGCCTTAGAGCCGCGCCGAATAAGTGGGTCGATGCCGCTAAACGTTCCTGTTAGGCGCGCGGCTCAAGCCTCGCTCACGAAGCACGGTCGCGCGGCTCGGTCTCACTTAGCCGCGCGGACCTAGTGGGGACGCGGCTTAACATAATGTCACTCTGACGTATTTAAAAGAAGTATGCTTTTGAGATCTGTGAGAGCAAATGTACACACTCAGATAGCATGCTAGAAATGTGCATACTACGTAGTAGCAAACAAGCATGCTTTTCTAGAGCATGTGTATTTCAAGCTTTACTCAATTTGTATTTATAAGTCACTCATACTTTTTCCGCAACCTAGTGAAATTATAGATTTATTTATTCATCAAATCGTCTCCGATCGGTGGAGACAGAATACGGAACACATCGCTTTGACGTAAAACACACTTCCTGGTGATAGTAGGTACTACCGAGGTCACTGACGGCTGACGGCTTTTCAACCTTATTACTTACGGCATAAAGGGGAAATGTGGCAGGCCCTCACTGAACTTGGTACTCGTAGTACAGTTGATCAAGCTATTAAGTATACAGGCAGTTAACTTGTATTTACTTTTAAACTTATACAGATACATTTAGAGACTCATGTCAAACGATAAAGCGTTTGAAATCAGTCGCTTAATGCCAAACGCTTTTTGAAACAAAATTGAAATCAATACTTTCAGTGTATTAGAATTATAAAGATTTCTGTCTTTTAAGCTTATAAGCTTGTTCGACTGTACCTACTATATGTACTTGAATTATTATGTGACTTGATGTCCGTATGTAGGTACATTATGTAGGACAGGGTCAAGGAAGGGTCTTATCAGTTATGTGGGGAATGTTGCAGATAGACACATGCAGAATAATCCCACGCAAAATAGCTTGCAGAACCAGGGTTTATCAAGCTTTTTTGGGTATTGAATGGAATTGTATTTGGGTTTATTTTGCTTTTTGGACGACCTTTTCAAGTCCTCTTGGGAGTGACTTATGTATTTTTTCGCATCGTTTCGGCTTCTAGTAAATTATACTATGACAATACCACATACCGAAAATAAAATAAAGATCATGTAAGCATGATGGTAACGTGACTATCCTCTGAAGATGCACAAGTATCGTGATTTGAAAAGATATAATTATTGCACCTTACTGGTGGCGATACAAATGACAGTCTGGACCAATGTGTTGGACTAGCCAGAGCAGAAGGGAAATAAATAATAAGCTTCTATTTGAACAGTCAATCATGTTTTAATTCAAAGGGGTCAGACTGAGCACACATCAAAATAAGTACAGAATAAATGGCTACAGCACATCAAACACATCAAAATAAGTAGGTACAGAATAAATAGCTACAGCATAACATTACAAGTTTTTTATAAAATGCACAGTACTTACACAGGTATTTAGAGCTCCTCTCACTTTCCAAGTTCAGAAAAGAATGTCCCGCTAAAATGGCGCCTTGGACCTTTTATAACCGTCTGTAGTACAGACTGCAATATATAACTGTCATTCCAATAACCGTTGGCGCCATTTTAGCATTTCAACTCAATAAAATAACTTATTTATACAAAACAATTCTCTAATTTATAAAAAATACTGTAAATATCTTAAAACTATTTATAAATGTATTTAAATAGCTAACAAATGGTATAACTTGCTTTCCGAGGCATGACGGGATCTAAATACGTAACGGAACTACGGGCCGACTTCGGCAAGCGGTGATGTACTCTTAACAGAGTTCTGCTACTTCTGCTGCTGTTACTATAACATCATACCTGTAATCCTCGAGAGATCATACAGAGGTGTAGCCATTGGTATACCTACATTGCGCCAGTTATGCTTAAGTCCCATGTAATAGGGGCCGAGCCTATTGCCATCATCCGGTACAATTCGGGCCCCGTGGCTGCTACTGGAGAACTGCTGATGGAAAATCTAACACTTCACCCGACCTGGGAATTGAACCTAGGACTTCATGCTCAGCAGTCGCGGTTGCGACCACTAGACCAACGAGGCAGTCAACGAATCTGCTACTATTTAGCCACAAATCCCTCGTAATATTTATATCCCATTTAACATTATAACCAAATCCCCAGCCCCCAATTCAAAATATCCCACGTGTTTTACCCAAAACCTAAACTATGTTACAACGAGGTGCGATATTCATACAATATTCAGACAAAGGTCAAGTGGGAGGCGCATAATTGATGAAGCATTTACGGGATTGTATGGAATTTAGCGGGAATTCTCAGTTCTCAGGTATTTAGATATCCGCTTGATCGGATTTGTGGCACATATTTGGACTAGTAATAGATATAGTGGCAAATAACCGTGACCATCATCTGCCTAGCCTTTGCCCAACTATGTTGAGGTCAGGTATTCCACATGGAGTGACTGCCTATCTGACCTCCACAACACATTAATAAGGGGTAGTATGATAACCAGTCTTGCCGAGGTTAGACTGGTACTCAGACTTTCAAGTTACTAATTACCTGTAACGACTGTCAGAGATCTACAAATTACAGTTCCGGTAGCCAATTAGGAACTGCCTTCACTTGATTATAAACTAGCTGATGCCTGCGGCTTTGGCCGCGTGGTTGTCGGTCAAATTATAATGTGGCTCTGGTTGGCTGGACAAAACTTCAAAACTGCTCGCATTTAAGTAGGTCAATAGGGCACTTTATGTGACGGCTAAACACCCTTATTTCAGAATAGGTGACGCTACAGAATCTTAGATAATCGATCGAAAGCGTGTCCAGCCAGCTTGAAAAACCACTTTTCCCTGGTCTCTCAATATTTTTAAATCTGCTTAAAAATCTGCTAACATTTTTCAGTGTCAAATGAAACGTAACGTAGTTTTAACTTTTTTTATTATTTAACAAAATATACATACTGTTTTAATCGACTATGATCTCAAATACTCTTTCCATTATGTTGGCACCAGGAGCGCCAACAATATAGTAAAGGGATTTTTTTTCTAAATGGAAATAATTGCGTACGCATTAATGTATTTTATTTTATAATTATTTTATATGCTAAAAAATATGCTATAAGCTAATCAACTAATAAGTTTGCTAAACAACATGAAAAAATGCTAAATTGGCATCACTGAGTGCAATGCACTTTGTTTTTTTTTGTTAGTGTTTTTAATTATTATTTTGAATTAACACATACTTACGCTTTTTACTGCAGGAAAACCTTTTATTCCCACGGAGAAATCAAATACAAAGCAGGCGTGGCTGCTACCGGCCGATTAGTCGATTAAAAAGAAATCCTTTATTTATGTAAAAATTATGGTCACCTCACAATATTAATGTTTGTTTGTATGGGAAAATTTAAATGATCAATATCTTTGAAACTACGCAAAGTTTCTCCGAACAAATTCAGGTTATCATTATCGTCCCCGTCACAACATTTTGATACCATTTTGAAGGTCGTAGATCATCAGGCAGCGGAGATACACGTGTCCAGCCAGCCTGAGTTCAAGCTGGCTGGACACAAGTATACATTAAGTTTTCATTGATATCTCGTAAACCCTTGCATGTGACGGCATAAATCAAACGTTATTACTGTCACACATTGCGTCACCAAGTATTAGTATAGGAACCATATTCGAAAACGCTCCCGTTATGTGGGATTCGGAAGTGCCAGCCAAAAGTTTTCTAAGTAAATTCAAGATGGCTGGACACAGTTTTTTGCATTTTTCTACTAAACCACTGTACGTATCACAAAACTTTTAGCTTAATGCCTGTCACATATTTATGTGACGCCCGTTGATATGCAAAAAGTCGTCAAAATCAATTCCGTTACGGAGATTGAGAGACCAGCGAAAAGTGGTTTTTCAAGCTGGCTGGACACGCTTTCGATCGATTATCTAAGATTCTGTAGCGTCACCTATTCTGAAATAAGGGTGTTTAGCCGTCACATAAAGTGCCCTATTGGCCTACTTAAATGCGAGCAGTTTTGAAGTTTTGTCCAGCCAACCAGAGCCACATCAAATTATATACTTAAACCTTCCTCGAGAACCACTCTATTCATTGGTGAAAACTAAAACCCGACTACGACAAAAAAAACAACGTTGAAAAAGTATGAAACAAGATTTTCAGGATAGAACAAAAAGAAAAGCCGTAGTCACACAGTATTAAAGTGTTTAGGTTGGTACCTATAACGTGTGACTACGGCTTTTCGTTTTGGTTTTAGTTTATTACTTTTTTTTTTTATTTAATCAATATTTATAAAAATTTTTTTACACATTACTTTTTGTCCGCTAGAGGGTGTCATTTTAAAGAGTAATATTTTGGAGAAATGTACAAGTGAGACCCTTTCAAATGATACCAAACACGGCGTATTTATCTCCATTTTTATTTTTGAACACTTACTTTTTGTCCGCTAGAGGGTGTCATTTTAAAGAGTAATATTTTGGAGAAATGTACAAGTGAGGCCCTTTCAAATGATACCAAACACGGCGTATTTATCTCCATTTTTATTTTTGAACACTTACTTTTTGTCCGCTAGAGGGCGCCATATCGAGTTTTGTGGTACATCACGTAGCCTATATTCAGCAGACAATTAAGACGGTTCTAACGATACCTCATATGTCGAGTTCCGATATGTAGATTAGGAGCTATGAGGGAACAGATGAAGATACTCACATACATACATACATAGCCAGTCAAAATCATAACCCTCCTTTGGCTTTGCCGTAGTCGGGTAAAAACAGCATGAAAATCGATGCAGTTAGTTTTTTGAGTTTATCGCGAACGGACAGACAGACAGACGTGGTAGAGGACTTTGTTTCATAATATGTGGTGCCACATGTAAGAACTTTGTAAAAAAATAAATGAACGGAATATTATTATGTCGTAAATTTACACTTTGCCTAATTCGTTCAAGAAGTAATAAGGCCACACCAACATTTGTTAATAATGAAAAATACTACAAAAAAGAAAAACACTAGAAACGCTAGTAATTTTAATAAAGAAAATCTTCTACAGCAGGAACAAGAACAAAACGCCACCGTAAGCTATAAACTGAAACATATTAGCCTTATTCTGTATTAAAAAGCTAAACTAACTCCTACACAAGTTTATTCGTAGCTTAGCCTAGGTATATAAACATGTCTTATCACGCAGGTTTACAAGGAAACTGTACTACTACTCGTATATACTGCTTTATACAGGATGACTAGGAAAACGAAGAACATAGGAACTCATTTTGACGGGACGGTTGGCGCAGTGGCTGAGCGACTGGACAGCTGTGATGCATGTCGCAGGTTCGATCCCCGCGCGGAACAAATATTAATGTGTGAACTTCAGATAGTTGTTTCGGGTCTGGGCGTTTAGTTAGTGTATGTGAGTTTAAATGTTTGTAAACGTATCCATGATACAGGTGAAATTGCTAGTGTGAGGCAGTGTAGGGCGTAGTTAACTACAATTTTGTAATCTGGTTACTAACTACGATTAAAAGTAGTTAACTACATGTAGTTAAGTTACATGTAATCATAACTACATGTAGTTAACTACTTTTAATCAAACTACATTAAGTAGTTGTTAGTTTGATTGCTGCAATCGAGTAGTTATAACTACTGATTATTTAAGTTTTACGAACTTATATTTTGCAATGAAATTAACATGTCATGTGTAGTTGGTAATTTATGTTTTGGAATAAGGCTGCATAAAAAAAACAGTTTATTGCACATACCTATGTTTATTTTTATGAATAATCAAATGCAAGGATTAAAGTCGTAGATATTATGTGAATTTTTCAACACACGAAAAATACTGAAAGAAACTAATTGAAACTTTCGGCATTTTCAACGCTACATAATTTTAAATGTAGGTAGTTATAAAAAGTAATCAAGTAATCGTGCAACTACAATTTGTAGTTAGTAGTTAAAAATTTTAACTACATTTTTCGATTACTTTATGTAGTTAGTAGTTATGATTGCTCACTACTTTTTGTGAGGCAATGCTATAACAAAAAAAAAAAAATTTGCTACTCAAGTAACTATTACAATGTAAAAGTATGACATGAAAATTGAAAAAAAAAATGAATGATATGATAAAAAAAATTTAAAAAAAAGTAAAAAAAAAAAAAAAATAATAATTTTAATCGACTGCCTAGTTGGTATTGTGGTAACAAGCGCTGTTGCTAAGCATGAGTTCCTTGGTTTAATTCCCAGGCCGTGCTAAGTGGTTACCACTTAGCACGGCACGGTACGGCACGGTTTTGTTATTCGTCATTCTCAGTAGCAGCCACTGAGGCTAATTGGTGACGATAAGCTAGTTATCAAGCTACATAGCCTGGCCCACCGTCGCAAAGTCGCATATCTGTCGGTCTTCTACAGACTGTACTTCGGAGAGTGTGCGCAAGAGCTTCACGAGCTGATCCCACCATCTCCCTTCTTCCATCGGGAGACTAGACGTACTGCAGGGTATCATCGATACCTAGTCGACATTCCACACATTTTAACGAAGCGCTTTGCTGGGTCCTTTATTATGCGCACAGCCAAGGAGTGGAATTCCCTGCCTGCGTCGGTTTTTCCGAGTTCATATAACCCTAATCTGTTTAAGTCGCGAGTAAACAGGCTTCTACTGGGTAAGCTCGTTCCATCGTTGACATCATCTCTGCCCCTAGGGCAAGATTGAAGTCAAGAGCAAGCCCATTTATAATTAAAAAAAAAAGGCTGGACCTATGCTCGGTTGATGACAATAGGCTCACCTCCTATCACATGAGACTTAAACAACTGGCGACATGTGGATGTACTATTAGGTACACCTCTGCCTAAACCTTCAAGGATTACGGGCATGATGTTATGATTGATTTGATAAATAGTTGACACATTAGCGCGGGCGACTACTGATCACATCTGCCTTTTTCTGTAGTTCAACTTCAAGACTTACCGTATGTGAGTAACTGCTAATCAAATCTTCCTTTAACCCATACAGGTAACCATTTTTTTTTGGTGGGTGGAAAATCATCAAATGACCCCCCTCGCTCTTGGGCAGAGCGAAGGGGAGTGTCAGACTTCTACTGACTAAAAACTGAACCCATGTTCCTTCTTTGCCCTTGCGCCGAGGCCACGTCATCTCGTTCTAAAATCCGCGGACCTGGCGGGATCCGCAGCCCCGGCGGGTTACGCGGCCCCGGCGGGTTCCTATAACCCTTAAGTTAAATATTCGGACTTAGCCACAACGACTCTTAACTCTACAAATTATAGGTGAGTTTAAAGCTGCAGCTTACCAAGGCACGCATAAAATAAGCAGTTACCACCTCCAGAGCAATTGGCCATGAAGATGGACCCGTATGGTTGTTATTATTTTCATTAATACTGAAAACGGAATATTTTTCATGTTTACTTTTTATTTCAAGCTCCCGAAAACCCCGTGCTGCGTCGTCGCACTTTTTGTTTACCGTGATAAGTCAGGAAGGTAAGAAATACAAGTGGATTCTTCTATGTGTTTCTCGTTTTACCAGGCAACCCATATAACATTACAAATGTAAGTTACAAAGACAAAGCTGTGAAGCCTTTGCGTAAAGGACTTTGCGCTAGAGGAAACTAATGTTAACGCTACCAGAGAGAGAACAACCTATTCGAAGCAAAGGTGCAACTGTATAGACCGGCAAAATGTACTCCTACCTATATTTTTTTATGACTCTTAGTTTCTATGAAAAAATTAATCCCTTATTTATAAGAACAGAGGTTTTCACTTAGCATAATCAACCTATAATTTTCCCACTGCTGAAACACAGGCCTTCTCTCTATGAGAGGAAATGGGCTGTAATCCAACACGTGGGCCCAATGCGGGATGGTAGAAAGAAAGAAAGAAAGATATAACATTTTCACTTCTCTCGCTCTAAAATTCGTCTTTAAGTCGTGCGTAGGCGACATAAAGTCGCGTTTTATGCTCTAGAGCATAAAGTAAAATCTTCGTCGAAGATCAAGGTAATCGGCACAGGTAATCGGCCCAACAGCCACAGCAACAACTTCATAGAATAACCTCTTTAATTTAATTCGTTTCGCTAGTATTCTAATAACAAGGGATTACTGCTTTTCATTACGAATACAAGGAAAGTTGATGGGAATAGGCTTCCCCCAATTACCTAAATCGCTTGATGGCAATAGGCTTGCTCTTAATTAGGTTGGTTGATGGCAATAGGCTTGCTCCTAATTACATCATTTGATGGGAATAGGCTTACTCTTAATTACATTGATTGATGGCAATAGGCTTGCTCTCAGTTACCTAAATCAGTGGATGGCAATAGGCTTGCTCCTAATTACATCGGTTGATGGCAATAGGCTTTCTCCTAATAAGATTGGTTGATGGCAATAGGCTTTTCCTAATTACATCAGTTGATGGCAATAGGTTTGCCCCCAATTACATCAGTTGATGACAATAGGCTTTTCCTTATAACATCGATTGATGGCAATAGGATTGCCCCCAATTACATCAGTTGATGGCAATAGGCTTGCTCCTAATTAGATCGGTTGATGGCAATAGGTTTGCTTCTAATTAGATTGGTTGATGGTAATAGGCTTGCTCCTAATTATACCGGCTGCTGGCAATAGTCTTGCCCCCAATTACATCAGTTGATGGCAATAGGCTTGCTCTCAATTACCTAAATCGGTGGATGGCATTAGGCTTGCTCCGTATTACATCGGTTGATGGCATTAGGCTTGCTCCTTATTAGATTGGTTGATGACAACAGGCTTTTCCTAATAACATCGGTTGATGGCATTAGGCTTGCTCCCAATTACATCAGTTGATGGCAATAGGCTTACTCCTAATTACATTGGTTGATGGCAATAGGCTTGCTCAAAATGTTTTCATATCTGAGCAGTATGAGTAACGACCCAAGTTATGTGTTATGTCACGTTTCCTACTGAAAAAAAAAGTTGACGGGAACAATAATTATTTTTTCACTTCTCTCGCTCTAAAATTCGTCTTTATGTCGTGCGTAGGCGACATAAAGTCGCGTTTTATGCTCTAGAGCATAAAGTAAAATCTTCGTCGAAGACCAAGGTAATCGGCACAGGTAATCGGCCCAACAGCCACAGGAACAACTTCATAGAATAACCTCTTTAATTTAATTCGTTAGTATTCTAAGAACAAGGGATTACTGCTTTTCATTACGAATACAAGGAAAGTTGATGGGAATAGGCTTCCCCCAATTACCTAAAGCGCTTGATGGCAATAGGCTTGCTCCTAATTACATCATTTGATGGGAATAGGCTTACTCTTAATTACATTGATTGATGGCAATAGGCTTGCTCTCAATTACCTAAATCAGTGGATGGCAATAGGCTTGCTCCTAATTACATCGGTTGATGGCAATAGGCTTGCTCCTAATAAGATTGGTTGATGGCAATAGGCTTTTCCTAATTACATCAGTTGATGGCAATAGGCTTGTCCCTAATTACATCAGTTGATGGCACTAATTACATTGGTTGATGGCAATAGGCTTGGTCCAAATTACATCAATTGATGGCAATAGGCTTGCTCCTAATTACATTGGTTGATGGCAATAGGCTTGCTCAAAATGTTTTTATAACTGAGCAGTATGAGTAACGACATAAGTCAGGTGTTATGTCAAGTTTCCTACTGAAGTTAATTGGCGGGAACCTTAATTATTTTTACAATATTTACAAGTTGCTGTTTCATTTCCTCGCAATCGAAGTGAAAAGTAGAGTGTAAAACTCGTCCATAAAACCCATTTTGCTCTCTACTTCATATCCATCCTCGCTCGCAAGCTCGCATCGGATGGATAAACGTCTCGCGCAAAATGGTGCGTTTTATGCACTTGGTGTACAATCTACTATTTCATCCCTTCTATTCGAAAAGTGTCGTTTTGTTCCTCTTTAAGTGCGAGCAAAGTAGCTCTTTTCTCCATTAGACTTTTTAGCGGGCAGTAATGAGATTTGAATTTAGAACATGAATCGTTCATTGAAATCGAACGCAAATTGTATTGTGTTGGCTGTACGGTGCGAGGAGACGCGGTAACTAAATTAAAAAAAAAAACAAAATCGCGCGATTTACTTCCCTGTTATAATAATCGGTACGGACTTTATCGTATTTTGGGCAAAAAAGATGAGTTTTACGTCGAGTTCTGAAAGTGATAGTGCATTAACTCCTGAAACAATAAAAATAGAAGCTAATAACGTCATACAAAACTTAATCTCTACGAAATCCAGGGAGAAATATGTAAAGGCATACGAAAATTTCTTAATATGGAGTAGAAGGTTGTTTAGTAACGTGTTGTCTTAATAAGGACGTAAAACTGTACACATAATTATTCGTAATTAATATGTCTGATGGATTTAAACGTTTCGTCACTCTATTTTTATTAAATAATAATATTACAATAAAATATGAGGCGCCTTTTATTTTCTCATAGAGGGTGATGAAAAGTCGAGTGTATCACTCGGGTGCAAAATATATTTTGGGCTCGGGCGACGTACTTTGAATCCCTCGCTACGTTCAGGATTCTACTAAAGAATCCCTCACTACGTTCGGGATTCTACTCTAGAATCCCTCACTTCGCTCTGGATTCAAAAAAGCGCCCTCGCCGTAAAAATATTATTTTGCTCCCTTATGATACAATCTACTATTTCATCCCTTCAATTCGAAAAGTGTCGTTTTGTTCCTCTATAAGTGCGAGCAAAGTAGCTCTTTTCTCCATTAGACTTTTTAGCGGGCAGTAATGAGATTTGAATTTAGAACATGAATCGTTCATTGAAATCGAACGCAAATTGTATTGTGTTGGCTGTACGGTGCGAGGAGACTCGGTAACTAAATTAAAAAAAAAAACAACGGCGCGCGATTTACTTCCCTGTTCTAATAATCGGTACGGACTTTATTGTATTTTGTGCAAAAAAATGAGCTCTACGTCGAGTTCTGAAAGTGATAGTGCATTAACTCCTGAAACAATAAAAATAGAAGCTAATAACGTCATACAAAACTTAATCTCTACGAAATCCCGGGAGAAATATTTAAAGGCATACGACAATTTCTTAATATGGAGTAGAAGGTTGTTTAGTAACGTGTTGTATTAATAAGGACGTAAAACTGGACACATATTCGTAATTAATATGTCTGATGGATTTAAACGTGTCGTCACTCTATTTTTATTAAATAATAATATTACAATAAAATATTAGGCGCCTTTTATTTTCTCATAGAGGGTGATGAAAAGTCGAGTGTATCACTCGGGTGCAAAATATATTTTGGGCTCGGGCGACGTACTTTGAATCCCTCGCTACGTTCAGGATTCTACTAAAGAATCCCTCACTACGTTCGGGATTCTACTCTAGAATCCCTCACTTCGCTCTGGATTCAAAAAAGCGCCCTCGCCGTAAAAATATTATTTTGCTCCCTTATGATACAATCTACTATTACAATATTTACAAGTTGCTGTTTCATTTCCTCGCAATCGAAGTGAAAAGTAGAGTGTACAACTCGTCCATAAAACCCATTTTACTCTCTACTTTATATCCATCCTCGCTCGCAAGCTCGCATCGGATGGATAAACGTCTCGCGCAAAATGGTGCGTTTTATGCACTTGGTGTACAATCTACTATTATTGGTACAGGGCATAACACAATAATAAACATGTATAAATTAATATGAAAAAGTGTTTTTTTTTAAAGAACCTAAAACTATTTGGTACATAAATTGTTTTCCCCACGGCTGCTCCAAACAGGCCCAGCTCAGCATAAATGTCAGGCAACTAAGTGGCTGACGCTGGTTTTCAACTGGACCTGGTACTATATCACATGTTTTCGATTATTTGGTTCTAAGACTCGCCGGTCTCCTTACGATGTTTTCTTTCACCGCATTGAGGGCAGTGGTGATGAAATAAATGACACAAAGTAACGCGCTTGCCTGGGTTCGAACCCACGTCTTACTGTTAGTAAGTCGGGGTCATCGCTGCTGGTCTTACCCATACCTATTTTGGGTTGTAGAAATTTATTTAAAACATCATACTATTATTGACGGCTGGTGGATCTGCAATAATTTATTGAATCCATAGTAAAAGTTTGTGTTTGTCTCTATCTTGATGTCTAATTCGACTTGACTTTGGAATTCATTGCAAATTATGAACAACAGTACTGGTTTTTCCAACTCTGAAAAAAGTTTTACTAAAAGCAAAACGTTGTATTCTCGTAACTTAACTTTCTAGACTAGAAAAAACTATTGTTTATGTGAACTATTTAACGAAAACACCTACATTCGACATTGGGGTCAGCTATTGCTAAACAAACTAGATAAGTTCCTCGATAGACCTAACTTTGTCCTCTGTCTGGGATAGAGGGTCTCCCTACTACGAATTCTCGAAGTAATATTATTACTAGATTAGGTACAATTTCTTCCTGTTCATTTTTTTTATCATATCAGTGGATATGATAAAAAACATTATTTTAATTAACTTATCATTTGGAAACTTCATTTAATTCTAGTGTCAAAGTTTTCTGGGAAAACAGGAACATATTTTTCTTTCTAATATGTTTTTATTTGATTGACAAGCGGTGGTGTATGGCCAGAATGAATGTGGACAAAAGCGGTAGTAGTCGTAAGGATAAAATCTGCTATGGTTTACAGCAGATACTCATGAAAATAATGGTACTCCGGGCTCTTACAAAATGAAATTCTAACACTAATGGAAGTTCAGATTTCAGCATAGATTTACACAGGCACCCGACCAGAGCAGAGCAATTGGAACTCGGAATAATTCGATATTAGAACCTGTCACATTTCCGAGCCGTGTCCCAGTGACCAATTAACAGTGTCTATCGCAGGTCGCTGGACATAGCCGAGGTATCTAGGTACCTAAATCCATGTACCCTTGGTTGAGGTTCATGGCTAATGTACAAATTGACCTAAGAGAAGGCTTGTAACCGTACGCGGGTTGTTCACAAGAGAAACCGCGGCCTCAACATAAAGGGCTAAGAAGGAACATGGGTGGTTTTTAGTCAGTAGAAGTCTGACACTCCTTTCCGCTCTGCCCAAGGGCGGGAGGGGTTATTTGATGATCCATTCGCCCATAAAAAAGAAGGAAGGCTTGTGGCAAACAGTTGTTTGCAGTTGGTTTTTTGTAGGTTCCTTCATAGAATAAGAAAGTTGGAATTGCATAAGGAAACATACCATCACGCCTGTAATCACCGAAAGGTTAGGCAGAAGTTAACCTAATAGTACACCCACATTATGAAAGTACCATTTAAAAGGGGGCTAACCTATTACAATAAACTGCGCTCAAATCCTGACTCATGGCTGCTACTGAGAAATTCCTTATGATAAGCCCATTAAAACTTTTCCGATCCTGGGAATCCAGGACCGTATACTTACTACTATACTAGTCACCACTAGAGCAACGACGCATTCAAGTTCTCTCAATCAATGACATGCAGTTGTGATACAGTAAACGCTACTGAAATTCCCAGAATTATTTGAATCGCAATCGAACGCTAGCGTAGTAAAAACGCTAGTCTTATTGGTTTTAAATTTTAAATTCAAATGGTCAAACCGGGCTAACTAATCTCGTAAGGCTAGTCCGTGGGTACCGCACGATCTCCCGCGAGGCGGCGAACCTCCTTGCCGGATTGCCGCCATGGGATCTGGAGGCGATAGTCCTCGCGCGCCTGCATGAATGGCGCGTGGAGGTGCTACACCGGGGGGTCACTCCGTTGCCACGGCAAATTGCCGCTTTGCGGACGGACCTCCGGTGTGATCTCATGGCGGCATGGAGACGGCGACTGTCGCAACCCAGCGCAGGGCACGCCACGATAGTGGCGGTAAGTCCCCTCTTTGAGGAGTGGCTGGAGAGGCGCCACGGGGCCCTCACCTACCGTCTGACGCAGGTCCTCACCGGACACGGATGTTTCGGGAGGTACCTGTACCGAATCAGGCGGGAGGAAACGCCCGGATGCTTCCACTGCGAGGATCGACTGGAGGACACGGTGGAGCACACTGTGGAGGTGTGCCCTGCTTGGGCAGAGCCCCGCCATGTTCTCGTAGCGGTGATCGGCGCGACGACCTCTCGCGTCCAGCCCTGGTGCAAGCCATGGTCCGGGGCGAAGAGGAATGGGACGCCGTCGCCTCCTTCTGCGAAGCAATGATGCTAGCGAAGGAGGTGACGGAACGTGAGAGGGAAAGAACCTCTCGGCCCAGCAGCCGCGGGAGACGCTCCGCGGGCGTCGGGGCCCACGTGATGACTTCCGGCCACCATAGACGCGAGCCTGTGGACGGTGAATAACGGGCTAGCTCGCCGTCCGGCCGTCGTCATGACGGCAACAGACCGTGTCGGCGCGGCAGCGCGTTCGTGTTCCACGCGCGCCTCATAGAGATGTCAGCAACATGGGAGGGGCCCGCAAGGGCCGACGCCCGTCGGGGCTGTGGCTTATCGAAAGGATAACGCGGCTCCAACACAAGGGCGAAGAAGGAACATGGGTTTGGTTTTTAGTCAGTAGAAGTCTGACACTCCCCTTCGCTCTGCGCAAGAGCGGGGGGGAGGGGGGGGGGTTATTCGATGATTTTCCACCCACCAAAAAAAAAAAACCAGTAGTAACCGTCGGGTAGTATGAAAGGCACAAAAGTGTGCTCTCTGCTGGCAGGTACTCCACTATCTAATGGGCTTAACTTCACAAAAGACCTTGTTTCTATAAAGTATTAACACCTAATAGCTTTGCGACCAAGCAGGGTATAAAGATACGATTTATGGTATAGTAGAGGTAGCTTTATTAGGGTCAGAATTATTTGAGACGAAGTGCTTTTGGAAATTATGTGTGTTTTCTTTTTAATCTGTTGAATGGATTTTAATAGATGGCTGGGTTTTTGAAAAGGCTAAATATATTTTGTCTTGCCATATTGTTTAAAGAAGGCCTAAAAATTCAATTAAAGGCAATTTGTATGTGGATGTAGAATTTCACCTTCGCGTCTTGAGTCGCATAATAAGGATGAAGGTTTATATTATATCGCATCGTTTTCCTGAAAAATTTACTGACAAAAAGCGTTATATTTACTTATAACTAAATACTCTCAAAATTGCTACTAGATAAATAGCAAATTTGTGGCGTGTGTGGTGCCAGATAATATATTCAATGTCATAATACCTTCTTCTTTTTTTCATGGAGTTAAAAATAATTGTCTTGCTGGATTGTTTTTAAGTGCCACTCGTTTTAGGTTTACTGTGTTTATGTTAAAAGGTCTCGCGCAGTTTGAAAAGTATCTTTATAAAGTTGCTACTTTACAGTGTTAAGGATCATGCACACCAGCGTGTCTCGTCGAGCTTTGCGGCTAAAGGTACCGCAACAGCACCACCACAACCCAGTAATTAACTTGTCATTCAAATTAGAGCATTAAATCGTGCATCGTATTATCCTTACTATCCTTATCCCTACTTAATGTCAAATTATAAATGCGAAAATCGCGCTTTCACGCCTAAACTACGGAAGCGATTTAAGTGAAATTCGGTACACAGATAGTCTAGAGTCTGAGAAAGAACATAGTTTTTTTCGCGATAACCAAAATCCACGCGGGCTGAGCCGCGGGCCAGACAGTAGACTTCATATTGTCAATATGAAAACGCCAAAGGCGAGCAGTCAGCAACTCGGCTCGCAGGCCGCGCGTTGCAAGCGAGTGAACCGCGTGTTTACAGTGCGCCGATAGCGTGCTTACCGCCGACATTTAATCGCAATGTAAACCGAGACATGAAAACGTGACTTGCACGTTTATTAGGCTTGTTAAATCACAAATGCCATAATATATTATAACGGATTATTGACGGTGACAGTAAGCTTGCAACTCGCGGACGACGACGCGAAGTTGGCGAGCTGGCGGCTAGGCGTAGTCTAATTCGAGGCTATGGCAATGGCGTGCTGCAGCTGTGTAGTTATGGTGCTGGTATAATGTCCCATGACCTTATACGACAACGGCCTTTTACGTGGCAAGCTGCGCGCGCGAAAGAGCCACAACTCACCACGCGACAAGTAACAAAGTATTCGTAGAACATTGACTCGCGTCGCGTTAGTGTACACAGTCGCGCGCGTTTTAGAAATTGTTCTTCGCAGATACGTAGAAACGCGTCGATGTATCGCATTGTCTCTGTGTGCCCTAGTTTTCCACGTTAACTGATCGATTTTAATCTAGTTAGACTGGTGACCTACAAAGTCAATGCTAAAATCCACATCTTACTCAGAAAAAAAGAGTAATAAGTTTTATTCGCCCATTTATTGACAGCATAACCCAGAAATGGCCGACGTCCAGCAAAAAGGAAGCAAGCCCTAAAAATTACGTACGTTTTAATAAAAGCACGTTTTCCCGTGTACGGGGTTATGCGGTAATGTGACGGCAATGCAGGCTGGACACGTGGGCCCGTAACGACCGGACCGGTACGTGTATATGTCCTACGTGAGAACCGGAAGGCTTTATGCTAAAAAACTTTTTGTATTTTATTTTTGATGTTTTCCTTGATGTTTTTTTGATAAAAGGTTTAATAATACGTGTGGGTGTTGTTGGGTTTTTACGGTAATCGGGAGATTAAACTGCGTGGAAATTATGTTTAAAATAGGGTAATATTTTGTTTGTGTCGTTTCCGGTTGTCAGATCGTAAACATTGTAGTTGTGGCAGCTCCTGATTATTATAGTGTTTTAAAAAAACATTTATCGTCACCTTATGATATTGCGACATCTAAAATATTAATCGAAGTGCTGTGATAATATCAATTGCGCTTGAATTATAAATATTAGAATACACTGTTCAAGTAAAAAGTTGAAAAGAGGTTATAAATAATATCACGGAATTCGCACTTCGACCATAGACAAGAAAGACTAGTGACGGTAATATCTCTGTGTTGCCATTCCGAGAAAATAAAAACTACTACCTATCACGTTCCATTACACGCAGATTTAACTCGAAAATAAAAATGGAACATCATTTTGTGCTTTTATTTGAGAGAATAAGAAATGAATTTCAAAAGCATACAATTGAACTAAAAATGAGATTGGATGAAAAACATCAGCCTATCATAGAAGAAAATAAGGATTTAAAAACTAAAATTGAAAACATGGATAAAGAGATGGTAAACTTGAAGAAAGAGTTGGTAAGACTGAAAAGAGGAACACCAAATAACGATTTAATCATTTACGGAGTCAAAGAAGACGAAAAATCGACCCATGAACTAATACAGAAAGTTAAGAAAATCTTTAAAAATGACTTAGGGATAGATTTTGAAGAATACGAGGTAAATAAAATATATCGAATAGAACATGGAAAGCCAAGCGATAAACCAAGACCTATCCTATTTTCTTTTACGAACGAATGGAAGAAAAATGAAGTAGTCCGAAAGAAAAAAAAATGTGCTAAATGCAAAAGACTATTCTAAGGAAGTTTTTAAGAAAAACTAAAAGGCTGCGGGCGCGAATAGTTATAAAAAAAATTGCCAGAATGAAGTGGAGAGAATTACATACATTAGGAGCTAAAAGGAAGGACCAAGTAAAATTAAAAGATTTTAAATAAAGAAAAACAAAATTTTCTGAAGACACACTTTTCACAAATTATTGAAGTGGACATGGACTGGGTATACGAATAGAGAGGAAGGAGAAGGGAGAAATTAACGAAAGACTAATAACAGAATCGTATACATCAGCACCAGCAAAATTAACAGAGGTAGAAAGACTAAGAGGTAGAAAATGACATCAGAAATAACCCTCGTTTTGGGCTTCGCCGCAGTCGGGTAAAAAAGAATACATCGTGATGAAACTAGCATGCTGAGAGATATTTCTTGATAGCTAAAACAGCAAATAAAGCCAAGTCTTGCACAAGGGCGACATAAATACTCTCACGCGACGTTAGACCCTAACCACACGATATAGGAAAGAAAGGAGAACAGAAAAACTGTGGGTCCTCGTACAGCAAAGGACAAGACAGAAAGGAAATCTTTAGAGGACGGTCTTGTTGAAAGGCAAGCTGTATAGGATTAACGACCCTTTGCCGATATTTAAGATCTTAATTTTTTTTAAACATTAGTCGTTTCATATTTCTTATGGCACAATTAAGAACACCAATAAATGCTTTTATTTAATTATTATACCTTTGTTTATTTTTTCATTGCATGGCGCTCCAATCGATCTATCACGAATTTCAGGCTTTTTTATATTGGCAGCCATTTACGACTACGACAGTTGAATCGCGGTTCTGTTTGTTTTATAGAGTACTAGCGACCCGACCCGGCTTCGCACGGAAGCATTTATTCTACACATAAACCTTCCTCTAGAATCTGTTAAAAACCCGCATCAAAATCCGTTGCGTAGTTTTAGAGATCTAAGCATACATAGGGACAGACAGCGGGAAGCAACTTTGTTTTATACTATGTAGTGATAGTGATGTGATAGTGAAAACATATTCTATTCCGTGATGAAATAACGGAATAGAAAATCTTTCTGTCATGAGAGGACGAGAAACAGAGAAATAGGGAAGAAGAAGACATGCTGCCCCTCTCAATGTATTGGGATAAGGGTAAGCGAATTATAATGATATTGAACTATTCCGTGATGTATCCAGTAGTAGACTAAAAAGATATCGTTCTTTATCCGTTTATATCATGTAAATTACCAAACTTTCACCGTCTGTTTTGGACGATTTGCATTGGTCGAGTGTTTAACGAAGCTGATCAGTACAGTAGGTTAGTGAAGTCGTGTAAATCGATCAGACAGCTACCAAGTTCACTGGCGCTGTCAAGGTTTTTGCCACAGATATAGATAGACCTAGATAACGCAAGTATCCCGATCTTTATGAAAACCAAGTGTGCCATTTTTGACTACCTATTATGACGTCACAAATACTATAAATCTACTATTAATATCATAAACGGGATATTTACCATGTTTGATTTTTGTTTCGAGTTCCCGATATTTCGGCGCCGTTACAAGCACCATGATCACGGATAAACTGAAGTCATTGCGGGTGGATGTTTATGAGCAGACAAAACCCGTTTATGATATTAATAGTAGTGTCAGTGACCATGTCAGTTTAAAAACTTATACTATAAATCTAATAATCAAATCGATTCAAAGACGCCGCCGCGTACGGCGCCCCCTTCGCTCCAACCACCGCCTTTTGCACCAGCGCCGACGTCCGACTAGCGCTATACATCGATGCAAACTGAGCGCGAAAGTGGCCACTTATGGTTTTTGTACGTAAGCTAGGCACGAAAAGAGGCACGCGAAGTAGTTGCTCTTGCGTTATCTAGGTCTATCTATATCTGTGGTTTTTGCCACTAACCACTGTACTTACTTGAAGTCGCTTCTCATCGCTGTCCGTGACGTTATCGAGCCTAAGGAATTAATCTGTGAACTGACAGTGTTGTTATTGAGAATTAAGATGGAGTACTGGAATTAGCCGAAATCTACGAGTTGAGAAGTTGAAAGATCGACAGCCGCAGACAGATACTTAACTTGGCTTAAATTATTTCATCACTTTTGTTTTCATAAATAAATAATATAATCAATGAAAATATCGTGTCAAAACTGACATTTTCTGGAAACCCGAAGAAAATAAAGATTATTAATCAAAAAGTAACGTTATCTGCAGGGCGGAAGGGACATCAAAACAACCCAGGAACCCATTCACTCGCACTGGGTTCGCATGGTGTAGGTATTTAGAGATATGTGCGGCGTTCCCAGCAGTGGGAACATTCTAGGCTGAACATCGTACTGATAATCGTGTTCACTACTGTAAAATATCACTAGTTTTGAAACTATTTGCTGCTCAGAATATCCTATGAAATTATCTCCACAGCCCGCGTCTGGTTGTCTCCATAAGTCTAATATTCCAACGTTCGCAATTTCAGAATCTTTCCAATAATCCTACTTTAAAGTATTACCTTAATCAAGCACTTCTTTGAATGTGCCTTTAATCTAAAACCACCATTTAAATTGCCGAGCAAACGTTAATTTGCCAACCTTTGACTAAAATGGGACACATTGCCATTTTGAATTTAACATTAATTCAGTGGACTTTTGTAAATTAGGTTAATCAGTTTCCATTACTTTGGGCATTGCTCATGGTAATGAAAGGGCCGCCCCCCCTGATTAAGGCATCAGAGCAATTATAATAATTAACCATATGATTGGTAAAGGGGTCGGTAAAAATATGTTATTTTGACAAATTTCTCAATGCTGCCCGCTGTTGCGGGTTGTTCGAAAGAGACATCGCGGCCTCGACACAAAGGGCTAAGAAGGAGCATGGGTGGTTTTTATTCAGTAGAAGTCTGATACTCCCCTCCGCTCTGCCCAGAGCGGGAGTGGTTATTTGATGATTTTCCACCACAAAAAAAAAATTGCTACATTTGCTAAGGGGGGGTTCGTCTTTGAGTGACCATCTATTACATTGCGACTTTTTTCCGGACCTCAGAAAACATGGTTAACCGTTTATCCCAGCAGTCATTTTAAGCTATTGTATAGCTTCTATCACGGGCCTTGAGCGTGGAGAACGAATCCAGAAATTCCCTAACGAAAATATTCAAGATTCAGTATTCAACCAGGTTGCTATGGTTACGGAAAATAACAAGGTTGTCAACTGAGGTTGTCAAATTAAACAATTAATTGTTGTTGATAAAAATGCTATGCAATAGCTTTACCGCGGCAGTCTCCGAGTGCCACATTTTTTTTAGATCTTTAACAGTCGCTACAGGTAGTCAGTGTCATAAGTCTGATTCTATCAGCCTTATCAAGGGGTATTGTATTACTCAGTACTAACTAGGTCGTAGGAGATCAGATAAGAAGCGATTCCATGTAAAATATTGGAAGACCACCCAAACATTTTTGGAAAAAGGCTAGGCATATGATGACCCAATGCTGATTTAAGCCTGTACGAATATGGGTATATTATTAGAGCACTCAACTGGCCCTTGACAAATTCCTTCAAATTATATCTAAGCACTGAATTATATATAAAAATCCAAGTAAAATCGCAAGCTCAAACAAGGTGCAGAACCTAAACAAACAATATTTTTCTATTTTTAAAGTGTTTGTAAGTATCCAAGCGCGAAGCTCGTATGTCACAATATAAACGAGGTAGATACCAGCGTAAGCTTAGCGCATCGATTTGCCACTCCATTGAACCTAGTTTCAGCACTGAAAACAACTATTTTCAGGCACGACAGCAAAGATCTAGGAATAAACTTTAGTCTGAAACTAGTTAAGGGAATAAGAAGTAGCGTTGGCTAGTTTATTTCTTTTGATCTTTCAAGGAATTGATTAGCTGTAAACTTGGCATGATTTCTATCAGAATTTTAGATAGCTTAAGCCAATTCAGGCGAACCTTAATTCGTAACTATATTGAAGTCTTGTCAGAAGTGTCAATAAAACCGTTAAGAGTAGATAACAAATTGAATTATTAAGCATGCTATAAATATAATTTACAGTCAGTAGAATCTACGAATAATCTAGCTTAGGTACTGCTAACGAAATATTTTTTTAGAATTGGTCAATTTTTACGTCTTTGTGTCCTCGGCCCGTTAAATATGGGGCTTAAAATTAATTTTAACTGGCGATTTGTAAATTATGTTGTATTATACTTATTTAAGACTAAAAAACAGACTAAATATTCAGAAAAATATTTTCATTGCGGACATAAACTAATCATAATTACCTATAAATATTTATTAAAGTAACTCTATTAAGGCAATTCATGATTGATCCTTGTTTTAAATAAACTTTGACTAAGTTTTAAAAGTTAAAAAGCCGCTGTACAAAATATTTTCAACAGGCAGTCAATCAATTGTCTCAAAGTTTAAACAATGGCTTAAAAAGTATGGTAAAGGATAACAAGTAAAATTAGTTTCTCAACAAGATGAACTTAAAACTGCTGTCATTAGTCTAACAAAGTTTTTAAAGTCTGCAACTTAGTAGACTACATTTTTCAATGCCTTATTTTTTATCTTAGCTAATATTATAAAGAAGAAAGGCAACCTCTGAGAGTAGGTACTGATCCGAGAACAAAAAACTTATCGATAGAAATATAAGAAAAAAAATATTACGGATATCTTCTGTGAATATCCATTAATATGAGTACCCTATACTTTGACGCTGCTGTTGCAAGCGCCATGATTGCGTGAAGAATGGGTTGACAGAATAACTTTAGTGTAACCGTGAAAGTTAAGCCGTTTGATTGTGTGTATTTAGGTATAATTATGTAGGTATTTTATTACCACTGCTCTTATAACTACGAAGGTACAGGGGCGAAACCAATATAACGCATTGAGCCTACGTGGTCGACTACGGCCCACTACCTCCCGTGCAGTACTTACGGCTAGTCAACTCTTTATCCCTAGGTAGATGGTGAGTTGACCAACCAGAACTAAGTTGGGTAAGGTTAGTGTAGTCTTACCGGATCCAGCTGAATAGCAGTATTTTACATAGAGCGTCTGCCTATCTGACCTACGCACCTAAGTTAGTGTTGGGTAATAAGACATCCCTTGGTAAGACGGGATGTCAAACTTTACCCTTTTGGAAGGACCAATGCCGTAACGTGTTTTACGTGGCACGGATGAAACTCGGTATTTAACATGTTCACCCATCCGCATACCAACCTCGTCAAGCACGGTTAGGCCTTGAAGATAAAAAAAAAATAGTAGGTAATCTATAGTGTTTTAGCTTTTGCTGAGTTTTTCAACCATTTTCTTAGAAAAAGGTGTTAACTTTCTAAGACTTGCGTCGAAAATAACCCCTGTAGTAAGTCGCAAAAACGGAAAGTACAAACTTACGAAGGCGACTAAAACATTCGATTGAAAAAGTTGCTGTCACAGATTGGAACTGTCCTTTTATTTTGGAAATCGCCTTGCACGACCATCTGTCTTTGAAACTACGCGCGAATTAAACTTTGGTTGAGAGTAGGGACACAACATGCTGCGAAGAATAGTTAGTTAGTAGGTACCCCATTTTTTAAGCTATTGCATAGCTTCTATCGCGGGCCTTGAGCGTGGAGAGCGAATCTCTAAATCTAACGAAAATATTCAAGATTCAGTATTCAACCAGGTTGCTATGGTTACGGAAAATAACAAGGTTGTCAAATGAGGTTGTCAAATTAAATAATTAATTATTTGCTGTTGATAAAAATGCTATGCAATAGCTTTACCGCGGCAGTCTCCGAGTGCCACATTTGGTTTTTTTTTATTCGCAGGAAAATAAGAGAGTAAATAGGCATATTCTATGGCCCGATTCATCTTAGACCTCAACCACTGCTTTCCGTTATTATTGGGTTATTGTATTTTTTGTTGCTACTGTAAGCCGACTTTATCTAGGCGGGTGGCCACCCTCGAACTAGCCTGTGCGGGAGGCATCTAAGTCGCCACGTCACAGATAGGACCAATATTCCTCGAAACCATCACGTCGTGTGTTTTTCATCACACAAAGTATCTGGCAGTGGAGGACGCAAATCATCATACCAGCCGTAATGTATTAAAAAAAAAAAACACGTTTTTAGTACGATGTAACTTAGCAGCTAGTAAGCACAACTTGTTCAACTTCAAAAAGAAAAAGAAAAAAATGTACAGAAAAAGTTTCAGTTTCATTAGATGACCTGGCGGTCCTAAGATCATGGTCTACATTCATAATTATAATATTTCAATAAAGATACCGAGACACAAAACCCCGAACTTGCAGGCGATCCTTGTCATTTAAATCTCTGTCTACCCTCATACATAATAAACGTAAATTATCCTACCTTCCAATTCGCCCCACTCGACCCACATTTCATCCGGGATGAGATTAAGTTACCTGTCGAATGGAACAACACATGACCGTGTTAGTATTAAACCCTAATTGATATGTACTAACACTGGGCTTAGGGTTACCTATGTCCGTTGGTACATAGGTACATGGTTCATACCTATAGGTAGTACTTAATATGTAGTTGAAATTATTACACTGAACTTTGTACTCTCGCAATATATTGTGTGAATAGTATAGTGAGTGAAACAAATTATTGGCGCTTGGATGAATAACGTCAGATAATAATTCAAAAGTAATCATATTTTTACGTAGGTATATTTTGACGTCTATGTTGCTCTCTATAATTTTCTAATTCTAATTTCAACCTTATTGTTTATTTCCTTTTTCTTTACTACCTGCCGAAGTTAATTTCAAAATTACCACAAAGAAGAGTTTTTACAGTATCGCGCACGAAGGTCCATGCATTATTGACCTTTAACGAGGGTTTAAATTAAATGGCCTATCTAACTTCAGTCATATTATTTTTATTCATACTCCCGGCCATGCATAAAACCCATATTAATCGAATAACTGGATAAAATAAAAATAAATTGTATGTGACAAAATATTCTTTAAACGATTTTGAGATAATAATTTGAGCTAGCCACTCACTGATGGAATCGACTTATTTAATGCCCCTTTCAATGAATCTAAAAAAAAAAACACATAAAGTCTCTTTGCTTCCGAGATCCACATAATTAGGAACATAAGCTCATCAGTCGACCAACAGACACACATTCAGTTTTAACTTGAATTCGCTCTGCCCAAGATCGGGGGGGGTCATTTGATGATTTTCCACCCACCAAAAAAAAAAAAAAAAGAGTTCTTTTTTATCAAAAAAGTAAAATCATCATCGTCTGCCGAGCCTTTCTCCAACTATGTTGGGGTCAGTTTTCAGTCTAACCGGAAGCAGCTGAATACTAGTACTTTTACATGGAGCGACTGCCTATCTGTATAACCCAGTCAGTAGAGGGTAATAGTAATACATGTCAAAGACTGGTCGTCAGACTTTTGTAAGTTTAGTGAGTAAAATGAGATATTCCGGTCTGATCCCCCAAACCGATCCACTGCCAATATTTTTCTTTTGTTTATTCCTTTCTGATCCCCTGTAATTTATTATTCCGTCATCAATCATTCTCTTGCCGTTATCCCATTAGTTTTTTTTTTGGTCGCCGCAGCATGTCTTCATCTTGTTTACTTTTCTGTTAGTCGTCATCTCATGAGACACCTCCTTTCTTGTCGTATCATTCTTAATTCGGTCCATTCATCGTTTCTTTGTTTTTTTTTGGTTTTCGTAGTTAATAAAATCCCGAGTTAAAATTACCGAATTGAGCTGGTAAACACGTAAACCACATCTAGAAAGTTCAGTCCCCCACAAAATGCTGCCCAAATCACACACCACCAAACGGATTATCGCTCACGTACGGTACATCATGAGTATGATAATCAAATAAAGGGGTTTGAACTTTTTTGTATGGGAGCTGGCATATCGACCCACCGCCATTTTGACTTTTTTTCGAAATCGCGGCCCACGATAAAAGTGGTATGTATAATGGATAGAGGACATTTATACGAACAAAAAATGTCATGAAATATGGTACCCCAAAGTATTACGTTATCGAGATATTTGAAGGTAAGGATCGACATATGAGTACAATGATCACATAAAAAAAACATACCAATCGAATTGAGAACCTCCTCCTTTTGGAAAGTCGGTTAAAAATAGACCTTTTACGTGTCTAATTATATGCGTTATTTATTATTATTACTGTTTATTGAAAGAGAGTAGGTACATTACATACTACAAGGAGCACGAGAAAGCTATTCTTTGACATAACATAGCATTTCATTGCGATGCGAAGCGATTTTCTCGTGCGTATAATAATAATAAACCTGGGAACTTTTATTTGGATACAATTTAACGCCTATACACGTATAAGGCTATTTAAAAAAAAATGTTTAACGATTGTCGTTGTACTCATTCATCTTTACCTTCAAATATATCGGTAACGTGACACTTTGGGGTACCGTGTTACTGGACATTTTTGTTCGTCTATATGTCCTCTATCCATACATACCACTTTTACCGTGCGCCGCGATTTCGAAAAAAAATCAAAATGGCGGGCAGGTTGATATGCCACATCGGTTCTATCCCCTTACTCACATAAGCTTACTACTGTCCTTCTAGTTATCCAGAAAGGTTCCGCACCCTAACTTTTCTGGATTACTAAATAAACAGCCTAAGTGGAGCCGAATACTAGTATTTTACATGAAGCGAATACCTATCTGACCTCCGCAACCTAGTCAGTGCACACTTTTGTAAGTTTAGTTAATAAAATCATTATCATTCCCATTAATTAATTTGGGCTCGCCGCAGCATGTCTTCATCTTGTATACTTTTCTGTTAGTAGTCATCTCATGAGAAACCACCTTTCTTGCCTTATCATTCTTAACACAGTCTGTTCATCGTTTTTTTGTTCGTTGTTATTCTTTAGTTGGTTGGTCTTCGTAGTTAGTAAAATCCCGAATTCAGCTTTTAAACACGTAAACCACATCTAGAAAGTTCATTCGGGACAAAATACTGCCCAAATCACACACCACGAAACGGATTATCACTGCCGTACAACCATGAGTATGATAATTAACTAAATTACTCACATAAGCTTACTGCTGTCCCTCTAATAATCCAGAAAGGTTCCATACAAACATTTAAATTTTAATAATGTGTGCTTAGGATCTTGTTTCTTATTCAAAATAAACGGGAATGTGTTTGCTGTAATAATAACATTTTGGTAATTAATTGAATGATAAGCTTAATTGTATAAGGTTCTGTTTTATGGAGTCCCCACTCCATAAAACAGTTATGGTGTTTGTGAAAGGAACTGTTCGTTTTAAGTTTTGAAGGGAATCTAGTTCTGCTTACAAACATTTACATTTATCAGCAGCAGAAGGCAGCGGTGGCCCAGTGGTGGCGGCCCCGCTTTAAGAACCGTATGTCATAAGTTCGAACCTGGGCAAGCCCATTACTATGTGTAATTTATTTCATCACTACTGCTCTTAAAGCTGGGAAAACATCGTGAGGAAACCGGCATGTCTTAGAACCAAAAATATCGAAGACATGGTAACATCTACCAACCCGCACTATGGTTAGATTACAGCCCATCCAGTAGTCCCTAAAAAGGGAACATTATAGGCTGATGATGATGATCTACATTTAGGCACAGTAGTTTTTTAAACCATAACTAATTGTAAACAAAACTTGGCATTAATATCTAACGAAAATAAACTTCATCAATAATATAAGTTTGAAAGACGTCAAATTGCCATATTCTGCATAGCCCTTTCTTAACTGTGGCGGGTTTGGAAACATAATAAAACAGATGCAACTGAATATCAGTATTTATTTATTTATTTATTATTTAGTTATTTATTTTTAACATGGAGTGACCTATCTGACCTTCACAACCCAGACTTTACTGGGTAATACCCCACGGTAAGACTGGTACGCTTACGAACAGTAGGTCGTGGGTTCGAACCCAGGCAGGCACATTACTTTGTGTAATTTTTTTCATCACCGCTGCTCTCAAAACGGTGAAGGAAAACATCGTGAGGAAACCGGCATGTCCTCATCATTTCAGCCAAAAGACGTCCACTGCTGGACATAGGCCTCCCCCAGGCGTCGCCACATTGACCGGTCCCGTGCGTCTCTCATCCAGCTGGTTCCTGCAACCTTGACCAGGTCATCGGTCCACCTAGTGGGAGGCCTTCCAACGCAACGTCTTCCGGTTCGCGGTCGCCATTCCAGAACTTTTCGGCCCCATCGGCCATCCATTCTGCGAGCAATGTGCCCTGCCCATTGCCACTTAAGTCTGGCGATTCTTCGGGCTACGTCGGTAACCTTGGCATGTCCTAGAACCAATAAAATTCGAAGACATGTGACATCTACCAATCCGCACTGGGCCCGCGTGGTAGATTATAGCCCATTCCCTCTCAAAGAGTGGAGGCCTGTGTCCCAGCAGTGGGAACATTAATAGGCTGTTGATGATGATGTTGATGAAGACTGGTTGTTAGACTTTTTGGCCACTGACTACCTTAACGACAGTAAAAGATCTACAAATGATAGCCGAGTCCAACAGTTTAACGTACAATGACAATAGATTAAATTAAGTAAAATTGGACTGACTGCTACACTCAGAGAGCTTTCATGATTACTTAGGCCATCGCAAAAATTGAAAGACAGAAAAAATGACACAAAGATTTGACATACTTTTGTATAATAAAAATGGCCAAACCTTTACTAAGTGACGGCTTAAGTAATCATTAAATATCTCTGAGTGCCGCAGTGAATGATTAATCTTTACGTTTGCTTTCACCAAAACTTATCTATCTATCTATCTATATAAATAAAAAGAGAAGTCCTGACTGACTGACTGACTGACTAACTCATCAACGCCCAGCCCAAACCCTTGAATCTAGAAAGCTGAAATTTTGCACAGAGGTCCCCTTTATAATGTAGACAAGGAATATGGAAGGATTTTTCGAAATTCAACCCCTAATGGAGTTAATAGGGGTTGAAAGTTTGTATGGAAAATCGTCATTTTCACGCGGGCGAAGCCGCTGGCAAAAGCTAGTATATTATAAATGCGAAAGTTTGTGAGTGTGTATGTTTGTTACTTTTTGACAAAATTGGGATAAAAACCATCCTATGTGTTAACATAGGATAGATTTTATCCCGATTTTATCTTCCCGTGGGATATTTTTCGAGTTGCAGCGGGTAAAGCCGCTGGCAACAGCTAGTACCCCATAAACAATAAACAAAAGTGCCAAGTGTAGGTACTCTTCATGCATGCAGTTGACTGGCCTGTTGGTCTAGTGGTTAGTGACCCTAACTGCTATGCCGGAGGAAAAAAGGGAAACATTTGTCCTGGGTGGGAATCGAACCCACGAGGTTCGATTCCCACCCAGGACAAATGTTTGTGTGATGAGCACGATCATTTGTTCTGTGTCTGGGTGTAATTTATCTATAATATGTATGTATTTAGAAATATATAAGTATGTTTATCAGCTGTCTAGTACCCATAACACAAGCTCTGCTTAGCTTGGGACTAGATGGCGTTGTGTGATAGTTGTGGAATATTATTATTATTATTATTCCCTTTATTCATATATTAACAAATTTTATAAATTTTTAAATATTTCCGATAAAAACAATAAAAAAAAACATTTAAAAATATAAAAAACTGTAGCCCACCGGTATCGGGAACAGGGTCCAAACTACCGGCGGTCAGGGCTCCAGAGAAAGGAACCTCCTAACAATGCGAGCCGTGTCCAGCAGTACTGCTCTCTGCATCAAGCCCTTGATCCAGCTGCCTAACGAGAGCCTCCCCAGGTGTTGGTCGAGGCTCTTGGCAATTAAGCCATTGGCTGTAACGACTATCGGCACAATGATCGCTGACTCCACATCCCACATGTCGACAACCTCGCGCGCCAAGTCAAGATACTTGATTTGTTTATCTTTCTCGGCTTTCACGAGGTTTTCGTCATGCGGGACGGTTATGTCAACAATCATTGCGCGCCGCTCTGATCGATCCACCACCACTATATCAGGTTTATTAGCCATAATAGTCCTGTCAGTGATGATGGATTGATCCCAGTACAGTGTGATACTGCCATTATCGAGAACTGGGTCGGGCACATACCTGTAGTACGGCACTTCCGATTCCACAAGGTTGTATTTCAGAGCAAGTTGCTGATGGATAATCCTGTCCACAAGGTTGTGTCTATGCAAGTATTCTCCGTTAGCCAGACGAGAACACCCGGAGATAATGTGACGGATTGATTCGCCCGGACGGTGGCATGCCCGACATATGTCAACCGTACCGTCCTTCACAATAAATCTCCGGTAGTTATTCGTCATCATAACTTCGTCCATAATTGCACAGACAAAACCTTCGGTTTCTCCAAAGAGTTTCCCGGAACGTAGCCAGGCTACGGACGCTAGGAAATCTACATCGGGCCCGTGTAGGGCCCGGAAAAGCGTCCGTGGAGCTCCTTGCTCTGCCATATCTCCATGCGGTCTTTAGTGTCAAGCACTACAGGTTTGCGCCAGTTCTCTTTAGCCAAGGAGAGCGGGGTGAGGCCCTTGTCCACCGCGACAACATCTCGATGCATCCCCACGTCGGCTTCCAGGAAATATTCCCTGAGACTGCATATCTCACGGTTGTGGAGAGTCTTAGCATTTAAAAAGCCTCGACCTCCACACTTCCGTGGGATATACAGTCTCATAACCGAAGAACGTGGGTGATGCATTCGATATGTCGTCAACAATGTACGGACCCGTCTATCCAGGGCGTCTAGCTCTGTTTGAGTCCATTTGAGTATGCCGAAAGAGTACATCAAAACCGGCATGACCCAACCGTTGAAGGCACGCACCTTATTTCCGCCTGATAAAAGACTGTTACATACTTTTCTCAGGCGGCCAAAGAAGCGCTCCCTCAACGATTGCTTCATGTCGGCAACGTTAATACCCAGCGCTTCCGACATACCCAAATACTTGTAGGTTTCGGTTGCTGAGAGGGATCTAAGATTTATGGAATCACAGATTCCATAAATCTGGTTCTAAAGCTGGTTTCCCACAGACTCCACAATCCCCCCTCGCTTTACATGCATGACCGCACACTTATCTACACCAAATTCCATCCTGATGGCGCTACTGAAAGCTTCAGTGACCTTCAGTAGCTCCATCAGGTGCAAATCGTTGGTGGCGAAAAGCTTTAGGTCATCCATGTAAAGGAGGTGAGATATAATCTGACCACCTCTCTTCAACCGATAGCCTAGACCTGAATCCTCCAGCAGCGTGCTAAGAGGATTCAAGGCTAAGCAGAACCAAAGTGGACTCAAACTGTCGCCCTGAAATATACCCCGCTCTATCCTTATCGGTTCGCTATTCCTCTGAATCTGTCGACATCCTGGATAGCGAAGGACTGTTCTCCATTGCCCCATACACGACATCAGGAAGGTGCGCAGGGTTGCATCAATTTTATACAACTCTAGCACCCTCATGAGCCATGTATGTGGCACCGAGTCATAGGCCTTCTTATAGTCTATCCAACATGTCGACAGATCCTTTCGGGAACGGCGAACCTGTTGGCTAATGGCCATATCAATGAGGAGTAGCTCCTTAGTACCACGGGACCCGTTCCTACATCCATTTTGAGAAGCAGACATAACAGAATTTTCGTTAACATGTTTATCAATTTTAGCTCTCAAAATGGAGGTAAGAACTTTATAGACAGTTGGAAGACACGTAATTGGTCTATAATTTTTGGGTTCCGCAGTACTACCCGATTTATGGAGCAGGTGGGTTATTCCAGTTGTCAAGAACTCTGGTAGCGACCCTGACTCTAAGGCTGACTGGAATAGGGCTGCCAAGCGAGCATGCGATCTTGTAAACCATTTAATCCAGAAGTTGTGCAGTCCGTCCGGCCCTGGTGATTTCCAATTAGGCAACGGACGAACTGCACAACTTACATCTTGGGGGCTGATCGTTATTGCCCCCATTTCTGTTATTGGATCGCACGCTCGCTCGACCTCCCGAGTCCATTCACCCTCGGAATGACTGACAGGTACCGACCAGATGTTGCGCCAAAATGAACACATGGCGTTATCATCCGGTAGGCACGTGTCAGTCACACCTTGGTCCGGTCGCTCCCATGCTCTGTATACCCACCTTTCATCTCTTTGGAAGGTGCGACTTAGAGTGTACCGTTCCACCCGACGCTTATACCTACGAATACGGTTTGACCATGCACACACTTTCTGCTCCAGAAGTCGATGCGCTCTGTAATACGGGACATGTAGTCTCGAGGACTGGTATCGGTCCCCGCAAATGCCCGCCTCACAAAGCGCATCACTCGAGGGCGATTGTTGCCCTCCCGGAAGCAGGATAGTTTGCCGATGAACGCTCTGGCCCCAGCAATGCGTCGTACAATCCTGTACTGCCAAGCCGGAACGGCTGGTTTCGGTCGTGTAGCTCTGTCATCCGGAAATTTGACATGAGCTACACGACATGCCGCTACAGCCGCGCAATACAGGATCGAATGAGCATCAGTGAGGTTTTCGCAGTTATCAAAATAGCTTGACAACTGCGAATCCAGAACAGCCACCAGCGCCCTATTTCTGTTATGCATGGGCAAACGAGGTAATCGTGGTCTAAGTTCGGGCGACATGAAACGATACTCTCGTATCGCACCCTCCAAAGTACTCCTCATCTCCTCACTGCACTGTGTACTTACGTTAGTAACCATGTCATTACTCACATCGTTTTCACTGATAATTATTGTGGTAGACTGTGGTGGTACCACAGCCTGTGACGACGCACCAATGACATGGTTACCCTGCGTTTCAGTCCGCAAGCGATCAAGTACGGTGTCATCCAACATACGATTACGTTGGATGACTCGCACCTGATCCGACAGTCGTTGTGCCGATACGTTGACAGCCGGCTCAAGTACCTGAAACAGAGAAAGCATCCGAACACGGTACGCGGTCAGGTTGTTTCCTCCCTCTGTAGCCCCATAGTATGAGCGCATGACATTTTCGTTGATGGCTTGCGTCCATCGCATGCGCTGCACACTTCCGCCGGGAGCTGGGACCCTATCAGAAGCCGGTGGGCCTCGAGGTCCTAAGCCGTCCGGTGGCCGGCGTCCTCTTCGTCGCCGAGCAGGTGGTGGCGTCGGGGACAGCGAGAAATACTCGTCGCTCGAGCTCGACGCAACTGCCGCGGCCGGTGTCACAGCACTCACGATGGGGCTGGGTTCCGGCGGCAACGAGGCGGAGCTGAGCGACGAGTCCGGGGATGATGGGCGTGCACGTCTAGCTGCTGCTCTTGTAATCATAATAGGCCGTCGTCGTGATTTTTCATTTCAATGTTTCATATTTAATTTTGCTTTTTCTGAAAATCTCCATGACATCTGTCATGGAGTGGTTTGTCATTTTCCGGAGTTTTTATTTTGCACATTTTATGTTTGAATTTTAATGTTAATAGGTACTTTTTATTATTAATTAATTCCAGCAATCAAATTATTGTAATTTTGGGTATAAAATGGTACAAAAACGGTTTTTCAGAATTTTTTCTTACGGAGTTGTTTGACGACGTTACTGACAGCGTTATTATTATTAATGTGACCAAAAACGTTCACAAAACCGTCAGAGTTTGCAATGTAGGTACTCGTCAGTTCTTAAGGTTTATTTTCAACTACACCTTCACCCATTCACAGACTAAGCACATAAATAAAGTGCTATGCGGCTTTCATTAAGGCTCTGTTTAACCGCAAATTTTGTGACCGAAAAGCCGGCGTTTGCAATGTACTCTATTGACACGTACTAGCTATTCACGTGGTTTAACGAGCGAGCCAAAATGTTTGGCCGTGACTGCTCAGGGTACGGGATTTTCGACCTTATTTAGTTAGTGGCTGACTGTGAATAGAAGAAAGTAGTTTGTGGGATCACCTGTCGTTAAGAGCTTGTTTTGCGTGATTACTTCGTTATACTTCAATATTCTATTGCATCCAATTTACTTCTTAGTATTTATGACTGCCTTGAAACTGTGATTTCAACCGCTATTGCTAAAGTCTAGTCTGAGGTCTAGGATACGATTCCCAAGTTGGGCATAGATTTTCCATCAAACATTTCTAAGAAGTACCTATCCCAGATTCTTCATTTTTGCCTGATTACTGGCAATGGGTACGACCCTTTTCTTAGTAGGTAATTAAACATGATTATTAAAATTTCTATATATATTAAAAGGTACACCCCCGCCTAACTTTTCTGGATTACATGCGTGTAATTTAAATGTCATTATGCGTCTACAAGTTTTGCTAACAGTATTTTCTGTCAGGAAACCATATACAATTCAATTCAATCATTTATTACATATCACATGTGTTTTACAAGATGTTAATAATAATAAAATAGTTCACATGGCAAAACAATTTTTTACAATAATGATAGTAGCATTTAAGGTACAGTATTATTAGACATTTAGACATTCATGAGGTCATTTAAATAAGTAAGCTATGTCATAGAAAAAAAATTAAATTAAAAATTAAAACAATTAAGTAAAATAAAATTGCTTATGAAACCGTCTCTAATAAATTTCCTGTTTATGTTTCGTGTAAATCGTCACTCAAAGACCACCTATATCCATTTCTGGGCATAGGCACAGGCAGATGCCTCACTCTATTAAAAACCAAAAATTTAATAAAAAATCTGCCAAGAAAAACATTAGTTCATAAAAACCAAGTGCACCTAACCTTTACGTACCCATTCATTGAGCAAAGTTGAACTCTCCAGTGCAAGCTTCATATCTCCCAATGCAGAGACCCTCAAAACTGCAGAGCTGGCAGTTGGCCAAGTGGCCCGCGTTAAGATACGGACCGGTTCGAGTGGCTAATCCCAGCTTATTGCTGATATAGACCCACTCATGCGTTATTTTAGGATAAAACCGCTGGTTAATTACAGGGAAAGAGTTATTTTGTTGAGCTTACATACGGGTAAGTTTTTTAGCTAAAAATTGGCCGGGGCTGCCTCGTTGGTCCAGGGGTTGTAAGTACGACTGCTGAGCTTGAACTCCCGGGTTCGCTTTCGAGGTCAGGTCAAGAGTTATTCGGGAGGCGTCCGGACGTCTTGGGTCACGTGATGGCTTCCGGCCACCGTAGACGTGGGCGGGTGGACAGTGAGTAATGGGCTAGCTCGCCGTCCGTCCGTCTTATGACGACAACAGGCCGTGTCGACGGCGCGTTCATGTTCTACGCGCGCCTCACAAGGGCCAACGCCCGTTGGGTCTGCGGATTGTCGAAAGAGATACCGCGGCCTCGGCACAAGGGCGAAGGGGTGGATTTTAGTAAGTAGAAGTCTGACACACATTAAAATTTGATGATTTTCCACCCACCATAAAAAACAAGTCCAAGAGTTATTGGGTTTTCGAATTGCTTTTCTGTTAAATGTATTGTATTTTTAATTCTGCGAAAACGGCCTGAATGCAAGACGCAGCACACTGGTCTTCATACCAAACTTAAACTTACGATCTATTGTTTTTCTAGTCTGTATTTGTACCCGGTTGACGGTACCTAATAAACTTGCCCCGTTACATGACACTTCAACATAATTGGCAAAAGGTACGACCTGTGTTATTGTTTTAATTCCTGTTAAGGTCTACATCCACTGCCGGACCCGGCTTTTGTTGGGAAAACTTGATGACTAATATTTATTTAAGTACCGTATGATTAAGCCAAAATGAGCTCAATAATATTTGTCATAAAAACTCGAAATGCGGTCAATAGGTTAAAAGAATTATCTCTTCTTAAATATTTTTGTCACAAATACTTTATTATCGGTAATATTTGGTAACTAAGAGAACGTAGGTACCTACAATATTAAAACGTCAGTGTTAATAAAACTAGTATACATAAGGTGTAAACAAATCTTTTACGAAGTCACTGAGCATTCTGTACATCAAAAATCAAATTAGGTGACTCTTACTCAAAAATTGTTACCGCGAAACAAGTTTTTTTGGGGTTTTTTTGCGTTTTTTTGTTTTTTGGAGGGTGGGAAATCATCAAATGACTCTTCCCGCTCTGGTCCGAGCGGTAGGGAGTGTCAGACTAAACTTCTACTAACAAAAACCACCCATGTTCCTTCTTAGCCATTCGTGCCGAGGCCTCGGTATCCTTTCGATCAACCCACAGCCCGATGGGAAGTCACGCTTTATAGTAAGACTCGTTGAATTATAGTGATCACGTTTCATTCTTCCCTGTTATCTGTCACGTCAGACATAACTGGCGAAATGTTCGTGTACTAATGGGTACCAACCCGCACTGGGCCCGCGTGGTGGATTATAATAGCCCATCGCTCTCCTAGAGAGGAGGCCTGAGTCCCTGCAGTGGGAACATTATAGACTGAAGATGATGATGATGACTAGTGGGTACACCTTTGCCTAACCCCTCAGGGATTAAAGGCGTGATGTTATGTTATATTTTAGTTCGTTATTAGAATAGCTACTTGTAGTAAAATAATATGACGTCACTTCTAATATTTTATCGAGTATTTTAAATCACATCTACATTCAAAATACGTCTATTTCCGATCACATAATAATTATCGTAATTTGCACTTATCTTGTAATAGCTGATAAACAATTGCTAAGTATGTAGATTTATTGTAGTCATTTAGTCAATTTAATGAACGGAGAGAGTGATGGTCCTCGCGAATTAAAATGTTAAGATTATTACTGGTATTTTCTTACTTTGTGTTATTTAGTGCTCAAAGTGCTTCAGAATATGAGTTAAATATACTGCATTATAATGATTTCCATGCAAGGTATGTATCCATTTTCAGTCATTTGCTTTATTTGTCTTTCTAATAATTCAAATCTGAGTACATTATTCGATTACAAGGTCAACATCACTTGTATTTAATTTTCTCCAAAGTATTAGGCGGAAGTGTAATGTGGGTCGGGCAGACGATATAGATGTCATCGTAGGAAAAACCTGGATGAGGTTGCCTCGGCAACGTGGAGACTGGCACCAGAAAAGAGAATCCTGTGAGAGAACTGTGGATGATGATGATGATGATTAGGTGGAAGTATACCATAGTGAGAGCAGTGGTGGCTCAGTGGTAGCGGCCCCGACTTACGAACGTCGTGGGTTCGAACCCAGTCAGGCGCATTACTTTATGTAATTTATTTCATCACCACTGTTCTCAAAACGATGAAGGAAAACATCGTGAAGAAACCGGCATGTCTTAGAACCAAAATTTCGAAGACATGTGACATCTACCAATCTGCACTGGGCCCGCGTGGTAGATCATAGCCCATCCCTCTCCTAGAGAGGAGGCCTGAGTCCCTACAGTGGGAACATTATAGACTGAAGATGATACCATAGTATTATTTTGCTACTTATGTCTAGTGTCCGGTTTCTGAGGCACTTTTATCGGTGGTTTATCTATTCATTTGCGTTATTGGTTCGATAACTTGTGAAAGTGCGTTTCTGAACACCGCGATGTAAGAGAATCTTCGTTTAAACTGAGATTGACTTAACTGACCAATTTTGGGCGTTAATCGGTTCCATAACTGTTAAGACACATCTGTTTGCAATGAACCCCGGTCACTATCACCTAAAGGGACCCGTAACAATGAGAAGTTTGAACAAAAAAACGTGTGGCACTCGGAGACTGCCGCGGTAAAGCTATTGCATAGCATTTTTTATCAACGGCAAATAATTAATTATTTTGACAACCTCAGTTGACAACCTTGTTATTTTCCGTAACCATAGCAACCTGGTTGAAAATATTTTCGTTACGGAATTTCGAATTTCCGCCACCACTTTTTTAAACCATTATTTTAATAAAACATTATTAAGCCACTGATTTATATTTAAAAAATATGTTTAATAAACAAAACCGGTAATAAAGACGAATTTAACTAATAAAATCAATTTTAGACGCGCTCTCGTAAACAGAGCCATCTATCGGCAACTAAGGAACTACTTATCGGTTAGATAGTTATTGACTGCTGCGTTTCGTATTCAGAAACGCAGTGACAGTTGACCGACGTTTAACTTATGCTTTACGTTATTGAACCAATAGTTAGTGGGAAGTTATCTGAGGACTTCAGCAACCGGGCATAAGTCCCATGTAACTGGCCGAATTTAGGTGTATTATTACGTAGACCTCTGCCTAACACTTCGGGGATTATATGCTATAAACTTGCTAGGTTATACTATTGTGTTTTAAAATATTTAAAAGGCCTACAACAAAACTGAATAAGCGATAGCAAAACTCAATAAATCCAACCCGTGCGTTTGACAGTTGAATTATTTCCGATTTCCCAAAGTTTAAATATTACGCCGATTCTCTCATAAGTGTGGTGACAGTTTTGTGGATGGTACTCTAATTAGAAGTAGGATGGGTTTAAATATCTAGCAACAGTCTGAAGTAGACCCTAAAAACTATATTCTTACAATCATATTTAGAGTCCTCATCTGCCCTTTTTCCCAACTATTTTGAAGATCAGCTTCCAGTGTTAATCAGATGCAGCTGAATATTTTTTTTTATTATCTCTCTGCCCCAATCAACATAATAAAAAAAACATATACACGAATAGAGTATCTCCTCCTTTTTGGAAGTCAGTTAAAAAAGCGAAACGAAATCATACTGACTACGTGTTTTCCAGGTTCGTCGAGACCAGTCCAACGGGGGCAGCTTGTAACTCATCCGAGAGTCCATGTATCGGAGGCTTCGCCCGACTCGCTACCTTGGTCCGACAGCGCCTGGCCAGTGAACGCTACTCTCTTCTCCTAAATGCGGGGGACAGCTTTCAAGGCACTATTTGGTACAATATTCTAAGATGGAATGTCACCCAAGATTTTATGAACATGCTGCCTCATGATGCCCATGTTAGTTTTTGTGTTTAATATTTTTAACAAGACGTACTTAACCGGTAGTTTTTTGTTTGTAATATCTTATACTTCAGCATGCATTTTCGTTTTTTTTTAATAGTTCATCATATAATGCGAACTTTCCAGCTTCCTTTCTTAAAAGTACAATGAATTGAAAGGAAATGTATCAATAACAAAGTACCGAAGGAACTTGAAGATTGGCCCAAACAAGGAGCTGTACAATAGGGTATTTCACCAAACAAATCTAATTAGTCCGTCTGTTAGATTATCTAAAAATATTGGACACGTGTTTTTTGTTTTCTCAAATTAAAACATGTCAAAGATCATGCGTGGGCCCCCCCACGCATGATCTTTGACATGTTTTAATTTTGATGTCACTCTGTGAGTAAAAAAGTACTAACCTTGTGACGTCACACGACTTTACAAGAGTTTTCGAAGCACTATCGTCTTCATCTTTTGTTTATGTGAAAAAAGAACGACGTGAGGAAAGTCAGGTTGTGGACAATGGTGATGATGGTGATGATTATGCTAATGAAACAAAGATTTTTAATTTCCCTTACAGGTCCTTGGAAACCATGAGTTTGACAACGGAATTGATGGAGTGGTTCCGTACTTGGAACATTTAAAGGCCCCAGTAGTCACAGCGAATATAAATGATGATTTAGAACCAACAATGCAAGGATTATACAATAAGAGTATTATTGTGGAAAAGAATGGCAGAAAAATTGGTATTATTGGAGTATTAATAGCTATTACGAATGTAAGTAAAAATTCAAAAATATACAATTCATCTTTCACTGTTAGAATTGATCACAAAATAATAATTATTATCTTTGTCTACCGTGACAACAGCCTAATTTCTTTGAAGCCATATTAATGTCGTTATACTCGGAGTCCTTATTTGAATTTGAATTTGTACTACCAAAAGCAATCTCGAAGTTTTTGAAGACTTTCATAATTTATAGAGAGCCTTTAAATACAACAAGAAACCTAGCGTAAAATAGTTGCTTAATTTAATCGAAATGTCTTTGTTTTCCAGATTCTGGCATCGACGGGTAATCTACAATATTTACAGATGAAGTTCAAACCGTTAGAGAAGAAGCCGAGAAACTAAACGCACAAGGTGTGGATATAATTGTAGTTTTGTCACACTGTGGCCTAGATATTGACAAGTAAGTTCATAATTACTAAGAACCAGGTCTTCTTCTTCTTATCGTGTAGGTAGTAAGGTCTAACGACCCTACACACCCTAGTGTCAGAGGTCGTCAAACCATGTCAGAGGCCCTCGTGGCGGTTTAGAAACTCTGATACTAGGGTGTGTAAGAACCAGGTTATAAATAATGATACTAGATAAAAATGTAGATGGCGTGAAATAAGACAGACCAAAGAATAGATGGATCGAAAAAATCATCGGAGTGATACCTATGGAAGATTAGAAGTTGGCAATCCATGGATTAGAAATGCATGCAGTGTTAGGAAATGCTACTTAAATTTCAATCAGTTTAGAATAACGGCAGATAATTAATTAAAAGTACTTTGAAGTACCAAAGAAATGATAAGTGTACTGTGTAAAAGTTGATAAAAGAAAATAGAAGGTATTTGATCAGATGACGAGTAATAGAGAAGTATGGATGAAGAAGACATACTGCACCGACCCTATATGAATAAGGACAAGAGAAGAGCTGAAGATTGATGATTTTAAAGTACTTCACTAGATTTTGAGAAATTTGTAATTCCTCTACAGTCTACAGTGATAAACCTTTATGTTCCTAATTAAAAAGTTATTCAATTTTTTCAACAGAGAAATAGCCCTTAATGCTGGTCCTCACATTGATATCATAGTTGGAGGACATAGTCACACACTGTTGTTTAATGGAGATGTGCCTGAAGACAGTGGCTTTACGCCTTATGGACCTTATCCAGAAGTTGTGGAACAAGCCGCTAGAAAAGTAAGATTATTTGAACTTATATTAAAATGATGACATAATACAGGATTTATGAAACAGCTCTGAATATATTAACATACTTAAATGATGGCTACAAGAAATTATTTCGGGAACGTTATGGGAATTCAATAAATTTGATTTGGTTTATTTTGTCATACGCAATGTATCATTAAAGAAGCAAAATGAATATAACTGAAAAAAAAATGGAGTAAAAGTGAATTTGTGATATGACAGCTAGTTTATTGAAAGAAGTTTTTCGACTTTTGCAGGTCCTCATAGTACAAGCAGCAGCACATACGCAATACTTGGGCGAGATTAAGCTAACATTTGACGGTGCTGGGCAACTTTTGAGATGGACTGGCAACCCTCATTACATTGGAAACGAAATTGAACAAGGTACGTCAGAATCTGTTTGTCTCGAACAAATTCCTACATCTGCGTTACACGAAGTGCAATCATCTATGCAAAAGGCACCTGTTAAAAACGTATTTGATTTCTGCTAAAGGCTATGCTATAAATCCTCGCTTAAATTAACATTATTTATACTTCCAGCTCCAGATGTTTTAGAAAAGATTAATGCATATCTTCCTGAAATTCTGGAGAAAGCAAACGAAGAAATTGGTACGTCTTTGGTGGAACTATCAGCAAACTGCACATGCTCAGAGTGCAATTTCGGCTTTTATATTTGCAGTAAGTATTGCCCTATGAAAGGAGGGTGTGTCCCTTAGTTAGATGATACATATAAAAAACCAGTGAAGGTAAACACCGTGAGTGAATGGTCATAATATCAGAAAACTGAAAATTCAAAGGTACAGATCGAGACTTACAAGCCTAGTGGACAACCTGCACTTTTGAGCAGGTTTTAGAGCATTTTTACAACTGTTATTTCTATGTAGGAACAATTCATTCCCTTAACATCCGAATGAAAAAGCATACGGATGGAACAGTTACGTAGAGGTGTACATACGTAGTTTCGTACCTAATTATAATCCCTTTTTTTAGGCACTACCTTTTGCTGCTCCCAATAGCTGGAACTATGCTCACTTCTGTGCCGTCAACCGAGGTGTCATTAGGCAGGAAATCAATAGAGGAGGTAATGTAGCTACAACAAAATTTAAGAGAAAAAATAAATGAAGTACTAAATTGAAGTTTATTATTAACTCAATTAATGAATAATTCATATTTTAGTAATAACTTACGAGTCAGTGATGGTATCAAATCCTTTTGAGAACAATGTTGAAGCATTTGACTTGAAAGGTGAACATATTATGGAGATGTTGGAGTTTTCTGTGGCCAACGACCCTTGGCCGGGTGCAAGAATGTTACAATATGCAGGTAATGATTATCTTGAAAAAAAAAAAATGTCTAGGTTGACCTAATCCATGCTTTGTTTGTAGTTTCATCTTTATTGGACTGATTTGTATTGCTCCCTAAATTCATTATACACCCATTTTTGTATGTAGAGCTCTTAATAGCATTATAATAATATAATAATAATAATAGTTTATTAGTACATAAAACAACAGCAAAGTACATAGAATGTTGAAACAGTGGATTGTACTACCAAGCTTGAGAATAAGGTCATTATTCCGGGCTCCTAAACTAGGTACGCAGACCTGTATCTTAGGAGTCGGAGATTTTGCGGCATCTATTTATATAATACAACCGTGACTTTTCTGTCTTTTTACAGTATAGCTTTTAAAAGTAACACAGCAAATAGATTGAATGATTGTGCATGTGTGGGCTGTGTATATGAGTGTAATGTGTGTGCGTGTGTAGTGTGTGTGTGTGTGTGTGTGTGTGTGTGTGTGGGTGTGTATGTGAAATGTGAGCGTTTGATTTAAGTTTCTTTCAAGGTAAAGTTAAGTTAAGTTAGTTTAAGGTAGTTAAGATTCTATTGTTAAAATATTTTCTGTTTCGTCATAAGATAAGGTCAACAGCCATTTTATTAATTTATTTTTAATGTCATATAAGTTATATCTATACAACGGGATGGTTTTATTTATATTATTTTAAATACGCGAACTTTGAGTAAAGAATTGTCGACTTGTAAAAGCAAAACGACAGGGGTTTGCTTTACATATAGGGAAACCATGGCGTCTTAATAGCAGATGTTTGTCTAAGGGAAGGTTGGAGTGTCTCCGCAGGACTGAACGAAGAACATACAGTTGTCTCACTGTGAGAACTTCGGCCTCAGAATATAATTGATCAGTGGGGTAGTCTCTAGGTTTAAGGAGCATCACTTTAAGAACCGCTCGCTGTGCTCGTTCTGCCGGGAGCATTGCGGTTTTGTAGGTTCCGCCCCACACCGGGATGCAGTACATAATGATAGACTGGCAAAGGCTAAGGTACACAAGAGTCAGAGTTTCGGAATTGGCGGAGTGCCTGAGTTCTTTAAAAATATGTATAAGTCTTCTGATTCTAGTGCAGAGTGCCTCTATATGCGCCTGCCAGTTGAGTTGCTCGTCTATTATCACTCCCAAGTACTTAATATTAGGGACTACATTGAGAGCAAGACAGTTACAATCTGCCGACTGATAAGGAAGACAAGTGTGAGCTTTAATAGGGTATTTCACCAAAAAAATCTGCTTAGTCCGTCTGTTAGATTATCGAAAAATATTGGATACGTGTTTTTTGTTTTATCAATATAATATTTATTTATTTATTTATATATACTTTATTGTACACCACAAAAATACATAACAAAAGAAAACATAATATACACTACAAAACATACAATGGGCGGCCTTATCGCTTTCCGCGATCTCTTCCAGGCAACCTTAGGATGGACAGTGATTTAATACGATATAAAAAGGGGCTGTTGTTGGTGCAAATAGTAAATACCAACTTATACAATATTAAACTAAAATAGATACATACATATCCTAAATAATAGATACATAAATACATACATACTAAATATTTATGCAACGAAAATTAATGAAGACTAAAGATGTTTAATTTAACAGTTATGCGAACAAGATCACAACGACAAGTAATGTTCCTTTACGAGCCTTTTAAACATAGGTAATGACTGCGCGCGTTTAATTTGAACGGGCAATGCATTCCACAAACGAGCGGCCTGGACAGTAAAGGATTTGTCGAGGAAAGTTGTGGAATGCATAGGCATTTTGAGCTTCAAGTTATCAGATGACCTTAAAAATTTCGCGTGGGAGTCGCAAAGAAACTGGAAACGTTTCTTGAGATAAAGAGGGGTGGAAGGGGAAAAGAGCACATTATACAAAAGGGAAAGGATATGAGCATTCCGGCGAAGGCGAATTGGTAACCACTTGAGCTTGACACGATATTCAGAAACATGGTCATATTTGCGCAAACCGAATATGAACCTTATACACACATTTTGAAGCCGCTCAAGTTTATCGAGTTGGTCTTGTGTAAGGTCAAGATAGCTGGCGTCAGCATAGTCAAGGATGGGAAGAAGAAGCGATTGGGCAAGCGCAATCTTGGTGGCAGTCGGTAGAAAATTACGCAATCTCTTCAAAGATGCAGCAGATGCAAATAGCCTGCGGCTAACTTCCTGTAGCTGGGCAGTCCAAGAGAAGTTCTTATCTATGAATATCCCCAAGTTTTTAACTTTTTCACTGAAAGGAACAACTGAGTTGTCAAAAGAAACTTGGGGGAGAGTCGTCCAGTCGATCCTTGAGACCGTCCTAGAACTGCCTACCACCACAACCTGCGTCTTTATGGGGTTGACCACGAGTCCATACCTCTTGCTCCACTCGCATATACGGGCCAGATCACTATTAACCGTTAGGATAGCCTCAGACAGATTTCCAAGAGGAGCTCGCGAGTAAATTTGTAAATCATCTGCATAAAGATGGTAGGAAGAAATTAGTTCGTTGGAGATTGAGTTAATAAAAACTGCGAAAAGTAAAGGGGATAGAACGCCACCCTGAGGTACACCGGCAGAAGTATTACTCCAGGAAGACAAGATTTCTCCAATGCAAATACGTTGCCGGCGGCCGAACAGATAAGTACGAAACCAGTCAATTACCGATGGAGATATGTTAAGAGAGCGTAGAATGCCAAGCAAAACATCAAAGTCAACAGTATTAAAGGCATTACTGAAATCTAGCAAAGCTAGAACCGTTAGATTACCTTTTTCCATAGCTGACCTTATATCATCCGTAATGTTCAGAAGCGCTGTGGTAGTGCTATGACCAGGACGGAAGCCAGACTGGAAGGGGTTGAGGAGATTATTTTTAGAGAGGAAAGTACTTATTTGACTGTGAATTAACCGTTCAAGGACTTTGGATAGGAATGGCAAGACGGATATTGGACGGTATTCAGAAAAGGATGTGGGATTTGACTTTTTAGGTAAAGGAATTATTTGAGCATCTTTCCATGAGCATGGAAAGACACCACTAGATGCAGAGAAATTGAGGATGTGACAAATGACGGGAAGGATAACATCCAGCACAGGAACTAACATATTACGGCTGATACAGTCACTTCCAACTGCATTGGAGGTAATCGATAGTATGCTTTTCTTAACATCACATGCGGAGAACTGATCAAAAACAAATGGAGAATAAGTAGGAGTCGGAAGTGAAGAGAGATAATTTAGTGTATTCAATTTTATTGTCCTATCATAATTGGACGAAGAAGTGAAGTGATTATTCATTGCATTAATGTCTATGTCTTTTGGGATTGTCTCTTGTCGAGTTTTACCGACCCCCAATGATCTAAGAAATTTCCAAACTTTGGAAGGGTCCCCATTTTGGACAGAAGAATGAATGTGGTGGCGATTAGCATTCCTACACACCTTATTGCAGCGATTACGGATTGAGAGGTATCTTTCCCTGTTAGCGTCATTAGCCCTACGCTTGAACTTAGACTTTGCAGTAACTTTTTTTTGCATTAGCGTTTTGATCTCATTTGTGAGCCACGGCGCCGGCAAATGCCTAACCTTAACTGCTCGAACAGGTGCGTGATGATCGTATAGCTCGATAAGTTTAGCCGTAAAAATATTGACTTTCTCATCGACTGATGCAGAGGCAAACAGATCAGACCAATCTATATTGTTGGCATCCTTACAAAGATTGTCAAGGTTCATTCCACCAAAATTGCGTTGCATGAGAATCTTAGCCTTGGCCTTAGGTGGCCGAATTTTGTATGACAGAAAAATCAGGTCATGATAGGAAAAGGCATCGGCTGAACATTGGCCATGCTTAGCGACATGATCAAGAGAAGAGGCAAAAATCAAGTCAAGTAGTGAAGGAGCAGAGTTAGTATGAGTGAGTTACTATGACTGTAAGAAGGAATCAGTTTTTCTAAGAGATTTTCTAAAGATGAAAAGAAATTAATGCGTAGAGAGGGACAATAATAGACGCCAAGAAGCAATTTTGAATGGTGTAGTTCGACTTCAAGGAAGAGATGTTCACCAGCATTAGATGGCGGCGGCTGTGCTGACACATTAACAACAGAAAAAGGAATAATAAAAATTGACGAAAATAAAATGTGTCAAAGATCAAGAGTGGGGGTTTTTGGCGTCACTTAGTGGGTAAAAAAGTACTATCCTTATGACGTCACACGACTTGACACGACTTTTCGAAGCACTGTATCGTCTTCATCTTTTGTTTACGTGAAAAAAGAAAAAATACGTGTCCATTATTTATTGAAAATCTATCTGACGGACTAATTAGATTTTTTTGGTGAAATACCCTATTGTATGAGAGAAAGAGGATGGACTTATTGAATGTGGACGGGAGAATCTGATTAGTTTCGTCTTATTTAGGTTCAACGTCAGCAAGTTATTAGACAGCCATGCCATTATTAACCGAAGCGAGTACTCTGCTCTATCCCTGGCTTGCTCCCATGTTTTACCAGACACAAGAATCGCAGTATCATCTGCATAGGAGAAAATTTCACAATCAGAGATAGAGAGCTTGCATAGGTCATTGATGTATATTAGGAAAAGGGTTGGTCCCAATATACTGCCTTGTGGAATACCATAGGTGAGCTTTTTATATGAACTAGCGACGGTATCAATGACAACGCACTGGGATCTATCACAGAGGTAGTCCTCGAGTAGTTTGAGAGTCACTCCACGCACTCCTAAACTTTCTATCTTTGAAATTAACCGAGGAACAGAGACCGTGTCAAAAGCCTTAGTTAAGTCCAAGAACACGCCATAGCAGTTTAGCCTATCATCTAGTTTACTTACCAGACTATTAGCAAAAGCAGCAACGGCATCCTCTGTGGAAACTCCCGGTCTAAAGCCGTACTGGTTTGAAGCTATTAATTTATGCTTTTCCAAAAAATATACTAAGCATTTGTTCAAAATTCTCTCCAGGATTTTTGAAAGCGTACTCAGAACGGAAATACACACATCAAAAGTGTCTAGGGATCAACATATATTTTTGCAATAACTTTTCTCCTGATTGATATTAATTAAAATTTTCTTTAAGGATTCATCAAATAAAGTGTTTTCGTTTGTCACAGTAACGATAAACCAAGTCACCTTTGCATTAATAAAGAAATTTGCCATTTTCCTAATATAGGGATTTTTGACATTTGAACCACTAACATTAAAGTTCGAAAAAAAGACTGAAATAACAGTTTTCTTTAAAATTTTATTGGGTAACTTAAACAATTAATAATCCGTGTTTCTACCGCGAACACTAACAACACAAGAACATCGGTTTGGCATACTCAAAATGAGTTCATCCAAATCACGCTGTGGAATGGCCGCCCATGTTCGTTGCAACAACAAAAAAAGGTCTTCTTGCGACTGGATACCCTCCATATTCGGCAGAGCTCTTCTCTGTAGCATATCCCATGCATGCTCAATCGGGTTCAAGTCTGGCGGCTGAGCAGGCCAGGGCAGGACATTGATGTTAGCTGCGGCGAGAGTCTGTCTTACAACTCTTGCGGTGTGCGGTCGTGCATTATCATGCATTAACTGAAATAAGGGACCGATTTGCACTTGTAGAGGAACGATGACGTCTGATACAATCGTCTCAGCATAAATTTGAGCGTTGAGGTTGCCTCTGATCCAAATCAACTCAGTTCTTCCGCCGATCCAAATACCCGCCCATACCATGATGGTTCCACCACTATAAGGATGGACTTCCTGGCAGGATTTTAATCGCTGTTGGCGTCCAGGGGTTCTCCAGTGTCGTATACGTCTTGTATCCGGTCTCATACCAAAACGAGACTCATCAGAAAAGCACACGAAACGCCATTGTTCTTCTGCCCAATTTCTGTGTTCAAGAGCCCATTGATATCGAATCCTACGATTGTGCATTGCTATAGGTGGTACCCGTAGCGGTCTTCGGGAATGAAGGTTCACTTCATGCAAGCGGTTTCTGACTGTTTGGTCGCTAATTAAGTTCCCTGAAGAGTGATGAAGCCTCACGGCTAACATCATGGCGGTTATTGTTGGAGCTCTTCGAGTTAAGATTTGAATGTATCGGTCTTGTCTCCGTGTGGTGCAGCGATACCGTCCTCCATGGCGCTCAGCCACGGTACCAGTGCTTCGGTAACGTGTCCAAAGTCGACTGATAACACTCTGACTTGTATTCAGAGCTAAAGCCACAGTACGTTGCCGGGAACCAGCTTCTATCATTCCCACGGCTCTGAGCATTTCTTCCCTGCTATGACGTCGCCGCTCCATAATAACGTTGGTTTTAATCAGTAGTAGGGAAACAGTAGCACTAATAATGTCTTCAATGCGTTGTATGTTTTTATAGGGAAAATATTGACAGCTGATTTTCATCTTTTACTCGAATTTGATTGACAGTTCCTGATTCAAATTATGAAATGCACCAAAAGGGATCCATATAAATTTATAAAATCATAAATTTATTACAAAGCCACATCTCAATCTCGAGAAATCCGCATAAAAATGCTTGATCCCTAGACACTTTTGATGTGTGTAGGTCGATAATTTGTGACACTGTCTCTGCCCCCGCTTTTATAAATAGGGTGGACGACGGCTCTTTTAAATGCTTCAGGGAAGATTCCAGAGTCTATGGAGAGGTTACAAATATGAGTGATTACGGGGGTTAATTTAGTACGCGAACTCTTGACAACTCTGGCCGGAATATTATCCCACCCTGTAGCGCAATCGCTACGGAGGTCATGGATAATTCTACCAACTTGTTCCTCATCCACTGGCAGGATTACAAGAGAGTTAGATAATTGACTGGCTGGTGGTGGTGGCGCAGTGATGGTGTTGGCACCAATTTTCAACGCTAGCTTTGTACCTATATTGACAAAAAAGTCATTGACTTTGTTTGCCGATGTTTTAGTGTCAACTGAATCTTGCAGAAGTTCACGGGGAGAACGGGTTTGAACATTAGTATTAGTGATAGATTTAATCACTTTCCACGTTGCCTTGGGATTATTTTTGGCTTTAAGAAATTCTGCCTTTTCAAAAGCTCGTCTCAACTGTTTGATTAAAGTATTGCAAAAGTTTCTATACCTCGTGTATGTGGTCTTAAGTATTGAGTCATCAGGCTTTTTCCTGACTTCGATATGCATTCTATCTCGGTTTCTTAAACAACGAACCAGGCCGGTACTCATCCACGGTTTTAGAATCTTAAATTTTTGACGTGTTCTGGTTACTCGGGTGTGATTAGAAATCACACGCTGCAAATTATCAATGAACAGATTGGTTGCTTGATTGGCGTTTGTACAAGTTAAGATAGGGTCGAAGTCGGTGTTGTCTAATTCTATACGGATAGCTTCATAATCGTACTGGGAAGATATCCTTGCTATTTTACATCCCGAGCCAGGATTGAGGAGCATAAATAGGAAGATGGCTGGTGGTCAGTAACGTGAGAGTCTAGGACTAGCACGGTAGAAGTCTTCTTCGATTTAAGCATTATATGGTCTAGACTATATGGTCATTCGGCATCTTAACGGCACTGTTGGCGCAGTGACTGAGCGTATTGACTACTGCGCTGCGAGTCGCGGGTTCGATACCTGCACGGAACAAATATTTGTATGGTTTACAGTTTTCGGGTCTGGGTGTTTGTGTATGTGTGATTAAATGTTTATAAACGCACCCACGATTCAGGATAAATTCCTAGTGCAACATAGTCCAGCCATCCTTTCTTGGGACTTCTAATACTCTCATCCCAGATTTCACAGTCATACTTTCCATTACTTTCCATCAAATGCTTTATACCATAGCAAAAAAATGTTTTTTTTAAGCTTTGCCCCACTCTAGGATTTACATGCCTATACAAAAAAAAAACTTTATTTTAGACAAGTAATTTTAATAGGTACTCGTATTACCTAATCAATTTGCAGGGTTGCACGTAGTTTTCGACGGCTCGCAGCCTGTAAACTCGAGGGTTCTTAACGTCACCATCAGATGCATCGAGTGCGACGTCCCTAGGTACCAGCCACTGGAGCTCGACAAATACTACAAAGTCGTGTCGCAGAGCTTCATTGGCAATGGTGGTGATGGTTTTAGTGTGAGTGTTTCCAACTTAATTAATAATACAATATATTTTAAGTTTGAAGTATAATGTGGCACGCCTTCGTAGAAAGATATTGCTGGGATGGAGGCAGAAGTCAGGGTAACTTTAGAATTAATTTAGAAAATAAAACTGTGTAGTAAATAGTACGAGAAACAATCCCTTGAATGGAAGCCTTAAATTCAAGCTATCCACACGAAAGTCCAGTTAAGCAGTAGGCAATCTTCTAGGTTGAAAGGCGAGACACAGTCAGTTTTATTTAAAAAATCTTAAATTATAAACAAGACTGCCACGATTTCTTGAGCTTAGATCAGAAAAAAGCTATAATTGACTGAATTAATGGTCTTCCAAACATTTCAGATGATAAGTGAACACCGTAAGAATGTAAGAGTACTCGGAGTGGACTACGAAGTGCTAATGAACTACATTCGTCATCAGTCCCCTGTATTCGCCGAAACTGAAGGCCGTATTACTATAAGCAATCCTTGCCAAGTGTAGAAATATCTTAAGTAGTTAAGCTCTGTATTTATTATGAACTCAAGGTAATATTAAAAAGTTTAAGCAGTAAAAGTATTTTAATTTAGATTGTAATACACGAGTGATTTGACCCTTAATGACGCCGGAAGACACTGGTTCTCTTCGTCTCTACGCTAGTTTCCCCAAATGAAAAAAGTCTTTCCCCAGCAATAATAACTTTGGATAGACTAACTTAATTTGAAGTATGGCATGCTTGGGTGACGGTTTGTGAATACCATTGTGTATGCTAGGCCATATACGGTTGACTTGAACAGTTTGAATGTGGAATGCGGAAAATACTTCAGTATTGTGGTTTCGCCTAGGAGAGACCCACACACATATACAGCCACCGGTGGACAAAGGCATGAATCCATTTGCTAAAGCAAATAAACGTTTACTCAGATGGTTTGGAACGATTGACGCGTATATATGCGGAACATGTTAGGCGCAAAATGATTGCAACGTGAGCATATCATCGAACTGACTATTTGTTATGTGTTTTGCAGTAAGGTGATTGACAATGCGTTCGTTGCGTGTGAGCAACGTGTTTGCTGAGTAAAAAACATGTCATTTCTCTGTATTTCTTTCATCTACAAGTTGTAAACGGTTCTTTCAGAAAGCCGAACATCAAAACTAAGTAACTCTACAGAAAAAAATATTGCTAAATTTTTTTTCAAGACATATCACTGGCTATTATATAGTAGGACTCACGTTACTCGCTCAAAACATAGTGTTGTGAATGAGAAGAAATATTTTAAGTAAATTTAAAAAAAAAACATGTAGCGAAGTTGGAACTTTCACCTCCATTATGTTTGTAACTTGAAGGTTCAAAGGTAAAGGTAAAAAATATCGCAATGATTTTTTTTACACCCCTTATATCTTTCTACTGGAATAATATTTTTGTTATTTGATTTGTTTTTGATAACAATTTATGATTGCATTTGTTTTTCCATATTCTGCATCGCTGCAATAAAGGAGAATGGGCTGATTTGCCCAAGTGTTGTAGCACTATGAGTAATATATTATTAGAAAGGTATAATTAAGACAATCAATTAATTGTATTACGGTGATGCTGAAATCCACGTCAGAAAAAAGTTACACGAGCTTAAAGGTCCTTTACATCACATCAAAGTGTTAAGGTTTAAGTAACGTATTTGTCAGCAATTCTAAAAGAACTTAGCAAATGATGTATAGATATGATAGTTCTTTTGACATGGAGCTGATCTGTTACAGCTTGCTCTCTCTGCTGATTCATTCGGTCTTCATGACGCCTTGCAGTCACCAAGCAGCGGTAACATAATATCATCACTTGGTTATTTGCAACCGCCTATAACAATGAAAAAACTCAACGTGTGCTTGTGTTCGAAGCGCCATAAAACATACCGCGATAGTTAGCCGCGACCTGTCTTGTCGACAGGTCGCGGCACATTTCACCTTCTTTTTCTAACGATGGGAAATCATCAAATGACTCTTCCCGCTCTGGGTTGAGCAGAAGTGAGTGTCAGACTCTTACTGACTAAAACCCATCCGTGTTCCTTCTTTTGCAATTTGCGTTCCATGGCTGCAGTTCTTTTTAACTCCACTGGGTCCAGTCTAGTGGCTGGGACGTGAGGTTTCCCATACCTCAGCGCTCCGGACCATGGTTTGAACCAGTGCCGGACGTAAGAGGTCGCCGCCACAGATTGATTTTTGTATGACAATGAACAGAACAGAACCTAGGTTACCGACGTAGTCCAAAGAATTGCCAAACTTAAGTGGTAGTGGGCAGGGCACATTACTTGCAGAACGAATGGCCGATGGGGCCGAAAAGTTCTGGAGTGACGACCGCGAACCGGAAGACGTTGCGTTGGAAGGCCTCCCACTAGGTAGACCAATGACCTGATGAAGGTTGCGGGTACCCGCTGGATTTGAGACACTCGAGTCCGGTCAATATGGCGACACCTGGGGGAGGCCTTTATCCAGCAGTGGACGGCTTTTGGTTGAAATGTTGATGATTGCTATTGTATTATGGTAAAAAAGTAAGTCTTAATTGTGTAAGTAAGTCTTAATTTCTTAGTTGTTTTTTCTAATATATTATTATTTCAAATAATGACGATTAATGCACATGTTTGTTTTTTGTTGTCCCCTTTTGAACTTCACTCACGTTACCTTACTTTTAAAACAAAAATAGCAGGCAGCAGTAGGCTCCATACTTAGTACATAACATAATAATAAGATAATGAAAATAAACGAGAGTAAAGGAGTACCTACGGATTGTAGGTATAAACTAAGTTAATTATTTGCCAAAGATGCATTTTTTACAATTCGATTTTTATTACTTTGACGTCGCTGAGAGAAAAAAAAATACATTTATGTGATGAGGGCAACTAGTACAACATACTAATAACATAACCATATAGCCTATATTGCTACAAGGGTTGGGCAAACCTTCATATAAGGCTGCCCATTCTCCTTTAGCAATTCCATCGATGATTACATCTCGTTCGACATAATTCTCGATACCAATATTTCATTATCTTAACACAATTCCATAGTAATATGTTCTTTATCGTCCTTATCTTGTACTTATCTTATCATTTCAAATTATACAAACGTAGATCGGTCAAAATAATTGAGACAAATTATAATGTGTGTTCAATAGTGTGTCCTACTAGTGTTTAGTTAAAATGTTTAGGCTACTTTTGTTATTTTCTCATTTTATTCTGTTTAATACTCAGTCTGTGACGGGATATGAATTGAATATACTGCATTATAATGATTTTCATGCGAGGTAAGTGTTTTTCTTTTTGAATGAATAATTACGAAGTTGGTTTTAAAAAATTGAATCGTGTAGCTGATGTTGAGAATATTCAAAGAAATGGTGAAATCACTTTGGTCGCGTTAGCGTATGTTATTGTTTCGTCTATGAGGAAAACTGAGATTATTAATATAAATTAATTCTTATAAATAATATACCGTTTCGATGTTTATGTGTCTCAGATAATTCTGTGAAGCTAAACTTCATAACAATGATACCGAAGGCGGTATTCCCAGAAGTTATATTGATAATATAAAGTTTATAAATAAAAGAAAGGTCAATATTTATTCGAAAAAACTAGATAAACATTATTTTAATCCAAAACCAATAATGCATTATTGTCTTTTAAATAAAACTAGAACCAACAATAAAATCATTAGAGTTCAAACTTAGTCTAACTAAGAAGGAGTACAGAAAGTCGACCCCCCAGAGATTGATCTAAACTCTATCGCATTATTAGTTTATCTAAGCCAATAAATAGGGTCTTAACATAGCATTATGATAAGAAACCAGAATGCCTCTAGCCCGTGTATATATTCAATGCCAGCTGATATTGTTTTATTGGCAGTGTGTGAAATACGATATGATACTGAAATGAAATTGAATAATGAAATGTCTTTTAGAGACTATACAACGTGTATGAGTGAGTAAACGGTGTGATTATACAACAACATCGTAATAGGTAGTGGAAAAATAACTTTGATGTTCCATGTCATATACTTGACATAAATGTACATTTATGTTACGGGGCAGCTGAATTTTTCAGATATACACCTCCCACTGCTGGTCTCTGCATCACCCAAAAGTTGACTGGCAGAAAATGGTTTGGGCATTCGTCTCTGAATTCTGTGTTTGATGTGTTAAAATAATTAAATATTTTGGTGCGATAACGTGGTTGACCCCATTGACAAAGTTGTTCAGTCTGTAAGTTGGTCTGAATCACAATCTTAAATATTCTAACACTTTTTGCCTACCACGCTGCCACTTCTCATGCATTCGTTCATCTGCTCTTTTTCCAGGTTTGTAGAGACAAGCCCATGGGGCACAATTTGTAACCCATCGGCCAACCCTTGCATTGGGGGCTTCGCTCGTCTCACGACCTTGGTTCGTGAGCGTTTAGCCAGTGAACGCGACTCTCTTCTCCTGAATGCAGGTGATAGCTTTCAAGGCACTATTTGGTACAATATTCTAAGATGGAACGTCACCCAAGAGTTTATGAACATACTACCTCATGATGCCCACGTAAGTTTTTCGATTGTCATATTATTCTAGAATCTTGACGATGTTATTGTGAATGAAATAATCAACTACTTAATAATGATCAGCGTCGGCGGTGCGACGACTACGTGGGAGCACAATTAGGCCCAGATTCAAAGACCACACTTTGACTTTACTTTGACTTTACTTTGATGGAAAGATCTACTTTCACGCAAAAATATATTTCTTAGGCCCAGATTCACAGACCACACTTTGACTTTACTTTGATAGAAAGATCTACTTTCACGCAAAAATATATTTCTTAGGCCCAGATTCACAGACCACACTTTGACTTTACTTTGATAGAAAGATCTACTTTCACGCAAAAATACATTTCATAGTCCTGTCAAGCTGTTATTTACTTTCCAAAAATCATACTTTACTTAGTAAAGTCAAAGTGTGGTCTGTGAATCTGGGCCTTAGTGTCCTGAGAATGGTGAGAGATCCGATACTGTTCAGGCTCACTGAACTTCATGTGTTGCGAAACCGTTGAGCATACTGTGCAGGGGTAAACGGTGTACCTAGTTCCTGTTTGTTTACTCTTAATTACTAACATTAGTTATAAGCAAACATTTTTGTTACTAACAACCTTTGCCTTGCATTTATGGACATTTTTTGTCTGAATTTATGAATTTTTTTATTAACTATTCATTGAAATTAATAGTTGACTCGCTATTTATGCAAAATAAGAGCTTTATGAGTAGTGGCGGACACTGACTAAAGGATACAATCTTCATCTTCTTCTTCGACGTTGACACGACAACGTCGCGAGGGCGATTCTGGCTTTATTCTTCGTTACCAATAAGAAAATACCAAACAATTTGAAGATTGGCTCAAACAAGGAGCTGTATATATTATGTCCATGTTTGAAGTCAAGTTGTGAACAATGATTATGATGAATATGCTAAAGAAAACATTATAAGGTTTTAATTTTCTTTACAGGTCCTTGGAAACCATGAATTTGACAACGACATTGATGGAGTGGTTCCTTATTTGAAACACTTAAACTCCACAGTGGTCACAGCGAACATCATTGATGACGAAGAACCGACGATGCATGGACTTTATGAGAAGAGTACCATCGTAGTAAGAAATGGCAGAAGAATTGGTATCATTGGTGTTATAATAGCTTCTACCGATGTAAGTTCGATATATTTATTAAGCAACTATATAGACGAAACTGTACGGAACGTTGTTCCTTGCTAGGATCTTGTTTTTTTATTGGTTTCGTTTTTTATACATGACTAACCATCGCAGCTTTTGACCATGGCCAACCATCAACTTGTGACTTAGCTTCGTTTCCCATCATCATCATCATCATCTCAATGCCCTTATCCCATTCTATTTGGGGTCGGCGCAACATGTTTTCTTTTTCCATTTTTCCCTGTTAGACGTCACGGTGGCATTTACTTCTTTCTCTTTCATATCATTCCTCACACAATTTGTATGGCTTAGAGTAAGTTGTTCCGGGTTTGTGTATGTGTCTAATTATGTTGGTGTGCTTAAAATTCCTAATGTGAAGCAAAAAAAAGTCACACTAATTCCATTTTTCCGTTACCTCTTTTATACCCAACGTTGTCTTATCAAATCATTGCTCCAAGGAACTTTCGTTTACACAATGCTATAAACCCACTGTTATTTACACCATGATTCTTCTACATGATAACTTTGAATTTTCCAGAATTTGGCATCGACAGGTAGACTGAAGTTTACAGACGAAGTTGAAACCGTAAGGGAAGAAGCTGAGAAACTTAACGCTCAAGGCGTGGATATTATTATTGTTTTGTCTCACTGTGGTATAGACATCGACACGTAAGTAAGATATTTCATGCTCGGCTAGCCATAAAATGTTCTTTCATAGGTTGCTAAAAGTACTGATACTGTTAGCCTGTATCACCCCACTGTTGAACAAAGGTCCCCATGACTTCCAGTCGTTTTAATCTAAGGCCAATGTGAACCACTGGCCGCTAGCCTTGTCCAGATTCTACGTGCTCTGCCCCTTTTTGTTGTATCAAAGCTCCAAAAAGAGGTTATTATGGCTCACAGCTCATTGGGCATGCGGCAGACGTGCCCAGTCCAGTCTCAATCAAGCTTAGCGGCTTTATGAGCAACGTCAGTAATTTGTGTTTTGTGCTCAATGTACATGGGGTAATCTATGTAATTATTATTCCATAACCACTGATCGCAACAGGTGAAATAAAAACATGTGGGAACCGTGCATGACCTAAAGCCAAAAGTTATAACACACTGCTTGACTGCTTGGACAATTGGACATTCAACCCTGGATGTGTGATGTGTGATGGATACCATTTGTACCCCTTACTCTTGCGGAGCCCCAGCTGATATGTGTTATTATTTTTATAACAACATTTTATAAATAATTTTAAAGTAATTCTGAAACATTTTGTCAACAGAGAAATAGCTCTTCATGCTGGTCCTCACATTGACATCATAGTTGGAGGTCACAGTCATACGCTGTTGTTCAATGGCGATGCGCCTGAAGACAGTGGTTTTGTACCGTTGGGACCCTATCCTGTTGTAGTGGAACAAGCTAATAGAAGAGTAAGTAATGTGTATTTCAATTACAAGGTCGGTGGCTGAGGGTTGTTCGAAAGAGATAACGCGGCCTCGGCACAAAGACCTAAGGAGGACATGGGTGGTTTTTAGTCAGTAGAAGTCTGACCCTCTCTACCGCTCTGCCCAGAGCAGGAGGACTCATTTGGTGATTTCCCACCCTCCAAAAAAGAAAAGGTCGTGAACGTGTGTGGTCTAGCGATTGCAGATGCAACTCTTGGGCATGAGGTTCTGGTTTATAAATATAATAATAATAATAATATATTTTTTTTAATATTTTTAATTTTTTTTTTTTGTTTTTTTAATAGGAAATATTTAAAAATGTATAAAATTTGTTAATTTATGAATAAAGGGAATAATAATATATATATATATATATTTTTTCTACTATTTTTTTATATTTTTTGATATCTTTTTTGATTTCTTTTTTTTAACAAATATTTAAAAATGTAAATTAGTATGTAAGGAAAATAAATAAAGAGAATAATAATTTATTTTATTTTAATAATAATAAGGCATTTAGATTTAGAATTGGTGCCCGGTTGATGACAATAGGCACAGTTTTAATTACTTGGAACTTAAACATACCTGATGGAAGCTGAATCAAGATACAATATGAATCCATGGTTTAACTGTTTTCAGTAGTTGTCTATTACAATATTCATACATATTATGTGTTATTATATCTAATGCTTAATCTTTCAGGGTTTACTGGCTTGATGTTATGTCCACGTATGTTTGTGTGTGTTATTGAAACTAACATTGCAATTTTTAAAAACATGTTCTCACATGATCCGAAATGTTTTGCAGGTCCTAATCGTGCAAGCAGCAGCGCATACGCAATATTTGGGAGAAATCAAGCTCACATTTGATGCTGGTGGCCATCTCCTAAATTGGGAAGGTAACCCTCATTACATCGGAAATGAAATTGTGCAAGGTAAGTTACTTAATGGGCAACGGTTAGAAAAACTGTGAATGAAGTCTGGTCATGTTTGTAAATACCTGCATAAGACTTTGATCATCTTCAGCCAAAATAAGCAATAAGATAATTAAGTTTTCTGTGTCCAGCCGAAGATGTTTTGGAAAAGATTAACAAATATCTGCCAGAGATTGAGGAGAAAGCTAGTCAAGAAATTGGCACATCGATGGTTCAACTATCCGCAGACTGTGCTTGCTCCGAGTGCAATCTTGGCAACTTCATTTGTGACGCGTTTTTGCACGCAGTGAGTATTTTTTTCTCCACTTAGCAATAAAATGGCCATCAGCTTCTACACTCTTTCAAATTAGAACTTCGCCATCCAGTTTTTCCCAGCCTTCTTTATGAAAGAGCCTCTCCACTCTCCACCTAACTGGATGCTTTCCCACGTAATGCTTACCTGTACGCAGTCTCCTCTCCTGAACGCGCGGTTCCACTGGCCAACGGTTCTTCGATAAACTTTATGAGCATCCCACATCAACTTACCCACTCCTATGCAAAAAAAATAAAATTTAAGCAGTGAAGTTCTGGAGTTACGACCGCGGACCTGAAGACGTTGCGTTGGAGAGCCTCTCACTAGGTGGACCGATGACCTGGTGGGTGATGGTTGCGAGGATCCGCTGGACCAGTCAATGCGGCCGTTGTCCAGCAGTGGACGTCTTTCGGCTAAAATGATGATTATGAAAAATTACTACTGTTTTAGGCTCTTAGCAGAGCTGAAGGCAATAACTGGAACTCCGCGCACTTCTGCGTTATCAATCAAGGTGGAATCAGGACAGCTATTGATCACGGAAGTAAGTTCTGGCACAGATAATGTTTCAATACTGAAAGTAGTGCCCTTTGATAGCTTTACCGGTTTTCTGCTGGCTTTTTCCAGTCATCAGTCAAACCTTTCCGTGTTTGCAACTTACACAGCCTTTTTGAGATAGTTCCTGCTGTGTTTGTTGGCAATTTATGACAATTACTGCCATTAGTCTACTTGTATAATTAATTGTTTTGTAACGTTGCCTATTTCAATTTTGATCACTGAACCGATAAATTGGTAGCAATGTAATAATTGCCTATGTTTGTCCAATTAGGTACGTTATTTGTACAATTACCCCTTTATGATCATCGTGCTTTGATAAGAGTTGGTGTGATTAGAAGTGGTGAGAGAAATGATAAACTTTCATAAAATATTAAAATTTTAATATTTTCTACAAGGGCAGGCGATGGCCTGGAGCGATTGTCTATCTGACCTCTACAACCCGGTTACTGAGTAAAACGATATCCCTTGGCAAGACTGTTTCTCAGACTTTCAGGCACATAATATTCTAAGACTATTTTTTAAAATTTCACTTCCATTAAAGTGTCCTTTTCACCACCTAAATAACATATTACATCCGTTCCAGACGCTGATTCGTTTCAAAAGTTTCCAACTTAAAGTATTTTAAAATTCATATTACAGTGATAACTTACGAGTCGGTGATACTGTCTACACCCTTTGAGAACAACGTCCAAGTTTTTGAATTGAAAGGCGAACATATTATGGAAATGTTGGAATTTTCGGTGGCCAACGACCCTTACGCAGGGGCGAGGATGTTGCAAGTCGCAGGTAATCATCGAAATGTTACTTTTTACTAAGTTTTCTAACTTATTACCAAAGACACGGTCCATCATGAAAATAACTTCTTCAAAGTAGAAAGCCTTAGAACAAAAAACTAGTTTAAAACTTTAGGCATTTTACATCAAGTTGAAATGAAAGTTTTGAAACTGTAATGCATCTTCTAAATTTTATTCAGTGTCTTTTGTGGCGTTGGTACCTAATTCTGATGTTACTCTAAGTTTTTAAGTTATACAGTCATTTATTTCTTCTGTGCAATCAAGACAACTATTTTCGATGAGGTGTGGATTGAATGATTAAATGGGTTAGCGACTTTGATTTGAAAACAGATTCAAAAGAACCAATATTTGCACTAAATGTTGAGTTTTGAATGAGTTCTGCTAAATTTGTTCCAAAACAAACGAAATCCCTTTAAATACTGTCCATTATTGTTTACTATACCCTAAACAGAGAACTGAATCGAACATTTTGATTTACACTATTAGAATTACAAGTAAATGCTGAACAAAACAATTTTATATGGGTTCAGCAGATTTTATGTAACGGTCCGTTACACAAATAACTCTAGGGGTTATGTTTGCCTTTCGTAATGATTTATTGTTTTGTGTAAATAGTTTTATTGCTTTTTGCGGAGCCCTTCTAAAGTATAGTGCACACTTATCAACACAGATAGGTTTGAACCTGAAAATACCAATTTTATCAATGTAAACTGACATAATCTGTTTAATATTCTGTACATTAGATGCTTGAGAGAAAATTCGTTAGTACACTTGCTGTCAAAGTCGATATTCAGGAGATTCCCCACTAATTTATCGTGATCTTATACCAAATAACGCTCAATCGCAGGGTTACGCGCGACCTTCGACGGCTCACAGCCGGTGAACTCGAGGGTTCTCAACGTCACCGTCAGGTGTATCGAATGCGATATCCCTAGGTACGAACCGATCGAGCTCGACAAATACTACAGGGTCGTGTCGCAGAGCTTTCTCAGCGGAGGCGGCGATGGTTTTAGTGTGAGTGTCAATCCCTTAACGTAATCTATAGCTACTAATATTTATAAATGCGAAAGTAAGAAGTCTGTATTCATTTTTCATCTTCAGGCTGCTAGTTTAGGATAAAGATTTTTCTTATCGTGGTAGTACGTTTTCGTGATTTTGTAGGTATCGATAATAAAAACAAAGGGCAGATGAGTTTTATCGGCTGCAAATAACAAAATGATAACCTCTAGAATATTCGTCTCATAGGTCTAATTCAAACAATGAACCAGCAAATTAATAACCTATTTCGAAGCCACATAAACCACCTTATGATACGGAACAATACGTGAGAGGCAAAATTATTATAAAGCTCCCAATAAGAATCTTATAATTTTGAACCCTGACACTGTTCTATAAGGTCCCTTATTTCAGCTAATATCAATAGGCTACAAGGCTCACCTACAAGTTAACATTAGCATAATATTGTCTCCATAATGTACATCGAAGTTACCGTGAAATTGGAATATTTCATCAGGCTTGCTTTATGAAGAAAATTTTGTACGTAAATGTCGAAAAGCTAGCCTTAGTTTCTTGTAATTTCGCGCTGCTATGATTAATTTGTTGGTAACGATTTCCTAAGTGACTTTTTTGCAAAGGAAAGTTGCAAAGCAATACATTATAATATCTGCAAATGTCACTAGCCCATCGGTCTTTCAATCCCATACCCCAAGAAATTCCTTAAAGATTATCCTCTAGAAATCTATTTTCATCATCTCTATGAACAAAAAGCGACATCTAAACGGATGGCTAATTATTATTTCACTTTTTGAATGTCATTCATTGAACTGTCGCCTAGTAATACTGAAATCGGTCATAAGCTACTTCAAATATTCCAGGACTTAAAGCAGTTTTCGATGGAGCCCGACCAATAGGCAGCCGAGTGCTTGACGTATCCATTCGTTGTATAGAATGTGACATACCCAAATACGAACCCTTGTCACTTGAAAAGACCTATAGAATTGTTACAACTGACTTCATAGCCAATGGCGGGGGAAATTACACTGTGAGTCCTAAAAATAGGGTTAAAATTCTTTTGTTAGCAGAGAAATGCCCGTTATTTTTAATTCCTTTTTATTGCTAATTATTTGTGGGAAAGCGATGGATGTGGTCTATGATAGAAAGAGCATACCCAGATAATTATCTGTTCACTCTTATTTATAAAACAGACGGGTTGAATGTGAATGTGGCATGTTCCGTGGTTTTTGTAGTTATATGATTTTGGGTCAATAGTAATGCCGGTGTCAAGGTGTAGATTTGGGATCATCAATCAACTCGTAAACTATCCCACGGAAACGTGCTACCGGGATAAAAAAGTATCCTCTAAGCTGTCATGGTGTATTAATGTGCTAATTTACAACAAAACAAAGGCGCGTACTGACTGAGCGCACAGCCTCGCGAGGCATGCGCGCGAGGCAATTCATGTGGTCGGTCAGGACGTGTCTCGCCCGAGGAAAACAACGAAAAAATTAAAATGATATTGTCGCGCGACATACGCCCGAGGCTGCCTCGCGAGGCTGCGGGCTCAGCCAGTGCGCCGGCTTTTGACTTTCACATTTTCAAAGGATCACTAGTATTTTTAAACTTGTCTACTGACGACAACGGTTTTTTTTTAATACAGGGATACTGTATATTTAACGTCTTCTAGAATGATCAGCTTTGAAAACACATCTGCCTTTTGACGTACAGACACCAGCACATTAAGTTACGCGAAACTGTCAAATTTTCCCAATCAACCATGAACACAATGTTTTAGCGATAAAGTTCAAAGTCATTTAAATAAATTTGACAGATTGTAGAAGCATGATATATGTGCTGGCGTCTGTACAGACCTTCGTCAAAGAGCTATCAAACATTATTTTTGATTTTTCAAGGTATACCGAAAATAATAATGAATGTACCTATGTCCCTTCAAAATGTTAATAGTTATTTCAACTTTACAGATGATAAGTGAAAACCGAGGGGAGGTAACAGTTCTAGGAGTAGACAACGTTGTCCTGATGGACTACATACGTATGCAGTCACCCTTATTTGCTGACAGTAACGGCCGTATGACGATAAGCAATCCTTGCATTGTGTAATATAAAAAAAATGATAGACCTGTCAGTTTTTGTGGCACTATTTGTAAAGTTGACATGAAAAGATTTTGAATGACTGAATTTGTTGTTTCATTAATATAACAAGTAAGTACAAATTGGAATTAAAACATCTTGATTTTATGTAGAACCGTAGTAAATAAATTATTATAAGTCAGTACTTTTCTTTTTTTTTTTTTTTTTGGTGGGTGGAAAATCATCGAATAACCCCCCCCCCGCTCTTGGGCAGAGCGAAGGGGAGTGTCAGACTTCTACTGACTAAAAATCAAACCCATGTTCCTTTTTCTTCGCCCTTGTGTCGGAGCCGCGGTAACCTTTCGATATCCACAGCCCCGACGGAGTCAGCACTTATCTCAAGTTCAATTTCCGTCAATATTATCTTAACAAGCAAAATAAAATCTTATTACGATCCCGAAAGCATTTAAAAATGTTCTCATTCACAAGATTTATACAGTGCAGAAGCGAATTGCTGAGAAAATAAAAAGTTTCAGAAATTAATTGCCATAATAAATTATTCAGTAAAATGATCGGGTACGAACTGCTCACAAAAAACCTAGTTAGTCATGGACCTGAATCGTTATTCATCTTACTGAAAAACTTATTTAAATGGAATGTGAATGATTCTCATATTTTCAGTCAGGTCCCTTTAATATGAGTCGTTTTATTGAGAAAATCTTTGAGGAATGAAGGCTAGGTTTTTATATAATATTAGAGATTATTGGTCCTTTTATCCGTATTTAGGATAATGCTACATGAATGTTACTTTTCATTACTTTTATTCAATTGTGAAGGTTAAGTTACCAAAATATAATATTATCCTATTCTTGACGGAATTTCGGTCATGGAGGTCAATCTCAACGGTGATCTTGCGACCAGATCAACAGTTTTTGTCGCAGTATTAACGTGGCCAACAATATTTCTATCGTTGGATTGAAAGCCCTCCCACCAGGTGGACCGATGACCTGGTGAAGGTTGCGGGAAACCGCTAGATATTTACGCGGTTTACCGTTCTACGTAACAACACTTGGGCGAGACCTATGTCCAGCAGTGGACGTCTTTTGGTTGAAATCATGATGGTAATATTTCTGATGATCACCGTGGGACACTGGTATTAGGGCTTGGTAGAACATGAATGAGCACCTATTGATTTGAGTCTTATTGTGAATCAATAGCCATATATTTAAGAAGTAAGTCAGGTAACGTCCACTGCCAAGACTATCATAGCTGCCAAACTGTACTTGGATCTTACACAACTGTGCAGACGCCAGAACTCATTAAACATTGCCCTCATTCTTAGTCCAAAATACATCGCTACTTCAGTTTATTCATAAAAGAAATACTTTGAAAGTAAACTCTCAAATGTAAATAGAAAACTTATCAAGCTCTGACGATATTTCTGCATTTTTAAAAAGTTAGTAGACGCAGTTTTAATGCAAAATATTTTGAAGAAGCAAGTTTTGCAGACCGGCGAGGACAATTAAAAACAGTTTTCTTTTCAACACTGAAACCGGGACAGTAGTTTTCTTTGATTTTATTTTTCACCATTTTATCAAATAAGGTTAAAACGATAATCGTTGCCTCCGTCAGCGTAAATGCTGTTTAATTAATTGTTGTTGTTTTGAGTTTTTAATTAATTGCTTACTTTTTATATTTTCATAGTGAATTTAATTTTTTTGAACATAAGTTTTTCACCTGGTAATAGGCTGAATGAAATACGCACAAAACTGAGAAGAGTGACAGAAGAAAGGGGAGGCATATATCCAACAGTGGTTGATTCTGGGATGAAATGATGAATAGGCTAAAGTAAGGTTACCAAGGTCATCGTGACAAGATTATTGGTAATGATTGTTTGGTATTTACAGGCAAGAGGCCCACAATAACTTAATAACTTAAAATAATCCCTAAGATGGTATCACTGCTAATGCTAAGAGCCTCATTAAACTACCTTTAACGACTTTGAATCACGAATGTAGATGCAGAAATTTCCTAGAATATTTACCGACATGTATAAACCAAAGCTCACATTAAACTACTCTTAATATAAAGGCTTCGCACACCGCTAGTTACTGAGATGCAATGAACCGTGAAATTGCACCGAGCTGCACTTTGAAAACTCTCTATTATGTATGTGTAGTCAGCCTTATACAGGCAGCTACACACTATCCCGGCAGCACAGATTCTGATCAGAGTCGTAACATAGATAAGATAGCCGTCAGCCATGTCGTGGCCTGTCATCAGTAGTGTGTTGGAACCTTCTTTCTTCTCCTCCTAAACCTATGTTCCCTAGATGTGGCAAAGAGATGTCAGCAACATTGTAGAAACCCGCAAGGGACGACGCCCGTCGGGACTGCGGGTTGTTCGAAAGAGATACCGCTGCCTCGGACACAAAGGGCTAAGAAGGAACATGGGTGATTTTCAGTCAGTAGAAGTCTGACACACCCCCTAGCGCTCTTCCCAGGGCGAGAGGAGTCATTTGATGATTTCCCATCTAACAAATAATAAATAATTAGGGGAATAAATAGTAGTACTATTTATTCCCCTATTTATTTATTACTATATTTTTGTGGGTGTGACTAGAAAGTACACACTACACTGATTGGTTTAACGCTAATCGTACGGCCGAACGCTTTACGGTAAGTTGGAGAATAAAATGAAAGAATTATCGAAGTGTTAATCTAGAGAATTTCTATCAAAAACGACGTAATTTATTAATTCCAACAGTAAGTGTAAAAGGATTTCTAACATTTTCGACGTATAAATTGCGTCTTATTCAAAACTTCTAAAGAAACCCCTTTTATTTGCAAAAAAATGGCAGACAAGATCCAGTTGGATACGAGTACATCTAATTCCAAAATATCTAGCTGGATCGTAAAACCACTATCCATCAAACGTAGATCGTAAATTTTATGCTTATCGTTGTAAGCATCTTTTTTTTTATTTGTAGCATCTGGCAAGTTTAGGTTCTGGATTAAAGGCCTAGATTTCAGAATTGAAGTTCTGTATTAACTGCAAAAAAATCATAGTGATTTATATTATGTACTAACTATACCGATAGATTGCCTTTTGAATTGCCTTGTATGCCTAAATACTAGTGGACCATTCGTTGGAATTTACATTGTAGACCTTTTTTTTGTTTTTTTTTTGGAGATGGGAAATCATCAAATGACTGCTCCAGCTCTGGGCAGTGCAGTAGGGAGTGTCAGACTTCGACTGACTAAAAATCATCGCATGTTCCTTTTTAACCCTTGTGCCGAGGCCGCTGTATCTCTTTCGTACAGTCGAACAAGCTAATAAGTTTACAGCCAGCTAACTTGTATTTACTTTTAAGACTATACAGATACATTTAGAGACTGATGTCAAACGATACTGCGTTTGACATCAGTTGCTTAGTGTGAAACACTTGATAAAATGAAATTACAATCAATATTTTCAGTGTTAAAGAATTATAAAGATCTCTACCCTGTATACTTATTAGCTTGTTCGACTGTACAACCAGCAGCCCCAACGGTATACTGTAGACCTTGAAACGAAAAGACGTATTTAGATGTCGTAAACAGTTTACCAATTGATATGAAAAAAAACCGGCCAAAAGCGTGTCGGGCCACGCTCAGTGTAGGGTTCCGTAGTGATAATTCTTTTTTTTGTTTGAAAAAAAGATACGTTCAGGATAATAAAATATGTAAACGAAGTTAAAAAAATGCTTGCATATACGATTATACTACAAACTTAGTCCAGAAATTATTTTGTACAACTTTTTGTCTTTTTTGTACAAAAACTGTTTCCATCCAAGTTCAAAATGATTTTCCTAGAAAGTCCTTATAAAGTTCTACTTTTCAGATTTTTTTCAAATTTTCTAAACTTATGGTTCAAAAGTTAGAGGGGGGGGGACACATTGTTTTTTACTTTTGGAGCGATTATTTCCGAAATTATTGACATTATCAAAAAAATGATTTTAGTAAACCCCTATTCATTTTTAAATACCTTTCCAACAATATATCACACGTTAGGGTTGAAATTAAAAAAAAAATCACTTCCCACTTTATATTTATGGGGGTTACCCTAATAAATTTTTTTTTTTCCAATTTTTATTTTACCACTTTGTTGGCGTGATTGATACACATATTGGTACCAAATTTCAGCTTTCTAGTGCTAACGGTCACAGAGATTAAGCGAGGACGGACGGACGGACGGACGGACAGACAGACATGGCGAAACTATAAGGGTTCCTAGTTGACTACGGAACCATAAAAAAGAAGTAAATGATGCGGTGACGTCTGACAGGGGGAGAATGGAAAGTAATAAGTAGAATGGGACAAGGGCAGGAAGATACACTGGGGACACTGTTTAACAAACTTGGAAATAGACTTTCATACTGCTCCAAAATACAAAAAAAAAACTAAATGTGGCACTCGGAGACTGCCGCGGTAAAGCTATTGCATAGCATTTTTTATCAACAGCAAATAATTAATTATTTAATTTGACAACCTCAGTTGACAACCTTGTTATTTTCCGTAACCATATCAACCTGGTTGAATAGTGAATCTTGAATATTTTCGTTAGGGAATTTCTGGATTCGCTCTCCACGCTCAAGGCCCGCGATAGAAGCTATGCAATAGCTTAAAAAAAAAAAACTTGTATCCATTTCACCTCAAACAATTTCCTATTTTACATTCCCCGTCTTACCGACATTCACTTGCACAAAGTTCGCCATATCTAGATGTAATTCATCACAGATAGTTGGTAATCCTTCGGAAACTTGCCTTGATCCACATTCCTTGCCTACAAGTGCGCTTACTCAACGAGGCTTAACTTTTCCTGTTATCTGTTTTGCGTACTTTAGCAGAAAGTAGAAAGTTCCAGTAGAGAAACCTATGTCAATGTTTTTATTGCAAGATCGAATGACGGCAGAAGATTGGAAGAGTTTTACCGGTCAAGGGCTAAACGATGGACGATCGTTCTTGTTATATTTTCTTTTTAGTTTAGTCTTTCTTTTCTTTTTAATTTGTTTTTCTTTGATTTGGTTATTTTTTTAAAGATTGTTTATTATTGTGTGAATATTCAATGTTCCTTGTGGATTCCTAGATGCTTGTTAATTTTTTTTCTTATTTTGTTTTCGACCTACTTGCTAAAGTATGATATGATATATATTTTTTTTTGTTTTTGTGAAGTAGTTTAAAATAGTAGATTATCGCGAGTGACGATTTAAATCGCGAGCGCAAAGAAGGACTCGAGGTTTACTCCCGAGCGTAGCGACAAAAATTTAAATCACGAGTGAAGCGAGGGATTTAACCTTCGGCATGCCTGGTAGGGTCCGTCAGACCCACCTGTGTACATAAACCATTGTATTTCCTTTAAATTCTAATTTCTCGCCTAACCGCACTTAGTAGCTGGCCGTTATGAATTGCTAGGCACCCGAAGCCTACTACCTGAGACCAGAACGCACTCTCATGGTAGTAGGATGTGCGTATAGTTTTCCAATGTGCAATTTTCTTTCGGACCAGAACTCTGGAAAATGTTTGTATACCTACTGAATATTCTTTAGTTATTTATAAGTACATAGAAGTGCCTTATATGTTTATATAGTCTGATTGAGATCTCTTTAGTTTTTAATAAGTAAAGTGTGCATAAGAGTAACTAAGTTCAAAACGATTTAAAAACACTAATTAAGTTTAATTGGCATTATAATTATTAAAAGTTGGTGATTTGCAATATTTTTTTATTTTTTATTCTAACATCATCATTTCAGCCGAAAGACGTCCACTGCTGGACATAGCCTCCCCTAAGTGTCATTTTTGCTTAGGGGGGGTTTGCCATAATCGCCACGCTTGGCAGGCGGGTTGGCGATCGCAGTACGGTCGATACAAAAAGCACAGAGAACGCTGCTGCCCATTCTCTGGTACATCCCTTAGTCGCCTCTTACGACACCCACGGGAAGATATGGGATGGTGCTATTCTTTGCGTCCGACACCATACAGAACATTCTAACATACACCTCTAGTAAACATATTAGTACATTTAAATAACTTATTTATCAATAAATGTTTTAGAATTTATAAGTTAAAAATCCGGGTCTGATAAACCCACCAGGCATACCGTGTAACTTTTAGTCACTAGGCATGCCGAAGGTTAAGACGAGTCCTGAGTGTAGCGAGGGATTTAAGTTCATCCAAGACTAAGACAGCTTTATCACCGAGGAAAATACTCTACTTTTCGTACCATTTGCGAAAAAATTAACATAATAATAATATGAGATAAGCATTTATTAAAAATAATGACAATTAAAAGTAAAAGTTAACATTCGAAACATTGGTCCAATTATTGATAGAAACATTCTCCCCCTAGAGGATGAATGAAATTCAGTACAATTTTCTTTCCCTGTTTTTAACAGATTAAAATGACTATTGTTATGTTCGCTTTTTGTGGCATAGAATGTCACTTTTTTGAGCAAGTGGTACGAAAAAGGTTTTTATGAAGTAGTAACGAGTCTTATTGTCGTGTTGTCGTCCACCTTGTTAAAATCTACAAATTCAGCTACATTTTATAACCAGGTTATTAAAATAAACAATAGGTACTAATTTATTAATATCGCTAATGGGAGTTTTTATCAAGAATTTCTCAGCAGCAGATGGAAATAGGCTAGCCTCCTATTACATAGGATATAAACATAGCTGGCGTTACGTGGTTGTACTTGTTACACATCTGCCTAACCCTTCTGGGGTTACAGGTGTAATGTTATGTTTATGTAGGTAATTATTTCTGATTTCTGTTGCAAACATAAATATTTTATTCCCATGAAGGTAGGCCGTAACTCCAGAACGCCACCTGCTTCGATTCTTACTCCTTTTGCTACGTCCAAATTCATCTGGCTATAATATTTATTTACACCATCAAAAATGGCTACAAATGAAACACGATTTAGGTAATAAATAGTTGATTTGTTAGCTTCATAAGGCATTTAATGCTAGTTTCTATATAAAGGGGAGAGTACACCCATATGTTTTACGATGTCTCGTAAAATGTCTTAAGAGGTGTTTCTTCTGATATTGGATGTGTACCGAACATTTTTGGTGAAAACGTGTCGGTATGAAATAGCAAATAAAATAACAGATTGTGTTCACTATATCTGTGTTTTATTTTGCGGACCAAAAGTGATACCTACGTTATTTATTACTACCTGATACCCGCGGCTTCACCCACGTGAATGTCGGTCAAATTATAATTATACTAAAACCTTAATCGGGAACCACTCTATCTATTGGTGAAAACAGCATGAAATTTGGTGCAGGTTGCGATAAACTCATAACATAAGTTTATTGCAAACGGACAGACAAACAGACGCACGATACGCGGCGAAGGACTTTGTTTTATAGTAATTATGTAGTGATAGTGATGCATTGGAAAAAGTGGGGCTGAACATAAATGTTGCCACATAGCTTTTTGATAAACTAAACTTTTGGTTTAGTGGTCCCAAGCGCGACTGCTAAACCTATTCCTGTGTCGGGAGAGGTGTTGTAGTATTTTTCTAACAGGAATTTCTGTAACAGCCACGGAGTCAGGAATTGTTCTCGGTGGATGGCAATTGGGTTCGCTCTCTAATATATTTCTGTTATATTGTTGCAGAGAAAAACAGTTGTTCTATTGGTATACGACGATTTTAAGACGAGGGTTCTTTGCAACACCATTCTTAACTAGTAGACAGGGAACTTAAAAAAAAATTGGTGAAATTAAACCAGAAATATTAATATTTTCATAATGGGGATTTCTGTCAAAATAGCTGAGGTTCATCATTACAACGTCTTGCCCTTAAGTCAACAATAACAGGGATTTGTGGTCAATATGAGCAAAGCGGTCATAAACTGGTACCTTTTACAAATATAGCTCGTCATACATAGCCGTTATATTATTATGAGAAATCTTATCACCCTCGTTATAAGACGGTGATAAAATCAGTAATATTACAGTAGCCTTTGCCCTATAGTGGGGACACAGGGTGGACATAAATAAATAATTACGGTAAAACCTATTGGTTCTATGAATAATGATTTCAATAAAAACTTATGACTTGTGGTTAAACTTGTAAATATGACGGTAAAGGTTTTATTCGTTGGTCGTGAGCGAAACCAGAGTATGAGGACCTTTTTTTTTTTTTTTTGGTGGGTGGAAAATCATCGAATAACCCCTCCCCGCTCTTGGGCAGAGCGAAGGGGAGTGTCAGACTTCTACTGACTAAAAACCAAACCCATGTTCCTTCTTCGCCCTTGTGTCGGAGCCGCGTTAACCTTTCGACAAACCACAGCACCGACGGGCGTCGGCCCTTGCGGGCCCCTCCTTGCTGACATGTCTTTGAGGCGCGCGTGGAACACGTACGCGCCGCCGACACGGTCTGTTGCCGTCGGCCGGACGGCGAGCTAGCCCGTTACTCACCGTCCACAGGCCCGCGTCTAGTGGCCGGAGGTCATCGCGTGACCCCCGACGCCCGGAGCGCCTTCCGCGGCGGCTGGGACGTTGAGAGGTTCTCTCCCTCTCTCGTTCCGCCACCTCCTTCACTGTAGCATCACTGCTTCGCAGAAGGAGGCGACGGCGTCCCATTCCTCTTCGCCCCGGACCATGGCTTGCACCAGGGCCGGACGCGAGAGGTCGCCGCCGCCGACCGCCGCTACGAGAACACGGCGGGGCTCTGCCCAAGCAGGGCACGCCTCCACAGTGTGCTCCACCGTGTCCTCCGGTCGATCCTCGCAGTGGAAGCATCCGGGCGTTTCCTCCCGCCTGATTCGGTACAGGTACCTCCCGAAACACCCGTGTCCGGTGAGGACCTGCTTCAGACGGTAGGTGAGGGCGCCGTGGCGCCTCTCCAGCCACTCCTCAAAGAGGGGACTTACCGCCACTATCGTGGCGTGCCCTGAGTATGAGGACCTGTGTTCGATTTACGTGCTAAGTGGGTTATTGGGTTTTTCCGTATATGGAATTTTCCAATAGCAGCCTTGAAGCTTTGATTTGAGCCCAGTCATTTTGTGAATAGAATATACCTACCCTACATTGTGTCAGACTGCTGAACAAAGGCCTCCCCTTTCTCCTTCCATACTTTTCTGTCCGTTAAAATATTAGGCAACCGGGCATAACTTTAACTTGGCTTAGACGGAACCCTCAGCAGGGTGCCAAGTACTACACGCACTTGGCTCGACTTTTTACCCGACTACGGCAGGAGGGTTATGATTTTGCAATATCTACTTATCTGTCAACAAAGTCCTTATTCCAATAGATTGAGCCTGTGATAGTAATGCGAGGATTTCAACACCATCTTATAGCTTCCAGCTTTGCCATAAAACTTCAAAGCGACTCTTATTTAAGGGTTTTTGGTCTTTGCAATCAATTTACAAGAACGAATACAGTTATAATGTAATAGAAAATTCTCAAGTTTTTTTACTGTTTTTATTCTTTGACAATCTCTATTTGAGCACTGCGTTCGTATTGTTTCTTTTTATTAAAATATTATGTTCTTTTCAAATAATATTTTTATTTCAAGACTTTTGAAGTCTAATAAATGAGCGAATGCGCTCTTGCTTAAAATAAACCGAATGATAAAATTGTTTGCTGTATTTTGTTTTTCTTTTTAATATTTTGTGATCGCTTTACCTAACAGTAATAATTTATTTAGTTGAATGAAGTATTATCCTATAGTTGTACAGTTTTATACATCCAACTGAGCAGCTTTTTTTAGGGGTTCTTCTAACAATGAATTCAAGTTATGTATTTTTAATAATGCTATTTAGAAACTACATGTCGTACAAATAAACTTAATATATAATACTAGCGGACCTGGCAGACGTCGTCCTGCCCGGACAGCAGCGCCACCTACCGGATCCAATTGTAAATTTAAACCTTTCTTGAATCCACTTGAACACACACAAAAATTTTCATCGAAATCGGTCCAGCCGTTTAGGAGGAACTCACACACGTACAGTAGAACTATATAATTATGTAAATAAGATAATATAAATATACTCAGCAGACGAAATAAATTCAGTAAATAACAAAGTTGCAATCTGCCGGATAATTTACCAGAAACTTATCTAGGGGTCGTAAACCAGGTCATAACTAAAGATGTTTCTTGCCACAACAATAGTAACACGGTGTGTACAAGATATAATATTTTCCGGTTTATAAACAAGATCCCATTCTTCCGTACAACAAGAGTTACAACCGCCTAATAATCTTACCATGTTCACTTATTACCAAAAACAAGCTGTTTAAGGCGACGATAAGAGGGACACCGTAAAAACGACATGTTTTTCGTTGCAGAGTTAGCCGTATTGCTACTTATTACAATTCCAAAAAAAATACAGTGTATAGTCAAATGTATAGGTAAAAGACTTATGCAAAAATATTTTCTAAAATTAATCAAGAACTTCGAAAAAAAAATCACAATCACAATCAAGAAAGAACACGAAAAAACTTTTTCGTCTCGAAATGCTCATTATTTTGAGCGATAACTGTTATTTTTTTTTTACTATCAGAAAGGAATTTTCCCCCTCTTCCAGCCCGAAAATAATTATGTTATTACTTTTCTTCTCTCTTTTCAATTAGAGATATATCGGAATTATTTCAAAGTGTCAAGGAGACCCTCAAAGAAGACCTCAAGATGAATATAGAGCAAAACGAAGTAAACAAATTATACCGCTTGGGAAAAAATAAAGTTCAGAATAAATCGAGGCCTGTGCTATGTTCTTTTATAAATGCATGGAAAAAAGATGAAATTATGAAGAACAAAAAGAGTTTTAAGAGCATTCATGTATCGGAGGACTACTCAAAGGAAGTTTTGGAGAAAAGGAAAGCGCTGTTGCCACAACTACAGGAAGAGAGGAAAAAGGGGAATACTGCTTTTCTGAACTACGACAAACTAGTAGTCAAAGAATCAAGCACTGAAAAAAGGAAAAGGGAACCAACAACCTCACCGTCACCCTCTAAAAGTCAACCCAGAAAACAGCAAATCCTGAGCTCTGCCAAAGCTCACAGGATAAACGCTTTCGATGCAATGAGACCCAGATCTAACTCTCTGACCAACAACCCTACACCCAAAAAGCAATAGCAATTAACCGGTAAACGGAAAATCATAACAAACAATGAAAATAAACAAACAGAAGAAACACATCTTCCCCCAAGCCGACTGGTCCTCGTGGGGGACAAAGACCACAACCCTCCAACAATACAGAAGAATAACCACAAGGAAACAAAAATATACATTGCAGCTCTTAATGTACTCACGCTTAAAAATGAGGAAAATCTTATAGAGTTGACATATGCACTAGAACAAATTAAATGGGATATCGTCGGCCTCAGTGAAATAAGACGATTAGGAGAGAGAATTATTTCTCAACCAGACTTCCTACTGTACCATATAGGAACGACGCCAGGCCATCATGGTGTTGGTTTCATCGTCAAAAAGTACCTTGAAAAATCTATAGAAGGTTTTATTGGAATCTCGGAGCGCATAGCAATGATGAATCTGAAGTTACCGGGGTATGAAGATTCATGGTCTATTTTACAATTATATTCACCGACGGAACAATCGGACCTGGAAACAATAGATCAATTCTATCTTGACGTAAATAAAACTATCCAAGAACACGCCCACAAAAATTTAATAGTCATGGGAGACTTCAATGGTCAAATTGGAGCTAAGCGCCCAGGAGAAGAGACAGTACTAGGATCATGCATCTATAGTAATAAAAATAGAAGTAGAAATGGAGAAAAACTTATAAACTTCACTTTAGAAAATAACCTAACCATTTTAAACTCAGTATACAAAAAAAACACTAAGAAAATGTGGACCTGGATCTCTCCAGATGGGAAAACAAAGAATGAAATCGATTTTATAATGACTAATAGAAATAACTGCTTCACAAATTTTGGCATCATCAACAAATTTAACTTCAACACCAATCATAGACTGATCAGAGCTGAAATAACATCAGCACAACCAAAGAAACCCAGACCGAGACAGGGACTAGTAATTGCTAAGCTCAGCAAGCATCAAATGGGACAACTAGTAGTCAGCTTAAGAGATAAATTTGCAAACTTCAAAGAGATGACAAAGACCCTAGGAACTCAGGAAAAATACAACTGGATAGAGAATGCTATTGAAGCTAAATATACGCTTACTGCTAAGATCAGATCTGAACCGAGTGAATCAAGAAAATGGCTAACAACCAACACTGTGAATTTGCTAGAACAAAGAAATCGCTTAATCAACACAAAAGAAGTAAAAGACAGAAGAAGTCATATAGCAAACATCAGTAAAGACATCAAAGAAAGTATAAGAACGGACAGGAAAACCAGTAGAATGGAAATTATCGAAAAGTACGTAGTCAAAACGGGAGGTGTTAAAAAAGCTTATAAAGAATTAACAAATTCAAAGGACTGGATCGCAAAAATTAAAAACGACAGCGGAGAATGGAACCACCACAGAACGGATATATTAGGAATCGCCACATCTTATTATAAAAAAATATATGAACGCAACACCGTACAGGACATTGACGATTTAATAGAAACCTCAAACATACCTAACATCCTTCAGGCTGAAGTAGTAAATGCTATAAATAGTCAAAAGAGCGACAAAGCACCAGGACCTGATGGTATAAACAATGAAATTTTAAAAGAAAGCAAAGAATTTATAACACCAGTCCTCACTGACATGTTTAACGAGATATTAAGCTCCGAAATTATCCCACAGCAATGGACAGAATCCAACATTATTCTTCTTTATAAAAAAGGAGATAAATACGACATCGGAAACTACCGCCCTATTAGTCTTATGTCCAACATATATAAGATATTTGCCAAAATAATACTAAATCGGATTGAAAAAATACTAGATGAACACCAACCCATTGAGCAGGCAGGTTTTCGTAAGAACTATTCAGTGATCGATCATATTCATGTAGTGCGCCAAGTTATGGAGAAGTACAAAGAATACCAGTGCACCTACTACATCGCATTTATCGATTATAGCAAAGCATTCGATTCTTTGTTCCATGAAAAGATATGGGAGGCATTAAAAGATCAAGGAATTGAACACAAATACATCCGCTTAATTAAAAACGTATACAGCCAGAGTACGGCGAGAATCCAATTGGAAAATAAAGGTGAACCTTTTAGAGTGGGCAAAGGCGTACGACAAGGAGATCCCCTGTCACCAAAACTATTCTCGGCGGTGCTAGAATCAATATTCAGAGGTCTTAATTGGGAAAATCTCGGGATCAACGTGGACGGTGCCTCATTAACGCATTTGAGGTTCGCAGATGATCTTGTGCTATTTGCTAAAACCCCAGAGGACATAACAAAAATGATAAACGAACTGGCTACGGAAAGTGAGAAGGTAGGGTTAAAACTGAACCCGGAAAAAACAAGAATAATGACAAACGGAGAAAGAACCACTATAAATTTAGGAAACGACCAAATTGATTATACAGACGAATATATCTACCTGGGACAGCTAATAACACCTGATAATCCGATGCGCAAAGAAGTAGAAAGAAGAATAACCAATGGCTGGAGGAGATACTGGGGTCTGAAAGAGATCATGAAAGATAAGAATCTTCATATGAATGTAAAAAGCAAACTATTTAACACCTGCATCCTACCAGTTCTCATGTACGGCAGTCAAACATGGACCTTATCACAAAACACGACTTGTAAACTTGCAACCTGCCAATACGCAATGGAAAGAAGCATGATGAATGTTAAGAAGTCAGACCGTCTGAGAAACCGTGTGATAAGAAGCAAAACAAAGGTTACAGACATTACGTGCAAAATTAGAAGGCTTAAATGGCGATGGGCAGGGCACATGATAAGAGGAAAAGACAAATGGAGCAAAATTGTGACACGTTGGTATCCTAGAGAAGGTAAAAGGAAAAGAGGTAGACCAGAGAAAAGATGGGACGATGACATAAGACAAGTGGCAGGCGTTACATGGAACAGAGTGGCTCAAGAGAGATATGAGTGGAAAAGATTGGAGGAGGCCTTTGCCGACTGGCAAACAGATCTACAGAGAATCAGTAAAATTCAAATAAAAGAATAGATTAAGATTTAGATTTAAGTTTTTTTCATGTATTTTTCTTTTCATTGTTTCACTGATCTGAATAAAAGGCTATTATTATTATTATTATTATATTATTATATCAGAAAGGAAATTTAACCAACTAAAGACATATGTAACAATATTTTAACATTACAGCGTATTTTTTTTTAAATAAATTAAATCTGCGAAAAACCACTCATTTCGCGCTATTCGGCCGCAGTGAGAGACGTAACAACCGCTTTGTAGTGCAAGCTGATTAGAACTTTATTCTGACATTTTTCAAACGAAGTTTGAACCACTACAAATAGAGTTGCTAATTTGAGGTCTAATAAGTGTTAGTAGATTTCTACTACTGTTATGTGCAAGTGTTATTAGGTTTTTTCTATTAGGAATTTCTCAGTAGCAGACACAGAGTCTAGATTTGTGCCGTTGATGGCAATAGAGTCGCCCCCTATTACATGGGGACTTAAAATATGGATTACAGGTTTGATGCTATGGTGCTATGGTGTGGTGTGGTTAATAGTCAGATGCCAAGGAACCAAAACCAAGATTTGTCTTTTACATTTTATAGGTCAGTAACCAATTAATCACTACATAGTATAAAACAAAGTCGCTTTTTCTGTCCCTATGTCCCTTTGTATGCTTAAATCTTTAAAACTACGCAACGGATTTTGATGCGGTTTTTTTTAATAGATAGAGTGATTCAGGAGGAAGGTTTATATGTATAATAACATCCATTAAATAGTGGAGAATAGCATTGCACCCGTGCGAAGCCGGGGCGGGTCGCTAGTAATATATAATTCAATATTTGATTTTACTCATCATATCAATAACTTTTCGTGGGACCAACTGTGAAACCATGACGGCAAAAACTGTTGTCTCACAATTACACTCTTATATAATATGTAGCAGAATGACTCGTATATATAGTGAAAAGAGTCTCTAAGCTGTGTGTGCTGTGTGTGTGCTGTGTTTAAGTATTCGCTGAGACAGGCATCTTTGTATAGGCGGGAGTTTAACGGAAATTGCTCTATTAGTTAGTATGAAGAATTAGTAGCAGGGATCAAAAGCTAACAGATAATTAGGATATCCCACAGCTGCGGAGTTTCTTTCTTTCTTTAAGTTCACGGGTGACACAGCATGCGGCGCTAGGTGGAAGGTGGGTGTTTGACTATAGACCGCCATCACTTGACAGGTGGATTGTGAAGAGTTAAAATTACATTATTTGGCTCGAAAAAGTCTTGATAATCTTTTTCACAATGCTTTTTTGTATTCTTTGATCGAAGAGATTACCGAACCCTAATGTTCATGAAGCACAAACAATTTCAAAGGACCTAAATAATAAGTTAGCGGTGACCTTAATTAACTTAAAATATAATAAGGTTTCGAAGATTAGTTTGGTCTGGGACATTAAGAACTTGTTCCCAGGAGAAATCTGCGACGCGAAACTTTGGAGGTTCGACTTTTACGTTTGAGATAAAAGTCCGATAAGTGGTAGAATTTTAACTTTGTTGGTAAACTTGAGAAAATGCAGGAGACTGCGGCCATTAATGTTTTTGCTGTGTGAACGTGAATGTTAAAATGGAAATCAATCCGTTTATTTCAAATAGGCCATTTACAGGCAGTTTTGAATTGTCGAAACCAAACAATAATGTAATAAAGCTACAGTCATAACATAACCCATGGCATAATTACTGTTGGGCTGCGGGTTGTACGAAAAAGATACCGTCGCGCGTCGCCCCGGACACAAATGGTTAAAAAGGAACATGGGTGGTTTTAGTCAGTAGAAGTCTGACACTCCCTTCCGCTCCGCCCAGAGGAATCATTTGATGATTTTCTAACATACAAAAAAAGGCATAAAAATTTATTGTGAAAGTAGTGTAGTTGAATAGTTGCCCATTTTAAAGTGTAGATCTTTATGGAGAACAACGGGCAAGAAACTCCATGGACACTCTTGTAAATAAGTTACAAAACCTGGGTTATAATTATCATTCCTTTTGAGTTGGTATGTTATGTGAGAACGTGTAGCAAGATGTGCACGATTTAAGGAGAAGGTCCGGAAGGCTGAAATACCTTCATTGATACGTTCAAGTTACAACCGTCAGAATCTTACAATACAAAAATGTACATAAAATGAAAAGTACTGGGCCAAACTATGTTAATTTTTTATTGGACCAAATGGCAACTATTCCACATCAAACTAAAAAAGAATCACGTAAATCGGTTCATAAATCTCGGCGTAATCGGTGTACATACATAAAAAAAAAAAAACAATCGAATTGAGAACCTCCTCCTTTTTGGGAAGTCGGTTAAAAATAGTATATATCAGAAACCCTGTATTTTCTGAAGAGTAAAAGTACACCCACATTTTCATGCAGTTAATAAATGTACAAAAAATTACTTATGTATTTGGTTTAACTAAATAATTTAAAAAATAAGGGGATTGGAGATCCCAGTTAATTTTATCGTGCGTTAGAATTTTTTATTCAAACAAAGAGTCACCCACAGAGCGATAAAACCAGAATTTAAACCACTTCTTCAATGGAATGAAAAAGTTAAAAAAGCTTTAATTTCTCACAATAGGGCATTTCAGCACATTGTTACACATAGAGCCATTTCATCAGTTTATACTTTACTAGCTGATGCCCGCGGCTTCACTCGCGTGGATGTCGTTCAAATTATATACTAAAACCTTCCTCTTGAATCACTCTATCTATTAAAAAAAACCACATCAAAATCCGTTGCGTAGTTTTAAAGATTTAAGCATACAGACAAACAAACAGACAAAAATAGCGACTTTGTTTTATACTATGTAAGGATAAGGAAGTGTCATATAGGAACCGTTGTTTATTTTTATTCATCACTAGCTGATGCCCGCGGCTTCGCCCGCGTGGTTGTCGGTCAAATTACATACTAAAACCTTCCTCGAGAACCATTCTATCCATTGGTGAAAACAGCATGAAAATCGGCGCAGTAGTTTTTGAGTTTATCGCAAACAGACAGACAGACGCGGCGGAGGACTTTGTTTTATAATAATTATGTTGAAGTGATACAGCTTGTCTCACACGTAGAGGACGCGCGTGTGTCCTAGCACTGGATAACTAGAGACTGATTATGAAAATTATGCATAATATAATGTTTAAAAGATGATTTGATTGTGCTTTCATTGGCTGCCCTCGTTGCTGTCCCGTTCTTATCGCCCATAAACAAGTCATGAAGTCATCCAATTAATAAGTCATGAAGATAAACGACAACCTTGTCAACATTTTTAATTATTAATATAAAGGTATTAGTTGGAAAAAACTTTATTTCTATGACACAGTCAGGGTAATTGATGATAGTTACGTAATTTATTGCGTTGTAACCATTTCATGCAACTATCAATAATTGTTGCACATATGGGACAGTTTAAGTTACTGGTCAATTAACTTAAACATTAATTTCCCTCACTTCTCCATCAAAATACGATAGTTCTCACAAGGTTGAACAGTCTTCCTCGCTACGTGTGGTTCGCACAGTGAGACAGATTAAGAGCTTTACGTCGACGTCAATTATTTGTTTCAATCAGTGCAAGCGTGACTCAGCGCCGATTCCGATGAGCTGCCAACATTATATATGGAAGGAGTGTATGCATTATTCAGTTTTTATTGTCTGGATTAATCGTCTGTGATTTATTGCGATTTTTTTTATAGACTGTAGTTGGAGAAGGGCGATGGAACGACGCGTATAGGGTATTAAGCTCAGCGACAGAATACGCAATATCACAATACGTTCTAAACTGGAATCGCTGATGTTGGCAATAAGACTGCTAGGTTGAAGTGGAATTGGGAGGGCCATCTCTGTAGGATGCATCAGGACTGATGGGCCGTTAGAGTCGTTCCGCAGTGAGTGCGAGAAGACGGCCGCCTTTACCGAGGGAGGCCGCAAAAACGCAGGCGCGACGACTTAGAAGCATTTGTGCCAAATTGAACGGAGAAAACCACACAGAAGAAGAGTGGCAGGCCATGGTCCCGAGGCATTTGCCTATATAGTAGGACAATATAGGCTAAAAAAAAAGTTGGGGAAATGATCTGTTTGGGTCTAGGTACGCACGGAGTTGATTCTAATGCTTTTGAAATAGTCTAACTCGTTCCGCTAGTATTACATTCATAGTTTTAAGACGACCTACATAAATTAAAGGTGAACAATTTAAATAAATTTAATAAGATAATTGTACAGTTTGCATCTTTGTTTCTTAACTAAAATGAATTCATCGTCATCATTTCAGTCCAAAGACGTCCACTGTTAGACATAGGCCTACCCCAAGTGCATTTTGCTTCTAGTAGATTCCCGCAACCTTCACCAGGTCATAAAAAATATTAATTAAGTTCGTTCACCCACAGCAGTATTTTAGAAGTTCGATAAAATTGACTTCGTTTGCATTGGAAAAAACTGTGTTGAAGGTGACAGTTGAGGGCGGTAAAATGGGCCATAAGCAAAGGTCTGACGGTTCTATAGTAGAGTTTATGTTTGATCTCAGCACTGAAAACGTAGGATATGTCTCCAATAGCATATGCTAATGCTTGCACATATGTTACCCTAACCTAATATTACAGAAAAAAAACCACTGAAACTTGGACCACTAAATAAACACAGCACCTAAAACATACTACGCCAACAGTAAAATCTAACATAAACTGTGGTAAATAAGCCGAAATCTACATAAAATACGAAAACACGTACCCCAATGTAGACACACAGTTAAAATGACCAACCCGTCCACCATCAAAATGCAATGAAGCATGATTACATTCAGTTAGTGTTCCGAGAACTAGACTGGATGCATAATTCATACTCCAACTGGCGTTCAATAATTCAGGCCGAAGGCCGAGAGCCGAAAGCCGAAAGCCGGCCACTCGATGGGTTCAGATGTTTTATTTTAGTTATCACTTATTCAGTTGTTCGCGACTTGAATGATGATAAACTGTATTTGTATGAAGTTATGAAGGGTGCGGGTTTGTTATTATGATTTATGGTCGCGGTTTGTGTGGAATAACTACGTTTAGCTATTGAGAATGTTTAGGAAATTGTGGTGATTCTCGATTGAAGGATCAATGATTTTATTTAAGTCATCATCTTCCTTCTCGAAAAGAGAGGACATCTTTTCTTCCATCCTCCTTTGTCAACTGTCACGCTGATTTACTCCTTTTTCTTTCAACTCATTGCTCACACAATCCATCCATCGTTTCCTTGGTATTCCTTATTAAAAGATTTTTTAATTAAATTACAATCATTGAGAAGTCATTAAAAGCATAGGTACAATATTTTTAATAAATACTGCTAGAAAGTCGCGCACACCGCTTATTAGTCTGACGCTTATAGGGAAAAACGTAGCAGCTAAAAATATCAGACTTACGTTTTACTTCTTGTCGATGGCAATCTCAATTTTGTCGGCCCAAAACTGAGCTACTAGTTTGGCACTTTCGGTAGCATTCATCGGTTCCTGTAGTTAATAAACAACAGGACACGCAGGACATGATATTAAGTACCCCATTTGTTTGAGAAATACCACCACAATTACACTCCAGGCATATTTATACTGTGCTCCAGGGCAGAGTGTTTATTGAATCTGGACTTTAGTAGGTTTACTTTACAGATAATATGCTTAATGTATGTATTAACAATCGCTTTCAAATAATACAGATTAAAGATAATAATAATATCTAAAGATTAGACATATAAAACCTTTACTAAGTGACGGCTTAAATAATCATTAAACATCTTTGAGTGCGGCAGTTAGACACGAAAATAAACTCGATCATTACTTTTTTATAAAAAAAAATACCACCATTTTACGATGTCATTACAAGACATAACCGCACTCAGAAAACGACGAGTTTTTATACAGAATGTCGTAATAAAGAGTACAATCGCTTTTTGTTAACACCATCTTATTTACGACTGCACCGTAAAATATATATTTTGGTTGTAAACGTGAGTTTTAAAGTGGGTGTAAACGGATATTTTAACCCTTTATTGGCGATGTATGTCGTAAAATGGGGTGTAAGGAAGATGCGCACATCAACTGGCTTCCTTCGTGGGGCAATCTTGGGTATGAGATGCAGGGAAATAGGAATGATTTATATAACACAACCATACTTACACGCTAGGCATTAAAACTGAATATAATTATGTCCCTGTCAAGGCTCAGCAAGATAACCTAAAACTATAATATAATAATATTTCAGTGAAAATCTATAATTTTCTTCTTTTTCTTTCTCTTTTTCGAGGTTGGTGCCAAATCTGTTGTCAGATATTTTATGCCGCCTTATGGGCTCTGATTTAGTATATCGCTCAGGGATGCTGGTTTCCTCACGAATTCTACGTAATAGTCATTAATACCTTAAATAGTATGGCATCATCATCATCAACATCATCATCAGCCTATAATGTTCCCACTGCAGGGACTCAGGCCTCCTCTCTAGGAGAGGGATGGGCTATAATCTTCCACGCGGGCCCAGTGCGGATTGGTAGATGTCACTTATCTTCGAATTTTTTGGTAGAACCAAAACATTCATGCCAAATACACACATGCCAATAGTATGGCATAATTTATATTATTCCTGTATCTCAATTATATTAGAGGTGTTTAATTTACACGGTGTCATAGTAAATTCTATTTAATACAAAAGGAGCTATCGTATGAGAACTAACTGCTCGTAACTTCAAGTAACTGTTGGACCCTCCTCATTCTCATCATTTAATACCAAGAACGCAATCTTCATTCTTTAATCCAACTGTCTTGCAGTCTGAAAACGTCCAGCTCCTTTCATCTCCATTATTTTACACTCAAGACTCCAATATGTGAATATACGACCTATTTACTCACTATCATAATGCACAGGACAGACTTAATGAAGAATATTTGAAGTCTCAAGTAGTCTTTAGTTAAGTCCGCGTCTTACTTATAGTATGCACTAAGCTTTGATGAAGTCTGTTAGTACCAAGAGCTGTATCTTCTAGGAAAGGTTTATTAGGATGGAACCTATTTGATGTTGTTGATACGACAACATTGTTGCGTAAGTGTGAAAGCGTTAGTTCTGTGGTTTTCATTAATACTAGCTGTTGCTGCGACTTTTGTACTTTATTAAAAGCCTCGCATATCCCACAGCATACAACCGGAATGTCTTGGAATAAAAAAAAATCGAAGACATGTGACATCTACCAATCCGCACTGGGCCCGCGTGGTGGATTATATCCCACCGCTCTCTTAGAGAGGAGGCCTGAGTGAAGATTATAGGCTGATGATGATAAATATCCCACCACAGGGGAAATACCCTCCTTCCTTAATACATGTACATTTTTTAAGTTTGTTGACTATTACTCGTAGACTTGTAACGGTAACGTCTTCTAAGCTGTGATAGTTTTCCTTTTATTTTCGTTATATATGCTACTACTATGAATTTTACCACACGCCCAAACACAACGCATAAAGGTGGTTTAGGTTGGCACACTTGAGTCTAACAAAAAGTTTCCAACAAAAATTAAAAATATCTGAAAAACTCATAGAAATGATAAATGTTTTAGTTTAGGCGTTGCATACAAATTGAAACAGGTGCTATTGAGCTTGTTCCGGACTTCCGGCGTGTGCAACGATGAATATAATATTTTATACATGCATGTAATTTAGAGCCGGCTTTACTGGCGATTAAAAAGTCGCACGTACAAATCCTATCACGTTAAAATTTGTACTGACATTTTTTTATTGCGGTTTTTTCATATTTTATTTGTTTAATGATTTAGAAATTGTAAACGTGTTTGAGTTATTTAATTTATTACCTACGTTTTATCTATTTTTTTTATTTTAATGCCATCATGTAAAAATAGCTGCCGAATTACTTTTGATGTAGGTATGATAGCTGATAGCTTCCACTGTTGGGCCCCAGTGAAAAGGAGTGAACCACAGCGCCCACTCTGCCTTAATACCCTTTGTTAGACGGCCTAAATTAAATCTTTTACATAGGTCATACCGACAGAAGAGGAAGCAAATCCAGATACAACAAGATTTTAAGAGAGATAGATTTTTGGACACCAGCAGACGCATAGCATACATTGACAGCTGTCATTTTGAATGACGCCTTTTTGAGACCATTTTTAATCAGCCATAGAACAGATAAAAAGGGATCAACATGGTGTGTTCAGTAAACAGTCTTCTATTTGCATACAGGACCCGAAACCTCAAATATTTATTCTCTTTCATACTGGTCCGACAGATAATATAAGACCGATAATAATTTTTCTCAAGATTTTTGCCTTCAGAACAATACGAATTCAGATTTCCATCTTAATTTCGCTACGAATGTTTAATATCTCGATTTGAAATGGACTTTTTTATTCATTTCATTGTAATATCGTTTTCTGTTTATGTCTTCTCAGATAAAAAGATGAGAGCTTTATTATTAAATTAAAGTCCGCTCTGCGACGCGATCGACGCGTGGCGTACCTATGTGTCAGCGAACGATATATAAGTAGTTACGTACGACGCGAGTGTCAGTGAAAAATGGCTTTAAAAACTGTTAAATGTAGCAATTGCAACATTGTTATATCGGAGTTGCTCGCCTTTGTGCAAAATAAGGCTGATGTGATGGACGAAGACAGTATAATACGTTTGTGTAATACGGCGTTCAAAAGTGAAGAAATTGTAACGGCCAAAAAGTTACTTTTTGAATCCGTGCAAACTAGTAGTCGCAGTATAATCCGTAAAGGAGGTGGAAAAGAAAAACGTGACGTGGAGGACATCCTATGTGTCATCAAGGAGACCGACCCTGAGTGCCTGCCAGTCTTTGTTGCAAGAGACCTTCATCGTCTACCACCGGTAACTTTCGACCACCTGGATGCTACGAGGCTGCTAAAAGATATCGTATTATTGCAGCACGATATAGCTGTTATAAAAGACAGTTACGTGACCAGGGATATGTTGAAAGTCTCATCTCCACAGGTGAAGGATTTCGTGAATAATCGGCGCAGAGGAGCTGGACTCATGGAAAGTTTTGATTGCGAAAGTGGACCTATTGGTCTGCCGCATATTTCACCAGATGAGTTGGTTAAAATAACTGACTCAACATTTAATAACTCGCAGGTACCTCCGTGCACAAATAAATCGGTTTCGCGCAGTCCTACACCAAAGCATCGTAATACCGTCTCACTCGTGCAATCCTCATCGGAGACGCGGGCGCCCGCCGAAACCGGTTTAGCTGAGGCAAAGAACAAGCAATTGGAGGCCGGCACTGTGGTTTCGACGATAGTAACGAAACAGAATGATAAAAATTCGTATGCTGGGGCTGCGGCTGCCGTTGTAAAATCGTCACATAGTCATAAAGTGATGTCTACTAGAATAAACGAACCAATGCAAGTCAATAACAACGAATGGACGCTTGTACAGAGAAAAAGGAATAAAAATAAATTTATTGGCAAGAAAGGGACCGCTGATGTTACGACTGAATGTAAGTTCCATGCCGCAATAACAAACATACCATTTTATATATATAATGTAAGCAAGGACTGCCCTTCATCTGAGATTTCCGAATATATAAAATGCAAAACGGCGGTAGAAGTTAAATTAGAAAAAATAAATATGAAATTAAAAAAGGATTATGAGGCATATAAATTCATGATTCCTAAGGATAAATTAACTATATTTATGGATGAAAACCTGTGGCCGAGTGGAATATCCTTCCGCAGATATGTTACGTTCAACAAAAACTGGAATAAGAGTGATAATAACCAATCGAGTGCTATTAATTCTGAACAATAATAATGGATGTGAACTCTAAGAACAAGGACACTTCAACTAAACTAATTAGTTTCAACTGTAAGTCTTTTAAAAGATCCTTTGAGTGTGTTAAGATGTTAAGTAGTGACGCTGATGTAATAGGACTTCAAGAGACTTGGTTACAACCTAGTGAAATACCGTACTTAGGGGAAGTAAATAAGGACTTTAGTTTCTTTGGCAAGTCTGCAATGGACACAGGTGTAATGTTACAAGGTCGTCCGTTCGGTGGCGTAGCCCTGTTATGGCGAAATACCCTATTTGACTCAGTGACTGTTATTCCATGCAGTAGTAATCGCGTTGTTGCTATTAAAGTTAGTGTGTTGAACCGATCTAGCTTGATTTTTAATGTGTATATGCCTACTGATTCGCCCGATAATCTATTAGAGTTTGTGGAATGTTTAAGTGAGATAGTGGCCATAATAGATAGTAGTGATACTGAAAATGTTTATATATTAGGGGATTTTAATGCACATCCCGGGGAGCTCTTTGGAAAAGAAATGTTAAACTTTTGTTCAGAACAAAATTGGTTTTGTGCCGATTTAATTAAGCTGGGGGTTGATTCTTATACCTTTGTAAGTGATGTGCATGGTAGCCGTCGGTGGCTTGACCATTGTTTGGTAACCGAGGCGGCGTTGAAGTCTGTAACATCTGTTAGGGTACATTATGATAGCTACTGGTCAGATCACTTCCCGTTAGAGCTGCAATGTGATATGGCGATGGTCAGGCCAAAATCGACTCCATTACATGATTTTCAAGTAAATAAAGTTATGTGGGGCGAACGTAATATAGATCAGATTGGATTGTATACCAAAGAATGTAACTTTAAATTAAGGCAAATTGATTTTCCTAGTGATCTAGGTCAGTGTTGTGATAATATGTGTAATGAGCTAGAACATAGGGAAGTAATTGATAACCTATATCATAAAATTGTTTTATCGTTACGGGAGGCTGCTGAGGCCACGTATGTCAGTCACTGTAAAGGGGGGGTTTTAAAGGGTCGACCTATCTTGGGGTGGAATAAGCATGTTAGGGACGCTCACCGGAACTCCAGGCAAATGTTTACAAATTGGGTTTGGCATGGGAAACCAAGCACGGGATATATTTATAAAGATATGGTCGAGTCCCGAAAGATTTTCAAACAAAAACTTAAGTTTTGTCAAAATAAACAGGACCAAATTAAAATGGATATATTGGCTTCAAGACACAACAAGAAAGACTTTCGCGGGTTTTGGAAACACACCAAAAAATTAAACCCCAAGCCTGGCATTCCGGTGTGTGTCGACGGTGTAAGTACGCCCGGGGAGATAGCAAACCGGTTTAGGGAGCATTTTACAATACTACCTTCGAAGTGTGATGTGAACAGTGTCGTTGCTGAGGCTGTTGTGTTTGAGGTACCTGCTTGCATTATGGCTAAGCAGATAAGAACAATCATTAAAAATATGAGACGAGGCAAATCGCCGGGACACGACAGCCTTAGCATAGAACATTTTGAGTATGCCGGACCGCATCTCTCACGACTGCTGGCGTTATTGTTTACGTTCTGTATCCGACACTCCTACCTACCCGCTGCGTTGATGAGAACGGTGGTTGTACCAATATTGAAAAATAAAACCGGTGACGCCAGTGACAAAGGTAACTACAGACCGATCTCATTAGCTACTATTACGGCTAAAGTACTTGATGGCGTGTTTGAGGGGCTGATTAGTAAACATCTTAAAATACACGATGCTCAGTTCGGGTTTAGGCCACAGTTATCGACTGAATGTGCTATTTTGTCCCTTAAGCATACTGTCAGGTACTATACGGAGAGAAGTACGCCTATATATGCGGCATTTCTAGACCTTTCCAGGGCATTTGACCTGGTAAGGTATGACGTCCTGTGGTATAAGATGCGCAAAACGGGAGTGCCTGACGCCATAACAAATATGTTTCAGTATTGGTACGGCCACCAAACCAATCAAGTTAGGTGGGGTGACGAATTATCGGAGGAGTACAGGTTGGAATGCGGGGTGAGGCAGGGGGGATTGACCTCGCCAGCGCTTTTCAACCTGTACATTAACCAACTGATTGTCGAGCTCAGTAGCACTCGTGTTGGCTGTTCTATTGACGGTCTGTGTGTCAATAGTATTAGTTACGCGGACGACATGGTGCTGCTGAGTCCGTCAATTAGCGCACTCAGGAAGTTGTTGGCGGTCTGTGAGGCCTATGCAGAAGCGCACGGACTTGTGTACAATGTACAGAAAAGTAAATTGCTGGTGTTTAGGGCAAAGCATAAAAAACCAGCACATAATATGCCACCGGTTATGTTGGAAGGTGTGGCCCTTGAAAGAGTGCTAGATTTTAAGTACCTGGGGCACATAGTTACCGAGGACTTGAAGGATGACGCCGATATGGAAAGAGAACGGAGGGCGTTGGCTGTCCGATGCAATATGTTGGCCCGCAGGTTTGCACGTTGTACACCGGAAGTAAAAGTAACTCTTTTTAAGGCTTTCTGTCAGTCGTTGTACACGTGCACTCTGTGGGTTCGATATACGCAGAGGGCATACAACGCCCTCAGGGTTCAATATAACAACACTTTCAGGATGTTGTTGGGGCTCCCACGTTACTGTAGCGCATCAGGAATGTTTGCAGATGCACGTACTGATGGTTTCAGTACCATCATACGTAAAAAGACTGCTTCCATGATGCGCAGAGTGCGTGGGAGCGGCAATGACATCCTGAAGGTCATTAGTGATAAGCCGTGCTGCACCATTATGGCGCATTGGGTACGTGTCCATGTACATATACCCAGTGCGTCAAGTGAATGCGGCCGGTATATGAACTAAATTATGTACCGTTATTCCATTCCCAATTGTTACTAACATAGTTTATAAGTAGTGTGTATTACTAACATCATAATTATGGATCAAGGTCTGAAATAAAGTATTTTTATTTATTTTATTTTTATTTATTATAAAAGTAATAACAATCAGTAGGATTATACAAAATCGTTTCGATAATCTTGGAATTTGAAGACCTTAAGAGGGTTTTGTCGCTTGGAATTTCGTACTTTAGGGGCCAACCTATTGAAAGGTAGCAATTAGAATAAATCTCAATTGCTTACAGATCTCTTAGATTCAACCTCAGTACATATTTTTTCAAAAGAAGTCTTCGTATATTTTTTTAAGACAGTTCTTTCTGTTGTGTTTTACTGAACGTCGAGAATGGATTTTTTGAATAGGACACCGTTTTGTTTCGCCAGAAATAAAATTCGACAGTCATTTAGTTTTATCTATATCTATAAAAGCGAAAGGTCACTCACTCACTCACTCACTGATTCATCACGAAATCTCGAAAACCGCTGGACGTACAAAGATGATTTTTGGCAGGGAGGTAGTTTATGGTTAGTAGACGTCCGCTAAGAACGGATTTTGCGACAGGGCCGGATTAGGGTGGTCTAAGGGCCCTCGCAAGTTTGTATGAAACTCCTTCATTTTTTGTGCTACAATCTAGATTTTTGGCAGATACGTAGTTTATAGTCAGTGGGCGTCTGCTATGAATTAATTTTGCGACAGGGCCGGATTAGGGTGGTCTAAGGGCCCTCACAAGTTTGTATGAAAGTCCTTAATTTTTCGTGCTATAATCTTGATTTTTGGCAGAGACGTAGTTTATAGTCAGTAGGCATCCGCTATAAATTAGTTTTGCGACAGGGCCGGATTAGGGTGGTCTAAGGGCCCTCGCAAGTTTGTTTGAAAGTCCTTCATTTTTTGTGCTACAATCTTGATTTTTGGCAGAGACGTAGTTAATAGGCAGTAGACGTCTGCTTAGAACCGATTTTGTGACAGGGCCGGATTAGGGAGGTCTAAGGGCTCTCGCCAGTTTGTATGAAAGTCCTTCATTTTTTGAGCTACAAAGTTGATTTTTGAGACGGACGTAGTTTATAGTTAGTAGACGTCTGGTAAGAACAGATTTTGTGACAGGGCCGGATTAGGAAGGTCTAAGGGTTCTTGCAAGTTCGTAAGAAAATCCTTAATTTTTTGTGCTACAAACTTGATTTTTGGCAGGCACGTAGTTTATAGTTAGAAGAACTCTGCTAGGTACAGGTTTTGTGGCAGGGCCGGATTAGAGGTTTAAGGGCGCTCGCAAGTTTGTTTAAAAGTCCATCATTTTGTGTGCTACTAACTTGAATTTTGGCAGGGACGTAGTAGGTGAGTAGAAGTTTGCTAAGAACCGATTTTGCGACAGGGCCGGACTAGGGAGGTCTAAGGGCTCACGCGAGTTTGTATTACAGTCCTTCCTTTTTTGTGCTACAATTTTGGCAGGAAGGTACTTTATAGTTAGTAGACGTTGACTAAGAACGGATTTAGCGAGTTCAGCAACATGGCCAGAATAAGGAGGTCTGAGGGCTTTCACATGTTTGTAAAAATATACTGTTTTTTTTTTTGTACTAACAACCTGAAATTTAACAAGTCTAGAGTTTAGGAGTAGGAGATCTAAGCTAAGTTTGTAAGGAAGACCTGTACTAAGGGCTCCCGTAAGTCCATATGAAATCCTTGGCTTTTTGTACCTGAAAATTGGCAGAGATATAATATAGTTAAGACATTTCAGGTAGGAATAGATTTTACGACAGGGCTGGTTTAAGGGAATATAATCGCTTCGATTGGCATTTGGCATTCGATTTGACATAGTACCATCCACAGGCAGTCCAGACAAGAGAGTCAAAATTTCTACGCGAACGAAGTCGCGGGCAACTGCTAGTAACAAATATTTGTCAGGTTAAAGTTAGGCCTTTAGACCTAGACAAAATAACATTATTTTCAGCCAGCGATTATGGAAGAGGCAAATGTATACTTATAGATTCAACCGAAAATCGCGTTGAAATTCGTTGTAATGAAATTGTTGACGGCACGGTTGGCGCAGTGGCTCAAGCAGTTGACTGCTGCGCTACGTTTCGCGGGTTCGATCCCCGCATAGAACAAAGTATTTGAATGGCCTAAAGATAGTTTTTTCGGGTCTGGGTATATGTGTATGTGAGTTTAAATGTCTGTGAACGTATCTACGCCTACGGTACAGGAGAAATTCCGAGAATGGGAAGTTTAAAAAAAAAATAATACGATAGAATACCTACAGTGTTGTACAATTTATTACTAGCGATGAGATGTTTGTATAAACTACAAGTAAGATAAACACTTACTTTAACACTCGTACAACACAACACAGATCTTATACAACCCTCCAAAGCGACAGCTCAAAGCAACAAATCATACACAAAACAGCAAATGATAAATAAACTCCAGTACCACTTAGGAAGCGTATCATTCGAGGTTACAGACTAAAATTCGGTATAAAAGCAGTAGTCGAGAACTAAAAGCTAGTAGCACCTGCACGGGTGCGGCCATAAATCTTATGTACACGCGTTTTATCCCGCGTAGTAACCCCGACAGCGTTTGATATACGAAGCATCCCAGTGCTTTGGAAATTCTGAATTTTATTGGAATATAGAATTTTCTGGAGTGCCTGTTTTGAGGGCGTTTTGGTTGATTTTAAGCTGTTACAGTCTAGGGATCATCGGACTTACAAGACACAAAGCTCGAGTTTGAGACCAAAACATGGACCTCTGATTTTTCGAATTCATGTGCGTATTGCACAATGCACTTCGCGTCGGTGAAGGGAAACATCTGGGTTAAACCAGTATGCCTTTTTTTTGGGGGGGGTCTGGCAATCATCAAATTAATGTCTCCTCCCGCTCTGGGCAGAGCGGTAGGGAGTGTCAGACTTCTACTAACGAAAACCACCCATGTTCCTTCTTAGCCCTTTGTATCGTACTACAATTTAAAAGTAACAATAAAAGTCTTCTGGGCTTTTTTCCTATTTATTTATTTATGTACACACATAATACAAAAAAAGGATAAAAACATACTAAAATAGAAGAGCACAAAGGTACTAAAGGTAAGGTAAAGGTTTTCTTTTGATACGATGAGGACGAATTTTTCAACCGACTTCTTTATAATTCTTTTCTCCTTCTGATACTAGTAGGTACATTTTTTATCATTCTAATAGTTCTGTATATTGTAGTATGTAAACATTAAAATAACAATTCATTTATATTATTATTCATTATTCGTAAACCTGTACAGCTACAGTTCTCGAATCTACATTATTGTATAATCTATTTTAATACCCTAGTCCTAAACTATATAGAAAATTAGATTTCCAGTTTAAATAGTATATTCATGAGGCTCTAACTTTAGGGTCCAATATATTCCAGACATTCCGGATTAGTGTTACCTTAATGCTAGGCTAATCGTCTAAAAATTATAGTAATTTATAACGATAATATGAAAATTATGTAAGTTTTAGAGCTATGATAGTCAATTTGAACAGAGCTCTGCTAATAATCACTTCAGGTGCAAAGCTTAAAACCTCAGATTAGCATAAAAAATGGTCTATCTCTATTCTATTAGTACATTTGTAACTACAACAGCCACTGCGGCGACTGAATTGGAACCTGGGGCCCAATAAATTCTGTAAAATAGCTAACTTATCAATAGTGTGTCGATAGTGTGTCGGTTGTGTCTCAATAGACTACTCATTGACATTTGGTATTCTACAAATATTTATGGTCATTGACTTGCCACTGTAGTGACATTGAAACGCCATAGTAGGACTTTATGGTAGTCTGTAAATATATTTCAAGTGAAATCTGACAGTTGTGTCTATCGTGTTTGGCTATCGAACTGCCATTGTGAAACCATCGAACAACGACACCTCTTTTCCCTATTGCATAATAATGTCTGTAGTGTGTCGATAGAGTGACAATGGCATGTTGCTTATCTCTTAGAGATAAGCACTAAACTACTTAAACTCATTTGGACTTGTATCTGACTGATTGCCCAGCAGTGGGGCAGAAAAAAACAATTAAAAAATATTGAAAATTACATCCATCGCTACAGGCGGCATAAACTCACTCTTCTCATTGCAAACACGTTACGCCGTTTCCAGCAATCTCAGAACGGTAAAGGTGGATCATATGTTTTAATGTTCGTTCAGAGATCGTCCTACTGACTTCTATGAAGTGTCAAAGCCATCAACGTATCACGGCGTGGTTTTGTATAAATAATATTTTTATTTATCTAGCTAGACCGAATTATTAATAAATGGGGAGACGAACTGTTTCGGTTCTGACAGAATTGGAAGGAGGACACAAGGATTCGTCCTGGAGTGGGATATCTGGGGAAAATGTGTTGGACCGGCTATTATATTTTTATTTAAAAAAAAGAAGAAAAGTAAGAAAAATAAAAGAAGAAAGTTGCTCATGTAAATGATGCATTGGGAACTTATAAAATATTGCGCCTGTAAAATCCGAAGGTTTAAACAGAAGTGTACCTAACTAGATACCCCCCCCCCCCCCCCCCATTTTGCCAGTTATTTAAAGTCCAATGCAATATGGGTGAGCGTATGGACATCAATCAGGTACCAATCTAAACTCGTGATAGATAATCCCAATACCATTTTTCCGACCTAAGAATTGAACCCAGGACCTCAACACTCAGCCGTAGTGCTTGCATTAAAATATCAACGAGGCAACTTACTGATGCATCATACTTTAGTCATCGTTCATGACAACAGGGCCACAAAAATACCTATATTACCTTACAAACTAAATAATACCTTAAAACTTCGCAGTATATAATATCCAACGACAGTATTACTATTTCCTTCCCGTTTTGTACCGAGCAAGTGGTAAAAGTCCAATAAGTAGAACGGATTACACTACTTATGTAGTTTAGTGGAGCGAGTGGTTCAGTACACGCGTAACTTCAGGCTCTTGTTGAGTAAATATCTCTGAGGAGACAAAATATGAACGAATATACTGAGTGAATAACGGTACTTACGTAAGTGAGATAAATTTGAGGTGGATTACACGTAGAATATAGTAAGAAACTCGAATTAGTTTATATACACTCCTTTGCAAAAAAAACGGGCACCTTAGGAAATTTACGTTCTAAGGTCGATTTGAGTTAATTCAATGAAATTTAATTGTTTGACGTAGTCTGTATACTTATAATCGTGTAAATTAATACGCGTGAAGTGAACTGTGGCAATTTAAAAAAAAAAACTATGAATTCTTTAAAACCGATGTACACGGCCAAACAATAAGAAGTGGTCGGCAATAAAGACAAGAAGATTTTTTTACTTTGTTTAATTAAATAAAGTTACAATTCGACGCCTCCAAGCAATAACCCGGTAATGTACTATTACGGGGTTTATGCTGTTATGTCAAATTCGGCATCTATGGACTAGAATACACCTTCGCAATTTTTTTCAGATTTTTCCTATTGATATTTACAAAGAAATCATGACACACATGTTTATTGTTGGGAATTTAGACACGATAATATTTCGGCAAAAAACCTGTTATAGGTCTGTACGAACAAAACTATTTATTTTTTATTTTGGTAAGTTGCGATTACCGGGTTATTGGCGTAAATAATTTTCATGAAATTTTTGGTAAACGTGTTTATGGGGTTTTTGTTGAAATAATTTTAAAATACGTGTTCCGTAATATTCACTAACAATGTTATTTAAGTTTGGTATTGGCTCATTAATGTACGTAATATTTCAATACGGTCAATTTATTCCAAATTTTAATACACCTAGCTCTGTTCTGGATATTACTGTATTTGTCTAGCCGTGCAATAGTTTGTAAAGAGTGGTTGTCTCTTTCTTTTAGTTGCTGATAGACAGTAATAGATATATGCCACGCCCCCAACAAGTGTCCTTGGCCATCGGCCCGGTGCGTAAAGTTTGTTTACGTAAACAGTTGCATTCAAATCTCTGCACTAATTGCACGCAGATATTTGCGCTACGCTCGATATTGTTTGAGTTTTTGTGATAAACGGAAAGTTTACTTGTGAAGTTATTCAGTGCAAAGTGATAATGAGTTTTAGAAGAAATAGACCATTAATGAATGAACGTGTGAAACGAATGCTTCTCATGGTTGAGGACACAACAATTACAAGTAAGTACTTACTACAACTTAGTACTACTTACCTTTAAGTTAGGTATTTATGATTGTGTATTTTGTAATATTTTTGTTTACTATAGGTATGATAGGCGCCGATCAAGAGGTAGAACGTTCCGAAATAACTCCGAAGCAAAGTGAAAAGAAATCTACCAGTGCAAAGTCTGACGTCCAGGCATTATCAAAAGGTTTATTTATAGATTTTTTATTATACCTAATAACTCACTACGACTAAAAAATAATACCTACGAGTAAGTTGTATGTAACTGTGACATGGTTGTAACTTTAATTCGTCCTTACATCGGTTGGGTTGGGTCGTGCTCGCTAAATCAAGTGCAATAGGATGTTGTACTTTTTTTTATTATCGTGGTAAAATAATCAAATGAGTCCTCCCGCTTACTGTCATACTCTTACTGACTAAAATCCACGGTGATCTTTCAATAATCCTTTACGATCCAGGGCCACGGTTACCTGATGAGTCAGTCCCACGACTCCGGCAGGCTTTGGTCCTCTAAGGAGGCCCCGTCAGTTTGCTGACAGCATTTTTTACTTAAGAATTTATTTTTAAAAAGGAGGGCTTTTCAATTATTACTCTGTAGTTTTACACGATACATAAATACCTTCTATTCACGTAAAATGATCAGATATATTTTAAATTCGGTGCCAGCTAAATCTAACAAATAGGTACCTACATAAATGCAGGGTTATGATGTACCTAGGTATGCAAACTGATATTTTTTTTAAGGGTTGTTTTAGTTTATTTTTTATTTTTACCATTTCAGCTATAGATTGCAATATTATTGCAGTTGATACCGATTCTAGTGTAAAAGAAACTTTTACCAATCAAGTTCTGTCAAGATATGAGTTACGAGGTACGTATTAGAACGTAAACATAAATAATTTTAATCATTACATTTTTTCTTTATAACAATGCGTAACATTATATGGTGATTTAATTTTATTTCATAATTCCATAAATGAATTCAATAAAATAACTCGGGTAATTTTATTGATTACAGACAGAACGGAAAAAAAATACGATGATGCTGATCAGGAATCCGATGAAGATTTTTCGCCAGACGTCTCGGAATATATTCCGAGTCCAAAGATATTGAAAAGTCCATTAAGTAGCGTTTCAAGTCTTAGCGGAGACTCTGCATGTATTAATAAAATTATAGCATTTCCAGAAAATATTAGCACTCCTTCAACAATTTCTAATCTATCATTGTATTTAACCAACGCTGATTTCGTGGCTTCTCCATCAGAAATATATATAGCCACTATAGATTTATCACAACCAAGTATTGAAAAGGAAAACCAATCAAGACCAAACATAAGAAAAACAATAAGTAGCCAAGAAAATATAGATGACACGTTAAAACCAGATGAATTTTCAGAAATTAATCACAATGAAACATTTACCGGTAGAACTTCAAATGATTGCTCACATGCTAAGGAAGTTGTAGCTGACAATGAGGATAGTCCTAGCTTATTAAGGAAAATTAGTAGCGAAAACGAAATCAATGAAACTTTAAGACCAGAGGAGTGGTCAGAAAGTAACAATGACACAACATTGACCGGTAGAACTTCTAATGATAGCTCACATGCTGCAGAAGTTGTAGCTGACAATGAAGATAGTCAAAGCTTAATACGGGACAATAGTAGCGAAGAAGAAAACAATGAATCTTTAAGACCAGAGAGGCAGTCAGAAAGTAACAATGATACAACAACAGGCGGAAGAACTTCAAGCGATTGCTCGCATATGGTGGCCGTAGAAAGCGAAAAAAAACTGACTAGGAAACGCAAGCAGATAAGAACAGAGTGGCGTAGTAAGAAAAATAAAATCCTGAAAAATTCCGGCAAAGCCTACGAAGGGTGCAATTCAAAAAAAAAATATCCTGAAAAAACTATAGGCTCCCCATGTGCGTGTAAAAAGGGTTGTAGCCAAAAATTCAGTCAGTCAGAAAGACAAGCTATATTTGACAAATATTATAGTCTGGCTGATCACGAACGTCAATGGTTGTATATCGGAAGATGTGTTCAAGCACAGACTATTAAACGAATGACGTTAGACCGCAAAAACAACCGCACACAAACTTTGAATTATTTTTTCCATAATTCAAATAATGAAAAAATTCCTGTATGTAAAAAATTTTTTTTGAAGACTTTACAAATCGGAGAATATGTTGTTTATACAGCAATGGAAAAAGTTCTGAGAGCAGATGAAGGACTTCAAGATAATCGGGGAAGACATAATAATAGGCCTAAAAAAATGAACACTAGTACAGAAGCCACAATTAAAACACACATTGAATTATTTCCTAAAGTACAGTCGCACTATACGAGAGCGACTTCAAACCGAGAATATCTTTCAGAAAACTTGAATATTTCCAAAATGTATCGCTTTTATACTGAGTGGTTTACAGAACAAAATTACAGTGATGTTGTAATGGCAACAAAACGACAATACGAAACAGTTTTTAACTCCCAATATAACTACTCATTTTTCAAACCAAAAAAAGACCAGTGCCTTTCATGCTCCATTTATGAACAATCAGACGACTCTATGAAAACTACCCTTGAAGAAAAACAAAGACTCCATTTAGAGAGAAAAGAAAAAGTAAGATCATTAAAGAAAGAAGAAATAGAGACAGCTGATAAAGGTAATATGACAGTAGCAATATTTGATTTGCAAAAAGTGTTGAGTGTGCCTCAATCTGAAGTAGGCGTATTTCATTATAAAAGAAAATATCCATGCTACAATTTTACTGTGTTTGATGCAGTACGAAAAATAGGATACTGTTATGTATGGCATCACCAAATCGCTAAAAGAGGCAGTTCAGAAATAGGAAGTGCTTTGTTATCTTTTTTTAAAACTGAACGTGAGAAAGGTATAACAAAGTTTTCATTATATTCGGATGGATGCTATGGGCAGAACAAAAATCGTTACATTTTCGCCCTTTATTTATATGCCTCCAAACTTTTTGACATAACCATAACCCATCGTTTTTTTGAAACTGGACACAGTCAAAACGAGGGAGACTCCATGCATGCATGCATAGAAAAAAACTTAAAAAATAAAGTTTTATATACCCCTGACCAAATTTATAATATTATTTTAAATTCAAAGATTACTGGCGAAAAATATAGGCTCAAGGAATTAGAGCAGTCCGAAGTTTACGATTTAAAACCACTGGTAGAAGACAGGTATTGGCGGTGCGATAAAGATGGAAATGTGATCCGCTGGGCTGATGTCATGGAGGTAAGCGTGGTCGATTCACAAGCAAATAAGTTGTTTTTTAAATATAATTTTGAAGACACTTATTCAGAGCTTGATCTCAACAACACTCCCTCTACCTCAGCTAGACGAAGAGGACGAAAGCGTGCGAGCACTCAAGAAGCAGCTGTATTGGATAATGTGCAGTTGCAACGCGCATACCACCAACGTATACCAATAAGCCAGGCTTTGCAAGCAGACCTTTTGAGTTTATGTAGAAGTGGAGCTATTCCTCAGAGTTACCATTCTTTTTATCAATCCTTGTCCTGTTCTGAAGCGGGAAACGAAAATATTTCTGAAGAAGAACTAAATTGAAGAGTTTATGTAGCTCAAAGTTGATTACAGGATCTGATTTTTATTGGATTATTTTTATTAATGGATGTTCACGTTGAATTAAAGTGTTAAATTACTTTCTGTGATTATAATAAATAATAAAATTACTTATAATCGAAATTATTGTATTTTTTCGTTTATTATCTTCAAATATTACATTTAAATTTAAAAATGGTATCGAGTGGAAACAATAACACTGTTTTTATAATTTTCCTCTTAATAACTATGTTATTTATCAATACCTTTTTTATAATTACTTGACATTACCACAATAACTCCGTACGAACAAGTTATCTATCAGCCATCAAATAAAAAATAACGCCGTAGAAGCCCATAATGTAATGTTATGAAATATTTTATTTCATAAATTTACTGCAATAACCCCGTAAGTAGTATTACTGTAATATTGTATGTATAAAATTTCAGGTATTATTTATTTTCATAAATAACTAGGTTTTGAATAAAAGGATTTTCATATCAATGGCACAGGTAGACTTCGCAAAAAATTGCTTTCATTTAATACATCAATGACTTCAATAGTCCCACTCGTTCAAAAGATATTTGACAAAATCAGTAAATCTTTTCTCCTGTAAAATTTTGATTTTACGATTACCGGGTTATTGCTTGGAGGCGTCGAATTGTAATAACCTAATAACGAGTGTGACCTCCTCTTGCCAAAATCACAGCTTGAATTCTTCTGGGCATGCTTTCCACGATGTTTTTAATGACGTTTTGAGGAATACGTTCCCACTCTTCTGCAATGACTCTTTTTAGCTCCCTGATGTTTTGTGGAGCATGTTGCACTGATCTTACCCGTCTCTTTAGAACATCCCAGACATGATCAATTGGATTGAGGTCAGGACTTCGAGCTGGCCAATCTAAACGACGGATCCCAACTTCTTGCATGTACGCTTCCACGTCGCCAGAACGGTGCGGGCGAGCATTGTCGTCCATAAAAATGGAATCTTCCCCAAGTGCAGTCAATGCGGGTTGTGCATATGGAATTAGGACTTCCATTATGTACCGGTGTGCATTTAATGTTCCATTTTCTATGAGAACTAACTCCGTACGCCCCGTCGAATTAATTGCTGCCCAAAACATAACGGAGCCTCCGCCATAAGGAGTGATTTCTTTGAAACACACTTCCGCATAGCGTTCCCGTGGTCTTCGTAGCACTCGCCGGCGTCGGTCCTCTCCACACAAAGAGATTCTAGCTTCATCAGAAAACAATACTTTATTCCAGTCCTCCAGAGTCCATGAAGCACAGGTTCGAGCAAACTGAAGTCGAGCAACACGGTGCTCACGGAGTAATTTAGGTCCCCGAGCCGGGCGGTAACTCCTGATATTGGCAGCCAAAAGCCTCCTCCTGACGGTCCACAAGCTAACTTCTACTCCTCTTACTTCTTCAAGGCTCTTCTTCAGGTCCACACTTGACGCCTTACGATTCCGCAAGGCCTGACTCACCAAAAAGCGGTCATCTCTTGGTTCTGTGCGTCGTTTTCTTCTCGAACCGGGTCTTCTTTTGACCGAACCGGTCTCTTGATACCGTTGTCAAGTCCTCTGGACAGTTAAACGACTCACATTTAGCCGCTGAAACATGTAAGTTTGCGAACAACCTTCTTCAAGTAGGGCTATAATTTTACCGGCCCTTATCGCTTTATCACTCATGTCAAAAAGTGGTATTTAATGTAAAAAGAAAGATAAAATTGTTTAATTTGCAGAAAATATCCAAAAAGTTTTAAAATTTTAGTAATCAGTAATAAAATCGTTTCAGCAATTCGCGCCATTAGTAAAGCAATTTTACAATAATCTACAATAATCATTATTTTCCTTTTGTTAATTTCAAAATTTAAATTTGGAACGTACAGAATCATGCCAGGATTCTTCAAATAACATGCCAATACATCGTCAAATTAATAAAACCTCTTACTTGTCCTTCTTCATTGAAGTAGAGAAAAAAATATGAAGTGCCCGTTTTTTTTGCAAAAGAGTTTATTATGTATCTCTCTTTCTTTGGCTTAGTAACATTATCATTATTTCAGCCGAAACACGTTCACTGTTGCACATAGGCCACCCCTAAGTGCCCCCACATTGACCGATCCCGTGCGTCTCGCATCCAACGGATCCCCGCAACCTTCACCAGGTCCTCGGACTGTTATGTTTGTTGGAATGAAAGATACTGTTGAGTAGACTTTGGTTTATTCACTTAGAACACCAGAATACAGAGACAGTTTAGTAGCCGTATCCCAGATGGGATCAGGCATAGCAGTGCGGAATGACAGTTGTTAACCGGAACCATAGATTATATCTAGTGGTGTACACACTACCTAATTACTAACTAAATAGTGATGTTACAACACGGACCACCTATGTTCTTCTGGGAAAGGGTTAGGGATGTGTCAAGTAACGCGTTTTCGAATTTTAGGATCTACAACACGCCGGTTTCCTACAGCGGTGTTCAAAGGAGTATCATAATCACCCAGTAATATCTGGGTTGTTGAGGTCAGACATAGGCAGCCGACGATGTAAAATACTAGTATTCAGCTGCATCCGGTTAAACTGGAAGCCAACCTCAATATACGTAAGTTTTTAGGACTAAATAAAGGAAAGGACGTCGTCCCAATTCCATGAGATTGTGAGAGACGTGCTGGACAGAAACCGGTGGAGGCAGATCATCCGCTCCAGATGCAACCTAGAGTGTAGTTGGGAAAAGGTGCTGCAGATGGTGGCTTTCTGATTGAGGCATTCGAAGGTATTCCACCAATATCTTTACGAGACATTTTGTTAGCTATTTTTCTTCATAAATTGCCTTAATCGTCCCTCCACAAGTGCTAACCCAGTCTTGGCAGGAAACCAAGCTATTAAAACTAACTTAGCCACCAAAAATCAATAACATCCCGCCATCTAAGATTCTAAGCCCATAACTATCTTTATGAAAATTGCCCGTCTCCGAAATCGATCATACTTTATTTCAAAAATTGTGCACCGGGCAAATACTTATTCAAATTTTGCCCAATATAATGCATGTTGTGGCAAGTTTCCGTGAAAACTGGGCAAGGCTTACATTGGCTCTCGTCCAAGAGGACACGTATCGTACAGGCCTGATTAATTGTAACTTCTTTTGCCAAATGCACTCTAAGGCCTAGATTTACGACTGGCGTTTACCAGGTTTTTGTGAATATTGTGTGTTGTCATTTGTTTCGGCTTAGGGTTGTTAGTTTTTCTGAAGATGCGGACGACGATTCATTGTGCTATATCAGCTGTTTTGTTTCTGTTTAGGTTATTTTAAGGTGACATAAGCTTTTTGCTTATCATAACATAACATCACGCCTGTATTCCTGGAAGGGTTAGGCAGAGGTATATCTAAAAAAGTACACCCACATTTACCGAAACCGAAACCGGCATAATCTTAGAACCAAAAATTCGAAGATATGTGACATCTACCAATCCGCACTGGGCCTGCGTGGTGGATTTTACAGCTCATCCCTCTCCTAGAGAGGAGTCCTGAGTCCCTGCAGTGGGAACAATATAGGCTGATGATGATGATGATCTGTGGCTGCTACTGAAAAAATCCTAGAAAAACCTAATATCACTATAATATCTGACTCTGGAATTGAACCCAAGAGCTCATACTCACCAGTCTCGATTGCGCTCAATAGACCAACGAGACAGTCAAGCAGTTTTTTTTTTGGTGGGTGGAAAATCATCGAATAACCCCCCCCCCCCCGCTCTTGGGCAGAGCGAAGGGGAGTGTCAGACTTCTACTGACTAAAAACCAAACCCATGTTCCTTCTTCGCCCTTGTGTCGGAGCCGCGTTAACCTTTCGATAATCCACAGCCCCGACAGGAATAACAAGAACCTTGAACGCACTTGGCGCAACTTTTGACGACACGGTTGGCGCAGTGGCTAAGCGATTGGACTGCTATGCTGCGTGTCGCGGGTTCGATCCCCGCACTAAACAAATATTTGTAAGGCCTACAGATAGTTGTTTTGGGTCTGGGTATGTGTATGTGAGTTTATATGTTTGTAAACGCACCCACGATACAGGAGAAATTTCTAGTGAAAAAAAAAAAACCTTGAACGCAGTTTAACTTTTTTGTTTTTATTAACCACATTTTTTGTCGTCAAGGGCGATTTACCCATTCCCTTAAAACGCAAGCTAATGGACAGGTGTATTCTCCCCATTCTGACATATGGTGCACAGACTTGGTCTTTGACTAACGTCCAGAAGTCCAAACTCAAGGTTTGCCAACGAGCGGTGGAGCGCAGCATTCTAAATGTAAAATTAACTGACCGCATAAGAAACACCACACTGCGCTCCAGAACGCAAATTGCCGACGTAGCTTATAAAGCTGCCAGACTAAAATGGGAGACTGGGCAGGCCATGTCAGTCGGATGCCGCCGCAGCTGTGGGCCCGAATATCGCAAGACTGGAGCCCTGACACAGCTAGACGGGGTCGTGGTAGACCGAGGAGAAGATGGCGGGACGCCTTGGATGGCTTCCTCACCAACTGGCGGGAAGAAGCTCACCATCGTAAAAAGTGGAAGGAATAGGGGAGGACTTTGCTCAGGAGTGGGACAATACGGGTTAATTAAAAAAAAACACATTTTTTGTCGTATGTGTACGTAGTAACACAGCAGATAAAACGTGTAAGCTCAAGTGCCTTTTATTAGATGCAAAATAAATGGTCTAACAGTACAAAATACTTTAGAATTTCATATTCTAAGCGACCATTTTTAAACCGTAGAGAACCGCAATAATAATACACACTTTACTATTCTCACATAAGTGGTACATTTCCAGTATATTCAAGCACCACTGGAGTCGCAATTGCCGTAATAATTTTTATTAAGTGCCGTCACAGAATGTCGAGTCGTTTGCGGTGAGAAATCTTTTTTAATTTGTTGAATTGGAGAATAATGAGTACTTGAAAGAACTGCATTGAGACCGTGCCAGAAGTGCGGAAGAAATTGGGTATGTTTTTCTAGGTGGTCTATTTAAAATTTCGAATGAATGATGAGAAAATTAAGCAATATTTGAGATCTGAAGAATTTTATCATCTGTGATAGCCTAGTGGTGTGACCGTCGTCGGAATAAGCACCTTTGATTGTTCAAATTCATGTGCGTATCGTAGAACCGGTGGCCATTGGGGTTGACATGTTCTTGAGTGGAGACCGCGAATCAGTTTGCAGGGTGGATGGTACAGTCGAACAAGCTAATAAGTATACAGGGTAGAGATCTTTATAATTCTGTAACACTGAAAATATTGATTGTAATATTGTTTTATCAAGTGTTTCGCATTATGCGACTGATGTCAAACGCTGTATCCTAAACCGCTGTATGCTAAATGTATCTGTATAATCTTAAAATTAAATACAAGTTAGCTGGCTGTATACTTATTAGCTTGTCCGACTGTACCAACTGGATGAGCGTTACCGAGTCTCTAGTTGAGTGATGTGCGATGGAAGGAACATATGCCCAGAAGTAGGTACTTACTTACCGGTAATGTTCATGAGAAATCTGTTATTTATATCAAAAAGAGGTATTCAATTTACTGTACACAAAAAAAAAATATTTGGAGACTTTATTTGTAACAGTCTTAACTCTCAGAAAAACCTTATTTCTCAGAATAAAAACTACTCCAACCACTGATCGTCATAATTTTCTTAGTAAAACCACAATGAAAATAAAACAAATTACACTTTGTCCAACAAATAATTATAATTGTTTGCAAGTGCAGCTGTACCCTAAGAAGTGGACAGGTGTACGATTTATTCAAAAAGTTCGCTTGTTCAACAATATTGGATTAGTTGTACAAAGTATTTCAGTACAAGCCATTTAAATTACAAGGAGCCAGATGGTGGAAGTTATTTGAAAAACATTTCGGAGCCTGAACTTGGTTGCGTGAAGTTGGTTCAGATCTTATTATTGCCGGGTTTTGTAGTTGAAAAACTGAAAGCCAGATCAATGTTTATAAGACCTTAAGTAAGTTATGTTGCGCCGTCAGTGCGTCATAATCTTCCAGCCCTTGTTTCTTTCTACTTGGGGCCGGAGCAATATGTTTTTAACCGACTTTTAAAAAAAGAAGGAGGTTCGGGCATAACTTCGTCACTTGCTAACCGATTTGAAAAATTATTTTTTTGTTGGAAAGGGTATACTTCCCAAATGGTCCCATATTTTTTTTTTATCGAAATCGGACAAGCGGTTTTTGAAAAATCAACAAAACTCAAAAAAAACTAGGTACATTGTCCACATGAACATGTGAACTTACATGTGAACCACTAAAAAGTGAAAAATAAAAACTTTTTAACAAAAAATAAAACCGACTTAAACAAAAACACAAAAAAAGTGAAAAATAAACTTTAGAAGAAAAATCAGTTTCTGAAGTCGGTGGCAAAAAAATGATATCAAAGAAACAAAAGTCACCGACTTCAGAAACTGATTCTTTTTTGTGAAGTCGGTTTTATTTTTTTGTTAAAAAGTTTTTATTCTTTTTCGATTATCCCATGCATTATTTACTTTTTTCTCTTTCATAACATTCCTCACACAATCCCTCCATCTTTTCTTTGCTCTCTCTCTCCTCTTATATCCATCACTTTTTTAGTCAAGTATGTGTTTCATCCCTCCCCATTACAGGTCTAAACCAAAATTTATACTTTAATTTTTTCTGTAAAGTTGTACCGTCATCAGTGCGTGATTGGGTAAATGATTTTGATGATTGAAAACTGGTCAAAATGTATTGAACAGCTGATTTATTTTCGCGATTTTAGGTTTGATCCCATCGTAAAAGATTTTTTTGTTTTTAAGTACCCGGTCACTAATTATCAGACACTATATATTTACTGTCTTGAAGATCCTTCGTCTTCAACCGAGATCTATAAACGTTTTTGCGCGCGTTATTTCGCAAAGACCCATTCCTGTCTCCTGCACTTGTATAGTTTAACTGTTGTATGGCCAAGGTTGGGCCTAAGAAACCGGGGCCATCCAAAAGCGCGTTGGGTTGACGATATCGTCAGTAGAGAGAGAAACGAGTGGACGAGGGACTCACAGAACAGAGAGGAGTGGCAGAAGAAAGGAGAGGCTAATTCGAGGAATGATGCTCATCTGAAGTACGTGTTATGTATCGTTTATAGATCTCGGCCAAAATTGTTTAATCCTAAGATACACGTTATATCAAGAGCTCTTCGAATCATCGAGTCTATTCATGAAGACCACTTAATACACCACCGACTGTAGATACTTGGTGGTGTATTAAGTGTTCACGCGAACGCAGTGTGAACGCGGACTAGGCAGTTTGCGTTCATGGGTTGCCAAACTATGTCTGGCAAACAAGCGGACTTCACAAGAGTGGCCAAAATAAATATTGCTACATTTATTACTTTTGGAACTTTCTAATTTTACGGAAAAAAATATTCTTTAAGTACTACCAGATTAATATTGTAGTTTTTTTTAATAATAAAAGATAGAAACAGTTTAGTTTTTTGGAGAGCGTAAGCGTGTTAAACTACCGAAAAAAGCGGTTTAATTTTTTTGGCGAACTGCTCTATATTAAAGTTGTTTTAGTTTTTAGAGGGCTTCCACCAGCGCTCATTTTGTTTGCAAAATTATGGATACTTTTAGTCGTATAGTGCGCTGTTTAAGCACAGTACTTAGTGTAAAAGCGGTGAAGTACTTACTCTTTACACTGAGACAGTTTATGAATATGAAGACCAAGGTTTGATGGAATACATTATATTGTTCTGTGAGCGTGCGGTGGTACTTCAAGTTTTAGTATTAGATAGGTACTCAGTATTTTTTTACAGATTTAAATCATTGCCTGGAAAAATGTCGTATTTAAAATTACTTATAATAGGATTGGCATAGCTTTTCAAATTCAAAATAATTTATTACACACCTACAACATAGGTAAACGTACATTTTATAAATTTGACTGACTGAAAATATGGGTAGAATGCTCGAATTGGTATTATCCTATTGTTAATAACCGGTGAGAAAGACAGTGATTTCCTTTTAACAAATATTTAGTTTAAATAATGTTATCTTATTTATTTGCATGACAGGACAGTGCACGATCATCATTCTCCTCCATTATCCCTTTTCATTTGGGGTTGATGTCTTCTTTTCAATACTTTCTATTTCTAGAGCAAACTCTACGCAATCTCCAATTATATGTGAGCCAATGACTGTATACTAAATCTATTTACAAATCTCTTAATTACCTGTGCTATTTTTCGAATGAATATAAAACTAACAGATCAAAAAGTGAGTGCTTGAAAACCTATATAAATGTATGTTGCTGTGTGACGAGTTTTTGTGCAAGTAAAATTTACGGGTAATCTTTAATAAAAAATCTTTTAGAAAAGGTTATTAATTTAAGCGTTTATGTAGTGTTTTAAGGTTTCTGCGAAATGGTGTATTGTACGATAATTTTTGTTTTGTGTGGTTTGAAGATTATTATATTTAGTTTTGACTACGCTAGACCAGACAGGTGCAGCGTCGGTTAAGCAAAGTTTGAGTAATGTAGAATAGTTATGGAGTTTACTTGTGGGGCTGAGAATAGGTTTGCGATTTAAAAAACATAGGTTTTAGTGAAATAATAAAAAAATATTTTGGATTATTAGATTATATTTTGTTATATTAGATTATATTTGATTGATAAGATAGTCCTAACTTATTGTAACCGATAACTTAATGTAAGGTATGTACTATTATTATTATATATTATTATTTACCAGTAGGAAACGACAACGCGGCAGGCCCAGAAGGAGATGGCGGGACGAGCTGGATTCCTTCTCAAAGGATTGGCCTATCATCGCACTAGATCGCGAAAAGTGGAAGGAGGGAAGGGAGGCCTTTGCCCTGCAGTGGGACAGTACAGGCTAATAATAATAATAATAATGTACTATTTGTGTCACAATTATGTAATCGGAACGAAGGAGCCTGAAACTCACGACACAGGGAATCCTAGTGTGAGTTTCAGGAATCAACGACATAATTGTAACTTTTAAACAATAAACTATTCTTATTCTATTCCTAGTTATGCCAGCAGTCACCACCTTTCTAGCCCTAACATCCTTCACACAGTCCATTCATCGTTTTTTTAGTCTTCCTCTACTCGTATACTATAAAAAATTCCTCACATTTTCCTCATCACATGCTCATACCAACTACCAAGACACACACTTTTTCACACACATGATTACACACTTACACAGATTCCTCGTACGTACTCATTTTTTTATTTTATTCATTTGCAGAATGCCACACATACCCCTTAGTATCCTCATGTCAGCCACATGCAATTATTGCTACTAAGGATGTTTCCTGACTAAAAAAATATGATTCTGTTCAGTCCGTCTGTCAGATTATCGAAAAATATTGGCTACGTGTTTTTTGTTTTATCAGATTACTAAAAAAATTACGGACTAATTCGATTTTTTGTCAACTACCCTATCAAAAAGCAATATTTATCAAAATAATTATCATCTTTCGCATTTCGACTTCCCCATCATCGACTCTGTGGATAGAACGGCACGACAATCTTTATTATCTCTGCTTGTTTCTATTCTGCGCATAATTCTATTAGGTACATGCTGTGACCATTGAGGTATAATGTACTACGCACTAGAGGAGACGCCTCAACTAGATTTTTTGTAACACACGTTTCGGTGCGTGCACTGAACCTCATGTAGTCTATGCCGAGCGGTTGCTGCGACGTGACACATTTGAGTGAAGTTTTTTGTTCTAAAATATGCCTTCGTGTGCATTTAGATACTGTAGAAATAATTCAATAAATATAAGTAAAAGTCAAGGAGTGACTTTTCTCCAGTAAATATAACTATTATCTTTAAAACACACATAATTTAATTATATTTTTTCCATTGCAATATGTAATCGCGGCGGCCATTTTTACGTGAATGTCAAAGAATAAAATGCTCAGACCAGACACTATCGACGTATTCAATGCTTGGCCACGAATCCTCTACACGCGAGTCAAAATTGATAGTAGGTTGTATAATATTTGCTTATGTATCAAGACAATTAATAAAAAGTTAAAATGTGAAGATTGCATTGATAGTTGGACTATACTATAAACTTCCACTTCACACATCTATCATGGTACGTAATTTAATACGGCAAAGTGGTCTTGAAATGTGATTTTAGTTATATGTCCGTAAACACCGTAAAGCATTTAATTAGGAAAGAAGTATTTGCAAATTTGAATCAACATTCACTGAATCAGCCATCAACATTCAATCACAGATAAAATAAAAATTATTGTTACAGTTTAAGTAAATTTTTATTTATTTTCTAAGTACATACGTACAATATCAAGTAGACAGAATAATAACATTATGTCGCATCTGCACGTATTGATAGTAATCTATGAGAACATGACACCCCCCGCCTGCCCCGCTGTCATCAAGTGCGCGCACATTTTTTGTTTGAAATAGCTTCTCTAGTACGTAGTACCTCAATGGCTGTGACTAAGATCTTTCTAGAGCATAAGGAAATTAACCTAAAGCGTATTCCGTGAGATGTTATGCTCTGCTTGTGTCAGCCAAGCATCACATTTTAATTCAATTTCCTTAACTTTCATAACCATATATTTCTGAGCTTTCATGTCTAAAATAATTGATCCATAACGACATATTGGCACGCAAAGAAAAACTCGTTGTTGCTGTAAAATATATAAAACGAGCAATATCCCCAAAGGAAATTACTAAAGATATGTTTTGGAGCATCACTTGATAAAATTATACGATGACATTTTAATATAACGCACAGAACACAGCAATTTTACTCATTTAATAAAAAGAACGCTGTGAAATTCATAAAAATTGTAATATACTAAAGCAGAGAACACTTTCAGAAAAAAACAGTGGTCAAGGTCGAGTTGGGTTTAAAATCTGGGTGCCTTGGAACAACCACAGAATAATAATATTGTTCTCGTCAGTATGCTTCATGCCTATTATAGCTTTTCTTTTTTTTGAAGTGTGGGAAATCATCAAATAACTTCTCCCGCTCTGGGCAGAGCGGTAGGGAGTGTCAGACTTCTACTGACTAAAGACCACCCATGTTCCTTCTTAGCCCTTTGTGTCGAGGTCGCGGTATCTCTTTCAAACCACCCACAGCCCCAACGGGGTGCCTATTATACCTTGAAGGGCCAGTAGTTAAGGTCTTGTCTCTGATACATGAAGTTGTAGGTTCAAGTGCGTGTTTTACTGAACAGTAATGTCCCTATAAAACAATTTTGCTTTCTAGTTTTAGTGTAAGAAAACAGCAACCTGGATTTTTATTAAATACTAGCAATTTCAAAGGTTTAATTTTTTTATAGCATCTGCTTTTGCCAGTATGAGTTTAGTCAAAATCAGTTCAGCCGTGTCGGAGACTAGCCGGAAGGAACAGACAGATAGGCTAAAAATAAAATACAAGGTTTTTGTAATAAGATCCGTATATTTATACGGTACTTATTCACATGCATTCAATTACTTATTTTCATTTATATTCAATAAAAAGCCGTGATTTATAAATTACGAACAGATTATTGAATTTTAATTGCTTGTACCTATAGATAATACCTACTTTTTTTTTTTTTTAGAAACGTTGACCCAGACCCGGAACAACTATCTGTAGGTCATACAAATATTTGTTCCGTGCGGGGATCGAACCCGCCACACGCAGCGCAGCAGTCCATTGCTTGAGCCACTGCGCCAACCGTGCCGTCGATACTTGATATCGCCATTCTGCTTTCAGCAAGCGTGGTGACCAGTACCTACTCGCTCATGCCATACCAAGACCCTCGGAACTGCAATGAGCCAAAAATAGGTTAGTACTATTTATCTAAATGCAAACACAGACATCTACGATGACCTTCCGACCCAATCTACCCCTATAAGCTAGTTACTTGTTAAAGAAATAAAATGTTCATCAATCAACAACAAGTACTCGAAACACTATAAAATAATTAAAGTTACAAATCTACACCACCACCAAACTCTAACACAAAAACCAAAGATAAAAATATAAAGATTCAACGTTCGCCACTCGACGAGGGAATCCTAAAAAAGAAAATAAATTCTGTTCCCAACACAAAGTGTCACAAACTATGAAATATTAACTCTGCAGTCAACAGAATGCAGAGTGTCTAAGTAATTGAATAAAAATCTTGGTGAGTAAATTATGACGGTACGAAGTTATAGCCGGTGTTGGCACGGAGGATTATGATAATGGAGTGTTTGCGATCTCATTTGGGTTATTGTCATTAACGAAGCATTAGTATCCCAACTTTGTTAATATTTGGGAGAGTTGAGAGAGGCGCAGCGGTGATATATTAAGTTGATTGATTACCTACATTGTTATAATTTGGAAGACTTTAACCATTTCAAACTCTCACATCTAACACATCTCAGAATACATCAGGTGTCCTATTATGGAAGTAGAAGACACAATAAATGTAAAAATAAAACACAGGGATGCATTACATCTGATGCAATGCCACATAAATATTTTGAATATACAACATCCATTTATTGACAAGTTTTAGATAATATATATGTAAGCATTATCAGCCTATAATGACAGCACTATTCGGACACAGGCCTGCTATCTATCAGAACCAAGCTGGCCTAGTGTGGGTTGGCAGATGTCACATAATTATCTTCGAATTCCTAGAATATTCCAAAATAGTTTTTTCTTGATGTTTGCTTTGCCGATAATACACAATATGAGCTTGGCTTTGAACCCACGACCTACCAATTGAAATTCAGGGCCATTTCAAAAACGCAACTACTATTCGTGATTTTTAGATATTTGTGACTGTAACTGAGTTTAAGCAGATGTGCCTCACATCATAATATATGACCTGTGATCACTCCATTTTTGCTTCCTACTCTATGAGTCTGGGTAATGTCTTGGGACGTGGCGTGCAATTTGTAGGTACATGCATTGTTTACATCTGATGGAATGGGTATTCTGCTTTAGAGCAAACTGGGAAGGATCAAAATGTCACGTATATTTCTTAACTTAGCTTCATATTGTAGAATGTTGAAGAAAGAAGTAAGATTTTGCAAGTGTTTTACAATAATTTTAAAGTGGCAATCCAGGTTTTAGTCCGGTCAATATAAACATTTGAAATAACAATAATTCCCGGAGAGCCAAATATTAGTGGAGAGCTGGGGTTTGCCATTACAAGTAAAGTTTGAAAAATCCCCATCGATCCTATGTGTGCCACAAAAGTTATTCGGGGTCAAAGGTCAAAATTTGAGGTATTTTCGGATTTTTCTCGAAAACGGTAAGTTGACTACGTTTTTCACTACTTTTATGTCTAAATTGACCGGACGACTATTTCGGTTATCTTAATTTCTTGTTTTAATATTGATCGTCCACACATTGAATAATTCTAGGGTATCTGACTGTAAGTTATTGAAACAGTGATGAATAAAATAAATGTTGATGGATGGAGATGGAGAGTGAGACAAAAGAAAATATGTATGGATTGTGCGATGCGTGATCCTTACTCATATTATAAATGCGAAAGTAATTGTGTCTATCGCTCTTCCACGCCAAAACTACAAAATCGATTTAAATGAAATTTGGTACACAGACACTCTAGAGCCTGAGAAACAACATAGGCTACTTTTTAATGCAAAAAAAACTAAAACCCGACTACGCCAAAAAAAACGACGCTGTAAAAGTATGAAACAAGATTTTCAGGATAGAACAAAAAGAAAAGCCGTAGTCACACGTTATAGGTACCAACCTAAACACTTTAATACCGTGTGACTACGGCTTTTCTTTTTGTTCTATCCTGAAAATCTTGTTTCATACTTTTACAGCGTCGTTATTTTTGGCGTAGTCGGGTTTTAGTTTTTTACTTTTTTTTATTTAAACAATTTTGGTGTTAAATATTTTTTTTTCTTTTGACTTTTTGTCCGCTAGAGGGCGTGATTTTAAATTTGAGCAATATTTTGGAAATGTACAAGTGAGGCCCTTTCAAATGATACCAAACAGGGCGTATTTATCTCCATTTTTATTTTTTAAGCCTTACTTTTTGTCCGCTAGAGGGCGCCAAATCGCTTTTTGTGGCACGTCACGTAGCCTATGTTCAGCGGAACGTTAAGACGGTTCTAACGATACCTCATACGTCGAGCTCCGATAAGTAGATTAGAAGCTATGAGGGAACAGATGAAGATACACACATACATACATACATACATACAAACACACATACATACATACAAACATACATACATACATACATACATAGCCAGTCAAAATCATAACCCTCCTTTGGCTTTGCCGTAGTCGGGTAAAAAAGGGTTGAAAGGGAGGAATGAAAAGATTACTTTTGTTCGCGATACCTGACACCTGTCGCGATTCCTGACATCCACGCGGACGAAGCCGCGGGTATCTAGCCCTAGTATGAAATTTGAAGAAAATAATAACAGAGTAACAGCTGACTGTAGAATGTAAGAAAAAATGCGATGAGCCGAACAAGGCCAAGGAGATGATGATCTCAGTGAAAGTTATTTGACTTGAGTGGCAAGTAATTTCCATTATCCTTTAGTAGAACAGTAAAGTTAAGTGAAGTAAGACACACAACGTTACTAGGTACTTGCCGCTCTGCCGCCTACAAGCCATCCACCGATAATTCCCCACCGACTTTTACAACTTGCGTGGGAGGAAACACAGCTGCACTCTAAGTTCTACCATCCCAGGCCATCCCAGGCTATCCCAGGCCAGATATTTCAATACATCCACGAACATATCCCTCGTTTTATTGCACTTAACAAACTATATTTTCCTTTTACTGAAATTAGATCCCTCGCAAGTTGCTTCCGTAGTTTCTTACTTTACGAGATATTTTAGGAGTCAAACAAGTTTCTCCCTGTATAAACTTCTGTCTAGTAATATTACCCAACGGGTTCAAACTCACGACCTCATTTCCCTTCTAGTTTAATGTATACGAAGTGAGCTAGACTGAACGGTTGTTTAAACAATCTTATGGTCGATAATATTTTGGGGTTGATGGCTTCGTTTATTTTTGTACGATGTTGCATTAATATAAATTCTGTGATTGGTTATTCAGTGTATATATATATAGAGTATTTACTATGATTACTACATTATTGGTCTCGTGGTTGCAAGCCCCACTGTTCGGCTCATGGGTTCTGGTGTCGATTTACAGGTCGGGCAAAGTGTTATTTGTTTATCCATCAGGAATGTCTCAGTATCAGCCACGGAGTCTAGATTTATGGTTGATTTTGGAGATCTAGCATCAACTGCAAATATCCTGGGACTGGTCCCATGATATTTGGTGATATCTGGCGATTTTGTCGATCTAGCTGGCTAGGTGGATAAAATCGCCAAATATTTTTGAAAACATCATAAAGTAAACTGATGCACATCCGACAATAACTTAGAAAATAAGATAACATAGGCAGTACCTAATCTGTGCATTAAATTTTAAACATTCAAACCGCTACAAAGTTTGCAGTCACTTAAACTTTTAAGTTTAAACCATTTTTATTGATGCCATTTATTTTCAAAGGCCACTATAAAAATGCTACATAATCAAATGATTCTAATACAATAGGTACACCAAAAACTAGAAATACAAATCACTTGCCACTCCATTGCGTGTTTTGATCTAACATTTTTTAACTCCCTCTAATTACACTGCAGTAACCCAGCAATGGATTTGAAAATGATTTTTGTCCCCATTCTGTTACGCGGTGATCCCGAGTCGGTCGTTAAGCCTCGATTGTCCTCGTAACATGGTTTTATACTATCTATCAATTCGGCGTATAAAATTTACGAGTGTGGGATGTACTGCGGTCGCTAGTAAAGTACCATCCTGTGTATGTCTCTTAGGTATATCATTCAAAGGGTCGGTAGTTTGGAAGGTTGTTATTTTGAAGGTATAATCACGGATAGTAATAATCTTGGACCAAGTCATAATATTTCCTGGAATTGGTATTCGCTTGTTGGTCTGTTAGTTGAGAAGCTCATGGCTAAATAATAACTGCCAATCGGGACGACCGTTAGGGTAAGCCGTGCTTGCCCAGGTTGGTTTGTGGATGGGTGACCACCCATTACATACCGAGTTTCCTACGGCCCTGGGAAAGCACGTTAATCTATTGGTGCCTGTTCCAGATCGTCACATCGCGCTGGCCAGTAGGATCGCGACACGCTATCCTACGTCACCGCAGCGCCCCACCTACCGCTAGACCCTTGACCTTAAGTGGGCACACACGACAAACACTCGCTCGCCGTCTCTTACCGTGCGCATACATCGGCCATTTTCCAAAATTGTAATCCACGCAAAATTATATACAGTCTTCATATCGAACAAGAAGTTTTATTTAGTCGAGACCACCAGCATCACAACTGGAGCTTGGCACTCAAACAGTGACATATATAGATCTTTAGCAGTCGCTTCTGGTAGTCAGTGACCTGAAAGTCAGACTACCAGTCTTACCTAAGGGCACCGTATTACCCAGTATTATATGGGTTGTGTTGGTCAGATAGGCAGTCGCTCCATTTATAATACTGGTATTCAGCTGCATCCTTTTAGACTGGAAGCCGACCCCAACATAGTTTGGAAAAAGGCTAGGTAGATGATGGTCTAGTAGTTGCAAGTGCGGCTATGCATGAGGTCCTGGATTCGATTGCCAGGAAAGGCAACGTGTTATTGGGTTATTCCATCAAGAATCTCTGAGTAGCAGCGTCGGAGTCTGGAGTTATGCCCGGTTGACGGCAATAGGCGTAGGCCGATCAGATAAGGCGTGGCAAACAAAACACACTCATTTTCACTTTTATTAATTCAATTACTAAGTTTGGATAAACAATAAGCAGAAAAACCGACTAACTTTGTTGATGTATCAGCATCATAGCATAAGCTTACTTCCCGCGAAATATTTATCCTAAATCCAGTTTCCGTTTTCCCCATTATATTCGCACACTCCACCACCCACGTATTCCGAGTAGCACTTAATATAAACTACAGATCAAAACAGATTGGCTCACATATTACTTAATCCTCTAAGGACCAAAATATTCCTCACGAAATTTACACATTCTCTCAGATTCTTCGCCAGCCTCTGATAAAATCAAGAAGTACACACTCTAAATAAAACTGATTACACAACCTGTCTTCTAAATTTCCCGAAACTCGGAGTCGAAACGAAGGTGGCTGATAAGCTCGAGCCATGACTAAAGCTGCTTTTACACCAGAGATCAGCTATGCTGCGAAGATGTAATAGCTAAGCTGTGAAACTATGTGACCGTTTCCACTGATGCTAAGCTATGTAGCTGTGCGAGGAAGATGCGCAGGTCGAGCTATGCTATGTTTGAATAGTAGGGAAGCGGCACATAGCACGCCTCCATAGCACGCATCCATACCACGCATCCATAGCACGCATCCATAGCACACATCCATAGCACACATCCATAGCACACATCCATAGCACACATCCATAGCACACCTCCATAGCACGCATCTTTCCATACAAAAAACACAGCTTAGCTGAATCCGTTTCCACCAGTGCTAAGCTATGTGCACCAATGAATATGATTGGTGGATATCAAACGCATAGCACATCTCTGGTGGAAAAGCACCCTAAAGCGCGTACATTAGCTCTAAATTTCGAGCACCCGCGACGACAACATCTCACACTAACAAAGCCGACGAATATTTTCGAGTTGTTTGCCCGGAATAATACAGTCTAAATGGCTCGAATAAAAGTCGCCCCGAATTTTTACGGTTATGCTGTTTTTTTGTGCAGTTTAAGGTTTTGACTTGTTTTTTTTTGTGGAATAGTAATATATCATCCTTTTTTGTTGGTCTCTGGCAGTTCAGAATGGCTTAAGCTTTAAAGCGTTTGTATTTTTTGGGGTAGCATGATTGCCTATTTATTTCGTCTTATAACATAACATCACGCTTGTAATTCGCGAAACTACACCCACAGTAAGTACCTAATAGTAAGGTCGTTGTGGGAACAGTGAATCAAGTGTACGACACCACGTATGTCGTATGATTCGAGAGAAAGAGATAGCCTGTGTCACGCCACTCGTTCTGTCCAATACGGCGATGATTCACTGTGTACACTTGATTCACTGTTCCCACAACGACCATATACCCACATTTTGCTAGTATATATTTAAGTCTCATGTAATAGGGGGCAAGCCTATTGTTTTCAATCCGGCACAACTGGACTCCGTGGCTGCTACAGACATCAAATTGAAAGCTGTAGTAGTCAAAGGTTAAATTATACGGTACCTGTACCTTTTTTAAAGTCGTATGTAATGCCTTACCTTGCCAATATTGCAAGGACAGCTTTGTAAATACCTTGAAGATATTACGGAAATCGTAGAAAATCGATATAGCTTCGAGTTTGGCTTAGTCGAAATTGTTTCATAATTGGCAGTATCCCTCGGGATGATTCCTTGCCATCTATTCTTCGTCTACGGGGAAACTGTGGCAATTAACAGGCTAAAGTTGTATAATATTTTGTGTCAGGTTAATGAGAATTTAGATTAAAACCAGCTTGATACGAGAGCTACATCAGATTACATTTAATTAATCTCTACGTGTAGTGAAATGTAAATGTAATTTCGGCGTATTTACTCGTATATGCATGGAAAAATAGCGAAAGCGGTTCCGGACGCGGATAGAGGATATCGCCATATAAATTCTTATTGAAACATCTGTTTTTCAGTGTTCGGTCCGCGGCGGGTCCGCTTGTCCATAATTATCAACTTCACTGATCCTTAACTTCTGCTGGTAGTCGGCCGCTTTTCAAAAAAACAAATAAATGTGCCTTCAATGTACAGAAAACTTGAAAAATGAAATGCTTTTCTAAACGTTTTGTGTTTGATTATCAATTTTCAAAAGAATTGACATAAAAGTACATACTTCTCGATAGCTTATGTCAATTCCATATATTTTTAAGTTTTCCATTATAGTTATCGCTATCTCACTTTATCTAGGCCTTCAGCCACAAAGAATAGGTCAAGACCTAGCCGTCACATATATCGTCTTGACTAAATAAAGTAAGTAGACAAAGTGCATAGGTACTACCGACGCCCGGGGCTTAATTCTCTGGCTCCCTCACCTACGGGGCCATTATTTTTCATTTAAACGTTGAGTCGGACATCTTATTTTTATAGCTTCCTACTGTGTGGGCTAAGCGGCATAAACTTAATGTACCTACATTCATTGCTGAAAGAACATTTATGTCTCGGCAATTTATGTTTTAGGGATCATATTATTAGTTATTTGAAATGAACGGTTTGTACCTTCAAATGTTTAGGAAATATTTTCAGGATGAATACCTACCTACCTTGTTGGTCTAGTGGTAGGTGAGCATGAAGTACTGGTTTCGATTTTTAGGTTGAACCAACTGCAACTGTTGGATTTTTATATCAAGGATTTCATAGAAGAAAAGCCTGGAGCTTGGTTTTTTGATAATAGACTCGCCTGAGTTATTCCGGTCTGATCCCCAAACCGATCCACTGCCAATATTTTTCTTTTGTTTATTCCTTTCTGATCCCCTGTAATTTATCATTTAAATGGGACTTGAAGATGACTTGCGATATATCAATGTGCTGTTGGTACTGTTTTGCCTTACAGAACGAAAATTGACCCGCTTTGCCACTAACCGTGGTTTTTTTGTTCATCATATTTCTGTCATCGTATGATTGTATTCATCGACATTTGACATTGATAGATTATAAACTACCGAATATGAATGTATTGAATTGTAATAGTTCACAGTATATTGACAGTTTATAATCTCGCGAGATAGATTACAAAAGTAACGATGTTTACAATTTATCATCTGCCGAGTTTTTACCTAAGTTGGGCTCGGCTTTCAGTCTCATCTGATAAATCTGAATACCAGTATTTAACTTGGAATTGACCTCATCATCAGCAGCCTATAATGTTCTCACTGCAGTGACTCAGGTCTCCTCTATAAGAGAGGAATGGGCTATAATCCACCATGCGGGCCCCGTGCGGGTGACCTAAGAGGTCAGATTATGGTGGCAAATCTATTGCATTTAAGTAATTTACTTTTTTTTAAAATTGCTTCTTAGTTTGTTTCTTGCCAATAGTTCCAGATAGTTGGGTACTCGCTTCAAGTAACGAGATTCTAAATAAACTGTTTTCCGGTGCACTACGAACGGTTACAAATCTGCTACAGTTCGCGTGCATTTTTATGTCCGTTATTAGTGCAGCCCCGACTAACAGCGCGATGAAATATTACGAGATAGGAGATTATGAGATTTTGTGAAAAGTGCTTAAGTACTTTGTAATTTTATTATTTTAACCTCCTCACTACAGGAACCACTTTTTATGTCAGATTTAATTCATATTCAGGATTTAAGCTCTATGGGGGTTACTTTAGAAGTGAAAAAATACTGAAAAAAATCTATTCCTGAAAAAATGGGTTTTTTCTTATGTCCTTCTATTAGGACAGTTGCAGGCTATGAGGTAGGCTACTGACTTCTATGTACTGTATACAAGACAGTTACAGCCAACTAGTTTATATTATTTTAGATTAAAATAAGACTAGCCCATAAAATAATCAATTTTTTATTGTGTTTTGACATTTTAATGTAACAACACCACGGACTTGTTGTAAATCCAACATGTGACTGCTAAATTGCCATCTGCTCGTGCTTTTATTTTGCAATAATCCCTTGGCTTTTTCATGAAACTTATCTTCTTCTAATACATATTTTTTGGGTATTCAGATTCCCATAATAGCCCATGTAGTTTGAAACCCTTTGCTCAATATTTGATCATACGATTTGATGGTAGTGAAACAACGATAAAAAAGAAGTGGTGGTCTGGTGCAAGTGCTTCCGTACTTCCGCCACTTCAATACAATTTTTCATTTCCTCAACTGTAAGACCAAGAGAATCTACCTTGGAGATGTACCTACATTGTTCTGTTTGTACATTCAACCATCCGTGTATGTATTTGGTCATCTCTGTAACGTTCAAAAAACTGTTCAGATGTTCATCCATGATCGAAATTTGGCATGTTTGTTGGTTCATGAAGATTAGTTCCATGAGAATCAATATGTCCACTTTATAAATTCACAATATCATGTTGAGATGGTATTTGTGTGCGATCTGGCTAAGCTGGTCTTCGAGGACGACGAGTAGGTCTTCCTCGCCGTAAACCAAAGCCAGAAGTCTGTCGTATTACAGAACAAGTTGCTGAAACTGATGATCAATTGAATAATCACTGGATTCATGCCATCTATGCTTTTGTGAATCCTGGGAGGGTTTACAATAAGGGGGTCTTGGTAGTCTTCATCGCTGACAAAATGACATCACATTTCGTCAGAAATACTAAGATTTTCGCATCAGAACAGGTCAAAACAAATTGTAAATACAAAAATTATTTACATTATTCACTGACAAGTACCTTCACAGAGGACATAAGAACAGTTATTTGAGCAGTAGTCTGCAAGGTTCCTAAATACAGGACATAAAACTTTTATCTTCAATGACAACAAAATAATGGTGAAATACTAGTGAATAACGAAAAATCAGACTAAATCTACTATTCGTAAACGTAATTTGCATAGCTATTGATAGCGATAGTGACATTTTTATAAGATTCTAGGAGATTGAAATTACCCTTGCCAAAGTGTAGGTACTCCGGCATGTCTCCATCTAGAAGCCATTTCAGAACAACTAACCTGCCATTGAGCTGTCAAATATGTTTTAACATGAAAAACAATCTTCACTAGATATCACTACGTGTTTTTATTTTTCGCGACGTGAATATTTAACTGACAAGATTTTTTTGTTTTTTATGTTCTGTGGGTAGGACAAATTCAGTCAGGAGGTTAAATGCACTTTTTCAGCGTTGAAACTTTTTATATCGTGTGCTGTACCTATGTTTGATAGTCTGTTCGCAAGTGCAAGGATATTTTTCATAAAAAACCATTTTTTTTCTAACCGTCATAATATTTAAGTACTACAGTACATTGGTTTAGTGATCACAAACACTGATATTGTGGTCCCGGGAGCAATGCTCGGGCCAGTAAAGTGATGTTGGATTCAATCGGATATTTCTCAGTCTTGTTTTGTGTATGTTTGATCACAAACTTTCTGTATACCGTAATTCGGTATTTTGAACTTAGGAGTAACGAAATACTGTCATGTTTTGATGGAATAGAGACGACTTCACCTTGAAACGTGAGACTTACACATAAACGACGAAAAGAAGGTGCGATACATTACAAAAAATCGCTGTATTGATAACTTTTCCAGATTACAAAATCAATTCTAATTTATACAGCATCAATTAAAATCTGCATCGACAATCTCGACAAAGTTTAAGCAACAATATTATTGGTGGAATAGGGGATCGGACATAAAAAAACTAATTAGTCCGTCAGATAGATTTCCAAAAAAAGTAGTTAAAAAACTAAAAAACCCGACTGAAAAAACTGAAAAGCAAAAATCAAGCACATTTTAAATTAAACAAAACTTGGAAGCAGGCGGGGTCCATTCTATTTTCATTTTTTCTTTTCATAATTTAATATTCAAAAAATGTGCTTGTTTTTTGCTTTTCAGTTTTTTCAGTCGGGTTTTTTAGTTTTTTAACTACTTTTTTTATTTCCTACTTTTTAGTTCTTTTGTGTTTGTTCTTTCGTTGGTCGCGTAAAATAATAATTCTTTGCAGATGATTTAACTTTTGTGCTTGTTTATAGGATTTCTCACTTTGAATTTCTTTTAAACATTTAAGTGTAATATATTTTTGTAATCTCCTTTTAAAACCCTTTATTTTGATAGCCTACTCGATGGTATTGAAAAAAAAAATTTTTTTGAACTCCGCGATTTGGCCCCCAAAATCCGCAAGTTTTTTTTTGTTTTTTAATTTTAATGTACCCTATAACACTCGCGCCATCAAGACGAATCTAACGACGTATATTTCATTCAAATCGGTTCATCCGTTTATGAGTTATGAGGGAACAAAGAAACGGACATACATACATACATACATACATACATACACGTCAAACACATAACCCTCCTTTTGGGCTTCGCTGCAGTCGGGTAATTATTGGACACGTATTTTTTCTTTTTTCACGTAAACAAAAATGAAAACGATAACGTTTCGAAAACTCGTGTGACGTCATATGATAGTACATTTTGTACCTACAATTGACGTTTCAAGCCCCACTCCATGATCTTTGACGCGTTTTATCTTCGTCATTTTTTATTGATTTGATACAACAAAAAACACGTATTCAATATTTTTCGATAATCTAACTTATGGACTAAACAGATTCATATTATTTTGACCCAGTCCGATCCCCTATTGGTCCCAGCAAAGGTTTGCTTAGCCAAGTTAATCATTTTTAGGGATTTTTCGGGCCGAGCCCAGCTTTTCGCCGGACGATGACTCCCTACCTGTGTCCGGTCTGGGCCGCTTGCGGAAATACTCCGCGTTCCCCGCAGCAGCATCCGACCCCTGGCGCCCAGAGCCTTCGCCCCCCGAGCCTTCGCGCCCAGTGCTCGCCGAGCTCGCCGAGCTGCCAGACACAGAGTCAGAGTCCGACCCCGCATCTCTCCGCAGCTCAGGCGAGCTCATCTGCCAGAGTTTGGCAGGAGCCTTTGCGCCGCGCTTTCCTGACACCTTTGTCAGGTCCTTTACTTGTACCGGCCACAGGACTGCTTGACCTTGACCGGGAGCCTCCTCGGCTCTTGTTGCCACTGGCAAACGGTTTTGTACAGAGTACAAGCCATTCGTTGCCCCTCCCAGAATACGAGGGGCTTGACGGTCTGCTAGAGACTGTGGCGGATTCTCCAGCTGCTGAGCAGCTGGTACCGCCCTGGGGTAATACTGTTTCGACTGTCTGTATTTCCATGTTTTCCTTTTTAGAGGGTGCGGTCCCTGTCTCCCCCTGCTACTCTCCCTCCGCCTACTCGCTGCCCTCACAGTCACGTCTGATGAGCAGACGCGAACCAGAGAGCAGCGAGTAGGGTTTCCTCCTGCGACAGGCGCGCCGCCCGAGGACCCGAACACTGTTCACGTCTCCGGGCGGCGCGCCCCCCGCGTGTCCCTCTTTGTCTGGTCTCTCGCCTTGGACCTTTCCGGCATGAGTATATCTACCGGCAGAGCCCCGAGGGTCATTGAGACGCACAAGCCCCACCATGACGGCAACGTGGGAACACTCCGGTGGGGATCTTATGATATGCCGTGTTCACAAGCAATTTTCTTCATCTTTCTGTTTTAAATTCCAGTCTGATGCTCGACACATGTCAGGATCTCTGTTTACTACTATTATTTGGTTGCTTTTAAATTGTCCCCCGTTTTGTCACCTTTTTCGTTTGGTCGTTGAATTTTTGGTTCCACATTTTATTGTAACGTTTCATCAATATGTTCCCACGAAATATAGGGCTTTGGTCAAAATGCATGAGCAAAACGAAACTGGGTTATTCCAATATGTAAAGTAAACTCCGGGGTAAAGTTGATCGATTTTATGTTCAATGGTATTTTTAACCGACTTCAGAAAAAGGAGGAGGTTATCAATTCGACTGTATTTTTTTTTATGTTTGTTAGCTCATAACTTGCGACTGGGTGAACCGATTTTCATGATTCTTTTTTTATTTGTAAGCTGGTGCTTTCCGTGTGGCCCCATTGTCACCACTTCAATATCTGATGATGGGATCTTGTAGAAATCGGGGGAACTCTTCAATAAATAACAGCAGATTAACCGCGATTGTTGCTATAGCATATAGCATTGTTTACGCCATCACACAACATAATATCACGCCTGTACTCACTACGAAGGTTATAAAAACTATTTGGTGAAGATCTGATGAAGAACTTCGGAGATAGGCAACGGAACTCCTCAATAATTATAGCAAATGGACTGGGATTGCTGAAATCTCATGTCTGTCTATTGTTTACACCAGTTCATAACATAACATCACGCTGGTACGTTGTGAAGGGGTAAGCACATGTGAACCACTAAAAAGTGAAAAATAAAAATAAACTTAAGAAGAAAAATCTGTTTCTGAAGTCGGTGACTTTTGTTTGTTTGATTTCATGTTTTTGCCACCGACTTTAGAAGCTGATTTTTCTTCTTAAGTTTATTTTTCACTTTTATGTGTTTTATTTTTGTCGAAGTCGGTTTTATTTTTTCACGCCGTCCGTGATAGCCGTCGTCGAGCCGTCACCGCCGTTAGTCAAGATGACGGTGAGATCTCGCAACGGAACGGTGTACCGCACGCTGTTCGATTGAAATAAAACACGATTATGCAAGATAAGATAAGATAAGATAAGATAAGATAAGATAACTTTATTTGCTCAAACATGTGTGTACATACAATTAAAAGAAGAAAAATGCATGCAAGGTGTTATAAGAAGTACATGGAGTTGTGCTAACATGTTTACCATATTTCCATGGTGTGCAAATATTAATACAAGTTTACAATCATTAATACGGACAAAGCTGACGTAAGTAAATAAATTATAATTATTAAATTGATTGATGAAATTGTCAATTCATATAGAAATTTATAAAAGTACTCATACAAAAAAAGCGAGTTGTTTAATTTTCGATGATTTCATACAAAACAAATGATTAGGTTATGGTTATGATTGATGATTTATTTTTAACAACCCGCCGCCGTCTCGACGCCGGCACCGATACCGAGACCCAGCGCCGAACCCAATATACCACCTAGTACGAATCCTACAAACGGTACAGGTATTATGGCCTGACCCGCTATTCCACCGGCGACAAAACCCGCGGTAGATCCCGTCACCTTTCCGTAGTTCTCGTAGCGGCAACCACCACCACCACCACCGGACGATGATGGTGATAGTTGTTGTTTCACACGGGCGAATGTTTGAATGCAAAACTTGTCTAATTCTATAACGTCACGACGACCACGACGACTACGACGAGCGTCGTCATTGTCGCTCGGTTTCTTCACATGATATTTTACGTGTCCATCTATGCTCGTCAACGCCCGTCCGCTGGTGGGGTCGCGTGTCACCTCCCACGCGCCAGGATCGTAGGCGGGATTCACCCCGAGTCGACGTAGACCGTTGATCAGATTTCGAAATTGGACAAAGCTTTCGGGTACGCCCTGCGGTCGCGCCGGTTCGTACAAGAAACGCGTCATCGCCGCGTGCAAATCGAGCAACATCTCGAACGCCCTCTCGCCGACGACGTGGCGAAGCGGATGGTCGACGTTGGCCGTGACGTCGTCGTCGCTGCGCTCGCCGGGTCCGATCACGTAGTTGAACGGCATCCAAGTCCAGAGAGCGTGCAGGGTGCGCAGCGAGCTCTCCTCTTCGCCCTCCGACATCCAGTCCATGAAATCGACACCTCGTTCGGGTATTCTAAGAGCGTTCTCGCTCATACGCTCCCACGGAATTCGAAGAGCCAGTCTGTTGTCGGTGCCGAAGTACGCGTGCGCGTCGTCCAACAGATCTAGCGAGATCTCGATGATCTCTCGTCTCACGTCGGCGTTGTAGTGCAGGGCCGCGTTGAAGAACTGACTTATTCTCACCCTTCGTATCACGTGATGGCGTACGACTCTCGCGTTGCCGTCGGTGGTGTCGGGCGGTAGATGCATGCCGATGAAGTTGGGATTCTCTCTAGTCGACATGGCGAAACACGTGTAATCGAACAGGTCGCATCGCGCCAACGAAAAGAGGAGGACCGCGCAGACGACGGCTATCACTGATGACGACAACACCATCTTCCTTCTGCGCTGCGCAAAAATATAGTGCGATTAATTTAGCTGAACATACAAGTGTTGTTTTTATAGGTCCGACGCACGATTGATAACAAATTACGATAAACACGTTGACCTAACCTAACCTTTGTCACCCTAGAGGTGATAAGATAATGAATGAATCATCTTCTGCACGATCGGTATGTCACCTAAATTCAACACCCATGACGATCACCACACTGGACGTCCTTCGCTCGTCTTCATTACGATGACCCGTGACGACGCCTGCTTCAAGACCTATACGATGCTTCTTTCAAAGTAGGACTTAGGATGAATATGACGAAGATTATGGCAAATATCAACAGCTGTTCAAATTCTTCTGTCAAAGTTGGAAATGAAGAGTTGGAGATAGTTGACCAGTATGTCTATCTCGGTCATATTCTTTCCTTTGGCAAAGAACACCAACAAAATGAGATATCTCGAAGAATACAGCTTAGGTGGGCCGCTTTTAGCAAATTAGACGACTTTTTAAAAACAGCCAAAGTTCCGCTATGTCTGAAGTCCCGCCTCTATAACCAGTGTGTTCTGCCCACAATGACATATGGTGCCGAAACATGGACGCTCACGCAGGAGACTGTGTACCTACAGATTGAGAGTTCCACAGAGAGCCATGGAGCGTTCCATGCTAGGCATAAAACTTATAGACCGAGTTCCTAACGTCGAAATTAGAAAACGTACAAAGGTTTTCGATATTGGAAATCGCGTTACGGAACTCAAATGGAGTTGGGCAGGACACATAGCAAGGCGCAGTGATGACAGGTGGACTAAGGCTATCACTGAATGGCGTCCAAGAACTGGAAAAAGAAGTGTGGGCCGTCCAGCGGCAAGATGGACAGACGACATAGTTACCATCGGGGGAAAAACCTGGATGAGGCTAGCACAGGACCGTGGGGAATAGCACAAGAAAAGGGAAGCCTTTACCCAGCAGTGGGTGAATTCAGGCTGTGGACGATGATGATGATGATGTGACGACGCCACGAATGACCGATTCGAGGTTTACGGCAGAATTGGTTTAGTCGGATCTATGATCACGTCGTAGTACACATATTGACGGTAGTCGTGCAAGGAAACCTATTTTTGTGGCATTCTCAATCTTCAAATGAGTCATCTGTGTACCGTCGTAGCGACAGACGTCCACGCATAGTGCTGACGACCATCATGTAGGCTATTACATATTGACGGTCGTCGTGCGAGGAAACCTACTTTTGTGGCATGCTTGATCTTCAAATGACGTAATCATCTACCGTCGTCGCGATACACGTGTACATCTACATGACGGTCATCGTCCATACTATGACCGTCATGTGGATGGTCACATTTGGCACTCTAGGAAACTTATTTTTATGGCATACAGACGTCCGTCGCTACCACGATCCCGCGTCTACATTACGATGACATATATGATTGCTCGTCCCCGTGTTCATAAGTTAACAAGTTATATTCACCGTAGCTTGTGATTAAACGAATGACCAGGTAACCTATGTCCATCGACACGAAAGTAGTCTTCAGCTCTGCCGCTATTCAAAGAGTGTTGGGAGCGTTCAAAGCTCTTCATACCTCGACCGGCATACGGGGCAGACGTCGCACGATTCAACGGCAAGATATTATTATATAATGATGATGATAATGATGATGCCATCAAAAGAGGTCACACCGACTGGCATATTGGACTTGCCCGCCGAATGCAAGCTGATGATATTGGACCATTTGACAGATTATCGTGATTTGCTGCACGCGTCACACATTTGCACAGAATTGCGACGACTCGTTCCCGTGTCGATAGCGAAGAACAAGAAGTCTGTGAGGACGACCACTTCAAATATTGCGTTAAGATTTGAATATCTACTTTACGTGTCGAGTGTAAAATAAGTGCGTTTCATCGATGGGTGGGCAGTTATAATTTTATGCAACGCTATACGAAGCACGAATGGAGTCCCGAATGTGGTCGTTATTTTTTGGAGAATTTCGTCACCGGTATAGAAATCTACGACGACAGCAAATCGTCGAGCGGGTTTTCGCAAATGCTCATCGATATTCTACGACGCTACGATCTGAGACGCATAGAAGCGTTGTCGATCGTGTCGCGCAACGATAATGTCGCTAGTCTATTGGCAGTTTTCGGATCGCACAGACAATTAAAAGTAAAAGTTAACATTCGAAACATTGGTCCAATTATTGATAGAAATCACATTCTCCCCCTTGTAGAGGATTAATGAAATTCAGTACAATTTTCTTTTTCCAAATTTAAATCACATTCTCCCCCTAGAGGATGAATGAAATTTAGTATACAATTTTCTTTCCCTGTTTTTAACAGATTAAAAATGACTATTGTTATGTTCGCTTTTTGTGGCATAGAATGTCACTTTTTTGAGCAAGTGGTACGAAAAAGTCTTTTTCGCCCGTGGTCCCGGTCCCTGGCCACGAGTATTTTTTTGCCCGTGGTTCCTTCTAGAAATATATACCTACTGCCGAATTAAATTGTACTCCATGACGCGCGCTCGCTTCGCTCGCATATTAAATAACACTAATATCTTCTGTCCCCGAAGTGCCGGGCCTCCGCGCCGGCCTCCTTCGTCGGCCTACGGCCCGGTGCCCATGCCGCCCATAAAGGATACTGTCGCGAGACGGTCGTATTATAGGAACACGAAGAAAAAAAAAGGACCACGGAATTATCCAGTATTATATATTTTGTGACCTACTTTACATTTTAAACCTATTTATTACATGGTTGTTGTGCCAAATTGTAAGGCAGGCTGTCTTCAACAATATGTCCAATGATGTAGTATGTGCGGGCTAACTGCTCTGCCAGCTTCATCGACTGCTGACTCTGGATTGCATTGTCTGGAAAACACATCACCTAATATAAGTACATCTATAAAACAAAGTCGGGTTTGCTAGAACATATAACTCGAGATCTGCAGGACCAATTTTCATGGCCATTGTGACCATTTTCACTCTGGATGGAGCGGAAGAGAGTGTCAGTCTTCTACTTAACTGACTAAAAACAACCAATTTCCTTCTTAACACTTTGTGTACCGGGGCCGCGGTATCTCTTTCGAACAATACTCAGCCCAAGGCATATACCAAAACTTGTGATATTTTAAACAGGTCATCGCTAATGGAAAACAGTTCGGTGTATGTTTAGGATCAGGCAGATGATCTATTTTGAAACTGATTTTACATCATAAACATACAAAATAGGCATTAAAAATACTTAAGATTTTTATGCCTGCTATAAAATCTCTCTGAAGTTACAATATTACATTCCTCAAACACCTCTACAAAAACGAACACTAAACACTCCTAACAAAATCACTTACTGCCAAACTATGAACGAAATCTTCACTATAACACTGAATATTTAATTAAATCTCTGGCCAGAATATAATCTGTGGAAGACAGTAAAAGCTGACACTCCGACGACCCGACCATTAAAACGTAAACCGTAAGCATCTACAGGTAACTTTATTAGTCCCTTTACTTATATAGAATTAACCAGTGGGAGTTTGTGTTTGACTATTGAAGATATTCGAAGGACTAGACATCAATTTTCTATTTATAGATACTTTGATTAATCTTCGGAAAGGTCAAATGCGTAGGACTTTCAAGCGACGTACTTGTATGTCCAGATGAATTAACGTGGACGAAGTGAAAAGAGTATGTATGGATCATAAGATAATCTTCTATAATATAAAAATGAATCGCAAAATGTGTTGGTAAGCGCATAACTCAACAACGCATGGATCGATTTGGCTAATTTTGGTCTTGAATTATTTGTGGAAGTCCAGAGAAGGTTTTAACGGTGAGAAAGTGGTTGGTAGGTAGGCAGGGTAGTAGGTAGGTAGGGTAGTAAGTAGGTAGAGTAGTAAGTAGGGTAGTAGGTAGGGTAGTAAAAAAGTAGGTAGGTAGGGTAGTAGGTAGGTAGGGTAGAGTAGGTAGGTAGGGTAGTAGGTAGGTAGGGTAGTAGGTAGGTATTGTATTAGGTAGGTAGGGTAGTAGGTAGGTAGGGTAGTAGGTAGGTAGGGTAGTAGGTAGGTAGGGTAGTAGGTAGGTAGGGTAGTAGGTAGGTAGGGTAGTAGGTAGGTAGGGTAGTAGGTAGGTAGAGTAGTAGGTAGGGTAGTAGGTAGGTAGAGTAGTAGGTTGGTAGAGTAGTAGGTAGGGTAGTAGGAAAAAAGCATTGCAACGCATGCTCGGGTTCAGCTAGTATTAAATATTTATTTGCTCAAACATCAGATACAATAATATAAAGTGTTGCTGAAATACCTGGAAAAGAGACGCATATAACTGGGAAGCGTGGCAAAAAAGGGAGAAGCCTATCAGACCCAGCAGTAGATGAGGGATCATCTGCTGGGCAGCTGATATTATAATGATGATTAGTATAATATGGCATTCTGTTCTTACTCCCTACGTGGGAAACAGACGTGAATATATTAGAGGAAGCTATTTTAAAAAGAAAGCAACCATCTTCTATTAATAGATGCTTTGTTATCTTCATAACGTTTCCTCAAAGGTAAATCGTTCGCTTGAATGGTTTGAAAATCGTGGGGACTGAATGTCTAAAATGTTTGACGTATGAAAACCTTGAATATTTAAATAAGTATTTGGGCAGAATTTTTTGTAACAATTTTATTTTAAAAATAAAGATATTGTTAGGTTGAAAATAAGACCAGATACAGAATATATGTATTAATGAGTAGCTTGATGTGATATAACGCGTGGCGCGCAGTGCGCGCACAAACGAATTAGATTTTGTAATTGAAAAATTAATGTTGTGTGACTTGGCCGTTGAACATTCTATACACGTTAGTGAGTACAAGTCAATTTTGCTTACACGTAATGTTATATCTGTTGTAACTACCGGCCAAGTCACACAACATTAACTATAATAATAAAGAAATCGCAATAAGGAACCTTAGACTTGGCTCGACTTTGTCTAGATTTCATTACTTTTTAGAGATAAACAAGCAGCTCCATCGAGACTTGGCTAGTTTTTTACAGAATGTTTTTGTTGGGATTTCACTTCTTTTTGTAGAAACGTGGGAGCGGCATATTGATTTATTTTATTAGATTTTCTTATTTAAAACATTTTTTTTGTAGTTGTTTTTTTTTTATAATTTTCGATTATCCTACTTTTTATAGTTTTCCCTTTATGTGGCCATTAAACCCTCACTCTGTACCAAATTTCAGCTGCCTGAGTTTATGGGAAGTACTAGTTCTATTTTGATGATCATGAGTGAGTGAGTGAGTGAGTGTCATAAATGCGAAACTTTGCTTTCGCTTAACTTCGGAACTAAATGACCCACAGACTTGAAACTTTTTATTTTAAGTTTGATTTTATAGCTTACTGGATGACGAAAATTTCAGCGTTCTGGTCTTATCCAGAGGTTCTCAAATAGGGGCCTGAAAATGCGGCGAAATGGTTCCAGTAAAGGGTGGTACGGCAGTGTTTGCTTCGCGCTCGACTCGGCGGGGGTACTGCCGTGCCCCCCAATTAGTGTTGCCACAAATCATAAAAAGAGAAAGTAAAAAAAAAAGCAAAAACAAAATTGCGATCAAATTCTGACCACGAGCTATTTACTAGTTGTCTTGATTTTCCTGTAGGAACTTTTCTTTAATTTTCTTGCAAGGACTCTCTTTTTTCCGCTCACTGTATCTATATTTGTCTATTATCTTAATTATCAACTCCAGTCTCATCAGATTCAGAATTTATACAATCAAAAGTTAATTAGAAAAGGACATAAAACTAATTACGATCTGATCCCAAAACAAATTACAGTTCGCTAATCCATTCTGCGTTGGCAAATTGTCAAGCATCTGTTCCAAGCAAATCCAGAGGTACAAAACAAGTCTACCGCAACTTATTAATGACTTCAGATACACAATATACGATGGGGTGAGCGCCTAAGCTCCTAACTTTGATTATAACCTTGGACTCGCCTCAGTACTACTCAGATACGTACGTGCGATAGTTTCGCTCTAAGCTGAGTGTCGAGTTAGCAGTGGTAAGTCTAATAGTCTTGGAGTCTTTTGTTCCGGTTAAGTTTGAAATAAAAAGTAAAAGTTAGTTTTTTTTTCTCTCGAATCCCATAGTGCGGGATGTCGTGGTCGTCATAGCTCTTCAAAACATATTTTAAGATGAATTTATTTGAGCCGCTCATTAATAAATTAATCATATGAAATGTGTTGAAACTATAATGTTAGGTATTCCTTAAATAAAGATCATTAATTGGGTAAACCCCCGAAACAATCAAATATTCAGTATCTAATAAAAACAACGACTACATTGATAACGCATGTTTTCCTAACATTTGACCTCTTAATTAGATGTTATTTAGAAAAGGAGACACCGAAAATGAATGACGTCATTTTGTTATTATTTTAATACTTATGCAATACCGCTTAACACGACTGCCAATATGGAATGGTTTTGAAAAAAGCATAGATTGTTTTGAGACACTTCGTTGGTCTAGTGGTCACAATCTCGACTGTTTAGCATAATATCCAGGGCTCTATTTCTGGGTTAGTTAAATTGTTAGTAGGTTTTCTTAACAGAAATTCTGAATTTGTACCCGGTAGATGGCAGTAAATGTGTCCCATGGTACATGAGCCTGGGCACGCCACGATAGTGGCGGTATGTCCCCTCTTTGAGGAGTTGCTTGAGAGGCGCCACGGCGCCCGCACCTTCCGTCTGACGCAGGTCCTCACCGGACACGGTTGTTTCGGGAAGTACCTGCACCGAATCAGGCAGGAGGAAACGCCCGGACGTCACCATTGTGAGTATCGGCCGGAGGACACGGTGGAGCACACCGTGGAGGTCTGCCCCGCTTGGGCGGAGCTTCGTCGTGTGGTCGTAGCGGCGATCGGCGGCGGTGAACTCTCGCGTCAAGACATGGTCCTGGCCATGTCATGGCCCTGGTGCAAGCCATGGTCCGGGGCGAGGAGGAATGGGACGCCGTCGCCTCCTTCTGCGATGTAGTGATGCAAGTGAAGGAGGTGGCGGAACGTGAGAGGGAGAGAAACTGTCGTCCAAATCGACTTCTTCCTCATCAGACACAACCACCTTAAGCACATTGGGCAGAGCGAAAGGGAGTGTCAGACTTCTGCTGACTAAAAACCACCCATGTTCCTTCTTAGCCCTTTATGTCGAGGCCGCGGTATCGTGGACGGCGAGCTAGCCCATTACTCACCGTCCTCAGGTCCGCGTCAACGGTGGCCGGAAGACATCACGTGGCCCCCGACGACGCCCGAAGTACCTTAAGCACACCTAACACTGCAAATAGGGATGTTTACTAACTAAAAAAAATATGATTCTAATTAGTCCGTCTGTTAGATAATCGAAAAGTATTGGTTACGTATTTTTTGTTTTATCAAATCAATAAAAATTGACGAAGATAAAACGCGTCAAAGATTTGAGTGGGAGGTTGTGACGTCACTGCTCGCTAAGAAATGTCATACTAATGTCTTAGAATATGACGTCACACGAGTTTTTAAAGCACTGTATCGTCCTCATTGTTTGTTTACGTGAAAAAAGAAAAAATACGTGTCCAATATTTTTTGGAAATCTATCTAACGGACTAATTAGATTTTTTTTGTTAACATCCCTATTGCCACCGGGGTACACTTGTGGGTGAATTTCAACAAGAGATTTTTATGTATCATTTCGGTGGGATTTTTTTATTTCAATGCAATCTATATATTTTTAGTGACAAATAATACTTTAGTCTATTTTATAACATTGTGCGTGAGTGGACATCAAATATTATCAAAACTTACATAAATATTTAAGGATAAAGTTTTAAGAGTCCACTGAAATTAAAAGTGTCCACCGAAATGATAAAAATTACCACCGAAATGATAAATCCACCGAAATGATACAGCTAAGAACAACCGTGCCCCCAGCCAGGGTTCCGTACTTTGTTAGGTTTGATTTCCACAAATTTTAGATAAACACTGAGACAGGACAGTACACAGTTTTTTTAATATCATCATTAATATACAGATATTACAGTTAGTATTATTACATATATCATTCTTTGAGGTTACAATAACCTCAAAGAATGATATTAATGTAATGTAATGTTTATTATGATATGAATGATATGAATTATATATCTTAAGCACAAATATTACACAACAAATACACCTAAATAATCTAATCGACACTCTAGGTAAAAGTAGGTACATTACAAAACTATGACTTTGTATTTGACACCAGGATCTCTAAAACTTTATGTTTTTATCATTTCGGAGATACTTTTAATTCCGGTGGACTGTAATTGGTATAACAGTCCACCGAATCCACTGAAATGATAACACTGAGATGATAAAATAGAGGTTAGTTCTACATTTAACTCCGAAAAAAAATTATTTAAAAAATATGAACACTACTCAAACAAAACAGTACTTACTGCGAATTTAATACACAATTTTGAAACAAATTAAACAAATCTAGCACGAGTTATAACAGCCACCGAAATGAAACTATTTTTGTCCCCATATTACTGAAATGATAAACTTACTTTTTTGGCGGGAAACCGCAAGACGTTGGGACCGGTGCGTTCGCGCCGAGAGCTTAAGCCGGACTGATACGGAGTGAGAAAAGGTGAAAGGGGCGTAACAACGCAATGTTGATGTGGCTATTCTACTAAAACTTACTGTCCTCTGAAATGATAACTTTTTTCCAGACAAAAGTTGACTGCCTGTCAAATCCATGAGAAAGAAGATAAACAAACAAAAATTGTTTTATTTGATCGAATATATTATAATTTAATGATAACAAAATCAATTTAAATCCATATTACGAATGTATTTGCAGGAGAAGGTATGTTATGAGCGGAATTGGGTTCAGGACAGGTCACCGTGATGATAAAATAACACTTTGTAATTTTTTTTTTGGGTATATTAGAGGGTAGATACCAATGATTTTTTTTGCCAAGGTAGAGAAATACTTACGTTGTTGAGAAAAAATATATAAAATTAATAATCAGCACATTGCACTACCGTTCTCAGGTTTGCCGTGTATTTTTTTGCTTGGGCAATTCACCCTTGTAAGGAATGAGAATTTTAGAGGAAGTTTGAAAGTAGCGACTGTAACAGAAAAATTTAAAGGAAGAAACGCATGTGACTAAAAAAGTTAAAAAATATATCAATATTGATGGATGGAGAGGGAGAAGATGGCCAAAGACAAGATGGATGGATTGTGTGAGGAATGATATGAAAGAGAAAGGAATAAATGCCACCGTGACGTCTAACAGGGAAGAATAGAATACGAATACGTGTTGCGCCGACCGCAAATAGAATGGGGTAAGGGCAGGAATAATGATGATGGTGTATGAGCCTTAAACGTAACTGGCGTAATGTGCGTATACTATGCAACTCTGCCTATTCTTTAGAGAATTACATATGTGATGTTATGTTTGAGTTTATATTGTAAGAAATGGATTTTTCGTACCACTTGCTCAAAAAAGTGACATTCTATGCCACAAAAAGCGAACATAACAATAGTCATTTTTAATCTGCTAAAAACAGGGAAAGAAAATTGTACTGAATTTCATTCATCCTCTAGGGGGAGAATGTGATTTCTATCAATAATTGGACCAATGTTTCGAATGTTAACTTTTACTTTTAATTGTCATTATTTTTAATAAATGCTTGTCTCATTATTATTGTGTTAATTTTTTCGCAAATGGTACGAAAAGTATCGTATTTTCCTCGGTGATAAAGCTGTCTTAGTCTTGGGTGAATTTAATTCCCTCGCTACACTCAGGACTCGTCCTAAATCCCTTGCTTCGCTCGTGATTTAAATTTTTAACACCCTCGCTACGCTCGGGAGTCATCCTCGAGTCCTTCGTTACGCTCGCGATTTAAATCGTCACCCGCGACAGAAGACACTGCTTTATCCCCTTGGTTAATGATCTACTATATAAAACCAATCAATCAACAGTGCCTGTCGCAGTTTGCTGACGGAATACAATATGTACGCCTTGACAAAGATGTGTTACAAAAAGCAGTCTGTGATAGTCACTCGTTTAGTTTCTTAAAACTGAAAGATATAAAGTGTGTTGAAAAAGACAAATCGATTCTTTTTTTAGGCGCTTTAATAAATCATCAAATACGAACTTTAACTCCCGTATCTATAAGCAAGTACGATTAACATAACAGATTATCACGCCTGCGATTCCCGAAGGGTTAAGCAGATGTGTACTTATTAGTACACCCACATTTTGCCCGTTATGTTTAAGTCCCATGTAATTGGGGGCGAGCCTATTAACTAAGCATAAATCCAGAATTTATAATTCAAAACCCAATGACAATTTGCATGACCCGAAAATCGAACCCAGGATCTCATGTTAAGCAGTCGAGATTGTGACCACTCGACCAACGAGGCGTCTCAAAATAATATTTATGGTTTTTTTCAAAACCATTCCATAATGGCAGTCGTGTCGGTATTACATAAAATAAAATAATAACACATAATCATTTTCGGTGTCTCCTTTTCTAAATAACATCTCAATTAAGAGTTCAAATGTTACGAAAACAAAGTTTCATGCGTTATCAATAAGCTTGATAAAGTGTAATTAAAATATGTGGTCGTTGTTTTTATTAGGTACTTAATATTTTATTGTATTTCGGGGGTTACCCAAATGATCTTTATTTAAGGAATAACATTATAATTTCACCACATTTCGTCATGCTTGGGGGTTTTTTCGGGGGTTTTTTTTTGGCCAATTCTCACCGAATGTTGCTTATTCCTTGCTTGGCTTCGGGAGCAGTGAGTCAGTGACACAAATTCAAGAAACAAAAGTGAGTACACTTGTCTTATTAACTAAGATAGTGTTAAAAATGTAATTTAATACTATTTCTGTCACTGTCGTTTAATGGTAAACCTTTTTACCAACTGTTTCTATTTTACTGCTGAACAAAGGCCTCTCTCAACACCTGGCTTTCCAGTTTTCTTTATCTTCTGCCTTCTCCGACCAATCTATTATGAATGAGTCCAATCGCAACGCGAGCGTTTCTTCGGCCTTTTTTTGGCGGTTGGTAAAGAGTTCATTTTGTGACTGCTCCGTCTTTGTTTCTGTTTAATTTCATTTCTGGTGCCATGACAATTAAAACGTTTTTCCGGGACATGTCGAGCGTTACTATCTCGGATTTTTTACCTGTTATAATACTCATGAATGTCCTCCACCATAGGGTAGCGGAGAGGTCTGGCGTCCCTCCTCGTTAGTTTTGACAGGTGCATGGGGTCACAACTCGAACAAATTATAATTAATCTTGAAAAAAACACAATAGATGGCAGCATAGGTAGCAGTAATGAAATTAACAATCGCTTAAATGCGTTATACGGTAGATTTCGGCCGAAATAAGATTTGCAAAAATCAAAAGTTCCATGTTTAACGCTTATTTATCTATTTACACTCATTTATCACGTTATTTCAACAAAAAAGGTTAAAGGAGGACTTTTACTTCAATTCGTACCCATAGATTGATAAAGTTGTCAAAAGTAAGCCATCTGTAAATCATTTTCTCTAGAGCTGTTTGCAATAGATGGCGTTTTACTCAATTTGCCACAAACAATAATAGTAACTGTTGTATAATTTTAAACCATTAAAAAGCATATGTATTACTGTTTATAGAAATATAACACATCTTTTAACATTTCTAAGCGAAATAATTACATATTTTTCTCATTTTACTGAACCCGAAAGTTCCGGAACTACATAACACGAAACGTGAACTCCTAGATGGCGTTGTAAAACTCCAGTCTGTGGCAATTAGTGCGACGCTGGTGCTGCCATCTGTTGAAATAATGGAGGAAAGAATATAAAACGAGCAATAAGATGACTTAGGGAGGTGTCATTTCTTTGTATGGGATTGGGTATCTGTACGAAGTATTATAATATCTGTGACAGGTGTATATTTTCACAGCAGGCTCTGTCTTAACTGCAGCGATCGTTTCTTCACGCAATTTAAATACTAGTAAAGTGGTACCCGACATATAGAAAACTGGGTAACAAAGTTAAGTAGCATGGATTGTTTGAATCAGTCTTGAAAAATGCCTCAAACTACAATTTTAGGAATTCTTTGCATAATATGTTAAATTTAGATCTATTAACAGAAAAATGTCTAGATAATTTACAAGCAAAAAAACATAGTTAATAACATGGTTTAGCTTATAAACCCTTCGGACCTTGATTGAAAAAGACCAATCTTCTTTAAATCTAAAGCCAATAGTAAACATGATATTTTTTCAGCAACCAAAGACGAAAGATGATGCGGTTCGGAACTCTCGCAATTTTGATGATGGCTCTGATGGTGGTCATTGCCGCCCCACCCCCACAAATCTGCACTGAAAGGAGTGAACCGGTAAGTCAATTGTTATAACTTCAAGCTGAATAGCGTTTGTTTCCGCTATGTCTCGTGAAGTCACATTTACCGTCGTCATTAGTTTATTCGTAAGTCACATCAATGGCCATTTCTTGACAGTTATATGCGATAGGGTTTCCCCATCAGGAATTTCTCAGTAGCAACCCGGTTGATGGCAATAGGCTCGCCCCTATTACGTTGGACATAAAGAACATAACAAGCACAATGTGAGTGTACTATTTGGAACACTTATCCTGCCTACTGAGATTAAAGACGTTATGTTATGCATCTAACATTTTCTCGTCACGAATTTTCACAAAGAAACGCTTTATTACATTTTTAAATATTTGTTTTACCTTACTGTTCCATAATATTTAAACTGGTTAAAAAAGTTATTTCATCATGTTTAGATATCGATACTCCGTCATATATATAAGTTAGATAAATAAGTATAAAATAATGTAATGTAATGTGTGTATATAAGTTAGAGGATATATAAGTTAGATAAGTTGACCGTTGACATAATTATACTATTTCCCTTTTCCCAGAACGAAGATATAACAAAGATTTGCAGAGATATGGAGTCATACTCACCAAAGACGATGGAACTCGGCTTGTACTACTCGAGCCTGTAGACACTATATTTTGCCGCGTATAGAGAGCAAGGATATAATCATGTTCTTTATCGGAATACATACAGTACCATCCCAATGACCAATAAATGTAAAATTATTATGATAGAAAAACCAAATAAAATTATATGTGGCATATACGTTTGTTTTATTAATTTAACTGTATTTTAAAATACTACTTCGACATTTTCAACAGTTTTTCAACTTTTTACCATGCGAGCATTACAAAGCTGCGCATAAAAACTTTTATCTACCCAAATATATATACCCTCTCTAATGCGTTCAAAAACCATAAGCAATGACCAGCATTACCAACCAGCAGAAATAAACAGAACTGTAATGAACTCATAACCTACTGAAAACAGTAGGTTATGAGTTTAAATTTGGAACAGGTGTCAAATTCAAGTGAGTGTGCTATTCTAGTATCTACATTAAAACAGATACCTATCGATACGAAACCCCAATTCAGTATGATTTTAATTATAAATCGCACGACATTTTGATCTCGAGTGACACAAGAATAGTGACTTTGATTTAAAAAAAATGACAGATATCCGAAACGCCGCCATTTCGAGCTGTCATTTGTACGGTATTTTTTATTGCATTATGATATTTGGGTAGGTAGAGTAGTGTATGCAACTATACATAATTAGGCATAATTAGACACTCGTGTGATGCTATTAAGAAACTCGCCTTCGGCTTGTTTCTTGAACCCACACTTGTGTTGTAATGCCCTTCATTATGCACAGTCGCATAAACTACTATTATATAGTATTCGTCGACCGACGCGACGTCGAAATGGCATACGATCTACCTCACGGGGTGACCACCCCGTGAGGATTTATGTACCCAAGTAGGTACGGTCTAGACTAGACTGCGGGCACTATCGGCACTTTCAATGCGGCTGTCGGCTTGCACCAAGAGTCGGCTCTAAGCCTTTACCTCTTCCTGTTAATGTTAGACGCTGCCGCTGTTACGTTGGACATCCAGGAAGAAGCTCCCTGGTTTATGCTGTTTGCCGACGACATTGTGCTAGTTGCCGAGAGTAGCCTAGAGGTACAGAGCAGAATGGATTAGAGGAAATCGTATAATATGTTATAACTATGTCCACAAAAAAACAGAGGGATTTTTAAACTTAGCAGCGACTACCATAATATAAATACACGCAGTTTAATATACTGGAACAAACAGACAGGCAGACATAAATAGAAGTACCAATATAATAATATACTTTCATAAGCATTCATTAAAAAGCTGTTTTTTTTTGGAATTTCCAGACAGACAATTTACTTGAATAGATAAATATCAACATCAAGCTTCAGCCTTCAGAAAAACACACTTCACACGCTAAGAAGCCATTCATCATTGACCTTTACTCAACCCGAAAACCGAACTAAAACAAAAGACCAATAAATCTATCAACACTGTATCTCAAACTATAGTCAGCTAAGACAAACTTCGCGGTAACAAACTTAATAAATTATTACAATTTTGAGTTACGCATGCTCTGCCAGTTAGTAGGTACAGGCTATAAGTTATGGCCGGTCAGGGCAGGGTTAAAAGACAAGATAATAACAGGGTAACCCCAGATAGGGTTGCCTAGGTATAACGTAACATTTGGCAGGTTTCCGCTTGAGAAGAAGGGATAATGATTGTACGTGAAGTGGATTTGTTTTAAGGTAAAATATTTGATCTAGATCACTGTCTACTTAGTCGGAGTGATTTAGGTACAATTTAGGTTTAGATAAAAATAATTGTGGATAAAATGTCCAACTGGTCTCTCTGGTCCCATCTATAACTAACTGCCTCCGTGGTCGAGTGGTTTAGGCGTTTGCCTTGTGACTCGGTGGTCGTGGGTTCGATTCCCACGGGAAGCATATGTTTCCAGTTTGGTTAGGACATTGCAGGCTTGAATCACCTGATTGTCTGATAAAAATATGGTTCTGTGCTTCGGAAGGCACGTATAAGCCGGTGGTCCCGGCCGCCAAATGGCGGTCATCAAACCATGTCAGAGGCCCTTGCGGTGGTTTAGAAACTCTGACACTAGGGTGTGTGAGGTCGTTAGACCTTACTGCCCACACGATAAGAAGAAGACCCATCTATACACACCAATGAATGTACAAAATATGTACTTTAAGTATTTGTATCTTCTGTTTTGTTTACCGTGCATACTTAAACCAAAACTTGGCAAAACTTAAATAAAGATGATCAAACTACAGGTTGTAAACGAACCCGTTCACGTACCCTACGCAAAAATGATTGCTGGGAATCGACTTTTTTCTTGTGATGAAAAGTCACATTTTACGGTAAAACTTAATGTAGCACTTAAAATAGTGTGCTAGTGGATGCTTTGAATAGTAAACGGGTCATGGAGGTAACTTTAAGTAAAGCTACAACCTGAAAAACTGGTATTTAAAAAAAAACAGCTGGAAAAATTTGAAACTTTGACCCCCCGTAACTAGGGGGTTCCCAGATAGGGTCTAGAACAAAAAAAAAACGCAGTAACGGGGACAATAACTGGCTTCCGGCCTCGTTAAGGGCACTTATACACCCTTTATTTGCCTGAAACAACTTCAAAACATTGATACCACACGTTTGAAGACTTAGACTTGTCAAATACAATCTTGGAACGGCAAATTCTAACTTAAAAACTTTATAAATTAAATATTATTTTAATAGTTAATAAATGTTAATTTCAAAAAATAAAAAGGCGCACCAAATGATTCTGGAATTTTCTAACAGTCAACTGAGACTGGTGGAGAGACAAAGGGCAGATGCTTTGTATAAGAGGAAATCGAGAAAAATAACTTCCTATCAGCCCTAGCGCCATGCACCACGATCCCTCTTTAGCATATAAATAATAGTGCCCCAAAAAGGGTCCAAGGCAGTGAATTGTTGACGCCCCAGTATATTATTGAGCGCCACTTTCGCCACTAAACTGTGAGGTTTTATTTTATTCATGTTTATTAGGGTTCTCGGTCACCGGGGATTATTTGCTTTAAGTTATAAGCTGTTGGGAATCCGCTCGGATTGGACTTGCAAATGGTGTGCGTTAAATCGTGCGTTGGTCCTATGTAAGCGTTTGGTGTTTTGATGGCCGCTGGTGACCCTTTAATATTGGGTGTGTTTTTTAAGTTAGGTCCATAAATCTACTTCGGTCTGGATCGGTTTGAATTGATTGAATTTGGTTGATTGAGCAGAATTTTGAAAAAAAGTTGGCCATTTTATTTTGAATAGATTTTACACGTTACACAATCATCAAAACCTGGAAAACGCGCATGTTATATTTTGCCTCAAGGTAGTAACAGGTAGGTAACATTATTATGTACCACTTGTCTTGAAACATAGGTGTTTATCGTCAAGCATATTACCCTATTAATAGCTATTATAATTATTATAGCTAGGATATTTAGCTATCATCATACAAATACTCCCAAAATCTCTACAAAGTAAAGCAGATTTTTATTACACTATTAAAGGAACTTCTCTACCGCACTCAATTTTCTAAAATAGCGAACATCGTTCAGGTTTTCCGCTACGAGCCACAAAATAATCTTCCTCGCTAGGCGGTTGTTATTGTAACTCATACATTATATCCGCAATATCCCATGTTTACTTTGCGAAGAGTAAAGTCTATACGAGGGAAGGTGAAAAAATTGGTTTCTCGCTGCAAGAATAACGGGAATATTGTGGAAATTTGAATCTTACGTGGAGATGGATGTAATAATAAGACTAGAAATTCTGGTTTCTCAGTTTGTTTGGTCTATAAAGGTAGTTTAGATAGGTTGTTTAGATAAATTAAATTACGCTCTTGGGAAGAGAAGGTAGGTACCTGAGTAGGCACTTAGGCAGTCTGCGTCAACAGTCAAATATTTTTGTTTTAAATTAAATTAGGACTAAAGCCTTGTGGGCAAAATGTTTGCTACTTTCTATACCATAACAATGGTTAGGCAGGTGTTGCATTTAGTGAGCTACTAATAAATTGTTATTGTCGTGAATACCAATGTAAATAGCGTGGGCAACTCAGCTTATTCTGTGGACAGGGAGTAGGAGCCCAGTTTGAGAGATGCTGATATCTTATGTGCCGCGTTTTGATGAATTGAGATGTTTTTCTGTTTTCCTAAAGCAATAATAATAATAATAATAAATTTATTTATTGGCATAAAAAAACAGGTTACAGAAAAGTGTGAGACCCTGGCTCCAGAGCTAGGTTAGAGTAATACCTGTATTTCAGGAGCCAGTGACTTCTTCCATTTGGGTTACAATTTGGCAAGTTTTAAACAAAAGGTGACAAAATTATATTAAGCACATAATATTAAGTTCAATCGTTATATTAAACATATACCACCAGTCCACCAGCACAAAATTATAGTATTAGAAAATAAATTATAATAAAATCAGGATTAGAATTTAGTTTAATAATTGAATTAAAAACAATATTAATTTTAGAAATAAAGATTGTAGTAAAAAATAACAAAATCTTGTAATATAGATATCACCACGGAATGATAGTGATATTAATGATAGTTTTTTTTGCATGGTAACGATAAGGTAAATATGTTTCTTACTAATTTTATGAAAGCGAAAGTATGTGAGGATGGATGGATGGATTTTCGTTACTCTTTCACGCTAAAACTACTGAACGGACTTCACAAAAATATAATAGCAAAATAACGTAGACATTGCAATAACAGAAAGTAATATTTTATGAAGAAATTGTCTAAAACTTAGATTTACGCAGTCAAAGCCGGTTTCGGGTCTGGGCGTGTTTGTGTATGTGATTTTCAATGTTTGTAAACGCACCCACGATACAGGAGAAATTCCTAGTGTGGGGCAACGTTTTTAAAAAAAGAAAAGAAAGAAAGAAAGCCATGGGCAGAAGCTAGTACAAAATAGATCCAAGATCAGATTACTGAAGCAGCAATGCTTGATCTCACATTCGAGCAATCTGCATTACAACCAGATTATGTACTTATAGCAATGGTTGAAGGCTTACATGATTAGATGGCTAGCAGTGCATACGTAATGATAACACTATCTACAAGCTCCATTAAGTGATTAGTGTACCAGCTAATTGTGTTAGACGTATTTAGTTTGGCATAATTTAGGACCTAGTGTGTTTTAGGGTAATGCTTTAAGATTGTAGCACTAATGATATCTTTTCAACGGAGTTCTTGTCCCAGTAGTCAATATTTGCCAGCAAGACAATATTTGAGAGCAAGTTAATGGGTACAAGTCTGTGGACTACTATTACTAGGGCGTTTTTTCTGTTTTGTCAAAGTTTTAAGGGACGGTCTTCCGACATGACCGGGTAGAGATTTGATGCAGAATGAACGGCGTTTTGGGATTTCCGAGGCATGAAATTGACAACACACTCTCTTAAACCTAGGGGGCTAATAGGTAAATTCAAATTCATTTATTTGTTCGAACATGGTACAATACATGGTCTTAAATTATATAATAAACGGTCTCATCACATTCTGCCACAAAGGGCGTGCAAATATCGGGTACACATAATAAATTATTACCTACAACACAAAGATAGAAAAATTAGGTTATTATTGATACAAATCACATAAAAAAGAATTAATGTTACATTATGAGGCAAGTCAGAGCAATTAAAATTATGTCATTATATAAATACAAATAAAAAAAATGTCAATGTCAAGATTAATGTCAAGTTAAGTATATGTTATCAAGGAGAGATTACAATCAAATTAGGATGTACTAATTGGAAAGAAGAAAACGAGGTATTTGCAGGTTTAAGTCGTCAAATAGGACCTACGTTTTGATACAGTGACTACACACTACATACTACAGTGATACTATACAGTACATACCCTTTTTTCTTCGAATAGGTGCTGGTAACCTGTGTTCAATTTTTTGTTTGTAAGACATGCTGGTTCTCTAACAATCTGTTTCTTTGCCGCTAAGACCATTACCTAACACTAATTACCCATACTAGCCATTGCCAGTTCAATGCGAATGCCAGTCTGCGCACAAATCCATAGCAATTAGGGCCGCCACTGGCCACTAAAACTCTCGTTCACGCGAAACTTAAAGCTATTTGCCAAACGACCGCCATCCTGCCAAAAATTGGACCAATTATAGTCACACGGGCGAAGAATATTTAAATGGAGGAAGTGACATGACATTTCGTTTGGGTTATAATTGGTTGAAGTTGTTGAAATGATGGGAAAGAATGAGGGCTGGATTTACTTTAGGAATTGTATCGTTGAAAGTACGGTATGAATAGTTGACAAAAAATCTAAATAGGCAGTCAGATAGATTTCAAAAAAAATTTAGACACATTTTTTATTTTTTCAAGTAAACTAAAACTGAAGACTTAAGACTATACAGTGCTTCAAAAACTCGTGTGACGTCACATTGCAGTACAATTTTTACCATGCAGTGACGTCACAAGCCTCCAGTTATGATCTGTGACGCGTTTTATCATCGTCAGTTTTTATTCATTTGATAAAACAAAAAACACGTATCCAATATTTCTCAATATAATCTAACTGACGGACTTAACAGAATCATATTTTATTTAGTTAGGAAACATACTATTGCTCTTTAGTGTTCTATTGTTTATCATTACCTTAAAGCAGTCCAATGTAGGCCTCCTCCATCGCTCACCATTTAATTCGATTCGTCGTAACTCTCATCCAGTTCAGTTGCTACCAGCCATTTTGCGAAGATCGTCTCTCCACCAAACTGGTGGGCCTCCTAGCTTACATACGCTTCCCGATTCACGGTCTCCACTCAAGAACACGTTAGTGTTTGGGTTTTTCCATAAGAAAATTTTTAGAAGTAGCCACTGATTCTAAATTTGTGCCTGTTTGATGGCAATAAGCTCGCCCCCTAGAACTTAAACATAACCGGCGAAATGTGGGTGTACGGTCAGCATCAGAAGTAGCTGAACATTTCGGAATTTTAATTCTTTTATGTACAGGACTCTAGCTATTTTTGTTAATGTTTCACAAGGTTATTCGTTAAAATAGTCCTAACACTTCAATACCATGTAGTAACGAATTATATCTAACAAGTTTTTATTTAAAAAACAGCTTCGAGACTTTGAGTAAAGTTAATATACTTCTGATGCTGACCGTACTATTAAGTACACCTCTTCCTAACCCTTTGGGGGGTTACAGCGTGATATACTCTGTTTATTTATTTAAATTTATTATAGTGTCACATCTAGCAAAAATAAGTCTGCGCATTCACGTGGCGTTCATATTACCGGAGTGCGAGCGTACACGCCAAATAGCCATTGTCGTTTAATAGAACAAATGAACCTATTAGTTTTATTAATCTATTCAGTAGCGAATATGTTACCGGTTCTTCTGTTAGGTAAATAGTTAACTAGTTCAGTAGTTATGTGGTTGGAAACAGAACTACACTCGAGAGCAATGAATCCGGGTCACTTAAAGAATGTTAAAAATCTCGGAAACTAAAAATGATAGGTTAATGCAATAAATTGTATTTAATAGACAATGTAATACTCCTTAAATGAAGGTATTAAAACTTCTTAGTTATTGTAAAGTTATATCATAAAAAAATCAAATTTGAAAAAGGGCCACTTTCGAAGATGGAACTACGTAATTACAGCATTTGGTTTTGCTTTTGTTTGTAATCTGTCATTTATGTGGGTACATAAACCATGTTGATAGTGCTCTATATTCATTATTCAAGCTGAAATTATGTCGCTTACGCCTGAAGAATGCACCAGAATACTTACAATAGCAGCAACAGCGCGATACAGCCAGGACTGTCGGTGTGTCGCTGTCAACAGTACAAAGAGTTCTCCGACGTTACGAAAAAACTGGTTCTAACCTACGCGGACCAGGAACGGGCAGAACCAGGTGTACCACAGCACGAGAAGACCGATACTTGGTGAACACCATGCTTCGAAATCGCTTTCTCACAGGAACTGAACTCACAAATCAGTTTTGACGCCTCGGAGGAAGTAACCCAAGTGCATGGACAGTTAGACGTCGGCTTGCTGAATCTAACTTAAAACCCCTTAGACCTGCAAACGGCCCTAAACTGGAGCGTGGGCATCGTATTTCAAGACTAAGATATGCCCAGAGCCACGTAAATTGGAGTATTGAAGATTGGTCAAAAGTTATGTTCTCCGACGAATCAAAATTTATGCTCTACAAGCACGATGGAAGACACAGAGTGTATCGAAGACCAGGGGAAAGATTCAAGCAAGCATGCATCGAAGAAAAAGTAGCCTACGGTGGTGGGTCTGTACTTGTGTGGGCCGGAATTTCTTCTGAAAGTCGCACAGAGCTGGTGATCATAGAAAACGGCTCTTTAACTAGCGAAAGATATGTGGAAGAAATCCTCAATGATCACGTTGGTCCATTTATGGTCAATTTAGGTGAGGATGCTATATTTATGCATGACAATGCCCGACCTCATACAGGTAGGATTGTGAATGACTACCTTCAAGAGATGAACATTACTCGTATGGAGTGGCCAGCGCGCAGCCCGGATATCAACCCGATCGAGCATGCTTGGGACGAGCTAGGCAGATGCGTAAAACAACGAAACCCTCCCCCAATCACGCTTCGTGAGCTCAAAATTGCTCTCACAGAGGAATGGGAGAATATTCCCCAAAATCGTATAAGGAACTTGGTGTACAGCATGCCAAACCGCGTAAACGCAGTAATGGAAGCACGAGGAGGCAATACGAAGTATTAAAATTCAAGAAAATCGTAATAAAGTTCAAAAATTTCATGTTTCCTATTTTTGTTTTAAGGAGAGATCAGCAGTTTTTTTCTTTATGTAATTTTGTGTTAATAAAATGTATGGTGACTCATATTTTTTTTACTTTCATTTAAGGAGTATTACATTGTCTATTAAATACAATTTATTGCATTAACCTATCATTTTTAGTTTCCGAGATTTTTAACATTCTTTAAGTGACCCGGATTCATTGCTCTCGAGTGTAGTTGAGAGTGATTTCATGAGAGGTATTGCTGGAACTTTGGCGGGCTTGGGCAAGTGAAGCGTTTTGTGTATCTGTAAGGAATTTGAATATTTTAATAATACTTAAACTTTTTTGGTATTTTATGTTAGTCCATAATATTTTCGACTTTATTGCCGTCTGTCGAAAAAGTCGCTGTTAACAATCTAACAGTAATGTAACTTTGTCAAAAACATGTTCTAAATAAGACTATAAGTCTTATCTATGTCTTATTATTATTAGAACGTGCTATTAATAGTAGTTCCCAATCTGTCCTATATTCGGAAATAGCGTCAAAAATCAAATCATCAATCGTCTCGAAAATATACTGAAATAATGTTAATTCTTAGAATATTGAGGATCTAGAGGAGGTTGTACAGAAAATTGACAGCTCTCAGTCATTTTGTCTATTTGAATTACGGACTTATAAAATAATGAAATCTGAACATCGATGCACTGAATACTATTTAATTCCACTCACGCTTTTTTCCCATGAGGGTAGGTACAAACCTCAGAACATCACCTACACCTATGCCTCGTTCACGTTCATAGATCTGGGCCCCGAGTCTGCTATTCAGTAGTGTCAGAATGGTCAGTCATTGATCTCATAATTGTTGATTTTGATAAGTTTGGTGTTGTCAAAATCAACAAAGAACAGAGTGCGTAGTACCGCAACCGGCGTGCGTGTATGACCAGGGCCCCGAGTCTGCTATTCAATAGTGTCAGAATGGTCAATCATTAATCACATAATTGTTGATTTTGATAAGATTGGTGTTGTCAAAATCAACAAGTATGAGATCAATGATTGACCATTCTGACATTGAATAGCAGACTCGGGGCCCTGGTCATACACGCACGCCGGTTGCGGTACTACGCACTCTGTTCTTTCTGAAGAACGTCACCAATAGGGTCAGTGTATGTCTTCCTAGGGTGTTCCCCCCGGCGTTGCTCACAACCCAGATATTCAAAATAAATTGTTAAAACCGCACGACGATAAAAATAGAATGCCTACTTAATAATTAACACGATAATTAATTTTAGCACACGCTTTGACGAAGAAACAAGTAAGGTTCAATAAACCCACTGGAACAAAACCCATTTATTTAATTGAATAATTAATTCAGTAAACTTCAAGAGTTTAAAGAGAACTTAAATAAAATTACTTTTAACTTCAAAAGTGAAACAGCAACTTTGGCTTGAGAAATGGGGAAGAACTTTTCTGCTTAATTTAAAAAGGACGATGATGCCTTTGTGAACTTGCTTGACAAGCTTTGCCTATGCAAGGCGTAAATGTATCCCTGACGAAGTCATCAACCAATCATCCTGAACATAAAATTAAGAAAATATAGGTACTCAAAAATATGCTGGGAAACGACTTTTGGATTGAAAAACTGGTTAAGTGCAAGTCGGACTTGCACATGAAGGGTTCCGTACCATGACTTCTTATAGGTTTTCCTGTAATCTATACGTGTTGAACTAATTTCTGTATTTTTTTCAGAATTTTAGACTCACTAGTTCGAACAGACAGACAGACACACGAGTGATCCTATAAGGGTTCCGTTTTTTCCTTTTTAGGTACGTAACCCTAAAACTCATCTTTTACGGTAGGACTCAATGTAACGCACTTAAAACATTGAGCTGGATGCATTGAATAGTACCGTACTATTAGGCTAAGAAGGTACTTAGGTACCTATCGTAAGTGTGACCACGGACAAAGTCATTCATTCGACTAGTTTGACTGTTGCTAAGCCAAGGGCTCAAAGTATTTCAAATAATCAATTGCTATTGCACGAGCAATTCCACAGATCAACACAAAAAATTAAAATTAAACTTTCTGTTGCTGAAACCAAAAATCTGTTTGTTCCGGCTAGCCACCAAAACGACTGGATCAATTTTGACGGAACTTTTACTTGCAGATAACTGATGTCATAAGGAATAACTTAGGCTTATTTTAGAAAACGGATTAGGGGTTCCGTGCAAACAAATTAAAACTAATGCAATTGTTAATAAAATCCAATTCAAATAGAGAATTAATATGATATTATAATAATTTTACGATGACGATGGTCAGGGGTAACAGCTAGTGAAACATATTCAGTTGTTATTTCTATCCAATCCATTACCGTGAATAGAAATTGTATTATCACAATAATTACCTAATGGTTTCCTAGGGTCACGGGTGTTGTCCACGCATGTAAGAAAAGGTTTCCCTTCAATTGTTTAGTTACGTACAACTGAGAGAAAGAAATGTTTGGTTCCTTTGAAGTTATTCTTTGCCCTCACAAAGTTCTTTATTTTAAATTAGTTGACGCACGCAACTTCATCTGCGTCATACAAAAGAGAGAGAGGGTTAGATTATGTAACCTTCCTCGATACTTTCCATCATTAACATAATGTTTCAATTAGAATTAGTTTTTTTACTTGCTTGGTTGAACGCGCTAATCTCAGAAGTAACTTCTGAGATAAGTATGGATAGGAGGTATTTTTATTCTAGATGATAATACTTTATTTAATTGAAAAATCAGCAACCACAATTAATTGATCCGAAGGAGGCAGTTTTAGTTTTATAATACACTTTGTTTTATCCCAAACACGGATTTGTATTAATATAATTAGTCTAATGTAACTAGTATATGCTTACAACAAACAATAAAATATCCAGTTTTTCTTTTAAAAGGAAAATTGTTACATTAATATTGAAACTTCTTAACGTTTACCTTAAGCAAACTTAATAAAAACCATTACAAGAACCCACTTTTTTATACAAATTAGAAATCCCTTGTTCAATTTCGTCAAATAAAGTGAAACATTTCCAGACGATTTTCATAATAACGATATCTGTTTCGAGGCAATCAACAGAATATACAATTTACTTTTAAAATTCATAACGCTGTTAGCATGCGACCTTGACCTTTATGCCCCGGGGATAAAAGCTGTTTTCTCGTAAAACTTCTTTATTGTATTCATTTGAATTAATTTATTGCCTCAAAGAAAGGTTGGATAGACAAGTGTAATAATGATGGGATGAAAAACATTTTTTTTGGTTAATTTTACGGAGGAGACCCGTTGAGAATAAGAATATTTAGGTAGTCTTTACCTACTGATACAGAAACATTTCAAATACTTTGTCCATTAGGAATATTTTGAGATACACTGTTTTAAGCTTTGTTTGTTATAACGCATGCTCACGGTTTGTAATTAAAGTAATACTGACACTTACATATCTTCCGTGAGAGGTTTTGTGTGGAACTGTGGACCAAGTAATACAGTGGTGTCTTTTGCCGTGACTTTGTGTCGAGTTCCAGTAGTGCAGCAAAAGATTTAGAAAGATGGTAGACAGATTTGTCTACCTAAAAATGTAGGTATTTACCATCCACCCGCATTCTCCAGTTATCCCGCGATCATGGCACTTGCAATAGCGTCGAAGTATCGAGAGCTTAGAATAATGGATAATGTTGGAAAATAGTCCGTAAGTGACAGACATTTAAGCTTATTTCAATATACTTTAATTGACAAGAAATTGCCAGTGAATGAACTCACCTGTAAATAACTCATACGTTTTTCTGTTTTTATATCATGACAAGCGGACGTCCCGCGGTTTCACCCGCGTAGATCCCGTTCCCGTGGGAATACAGGGATAAAACGTAGCCTATGACACTCAGCAATAATGTGGCTTTCTATTGGTGAAAGAATTTTTAAAATCGGTTCAGTAGATCCCGAGATTACCCCTTACAATTTAATAAATTTACAAACACACCAACTTTACTTCTTTATAATATTAGTATAGATAGATATAAAAATAATTTCAGTGGTCTCTCCAGTTCTGGAGTCATAGTGCTAGATGGCGCGCTCGTCCCAGTAGGCTCCAACTTTCGATATCTTGGATCGCTAGTGCAAAGCCACCTGGACACGAGTTGCCATGGCTGACCTGGAAGTCTCTAAACAGACTCTGGACACAGGTAGGCCGAAGCAAGGAAACCTGTTCAGGTGGAGATTCATATAATTATGACTCTGCCCTGGAGTGTAAATGTGGTCTTGCCCCACAAACTATGGGGAACTTGATATCGTGCCCGGCCTACCCTGTTACTCACATACATCACAAGAGCTGATGGAGGCTACTGAAGGTGCCAAATTCGTCGCCTAATTTTGGGTCGACTCAATTTAAATTGTCATCGACAAGCTAAGAAGAAGGAGTGCAAAGCGATGGCGAAGAGATCGGAATGTTAAGCATTGAATTACTACGGGTTGCATGAAATGACAAGTCACGAGAGTAATATGCGATTCCCACATTCCCCTTAAACTTAACGTCAAGATTTTGTAATACCAATCAATCTGCTGTCTTGTACGGATCAGAATGTTGGTTCATATGTAACGAATGCAAGGAAACTGCATGTTTCTGAGGTGATAATGATAAGAGAGATGTGTGGTGTAACTCGAATGGATAAAATAAGAAATAAGTACACAAGAAGAGGTCTGAAATAGTGGCGCAGATGACTGAAAAAATAAATGTTTCTTTTGCGAGTCTAAGTTGCTGATGTTTTTTTTTAAATTATTGAGCATTATCTATTAAAATATGAATGGTAATGCTTAGTTTGAAAACACAGTCACGATTTTTTAAAATTTATCTTTGCGTAAAGTAAATTCATAATGGGCACGTAATCATTTAATGTTTGATTCTCTGCATTTCAAACAAACAATAAAAGTCAAAGAACTGTCTTAAATAGCAATCTTGAATTCGAATGGATTTCAGTATATTCTTAACTTACCTATTTAAATAAGCTACTCGATATTTTTCGTGAACACTTTTTTGACTATTTTAGTCATCAAAATCAACATGGGTACCTACTACCAGCCGTGTATATCATTGGATGATTATTTGGCAACAATGACACACATCGCAGAAATTACTTCAGGCTCTTCACATTTTCGGCGTTTCAAACCGTGTTTCGTTGCGAGCATAGTTGCTGGTAGGACCAGTTCCATTTCTGGTCACAGGGACGTATTTTGTTGCAGTTAGACATTCAGTATTGTCTTTTAAAAAGTAATAATTTTCTCCGTTTTTCCAAAGAAATTCACACACCGCAAAAGCACTTGAGGTGCTACACGTTTTGGTTATAGCAAACCGTGAGTCTACTACGAAAATTCGTAGCACCGTAGCACCAGTTGACTAATATCTGGTTACTTGTTAAAGCTGTGGATTTTCGTCTGTGTAAAATAACGCATTTTCAAGTAGTTCGACATTCGTTATTGATATTTTTCGGTGGCTGTAGCTGACTATCAGCGACTAGTTGTATACCTGCTGTTACCCTTTTACCAACAAAATAAATGTTTTCCTAGGTTTAAGGAATTTTACAGTCGTTACATGCAGTCAGTGGGCCAAAAGTCTGAAAACCAGTCTTAACAAGGGGTATCTCTCAGTTAACTGGGAGGTCAAATAGGCAGTCACTCCATATAAAATACTGGTCTTATCCGGTTAGAATGGGAGCCAACCATAAAATAGTTTGGAAAAGGCTAGGCAGATGAAGGTACATTTTACAGGACTTTTACACACTAAAATGCCTTGCAACTGGGACTGTAGCTATATCTTTTTGATTTTGACAATACACGGCGGCCTAGTAAGGTCCTTATATCGTGGATGCTTAAACATTTACAATCATTTAAACTCCCAAACACATACAGCCAGACCCGAAACAACTATCTATAGGCCATATAGATAATTGTTTCGTGCGAGGGTCGAACCCGCTATACTCAGCGCAGTAGACAATCGCTCCACCACGGTATCATCCATGCCGTATCTAATAACTACAAGTATGTATGACTCAGTAATGTTGTTGTCATTCATAGCAACAGTCGTATTATTAATATACCCTAACGCGTATTTTGATAAATGAGCACATAATTATGACAATACAAAGTTACTACCCAAATTAAGTCGTTCTGTAGTCGTATTGTCATATAATTCCGTGAATTCTATTTCGGCTATTATCCCAAAATATGTAAAATGTATGAAACGAAGTAATTAATGTTTGCTGTTCCCCGAATCCGAGTTAATGATGCGGTCCAATGATCTGTGACTAATAACGTTGTATTCATTCATTTTCTGTTTCATTTGTGATGGTGATCACTTATTTTAAAATGATTGAACGTTCATATAAACTTTTTAATTTAAAGTTTGAAATTAAAAATCGTTATTTGCATTTTATTGATTTTGAACAAACAGTACGATAGTGAGAGTAGTTTAGGAACTTAATTACTAATTTACTAATACTGAACACAAACAGCTAAGAAGGAACATGGTTTTTAGTCAGTAGAAGTCTAACACTCCCTTCTGCTCCGACCAGAGCGAAGTCATTCGATTATTTCCCACCCACCATAAAAAGGTGCTAATTGGTAGCTTGTAGACATGCATGTAGACTGATTTTAACACCAAGTAGATAGAAAAGGGAGGGGCTGCCGTAGTAATGCTCGTTCCATCGTCGACCTCATCTCTGCCCTTAGGGCAAGATTGAGGTCAAGAGTAAGCCCATATTAAATAAAAAAAATAAAAAATACTTGGTGACTACTGATCTTATCGGTTAGGTTCTTCAGACAGGAAAGATGCATAGTACTCGCAACCGGCGTGCGTGTATGACGAAATGTATGAATGAGGATGAAGAAAAAGGAGTATGTAAGGATAGTAGCAGGTGGCATTCTGAGCTTTCAGCCTACCCCCATGGGAAAATGGCATGAGTTTATATATGTATGTATTACATGTAGATATACATACCATTTTATAGTTTCTTGCATCTAGATAGAAAATAAATTTAAATGGAAAAGTTCAGGCAAAAACCAATATTTTATAGGTACGCAGTTATCAATTTTGGCAAGTCCCATTGGTGCAGTACCTACCTTTGTTTTTAAATTTAATGCTACAATATTTTATTTTAGACTGACATACCAATCGCCACAAAATTTTGTAATTACATCCACACATCTTAGTATATCTCCCAAAGGAAAAACGAATATATTATAGTTCTTGTCATTGAAATATTACTGGAAAAAAAAGTCTTATAAAAAGACGTTGTAACTTTATACATAAAAAAAAGTTTACGTAGGTACCTACTTTCTGAAGCATTTTCATGTTGCTTTTATTTGATATATTCGTAATTATTTTATGTTTTATCTTTAAGTGAAAAATTGTAAATCTTTTCTAAGAAATGTCATGCCTTAACTAATTTGCATGAAATGTGGGTACAATTAGAAATCCGAATTCCAGTCTAATTATTTTAGCTCTTAACATTAAATGTTACTTAAACGCTGCCTGATAAAAACATAGGTACTTTCTGCCTAATAGTCGTATGTTTTAATAAAGAGTGCTTTCTGTAATCCTTACATACTCCTTTTGCCTAGTCCACGTTAAAATATCTGGTCTACTACTGACGCTAAACAGGGTATAACGGAGACCACTCTGCAAACACAGTGCATTCAGCTTTGTCTGCGGGACTGTACGAAAGAGATACCGGGGTCCTGGATGCGAATTTACAAAGCCTTTTGTTTACGCATTTTACTTGACAATACCTCATCTATCTCAGTAAAAAAAAATACTCAAATGGATTAGCTTTTGGCCTTGATTTTTTTTTAAAGAAAATGCACGGACAAAACCTAGTCGAGTAGAGGCTCACCGCCACATTTGTTTATCGCGAACGCGATTGATCGGCGCCGACATGTTCGTTCGGTTACGTATTGTATTTATATTAACTTGGAAGTAACGGTTGTTCACAGTTTTAACCTAACCTTACCTATTTCACCCAGTTCAAAATAACAAATCATACAATCTACCGCAGATTTTAAGCTATTGCATAGCTTCTATCGCGGGCCTTGAGCGTGGAGAGCGAATCCAGAAATTTCCTAACGAAAATATTCAGTATTCAGCACCTATTCAACCAGGTTGCTATGGTTACGGAAAATAACAAGGTTGTCAACTGAGGTTGTCAAATTAAATAATTTATAACCTCACGTGTAAAGGCTCAGATCAAATAGCAGCTGTAAAGGTATAAAGTTTTTCTGTTTTGTCTCTCTGCTTTCTCCTTCTAAAATATTCTTGCTCGTATAATTTGTGTACAAAGTGTTATTTGTGTACAAAGTGTTTTAAATATGAATAAACAAAGTGCATTTATTAATGAAGAAAGTCACGAAAAAATAGTGAAAGAAAATGAGTGAGTACTCTATATACATTCATTTTATTATTAGTACGCATATCATAAGTTTTATTGGTTTTTGCATTACTATTCTGCGAATCGGTCTAAAACGATTCGTTTTCTTAGAAAATATCTAAAATAAAATAAATAATTTTCATATTTTTCAATGTTTTTCAAATCAGAAATGAGGACATCCGCATGAGAACCAAGGTTACCGACGTAGCCCGAAGAATCGCCAGACTTAAGTGGCAATGGGCAGGGCACATTGCTCGCAGAACGGATGGCCGATGGGGCCGAAAAGTTCTGGAATGGCGACCGCGAACCGGAAGACGTTGCGTTGGAAGGCCTCCCACTAGGTGGACCGATGACCTGGTCAAGGTTGCAGGAACCCGCTGGATGAGAGACGCACGGGACCGGTCAATGTGGCGACGCCTGGGGGAGGCCTATGTCCAGCAGTGGACGTCTTTTGGCTGAAATGATGATGATGAAATAAAATAAATAATAAATAATTATTTGCATAAGTTGAAAAAAAATGCTATGCTAGCCTTACCGCGGCAGTCTCCGAGTGCCACATCAATTTTTTTTTTTTATCACTGTCTAATTATCCACTCGCAGGCACACACACACACACAGATAGACACGTCAAACTTATAACACCCCGTCGTTCTTGTGTCGGGGGTCAAAAACAATAATTATCTGCGTTTTACGAAAGTAAAAATATTTAAGTTTTAATATTATTTGTACTAAAAAAATGTAAAGAAAACGAATTAATTAATTTTTACTCGCAACAAGTAGGTATGTAGTGTTTTTTTCTAGTAATAGAAACGAGTAATATTAAAATAATAACAATTTCCATATAACTATCCACCTATTATATTATTGAAGCTAACAATCGGTTAATTTATGTGTCTCAAATTGAATAGCATTTGGTTGCTGCAATATTAGAATGAATTCATCGAACAAAGTCTAAGCGATTTCGGTAAACTGTACTAGAATAGATTAGGGTTTGGTCAAGTTTTTGTCAATCAAAAGCTAAGCCAGTTCAGTTTGCACTTTGACTCTAATGGTATAATATAGCTTTTGTAAATTCTCGTCCTGGATCACAAAGTGGACAAGGCAGAATACACCCCATCAGTCTGTGGAGCGCTGTCCGTTACAATCTGTATGTGTTGATGCATCATCATCATGATCATTTTATCTGAAAGACGTCCGCGGCTGGACATAGGCCTCCGTGTCGCCACATTGACCGGTTCCGTGCGTCTCCTATCCAGCGGATTCCCGCAACCTTCACCTTCGGTCCACCTAGTGGGAGGCCTTCCAACACAACGTCTTCCAATTCGCGGTCGCCACTCCAGAACTTTTCGTTGATGCATAATAATTGTATGTTGCTGTTAATTGGTGTTGTTGTTGTTTGTTGTGTGTATTTTTGTGTCGAATTAAAGATGCTCAAAATACAGTAATAAACAGCAGGGTGAGAGTACATACACTCAAGTAAATCCATTAAAATTACCTTGTATATTTTACCTTGAACCAAGGTAAGTGATAACGGGTTGTGTTTCAAAGTTCGCAGTGTGTTTGCATAAGTGTAGTACTATGCCGTAAAGTGAAGTAATGGCCCTATTTTCTTTAATAGACTCTTCGTTAGTATAAGTATGCAGAAGGGTTATCTTTACTGTGGTTATTTATCGTTGAAATTTTGGTGAGAGAAGAGGTAAGAAATGGCCTACTAGATTGGAGAAGAAAAAGTGTTATTTGGCAACGAGTTGATCTTGTATACATACATACCTACATAAACTCACGATTTTCTGTCAATGTGTTTAGACAAAAATTACGGAACCCCATCAGTTACGTTCCTAAAAAAAAACCACCCATAGTTTAGTTTATAGCCCTTTACGTCGAGGTCGAGGTATCTCTTGTGAACAACCCGTACATACTCATTTTGCCTGGGCCACGTTCATACATCTGGAACAGAAAATGGAAAAAAAATAAAGATAAAAAAAAAACGTTATCTGACAAAGTAAGTTAAAAGTTTAAAGTATCTTTTCATGTGTCTTTGTAACACTATAATATCATTCTAATCCACGTTACGGAATTTGATACAGTTTCCGTAATCTATTTCTAGATAACTTATTCCGGTTTTTTCAATATTTAACTTACACACTCTACTCTTTAAAAAGAGAGAGATAGAGATAAAGTTTGGATTTAAGGGGTAATCTTTCGAACTGCTGATCCCATTCCGATATTCTTACTAATGGCAAGTTACGCTACCCGCAAGTATGGTTCGCAATATTAAACAAAAAACTAATAGTTTTTGTGTCCGATTATAACGCGAGTGAAACCGCGAAAAAAAACCTATGTAATAAATAAATCTTGATGTTTTGTAAAATTGTAATAACCGTGCGAAGCACAGACGGTTCGCTAGTTATTGTATTAAAGGACAAAAAAATATTCAAGGTATCCGGCGTTTTCTTTCAGTCCCGTGTCGCGATAGAAATATTCTCGTAAATATAATAAAAACTCGACAAAAGCCTCCGTTACCGAGCATCTTTTAAATAAGCAATTTTCTCCCTAATGAACGCCAAACTTTTTGTGTGTTCGCCTAAAATCACAAAAAATGTAGACTGATTTTTAAGACGAAATATTTCGTTACAATATAATTTGGGTGTAATAGATCTGTTACTAATAATATTTAATAATATTTTTAGCAAACAGAAGCAAAGACGTTTCAATAAAGACAACGAGGTACTCAAAATAAGGAAAACAAACTGTTTATTTTAATTAAGGAACAAAATATCACTCAATAGAACTTATTCAATTTAAAAAAAAAACCAAAATGAATTATTATTGTTATCACGTAATTGTTTAGAAAATTAGCGAATAATTACACAAAATAGGAAATGGCAAATCTTAATGGCTTTATATAATAACCCCCCCCCCCCCCCCGCTCTTGAGCAGAGCGAAGGGGAGTGTCAGACTTCTACTGACTAAAAACCAAACCCATGTTCCTTCTTCGCCCACATGTTATATCAAATTGACATTTTTATATTTTTATTGTATGTAATTCTATTACCATGCCACTTATTTCCAATATTATATAACTTGTAAACCTAATATTTGCATGCCTATGTGAAGGTAAAATATGGAGAACTTTATTATAAAAAAATAACATCTATGTACATTACCCATGTTTGCAAAGAAATAAATTGATTTGATTTGATTTAGGAACTCGGAAAAATCGACGCAGGCAGGGAATTCCACTCCTTGGCTGTGCGCATAATAAAGGACCCAGCAAAGCGCTTCGTTCGAATGCGTACAAATGACATGTGTACAACCTCAAAACTGTACTACGTTTCAATCTCATTTCTTCCTAATAATATTGATACTTTACTGCCTCAGTGGTCTAGTGGTCGCCAACGCGACCGCTGAGCATGAGGTTCTGGGTTCGATTTCCGGGACAGGCAAAGTGTTATTGGGGTTTTTGATCACTAATTTTTCAGTAGTAGTCGCGGAATCTGTATTTATGCCCGGTTGACGGCAAAAGGGTCGCCTCTCTTTCACCGGATTTACACGTAACTGGCGAAATGTGGGTATACTATTAGGTACACCTCTGCCTAATCCTTCGGGGATTACAGGCGTGATGTTATGTTATGTTGAATTGAAATGAATGAATAAAAAAACAAAATAAAATAGTTTTTTTGTGAATTGCGACATGCCACATTCACCCCTTTTGTAACATCCGTTGACGGAGTCTTCGCTCCACAAATGTCTACTTTCATAAAACATCTTGGCGTTGCAATCGCTGACCGTTGGAACAAGTCCTACAGCGTAGTGATGGGTTGGTTAAGATATAGAATCATCATCGCAATAATCCGTGCCAGTAGCATGTATATTCGCGGCACGAGACACAAATTCAAACCATTAGCCAAGCTATTTGGCTTCGGCGATGGATCAGCCTTACCCAGACAAGACTAATGTGAAGAAGACGTCGATAGTAATATATTTCGATAAATTTTAATTGTTTTGTGATAAAATATTTTGTAAATGTTATTTCTATGAATGAATAAATTTATAAGTCTCTGTTACTATTGATACTTGAGTACCTCTTCGAGTTCAGTTTACTTGAGCATTTTTTATTTCAATTAAATAGGTTTCAAAACAAAGAACCGGGTTTATACGCATTTTTGTATGTACAGACGTCAAACTATGCAGTCGTAGCCTCGCTACGCCGTAGCAACGCACGTAGCGTCGTAGTTCGTAGCACGTGCACCTTTCTGTGGTACATTGCGCGAGTATCTTGAGTCTTTTTATGGATTAACTTTCCATAATATACTCATAACCTAAAACTTTCTTGAATAATTTTGTTATGTTCGAAAACTCAAGATTGATTTTGAACGAAAGTTAATTCGCCTGTGTTAATTAATGCATATCTACTCCAATAAACTATAAATTGATCTACTATACTTATGCTAATTTAACCGTAGTCGATTTATGTTAACGCGATATTAATCTCTTGTTTCGCGGAAAAGATAAGGAAGCCTTGCAAGTTTTAATTACCAAAACAGAAAGTAGGTACAATATACAAAGTTTTCTATACAAACTTTACCACAATAATCACAAAGTCAATGATAATGTCTTAAGCATTCAAAATGTTTCGTTAGTTGGACTTATAAAAATATCTGTGCCAAATTGTTGTCATTTGGCTCCGAGCCAAAAGCACAGTATACATATGGACAGTACCGAAACTAAGCCTAGTTGATACGATAACTACCTACGCTCCATTGAAGCCATAGGGTTGTCCCTTTTAATGTTGATGATATTGTTTTTTTTTCTTAAATATTTTTATTCTGTTGTGATCAATGAATCGAATTGAAATAACTAGCTTACTACAACTAGTGATGTGCAATTCTGCTATAAATAATTAACATATTATTAGTCTTAAGAACGAATATATTATTATATTTATTATTGTTTTAAATTATTATTATCAATAAACTTTCCTTCATATCATACTACACAGTTTTAGACTAATAATATGTTATTTAATGTTATTAATGTAAAGTTGGACCAGTGTAAAAAAAAAAAATTTTTTTGGTGGTATGTGATTCTCACATAAGTATCACGGGGTGGCGGTGGGGGGTCAAAATGTTGGTCCTTTTTTGTCTAGGACGCTCCGTTTTCGAGATATTTCAATTTTTTAATTTTTTTTTTTACAGAAACTTTGAACTCTGAAACGGTGCATCGTCGGTCCGCAGCGCGCCACCGCTTGCTACGTTGTTATACTTATTATAATAATATTACCCCGTTCTGGCCCCGTTGGTATTCGTTGGGCGTGTTGTTGGGTTAGACATTATAATAACACGTAGGCGGCGTCGGTATAACAAACAAATAAAAATTCATTATGATCGATCACAAGGACATAGGTAATCTAGGTATAATTCGATAACAAAAAATCATTCTTACCTTTCAAAATTAGTAGGAAGTTTAAAATACAATATCTCCGGTTTTGATGAAGCCGTGTTCAAACACCCCTATACGTTCCCGGCATTTTATAAAAAGATTGGAGGATATTTAAAAAAAAACTTTTACGTAAACTAATCACTCGTCTCGGCGCGGCACGCACAACTGAGAGCACTGCGGTGTTCGCTAGCTGGCCCTGTCGATGCGCATGTTTGTGTGAGTGTGCGGTTTCGAGCGTTTGTGGGCAGTTTCCGTACTGTCCATATTTATATTGTGCCAAAAGCCTGGCGAAGTCGGCCAGATGCGAATGCTAATTTTTATTCAAAGTAACAAGTCCCTGATTACACACATCGTCTAGACTGTAAGCAAATGCTTTGGACGTGTTGTGGTTCTTTAATGTTAAGCTAATATTTTGCTTACTTTTTTGTTTGGTTAAGGGTGTGCACAGATGATGAGTCAGACTTTTGGTCTATGAAATTAATGATTTTGCGTTTACTACCGTATGAACTACAACATTAACCTAAATGAGCTCAAGGACAAAAAAAAATCACAGAATAACAGTTTTAAAGAAGAAGACTATGGGGAGGCCTTTGCCCAGCAGTGGGACAATATAGGCTAATAAAAACAAACAGTTTTACAAGATAATCCCATGCTATAATTTTTAACCACTGATATAGATATTCACGAGATAACGCAAGGACACCTACTTCGCGTACCCCTTTTAAGCATTTTACGAGGCAACTATAGCAGCAAAGCTAATCTGTTTAAAAACAACAACCTTACAACTCACTTCACTCACTTATCTAAAGAACACAAATATTTATATAAATATTATTATTATTTTTTTTTACTTCTGAAATAGACTTTACTATTCACTTTTAATATTATTATTATTATTTTTTTATTTATATATTTTGTATAGTAACTTGTTAATGTGTAGTACCTTAATATGACGTTTTATTCGGTAGTCAAAAATGGCACGCTTAGTTTTCACACAAATCGAAAGGAAGATATATAAGCGTGTTGCGCCTACCCAAATAACATGGAACAAGGTCAGCAAGATGATGAGAGAAGCGGTCGAACCGACATGAAAATATTGGAAATGCGGCTCCAGCCACGGACACTTCCCTACAAATATTTATTACTAGCTTTTGCCCACGGCTTCGCCCGCGTGGATGTCGGTTTAACTACAAAAATGACGATTTTCCATACAAACTTTCATCCCCTATTTAACTCCCTTAGGGGTTGAATTTCCAAAAACCCCTTCTTAGTGCTCCCCTACATTATAATAGGAAGCCGTGTGCAAAATTTCACATTCCTAGCCCCAGTAGTTTCGGCTGTACGTTGATATGTCAGTCAGTCAGTTCTCCTTTTAAATACAAGATGATTTTTTAGTCACCGTCCAATTTTTTTCTAGGTGTTAGGTATCATCCACTAACACCATTTTTGAAAAAAAATCGATACGTAAAATTTTCATATTAAATCATTTTCTCGAAAGAATTATCCGCTCTCCATGAAACGTTAAAACTTTGTGATGCGATATCTCTAAACTTTTGTATTGAGTGATACTAAAGGAAAAAACATGTATTCAATGATTTTCGCCAAAGATTAATTAATTCAATAATATCAGAATTTGGACGGTGACTAAAAATCATCTTGTATATAGATAAAGTATCAGTACCCGATATCCGCACCCACCTCACAAATTTGTCCGCATGATTGCTGCACGTGTCACTTCGTGTCAAGGTTCAAACTTTAATTTACATTAATTTAACACACGCTTAATCCCTTTAAACCGAAACATGAGAGATTCATTAATAAACAGATTTGCTACTAGTTACAAAGACTAAATAAAATAAGTTATCATCTTTCGTCTTTTACTGTAATTTTTGTTATAATTATTCCATGTCTAGTATAATACGTAGGATCGTGGTACTCGCAACCGGTGTACATGTCTAAGTAACCAAAATAATGTGGACGAGGCAAAAGGAGTATGTAATTATTATAGCAGGTAGCGTTCTGGGGTTTCTGCATAAGCCCATCGGAAAAAAGCGTGAATTTATAAATGTATTCCATGTCAATAAATTATACCAGCACAAAAAATAAATAAGCAAAAGCAAGATAAAAAAAATACCCGACACCTTTGCCCCATTTTAAAAATTGAATTTCAACTTCTATTTTCCGCGATGATGAATGGATCGCATGTTTCCTCCTTAAACATTAAATTTTCACTTTGAATTGAACGCGAGAAGAGACTTAAGGTTCTCTTCAGAAAGATGCTTGGTCTAGATTTTCTATTTAGAATTTCTGGAGTAATATTAGGTACAATGTAGGTTGGAAGAGCAGATGGGAAGTGTTTTAGGATTCTCAAAGCAGTTGCTAGTTGCATTTTCAAAATGAGGTGTCTTATTTTAGGAGTTTAGTTTCAAGGCAACTTGAATGCGGTTGGAAATTAGGAAGTCAGCCAACAAAGATGAAGTGGAATAGTTTATTGAAATAATTAAATTATATATATTATTACTATATGACCATGATACAGCATAATTATGGGATTCTACCTAAACTAAGATTAAACCTGTATCTCAGATAACTCACTCAAGTGCTTTTATCTAAATTTAATATCTTAGATTCCTTAAAAAAATAACAAGTATAGGGTGCAAAGTAACCTTTGAATTATTTAAAGCCGTTTTGTACAGCTTACATCGTTGGTTAATGTTTTCCTGTATTTTGTGAATTTTTCGTAAGAAATGTGGTATATATTGGTAAAAAAAATAATGACAATTATGTAGAGTGAAATACGTTTTTATCAGATTCGATGTGAAATTGATACAAATCAATGACTGTGCAACATTGTGTTCACGAAGATTCGTGGAAAAAGAAAAATTGTACAGAATTCAATTTTTAATTTTGAGTTCATTCCTCGAATTCAATTTAGCTTCAGACTCAAAACCCCAAGATTTCCACTTATACCTTCATATTTACTTTTTGCTTTTACAAAGTTGTTCGTTCATTTCTTGGAACTCGAGAAATCCAGTTATGAAACGGGCGCTAATCGAACTGCATACCTCGTTCGATTCCTCGGTCAAAAGATCTGGAAGAACGGTTGACCTAAATTGTTGGACTGAACGGCCTACAGGACTACAGATCAGTATTTTTTTCGAGTAATCATTCTAAATGATTACTCAAATAATGATGAGTTTTACTGTATTTTTTTACCACAGCTATGTGTCATTAAATTAATTCTTAAAATATACAAAGCGTTCTTGTACAAAGCGTTGTTTTTTTCGTGTCATATTCCTACATCTTTTGAGTACGTACATAATTAAGCAAATTCTATGCTCTCACACAGTTTCAGCTTTGTAAATCTACGGACACTCGGAATGCTCACCTTGTATCTCAAAGTCCTGGCCACTTGAGGAAATTGCTAGGAATTACTCCTAAAACCTCGTTTTCTGGAGCTGCACAAACTACATCACGTCTTCTTGATGCAATTTCACATAATCATGAACTGCTACAATTTGTATTATGTTTGAGCCATACTATAATTTAGCTTCCAGACCAAGATTAGCAGTAATCTTTCGTCATTTGCAGTTGTGTGTGCAAAAGAGTAAGAATCTGGAAAGTAATCTTAGAGTTTTTTTTAAACTATTTTTTAATACGTGTACTTAGCGCTTTTCTAAAAATAGGTTGTTTTTCACAAGCCAGTTTCTGGCGAAATACTTGTAAATAAAGACGTGTATACGAGATTCACTCTTGGAATAAATACACAGGGATTTCTTAAAGGCTTCAAGGACAAAGGGCTTAACTGATCAACAGTTTGAGAAGGTTGTACCGTTGTACAGCGATCGGGAACGGTTTATTCGCGAGATTTGTTGATGCCTGGATTATATGATACGGTTGGTATTTCTCCGCTGGAATAATTGCGGTTAGAATTTTCCCCCTTAAAAATACTGATACAAGCTGTATCAGTATTTTTCATAGAATAGGTTTTTACTTTAAATGTCAGTGCTACGCAGTGGAATGTTTTCGTAGGTTCAGCAATACATTGCTTTGAAAAATGGTGTTCTAGATTTATTACTTTGATAATGTAAAAAACTTTACGATTTATCTTTTTTTAGATTTAACCTTTAACGAAAACGGTTCTTGTAAAGGACCATGGGGATTTCACGCTTCAAATGACACTTGTCGTAAATCTGTTGGAAGAATTCATCTTACGTTACGTTAGGTTGAAATGTCACCCTAGTAAAAGACTATCATACCTACCGGATTCCAACTGTCTGCCGCACACCGGGCAAATTAAATCAAAATAGAAATAAACTGGTACTCTGAGACGGTGAGGTGAGATCACAGCAGGCCACGAAGGAGATGGCGGGACGAACTAGACAGCTGACTGTGTCAGGACTGGAAAGAAGACACACGGGTTTGCGTGAAATTGAATTAGTGGAAGTCCATTGAGAATGGCTGCGACAGAGCAGGCTAGCAAAAAAAATACTCGCTGTCAATACTGGGCCACCGCCTCATCATCTGCCTAGCCTTTTCCCAACTACAGGGTGTCTCAAAAGAAAGTTTATATTTATTTAGCTTACTGCGTGAATGCAACGAGTCCAAGTGGCGCGGAGGTTATGTCAATCGGTAGCTCTTGGGAATTCAGTGACTATGAAGCGTTTCTCGGGAACAGACCGTGCGTTGTGCGTGCGAGAGTTTTACAAAAACGGTGTTTCATCGACTGTAGCGCGTAGAAGATTCTGCAGTGTTCGAGGTTTTCCATTTAAATGATGCGCCAAGCATTCCTCATATTCGAAAATGGGTCAAAAACTTTGAAGAGACCGGTACAACGCTGGAAAAACTAAAACCCGGGCGACCAAGGTCATCAAGAACGGTAGATATCGAAGGGGACGGTGAACGAACATTCTCCATACAAACGTAATACCAAAATCATTCGCGATACGAACATATTACCAACTTAAAATTATGTTATTCTGATACAGACGATATTTATCTAGGTTCCTATTAAACTTTTTTTTAAAACATTTACTATTTACGAAATGCAAGCGAATTGCTATTTACTATTGACAATATTCAAAATGTTTTAAAAAAAATATTGTAAATGTTTTAAAAAAAAAGTTTAATAGGAACCTAGATAAATATCGTCTGTATCCGAATAACATAATTTTAAGTTGGTAATATGTTCGTATCGCGAATGATTTTGGTATTACGTTTGTATGGAGAAATGTTCGTTCACCGTCCCCTTACTGAGTCCACCTGCCGAGCCGTGATAAGTAATTTGAGGGTTCGATTAAAAGAGTGCCGTGAACGCGAGGGTCTACATTTGGACGATATTATTTTTAAGAAATAAATTACCAAATTGTGTACTTTCATAATTCATAAACATTTTTTCGATACACTGCTTACTTTTTTTTTAATCGATCTACTAAATATAAACTTTCTTTTGAGACACCTTGTATAATGGGGTCAGTTTACACTCTAACCAGAGGCAGCGCAGTATTTAATATGGAGCGACTGCCAATCTGACCTCCACAACCCAGTTAACCCTTTTCTTGACAATGTATCTTGTAAGATACATCATTAAAAAAAAAAACATAGCTCTTTTATAATGTATGTAAAACGGAAAGTTCACTTATTTATTTTTAAAGTATACGTTTCTGAAAGCACACATGTGTCACAATGACAATTTACGTCAACTGCTTTTTCAAAATTTATCAAAATGGTGAAAAGTTGAGTGCAACTCCGCGGAAGAAGGTAAGAAATTATTAATTAAAAAAAAAATCTTTTAAAATTTCGTGAGAAATTGGTGTTATACTAGATTTCAAAAGTTTGTACTTTTGCTGGAAATTAATTAAGCAGGAGAAATAATTACGCTTGGCTTCGAAAACTAACAAATAAAGTGAATGTATCCTACAGGATACGTTGCTAGGTGTACTAAGATTCTTTGTACAAGTTTAGTGTATCTTATAGGATACATTGCCAAGTGAGAGAGATCATTTATATTATTTTTGTAATGTGTTTTGAGGAAAGGAAATTATATGCTTGGCATGAGTGTGCGAGTGGAATATTTTTTTCAGGCAGAGATGTAACCATTTTTTTCCAGAGCAAAAAGAATTTGTGCTCTAGCACCAAAACCACGTGCAAGACGCTGTTACTCAGTCAGTCTTTGGTGCCTTCGCCTGTGCTGCCTTCACCTCAGCCGCATCCAGCTCGATTACCATTTACATTGACGCAAAATGGCTCTCCTTGACAACTATTTTTGCCACCATCTCCATTAATTGCCTCTAACAGCCGACCAAGAAGACCTACAACATCCGGAAGGACTGCAAGATTAGTCACACCCCGACGTATTTTTCAAAAGCCTCTAAATTTTCAGTGGGCTAAGAATAAATTCAAAACTCCTTACGAGTATTTTACAAACTTTTTTACAGAAGACATTTTTGATTACATTATCGAGCAATCAAAACTAACCAACCGTATGCAACACATCACTGCACCCTAAAGCACAATGACTGACGTTGCTCATAAATCCGCTAAGCTATACTGTGGGACAAGACTGGGCAAGTCTGCCGCATTCCAAGTGAGCTGTGGGTCAAAATAGCCACAGTCTGGAGCCCTGACAGTCAGAAGGAGTCACGGCAGACCTCATAGAAGATGGCGAGACGATCTGGACGACACTTACGACCACGGGATCCACATTAGCCTTAGATCGAAACAACTGGAAGTCCTGGGGAGAGGCCTTTGCCCAGCAGTGGCATACAGGCTACCAGTATCAGTATCAAGTAGCACAGAGCTTCCTGAAAATGGGGCGGGGAGATATGGTAGACAATTGTGCAGTTTCTGGACCAACACTGTCGAAAATAATACAGGCACCTGTAGCACCACGACCTCCACCGGATGTAAGGTACGATCAGGTCGGCCATTTTCCAATGTTTGGTGCGAAAGGCAATGTAAAATTTGTGTCAAGGAGTAAACTACGGTAATATATGCCAAGTGTTCGTTACGATTGTGTTTTAAGCCAGAAATAAATTGTTTTGTGAAATTCCATACTGATAAGTAATTATTTCAGCTTATAGTGCACCTCAAATGTTTTGGCAACTTAATTTTTTTTTTTGTTTTAGATAATCTTTAAGTTGATTTTGATTTTTTAACTATATTATTGTTATTAAATGCCAATTTTATACATATTTTATTAAGATAATTTTGTGTATTTTATTTCTTCAAACCTGGCAACGTATCCTCAAAGACACATAAACATAAGGTCAAAGTTCTCTACTAAGCTGGCAATGTATCCTCAAAGATACATGTAGAATCTTATTATCTGGTCATGTGCGATTTTTTTATATATTTTTCCCTAAATCCTAGGTTCATAATTAACATCATATTTGAAAATTATTTGAAAATATTAATTTTATTTTTTTGCCAAGAATAGGGTTAATAATACATATAGGTGGCCTGTTCTATAAATATTAGACTGAGTAAATAAATAATCTCGTCGTGGTTGCCCTTGGTATCTTTTAAATCTCACCAAACTTAACCGAAAAACAAAACGTACCAATGTGTATCTTTCTTAACTCGGTCCAAAGCTCGTTAGGGATCACTTTATATAGCCCCAACGATTACCAGGCGATTCAAGAAGTTCCAACGTCCCTGTATTCGTAAATAAAAAATACAGGCCTAATACGACCGCCTGAAAACTCGACCAAGGAGTATTAGTGGGTACTTGCGATGTTTTTTTACGTGGAACATTTTGCGTGAGTAGGGTAACCAAGTAGGATAGAAAACAATTTCTTGTTTTTTTTTTTGCAGGGAATAGGTTCAGGTCTCGAAAGAGTATTTCAGTTCGTTGAGAACTTGGGAGATCGAAAGAAAATAGCTATTGTTCTAAATTTAAACTGGTTTTTGTCCTTGGTTTGGCATCTAATAGATAAGTTTAGATACAATATTTTTTATGTATTTATATACATTTATACATAGGGCGACAATGGGCGTTCGTATCACAAACAGCGATCTTCGGCAAAGCAATCCATTTGTATGCGGTCTTAGTCTTTGATATTGAAATTGCCTACCTTATCTAGTTTAGGTACAAAGGTGATCACGGTGACTACCTGGACTTAGCTATCCCTTTACCTACATTACTTAGATACCTAAATCAAACTAGCCCAAAGCGATTTTTCCGTAACATTCCCTATTATAAATAATCCAGATTTTCATCAATAAGGAATGTTCTCTCAAACAGCATAGTCAAAGAACATTCCAGACCAAATAAAATACCTATTTTGTTTGGAATGTCTGATAGACATCTGGTATTTGCAAGAATGGAGAAGTGGTTCGGTGGCCGAGTTGTAACGGTCTGGACGTATGACATGTATCCATGAGGTTAAGTTCATGCAAGCGTGTTACTTTGTGTAATTTATTTTAATAATTCTGCTCTCAAAACGGTGGAGGGAAAAAATATCGTTCTAGAACCAAGAATTGACCAGCACAAGGCTCGCGCATTTCCTTTCATTGATAGGAAGTTGGTGTCCCAGTAGTGAGAACGTTGTACCTCGATTATAATTATCTTCCTCAACTTTAATAAATGTGATTTTTCTTGTGGATGTTTGTTACTCTTTCATGAAAAAACTACTGAACCGAATTGGCAAACAATAGTTTATAACCCGGATTACCATTATTATTACTTTACATACTTACGAATTTTATATAATGCTACTGTCCCATAATAAGTGAACTCCACACGGACGAAGCCACGGGAATAACCTAGTTATTATATAACTTACTGGTAGCCTGCATCATTCCACTTCTAGGGCAACGACCTCCCAATTACTTCCAGTTGTTTCGATTCAAGGCCAAAGTGGACCACAGGTCGCTAGTCTTATACTTATTTCGCAAAAATATATGGTGACCCTAAACAGGAAAGGTTTTTACGGCACCGCCAGTTGTCTTGTGGCTAATATGTTTTATTTCTCGCAACGAGGCTTGGTAATAAAATCTTGGTTACTTTAGAAATGCTTGGATTTTTGTACGGAGAAATGCGTTAGCGGAATGAAGAAACTTTTCCTTAGGTTGTAAATAAAATACCTATACCGGTTCTTTGAAAAGCGGAACAGGCAAAGGTTGGGAAGATAACCAGTGGATTCAATTAAATAATAAAACTAAATTTTGTAACAAAACAACGATTTGCTTTCAGCGTATTCTTGGGTATTTTGGTCACATTGCCCGTCGTCAACCAGACAACCTAGACAAATTAATCGTGGTGGGCATGATCGAAGGAAAGAGACCCCGCCGGAACCGGTGGTGTGATCAAGTTACCGCATTCACTGTATTCTCTGTTACAACTACTCTAAGGAAAGCCGAACATCGAGAGAAATGGAGACAGATTGTAAGATCTATAAAGGACCTTCATCACGGACACGACCTTCAGTAATGAAGAATACGACTGCAAAGAAACAAAACAACAACAATTGTATGGGAATCTTGTATAATAAATTCCACAGCTCTAAAACACGGTCGTTCATCAGCAAGGTTCGTAGTACTTGCTACCATCGTGCGTGTATGATCTTAAAGATGTATTAACCTGAACGAGTTGAAAGGAGTTTTAAAGGATCGCAGCAGGCGGCATTTTATAGTCCCTGTCTACCCCATGGGTTCAAGACGTGAATCGGTATTTATGTATGGTTGTGAAATTTCGCAAATATTGGCAAAAACAATTACCTAACTCTCATCGAAAACACTGTATCTTTCGTTGTTATCAATGTTTTATTATTTTCAGATGTTAATAATTGAGAAACCGCACGACGGAAAAGGATTACTCGGAAGCGATAATCATTTCGCAGAAAAAACAATATCATATCCAATGGTGAAAGAAAATACGACCAAAATTCTTTAAGCTTCTTAGTACACAGATTTCTGAAGAAAAGAAAAAAACAAGGAGATATATTTATTACATTCAAGTTGTATGTACAGATATCCTTTTTTTAATCAATTCTTTCAGTGATTGTCAAAACTGAATGAAAACCCGTTGCGAGTTTGAAATGTTTTACAATAAGCTAAAACTAGCCCAAGTTACTCCTTATAGCGTCAGTTATATGCCAGTAAAAGCCCTGTCAAAATTGGTCTAGCCTTTTCGGAGATTAGCCAGAACAAATAGATAGACGTACAGATAAACAGACAAAAATTAGAAAAAAGGTGAATTGCCGTATATTTTCATATTATAATTAACTAGCGACCCGCCGTCGCTTCGCACGGGTGGAATGTGCTACATATTTAATAAACCTTCCAGGTCCTCTTGAATCAGTCTATCTATTGAAAAAACCCGCATCAAAATCCGTTGCGTATTTTTAAATATATAAGCATACATAGTACATAGTGACAGACAGCTGGAAGCGACTTTTTTATAGTATGTAGTGATAGTGATTATTTATCTATCTAGATATTATAAAGAGAAACAGATTGAATGATTTAATCAAGTTATTTCACCGTAATTAAAAGTAAACCGTTTAATGTAGCTACAACACTTGTTTCGCACAAAGTTCTGCGAACTCCGAAATGAAGTATTAATAGCTCCAACAATAGAAGAAATAATAATTACGAAATAGAAATGGGGAATATGCTAGTAATTACAACCCCTCGGCTCCTCGGCTCTTCGTAATTGTTTCTGTATCTCTCTGACTACTGATATGTTTATTTTCTGCTTCGGAAAAATATATTTGTTCATTGAACATAGATGCTGGTTTAGTTTAATGAAAGTAATGAAACTATAATATTATTGTATTTGGAATTGTCTTCCTAGTCAAAGATAGTAAGCACACATAATCTACGGGGATTGAATAGGTAGGAAATTCAGAATATTCATAAACCATTAATAATTCCTGCACAATGTAGTCAAAATTATCTTCCTAATACTAACCCTTCATCTTGCACAATGAGGCTTATTTCACATCATGAAATATTCATCGGTATTTCTAAACAATATTAATATTTGAAGACCCAGAATGTTGCGGAAATCCTGCCACCCATTGAATAGGACCAAAATAATCGGCACAAGAAGAAATCAACGGCGCAGGATGTGAAAGGGCCATTCAAACTCGATTTGCATAACAAACATGCGGTAACGACTGAGATCAAGGTCCTACTATGGAAACAAAATTGAAACAAAGTGAAAAATGTGATTTGATTTCCATTGCTCGAAATATTGATAACGTACCTAGGAGTCATTTGATGATTTACCAAATCCCAAAAAAAAACAGGACATAGTAGTAACTGGATAGTCATAACTTGTAGAGGTCACATGGGCAGTCGCTTCTCGTAAAATATTGGTATTTAGCTGTATCTGCTTAGACTGGAAACCGACCCAAATGTATTTGGGAAACGGCTAGGCAAGATGATGTCATAAATGAGTGGATTAAAGGGAACTCCCTCTCGTATGTGGGAAATGGCGCACTACTCCTCAAAGACAGAGGTTTGGTTAGCAGGCAGGTAGTGGAATAGGCAAATTATGCTGTACTATGCTATAGTATACACGGTATAATGGACCCTATTCATCAAAACCACTCATATCATTGGTCTTTGTGTCAAGTTGATACGACAAAAATTCCCATGGAACATGTTCCTAGAACCAACAGTACATTTTTCTTAAACTTCCTGTTGGGCTTCGCCGCAGTCGTTTAAAAATAATGCTGTTCCAAACGTCACTTTTGTCTGAAAGTTTGTGCTTCGATATGTGCGTCTGCGTGTATGTTATCGTCGTACTAAATAATCATAAAATATTTGTATGGCCTACAGATAGTTGTTTCGGGTCTGAGTATTTTTATATGTGGGATTAAATGTTTGTGTAAGCCACGATACAGTAGAAATTCCTAGAGTGCCAACCGCTTTTTTTTAAATATATAAACAAAAGTGTTTTATAGTAAAGTAAAAGCATCTCATAATGATGCAAACTACAAGTTTAAAAAGGAAAATAGTAACAGTGTAGCTTGTACCAGTATCTATTACTAAGCATAGATAATGAAGTGCCATTCAGGTCAAAGTATTGATAATAAGAAGCAAAGAAGCTGCTATGGACATGAAAATTAATTAAGAAACTTGCTCGATCCTTTCAATGTTTCGTTCATCAACATGATTTCAATTTGTCTGGGTCTAATAGACGTTTTCTTTTACTCTAGTTTCGGTGTATTTCATAATCAACACAACACTTTCTGACAACACAACACACAACAACACAACAACGGACAACACTTTCTGTCTTAGTTTACCTAAAAATTAACGATTATTTACATCCCCATCATCCCATCTGTCTGAAGATAAATTTTAGTTCTATTCAGTGAACTATATTATTGCTTTTGCATCGCGCACGTTATGTTTTTATGGCAAATATTTTGTTTCTTGCTTATCTTGAGAGATGTAATAATTTTACATAAATGGTATTAAAGTCAAATCATTAGCGTTTTAATTGAGACAGTCGCGAGACCTCTGTCATTCGCCCGATGACGCGAGGACCGCACCGTGGAATTATGACAATCATCGTTTCTGTAAAGCCTGTAACTTCCCTTTTTGTGAGGCACATTGAGTTTGTTAAATGGAAAGCCTATTGAAAGGCAAATAAAGAAAAAAGCGAGTCGAAAGATAATTTCCCATTTCAAATAAAAATGTTTAGGTACCTCCTATAATCGTGTTACAATAGTAAGTCAAGATAGCAACAAGGCAGAGATAAACCGTATCGGACTATACGTATCGCGAAACACGGCAGCATTACCGACTTTGAAACAGAAAGGGAACGGATTAAAAGTTTTAAGTGATTTAATCTCGCTAAGGGCGAAAGATTTGGCAAAATTTTGCCTGCAAATGAAATGGAAATTTGGACTTTCGAGTCAATTCTTAAACGGTACGATTTCGCAGTTCGTAAGGAGTGTTATTTCGCTTTCGAGGCCTGTGCAGAAGTGGAAGCACTTACCTACTGTTTTAAGCAAATATTCTTGATTAGTTTAATCGAAAATTTCTCAGAAGTGCTCGGAGATATTCTAAATTAAGGTGGCTTAAACATTAATGTTGAATACAATATTTATCATCGCCTCATCTGCTTCGTTTTCTTTCAAAGTCAAAGTCAAAGTCAAAATTATTTATTTGCAACAAATGTGGTAAAAGAGATGGTAAAATAATAAATAAGTAGTGCAATGACACATTTCGCCATTAAGTTTCAAATAAAGGTATGTTTTGTCAGTTTATCCGGATGCAACATATATATATTAAGTCCTAATTTTAAGTGTTTCTCATAATTATGTTTACTTTGTTAGCTTTTAATTTTTTGTCAATTTGTTTTGTCCTGGTGTGAAACCAATAAATACTTTTTCTTTCTTTCTTTCTTTCAACAGGATATGAACCCATATTTTACATGGAGCGCTGCATTTCTGCCCTCCACAACCCTGTAACTTCGTGTAACAAAACAGTGCGAAGAGGGTCCCAGGTTTCTGAATAACTCCAATAATGTATGCGACACGACAGCGGAACAAACAACTTATCTCACAAATATTTTATCACAAACTTCTAAAGCATGATAAAAAGATTTTCACCGTAAAGCTTCCAAAACAAACTTTACAATTTAAGTCATATTATAAAACGTATTTTCCAAAATACCATCACTCATTTCATTTAGCACCTCCGAGAATTTAGGGATCAAATCATCGTCTATTGTCACTGTCGCCTACACAAAAACTTTTGTAGGCGTCTTTTGACTAATAAAAGCGTTTCTTTTGAGCCGTATTCCCTTTTGTTGATAAACTTTCAATGGTTCGATTTAATGTGATTTTTCTCCTCAACTTTTTTCTTGTTTACCATTTTGAAGCGTCGAGCGAGACTGTTTTTTCTAAGTCTAGGCGTGCTTGCTTAAAAGCTTATATTGTTTTTTGTGTCAGAGTCGAGGAGAGGTCGTTTCTTTTCGGGTTGAGTAATTGATGGACCAATTTATATTTTTGACACCATATTATCATTATTATGTACATTCATAAACAGACTACAAAAATAATAATAAGAAATACTGACAGCCTCGTTTGTTTAGTGGTCCATTGCCCGACTGCTGAGAATGAGGTCCTAGGATTTAATCCTAGGTCAGGCCAAGTGTTATTGGGTTTTTCATCAGGAATTTCATAGTAGCTGCGATGGACTCTGTATTTGTACGGGCCACAAACGAGCCTATGCTACACCTTATTATAATAATAATAATAGTCCTCCTGACCGTTTTCGGTCACGGCGGCCAATCTTAGCACAGATTAGCCAACTGCGCGGGAGATATTATAGTGCACAAGTGTGTGCGCAGGCACAGGTGCACTCTCTGTTCCTTTTAGACCTTATTACATGGGACTTAACACAATTTCATAGTAGCTGCGATGGACTCTGTATTTGTACGGGCCACAAACGAGCCTATGCTAGACCTTATTACATGGGACTTAACACAATTTCATAGTAGCTGCGATGGACTCTGTATTTGTACGGGCCACAAACGAGCCTATGCTAGACCTTATTACATGGGACTTAACACAATTGGCGAAATGCAGGTGTATTACAGGTACACCTCTGCCTAACATTTTTAGGACTATAAAGGTGATGTTATATTATTAACAAAAAAATAAGACTAAAGTAAGTTCCTACATATTATATACAACGGCGATAATAGCATACTTAGGCGCCAAAGTACTCTCATTATTATAATTTATGTAAAATTAATCAGTATTCGTTTTCAATGAGCAAACGAGTTCGTAAAAGTTAACACTCACGCAAAATGGATACATTTATGCATGCCCATGCTATACTAAATTTAGGTCTAAAATAACTTAAAACCAAAAAAAAACTAACGTTCATGTCCACTGACAATCAAATTTCGGAAACCTGTCCATCTATGTTGACCCTAAATCCACAAGAGCCAACAATTTTCCACGAGCGAACAAACCCGACCTTTGGTGTTGCCCATTGATGCATGACGTCACTCCAGTCACTCCAAATATCTACGGTCGAATGCTTTGAACGACGTATAGCAGTGGTTTCCAAAGTTGTTTGTCCAGGGACCACTTTAATTACTTTATTAATCAGGTACGAAGAATACATTATAATAGAGTTCAGGAAAATACATTTTTAATCTCAAAAATAAACTCAGTACACAATAGTTTAATTCAAAAATCTGCTTAGCCTTTTTTCCCGGTTTCCCAGTCTAACCGAATGCAGCTGAATGCCAGTATTTTACATGAAGCGATTACTTATCAGTCTGAACTCCACAACCCAGTTAGCACTGGGTAATATAATGATAACCTCTTATTAAGACTCGTTAAATTTAAAATTAAGTAACATTTTTGACGGTTTCATTTTGATTTTTGATTAAAAAAAAAAACTTATAAATAAAAAAAAACTACTCATCATCTGCCTAGCCTTTTCCCAACTATGTTGGGGTCGGCTTCCAGTCTAACCGGATGCAGCTGAATACCAGTATAAAATAACCCTCCTTTTGGGCTTCGCCGCAGTCGGGTAAAAAACCACTATAAAATTTCAAAGCACGAATATAAGTTTGTCATAAACTATTATTCGTCAACGGTCTATATTTTAACTCTTGAGGACCACAGGTTGGGAACCATAGACTTAAATGTTGGTTACATTGCGTGCAGCCTGTTAGATTAACAGGCATTCATCGTTGTACGTAATTTTATAGCTGTAATCTATCAAACGGAGATTTATGGCTGAGATTTGTGTTTACCATCGGAAATTGGATATTTTAGATACGAAAGAAATTGTTTTTTAACCTTTAAGGGTTCAAGGTCAAGGTCGTTTTCTATGAACATCTTGGGAAAATAAACGCTTGAATAGTTTCGACTGAAAGTTTCTTAGGATCGTGGCGTCGACGGCCTGATGTCGAACCAGTGAGTAATTAGGTACTCAATTGGTCGGAAGATATTATTGTAGTTTTTCCAAGAAAGAATGTCTGTATTTTCTCAACATTATTTTTTTATTTTTACGCAATAAGACCATGACCTAATCAAATCGACTGCCAAGTTGAATTTATTTGATGTAGGAACTCGAGCGTGTGTTCGCGTCGACCGACGACGCCTTTCAGATTTCTCATAAATGAGTGATTATAAACGCAACGAACATGTATTATACACGTCCTATAGCATTTTTTACCCTTTGTATGTCTATTAACTAAACTATGTAATGAAACTAAACTTTCACAAACATAAACGTACGCCCTTTTCCCATGAAGGTAGGCAGAAACCACAGAACGTGAATTTTCTATTTACGAGATATACCTAGATTATTCTATTACTTTCTGTTACATCAAGATATTGTCCGGCGAGTACATATTTAGCCGTTTTCGAATCCAATTTACAACATAGCGTAACATAAAAGAAAAATATAAATAACTTGAGTGCACCAAACGGTTACTAAATATCGATACTATGCGGCCAGTAAAATAGATCCAAGCTAAAAACAAAAGGTTACAATTTTTATCAATATGAGGATTGACCCACACATGTTTTAAATAGTTTTCAGTTTCAATATTTAGCTTCAGTTTAGTGCACATTTTTGGCCATGTTGTGAATTGGATCCTTTTCGCTTAACTACGTCCATTGTTTCTAGTGATATCCGCGGATGCTACTTCAAAACCCGGCCATATCAGCTATCCGTTCTGCAAGTAATGTGCTCTGCCCATAACCACTTAAGCTTGGCAAGCACACACAGGATAATTCCTTTCTTACGAATTTCATATTCTGACATGTTTAAGTTACAGTCAAAACTCTTAATCAGTCAAAACTACTTTGAAACCAAAACCCTTAATGCTTTAAAACGCGTTTATTCTAATGAAATAAATGTTAGCTATCGTACAAGGTTATCCAAAGGTTCAAAAAAAAACCTAACAAACCTAATAAGTTTCCTAACGACATTTAGGTTATTATAATTTAGTAGAGAATTATAACAGAAACCACCTAATAATTTGTTATAATAGTTTTGACTGATTGACAGTTTTGACTGTGACATATACATATAAACTCAAGCTTCTATATAATAATAATAATTGTATGCAGGCACATAAAAAAATCTGGACTTGTATAAAAATATCTTTGCTCTGCTTAGTTTTTGGATTTTGGCACGTAAATACACACAGTTACGCCTTTCTCCTATAAGTTTGAGCTAACTATAACGATCCTTACACACCCTTTTTGCTTCACCGACGTTCATTCATACAGTCATACACGTATGCCAGTTTTAAACTGCCTTCAAAAAAGGTATGTTACATCATAACTCCGTCACGCGTCTCCGTCCTTGTCGACGCGGCTGATGCGTGGCACATCTGACCTCTCTTAAGAGCGTAGACGGGCTGCATTTTTCCATACAAATGTATTCCCCTATTCTCTTCCTGGATAATGCCTCTAGAGTAATCGTTTTTATTCATAATAATCCAGGTCTATTGAAGGCATGCCCCTGTCATTTTTTTTTTTTCAAAAAATTTATTACAAAAATAAATATGACTTACCAAAAACCTAAAAAAATACCCCGTTTTTACCTACGTAATCAGATGACTACCAAAGAAAATTGAAAAGTTTTTAAAATAAAAACAAGTAATAGGGGGGGCATAATAGGGGCATTCTTCCTTTAAATTTTGATACCAAATACCTACCTATAATTTAATTGGCTTAGGTTTCGAGGAGAAAACAGGAGAATACGAAACGTCGAACGGTCAAGGTTTTTTATAGGTAAAATCGTTCTGAGCTGCAGTTGTCTCTATCGCACTCACATATTGATACCGCCCGGTTGCTAGAGCGCAGCGCGACGGCAATAGTTTCGTCAAATACCTATTTTTCAATTCCCGCGCAGCCCGTCTACGCTCTTAAGAACGTCACCTATGAGGTCAGTGTATGCCCATCTGCAACATCTTCAGGCGTCTCCACTCACACGTGCATTCTTAACACTTTTCTTTTTTTGGAGTTCTGGAAATCATCAAATGACTCCTCCCGCTCTAAGTGGAACCGAAGGGAATGTCAGACTTCTACTGACTAAAAACCACCCATATTTCTTCTTAGCCCTTTGTGTCCGGGCCGCGGTACCTCTTTCGAACAACCCGCAGCCCCGGTCAAACGGATGGTGAGCTAGCCCATTCCTCACCGTTCACAGACCCTACATTCTTAATACCTATTATTATACATAGCTTAGAATTCCGACTACAAAAAATAAAAGAGAGACAAAACGAATTGCGAGCACCTACTTATTATTTTCTCATAATAATACCTCTTCAGAAACTGACAAGTGAATATAGGAGAACCGCCAAATATATCGCTTATCAGAGTTTCACTCGGTATTCGCCGGCAGACAGTGTTATGAACATTCATTTTGTCGCGTCAGGTATATACTCACGCATGTAAGGAGGGCTATGAAAACAGCGGGAGACGTTCCTTAGAGTGACCCATTTAGGAAGCGTATTGTGTAAGTGGGGTGTTACGTTAGGGTCAATGCGGTGGCTATTATTGTTTTCCTCAGTGAGAGGTGTTTTTGTTATGACCCAGTTTTTTTTTGGCTTTGTGATTAACTAAATGCTTATTTTTGTGATATCCTGACCATCTTAGTAATGTATGTAGTTACTCTTTTTTTTTAAACACGAATGAATGATATTTTGCTCATATGGATGTTTTGTTTCAGGAATTTTATGAATCCTAAGTGACTTCTCAATGTAATGCAATGGATAGTAGGCATTTTGCTGGGAATTACTTCATGCGGCACGGGACACAGTGTTGTGGTGCAACGCATTTGTTCGACAGTGGACTTTTAAGTTGATTGATCGGTTTTGTTGGTACAGTCAGAGGTATACTCACACTATGAAAGAAATTTCCAAAATTCTAAAATTATTTTCTTTGCCATTAGTCACCAATAGGACCAATAGCTGCACAAACAGTGTTTAAGTATCCCTGAGATTATTTTTAAAGGCGGGTGTTCAGCTAGTGTGTGGAGAATTCACATTTAGGTAAAAAAAACAGCTTTAAAATTTCACTCATTGTGTTCAAATTCGCTGACTTAGTCGCCCGAATGAGTAAGAATATATTACTCCACCGCGGGTATGTAAACCAAGTTGTTAGTAACTGGAAACTTATGGGTTTAATAATGCATGTTTTATTATTCAGCCTTATTTTTGCTGTAACTGACTGCTGTGGAAGCGCTGAAATATGGCTGAAAATACTTTAAGTAAGATAAAAAGCGCTTTAACGCTTAAGTTGTCTCATTTGTTTAAACAGAACTGGCGAAATGTAGGTACGCGTGTGTGTATATATTTATACTATAAAGGGTAAAGCTTTGAGCAACTTACCATATCCGAAGGGTTAGCCCTTCGGATATGGTAAGTTGCTCAAAGCTTTAATCATTTTCTTTATTGCTGTAAGATTTACCAGAACTTTTGTTACAGAAATATTTTTATGTTTGTAAAACTTGTAAATAACCAAATGCTTTTATTGTTGATTTTGTAATATAGACCTAATACGGTCTACATTTTTGATTCCACGAATTTAATTATATCAAGTCAATCCATAGCTATTTGATTTATTAATTTGGATTTTACCGAACTAAAAACATTTCATTTTGTTTTTGGAAACTGCCTAACAAATGGGAAACTGATAAACAAGAAACAAAATGTGTAATTTTCACATGGATAGTGAATCTGTTTCCACATTAATGTGAATGAAGATGGTTACGAAATTGAGAAAACGTTGAGTAAATCCGATTTCATGCCGTCAGTGCATTTTCCGATAGGATTGCAGGTATTGATGTTACAGACCAAATGTAGACTGTATTTGAAAGTATCGAAGATTAACTTTTAAACCCGAATTCTAAATTGTTAGTCCAGGAACTAAAAAAAATAACGGACTCAAGTAGAGAGTGATAGAAAATTACAATGATTCTATCACTGACACACAATGCACATAACTGATGAAAGAAAGAAAGAAAAAAAAATTGATGAAGTTAGAAATAACATTCAAATTAAGAGTTTTTTACCTCCCATTAATAAATTTTTCGAGGCAGTTACCTAACCTTCTAATATTACTTTTTCATTTCACAGTATATAGAAGAAGATTTGAGCACCTAAAACATTTATTTCCAAGGCTTACCTAAAACGGCGGCGGCGACCTCTCGCGCCCGGCCCTGGTGCAAGCCATGGTCCGGGGCGAGGAGGAATGGGACGCCGTCGCCTCCTTCTGCGAAGCAGTGATGCTAGCAAAGGAGGTGGCGGAACGAGAGAGGGAGAGAACCTCTCAACGTCCCAGCCGCCGCGGAAGGCGCTCCGGGCGTCGGGGGTCACGCGATGACCTCCGGCCACCGTAGACGCGGGCCTGTGGACGGTGAGTAACGGGCTAGCTCGCCGTCCGGCCGTCGTCATGACGGCAACAGACCGTGTCGGCGGCGCGTACGTGTTCCACGCGCGCCTCAAAGAGATGTCAGCAAGGAGGGGCCCGCAAGGGCCGACGCCCGTCGGGGCTGTGGATATCGAAAGGTTACCGCGGCTCCGACACAAGGGCGAAGAAGAAGGAACATGGGTTTGGTTTTTAGTCAGTAGAAGTCTGACACTCCCCTTCGCTCTGCCCAAGAGCGGGGGGGGTTATTCGATGATTTTCCACCCACCAAAAAAAAAAAAAAAAAAAAGGCTTACCTAAAACCGCAACAGTTTTAAAAGCCCTTTTCACGAAATAGGTACTTCTAAAATAAAGTGTTTTGGATTTTCACGTCAGAGGGGATGTAAGTCTGTGTGGAAGTTCATCGTTATTGATTATGAGTTTCACTAGACTCGAAGAGAACACCGTAGAAAACTGTAGAATATTAAAACTAATAATTGAAACCCGAGAAACTTTGATACGGAGGCATTATCAAGTTTTTTGTCTAAATGATAGGTCATAAGCATACAAAAAATACAATTAATCACGTTCCATTCAGTTTTCAACTCTTTTTGGTATTATGCGTTTTTATTCTACATATTTCATCATCCAAAACCTTTTAAAACTTTAAGAGATCTTTAAAAAACATTTTGTTTGAGTTTAAACACCATTAATGGCTTTTCTTATAGAAACTTTCAGTCTTAATGGTCGATAAAAGACATAACGATTTGTTAATTGCTATCCAAATTAATTGCAATTAAGCAAACAATCTTTAGATGCCATGAATAAGAGTAAAAGGGGACAAAGACGATGGGTATTTATTACATTTCTTAATATCACGCTTGTAAACCTGTAGATTATGGCAGAGATGGACGTTTATACACGCACTTTTTGTCGCGGTGTTGTTGGTCGGTTTCATCATCATCATCAGCCTATAATGTTCCCACTACAGGGACTCAGGCCTCCTCTCTAGGAGAGGGATGGGCTATAATCTACCACGCGGGCCCAGTGCGGATTGGTAGATGTCACATGTCTTCGAATTTTTTGCCGGTGTTTAGGTCCTATGTAATAAGGGGCGAACCTATTACCATTAACGGGGCACATAGTATTCTGACACCGGGTTTTTATTAACAAGGATCTTATACTCAGCAGTTACGCTGTTGATCTCTAGGTTAACGAAGTAAATATTGGGTAAATACATTACATAATATTAAAAAGCTATTTGTCCCACTGCAAGTCAAAAGCTCTTCTTTCCTCTTTTCACTTATTCTTATCCACAGCTGTTTTGGGTTAATCTTTGGGTTTAATTTAAGCTTGACAGTTGTGTGACCGATATCAATTTTAATTTGAGTTTTTGGTAAATACAAAAACGTCTTTTTTATCGGCCTTCGTTAGAGCGAATCAAAACAAATTAATTTTAATACTGCATAATTATAGAACACAAAATTGTAAATTTAAAACCACGATTACCACTACAGTTCATTAATTATATTTAAATATAGACAAATTAACTGAATATGTGTTTTGAAATACATTCAAAGGAATTACATTTTAAAATAAACTCAGTTTTCCAATTATATTTGTGAAAATATCGTTATTCCACTGTTTTCATTTTCACAGAGTTAATATGATCACCTCATTGAATCAAAAATTAAGGCTGCATGTTAATAGGTTTTGATTAAACAAACTTGTGAAATTAAACATTTTAATCAACAACAATGTTTTGATAAAACCAAAAGCAGCAGCTTATGTGATTGGCAACGCCGGGAAGGACGCCCTAGAAGGTCATACACCGACTTTCTGGTAAGATATAGTTATGGGATTTCTGCCCGCCCCAATGGGAAAAATTAAGTTTAAGTACGCGTAAGTTGTCCTTACGATTTTTTTATTTATTCTTTGGTATTATTCTTTAAAGTGTCATAATTTTCAAGTAAACGGATCATCTCTGTTATGCAACACTGTTTTGTAGAATGAAAAAAGAAGCTTTAGAAAATTCCTTTTTATTTTCTCATCTTTTGTATCCGCTTTAGCGACCGTGGTTGAATGTCTACCTGGCTCATAAATCATTTCGCTCTCTGTGACTGAAAATCGCTGAGCTAAATTCAAAACATTTTCTGAATTCATGGAGGAAAAGCAGTCCATAATTTACTATCTTACAGTTTGGAAAAAATCACCGAATACTTTTGAATTGATTTTCAGGTATGTTTCTCTTTGCGAGCAGTCAATTCATATTATTGGCTTTTTATTATAGTACTATTAATTCCACTCTGTAGTATGGGTGACGTCAATTAATTCAAAATCACGAAATATCAGTGCCAGAGTTTAGTTATTCATTAACAATGTATTATTTAAAATGAAAAGTACCGAAGAATCGACGGATGGACTGTGTTAAGGATGATATGGCAAGAAAGGAGGTATCTCATGAGATGACGAATAACAGAGAAGTATACAATGCTGCACCAATCCCAAATGAATTGGGATAAAGGCTAGACAATGATGATGATGTTTGAAATTGAAATAAAATTTAATAATTAATATTTCTTTACGCTATACTTTTTTTATCATCATCATCCGACTGGCTTTTCCCAAACTATGTTGAGGTTAGTTTCCAAGCGACTGTCTTTCTGACCTGCACAACCCAACAACTGGCTAACGCGATACACCTTGGTAAGACTGGTTGCCAGAATCCCGGAATTCTTACTACCCGAAAAGACTATCAAAGATGTACAAATGACTGCTGGGATCAACGGCTTAACGTGCTTTTCACACGTAAACGCCTTTATTTTATAACACATCCATATTCCGAAGTTGAACACATAATACTCTATCATAAACCCAACCCTTTGCAATACACATAAATCTCTATGCACAAAAACGCGGAAATACACTTCGCAGAGCACCCTTCTTCAAAATATAATCTCACATATCTCACGATCTCGATAAAGAACATCTCACCTGACAAAATAAACCTATATTTAACCTCAAGATAGACCTTAATCCTTAGAACGGAAGGCACTAGCATGAGTTATGAATCTTATGGGGAGATAAAAGGCCGTAACTAGCGAACGTGTCGGGAGAAGAAATGGGAACAGATTACGAAGTGTTACTAAAAATGTGGGAATGAATTCTCGTATTTTTTTCTGGGATCGATTGTGTTTTGTTCTTTTTGGATAGTAACTTCATTATGGTGGAATACACATACTATCTCGTAGCACAAAAGCATGCTTGTTTTGGGCATCTGTCACTTAGTAGCATACGAGTACAAGAAGCAGGTTACTTAATCGCAAGACGGTCTATATAAACCTCTGTTTTGTTACTCTTTGGTTTTACCATTTTGTATGTTTTTTTATCGTGCTATTACCTTTTTTATCTTTTCGGTCTGGGTGTCCAATAAAAAAACTGGAATATAATGTCACTCAGACGTGCTAGTAAGAAGTATATTCGTAATAAGTTTGCTTTTGAGGTCTGTGCTTTAGAGAAAAATACACACCCTGAAAGCATGCTTGAAATGAGCATACTAACTAGTAGCAAACAAGCGTGCTTTTCTAGTAGCATGTGTATTCTAGACTATAATACGTGAGTAAAACATAAATAAACAAAAGAAACGACGAACGGACTTTGTGAAAACTGATATGACTGGGAAAATGAACGGTATGTGATAACGGCAAATATAATATTAAATGTTTGAACAAATGCTGCGCATCACCAAATAAATTGGATTGGATTTGAAAAAGTTTGAAAAGAATATTGACAAGGTAGGTTTTCTGATTTAATATGCGGAATAAAATAATATTCCACAACTTTCACACAACGCCATCTAGTCCCAAGCTAAGCAGAGCTTGTGTTATGGGTACTAGACAACTGATAAACATACTTATATATTTCTAAATACATACATATTATAGATAAATTACACCCAGACACAGAACAAATGATCGTGCTCATCACACAAACATTTGTCCTGGGTGGGAATCGAACCCACGACCCCCGGCATAGCAGTTAGGGTCACTAACCACTAGATCAACAGGCCAGTCAAAAAAAAAAAAAATTATTCGTGCTTTATCACAAGACTTGAGAAAATAATCATTTAAAAGAAAATATTCTTCGAATTCTTGTTCATTAAACACGGTAAGTACCTTCTAATTAAGAAAGTGCTTTTGAAATGGCTTTTTACTTTATATCTTAATATCGCAGTACCTTGTCATCAAAACTCTTTAATGTTTCAGGACGCATTACACAGCGTGAATCCGAAAAGTGTTATCATATTTAACATAGATCATCAAACTGAACATCCATTTGACCCGATTCCTCCGTGCCTTGGAAAAGTACGTCAAACTCAAACTGTTGGCGGTTATATATTAGACCTTTAGCAGTCGTGACGGGTAGTCAGTGCTACCCGTCTTACCAAGGGGTATCGTTTTACCCAGTACTAACTGGGCTGTGGAGGTGAAATAGGCAATCGCTTTATGTAAAGTTTTGGTATTCAGGTGGATCTGGCTAGACTGGAAGCTGACACATTTGTCATTGGTTTTCCAATACCCACTCTATCCTAATCTAAGGACGAGCACATGTTTTTTGTAGTCTCATGGCGAAAGTTGACCAGTTTGCTGGAAGCTATCAAAACCAGTACATGGAATCTCTCATTGTAGGCCATTAGGTCATGTTCCACTGGAAATGAATAGCTTTATGTGTCACCGTGTGTACTACATAGACCCTTTTAATATGACCACGGATTTCTGATACATGCTGTATTTGTAGACTTCAAAGTATTAGCTTTGAGTGCATTAGTTACTACATAGTTAGAGCTTTCAGTGAATTTAAATAGTCTCTTTATATCATTTGTCTTGTCAAAGGGAGTAAATGGCTTTTTTTACCTGATTACGTCGAGCAAAAAAGGATTGAGTTGCTCAATTATTTATTATAATTGAACGTTTTAGAGTGTGTTTCTTTAGCATCAGTTGGATTTAGATGGAATGAAAGTTATTTTTTAATGATTAATCTGTTGAAAAGGGTTTGAAGAATCGATGTGGTTTCTTTGAGGTCTTAAATACTTAATTTAACTGAGAATTAAACGTAAATTTACAAAAAATTAGATTTTTAGCCTTTAGTTTAGAACTGTATTAATACTTTTTTAAATATGTAAAGGATATTAATAAGTAACTACACTGTCTGCGAGTTGCTTTAGTATGAGTTTCAACGCTGGGAGCTAACGCCCTAGAAAGGTGAGGTTCTTCAGAAAGGACAGGTGCGTAGTATGTACTCATAACCGGCATGCGTGTATAACCAGATGTATGAATGTGGATGAGGCAAAAGGAGTTTGTTAGGATCGTAACAGGTGGCGTTCTGTGGTTTCTGCTTACCCCGATGGGGCAAGGGCGTGGCTTTATGTATGCATGTACACTGTCTGCGTTGGTTTTGCTAACAGTAGCTACGTGAAATCATGAGATTTATTTGTCATTTTATTTTGAAAAGATATCGATACTTTACTTTAGCCTTTGAAACTTCACTAATTAATTTTAATTGACCCTGGTTGTGCAAAAACTAATTTAAAAGCATCTCTAATACGTGATTGGCTATAAACAGACCTAGTTCAGTAGCTTAAAGTCTGAACTTGAATCTTCGTTTGCATATTTTTATAGACTCACAATTTTGTTGGAAGTTTTTTTTTTCAACGTTAATAAGATATTTCACTTTCAAATTTCATTTTGAAGAGAATGATAGTAGTGTCTTTTATTAAATATTATACTCGTTTTTATATTCAACGACTGAGTTATTCTTTTTATTCCTGATATTTTTTTAAAGTTTTGATACCACGATTTAGTATATTTAGTTCTATTATATCTAGATAGATCTATTAGATATATTTTTGAGTGCAATGTAATAAATAATTGAGCTTTCATTGAAATGAGCTTTTTTTTGTTTCGTTATTTTTTGTGGTCGATGCCTTTACCCAGGAGTGGGACACTGAAGGCTTTAAATCATCTCTTTTCATCATCATTGCTCTCATAACCGTGAAAGAAAAATCGTTGGAATCAAAAAATCGAAGACGCACCAGGCTAGCGTGGTGGGTCAAAGCCCACTCCTACCCTCAGACAGAATACCTGTATCGCAGGCAGTGAGCATTGACAGATCAAGCATAAGCAAGGTTCAACCACCGTCATCAATCACAACTTCACTCCATTTGTCTAAACATTCAACATCACCCAGTTAAAACATTTTCCATGAAACCCTAACAAACAACAAGTCCTGGCTTGTTACAGGAAAACCGTGAGAGTTATATGAGGTAACGCGTTCCTCTCTCGACAATCTGTCTCCTGTTACAAACGGCAACTATTTGAAGTAAACTAAACTAGACGTGGCATTGAGAGGAAAATGTTGTTCATCATCATCTGCCAAATCTTTTTCAAACTAAATTGGGGTTAGTATCCAGTTTAACCGTATGCTGCTGAATACTTCTTCTTCTTTACGCGTCGATGATCTCTTATCGTCTTAGACCAGTGGAAGTGTAAATTATCCGAACTTTTCGACATGGGCAGATTTATTTATTTATTTATTCATTATTACATTTTAAGCTTACAGTTTTTACCAAAATGCTTAAAAGCTAACAATAATCATATTATAGTGTCAAATAACATCTAATAGTCACAATAATTCATAAAGCAAAGTAGTTTTTTATATTTTAGATTGAAGCTTCTGCGCCCTTCTACAATATGTACCGGGGTTAAGCGGCACAGCTCTATCATTTGCTTCGAGCAAATCCTGAAAGGTGCACGTGGTTGTGCAGGCTGGGCAGGAAGGAGGTGGCGCATATCCTGCAGAGGGGCTCCACACTGGTAATTTGTTTGGCCGCTGTAGATATAATCTGGGGTTGGTGGTATCTACCTCCTAGTGGTCTACCCCGGGCAACGGAATCGCTGACTTTTGTTAGCGGTTACGGCTGAATGATCCCAACACTGGTGGAAGGGCCTGCAAAGGTCCGCCTGGATAGTTACCACCCTCCCGCCGAAGTCCGGCGCCAAACAGTTCGCTGTGTTCCGTTGGTGCGCGGGAGAGCCAGTGCTACTGGGAAGGCTCGCTCCATCGTAGACCTTATCCTTGCTCAGGCAAGCCTCGAGGTCAAGAGCTGGCCCATCTTATAGTAATGACTGACTTTCTGACATCCACATCCTAGTTATTTTATTAGATAGACGAATATATGGTAGTAGGTAACTACTGGTTGCCAAATTTTCGGGCTCCTTGACTACTTTACCCGTAAGGACTGATGATTTTTATGAAAAGAAATTAACTTAGTAAAAGATTAATTTTATCAAAGTATTTCAGTATTATCCCTTTGTATAAGCTAAGCGCTTAAGCTGGGTAGTCACATCAATTGTTTACAACGTATTGGGCACGAACATGCGGCCTCTCAATCAACCTGCCAATCCGACGTCGTAACTATTGAGCTATTGCTATCGACAGTGCAAATAGCCGAGAAATCGTTGAAAATAGGGTTGAGGAGATAAGGGACAGTAACGCCCCTATGAAAAGGGATTATTACTCCCCAGATAGAGTTTACACCGTAAAGAAAAAAATATCAAGTGAATCGCACTAATAAATTCTCAATTTGAACCAATTTTCACCAATCACAGCTCAAAACTTAATAAAAAAATAACAAAAAAGCAAACTGGCATGTCGCTTCCAGATTTATGCGTTGTGACGTCATATTACACTCGGTGTCACACGTAACAGCCCATCATAAATATTTATTCGAGTTTTCGTCGACAATCAAAGCGCTGTAAATCACTGGCCGGAGAGATGTATTTTTTTTATTTTGAACTCTCGTTTTTTTTTCTGTTTTTGCACTGCATCGAACATTTTTCCACTATCGAAAAGCGAGATTTCTGTCGGTACCTACGTTTTCTGCAACGAATCGCGTTATTTTGTGTTGTGGGAAAAATATGACTGGAGTGCGGCTGTCATTGCTTGAGTCAAAAATATTTTAGGTTTTCGCAATATTTGAATACGTATAATAAAAAGTAAATAAATAAGAAGGATTTAGAATCAAATAAAAACATTGCCTTGTTAGAGAAATACAAGCAAGGCATCATAATTAGTTAATTAATGAAAGGCAAAAACAGAAAATAAAAGATTTTAGCTGAATGTGATTTGATACAAATAATAATTATTGGCTAGCCATTCTTTTCTCGACCAATTTTCCCGTACATGGCTGAAGGGGAAAAAAATCCGCGCATTCAATAGAGCTAGTAAAGAAAGACGAAGAAATATCAGGAAAATATCACAACACAAAACATTAATGTTCCAATAGTAACTAATAACCACGCTGCTCAATTCATTACCCACAAAGTCCATCCATCATCGCTATGGAAGCAACAATCTCCAGCGCTGATAGCTATAATTGATAGCAACAGATTCATCAGATTTGATGGTATCGCTCGTCGACGTCGATATATCGTGTCCCTACAAATTACCGAAACTACGCACTATCCCGAAAATGTCCGGTATGAAAAGAAGCGGCTAGTGATCCTGTGGGATTTTTAAATAGGTAATTAGGAATTTCTGGAAGTAGTTTGTTTAATATTATGTTTGGTTTTTATCACCAATCTCGGTTTTTTTCCGATTTATTTCAATAGGTAGACTTAGCCGATGAGATGGTGGCATGATGACTTTTGGTACTTAAACTACTTTCTGGCTGAATATAGTTGTTGTATAGAGTGCAGGTCTGTTTCAGGGATCCGTCTGTTCATCTAGTGGAATTATTAGACATGTAATTTGGTATTCCTAGAAGCAGATAATATTATGTTTATTTTGTTACGATTGATGGCATTTGGGTTTCGCCGTCGGCAGTCGGGTAAAAATATGACTGTGCGACATATTGTTACAGACTTGTCACCCAAACGATCTGCCAATCTTCCATTCAAATTGAATAGCACTTACATTGAAAAAATAAAACACCTTGGTGCCAAAAACGTAATATTGCGTATACGTAAATTGACATACCGTGAAAAATAAGAAAGCTTGTGGCCAAGTTCGTAATATTCAGCAGTAGACTATTTGTGTGGTTGCTTCCATTCATACAGTATGCTATGATCTTTCGGCATTCAGTAGGTCCCAGTACACCTTTGTTAACATGACACATTTATATCGTTATGATTTACTGAGACCAGAACCAAAAGTATTATCAAACAGACGGAAAAATTGGTAGTTCGAGAATGATTGGCTTCAAATCTTTTAGCTGTAATAAACAACAGCAAAACAATCGATGTGCCGGATACCCTGAAAAACCAGTTATTAGTATTAGTATTTCTTTTGGGACTGTATTAATCATCTAATTAGATATTAGTATTATTTAATTACGAATGTCGGTTTTAGTAAGCTTTTAAATTTACATTTTTTTTATAGTCAAAAAAACAAAGCTTAATTGAAAATGGTTGTCAAAATAAACCTGTACAATATACAGTCGTGCAAACACATCAGATTTAAGTACACGTGTGCAAACATTTCTGTTTGACCAACACAACCCTCGTTAAACCACACGTATTGACTTACAAGTATTAAATCCATTTAAAAAACATTCAGCATCCACAATTTTGAGAACAAATAACACCCTTTTATTCCTCCAATATTCATAAAGCAAAAATGAAGTTGATATTTTTGCCGCAGCAGATAATCTGGCAGCCATTTTGTTTCGGAGTTGTGTCCGATATGTGATCAGCAATTGGCCGCCAGTGTACTGAGCCCGTGAGCCGTAATCAACGTCCGTGCCATTTATTCGATAACGATATTTCGCTTTTTTGGACGGCGTAAAAGGAAAAGTTATGGTTTTAGCCTTTCGTTTGGATAAAAACGTAGGAGTAAATGTTTTTTTTTTTACTGTAGATACTACGCAAAAGAATATGAGAAAATTGTGAAAACAGTACTGCTACTGTTAGATATATAAAAAAGCTGATCAACGCATGCCGTCGTGGATTGATTGGCCGGTCACATGTTGTTGTGCTAAGAGTTTTTCTTCTTAATGTGTCAAAAGCAATGTCAACCTTTAGTTTGATTAATGTTTTCCTATGTAATTAATGTAATCATTGTTGAACAGAAAAATTCATCATCATCATCATCAGCCTATAATGTTCCCACTGCAGGGACTCAGGCCTCCTCTCTAGGAGAGGGATGGGCTTATAATCCACCACGCGGGCCCAGTGCGGATTTTCAGATGTCACATGTCTTCGAATTTTTTGGTTCTAAGACATGCCGGTTTCCTCACGATGTTTCCCTTCACCGTTTTGAGAGCAGCGGTGATGAAATAAATTACACAAAGTAATGCGCCTGCCTGGGTTCGAACCCAAGACCTACTGTTCGTAAGTCGGGGCCGACACTGCTCCTAACAGAAAATTAAACAAATAAATGTACCCTGAGTTGGCCCAGAACTAAGCTATGAACAGTAAGCCCTTATATGCCTCGTACCGTACCCAGGTAGGTACATCAGCTCGCGATTATAATATCATAGCTGAGTATCGGAAATGTGTCATAATCAATTGGCCGCCAGTGTATGAAAGTCGTAATTTTTGTACAAACTTTTTTTTCGGCATTTTTGGAGAGGAAATGTTAATTTTTATGTACTTTCGATAAAGTCACGCAAGCAAATCAGCCCGTGAATAATATTCAGTGCTGAGTATGGGACTACCAATAAATACAAACCACTAAAGGACATCATCATCATCTGTCTAGCCTTTTCCCAAAGTAACTATGTTGGGGTCGTCTTAAACTTGAACCAAATGCAGCTGAATACAAGTGACCACCGAACTGACCTCCACAACCCAGTTAATACTGGGTAATACGTCACCCTTTGGCAAGACTGGTTATCAGACTTTCATACCACTGACTACCAAAAAAAAGACAGTCAAAGATCTATAAAAGACAGCCAGGACAAAAGCCGCCTTATTACAAAAGGTAGATAAACCTGGTTTAACTTAGACTTGGTTTATCTCGCATGCTGTCACTTTCTTTTGAATATTATTGAAGTGAGACGTCATGCGAGATAAACCAAGTCTAAGTTAAACCAGGTTTATCTACCTTTTGTAATAAGGCGGCAAGAGTTTAACGTGCTTTCCGAGGAATGGAAGAAACTCGTTAATGAGCGGTAACCCATCTGCGGACCAACCTTTAGATATTATAGTTTAACCTGAAGATTGATTCGAGAAACTGTTTTCATTTAGCCAAGAGCTACACCATTACTGAACATGAATCAAGTAATTGAAGTTATTTTGGTCTTCCACAACAAATCAAACTGTATGCGACTGATATACCTAAGTTACCTACGGAAAACCTTAATTAATAATGTCAATCCTGTTGGCATTCACTGCAGAAATAAGAAGCGCTTTTAAAGTCCTTCGTTTTATCATCCTTGTCGCATTGTTCTTTAATGATGGCTACTAGAATTCAAGTAAAAGATTTAATAATATTCAAATAAAAAAAAAGTTGTTAAAATGCTGGGTAAAGGCCTCCCACGTATCGCTACTGTTACCTCTAACCAGCCATCGTAATACGTGTCCAGGTCATCTTGCCACTTCCTTCTGGGCCGGCCTCAACCGCAACATCTATCCTCGGGCAGCCATTGCATGGAGACTTTTGCCCAGCGGCTAGTTTTCACGCGTCTACTGTTTCTTTTTGTTCCAGTGTGATAAATCCTAATGGATGACCTCCACCCTGGGTAAGCCTTGGGGACTGTCAGACTCTAACTGACTAAAAACCACCCCAGTGTTCCTTTCTTGTACGGCCAATAGAAACTAGTGCGCTTTTCACGATCCCCAGGCACAATGTGCACCTACCGTAACAAAACCAAAACCTGAACTAACAGTGCATCATATATTTATGTATGACGGATTCTCGAGCGGCTGAGACACCACGTGTCGCTGTTTATCGTCATCTGATGGTCCTCCATTATGGATGTGTAAGTGCAGGTAGTTGTAAAATAATACTCACAAAATATCTCACTTAATTTTACTTTTAACATTCTAACAAAACTTCACCAAAATCACTAATGATTACAATAATAATTACTGATTTAAATACGGGAAGGAAAATAATTAAACTTTACTTTAGAGCCAATGGGTTTGTGCATGTATGTGCCTCGGCTCACGGTCGCAACAAAAGTGACCGTCACCACCGCCATGACATTCACAACTCCATTCGGTGTTACCCGCTCTAAATTAAAATAACCAATAAAGAAATAATTCTTACACCACAGAGTAAAAATAATCGATTACAACTCATAAAAAATGTTAAAATAAATTAACTAATTTATCGCGCGCCGTTATGTATAATACATTCTAACATTATCTACCAACACACAAATTAAATCATCCTCTTGATAAATACAGCTCTCATTTTACGTGCGGGTGATAAAATAGTTCCCGCACAGTTCCAAATGGACTTTAGTTGCACTAATTCGTTAAGCTAATTCAATTTATGAGAAGCGACTGTTTTTGAATTATGTTTTTGTTTTGTAAGTTACGTTGTTAATTTGTGCTTTTTGAGGCCTGTTAATCTAATGTTTGTTTGATTATTTGAATTTAATTTGGGAGTTAAATGTTGGAATTCTTTTGTGTTCTGTTTTGTTTGTTTCTATTGAGCTTTTGATGTTTTGTTTGCAAGCGTTGTTTTATTGTTGTTTATAACGATTTCTGGGAATAGAATCAAAGCTGAAAAGGAATGGTTTGTTTATTAATATTATGCTATTAAAACATGAAATGCTAATTGAATTAAAACAACGTTATTAAATATTTTTGCCAATCATTTAAAGATTACCGATACAGAATAATGCTTTAAATGTAAGTTAAACGCTAATGTAATTTAACGCTTAAGGGGACGGTGAACGAACATTCTCCATACAAACGTAATACCAAAATCATTCGCGATACGAACATATTACCAACTTAAAATTATGTTATTCGGATACAGACGATATTTATCTAGGTTCCTATTAAACTTTTTTTTTTAAACATTTACTATTTACGAAATGCAAGCGAATTGCTATTTACTATTGACGAAATGCAATTCGCTTGCATTTCGTAATAGTAAATGTTTTTAAAAAAAAGTTTAATAGGAACCTAGATAAATATCGTCTGTATCCGAATAACATAATTTTAAGTTGGTAATATGTTCGTATCGCGAATGATTTTGGTATTACGTTTGTATGGAGAAATGTTCGTTCACCGTCCCCTTAACACATTTAATCATTTTTAGTGCAAGCGGGTTTAAGAATAGTTAAATTACATAAACGTCCCGAAATTTACGCAAGGCGAGTCTATTCATCAGCCACAAATCTAGATTCCGTGGCTACTATTGAGAAATTCCTGGCAGAAAACCCTAATAACAATTTGCTTGGCCTGGAAATCAAACACTGGACCTCATGCTCAGCCGTCGCGATTGCGAGCACCAGACCAAGGAGTCAGTTAAAAAATCAAATAATAATATGAATATTCTGAAAAGTTACAAACTCATTCACAGACTTTGAACCAATCTTTAACTAGGCTCACTATAAGATACTTTGTAAATACATGTATAGTAATGTGTTATTAGGTAAACCCAGTTAGGAATTCGAGACACTTCGCACCCGTGATAGACTTATAGAGTTCCCAACATAGCCTCAGGCTAAGATAGTAAGGTATTCGTAGCATACACAGAAACCTAGATGGCGCAAGAGCAACTGCTTCGCGTGCCCGGCTTAACCATTATAATTATGCTTAGCGTGGCTATTGTCGTAGCAAGCTAATTTGTCTACAAGAATAACGTCACAGGAACTTAATTCTAGACATTTAAAGAAAAAAACGTAGTCTATTTTGTTTAGTAAATAAATATAGTGCTTAGGTATAACGTCATACCCCAAAAAGTTTTGATAAGGGTGGGAGAATTATGACGTCTGTAGGTAGGCAAAAAATGGCACGCTCGGTTTGCAGACGGGTTGTGTTACTTGCATTATCTAGGGACCTATATTTATATCTGTGGTAGTATACAAAGTTGTAAAATGTGCACTATAGTTTTAAACTTGCACCTGTGTCAAACTTATAACGATGTAGGTAAACTTCGTGCCTCGTCGGATTTTTACTGGATACTATAGATACTGTTGAAACAAAATAAATAAGGTTTTGTAGCAAATAAATACAGTAAGACAATTATGATTCGTCGACAGCAAATATATTTTTAAGTTGGCAGGAAAATTATGAAGTCTTCATTACTACTACTATGTTTAATTCTAACCTAACTTATAGAGATGTGTTGCTGGGGAGTTTGTTACGCCACTTCTTCTTCCCAGCTAAAACATTAGGCAGTGACGTAGGGCGGGCGTTTTATTTATTTATTACCACAATATGTTTTCTTTGTTATCTATATAATATCAGTTTTTGGGGGACTGTCTCTTGTAAATTAATTTTGAGGTTCGAAAAGTGCTGATCAGCCTAGTTTGAATAAATGACTTTTTATTTTGATTTATTTATGTACATAAACATATCCTCGGAGCTAGAGCAGGAGCTTGTGTCTAAACAATATCAGCCACTCGAGTCATCGTTAAAGTTAAGTAGTGCTTGCCTAGGTCAGTCCGTGCATGGTTAACCATCCATTATAATACTGAAAACGTGTTGCGCCGACCGCAAATAGAATGGGATAAGGGCAGGAAGATGATGATATAATGAGTTCCCTCCGTGCCTCGAAGAGCACGTTAAGGCGTCGTTGGTACCTGATCTACATTACCTGTAGGTTAAATATCTTAAGCTTTATCGTGGGATACTTTCGGACCTTAACGGAAGCGAAACTTTGACGACACGGTTGGCGCAGTGGCTAAGTGCGTGTTCACGTACGCGCGACGCGACGCGCGACGCGATTGGCGATTAAATTCAAACATATGGCGGTGTATGAGTGCGTTCACGGAGAAGCGATTTTATACGCGATTATTTGAATTTGAGGCGGTGCCCGCGGCGGCGCCCGCGGCGATTATCGCGGCGGCGCCCGCGGCGATTATCGCGGCGACGCACGCAGCGGCAATTCTCGATGAAGCGATACCCGCGATGGAACTTTTTTTCTGATTCATGGTTTTCGGGGTTGCTGATTATGAAAATGAGTTCAAAATGAAAATCCAAGATGGCGCCGAAAAAATTTTTAGTTTTTCCATCATGGGTGTCGTAAGTCGTTTATATGGTTTTCGGGGTCGCTGATTACAAAAATGAGGTCAAAATGAAGACCAAGATGGCGGCCAGGTAAATTTTTGGGTTTACCGTCATGGGTGTGGTTTTCATGGTTTTTGGGGTCGCTGATTACGAAAATGAGGTCAAAAGGAAAATCAAAGATGGCGGCCAGGATTTTTTTTGGTTTTTCCGTCATGGGTGTGGTTTTCATGGTTTTTAGGGTCGCTGAATACGAAAATGAGGTCAAAATGAACATCCAAGATGGCGGCCAGGAAATTTTTGGTTTTTCCGTCATGGGTGTGGTTTTCATGGTTTTTGGGGTCGCTGATTACGAAAATGAGCTCATAATTAAAATCCAAGATGGCGGCCAGGAAAATTTTAGGTTTTTCCGTCATGGGTGTCGTTTTCATGGTTTTTGGGGTCGCTGATTACGAAAATGAGCTCATAATGAAAATCCAAGATGGCGGCCAGGAAAATTTTAGTTTTTCCGTCATGGGTGTCGTTTTCATGGTTTTTGGGGTCGCTGATTACGAAAATGAGGTCAAAATGAACATCCAAGATGGCGGCCAGGAAATTTTTGGTTTTTCCGTCATGGGTGTGGTTTTCATGGTTTTTGGGGTCGCTGATTACGAAAATGAGCTCAAAATTAAAATCCAAGATGGCGGCCAAGGAAATTTTTGGTTTTTCCGTCATGGGTGTCGTTTTCATGGTTTTTGGGGTCGCTGATTGCGAAAATGAGCTCAAAATTAAAATCCAAGATGGCGGCCAGGAAAATTTTAGGTTTTTCCGTCATGGGTGTCGTTTTCATGGTTTTTGGGGTCGCTGATTACGAAAATGAGGTCAAAATGAAAATCCAAGATGGCAGCCAGGGAAATTTTTGGTTTTTCCGTCATGGGTGTCGTTTTCATGGTTTTTGGGGTCGCTGATTACGAAAATAAGCTCAAAATTAAAATCCAAGATGGCAGCCAGGAAAATTTTAGTTTTTCCGTCATGGGTGTCGTTTTCATGGTTTTTGGGGTCGCTGATTACGAAAATGAGGTCAAAATGAAAATCCAAGATGGCAGCCAGGGAAATTTTTGGTTTTTCCGTCATGGGTGTCATTTTCATGGTTTTCGGAGTCGCTGATTACAAAAATGAGCTCAAAATGAAAATCCAAGATGGCGGCCAGGAAATTGTTGGTTTTTCCGTCATGAGTGTGGTTTTCATGGTTTTTGGGGTCGCTGATTACGAAAATGAGCTCAAAATTAAAATCCAAGATGGCAGCTAGGAAAATTTTAGGTTTCTCCGTCATGGGTGTCGTTTTCATGGTTTTTGGGGTCGCTGATTACGAAAATGAGCTCAAAATTAAAATCCAAGATGGCGGCTAGGAAAATTTTTGGTTTTTCCGACATGGGTGTCGTTCTCATGGTTTTTGGAGTCGCTTATTACGAAAATGAGGTCAAAATGAAAATCCAAGATGGCGGCCAGGAAAATTTTAGGTTTTTTCGTCAAGGGTGTCGTTTTCATGGTTTTTAGGGTCGCTGATTACGAAAATGAGGTCAAAATGAAAATCCAAGATGGCGGCCAGGAAAATGTTAGTTTTTCCGTCATGGCCGCCATCTTGGATTTTCATTTTGACTGCATTTTCGTAATCAGCGACCCCGAAACCCATATAAAGGACACCCATGATGGAAAATCTAAAAATTTTTTTCGGCGCCATCTTGGATTTTCATTTTGACTGCATTTTCGTAATCAGCGACCCTAAAAACCATTTAAACGACACCCATGACGGAAAAACCTAAAATTTTCCTAGCCGCAATCTTGGATTTTAATTTTGAGCTCATTTTCGTAATCAGCGACTCCGAAAACCATGAAAATGACACCCATGACAGAAAGACCAAAAATTTCCCTGGCCGCCATCTTGAATTTTCATTTTGACCTCATTTTCGTAATCAGCGACCCCAAAAACATGAAAACCACACCCATGACAGAAAACCCAAAAAAAATCCTGGCCGCCATCTTGGATTTACATTTTGAGCTCATTTTTGTAATCAGCGACTCCGAAAACCATTAAAATGACACCCATGACGGAAAAACTAAAATTTTCCTGGCCGTTATCTTGGATTTTCATTTTGAGCTTATTTTCGTAATCAGCTACCCCAAAAACCATGAAAACCACACCCATGACGGAAAAACCAAAAAAAATCCTGGCCGCCATCTTGGATTTTCATTTTGACCTCATTTTCGTAATCAGCGACCCCAAAAACCATGAAAACCACACCCATGACGGAAAAACCAAAAAATTCCTTGGCCGCCATCTTGGATTTTCATTTTGATTGCATTTTCGTAATCAGCGACCCCGAAAACCATATAAACGACACCCATGACGGAAAAATCTAAAATTTTCCTAGCCGCCATCTTGGATTTTAATTTTGAGCTCATTTTCGTAATCAGCGACCCCGAAAACCATCTAAACGACACCCATGATGGAAAAACTAAAAATTTTTTTCGGCGCCATCTTGGATTTTCATTTTGACTGCATTTTCGTTATCAGCGACCCCAAAAACCATTTAAACGACACCCATGACGGAAAAACCTAAAATTTTCCTAGCCGCCATCTTGGATTTTAATTTTGAGCTTATTTTCGTAATCAGCGACTCCGAAAACCACGAAAATGACACCCATGACGGAAAAATCTAAAATTTTCCTAGCCGCCATCTTGGATTTTAATTTTGAGCTCATTTTCGTAATCAGCGACTCCGAAAACCATGAAAATGACACCCATGACGGAAAAACCAAAAATTTCCCTGGCCGCCATCTTGAATTTTCATTTTGACCTCATTTTCGTAATCAGCGACCCCAAAAACATGAAAACCACACCTATGACAGAAAACCCAAAAAAAATCCTGGCCGCCATCTTGGATTTACATTTTGAGCTCATTTTTGTAATCAGCGACTCCGAAAACCATTAAAATGACACCCATCATCATCATCATCATTTCAGCCAAAAGACGTCCACTGCTGGACATAGGCCCAGGCATTTTTGGGGGGGTTTGCCATAATCGCCACGCTTGGCAGGCGGGTTGGCGATCGCAGTATGGTTGTTACAAAGACACAGAGAACGCTGCTGCCCATTCTCTGGTAAGTCCCTTAGTCGCCTCTTACGACACCCACGGGAAGATATGGGATGGTGCTATTCTTTACGTCCGACACCACACGGAACAATGACACCCATGACGGAAAAACCAAAAATTTCCCTGGCCGCCATCTTGGATTTTCATTTTGACCTCATTTTCGTAATCAGCGACCCCTAAAACCATGAAAACGACACCCATGACGGAAAAACCTAAAATTTTCCTGGCCGCCATCTTGGATTTTAATTTTGAGCTCATTTTCGCAATCAGCGACCCCAAAAACCATGAAAACGACACCCATGACGGAAAAATCAAAAATTTCCTTGGCCGCCATCTTGGATTTTAATTTTGAGCTCATTTTCGTAATCAGCGACCCCAAAAACCATGAAAACCACACCCATGACGGAAAAACCAAAAATTTCCTGGCCGCCATCTTGGATGTTCATTTTGACCTCATTTTCGTAATCAGCGACCCCAAAAACCACACCCGTGATGATAAAACTAAAAAATTTCTTCGGCGCCATCTTGGATTTTCATTTTGAATTCATTTTCATAATCAGCGACCCCGAAAACCATTAAAACGACACCCATGACGGAAAAACCAAAAATTTTCGTCGGCGCCATCTTGGATTTTCATTCTCATTTTTGTAATCAGCGACCCCAAAAACACTACTTTATCAGCAATACCTAAAACTAGTCGGTTTGATTGAGAACACCGCGTGCTTTGCTACCCGCTTGAAAAGTCGCCGCGATAATCGCGGCGGCCGTCGCCGCGGGCGCCGCCGCGGGCACCGCCCCGCGTCTGCATGAACAGCGTAGTACATTGCCATACGTTTGTGTTTGCGCGTGCGATGATATCTGCCGCTGCACGCATCGCGTGTCCGTGAACACAAAAATCGCACGACGCGCCGCTCGTCGCGTCGCTGGTCGCGCCGCGCGTCGCGTCGCGCGTACGTGAACACGCACTAATAAGCGATTGGACTGCTGCGCTACGTGTCGCGGGTTCGATCCCCGCACGGAACAAGTATTTGTATGGCCTACAGATAGTTGTTTCGGGTCTGGGCGTGTTTGTGTATAATGTGAGTTTCAATGTTTGTAAACGCACCCACGATACAGGAGAAATTCCTAGTGTGGGGCAACGTTTAAAAAAAAAAAAAAAAAATTAAAAAAAAAATTGCGTGTAAAAAATAGTTCTCGTCCGGGTGCAAAAAAAAACCATTATTCATAATAAAAATATCCATTGATAAATTTGCTTTCGTAAATCCGAATTGCACGTGGGAACATGAAAAAAAGGATCATTCCCACTAGTTCTACTGCACAGTTCTACGATAGAACTAGTGGGAACTTTTTTTAATTTTTTTTCCCACTAGTTCTACGATTCAAGGTGGTACGAAATCGTAGAACTAATGGGAACGAAAAGTCAATGTTTTTTTTCGTTCCCACTAGTTCTACGCTTTAAGGGTGTTACAAAATCGTAAAACCAGCGGGACTCAAGTTTCTCATTCGTTCTATCACACAGTTTAGGGTACAACTATGGTCCAAACTACCAGGAGTATAGAAGTAGGAAGGATGTATTGGAATCTTTGAATCAAATCTAAATTATTCCTTTCTAATACCATGTACTTTTTTTTTGTTGGAGATAGTAAACCTGGATAGTAAAGTCCGACAAAGTACCAGGAGAATAGAAGTAGGCAGGAGGTATTAAAAACATATTTTTTGAAAAAAAAAAAAATGTTCTCAAGACCTTCTACCTACTTCTATTCTCCAGGGCCCCGAGTCTGCTATTCAATAGTGTCAGAATGGTCGATCATTGATCTCATAATGGTTGATTTACGACAAACCAAAAAGTACCTTAAGTCGACAGGCATAAGGTACTTTTTGGCTTGTCATCAATCAACCATTATGAGATCAATGATCGACCATTCTGACACTATTGAATAGCAGACTTGGGGCCCTGGTAGTTTGTGCCGTAGTTGTACCCTAAACTGTGTGATAGAACGAATGAGAAACTTGAGTCCCGCTGGTTTTACGATTTTGTAACACCCGTATAGCGTAGAACTAGTGGGAACGAAAAAATTCATTGACTTTTCGTTCCCATTAGTTCTACGATTTCGTACCACCTTGAATCGTAGAACTAGTGGGAAAAATATTTAAAAAAAGTTCCCACTAGTTCTATCGTAGAACTGTGCAGTAGAACTAGTGGGAATGATCCGAAAAAAAGTATTTTTTGACAATTTCATGCCCTAATAATGAGTATAGCCGTCTACTGTTTTTACTGATAAATTCATTAATATTTTCTAGATTTGCAAACTACATTTTAGTCAGTCGATGGCAATTAACTGGCCTGATATTTCGCAACACAACTGTATTTTAAACATAAAATGTGGTAACGACAAGTTGTGTTAAAAAATTATTGCAGCAATAATGAACCACCATATTGTGAATTTAATTACATTTTCTTTTAATGTAATACCAATAAATCTATCTCTTTAATATTCAATATCATGAACCTTCATAATAAGTAGAAGGTAATTTCAAAATGTACCTACCGTATTAAAACGGAAGATTTAAAAACTATCATATATTTTAAACAAATGAAAAAGAATCTTGTCTCAGATATTTCAAGTATCATTTTAAAAAACCCTTAAGCTGAACACAACGTGTTTTCTTATCTTCATTGCAGCTCATTTTTTCCATTAAATTTAAGGGTCTACTAACACCCCGCTATAACAGGTGGTATATTATAGCAAAGATTGTGATAAAATTTGAAGAAAAATCATTATATTATGCTCTAAATGATAAGGATGAAACCGAAATTGAAAACGTCCCAATCCTGTATTTTTTGGAAGGGATATCTGGCAAGCCTTTTCCTAACTATGTTATGGTCGGTTTTCTTTTTTCCGAAGGTATAATTATGTTAAGTTAATGTCCCAACGTCTAAGGGAGTGAGCCTATTCCCATAAATCATCCGGCTGATGCCACAAAACCAAGACTTCAAAAAACTAAGAATTTCTTAGAAAAAACCCAATAACACTGCTGGAACAGGTAACTAGGACTATTAATAAAGAATTACTAAAAACGTACTCTGATACCTTTATGTATAACACTATCCCTCATTAGGCAGAAAAACACCCACACACACAACATCATAACATACTCACAAAAATCGTACATAAATCATCAGCTAATAAAAAGAAAATAATTCTAGCAATCTCGCTAGAAATATGACTCCTGCATATGTATGTGTCGACTTGGAACATTGACTAATTAGTCCATAAATTGTAGCGTTCAAACTACCGCCTGTAATTTTTTCCTTAACATGAAATTACAAGGTGTTTCGTGTTTTTCTTTGTAACAGTTATATAACCTTATGTTAGGGTGTGTACAAATGAGATTATGATGTGACTTTGTCGCAGTTTTTCCTGGGAAATTTTAGAAACGTGCACTTTTTGTAGTAAGAAAATTTGATCTTTTGGGATCTATGGATTCTATTCTACAACACAATCGCCTTATAATACTTCTACTAAAACTCGGGCTAAGCTTAATTTATATGACTACTAGCGACCCGTCCCCACTTCGCACGCGTGGAAGGTGCTACATATAAACCTTCCTCTTGAATCACTCTATCTATTTAAAAAACCCGAATCAAAATCCGTTGCGTAGTTTTAAAAATCTCAGCATACCTACATAGGGACAGACAGCGGGAAGCGACTTTGTTTTATAATATGTAGTGATGAAGTGTGATATACACCATGGGCCTAGTGTGATGGATGGCCGTCACAAAATTGTATGTGAATTGTAGATTATACAAAGTATTTTCACTAAATAATTGCAAGTATATAGCTGGCTTCAGACGCCACGCAATGATACTCGTACAAAAACGAAATAGTTAATAAGGCGTATGTAAGACGTCTCATCAGAAAGCTCAAAGTCACCCAAAGGGCAATGGAGAGGGCTATGCTCGGAGTTTCCTTGCGTGATCGAATCAGAAATGAGGACATCCGCATGAGAACCAAGGTTACCGACGTAGCCCCGAAGAATCGCCAGACTTAAGTGGCAATGGGCAGGGCACATTGCTCGCAGAACGGATGGCCGATGGGGCCGAAAAGTTCTGGAATGGCGACCGCGAACCGGAAGACGTTGCGTTGGAAGGCCTCCTACTAGGTGGACCGATGACCTGGTCAAGGTTGCAGGAACCCGCTGGATGAGAGACGCACGGGACCGGTCAATGTGGCGACGCCTGGGGGAGGCCTATGTCCAGCAGTTGACGTCTTTTGGCTGAAATGATGAAGACGTACGCAGACAATATTTTTGCTAACGCGAATGAGGCTTGCACACGTACTTGGAGCTTGGCACAAGCAAGGAGAGGCGTTTACCCAGCAGTGGTTGAGCTCGGGCTGTTGATCATGATTACAAAGGTTTTTATGCCAGCAGTGCTGTGACATTCTGGCTATTCATTGGGGTTTTGAGCTTGTGGCACGTTAGTTTTGAGTTGATGAGTGCACTTCAATTACAGTTTAACGTAAAACCTCAGGGGAAGGCCGAGTTTTATTTTATACTTTTGCAAATTGCAGGTCAGTCTGAGGTTCTATGTTTATGATTGATCGATATGCAAGCGTAACAAATATCTATTAAGGCGCAGATAAACGACTTTTAATGATTTTATATTGAACATCACGTCTAAACTTCTAGTCTTATTTCTTTGAAAAAAATATATTATGTTATACTAGACAATTTTATTCATAATTTGATATGTGAAAATGTGAAATTATATTTTAATAACATAGTGTAATTAATTTGTAAAGTATTGTCTAACGTGGACAAAAAAACGATAATCACGCAAAAACTATGGGGCGTATTTACATGAAACTTTAATCATATAAAAGACAATTTAATGACCCATATTTTAGTATACGGCTTTTATTTGTATTGTGTTTAATAAATCAAGGTGGGTTGTTTTTTTCGAATAATCTTGGTGCGCGTTGAAGCGGGGCTCTGGCGGGCGACGGGCGGCAGTGTATCGCTGACTCCCTCAGCTCCTCTATCGGCCTATATCGCTGTCTCCTCCCACTCGCTCAAGGGCGCGGGCAGTTAATGTCGCCTTAACAGAATTATTTAACGTTATAATTTTCATTGCTGTAATTGTCTAAGTCAAAATTTCCTTTAAATATCTAAATCACATGCAATAATCATTCTTGGGACTTTCAAGAACTTAGAAAGTTGTATTAATGATTTGTCTTATGTTTGCAAAAGCCTTAAATATTAGAATTCTGAATAATTTGTAAATGTTAGGGTGGCGTTACAGTAATTATAGTGGTGTTGTAGGTCGCAAGTGAAAAAGTGTTGTTTGAATTGCTTATGGTTCAAGGGTTTTTATTACCTAATACTTTGTGCCAATAAAATATTAATGCAAATTGTTTTGTTTACGGTACTTAATGGGGTTGAATTGTATGTATTTAACGATTCGAGAAATGGTAAAATTATGGTTTTTTTTTTTTAATCTGACCTATTTTCAGCGGTGTCGTGCGTATTATTAGATTTCATGATAGCATTATTTTATTTTAAACGCAAAAAATCTCTTTGTTTGATATAGCTTCATTAGGTTTTTTTGCCGAAAAAAATAACAAGGATGTTTTTCTTCGGAAACCGTCTGGGATTGGATTATATTCTCATAGTATTTTTCTCGTAGACCAAGTATTTTTTCGATGTTTCAGCAGCTCAAAACCATAAATCATTGCATGCCGCATTTATCCCTCATCATAAACAAGTGAACGACTAGTTAGACCCCACGTAATAAAAAAAAACCTCTTTCACGGGAAACTTAACCCAAAAAAAGTTAATAATCACTTTTATCTCAAAAAATTAATGACTAAAGTTTTCTCAGCATTCATATTCTACTTCTGCTAGCTCCCTAACTTACAAACAGTCGTTTCTGCTAGTTGCGAACCACAATCGGAGATCGGCAATTTGGCGAAGTGTTAATAGACCAATTACTGACCGGCCGTCCGGCCCGGACGGTATTAAACTAATAATTCACGGAGATCCGAGCCGCGGCATAATCCCGACCGGATCGGTTTGCGAAACTTTGTGACTCGAACTATTTTGTGATTATGTTGGTATTTACGGAGAAATATTGTATAGGTCGGTCTTCTTCTTCTTTTCGTGTCGATTGTATTATACTTCCATAATAAACGGTTTGGGCACAATTATTGCAGCGGCAGAGGCGCTGTTCAGATCGCCAAGGGTGCATGTGTACGGACATCTGGGACACTCCAGCAGGTGGGGCATTGTTTGATCCGCAGCGTTTAAGTCGGTAATTTGAGCTTATGTGTTATTGAGTTTTCCCATCGAAAATTTCTTAGTAGCAGGCACGAAGTCTGGATTTGTGTCTGATGTAATGGCAAAAGTCTCGCCCCAAATTACATGGGCCTACAGGCGTGATATTATCTCATTGGCTTTCTCACATGAGTCCTATTAAACTGTCAGGCAAAACTTTCTTCATGAATTAAAAATAATATTCCATGAAAGAGAACTATTAAATTCTAGATTTAGAAACACATTAATCAAAAAACAGATTGAATCCAAAGTAAGCGATAGAGCAAAATATTTTAATGAGAACATCGCAACGCACATATTAATAAATACTCATATCAAATATCTCAACGCAATTTCAGGCTCCGCTGGAAACGTACCAGCGGTGAAGCCAAAAAGCGCTTTATTACATAAATTACAATATCTAACGAACATTATCGTAGATAGAGCTTAAGTAAATATTGTTGAGAACTTTCACATTTAGGGCGTCAAAACATTGTCTTTCGTTATCTCGTGTTGATTCAAACAAGATCGAAAGGTTTGTAAACATAACTTTACTGGGAACGCATGTTATATTATTTGAGTTAGGTTTATGTATGTAGGGCATGTAAAGTATATACTTACTTAAAATATAGTATACTTTAGCTTATAACATGACAATTGCAAGTATCTTTTCTGTTAGAGGGAGTGGCCAAAATCTATTGCGGACCCGATTTTGGCCGGTAGCTGGTACACTGAGAAAAACGGGCTACTTAAAATTGGCAAATTTGTAATGTACCGGCAGCCAGATACGTATAATGTGCTTTTGACATGAAAATTATAAGAGCCATACTTATAATGAATCGACACCATGTTAAGTAAGTATGCGGCATAATGCTCTGTAAAGACCATGTAAACAAGTTACTTGTAATGAGGCCGCATCATGAAATTACTGTGCCCGCATTATTAACGTTTACGTATGCGGTTTAATGATGCCGCATATGTATTAACGGAGCAGCATACGTAATTTACTTACCCGGAACCAAGAAAAATGTATGCGCTATACGAACGAAGTTATACAGCCGCATTATTTCAGTATCTAGGCTCTTTACAACAGTAACTGGTTGCCAAATCATTGTACTGACTCCGACTCATTAAGTAATGGTTCCGGTTACGTACATAATGTACGAGCATGCGTCGGGGATATGCCGATACATTTTACGCACACTGGATAATTAATAATGTCTCCGCCTACATCATCATTTACGTATCCTGGCTCATTTTACGAACTCCGTTTACTTACTGACTGTGTTCGGTGCGTGTAATCTTTATGACGTCAGCCGCATCATGAAATTACTCTGGCGCACTCTTACCATTTACGTATGCGGTTTAATGATTCCGCACAGAGCAGCATACGTAATTTACTTAACCCGTAACATAAAATATGTATGCGCTATACGTATGACGTTATACAGCCGCCTTATTTCAGTATCCAGGCTCTTTAAAACAGTAACTGGTTGCCAAATCATTGTACTGAATCCGTCTCACTAGGTAATGGTCCCGGTTACGTACGAGCGGAGTAGGGGATATGCCGATACATTTTACGCACACTGGATAATTAATAATGTCTCCGCCTACATCATCAGTTATTACGTATCCTGGCTCATTTTACGAACTCCGTTTACTTACTGACTGTGTTCGGTGCGTGTAATCTTTATGACGTCAGCCGCATCATGAAATTACTGTGGCGCACTCTTACCATTTACGTATGCGGTTTAATGATTCCGCACAGAGCAGCATACGTAATTTACTTAACCCGTAACATAAAATATGTATGCGCTATACGTATGACGTTATACAGCCGCCTTATTTCAGTATCCAGGCTCTTTAAAACAGTAACTGGTTGCCAAATCATTGTACTGAATCCGTCTCACTAGGTAATGGTCCCGGTTACGTACGAGCGGAGTAGGGGATATGCCGATACATTTTACGCACACTGGATAATTAATAATGTCTCCGCCTACATAATCAGTTATTACGTATCCTGGCTCATTTTACGAACTCCGTTTGCTTACTGACTGTGTTCGGTGCGTATAATCTTTATGACGTCAGCCACATCATGAAATTACTGTGGCGCACTCTTAACATTTATGTATGCGGTTCATTGATTCCGCACAGAGCAGCATACGTAATTTACTTAACCCGTTACATAAAATATGTATGCGCTATATGTACGACGTTATACAGCCGCCTTATTTCAGTATCCAGGGCCTGCAGTCTCGACATAGAACGTACCTAACCTATAAATAGGTTCCGGACGTTGTATCAGTTGTATGTGTGGACCGTCGCTGATATTAGTTTCATTGGTAGGAAGTGGATTCATAAATAAAAATAACACGACTATAATCGATTCCTATTTTCAACTTTATTAATATTAATCAGAATCATCTTGTTTAAGTTACACCTGTTTAAAGTAAATGTACCTATTAAACATGTAATGATGGTCGTATGTATCTCTATTTGTCTATAATGTGAAGTAAAAAGGACATTACTTACAGTTATTTCAGTGCAGAAGACATTCCGTCATACTCATAAGACAATGGCATGAAAATTACAAATCACAATATCTCTTACGTTATACTTATCCTATGTCAACATTTTAATCAAGACAACTAATACACACATCATCTGAAACAAAATAAAACTGTAGACTAAATTATGGGTACATACATTATTATCACCAAAACATTTTACACATTTAATTCAACTGAACACAGCATAGGTACAAACATCTGCATTAATAAAAACAATAAATAAACACAAATACTTTCTTCAAACAAAACAAAATTAATACATTTTGAAATACTAACATCAACAATTAAATTCTATTACACAAAGCATTTTTAAAATGGGAAGAATGAGATGTATTTTTCAGGAACTTGACATGTTGTAAAATTTTTGTTGAATTAGCAATTTCCTTTCCGTTTAAAAAAATATATTGGATAGGTCAACTACTTGGATAGGTAGAGGGTACTAGCATAGAGAGAATTAATGGTACTACTTCTAAATATTTAGATTCTATGTACTGGTATTTCTACGAGTGACTTCACAGATGTTTGAGTTAATTCTATTTTAAAAGAGTTTCATTGTACACTTAACAGGGTTGGATAATTTATAAATGTAATAGAAGGCCTCTTCTATTCCTTTTAGTTAAAAAGTTCTGTGATTTGAAGATGGGTTGACAAGATTCAAACATTTGTATAGGTATTGAATATTTTATAATTATCTTGCACTCAAGCATTTCTTTTGTGCCGTTAAACTCGTGATAGCTCTGCTGTGTATCCGCTACAACTATAATTATCGTAATATCGAATATTGGAACACAGCGAATACACACATTATTGTATTGAAAAACTCTGATCAATATTACACACACTACACTATTTCACTCAGTTTGATTGTCTGCTTGTTCTTCGTCACTCCATTACCGCAGTCCCTAGGTCCTTGGTGTGAACAGCTCGCTACATGCTACCTCCGATAGCTTTGGTATGGTTCGACACATCACACGCAGTTTAAAATGAAAAATCCCTTGATTTTGCTTATTTCTGTACCCTGACGGAATAATAAGAGAATTGATCACGGCGCTCCTACATGATTTCAGCCATCTGTTCAAACACAACGACCTTACGGGCTTTTTGTCGAATTCCACTATCATTTCGTAGTTACATAATTATACTTCAATGATGAAGTATATCCGGCGGGGTAGCAGCTTAAGCCAGAAAGAGGTTAGCAGAGGTGCTGTACTCTTTGCTATCAATGAGAAATGCTTGAGAAAATACCATTAAAAACAGAAACACAACAAATATTCCAATGACAACAATAATAAACAAGACCTTCGACTTGACACTTGACAAGTTTGACACTTAGTCAATGTTGCAAGGAGGCAAATTCTAATTTCCTTAATCTAAGATAATTTCTTTCAATTTTTAACAACGTTTGTGAAAAATGAAAAATTGTGTCTTTAAAATAAGGGTTTTAAATTGTCAGTTGAGGTTTCAAGAAAACCAATTATTTTTACTGAACCATAATATTTATTGTGTAATTATCTTGCTGCTTTCACTCCTTTTATTTCAGTAGACGTAAAATCCGAATTTGATGCGAAATACGTGGCCATCATAAACACATCAATTTTCGGAAGATTGTCCGATTGTGCCTTGACCGTAACCGATATCAGTCATTTTCGTGTGAATCTTCTACTACTCTATTATAAAACGTGGTCATGGGCGTCATGACCACCCCGCCCAGGCTATCCGATCATTTTTCTGACCTCTTTGACTAAAAAAAATACATGGCGTGATGGCAAACGACTAGGTACTGTGTGTAATCGTGTTTCTGTATGAAAGCACCAAAAGACCCTAACGTAATCGACGGCCAGCTCACTTCGCTCGCTATTGCATTATCTTCATTTAGAGCTTGAAATCAAACTCATCTCGGGAAACCTCCTCCCCCCTCGCCTCGAAATTGAAGCGATCATCGTATCCGAGGTGAATGAATGAAAAGAATCAAAATCCGAGGATGTTAAAATATGTGAAAAAATTTTCGAGCTCGCTACGCTCGCTCATACAATTTGTCTTTTCTTTCAAAGGTTTTCACATTGGCTGTTTAAATACTGGGTGCTCGACAAAGTAGCCTTACTTGCATGCATCGACACACAAAACCATAGGATCATCTTGATCATCGGTTCGGCTCTTTGTGACCGGCCCCCCCTCAAATCGTAGGCTGGGACGGCCCCTGTGTACCTATGGCCCACATCAGTTCTATTTTTCTTCCAAAATATTAGATAATTAATTGTTCCACCAACTAGCACAGGGCGCAGAAAAGGCTATATAAGGCACTGCAGGTACATTTAGTCGTTTTATTTTCCTGAACCCGCCCCCGAATCGAAAACCTGGCCACGCCCGTGGTATGGACCACCGTGGCCTGATGTGTCTGGAATGATCAGAATGAATATATTTTTGTTTTATCTCATGAGTTTTTTTTCTTTAATTGACAAAATCATAAATAACGATATCTTTAAAAGTTCGTCTCTGAGACGTAAAAAAAACGTGTAAATAAAAGACTTTTCATTTTGCCTTTGATTACAAAATATTTTAATCAATAACATAAGATCAGGCTGCATGTGCTTTACCTTTGCCTTCCCGCAAGGGTAAGAAAAAAAAGAATTACATCGCGAAACTCACGAAACGTTACCAAATATGGTAATGTGTTGCATCAGCCGGTGACGCCCCCCCTTGCCCACCGGCGCGGGCGGTCCCACCCCGGCCGGCTCGCTCGGCTCGCAGCATTGTGTTCATGTCATGTTGTATGTGTGCGCGCGGCGGTCGCCCGTACGTATCGGCAGTTTGATCCTGCAGTCTTCTGAGAAAATTGGAGTGATTTTGTGCTAAAACTCGTCGGAGCGTAGCCATCATGGAATTTATGGAAGAGATATTAAACGCCGGTTTAGATGAAATAATACCATTCCTTGAAGGTAGGTAAGCCAGTTGCTTGGTTTTATTTAGTCAAGATTTTTTTTTCTCTGGTGGCATGTTTGAACTTGTTTGATTTCAATTTCACTTTTTGACAAGTAGGTAGGTACTTGTATTGTTTTAGTAGGTTTTGTTTTTATTGATTATTGATAATTTTACTAATTTACTAAATTTTCAATTGTGAACTGATTCTGTTGAAATTAACCAAACATTTATGATGTATGATGACACCACAACTCACAGATCTGATGATGGCGTCTCCATCATTAGATCAACTCCAGATCCATGTTATGTTGTAGTGAAGTCAGTTCCAACTGTTCCAAGAGGTCCTCAACAGTGTACAGGCGGCGCCATACAAACTTTGGCGCCAACTCGTAGTAGGTTCCTACTTACATAACAAGTTTTGTACATGTTTGTATTTGTATTTTTCAGACAATCGTATAACAACGCTTGAAACTGCCATTCTGTTAAACGATGAAGATTTGAAAGAACTGATTCCAAAGATTGGCCCCAGAATAAAATTTAAAAATTGGCTACTACAACATCAAAAAGCGACCGGTGTCAATGTACGTACCTACTTGTTTACTTGTATTTTATCTAATAAAAATGTTTTCTTTGTTTTTTTCTCTTGGACCGATGCCGCATACTTTTGTAATGCATTGTAATAAAGCTTTTAAATTATTTTTCTAGAACCTTGAAATTATGAATGCTGAGCTACTAACCGACTCGACTCAAAACGCTACAAGGGACACTAATGTCAGTGATAATGCAAAAATCTCTACAGATTGTACTATTGCAGATAATAACACTGTGAGTTACTCATAATCATAACATTACTCAGCTTGATAACAAAATGTATTTCGTCGGCCTAATTCGTTACCCTGCTAAGTCCATTTTTGCATAGTTTACAGTAATTGTAATACAATACTGACAGGCGGCCCTACCCTTTTTTGGTACTCACTTAATTTTTCATTTTGTAGCTTAATTTGGTAGGTACTTTATGTTTGTGATATGGACCAAAAGCATTGTTTACACAAGGCCATCGCTGGCTGCCAGTCTCACTGGCTTGAAAAATAGACAGGCGCTCTATTCTCACCAGCGTTGTGGCTTGGCTTGAAAAGCCGGCCAAGTGCGAGTCGGACTCGTGCATGAAGGGTTCCGCACCATCATAGTAGGCGATCCCCTTTATTTTTTTTTAATTTATTGGTTGTTGTTATGGCTTTCTTATAGGTTTTCCTGTAATCTATTAGGCAAAGAACTATTTATTGTATTTTCTTGAAAAGTTTAGGCCTTGTACAGTACGATCAATTTCAACTCGATAGGTCCAGTATTTTCAGAGTAAATGTCTGTGACAGACGGACAGACAGACTGACACTCGAGTGATCCTATAAGGGGTTCCGTTTTTCCTTTTGAGGTACGGAACCCGTACCTGTGTATGTTTGTAATAATTCTATGATTACGTTTTTTTTTGTTTCAGGTATTGAAACTATTAAATGTAATGTTATTTTCTTTAGTAGATTTTATGAGTATTTAGAAGGCACTAGTCAAAGTTAGTGTGCTAGTAGATACGTAGTTTATGTATATTGTTTAACCAGCAAAAATGTTATTAAAACCCGTATTATTACAACTTTCATTCATTTATCAATTTGTTCAACAACTTATTGTGTTTGTGTTTTACGTACAGGAAAGTTTAGACGGCAGAGCAATACTCAAAGAGGGAAAAGGAGGCTTACTCACGGAGGGTTCCCGAAGGAAATTGAGCCAGCTGCTAATACACCACCAACTTGAAAACAATTGTGCGAAGAAAATTTCCAGTGAAGAATTTTATAAACTAGCTACCGAAATTGTGGAAATATTCCACAAGGAACGCGTTGTGGTGTATTATTCTGCATATTTATCAGCTACAAATAAAGTAGCTAAAAAAAATGCTAGCGGAAAGCTCTACGAGAGCTATATAGCTCGAAGAAGAAAGTTGCGAGAAAGTGGACAGTTGCCGGGAACTAGCCGTTCATCCTCGAAGTCGTCCAGATCATCGCTCAGATCCACGCCAACTATCACAGATGATGACATTTATAGCCTGGAATTTGTAGAAAGTGGTAAGCAAATAATCGCTAGTCACCTTTTTCGTGATTTAAATGTACCACGGGCGACTGTACTATGGTGCCCATCCTCTTGTTGACTCATCCCACCATACACATATAAATTACAGGTGTTGTCTATGAAGAAACATTACTATGGCTGAAAAACAATGTTGATCCATGGAAATCTGTTGAAGAAAAGTGGGCAGAAACTGCAGATCACCGCCTAAATCGCATCCAATGTGGAAAAGGTGATATAGCGGATTACTTCAAGGATTTTCCAGCCTTAAAACAATCGCAAGGCTATACCTTGGTAAGCATACACCGCAGTCGCTTATTTTTTACATAATCCTTGGGGTTTTTCTATAAAAATCATGTAAAATTCATAATGTTAGTTCCCGTATCTGCCACGATTCTTCTCTTTTCGCACAGACTAGTCTCTTGCAACACTCGCGCGCTGCCAACCTATCAGAACGAGATAATATTGTGCAGGCACTAAAAGAGACAAGCTCTTCTAGTTCTCGCTCAACAACCCAATAACCTCTGTGGTAGCGATCCGGACCTTTCTCACCAGTGGAAATAACGTACCGTACATTTATTGTATTCTTTTTTTCAGCTAATGAACGATTTTAGTCGTCTGTATCCGGGAAAGGAAAACAAATTATTTTCCTCCATCACCCTCAAAAAAGAAGAAATTATAAAATATGCTTCATTAAAATTACGAAAAATTAGAGACCAAGACACGAGAACAAAAATAGCAGATATAGTTGCACTGATTGACGGTAAGAAGTTTTGCTCTAATATTAGTTCTTATTATTAACCTTTAACTATGGAGTGGAGTCTCAGTCCCCGCCCATTCTAGAAATCGCACAGATTTGTGACTTCCCCCTTCCCCTCAGCACTGAGCCGCTCAGTTAGTGTATTGAAAAAATGACGTCCAGTGTTTTTTTTTTATTTTAGTTGAAGGTTAAACCTTCGTAAAATTAAGTCTCAAAAATTAACCGAATCTTTTTTTTTTCTTTGAATACAGAAGATGAACCAGAGACATCTAGCAATGTTGCTTTGATGTTGCTGGCTTATGTCATCAACATTTCACCTGCACGGAAAATGAAAGGAAAGCCAGCGTGGAAGCCATCCAGAGCAGAGGTATGCGACGGCTATATATCGCAAGCTGCTTCTGAAGCCGACGTTACCAACAAGATCATTCAAAAAAAGGAGAACCTGCAGAGGCTAGGCCGCACAGTTCAACCCTATGTAATTTTTGTTGGCCCTACCGTTATCGAGGTAAAAGTAGCATATGTTGTAATAAATGACACATTGTATAGTTTCAACAAATTAGTAACAGCTGTAGACTGTGCATTTAAAATATTTCAATCGATAGGAGCTTGTTACCCGGAGGAAGCTGGAGACATATGGCTTTTTATTCAATTGGGTTTCTACGATATTAAAACTAAATTTGACAGGCCCACACAGGCTGTGAATAGTCTTTTAACTGATCTAGAGTTAATACTTTAAAAATGTTTACCTGTTACTATTGCAAAAAAGCCAGTGTGTCTCCGAGTTTACTTGTAACTCATGTGCGAACTTTCTGTAAATTAACGGTAGGATTTTCCGGATTTCGGTGTGGTGAACAAGGGTGTTATCGTCATTATATTTCCTCTGCATCTTTCAAAAAGCATTTAGTTAGAGACCACCAGTCATCATTGTCAGTCTTGCCTCATCCAAATAGTAACAAACCGATTGATACAGATACAGAAGCCAATATCTCCAATTTACCTTCAACGTCAAGCAAAGAAACTTACGAAACAGCAAATACAATGGAATCTCTACCAACTCAAAGCGACGAAAACTCTCTTGGTCACCATGCTGCATGTCTCGTCTCCACTCTATATGCTAACCCAATAATACCGCGTAAAACCGTACAAGTTCTTGTAGAAAATCTTCAATTATTTCATTCTAAATCACAATGCATTATAGAGCGGCAGTTTAATGATCTGGTACCACCAGACCAAGATAATTTTCATGTTAAAAATGCTTTAAAAAAAATATTTAGCGCGTTCAGCGATGCGTTTGGGAATTTAGATTCGGAACACAAACGTATAAAATATTTTAATGAAATAGGAACTTATTCTGAGCCCCTAGAAGTGGTTGTGGGTCAACGTAAGGAGGCTAAAAAAACAGCGGCTGGTACGTTATTAGTACAAGAAAATTGTACAATGCAGGTGATTCCGTTAAAAGAAAATTTAAAACGAATTTTTTCATCAAAAAATTTCATGAAGGATACTCTTGAATATTTGGACACAGTACAAAATGACTCTTTCGGTATTGAGAATATTGTTCAGGGTTCAGTATGGAAAAAAATGACAGAAAATTCTGTAGAGCATGATGCAATGATTTTACCATTAATAATCTACTTTGACGATTTTGAAATAGGCAATCCCTTAGGAAGCCACGCTGGGATTCATAAACTTGGAGCTATTTATGCCTCAGTACCATGTCTTCCACCTCACTACGTGTCGCTTTTGCAAAATATTTTACTATTGGCTCTTTTTCACTCATCAGACAGAACAAGCTTTGGAAACAACATAATTTTTCAAAAAGTTTTTGATGTTCTTAATGATTTAAGGACCAATGGTATTCATGTTGAAACTGATGTGTATACCGGCAAAATTAAGTTTTATGTTGCAGCTGTGACGGGAGATAATTTAGGATTGAATGCTATGTTAGGTTTTGTTGAAAGTTTTTCTGCAAATCGGCCATGTAGAATTTGTACTGCTAATAAAGAACAAATCAAAACACTGCTTTATGAAGATGACACGTTGATGAGAAACAATGTCAATTATGAAAATGATTTACATTTAAATGACATTTATATGACTGGTCTTAAAGAAAAATGCTCGTGGCTTGCTTTAGATGGGTTTGACTTATTTCAAAACGTTGCCGTAGATGTTTTACATGACTATCTCGAGGGTGCTTGTCGATATGTGATGTCATTTGTGATACAGAATCTAGTGTGCACTCAGAGGCTAATTTCTTTTGACAATTTAAAATCAAGAATACGGTATTTTAATTATGGTCCTGATTCTACATCGACACCATGCAATTCTGTAGCAAAAGAAGGCTCAACATTAAAGTTAAAATGTTCGGCTTCTGAAATGCTTACCCTTGTTCGATATTTTGGGCTGATTGTCGGACATAATGTCCCAGATGAAAACGAAGTTTGGTTCTTATACATAAAATTAAGACAATTGTTGGATAAACTTTTGAGTCATAGAATTCATGAAAATACTATGGATCAAGTAAAATTTTCAGTAGCTGAATTAAACGAGCTCTATCGACAATTAGCTGAAACAGACTTAAAGCCAAAGTTTCATTTTCTTACACATTATCCAGAAATGTTAAAAAAATTTGGCCCACTTACCCAAATCTGGACGATGAGGTTTGAAGCCAAGCATCGTATATCTAAATTTGTGGCCAGAGCATCACACAACAGAGTAAATGTTTGTAAAACAATAGCTATTAAACATCAATTAATTTTAAACGATACTTTTCTTAAAAATGAAACTGTAAAGACGATCTCATATGGCAAAAAGGCAAATATGACAGAAGCGCAAATTGAAAATGTAAGACTAAACTTTCATTCTCGAGGTATAATCGATAATAATTGTTGGTACTCACTAACATGGGTGAAGCTGTATGGTGTCCGATTTGAGCTGTCTTCAATTGTCATTCTAGATATTTCAGAATCTTCAGGCTTACCAAAGTTTGGTGAAATAAAAAATATTTATTTACTTGACAATGATGAAGTTACATTTGAGTGTGTTTCATTAGAATGTATAGATTTTAATCAGCATTACTATGCGTATCAAGTGATGAGAACCAACGATTACCTATTACATAATTATAATACCCTTGTTTCGTCTGTACCGGCTACAATTACTATAATGTCAAATTTAAAACTTTATGTCACTGTTCGATGGACTTTAGAATAATACACATCACATATGACATACGTACCCTTGGGGTAGGACTTCCTATTATATTACCACCAACCTTCTTCGTTTATTTTTCTCTCATCACACACTTACACGGTATTGTAGAATACCGGTTATAGTTTAAGGCTGCAGTCTTGCAAAATGCACTCGCGGGGAATTATTTGCGCAACTTTGTATTTTTATTTATAACAAAATAATGAAATAACATGAAATATTTTTATTGCACATAGATAACCCTAATATAGGTAATAGCTAGTTATTTTTTTTAAGTTCATCTAGGTGGATAAAGTTAGGTAAATCAAGTGTTAAATACAGCTCTTCTCGCCCAACATCATTTCGAGTTCTGTTTGTGCGCTTAGTTTATGGCAATGAAAAATTAATTTACAAATCTGTTCAGCGCATAATTAGCGCAACATTCTCGTCTTCAAAATGCGCTGATTAGTTTTTTCTAATTGTTTCATTTTCTTAATCTAGAGGTCACAATTTCAACTTCCCCGCGAGTGCATTTTGCAAGACTGCAGCCTTAAAGTCGGGCCTTGCGACATAGGTTCCGCAACTAGTTAGTTTTATGCGTATGTATTAGCGTTCGTATGCGAACGACCTTTAAGTTTACCGTAGGCCTAGACGCATTGGTTTTCAGCGACGACCACGCGGACTCCATTGATGCCAAGGTACCCTTAGAGCCAGTCCACATGACGACGCAGTAATAACGTTCCGACATCGCAGCGGCGACGCACAATTGCGGCAAGCATTTTATTTACCCATACCTTACCATTTTGCAAAAGCGTGAATACGGGCCCACCACCAATTTGTTTCTTTAACTTAACTTCAGGTTAAACATCAGTACTGAGTTTCATCTGTTGTTTGTATTCTTTCATCGTATTGTGTGCTTTTAAAATCAGTCAAATTTCGTAAAAGTAGAAATATCGAAACTCGGTACTGATGTTTAACCATCACCTAGGCCATGGGGTAGGGGAGCACCGCCCCTACTGCCTAAAGGTGGCTCTCGGATCGCTACCAAAACGGGGCGATCCCCACATTTTGTATTTTTTTTTTTGTAGAATACCGGTTATAGTTTAAAGTCGGGCCTTGCGACATAGGTTCCGCAACTAGTTAGGTTTATGTATTAGCGTTCGTATGCGAACGACCTATAAGTTAGGTTTACCGTAGGCCTAGACGCATTGGTTTCCAGCGACGACCACGTGGACTCCATTGATGCCAAGGTACCCTTAGAGCCAGTCCACATGACGACGCAGTAATAACGTTCCGACGTCGCAGCGGCGACGCAGTTGCGGCAAGCATTTTATTTACCCATACCTTACCATTTTCGACGCAGCGCACCGTGTGTACATTATAATTATTAGTATGTAAAATGACGCAACGGCAGCGCTGCGTCGACGCAACGGAGAACCAACGCGCTGTGTGGACTGGCTGTTACTAGTTATTCTTTGGTCGGAAATCCTAGGTTGCTCTTACGCAAGGGGGGTAACCGCCTCCGGCTCGTGCAACAAATACCTAAGATCTGAGACATTGTTTATACTACCATGTAATTCTAGAATAGTATGATTAATTAATAATAAATTGTTTATTGAGCCACACACGTAACAGTATACTTGCGCAAGTATACTTGTACCGTGTATGGCCGGCACTAGATTTACATAACAAATGTGATTGAAACAGCCCCAGTAAGTAGTTAATAACACTTGTGTTGGGGTTGTCTCGCTCCTCCCCTGAATTGCTAAACAGCATTGAGACTGACAATTAATTATGTGACTGACAATAATTAAGCTTGTGTTTTTAAGCTATTGCATAGCTTCTATCGCGGGCCTTGAGCGTGGAGACCAAATCCAGAAATTCCGTAACGAAAAAAACCTAACACCCCCCACTCCGACCGGCACAGCGGTGATACTTTTTAGTAGCGATCTGTGCGCCCCGGGGCGCACACGTCGGTGGACGGGTTAATGACTTTTTGAAACATCACGCATGTCCCTTTAGTTAAAGTGTGTTGTGTGTGTGTGTGTGAGTGTAGTGTGTGTATGTGTAGTGTGTGTGTGTGTGTAAAGTAATCGTGTATAATACTGCTATAAAGATAACCAAAATTTTTGATATTAAAATAAGCGATATTAAAAGTAGCCCCCTTTTATATATACACACACACACACACACATATAGTTTAAATTCTCAATTTAGATTCTCAATATGTATGTATACAACATTAGTTTTTGTTTATGCTAAACCCGAAAGGGGGTCATTGTACTCATCATTTTGAACAACTTTTTCTATGGGACCAACCCTGAAATCGCGAAAAAAAAATCAGCTGTTCCCTACATTTTTGTTCACTTAAATCGACAAAATGTATGGAACAGCTGATTTTTTTTTCGTGATTTCAGGGTTGGTCACATAGAAAAAGTTGTTCAAAATGATGAGTACAATGACCCCCTTTCGGGTTTAGCATAAACAAAAACTAATGTTGTATATTTATATGTGTAAATTCATTCTTCATTATGTATACAATTTCGCCCATGCGCATGTGACCGCCCGTAATATTCTGAATATTCATGAAAAAATGTCGAAAATAAACTTCAAAAAGGGGGGTCTATCTATAACATTTTTCATGTTATTCAATTTTTAATATTTTAAGTAGTTTGTAGATTTGCTTTCTATTTTTTGACACATCTCCGAAATTTTAAGGTCGATTTGGATTCTGTTTATTATTTCCAAAAGCTTGTGAGTTATTTTAACAGGTTAATTAACATTTTTACTAAAAAATATCGACTACGAAAAAAAAAGACGGAATCGAAGTCATTTTTTCGGTAAATGAATTTTTAGCTGTTATGTAGTAGATTACAAATGATGATTAAAAAAGTCGTCCTATGGGGATAATTTATGGACTTACACTAGTTTTTTTAAAATAAATACACAATTTTTTACCGAAAAAATGACTTCGATTCCGTCTTTTTTTTCGTAGTCGATAATTTTTAGTAAAAATGTTAATTAACCTGTTAAAATAACTCATAAGCTTTTGGAAATAATAAACAGAATCCAAATCGACCCATAAACTTCGGAGATGTGTCCAAAAATAGAAAGCAAATCTACAAACTCTACTTAAAATATTAAAAATTGAATAACATGAAAAATGTTATAGATAGACCCCCCTTTTTGAAGTTTATTTTCGACATTTTTTCATGAATATTCAGAATATTACGGGCGGTCACATGCGCATGGGCGAAATTGTATACATAATGAAGAATGAATTTACACATATAAATATATACATACATATTGAGAATCTAAATTGAGAATTTAAACTATATGTGTGTGTGTGTGTGTGTATATATAAAAGGGGGCTACTTTTAATATCGCTTATTTTAATATCAAAAATTTTGGTTATCTTTATAGCAGTATTATACACGATTACTTTACACACACACACCCACACACACACCCACCCACACCCACACACACCCACACACACCCACCCACACACACCCACACACACACCCACACACACACACATACCCACACACATACACACACACACACATACCGACATACTCACACACACCCACACACACAACACACACACACCCACACACACCCACATACTCACACACACTCACACACACACACACACCCACACACATACCCACACACCCACACACACATACCCACACACACACACACAACACACTTTAACTAAAGGGACATGCGTGATGTTTCAAAAAGTCATTAACCCGTCCACCGACGTGTGCGCCCCGGGGCGCACAGATCGCTACTAAAAAGTATCACCGTGTTAGGTTTTTTTCGTTACGGAATTTCTGGATTCGGTCTCCACGCTCAAGCCCCGCGATAGAAGCATGCAATAGCTTAAAAATAAAATAAATATATAATTGTAATTGCATAAGTTGATAAAAAATGCTATGCAATAGCTTTTTTTTGTATGTCTCAATTTTACGATTGAAAATAAATAATATGAATCTTTTATGTCTATTTACTTAAAATTGCCCTTTACACTATTTCTTTCCTTGCCCCGTCCCATCCCCTCTGCCCCGCATCGCTCGACCGCCTGCTCAAGAACGTACTGTGGCGGACACAGTAAAGCACGGTGAGCCGTACGTGTGTACCACGGCGGATGTGACTTTCGAGTGTTTAATATTCAAAATAAGTATCTGAACACATTTGTATGTACCATGCGCCAGCATAAGGAAAATACAGGTGCGAGTATCTTTCCTTATGCTGGCGCATGGTACATACAAATGTGTTCAGATACTTATTTTGAATATTAAACACTCGAAAGTCACATCCGCCGTGGTACACACGTACGGCTCACCGTGTTTTACTGTGTCCGCCACAGGATTGTACGTATGCCGCCGTGGTACACACATATGGCTCACCATTATTTACTGTGCCCACTACAGTGTCGTACGTATGCCACCGTGGTACACACGTACGGCTCATCGTGATTTACTGTGTCCGCCACAGTACTGTACGTATGCCACCGGGGTGCACACATATGGCTCACCATTATTTACTGTGCCCACTACAGTGTCGTACGTATGCCGCCGTGGTACACACATATGGCTCACCATTATTTACTGTGCCCACTACAGTGTCGTAAGTATGCCGCCGTGGTACACACATATGGCTCACCATTATTTACTGTGCCCACTACAGTGTCGTACGTATGCCGCCGTGGTACACACGTACGGCTCTTCGTGATTTACTGTGTCCGCCACAGTACTGTACGTATGCCACCGGGGTGCACACATATGGCTCACCATTATTTACTGTGCCCACTACAGTGTCGTACGTATGCCGCCGTGGTACACACATATGGCTCACCATTATTTACTGTGCCCACTACAGTGTCGTAAGTATGCCGCCGTGGTACACACGTACGGCTCATCGTGCTTTACTGTGTCCGCCACAGTATCGTACGTATGCCGCCGTGGTACACACGTACAGCTCACCGTGTTTTACTGTGTCCGCCACAGTATTGTACGTATGCCGCCGTGGTACACACATATGGCTCACCATTATTTACTGTGCCCACTACAGTGTCGTACGTATGCCGCCGTGGTACACACGTACGGCTCATCGTGATTTACTGTGTCCGCCACAGTACTGTAAGTATGCCACCGGGGTGCACACATATGGCTCACCATTATTTACTGTGCCCACTACAGTGTCGTACGTATGCCGCCGTGGTACACACGTACGGCTCATCGTGATTTACTGTGTCCGCCACAGTATTGTACGTATGCCGCCGTGGTACACACGTACGGTTCATCGTGATTTACTGTGTCCGCCACAGTATTGTACGTATGCCACCGCGGTGCACACATACGGCTCATCGTGATTTACTGTGTCCGCCACAGTATTGTACGTATGCCACCGCGGTGCACACATATGGCTGACCATTATTTACTGTGCCCACTACAGTGTCGTACGTATGCCGCCGTGGTACACACGTTCGGCTCACCGTGTTTTACTGTGTCCGCCACCATATCGTACATATGCCGCCGCGGTGCACACATATGGCTCATCATTATTTACTATGCCCGCTACAGTATCGTACGTATGCCAC